>CM060371.1:174546615-175903796 GCA_030545235.1 Helianthus tuberosus
TTTTATCAATACTTTATTCTGCCAAGCTCTTAATATACCCTTAACCAACATTAAGCAGATTTTTACAGTCGAAACGGCTGATGGGAATTCAGTTAAAATAGATAAGGTTTTGCAAAATATAGAAATAGGACTTTCAGGTCATAAATTTGCTGCAAATCTGTTACCTATGAAATTAGCTGAATTCGATGTTGTGTTAGGAATGGATTGGTTAATAGCCAACCATGCTCGAATTCTTTGTGATAAGAATTCCATAGAAATTCAGACACCTACCGGAGAAGTAATTATGATTACAGGAGATAAACCACGTAAGCCCATGAAGTTCATATCAGTAATGAAAGTTGCTAATTATGAACGAAAGCAAGGAATAGTATATATGATTTCGGTAATCATTAGCACTAAGGGTAAAGAACTTAAGGAAATTCCTGTAGTCTCAGAATACCCAGAGGTATTCCCAGAAGAATTACCAGGGTTACCACCAGATAGGGAAGTAGAATTTAGAATTCATTTAATTCCAGGAACTATACCGATAGCCAAGGCACCTTATCGGTTAGCACTTACAGAAATGTTAGAACTGAAAAAGCAATTAGATGAATTACTAAGTAAAGGATTCATACAACCTAGTTCATCCCCGTGGGGAGCGCCAGTGTTGTTTGTTAAGAAAAAGGATGGTTCGATGAGAATGCGTATTGATTATAGAGAATTGAATAAGGTTACAATTAAGAATCGATACCCATTACCTAGGATTGATGATCTTTTCAATCAACTTCAAGGAGCTAGATATTTTTCTAAGATCGACTTACGTTCTGGATATCATCAATTGAAGGTACAAGAAGAAGATATACCTAAAACTGCTTTCAGAACTAGGTATGGTCATTACGAGTTTACAGTCATGCCCTTTGGGTTAACGAATGCACCTGCTGCATTCATGGACATGATGAATAGGATCTGTAAACCGTATTTGGATAAATTTGTAATTGTCTTCATAGACGATATACTTATTTATTCAAAAAGTCAGGAAGAACATTGTGAGCACTTGCATGCACTCTTAACTTTATTAAGAAAAGAAAAGTTGTACGCCAAATTCTCGAAGTGTGAATTTTGGTTGCAAGAAGTGCAATTTTTAGGACACATGGTGAATCACGAAGGTATTCATGTAGATCCTGCTAAGATAGAGGCGATTACCAATTGGAAGGTTCCACAATCCACAATGGAAATTAGAAGTTTTATAGGTTTAGCTGGCTACTATAGACGGTTTATTAAGGATTTTTCTAAGATAGCTGTACCATTAACTAAGCTAACCTGTAAAGCAGTTAAGTTTGAATGGGGATCTAAGCAAGAAGAAGCCTTTAGGATTCTAAAGCAGAAATTAACCAATGCTCCAATCTTAGCTTTGCCAGAAGGAACTGAAGATTTCGAAGTATATTGTGATGCTTCAAAATTAGGATTAGGATGTGTGCTTATGCAACGCAAGAAAGTAATTGCGTATGCTTCAAGACAATTGAAAAAGCACGAAGAAAACTATACGACCCATGATTTAGAATTAGGAGCCGTAATTTTTGCCCTTAAGATTTGGAGACATTATCTGTACGGAAGTAAATTTACTATCTATACAGATCATAAGAGTTTAAGATATATATTTGGGCAAAAAGAGTTAAACATGAGGCAAAGGAGGTGGATGGAAATTTTAAGTGATTACGACTGTGATATTCAGTATCATGAAGGAAAGGCAAATGTAGTTGCAGATGCCTTAAGTCGTAAGTATCATGAGAAACAACGACGAGTTCGTGCTCTTCGATTAAATCTACAATTAGATTTAATGGAGCAATTGAAGAATGTTCAAGAAACAGCAATAGAGGATGTTGCTGAAGGAATGAAAGGAAGAATAAAAGAATTAGAACAAGGAGCTGATGGAATTTGGAGATTCCATAAGAAAAGGATTTGGGTACCGAAGCAGGGAGAATTAAGAAATAAGATTTTAGAAGAAGCCCATAAATCTAGGTATACCATACACCCAGGAAACAATAAGATGTACCAAGATTTAAGAAAGAATTTCTGGTGGATAGGCATGAAGAAGGATATAGCTAGATATGTTTCTAAGTGTCTTACTTGTTCACAAGTTAAGGCAAAACACCAGAAACCTTCAGGTCTACTACAACAATTAGAGATGCCAGTATGGAAATGGGAACTTATAACAATGGATTTTGTTACTAAGTTGCCCAAAACAAGAAAAGGTAATTACGCAATTTAGGTAATTGTGGATCGATTAACCAAATCAGCTCACTTTCTACCTATAAAAGAAACCTTTAGCATGGAAAGGTTGGCAAAATTGTATGTAGATGAAGTAGTCTCCTTACATGGAGTTCCACTCTCCATTGTTTCGGATAGGGATAGTCGTTTCACTTCTCACTTCTGGAAAAGTTTCCAGCAAGCAATGGGGACTCGACTAAATCTGAGTACAGCATATCATCCCCAAACAGACGGGAAAAGTGAAAGGACCATCCAAACTCTAGAAGACATGCTCCGAGCATGTGTAATAGATTTTGGTGGGAATTGGGACGATCACTTACCATTAATTGAATTCTCTTATAACAATAGTTATCATTCAAGTATTGAAACTGCCCCATTCGAGGCACTGTATGGAAGAAAGTGCAGAACTCCAGTTTGTTGGGCAGAAATAGGAGAAAATCAATTATCAGGTCCTGAATTAGTGCAAGAGATGACTGATAAGATTACTCAAATCAAGGAAAGGCTGAAGACTGCTCGAGATCGCCAGAAAAGTTATGCAGACAATAGATGCAAGCCGTTAGAATTTCAAGTTGGAGACAGAGTACTGTTGAAAATTTCTCCTTGGAAAGGAGTTGTTAGATTCGGTAAGAAAGGAAAGTTAAGTCCAAGGTACGTAGGACCATTTCCAGTGATCCAACGTATAGGACCAGTTGCTTATCGGTTACAACTACCAGAAGAGTTAGCTGGAGTACATGATGTATTTCATGTATCCAATCTCAAGAAATGTCTATCAGACGAATCTTTGGTAGTACCTCTCCAAGATATAGAGGTAAACGAAAAATTAAAATTTGTAGAGAAACCTCTTCAGATAGAAGACAGGAAAGTGAAGTTTCTCAAGCACAAACGACTGGTGCTAGTTAAAGTTAAGTGGGATTCGAAACGAGGACCCGAATACACTTGGGAGCTGGAATCAGAAATAAAGCGAAAGTATCCTCAATTATTCCAGTAAATCTCGAGGACGAGATTTTTATTAAGGTGGGGAGAATGTAACAACTCTCATCAAAAGTCATATTTATTAAATTAATTTGACCAATAGGAAACCCTAATTGAGAAACCCAAGTGATTCTGTACAAACCCTAAAATTTTCAGAACAATCGGAATCAGGATCAGGGCCCCTAAAACTCAGGGGGGGTAAACCCTAGTCACGATTATCTAAAATAAAACGTTATCAAAATTTCAATTTCGAATTCTGTCAACTCATCAGGCCTTGTCCCACACGTGGCAACACTATGAGCATGAGGTGTCCCTTACGGACCGTAAGGGTTAAGTCTTACGGTCCGTAAGCAATGCGAAATTTTGACTATAAATAGCAGACATTGGCACTTGAAATTCGGCGTATGTTCGACGAAGAAATTCGTTTCAGGCACCGAGTTACATTCTGTTTACCACAATTAACACACACAGATCACTAATCGATGCCGCAATCAGGGTAATAACTCGATCGCTATTACGATTCATTTTCCGATCGATCAATGTACTCAATGGATGTTTAAGTGCTGCCCACATTAGGGTGATGCTTTGTCATTAGTCGTTAATTCGATGGATGTTTAAGCATAGCACTTTGTCATTCGTTGTGAGGGTTGATCTCGTGAGTTATCGTAAATGCTGTATTGATTACTAACCCAGAATTGTGTGCCTGTTATTAAATTTAGGTTAAAAGGCTAATCAGTAGGCTAGGCTCTGCTCAAATTAAATCTGTAATGTGAGTCATTCTCTTTTTATCAAATTACTTTACAAAACTCTATTTATTTCAAAGTTATAATTACAGGGATTAAGTTTATGTAATCACCAAATTACAGCCGGTATGTGGGGTTTTGTATACATTACTTGATAACCGTCACTATTGGACAACGAGTTAGCCAATGAGTGATATGACCATAGTCACAGACACCATCGGGCGAAGAGGCTACCGATGGATGTTCGAGTGACAAGTACTGTGGGTAGTTGGTTTGATATCTGGAAACATTGTAATCTCTCTTAATACTGTAAATTATAACAAATGAGTCATTTTAGAAAATAGAATGATTCACTCAGTATTTCCCGCTGACAAAACCTTTTTCAAACATGTTTCAGGTGATCTGTTGTGATCCAGGAAAAGTGCCGAGAAGCACTACAAAGCTTAAGGAAGTGGCTCAGTATAAAATAAAGAAACATGTTTTGTAAAATAAAAGATTTCTTTGTGAAATCTCACGATTGTAAATTACCGGGTTTTATCCCGAGTTGTGAAATAAAATAATCGGGAAATATTTCAGTTTTTAAAAGATCCTGAAGAAACTTCCGCTGTTAATTAAATACCACGGGATTTCTGTCCCGCGGCTCCTGAAACGGGTCAAACCGGGTCGGGGGTGGGGGGGGGGGGGGGCGTGACAGTTATTGCTCAACGTCTTTAAATGAAGAGATTTTTTACCGCTGTTGATTTACCACTGCTCAACAGTTCTGAACATATGTTATTGCTCAACTGTTGATTTACCACTGTTTACAACATTTGTGTCCGATGAAGTGGTAGTAGCCTTTGTTTGCCATGTAGATTATTGTTGGTCTTTAAATGAAGAGGTTTTTTTTATATTTTTTTTATGGCAGAGGTTTAAAATTTGTCCTTTCAGTTTCTTGATATTTAATTTTATAGTTTTCCCATGAAAATTTATTTTTTTAAATGTTTTGCATTAAATGGCTGCTGATATTTAATATCAATTTATTCGTTTATATTAAAAGTCTGTTGAAAGGACTGCTAACTTACTATTGTTGTATAAGATCTGTTGTTGCCCAACAATGGTTTCCAAATATTGCTGAAGGGTATTGTCTGTTCTCATAGGTTCTGTTTAATCTGAGGACTGCCGAGTTACTAATGTTGGCTAACATCTGTTGTTGGCCAACAATGGTTTTCGCAACAACTGTCATCCATTATCAGAGCAGAGGTTGTGACGTGGACATATGTTAGCCATCAGATCTTTCTAACTTCTGACACGTCAGCATTCACCTTTTCACTTTATAAACCGCTGTTTCATCCTCAAACAGAGGTTTTACTTTCGTCTGGAGTTTAAAATTCAGCAGAGCGGTTTCCATCTTCTTCTTCAACACTTCTTCGTCAACCTCTCGCAACTTTTAATTCCGATCATGACTTTGGTGATGAAAAAATCGCATAACTACACTGCTATTTTTGAGAAAACCGAGAACAATACTCTCTATCATTCGATGATTGATGTTCTTACATCATCAAAATATATGGTCATTCTTACCGCCGACGCACCCATTTTCCAAGAGACGCTTCGCGATTTTTGGGCTAATGCGAATATTGAAGAACAAAACAATGTGGTCGTAAGTATAACTTCAAAAGTCGGAGGTGAATCGGTTGCTATTACCCCCAGTACTATATCAACAACATTTGAGGTAAACAACTTGGCAGGTAAGACCTATTTGCTGAAAAATGAGATTCAAACATACTTGATGGGGAGAGGATATGATGGAGAGTTGAATCAGGCAACTATGTTTAAAGGTAATTTTCCACCGCCAATGAAATTCATGTTCCATACTCTCTTAATCTGTCTCTCAAATAAAACTACTTCTTTTAATGAAATACCTTTGAAAATTCAGTCATTGGGGTATGCAATTTTGATAAATACTGATTTTAACTACTCCCAAGCAGTGTTTGCTGATTTGGTTGCAAATTTAAACAACATTAAAAAGGGCAAAATTGCTGCTATTAAAAATGGCAAAACTGCTGCTATTGGGGAAAGCTGCTGCTATTAAAAAGGGGAGAACTGCTGGTTTTCTTATGTTACCTAGACTATTAAGCTACTACCTGCAAAAACATGTTTCTTAAAAAGCTTTTGAAAAAGGTGAAGTTATTAAAATGAATAGTCTAACTTTTAGTCGCCTTATGGCTAAAGAGTCAGATGTTTTCAAAACTGAAGCAAAGGGGAATGAGGAAATTTTAGATGAGTCTACAATTGCTCCTCAAACGTTTGTTGCTGAGCCCACTGCTCTTGGTGATCACAGCACTACAACCACTGTTGTGAAACCCCCACCAACAAAACTCAAAAAGACCAAAACAAAATCCAAAAAGCCCACCGAAACCAGCAAAACGGGTCCTCTGGAAGATGAGATCCCAGAGGTTAACCCCGTGACAACACAGATGTCACTACAAACCACTGTTGCTACTTCCTCACAACATGTGGAAAAGATCTCAACCCAAAAACCAAACTCCTCATGATTCCTCACAAAAGGAACATGTTGTATTCACAGGGACACCACAATATGTTGTCATACCCTCATATGAGAGTATACTTAAAAGCCCTTCTCCCGCGGCAATGTCTCTTTCGATAGCAATCCCTTCATCTTCCATTCCACCAAAGTTTGTAACACTACTTCAAGCTATTGACATTCAGAGTGATAGCAATCCCTCTCACGAACACTTTACTGAGAGTTTAACTTCAACAATAGCTATGTCTGAACCTTTTCAATTACCTAACCCATAAATAGTTGAGGAGGCTACACCTCTTGAATTTCAGCAAATTCTTGATGGTATTTCAAGTGGAGCAGCTACTACAAATGTCAAATCCACTGATTTACATTTGGACAGTAGTTTCATCAGTCAGACTCCCTTGAAGGCAACCACTGCTGTGTCTATCAAGGTATCCACTGGTGAGTTCAAGTTATCCACGGGTGAGATCACTAAGGTAACCACTGATGCAGAGGGAAGTCCCCAGAACCAAGAACAAAGGGCATCTGCTAATGAAAATTTGGAGATACCTCCTCTTTCAAAAGCAGATACAACCACCTCTGGTGGGAATTCAGATGATTCTATTAAGTTAGGTGATGGATTAAAATACCAGGATTTGACGGACATGATATCTAACTTGGAAACAATTGTTGCTGATATGAAAGATCAATTGATGCAGTTGGTGGATGCTTTCAAAATTCGACCTTCTCATCAGCAGTTATGCCAAGAGCTTTGGAATTCGGTACAACCCATTCTTGCAGCTCAAAGGGAACTGGCTGAGATTCAACTTAATTCCCACATGAATCTAATTAGAGTTATGGTTGAAGCAAGATACAAAGACACACAGGCTGACATCAAGGGCATAAAAGAATGCATTGCAAAGTTATCTGGTACTACCCCTGCACCTGTGTTTGAAAAAGACGATGAAGATGATGCTGAAAAGAGGGAAAAGGATTCCATGAAAAAATTTGGCAAACCAACACCAAGGAATCAGCCAAAACAAAATCCAAAGCCTGCCAAGCAAACTTCTGGAAAATCTCCTGGAAAATCTGATACTGGTAAGAAAAAGGGAATTGATGATTCCGTTAACAAACAGACAGATAAGGAGATTGAACGAAAACAGAAGAGGAAGCATACAAAAGAGGAAGATGAAGTGCTTAACATTGGAACTTCAAATAGTAGAAAATCACAGAAAGATAACGAATCTCCTATTGTCATATTTCCTAAACCAATATCACCACCAGAAAAACCAACCACTGCTGCGAAACTCAAAACCACTGCTGAATCTAAGAAGTCAGATTCTGATACACCTAAAACAAAACTCTCACCAGAAAAACCACCTGTCAAAAACAGAGTACAAAATCCTCATCACCACTGCCAACCTCTACTGAAACAATTGTTGATGCAACAAATGTTTCACCATATGTTAAGACAACAGCGGTTGAGACACCAGTTGTTTCAACAGTTGTTAGTCAATCCACTGATTCTACCCAATTTCAATTTCCATCACAATCAACCCTTACAGTCATGGCACCTTTTTCTTCCCTAACTCCTCCTTCTCCAAAATCTGTTTACACAAGAAAGAGAAAATTCATGGTGCATGAAGAAGAGAAGGAAGAAAAAGATATACCCGCACCAATTCCGTTATCAGCTACTCCGTTCATTCAAACTTCACCCAAACCATTCGTCCCACCTCCATCAACAAAGATCAACCCATTGGTAGTAACTTTCCCTCTGGAACTGCTTGCAGTTCAAGATGAAATGACTCAATTTTACACAGAGGATGATCCATCTAAAAGAACCTTCCCATCTCTTCAGGGTTTCGAAACTCCAAAGAATATTTATGAATATCTGAAGCTAAAGGGCAAGCAAGTAGAAGATAAGGCAAATGAAGAGTGTAAATGGCTAGGAGACATTAATTTATCAGCTCGCATGCAACATTGGCTTGGTGAAGTCAAGAAGTTGGAAGATTTTGCTAGAGACCTGAGTAAGAATATGTCAAATCTGTCACCAAATGCTGAGCTAGAAAAGACATTAAGAAATGATTTCTTAAACACTATCATGGAAACCAAGCCCTACGAAGCCTACAGATCTGATTTCAAAGACTGGCCCCTTGAGGCTCTTAATGAGGAAGTTAATAGAATTGAAAAGATGAATAAAGATCCTCAAATGCCAAAATCTGCTCCCAACTGGAAACAATACAAAAAGGTTGAAGTGGATGAAGTGTTGAAGTATAAGAGAATGAAGGCAGAACTTGTAGCAGCTAAGGTTGGGACTGCTAGACAAATTGGAAAATGGACTAAGCAGTCTATCGATTTAGCTTACAATAGGTTAGAAGAGCGAAGAAAGACAGATCCATCCCTTCCTAAAAAGCCAGTATACAAAGATGAAAGGACTGTTATACGTCGGCAGACCGTTACATCTAAAAAGCTGTTCTCATCAGCAGATGTATCCATCGCTGCCTTGAACCAAAGAAAAAGACAACAACTGATGGACGAGGAAGATGAAAATAGGTATGCTGAGCACAGAAAAGAGTCTATCAGAAATCAGTTACGATATGGATTGGATGATGCTTCGTTGCAATTACAAGCTCAAGTTGCTCAAACACTTCAGAAGTTGGCAAGCAAGCCTCAATCGCCAAACTCCTCTAAAATAAAACTTCTCCCAAGAAACCCATCAGACCCAAAAATACTAAAGTGGAAGTCTGACAAACAGACCCATGAATTGACTTTGATCAAGTCTGATGGTAGTGTTGAAAAGATATCAAGGGAGAATGCATTTGGTCTGAATCCAGTTGACCTCCAAGATCTTTTTAACCTTCAGCTTGATAGGGATGAAGATGATACTAATTCCTTGGATTTTGAGCTCCAATTCAAAGGGCAAATCCGGGAAATGTTGATGAAACAATAAAGATCTGCTGATTTCTAAACTCTGCTGATTCCTTAATTTAGTTTTGCTGAAAGTTGTTGAGGCAGGTGATTGTGTGTTTGTAGTTAACGTTTGTTGAACTTTAAGTTGTATTCAAATTCTATGAAGTACGTATGTCTATAAACTGTTTATATTGTGTTTTTGGGTAAACAGTTAAATTGTATGTAACTGATATATTAACCGATAATCTATGTTTATAGTTGTCTTTTAGCTATAATAGATAACACGTTTTGGTACAATATCTATGCACGTATCTATATAATGGATAACATTTTTTAGGAAAGCCTGTTCGAAAGCAACAGAAGTTTTTAACAGTTAATAGACAACAGTAGTTTGCTATCAACATAATGGAATTGCTGTTGAATAAACCTATTGATCATTAGTGTATATTAATTTTATAATTCTGCACTAATTATTTTTTTACTCTCTGTCAATATGGGCTATGCATGGTTTTCTAAGAAACGACCCGTGTTTGCACACGGGTCTTACCGCTAGTATACTATATAATAAAAGAAACCCCTTTGTGGACACATGTCACCTCCTTAGCCACTCTCTAATTTTCCCTTTGGTTATGAAATTTGGCAGTATAATTCGAAATATATAAATTTTCCATAAGTTGTAGATAAGGTTTATTTTATATAAGTTGATAGACTGTATTTTGCTTGTTAATTTTATCGGACGTTAGTAATATTTAACCAAAACAAACTCATTTAACTACCCGAATTTCAAGCATTATATCTAATCCATTAACGATAACTATAAAATTTTACGAAGATTCCTTATTAGTTTTGTAGGGTCAAGTTATTCTACAAAGGCTTCTAATTGTAAGAAGTGTAAGAAGGATTTATAGAGTGACAAGTGTCCAATAACCTAAAATTAAACCCACTACATCACCACTCAAAACCTAAACACCCACCTCCACCTCCACCCCACCCACCCAAAAACCTAAACCCCCCCCCCCCCACCCCACCCAAAATCCTAAACCCCCCCACCCCACCCCCTCCCCCCCCCCCCCCCCACAAAAAAAAAACTATACCTCACCAAAAAAAACCCCCAAAAATCTAACCCCCCACCCCCCAAAAACCTAAAAAAACCTAACCCCTCCCACCCCCCCAAAAACCTAAAAAAAATCTAAAAAAAACTAAGCACCCACCCCCACCACCACCCAAAAACCTAAACCCCACCCCCTTGGCAAAAAAAAAAAAAAAACAAAATTTTTTTTTTTTGGGGGGGGGGGGGGTGGGGGTTTAGGTTTTTGGTGGTGGTGGATGTTTAAGGGTTTTTTTTTTTTTTTTTTTTTTTTTGTAGTGAGTTTTTTTAGGTTATTGGACACTTGTCACTTTATAAATCCTTCTTACACTTCTTACAATTAGGATCCTTTGTATTTGATCCTAATCTTAGTTTTGTAATTGTGATTGTTTTGTTTTTAAAGGAGGATAAAAAAATTAAAGAGTCCCTGCTGAAACCGATGAAAACCCTTACGACCACCGATATATTGCCGACTTACAAACTCTTGGGCCGATGCATGCTAACGAGTTTAAAAACTAAACTTAACAAAATTTATAATTCACATCAACGTTCATTTTATTAAATACATATCTTGACAGAGGAAGGTTTAAATGAGAGCGCTAAATATTTTAAGAACCGTGAGAACGAATGAAAAACCGCGAGAACTTGGTAAAAAACAATTCAAATTAAAAAAAGTACACTTATTATTTTAGAAATTTAATTTACATGTTCAAATTTACGTGAATTCGTAAATAAAAAAAATTACATATGTGTAAGTTTGTTATTTATACGTGTGTAAATTTGTTATATTTACACATGTATCATCATCACCATCATCACACTCAGTAAATCCCACTAATAGCAAAGCTAAGGTAGGGTCCGAGGAGGGTAAGATGTAGACAGTCTTACCTCTATCCCGTAGGAATAAAGAGACTGCTTCCAGTGCACATGTGTAAATTTGTTATATTTACACATGTATAAAAAATCTAATAAGGGTGATTTTGAGAAGAGAAATGAATTATTTGATGTTGTAAATTATTTTATTTGATGTGTATCTTAATTTACAATGAGGTTTGCATTAAAAAAAAATGTTTTGAGTGGTTTATTTCTTTCGTTCTTACGGTTCTCGAAGTATTTAGCGTTCTCAAGATAACCGTCCCCTATATGTTAACAAATTACATCATATTTTATTCAATTATTATTTACCCGTGCAATGCATATTTTTATTTAACACACTGTTTTTTAGTATTAATTATATAACATTACATTTATAAACCCGTGTAATACACGGGGTTGTAACCTAGTTATATATAAGAAAGGCCCAAAGCCAAATCCTTCCAATTTTTTTTTAAACAACGAATTTCTTTTAATCTATATCGTCTGTGGGGCTTTACCTTTGCCAATACACCACCACCTCATTGGTTCCAATTCAATGCTAGTTAATGTGAATGATTATTAATATTAGGTTAGCACTATAGCACTAAGCGACATAGCAGTAGGCATCATTACAGTCCATCGATTTTTAGAAAATGTGCCATTCCAAAACCCAAACCCAATCGTTCATCCTAAAACCCCTAAATCAGGGCCGCCAACATCGTTTCTTTAGATCTTCAAGTCTGTGGTTGCCGTTATCACTCAATGGCATCATTGGGGATGAGTGAGTTGTGAGAATTTATGGCTAAAATCCGAAATTAGGGGTAGTGTGAGAATCACAAATTGGAAGGAGGAGGATATAGTTTCTAGTTTATAATTTTGCCGATCCTAAGCCCGTGTAAAGGAGGAGCGTTTTTAGTTTAGATTTTTATTTGTTGTTTGCATACCTTTTTTTTGTGAATTTATATAAATTCAAAGGGCCTCCACTCATGGGAGGCTTTGATGGTGTGTGGGGAGGACCTCCGCACAAGGCCCGCGATTTCGAGGGGCATACGATTTAAAAAAAAAAATCCGATACGTATATGTTGTTTTTTTTAAATAGTAAACAAATACTACTTCCAATATAGGCCCATTTACAAATCATTTTTTATGGTCTAGAATTTAGCCCACTTGAAATTAGGTTTCTTGAACCCAATACTAATTTGATTTTTTTAAATAATAACAAAACATAACGGAAGAACATATTTTTTCAAGCTCGAACAGGGTATGTGAATTCTCAGAGACGCCTCTGCCTCCACTTTGTATTTCTCTTAGGGTCTTCAAAAACGTTAGAACGACCCTAATTCAACTACAATTGCTCATCCAACCATAGTACTGCAACAAACTACTCAACTTCAAACAACAGTATCAACAACTAAAACAATGATCTTTGATCCTCTATCAATTTCTAATCACTATGTTTTTGCAAACAATTTACCAATTAGTAATCAACACTTATTCTACAAGTGTTGCAAGGTTCTGAACCAACGTTCAGTGTGTTATGAATATTGAAAACATACACAACCAGCCTTTAACCAACTGTGGTTAAAAATTGTTTGTACATAAATTAAATTAGCAATATGTCACGGAGTTATCTTTTATGGTTCTTAACAAAACGACCTTCGAATATTTGGCCATTACAAATGATTGATACCCATATGTAACTTTTATGAGAAATAAAAAGTTTACAAACCTAGCTTACAACCAAATCAACATTTTTTAATTATGTTACTATATATTATACGACCCAACTAATTAACAAATGCAACTATAACTCAAGTTACAACAAGTTTACAAAACCAACACAGAAAACCCAAGAGATTCATCATTCATGCCACATTGCCATTCAGCACTCTTCTAATGTACTATGAGATGTCCCAATACAACTCACAACTCCAACCCACAATCCTCCATTACAGCAGCTTCCTTGATCTCTTGCAACATCTTGATCACCTGCCACATGGTGGGTCTCATCTCCGGCGACCTCACCCGACATGCCACGGCCACCTCTGCCATCATTTCCAGCCGCTTCTCCTCCATTTTCACCCCTTCACCCCTACTCGACTTTACCCACCTCACCACGTCGCCTGCAGTCAAATCCGGATGCTCCGATGCACTCTTCCCGGTTAGCAGCTCAAGCATTACAATCCCAAATGAGTAAACATCAGACTTTGCGGTTGGTTCGTCGAGTTTTTCAGTTTCTGGTGGGTTATAAGCGGTGGAGCCATGGTTGTTGGAGTCTGGGACTTGGTGGAATAAGGCCGAAAGGCAGTAGTCAGAGAGGCGTGCTTCAAAATCGGACCCGAGGAGGATGTTGGATGATTTAAGGTTGCCGTGAACGAGGTTGCACGTTTCGTGGAGGTACCAGAGTCCCTGCGCTACATCTTCGGCGATTTTTAGACATGATGTCCAGTGTAGTGGTTTCGCCATCGTCGATTTGGAACCTGCACATAGATTATATAAAGTTAGGGGTCAACAACTGAAGCCGCTCGTAAAAGTATATGCTAGATTAGATTTGTAAGTAGTAAACTAGTAGTTGATCAATATTACAGAATACCGTGAACTAGGGAGAACAAACTGCCGTTCGGCTGGTAATCGTAAACAAGCAGCTTCTCCTCTTCCGTCTGAAAATAAGCTCGGAGCACCACCACATTCGGGTGGCGAACGCCGCCCAAAACCTCCATACGTCGCGCAAACACCTCACTCGTCATTCCAGTTAACCTCGAGCTGTCAAGCCTCTTCACACAAACCACTACACGGTTATCCACCAACGCCTTATACGTCGTCCCCACCGTTCCTCCACCCAACAACTCCGCCGACGCCCTCATCAACTGCTCCACCGTATAAACCTCCTGTTCACCCACGTAAAACACCAGATTCCCACTCTTTCTCATCTCCATTCCTTGATGCAACTTCTTCACCTTCTTTTCTAACTCATTCGCCTCCTGCATCCTCATCACTTCCGCCGCAGCATCCGCCGCTTCAGCCAGCTCCATCATCTCACGCGCCGTCACAACCTCCTTTCGTCTCCTCTCTTCCGACGTCTTGATCAACAACATTACGCATAAAACAGTTGTAATAAATACTAGAAAACTGGCTGATATGCCAATTATCAATGCAATGCGTTTGTGTTTACTAGATTTGGATGCTGCAAAACTCTGTTGTTGCATCGTCGTGTTTCCGCTAAAATACGCCTTTTGCGTACTACATTTCGTACGGACAACCTCACCGCAAAGGTGAGGGTTAATCGAAAACAAATCCGGACCAAATTTCAACAGAGTAGGTGTTGTCGGGACACTTCCGGTTAAAAAATTAACCGAAACGTTGAAAACTTCGAGTGATGATTGATTAAAAGGCGGAATAGAGCCGTTGAAACGGTTTGAATCGAGTCGAAGGTAGTTTAACCGGTCTAGATCACTCAACTGAACCGGAATTTCACCGGTTAACTTGTTAAACGAAAGATCTAGCGTCCGGAGTCGGTGAATGTACGATATAGATACCGGAATCTGACCAGTGAAATAGTTATGATCCAGATATAACACTTTTAAATTAACGAGTCCAGCGAGATTTGGAATCGGACCGGTGAGCGAGTTGTTTCGTAAACTCAGGACTCGTAACTGATCCAACTGAGTCAATGTGTTTGAAGCGAACGTACCGGAGAGGTTTAAGTTTTCCAGAACGAGTCGACTCACCTTGCGGTTGCTTCCGCATTGTACTCCGGTCCAGTTGCAGACGTTGGAGGTTTTGTTGATGGAGTAGGGGAGTTTGTTGTTGAGATCTGCTGTGGATTTGAAGGATAATAATGATACGGCGTCGTTTTGAGGTGATGATGATGTGTTTGGAGTGTAGAAGGTGAGGATGATGAGGATGAGGTTGTGGAGTGAGGTTGATTTCATGGTGAAATTATTGAATTTAAAATTGAAATCAATGTATTCGATGAAGGAGAAACTGAGATGTAGGATTAAGGATGATAAAATGGGGAGGGGATATGTGTGTGTGTGTGTGGTGTCGTAATGGTTACTAGACTGCAAAAGAGATATAGTCAGAATATCACGTGGAAGGTTATGAAAAGGAGAAGAGGTGGGGGATGGAAACCCCAACCCTTTTTTGGCTCCAAAAACTATATAGCTTTAATAATTTTTATTTTTTTTGTTTTTATTGAATAATATAATTTTTTTTGTAGTTGTAAAGTAGGAGAGAATGTTTATCGTGTCGGGTTCATAAGTTTCGAGTCGGAATGGTGAACAAACATCAACCCTAGCTGGGATAGTTAAAGGTTTTGGGGGTGTTTTGACAACTTCTGAATAGTTAAGTGTTAAATCAGTAAGAGGTCTCAACCATTAAAAGCCAATATAATAATTAACTGTTCAGAGGTAAACATCTGACCAATTTATATTAGAGGTCTTAACGAGGTCTTAACCATTTAGACTCAGTATAATGCTAAACCATTCAGAGACAAATGTCTGAACCATTCAGACATTTGCTCATGAAACAAATAGTTTGAACCATCAAGTGCTGAACCAGTAAGAGGTCTGAACCATTAAAAGATTCATTAAGAGGTAAACAAACAGTCCCTTAAATGGTATAATTGAAATACAATATGTATATCCTATATATCTAACTAGGTTATAACCCCGTGTATTACACGGGTTGAATAAATGTAATTTTATATACTAAATTAAAAAAATATTCTTTAAAAATCTCGTTTATTAGACGGGTTGAACAAATGTAATTTTATATATTAAAATTATATCTCTAAGAATCCCATGTATTGTACTGAATAAATGTAATTTTATATACCAAATAATAAAAACTCGTGATTTGTACGGGTTTGAATAAATATAATTATATATACTAAATAATAAAAAAAAGTTATATCTTTAAAAACATTGTGTATTACACAAGTTAAATAAATGTAATTTTATAACCTTGTATATTACTCGGGTTGGATAAATGTAATTTTATAAACTAAATAATAAAAAAAATTATATCCTTATAAACCTCATGTATTATACGGGTTGAATAAATCTAATTATATGTACTAAATCATCATCATCATCATCATCATACTCAGTAAATCCCACCAATAGCAAAGTTAAGGTAGGGTCTGAGGAGGGTAAGATGTAGAGGCTGCTTTTAGTGAGACCCCCGGTTCGATAGTAGTTTTGCATCAAGCCTTGGACATAAAGCACATAACACTCAGCAATCGGGTCAAAGACCGATTAGTGCATGTTCCCTTTTGTCTTTCTGTTATCAACGCCACCACATGATGATGATGATGCATTATTAACTGTCTGCCGCTTTTAACGTTATTTTCACGAACTTAGTAAAATAACGTTAAAATTAGTGGAATTTCACTTTTGCCCTCCGAGCGTCCACACATATATATTATATGCGCATACCGTAAGCGGGGCGAATATATGATGTTCAATGTTTATAAAAAAATATATATAATATGTGCAACATCTTAAATGTTTGTTGTTAGAATCAATTCAATATATTGTGAATAAATAAGAAAGATAAAATATGAAGGAAAAGAAAGCATTATTTAAAAAATATCTTTAATTTATAACTTAAATTTGAAGATAATATATTATTAGAAAAAATAGAATATTTATAGCTTAAATTTGAAGATAAAATATTATTAGAAAAAATAGAATGATTCTATCCGACATTCAAAGTAAGATAAGATTTAACATTAATTGATTATTTATTATTTAATTAATTGATATAAGATAAGTATATGAAAATACAGGAAATTACAAATGTAGACGCCTTCAATGAATGACACGTGTCACTTATTGTTTTCTTTTATTAGACCATGTGTAGTGGTAAATCAAAATAATGCCCCCACCATGGGGCATTATTCGACACGTGTCATCTCAGTCAGCATGGGGCATTATTGCAAAAGTGGTGTAGTGGGGCATTATTCCAATAACGCCCATGCAATCATTTCACAAATTTTTTTTAACTTTAAATACTTCATTAAATTAAAAAAAAATACAATACTAGAAATAAAAAAATTAAAATTAAAAAAAAATACAATACTAGAAATAAAAAAATTAAAATTAAAAAAAATACAATACTAGAAATAAAAAAATTAAAATAAAAAAAAAACACTAGTTTTCGTCTTCGCTTTCTTCACCCTCGCCAACTTCGTCTTCCTCGTCCTCCGTTTCTTCCTCTCCCTCAGGTGGTACATACTGAACCGACCATGCGTGGTGTACCAAATCAACCATTAACTGGGAATGGTACGGTTCGTAACGCAACTCTCGCGCATTATTCACTCTTTCTTCCATTGACGCCTGTGGATGGTCTTCTTGAACGGCTTCTGGCACATAATTCTGACATATCGCCTTTCCTTCGTCTTCCAAAATCATGTTGTGCATGATTATACAAGCGTACATAGCATCTCTCATTTTTTGCTTGCTCCATGCACGACAAAGATTTCTCAAATATTGCCAGCGTTGTTTAAGAACCCCAAAGCATCTCTCAATGTCTTTTCGTGAAGACTCTTGAACCTTTTTAAAGTATGCTCTTTTTTCATCAATAGGATCACTAAACGTCTTCACGAAAATCGAATACCTAGGATAAATTTCGTCGCTCAAATAATATCCATGAGGGTAGTAGTTTCCATTTGCGTAAAACGACGCTTTTGGAGCTTTGCCAGAAATCCACTCCTCTAACAACGGAGATTGTTCAAAAACATTGATATCATTGCATGACCCGACCACGCCAAAGTAAGCCGACCAAACCCAAAGGTCATGTGAAGCAACCGCCAGAAGAATAATAGTGGGTCCTTTTTGGTCACCCCGTGTGTGTTGGCCTCGCCATGCGGTCGGGCAGTTATCCCAACGCCAATGCATGCAATCTATGCTCCCGATCATACCAGGCAAACCATGCTCCGCCGTATGTACCCCGTAGATCTTTTGAAGGTCGTCCCATGTGGGCGTTCTAAGATAACGCGCACAGTACACATCAATAATACCTTTATAAAAAACATAGACAAACATAAGCTTAAAAAAAATTTGTAAACATACTCGTCGTTTAAAAAAAAAAAGTAAAGTAAAGGAATTGTACCGCGACAAAAATGCTTCAAGCTGTCTCGCGTTGTTTTCTCGGCCATTTTTAGATACTCGTCGTTGATGTCGGTAGTGTTTCCATAAGCAAGGGTTCGTAACGCCGACGTACACTTTTGGATACCGGTAAATCCAAGTGCCCCTCTCGCATCCGCTTTTGTTTAAAATAATCGTAGTTGGCTTCCAAGTCGTCGACTGCGTAGAAACAACCGCTTACTCATTCGGAAACGACGCCTAAACATTTCGTTCGAAAATGTCGGCGCCTCATCAAAATAATCTTTCATCAAATGATCGTGTGCCGCGCGTCGGTCTCGTTCAATATAACCTCTTTTATTTTTTTCTGCTTGGGGGCGACGACAATGCTTCACATATCTCACCGCTAGTTAACAAGCACTCGTAACCGCCTCTTGCTCAACCTCCTCATCGGTGGAACCATCGCTATCCGCAAAATACTCGTTGTAGTAAAAATTTACCATGGATGAAGAACTAGGAGAATCCATCAAGTTTTTTATAAAATGGTTGGGTTTTTTAGAGAGTTTTTGAGATAGTTTTAGTTGAAAATGAACGAGTTTATATATATATATAGTTAAAAGGTTAAAAAAAAACAAGTAGCCGTTATGTAGCCGTTGGAGACTTTTGATTGGCCCGGTCAAATGAGCAAAGCGTTTTAAATAAAACGCCAATTTGATTTTTTTTTTCGAAAATAACGTCCGGAAACGCCGGGTGTAAGGGGGGGGGGGGGTTATCCGGCGCCACTACGGATGGTCTTATAGAGTATAGATTGTATCAAACGAGGTTGAACTATTAAAATGGTGAGTAGGCAATTATTGGATCAATTAAAATCATATAACCTAAATAAGACTCATATAACATGTTTATCTAATCGTGTCAAACGGAGGTTGAAGTGGTATACAAACATCAAACCTAGTTAAGAGTTAAGACACCTTTTTCAAGCAAGCAGCTAAGAAGCATCTGAGTATGAAAATACATATCTACATAGGGAAGTGTGTGAACGAAAAAGTGCACCATGAAGATTACTTAAGAGTTTGCTTCTTCCTCTTATTCTTCACCCACATATATGTGATCGATGTTGTACCCTCACATCAATATGTGTTTGCCCAGGGAAGAGAGGCATTGTAGAAGTAGGGTTAGCACATGCTACCCTCAACTTCGTCTCCGTAGTGTAAAAATATCACTCAACTCTGTCTACGTAGTGTTAAATTTTTATTTTTCGGTTTTATACAAAGGATACCCCTGATCCCCCCTCCTTCCTCCCCTCCCCCCAACAAAAAAAAAAAAAAAGAAAAAAAGAACTGGGATACCCCTGAATTTTTTTGACTAGATCTAGTGTTTGCCTTAATCTCATCATCACCTTGTCAATGACTATCAATAGGTTGTAAATATCTTATTGTTTCGAGCTTTCTATATGAACCATAAAATGCCTAGAAATATCTTATTCCTGATCCAGACAGGATTACCACTTATAAATACAAACAAGTGTTCGAATAAATATTACGGTTTAACTCACAAGATATTATCTTTTATTGATATATGATCACACTTATAATATAGTTAGTATTAATAGTTTTGCAAGGTTTAAAGATCAACTTGGAAGAGGTTGCTTCAAGTAGGTGTAAGGGTTATTCTAAATAATGTAAGGAAACATTAGAAAGTGGGCTCATAGTTGATCCGGGGTTCATCTTTGATCCTTCTTGCTCAATTCATTGTATATTTTATAGAATCACACTCAAACATCTTTTCTAATTAAAGCACTAATATTTAAGCCTCTTTTGAAGGTGGGCTATAACTCTACCAACTATTAAAAGCATTTTGGATGGCTTGTAAATCAAGGCTTGAAGCAAATAATATGTTTTTCCTATAAATGTAAAAGTTCCTTTTTTCATTTAAATCTCAAGTATTTTTAACAATGTGGGATCATGATAGGATTTATCCTTGTCTGATTTACTAGTGATTATCATCCTTTATACAGACTTCCCATCTATAGTGATATCTATTAACTTAAAGGACATCTAGTGTAATTTTGATAGTTAAAGAACACCACCTGAAAGAACGTTTAAACATAGAGGACGTAAAGTGCAATTTAGCCTTTATTTTGTTTGTGACTAAGACCATGTGTAGTGGTTAAACAAAATAATGCCCCCACCATGGGGCATTATTCCAGTCAGCATGGGGCATTATTCCAAAAGTGGCGTAGTGGGACATTATTCCAATAACGCCCATGCAATCATTTCACAATTATTATTTTTTTAATTTAAAACATAAAAATCTTCATTAATTTAAAATAAAAATTACACTACTTGAAATAAGGGGGTCGGAATGGATGCATGTTTGTATAAAATATAAAACAAGTATGAGAGAAGGTGAGAGTTTTTTTTATAAAAAAGTAGAAGAAAGTGGGTGATATATATATAGTAGGGATGAGCTCGGTCCGGTTCGGTACCGAACCGGTACCGAAAATCCTCAAAAGTGGGTACCGGTACCGGTACCGAATATACCCGGTTCGGTACGGTTCGGTACTGGTATTTGAGGGTAAAAACGAGCAAAATACCGGTACCGAATCGGTACCGAAAATGTCAAAAGTGGGTACCGAATCGGTACCGAAAAGGTACCCGGTTCGGTAAATTCGGTACCGGTACCGGGTCCATTTTGCTCATCCCTAATATATAGTGGGTAAATTTTAGAATTAAAAATAAAAATAAAAATAAACACACGAAATACCACACGAAATAGGTGATGCCATGTATCATGTTTCGTGTGTGTGTATACAACGCCATGTATCATGTTTCATGTTTCGTGTGTGTGTAAATTTTAGAATTAAAAAAAAAAAAAAAAACTACTAGTCAGCATGGGATTGGCCAGTCAAACATGGTTGCATGCAATGTTGGCGTTGTTTTAAAAATGCTGAACTAATTTTTTTTTCAAAAATAATGCCAAACAACGCCCTATGTAATGGGGGTGGGGGCGTTTTTTTGAATTTTTTTTTTAAAAATACCGCCCCACTACGGGTGGTCTAATAACCTTCTTCTAGTTTGTCAATAGTTTGTCTTTAAGGTAAATTTGGATCCTAGCATGAATCCATATTCATGTGTGGATAGATCGAGTAAAGACATACTTAGGTTTCAAAGGTGGTTCCACCATAACTAAACATACATCTCACACATGTATTTATTTTAAAAATAAATGAACCCTTTCCATTAATGTTCAACTGTTTGGTTACACTAGTCATATAAAAGAAAAAACATCATAAGAGAATCGTGAACTTCATGATTTTCTTGTTTAGGTCAAGAAACAAAAGAGAATGATCGTATATTCTCAATGGTGGACTCAAGAATTCTAATTACATAATCTCACGACTCACTTATAAATTTTTTGGGTTTAGTTTGGTTTTTAGACTTAGTTCTTCTGGGTTTGGCTTGATTCTTCAAATTATGTGTTTGGTCGTCGGATTTTGGTTTGTTATAATTATGAAAAGTAAAATGCCATTTTAGTCCCTGTGGTTTGGGCCATTATGTCAGTTTAGTCCAAATGTTTCATTTTTCGCCTGTGGGTCCAAAAAGGTTTCACCGTTGCCATTTTAGTCCATTGGGTCAACTTCATCCATTTTTTCTGTTAACGAAAAGGGTAATTTGGTCATCGGAGTTTGGTTTGTTATAATTATGAAAAGTAAAATGCCATTTTAATCCCTGTGGTTTAGGCCATTATGTCAGTTTAGTCCAAAGGTTTCATTTTTCGCCTGTGGGTCCAAAAAGGTTTCACCGTTGCCATTTTAGTCCATTGGGTCAACTTCATCCATTTTTTCTGTTAACGAAAAGGGTAATTTGGTCATTTTATATGTAATTCTGTTAACTAGAAGGGCAATTCGGCCATATAAAATGACCGAATTGCCATTCTCGTTAATAGAAATAATGGATGAAGTTGAGCCAGTGAACTAAAATGACAACGATGAAACCTTTTTGGACCCACCGAATTGCCATTCTCGTTAACAGAAATATTGGATGAAGTTAAGCTAGTGGACTAAAATGGCAACGGTGAAACCTTTGTGGATCCACATGCAAAAAATGAAACCTTTGGACTAAACTGGCAAAATGGCTCAAACCACAGGGACTAAAATGAAATTTAACTCTAATTATGAATGAGGAAAAAAAAATACTCAAGAAATCAGAGGTTCATAATACGATAAGGTGTGGAGGGGCTTGAAGGGAGGCCGTGGTAGCGACACATGACAGGCACATCGCAGAGAGATTTCCACTTCAAGCCCCAAAAAGTGTGGGAAGTGTGGGATGGGAGGGGGTGTGGAAGGGCCCCACAAAATAAAATAAACAATCCACCAATAAACAACTTTCAAACATAATCCACAATTCATTGCGCGCCACATCACCTCCCAGAAGAGCCCTCACGCCATTGAAGAATTCCATGCCCCCCGCCCCACACCACTCCCATGCCCCTATACGGAGTGGTGTGCCCAGCGTGGGTGAGCCTCCAACGCCTCCGCACCGAATATACTAAACCCTATTAATTGGGCGAATTTAATTCCGTTGGTTCCGTTTAGTGGTGCACAAATCGGGTTTTTTTAAAAACCGGTTCCGGGTATGGAACCGGGTTCAGGTAGGATCGGGTTTTTTTAAAAACCGGGTCGGGTCCGGGTCCGGGTTTTCTACCAAAAATGTATACCCTATATACCCGGATTCGGGTTGGGTTCGGGTCGGGTTTTATAAAACCTGGGTATTATAATACCCTATTTTCGGGTTCGGGTCCGGTTCGGGTATTCATCGGGTAGGGTTCGGGTATGCATCGGGTTGGGAAAAAACCCGCACCGGGTATTAAAAAAAACCCGCACCGGGTATTAAAAAAAACCCGACCGGGTATTAATGCTTCTTTATTTGTTTTAGTGGATGGTGCTTATTGAAATTTTAATGACATTTCTAAATTTAAATTCGATAGTGCTAGATCGAAGGAATAGTCCTGATTTGAATCCTTTTGCATTACATAAACAACAATATATTTTATTTGCTATGTTATGTTTTAACCAAGTTCCATCAATTTTTCATATTTTTGTATTATACAAACACCAATGGATCTTTCCAGCAAATAGAGGGGAATAATGACCAAATACTTCAAATATCATTAGAAAACTAATAATTAAACAAGATGCATCTACTTAAAACTAGAGGTAGCTATATAACCGGGTATAAAAAAACCCAGTTCCGGGTATTTATAAAACCTGGTTCCGGGTATTTATAAAAACCGGGTTTCGGGTATAAACCAGGTATAAAAAAACCCGGTTCCGGGTTCGGGTTTTAGATCAAATATGAATACCCGGTCCCTACCCTATGGGTAGGGTCGGGTTCGGCCGTTCAGGTATAGAAAACCCGGTTTTTATAATACCCGGTTCCGGGTTTTTTTTCCGGGTCCGGGTTTGGGTTTTTTGTGCACCACTAGTTCCGTTGGGCTTTGCTAGATTAATTGAGCTGACTAGTTGGGCTAATTTTATTGGGCTGATAGTTTATAAACCTGTTTACTCGAGTAAATCTGGGCTAGTGGGCTGCTACATATGGGTAGTAGTGTAGTACTCTAGTAGCATAACACTATGGAACCAGTACTCCAGTAGCATCATTGTGAGCATACGACCATACGTCTTGGATTCACACTGCAAACCCAACCCCCCCACCCCCCATTTTTCTAATCTCAAGTTGACACTTTTATAAACAAAATACACAAAATGACAAGACAATAAAATGAGTTTTGAAAAAAAGTAGAAAAACAAACCAACACAAAAAAATGTACTCAATCATGCCGATTAGGGATGAGTTTTTTCCCCCAAATATCAATACCGTATTCATACCGATGTGAGGTATTTGGTATATGTATCGGTACCCATTTTATTGATTTCGGTATCGGTATGGGTACATGTAAAAATTGGTACTGGTACTAACTCTTTTATGGACCTTAATTTTTTTTATAATATGTATTATTTCATATTATGGTATTTATGGTACTCGTATTGATTTTACCTATTTGGCACCCGTATTGTATTGGTACTCATACCAATTTTGCCTATTTGATACTTATACTATATTGGTACTCGTGTTGATTTTACCTATTTGGTACACGAGTGCTCAAAAAATAAAATAAAAACAAGTGGTATCAAAACTGGTACCAAACCAATATATTCAGTACGTTATTTGGTACCCAGTTTTGTTCAAATTCAGTACTGGTATTTTCGATACGGGTACTGTACCAATCTCATCCCTGATGCCGATTATTTATTATTATGCACCTTTAATACACGCTAAAGTGCGAATTTAGCTTCTATTGTTTTTTGTTATTTTTATATTGCTGAATTTAGCTTTAATTGTTTTTTTTTTTTGTTTTTTTTATCTTGCTGAAGGTCTTTTGCCTAATGTAAGTTGTGTTTTAACCGACTCTATTGATTAGCTAGAGTGTTAACGTGTCTTTTTTCTTTAATGGGAAGGACAGGTATTATAGACGTTTTTGGCTAAGGTGCGTTTTTCCTACTATGCGTAGAAAAGAAAGCCATGGAGTGATTTTAAGTTCGTTTATGATCTAAGTTAAAAGCAGGTAAAATTGTAGTGAATGGAAGCTATATATTGCGTGATTTTATATCTTGATTGTGTTAATCCAAATATATCATGCTTATTATTTATAATAATGTTGTGTAATTAATGCTAACAATTATACATGTTCTTTTTTATTATGTTACCTAATAATGTTGTGTGACTTTTGGAATGATGGTACATGATGTTTCATGTGATGATATAGTAACTTTGCCTAATTTCTATTGATGTGTATAAATCAATAATCACTGTGATAAAATCACGCAAACTTTTAAAACATACTCACATAACCTGTATAACTCTTCAAACAACATATCAACAATATTCACACATTGTTTTAACTAAAAAAATTACGTTAACTTATAGAAATAATCACATGCTAAGCTTCAAAACTTTGACATATCAAAACAATAATAAGGGTGTGCGGGGTGGAAGCAGCGGGGAAGGGGTGCGGTGGCAAACACCGCCATTAACCATAGGTGAGCGGCAGTGGCGGATCCAGGGTCGGATTCCACTGAGTTCCTTTTGGTAGTTTTTCACTAATTTTTATTATTTTTTCCCAAATCATACATGTTGATCAGTCCTGTTTAAATATAATGGAAAACATGAATAACATACCTGTTACAGCAGACAGGCCAGCAGAGAATCCAGCTAGAGATTCAGCCATTGAGTTTGACATACTTGTCAGGATGACCTGATTCCTCCTTATGGTGTAAGATTATGATGGTGATGAAACCGAAACAAGGGAAGGAATCGGTTAGGAGAAAGAGCCGATTCTTGATGTTATTAGGGTTGTGTGAATTGTGTAATTGTCTAACTTCTAAACTCTCTAATAATCTCCTTATATATACACCTAAGAGGAAACCTAATTAGTTAATAAGGGTAATATGGTCCATCAACAATTACCAACTAATTATTAATAGGTTATTAATATATTTTAATCTATATAATATAAATGATTATAATGGCTACAAGGTTAAATATTATAACAATTATATATTTAATCTCACATTCTCCCACTTAGCCGAGTAATCATTTATCATCAGTATTAGATGAGCCTGGCCAGGAGTTAACACTCATTTTAGCCTTAAACCAAGAACTCTAGCAGAGAAATACAGCCGTTGAATCATCATTCGACTCAGGACCCCCATTACTCATACTATAGCCTCAATTTAAAACCTAATAGTTATTATCAAAATACGCATAAGCCCTTTAGCGTTTGATTTGTATTTATATTTGTCTATATGTCATTACACCGGCAGAACATATGTTAAAGACATACAAAATCAAACTGAAGAAATTTTATTAATTAAAACATAAGCTAGTACAATATGCCATTAAATAAGGTCTTTAGTAAGCCCCATATTCGATACATGTTCTTCGAAAACTTTAGGTGTGAGACCTTTAGTCATCGGATCCGCAAGCATATCTTTAGTACTAATATACTCAATACAAAGATTATTTTCCTCAACTCGTTCATGTACGAACAAATATTTTGTATCGAGATATAAATCAGCCCCAGTCGAACTGTTACTGTTCGAGAAACTAACGGCAGCTGAGTTATCACAGTAAAGCTTCAATGGTCTAGAAATGGAATTAACGATTTTGAGTCCAGTGATCAGATTTCTAAGCAACATTCCATGACAGGTTGCGTTGTAAACAGCGATGTATTCTGCCATCATTGTGGAAGTTGTGGTTAACTGTTGTTTATGACTCTTCCATGAGATGGGTCCGCTTGCTAACATAAAGATGTAGCCTGAAGTGGATTTCTTATCATCTTTGCATTTGGCAAAGTCAGAATCAGAATAACCTACCACTTCTAAGTGATCACTTCTTCTATAAGTCAGTTTATAGTCTTTCGTCCCTTGCAGATATCTAAGGATCTTCTTAGTTGCTCTCCAGTGATCTAGGCCAGGATTAGTCTGATAACAGCCAAGCATTCCAGCAATATAAGCGATATCTGGACGAGTACAGACTTGAGCATACATCAAGCTCCCGACTACTGACGTGTAAGGTATCTGGCTCATTTGCTCCTTTTCAACCTCTGTTGTCAGAAACTGGAATGAACTGAAAACATCTCCCTTAACTACTGGAGCGACTGAGGGTTTGCACTGTTGCATGTTGTAACGTGTAAGGACACGATCTATGTAAGTCTTTTGAGACAATCCTAAGATCCCTTTATGTCTATCTTGGTGAATTTCGATGCCAATGACGTAAGAAGCATCTCCGAGATCCTTCATGTCGAAGTTATGCGAGAGTAGCCGCTTCGACTCATGCAACATGTCTAAACTATTACTTGCCAATAGAATATCATCTACGTAAAGGACAAGTATAGTAAAATTACTCCCACTCATCTTGAGGTAGGTGCATTGATCCACTTGATTCTTCATAAAACCTTGTCTCTTCATGACTTCATCAAACTTGAGGTACCATTGACGTGATGCTTGTTTTAACCCGTAAATGGATTTCTTCAATTTACAGACTAGATGCTCCTGACCTTCAGGTTTAAAGCCTTCAGGTTGTTTCATGTAAACATCTTCGTCTAAGTCTCTGTTAAGGAAAGCAGTTTTGACATCCATCTGATGCAGCTCCAAATCAAAATGAGCTACTAGGGCCATAACGATCCTTAATGAATCTTTACGAGAGACAGGTGAAAATGTCTCTTGATAATCAATTCCCTCTTTCCGAGTGTAGCCCTTTGCAACCAATCTCGCTTTATAGCATTCAACGTTCCTATTCGGATCCAGTTTTGTTTTGAACACCCATTTACATCCTACAGGTTTAACACCGTTGGGTAATTCGACCAAATCCCAAACGTCATTTTTCTTCATGGATTCAAGCTCATCAATCATTACTTTATTCCATTCAGAAGACTGATCACTGCTAATGGCTTCATTATAAGAGGTAGGATCATTGAGCTTTCCAGCATCCATTTCAGTCAGGTTGGTAACATAATCATCCCAATTAGTAGGCCGTCTTTGCCTAGATAACCTCCTGAGTTGATTATCGGGTTTAGTGTTGCCTTGGTTTTGAGCGTTTGATGTGCCTTCGTTATGAGGTATAATGGGTTCTGATTGTGGAGATGGACTTTGTGCAGTAGCTTCAGGTGCAGTTGTTGCATTGGGTACAAGAGGAGTAAACGGAGTAATGGTAAGCGATGAGTCTCTCCCCCCACGTCTTGTACTTCTTGCAATTCTTCGTAAGGGTTGGTACTGCTCCCACTGACCTTGAAATCATCCAGGAACGCAGCACGTTTGGTTTCAACAATACGGGTGACATGGGAAGGACAATAGAAACGATAACCCTTCGAATGATTGGGATACCCAATAAAGAAACAGGTAACTGTTTAGTGTCAAGTTTCCTTAGGAAAGGATTATAAAGTTTTGCTTCAGCAATGCAGCCCCATACTTTCATATATTTAAGACTCTGTTTCCTTCCTGTCCAAAGTTCATAAGGAGTTTTAGGGACAGACTTAGAAGGAACTCTATTGAGTATATGAACAGCTGCTTTTAACGCTTCAGTCCAGAGGAATAATGGTAAATTAGTGTTGGCTAACATACTATGAACCATGTCCATAAGGGTACGATTTCTTCGTTCAGCGACACCATTCTGCTGAGGTGTACCAGGCATGGCGTATTGGTTCACAATCCCCTGGCCCTTACAAAACTCATGAAATGGACCAGGAGCTTGACCCACATCAGTATGTCTTCCATAACATTCACCGCCTCTATCTGATCTCACAACTTTAATCTGACGATCTAATTGCTTTTCAACTTCAGCTTTATAATCTTTAAAAGTTGTTAGAGATTCAGACTTTTCCTTAATAAGATACAAGTACATGTAACAAGAATAATCATCAATGAAAGTGATAAATGAAGTATGTCCTGTTATGCCAACAATTTGGTAGGAACCACTAATGTCAGTGTGAATGAGTTCTAATAAATTAGAGCTCCTAGTGGCACCCTTCTTATTCGCTAATGTCATTTTACCTTTGAGACATTTGACACATGTTCCAAAATCAGTGAAATCGAGAGGAGGTAAGACTTCATCTTTTACGAGACAATTTAATCGTTCTCTTGAGATGTGGCCTAAACGTTGATGCCACAACATGGATGAAGTCTCTAGTCTCGTTTCTTTTCCATCTTTGTGAGTGATTCATTAATATTATATGACAACAAAGATTTGGAAAAATTATCATCTAGTTCTAATCTATAGAGACCACCATCCAGAATACCAGTACCATAAAGAACATAATCATAGAGAATGGAAAGTTTGCGATGGCGATGGGAAACAACAAAACCGTCCATGTCTAACTTTGGTCCTGATACAAGGTTCCGAGTTACCTCAGGAACATATAAGGTATCATAAAGTTTAATGCATAAACCAGTTTTCAAAAATAATTGTAATGTTCCTATGGCCTTCACTTCTAATTCCCGATCATCCCCAACTTTAAGTGTTCTTTGGTTTCTTCCCAGCTTCCGGATTGAAAGGAATCCATGAGTAGAGTTGGTTACATAAACCATAGAACCAGAATCAAACCACTAAGAATTAGCAGGAACATTTAAATTAAAGGACTCAAGTATCATGAAAAAATCGTTACCTTTATTAGCCAGCCACTCCTTCAAGTCATGGCATTCCTTTTGCTTATGTCGTGTTTTCTTACAGAACTTGCAGTAAGGTTTGCCTAAGGAGCTCTTAGAGCTAGTAGGTGCACTTGTATTAGGATTTGGCTTTTGGACTTTGGAAGCATCCTTTCTTTGATAATTGTTCTTTCTCTTCTTAGAGTTGGAGGTGGTGAAGTTAGCAACATCAGTGGTGCGATCCATCTTCATACGCTCTTCCTCCTGTACGCACATAGCAACCAGCTCACTCATCGTCTATTTGTCCCTCTGAGTGTTGTAATTGATCTTGAATGCTTCATAGGATGAAGGAATCGTAGTGATGATGAAGTGAACAAGAAAACCATCACTGATTTCCATCTCTAGCCCTTTCAGCTTATTGGCCATGTCATGCATCATCATGATGTGCTCGCGAATGCCGCTCCTCCCATCATACTTAGTCGTCACCAGCTTGAGGATAAGAGTGCTAGCATGTGCTTTTGATGTTCCTTTGAATTGTGCCTCCATAGAATCCAGGTAGGTTTTAGCATCCTCAGAATCAGGAATAGCTCCTCTAATTGCATTGTGTATGGATTGCTTCATGAACATGAGAGACATGCGGTTACACCTAGTCCATTTTTCACGAACTATCTGCTCCGCAGCAGTACTTTGAGGAGTAAGGTCCGCTGGCTTATTCTCTCTTAAAGCATAATCGAAGTCTAGCAATCCAAGTGTAAGCATGAGTGCATCCTTCCATTCAGCAAAGTTATCACCAGTCAAAGGTGGAATCCCGCAATTGGGTGCTGATAGTGGAAATAAGATGAGCAAGTTATGATACTAAGAAAGAAGTCCTAATGTGATCTAAGGGCATGTTATACTAAGGCAGGCATAAATAATGACCATTTTAATTATGAAGCTGTGATATTGTCTATTACTAACATCAAAATAATAGACTTCGTTAAAATTCTACTTAAACGAAGATAAATCAGCTTTGGCCAGAAGTGTAATCATTTAAGTATGTGTGCAAAGTAATCGTGACAAATCAGCTTTGGCCAGAAATGAGACAATCACTTTAGTTATGCACTTGTCAAGTATGCTAGACATAAATGAATTAAATCAGCTTTGGCCAGAAATTAAGACATTTCACGTTTGTAATGCATACTCAACATAGCTTTTATAATACTTGAACAATAAAGAGAAGTATTAAATCAGCTTTGGCCAGAAATGATACACCAGAAGGTCATTCAAGTTGAGCTATTTTGGTTTTGTAAAAAGTTATCTGATTCTGATTAGGTAATTAAGTGTTTACAAAACCAAGTATTTAATAGCAAACCACAAGTATTTAGTTCACATTAAACAACCTATAATAATGAGGTTTCGAGTGAGATCTCGACTCAGTTATGAGGTCTCGAATGAGATCTCGAGTTAAGTCTCGACTCATCTTGTAACATTATGAGGTCTCGAGTCGCAACCTCAGTCTCGAGTAGCAACCATGGTCTCGACTACTGTGTTTTATGAGATCTCGACTCCATAATGAGGTCTCGAGACACAACCACGGTCTCGAGTTGTGAAGATTGAAGCCCTCAGTCGAAACCTCAGTGGTCTCGAGTTGTAAAGATTTGAGAACCCTTATGATTTCGAGTCGAGACCTTGTGGTCTCGAGTCGAGATCTTGGTCTCGAGTCGACTGTTAACTGCTGTTATTGTGAAAATAACTGAAAACTCGAAATTTTAGGGATTGTGGGATAGTGTTTCCTATTTTATTGTTGATCTAAACTTATCAAAGATTTCAAAATTATAATCTGATTATCTTTTAACAGTTTTCGAAAATTTTTAAGAGATATAATTCAGATCAAAAACATTAAAAACACCCACTAATCCAAATTATATTCCAAAACTTAAGTAATTTTCGAGTTTTCTTAGAACAAGTGATAAACCCTAGAAAATTAAAACATAACTCAGGGATCCGAAACCTGAATTTTAAGACTTTTGTTAACAGATTTTGGACATTAATTTACCCACTGTGATTTCGAGTGACATGATTAACCACCCTTTTCTCAAAACTTCGATTTTGGCATAATAAAAATCGAAATCAGCCGTGATTTTTATTAGACTTTCAAAATTCTGTTTTCCAGATTTTAATCCCAGAATAATGGATACGAAAACAGAACTGATTTATCAATATACTCTGATACCACATGTTGATCAGTTCTGTTTAAATATAATGGAAAACATGAATAACATACCTGTTACAGCAGACGGGTCAGTAGAGAATCCAGTCAGAGATGCAGCCATTGAGTTTGACATACTTGTCAGGATGATCTGGTTCCTCCTTATGGTGTAAGATTATGATGGTGATGAAACCGAAACAAGGGAAGGATTCGGTTAGGAGAGAGAGCCGATTCTTGATGTTATTAGGGTTGTGTGAATTGTGTAATTGTCTAACCTCTGAACTCTCTAATAATCTCCTTATATATACACCCAAGAGGAAACCTAATTAGTTAATAAGGGTAATATGGTCCATCAACAGTTACCAACTAATTATTAATAGGTTATTAATATATTTTGATCAATATAATATAAATGATTATAATGGCTACAAGATTAAATACTATAACAATTATATATTTAATCTCACAATACAATGTTTACACTAATTTTTTCGATTTTCTTCGAATCGAATGGGTTCCTGGGTACCCATGGAACCATGCTAAATCCGCCCCTAGTGAGCGGTGATCTTGTGATTTCGGTGAGTATTCACCGTGCAAGGAAGAGGAGAGAGATGGGGTTAATGGTGAGCCCTAATCTCTTCCAACCAATCATACATTTATCTTTTTTTAATGAAAATTTGTTTGCCCTTATGTTTGAGTACAAGAGGAAAGTTGGAGAGGGGAGTTGACATGAACAAATATGATTGGCTGAGGTGAAAAGTTTACCACTTCCCACGAGAGGAGCACTCCTTACACCCTAATGACGAACAAATATGAAATTACGTGAGAATGATTTAAAATAAGTTTTTAACATCTGTTCCTTTTTTATCCTCTATCCTCTTAGGCTGGTGGGTGTGGAGGAGGGTAGTCATTTAGCGATGAGCCGCCACGTAGACGGCCACGTCTTCGGGTGTGGGGGATGAGCCAAGAGATGGACCAAGGATGTGGGAATGAGCCCTTATATGTATGTATGTATAAAGAAGAAAAGAAAGAAGAGGGATGTTGTAGGCAGCTTGGGGAAGACGACGAAGAGGGGGATGGGGCTAAAGGAGGTGGTGTAGCCGGCCCTTGACGCTCCGGGGACGAGGCCCACACCCACCAGCCTTATAGTCTTATATAGTTGTTTCCTATTGTTTATGTTACACATGTATGCTTGATGATTCAGACAATTTTTACCTTTATACGCTTGTTTACATGAAAAGCCTTGCTCCGTATTTTTTTATTTAAGTGACACTAAAAATAAACAAAGTTTACTTATAACTCTTTAACGATTTTCTTTTTAGGCTGCATCGCACTTTAAAAAATGGTTTACTTAGAACTCTTAACAATTTTCTTTTAAGGCTACATGATTTTTATCATCGATTCTTGATTTAACGAATAGTTGTTATTGTTCTTCTTTATAAGGGTTTTTGTGGAATTTTACATGATTACATTAGAAGCAAGTTATTTTTTACATTAGGACCGTCTCTGAGAATTCTCTAAAAATTTTAGACCCGAGATGGATAGAAAAAAATGTGCTTCTATTGAGCTAATGTTAAATAGGGTTAAACTATAACTGGGTTTTATTTTAAACTATTGGGCCAACTTTAAATGTGTTTAAACTTTACTAGTGAGTACTGATGAGTAAAAAAGTAATGTGCTTAATTTAAAATGGGTTTTAGGTCAAATTTAAATGTGTTTAAACTTTACTAGTGGGTATTGATGAGTAAAAGAGTAATATGCTTAATTTAAAATGAGTTTTAGTGTTTAATGAGCTTAAAATATTTAAAAGAGTAAAGTGCAATTTTGTTAAAATAAACAAAGTTGATCAAGAAAAAAAACATGTTTAAAGGTATATATCTAATTGATCCACAAGTTTCATCAACTAAAAAACATGATCAGTAAGAAACCTGGATCATCAAAAACCATCCATGATCAACAAAATACTCTAATCAACTAACAAACATGATTAGCAAAAAACATGGATCATTAAACCCACTCGATCATATCCCCTTCCCTGTCTCCTCATTCAAACCAGAAATCGAAGTACATGTTACAGAACTTCAAAACCACCCTCAAGTGCAGTCGAGGTGGCTTAGGGTATCAGTGACCCTAGTTTCAGCTACAAGTGTTCAACTTAGTTGTATCAAGTTCAATTTTCAAGATATCTACGCTAATCAAGGAGTGGTAATCAAGAACACGTCATTACATGCTAGACATTGTGTATCCATGGTTGCTTGGAGTTGAAAAGGCACCTTTATTAAGCGGGGGTTAGGTGTCGGCGAGAACAACGTTAATTGTCGGTTAGGTGCAGGGGCGGACATACCCCATGTCAAGGGGTAGCCCGGGTTGCCCCTTGGCTCGGCCGCGATAGTGTAAATTTTTTTTTTTTGCGTTTTTTCGGATTTTGTTGCCCCTTGATAAATATTATGTTACCCTTTTTGAAAGCCCAAAAAAATTTATACCACACAACTAATTACCCAAGACTTGTAAGCCCAATTATTATAGCCCAAGTCCCAACCCAATACCCATTGTTTTAACAAAGAAGAAAAGAAGTAGTAAAAAGAAAAGAAGCAGCAACAGAGTAGAACATTCACATCCCCACTACCACTTGAACGAGCAGAAGCAGCGCCGACCTCCCCTCCCTCCGCCCTTTGCCGCCGACCTCCCCTCCCTCCGCCCTTTGCCGCCGCTGCTGGGTCTATTGTCATCATCGTCCGCCACTCCAGTCCATCTCAAGTAAGTGTTTTTTCAAATTCCAATTGGGTATTGTAGTTAGTGCTTTATTCCTCATGAAAATTGAATAATTTATGTTTGTTTAATTGCAAATTACAAATGTTTCATTTAGTTTTTTAGTTATAGTTATGTGCAATTGTTATAGCCTTTTAGGGTTTATGTGAAATTGATTTAGGGCTTATTGTTTAATTTTATTTGTCTTATAAAATTAGGGAATTTGGAAGTTGAAAGATGAAAAAACAAACTCTCATTAGTAGTCTTTTTAAACGAAAATTCCAAGAAAATGATGATTTGGGTGCAACTCCTAGTTCAAACATTATTGACGATAAGCAAGAAAATGAAGATATTGGTCCAAGTTCAAATAATGATATTGATAACCAAGAAAATGAAGAAATTGGTCCAAGTTCAAAGAATGATATTGATATGCAAGAAAATGAAGATATTGGACCAACTCCAAGTATTACCGTTTCGTGGTCATGCCGAATTTGAAAAGTCTCTTTATAAAGGTATATTTCTTTCGGTTTTAAAGTTGATTAGTGTGAACAACCCGGATATTGGTAAGTACACTTTAGGGAAGGCCAAGAAGAATAATAAGTTGACAGCTCCATCGATTCAAAAAGAGATTGTCGATTGCTATGCGAAAGAAGTAACCAAAATGATTTGTGAAGAAATTAAAGACGATGTCTTTGGGTTGTTAGTAGATGAGTCTAGCGACGTGTCTTTAAAGGAACAAATGGCCGTAGTTGTGAGATATGTCGATAAGGTTGGAGTTGTTAAAGAGAGTTTAATTGGAGTTGCTCATGTGAGGAATACATATTCTTTAACTCTTAAAGAAGCCATTGTGTCTTTATTAGCCGATAACCATTTAAGCATAGATCAAGTAAGTTATATGTTTCATAATTTCATTACATAAACTATAATAAAGATTATATGTCGTATCATTGCATTTTATTGTTTGTTTTTGTTTAAACAGATCAGGGGTCAAGGTTATGATGGTGCAAGCAACATGCGGGGAGAGTTTAATGGATTAAAAGCTTTAATTCTGAAAGACAATCCATCGGCACATTACATACATTGCTTTGCTCATCAACTTCAGTTAGTGATTGTGGCTGTAGCAAAAAAGCATGATGGTGTTAAAGAATTTTACGAAACTCTTGGCATGGTTGTTAATACGGTTGGTGCTTCTTGCAAAAGAAAATATATGATGTTGGAGGCAAAAAAAGAGAGAGTGGAAAACGAAATTCTAGCGGGTGAAATTAACACAGGAAAAGGATTAAACCAAGAGGTTTCCCTTGCCCGACCCGGAGACACACGATGGGGTTCTCATCATAGAACCATCATAAGTTTGTTGAAATTATTTCCGGAAGTTGTTGAGGTACTTACTTTTATTAAACAAGATGGAGAGACCTTTCAACAACGATCCAATGCGTCAGGTATTCTATCATATTTTGAGAGTCTTGAATTTGTGTTTTACATACACTTGTTGAACGATATCTTAGGCCTCACAAATGCTCTATCAAAACATCTTCAAAAAAAGAGTCCAGACTTGTTAGAAGCATATCATTTGATAAGCGGGACAATACGAGCTTTGAATCATTTAAGACAAAATGGGTTAGAAAAGATGTTGGCAAACGTAACATCTTTTTGTGAAAAAAATGTCACACCCTGGCTTTGCGGAAGCGTGGGTTTATTTGGTGTGACTTCTTAATACCATAGCAACAATCATAACAATGCTATATGATAAAAACATGAGATATTCATCCATTAATAAAGCTTAGAAAAATCCCATTTTCAACATTCACAAAATTAGTTACAAACCTTAACTTGATTTAATTGAGTTTATAAAGACTCAGCAAAAGACTTTAAACAATACTAGGTTTAGATATATGTAACCCGTCCAGGAAGAGGTTACACCTTCTAAACCCTGGATGACTTCTTTATTCAAACGCAGCTTGTAAATACGTGCATACCGTGCCAGATCCGTTAGTTTCCTGAAATACATGTAGTTTGAAAAGTCAACATAAAGTTGAGCGAGTTCATGTGTAAGTGAGTATGTACAAACATTTGAAAATGTTGTAAGTATGTATAAAAGTCCCTGGTATGTAGCAATTAAGGAAAAAGAGATCACCATTGGGTTGCAAAGCCAATGATATGTGTGAAGTGCCATAGGAAGACTCAAACCTAGCGGATTTTTGCGTCGGGCTCAAAGTCACCACCTGGTCCATTAGGCGGGCTCAGGGGTTGGGCTCGCTACACCCAGATAGATCTACCGCTAATGACCCTCGGTCCTACAATGAGGATTAATGGCCTCAAGTTGCGCCTACTCACTCACATGATCTAAGTAGTAAACCTCCTTACGCTAACCATACCATGTAAAAAGTATTCGTAATCATAGTAACATGTATTTCACCCCCGCAGTATAAAAACTGAAAACAGTTAAGAGAAAAGGGGGACATGAACTCACAGAAGTGCGTCTCGAAATAGCAATCTCCCAGTCAACCTGCTGCGTAACGACCTACACGTACTAACTTCTATTAGACGGACGGTCGTGCCTTGGCTTAAGGTTTAATGTTTTTGGGAAATAGTTAGACAACTATTTCGTGTGTACACTTCTTAATTATTTAGTAATTTTATTCCTTCCCAAGGATGGGGGTAACGATACATGTGCGTTTTTATATCCTCGAAATATATTATTAAGTCTCACTTAAAATATATTTTAATTCATTTATCTAAAATATTCTATCCTCAAAATATACATATTTTTCCCAAAAATATTATATTTTATTCCATACGATTTCCAAAATAATATTTTTATCAAAATACGCATTCAAGAGTATTTTTCCGAAAAATACGTAAGTTACATTTTTAAAGTCCGCGTGGTAATAATAATACCGGTGTAACTTAATATTTATTTGTGAAGGCGTTAGTATTATTTTGGAGTCGTGCTTTCCCAATGTATTCCAGTTATATTATTTTTACTCTAAAAATAATATATAGTTCACAAAAAAAATCATAAATTCACACAGGTGCTATTATGAAAAATATATATTCTAAATATATATTTTAACAAGTTTTATTTATGAAAATCCCACCTCCGACACTTGGAGATTTTGTAATAAAAATCCATGGCGAATTTTTATTTGGAAAACAAGTTAAAAATGTATTCATAACACTTGTTGTAAAAATATTTCCAAGTGTTATATTTCTGGAAAAATTTCGCCAGAGTTTCCTCTGTAACTGGAGGTGGCCACGCTTACTAGCGTATCATTTTCTTTTAAAAATTCAACCAATCAATTTTTCAATCATCCAAAATACAATCTTCAAATATTAAACTAGTCAAAATAAACATAAATCGCAAACACATGAACTTGTAAGTTGTGTAAAATTATGTAGTAACTTTTCAACACACTTAGTGGATCTTTCCATCTCCAAAAATAAAATCATTTTCTTGAAAACTTTATTTTTAAAGACTATGAAGTTTTACAACTTCTAGTCGGTATTTACGAAAGTATTTCTTTGTTAAATCCTTTCGTTACACAAGTGTCTACACACTTTTTGGTTCACAAAAATATCTTTATTTTACGAAAGATCCGGCTTTTTATACATGATTTCATCATACACTTGGTTCTTCAAAAATACCACTTGTAGATCCTTAGATCTACTAGTTTAGAACTCCATTTCATAAGAAAAGTCGTTTTTACACAAGTTCATGTTTGTGAATGAAAGGGTTCGTCATCTTGTTACTTTTACACTAAACATATTGCTAGTTCATGTTCCATGAACATGACCTAGCGTGGTTAGATGACGATCCGTTCCACTACTAGCATTCAACAACATAAAATAATCATAACAAAACAAGTTCCATAAGTTTTACACTATTAGTTTCTTTTTATCCACCAAGTTCATCATTCTTGTAAGACTTTAAGTTTTGATCTCTAGTGTTCATAATTTTTACCTGTTAAATCTCTTATTAACCACTTTAAACATGAACAAGAGAATGTTTAGAGACACTTACAACTAGCACAAGGCTAGGGAAGATCAAAGGCGTAAAAGTGGTGGATAAAAGAAAACAATAGCGGTCCTTGAACTTTCGAGAGCACCGGGTTTGCTTGAATGATACCTTGCACCTTTGTATATGTAGGAAATGGTGGAACAAGATTTGAATGATGGTTAGATGGTGGTGGTGTGGTGGAGCCGTAGGTAAGAAAGAAAGAGGAGAGGAAGTGAGTTGGTTGATGATGTTTGTGAAGTGAAGATGGTTACCTTAGGTGTATACTTATAAACCACTAATCACCCTTTACCCAACATACATTATGTGTGACAACCGTCACTTTTCCGTACATTCCGTACACGAAATGAACAGTAATTTGTACTTAAATGACTGTGCATGATTTGGTTTACCAGACAAATAAATTTCTGAATTCCATGCAAGTGAATTCATGCACATTTTGTGCTACAAAATATAGCTTTATGCATAAACGAGAGCGTTGCGTCAGAAATATTAGAAAACTCACCGGTAAGACACCTCGTGTCAACAGAACTGCAGAAAGCAGTCAGACATTAGAATTGAGGCCTAGGTGTAGGTCCGACGACAAAAGTACATTAAAACCCAAGAGTACATATAAGGGTTTAATTTATAGACATTGCGAAAGCAAAAATAAGCACTAAAAAGCACCCGAAACGCACTTTAAGTGCAGAAATATGTATAATTCAGCAATAAATCAGCATTTAAGCATATGAATATCATGCAGAAATCATGATTTATCATTCAGAATACTTCCCTGAGTGTCGGGAATTGAAAGTGTTATAAAAGGGCACTTAAAAGACACTAAAAGGTGCAATTTAGCACTTTAACGAATCGGTATCTAACCGAACAACCGGACTTTACCCGGAACACCAAAATATTGCTAGAAGCAATGTTTTTCTTTTTCTAAGCTAGTTAGGGTCCCCGAATACCCTAACACCCGTTGTAAATTACAACACACTAGTAACTAATTTTAAATCTCTAAACTAACTAACTAAACCTTAACCAATTAGTTAGAAATCAACCATGGAACCCCCCCCCCCCATAACCGAACTCGGTTAGAGTGTGGGACACCTCACTAAACTTTTGAATATTATATTCAAGTGTGCCTAATATCTAGGCTACACATAATCTCTTGGTTAATGACCATGAGAATGGCCTATAAGTAACAACATATGTCCACCATAACCTTCACACCACACTTAGAACATTCACACTACTCTCTCCCTCTCTTGACACCTTCGGCCGAGAACCACCCACACCCATCCATCATTTTTCGATTCCATTCAAGACATTCCAAGATCATACAAGGGTTAAGGATCGCGTATAAGGAAGCTTGGTGCACTCGGATTGCGAAGGACCTCGCTACATTGTTTTTATCCACGCATTTTTCGACTAGATTCTTCCCTAGCCTCGAGCTAGTAGTAAGTTGCTTGAAACACACTCTCGATCTATTTTAAAGTGGTTAAAATAAGATATAACGGTTAAAACTCAAGAACATACAAGATGATATGTTAAAAGTCTACTAAAATGTTAAAAATGTTGGTTAATAGCACAAGAGTTGTGTAAATCTTGTAAGATTTGTTTTGTGTGATTATTTAGTGCCGATCTATGATGTGGTAGCTCGGATCATCATCTAACCCGGATTAGTCATGATCAAGAATCATGGCATAGAGTTTGTTTAAGTATACAAAGGGTTAAATGATGAAACTCTACCACACACTAAACATGAACTTGTGTAAAATCAATATTACTTATGAAATAGTGTTTAAAACTAGTAGATCTACGGACCTACAAGCGGTATTTTCAAAGGACCACGTGTCAAGAGAAAATATACTTTTAAAGACGGATCTTTCATAAACAAGAATGATTTTAGTAAACACACAAGTGTGTAAACACTCGTGTAACACAAAGTTTTGACAAAAGAACTATTTTTGTGAATGTTGACAAGAAGTTGTAAAGATAGAATCTCGTTAAAAATGAGACTTTTACGAAACCGGATTGATTTATACAAAAGATCCACTAAAAGTAATGGGATTTACTTCATATTTTAGATGAACCACAAGTTCATGTATTTTTGCGATTATATCTATTTTAACTAGTTGAATATTGTTTATTGCTGATTGAGGAAATTGTTGATTTGGATTTTAAAAGAAAATGATACGCTAGTAAGCGTGGCCACCTCCAGTTACAGAGGAAACTCTGGCGAAATTTTTCCAGAAAATAGCACTTAGAATATTTTTGGTGACAAGCGTTATGAATGCATTTTTGACTTGTTTTCCAAACAAACTTCGCCATGATTTTTATTACAAAATTACCAAATACCGGAGGTGGATTTTCATAAGTAAAACTTGTTAAATATATATTTAGAATATATATTTATCGCTTGTGTGATTATGTGATTATTTTGTGAAATAGGTATATATTATTTTTAGAGTAAAAATAATATGACTTAGAGATACTCGTAACGAGTAAGAATACAAAAATTCACATATAACATACAAGATACATAATTCGGGTGCAAAGTGCAAAACACGAGATACTTATATTAATTTTAGAGAAATAATATAAGTAAGATACGTAGTTAAAAATATAGAATATTTTTAACACAAGAATACGTACACAAGAGATAGTGACTGTACTTGTGCGACGCAAGTCTAGTGACTAACGTTAAGAAAACGCGTATAGGTTACGACGTTAATTAAGCAAATCCGGTGAAGTTTACGACGCACAGGAACGCAAAGTTGTGAGTTCATGCTCCCCCTTTTCTTTAACTGTTTTCAGTTTTTATAACTCTCGGGGGTGAAATACATGTTACAAATATTATAATTTTTACAAAGGGTAAAAATACAAGAAGCACTCTTGGTGAGAACGAGAACCGAGTGCAATATGATTTGAGAATACGAGAAGCACTCGTGGTGAGTGCAATATGATGAGCTTTAAGAAAAAGCCTAGAGAATACTAGATCATGTGAGCATAGACTAATACAAAAGATGCCATAAAGTCTTGGTGAATACTAGTACCAAGCCATTAAAAACAATCATTAATTAGGGACGAGGGTTAGATCTAACGGGTACGGCCGAGCCCCACTCATGGTCCTTATGTGACCTCATGAGTGCTTCGGTGTCCCAGTCGAGGGAAATCGACACAGTCGAGGTTAATCGACACAGTCGAGGGAAATCGACACAGTCAAGGGAAATTGACGCAGTCGAGGTTAATCGACACAGTCGAGGGAAATCGACACAGTTAAAGGAGAAAATACTAATGCTCCTATGTCCTCACATGCCTTAAGGGAGAAAACACTAATGCTCCCTATGTCCTCACATGCCTTAAGGGAGAAAACACTAATGCTCCCTATATCCTCACATGCCTTGAAGGAGAAAATACTAATGCTCCCTATGTCCTCACGTGCCTTAATGTCCTTGTATAAACAATCATTTAAAACGTGGGGTACACAAGAAAACTTGAATGATACTTGAGTACGTGGGGTACTCAAGAAAATGGGAATTATACTTGAGTACGTGGGGTACTCAAGAAAGACTTGAATTATACATGATAAATACTATGTTTTCATACAAAGTATAAAAACGTGAAATACAAAAACGCATGAACTCGCTCAACTTTATGTTGATGTTTTCCAAAATTACATGTATTTCAGGTGACAGGATGGATCTTGGGCATAAGTGTCGTAGCTAGAAGTAGACTACAAGTTTAGATGTCATCCACTTTTGTTGAATAGTAACCTTGTCAAAGGTCGTGTTTTGAAAACTTAAATAGCAAGTGTTTGTAATACTCAAATTTTCATGAATGGATGAACATCGTTTTGATCATGTAGTTGTTTATTACGATTGAATGCAATGATAACAAGCTAGTCACACATCATACGCTTCCGCAAAAGACAGGGTGTGACAGTTTGGTATCAGAGCTTCGATTGTAGTGAACTAGGATTCTTTCTCGAGTCTAGACTACAATCACTAGAGTTCTCTCACAAAAACATTTTTCAAAAAGGTTTTCATTGCATTCACGAAAGCGCCAAGATCCACAAGTCGGACACTTTTCAAAAAGTGACAAGGCAAGGACATTAGTGAGGAATACCTTTAAAATAAGGTGCCAACCAAAGCATAGTCTACACGAGTTAGACTTGCCAAAAACAAAATGACCCCCAAAAACGAGAGTTATACGTGATATAATGCATTAAAATGCTTGTTTATGCTAAGTAGCATATATGTTATTGATATACATACATACATACAAATAAGTGTACGGAATGATTATTGACGTGAATAAGATACTTTCGACTCCGACTCCTATTACTATACGTGACTCGCACGATGAAGCTACCGACCTCGCATCCTTTGCAAAGCTCATGGCTGGGAGTGATTACCAAACAAGGTGCTGAGCTTGCTTCCGTAGGAGATGGCTGCTCTTCCCTCTCGATCGTGAAGGTGCCTAACTACGGTGATGATGACGAGGCAGAGGCGGCAACCTTGATCGAATCCTCAATCAACGGGACGAGATCCCTGCGGCTTATGTGAAGCAAGATTGACGACATACTTGACCAGAAAAGGAAGATGAAGTATTCATCTCGAAGGTGCCCCTCCAACTACTAGGAGTTCTCTCTATTCCTATTCCATCTAATCATCGTGCCTATACGCGCGTAACGATAACGAATGTTAGCGCGTGGACCAACGCAAAGGTCCTTTCCATGACAAGAGGTACAAGGACAATAGTGTCCCCTCCTTGATTGATCATCTGCTTGGACGAGAGAAAATTTGGGGTAACTGTGCAAGACAATTTATTATTACGGGGGCCCACGTAATGACGACTTGTAGTGCACAGGAATCCTGGTGGACTCTGCGGGCCGAGCTAATGAAAACCATACAAAATTAATCTTTAGGTGTCCTCACCTTCATCTGGTAGAACAACACATAGATCAGTGCTTTAGCACGTTAGAAAGTAGGAAGCCTGTCTTAGCCTACTTCGTGACTGACGCTTCTACCTGCATACGAGACGTTTGAGAGGACGATGTTTAAGCAAGAGAGGTGGAATGACATTCAGGAAGAATCAGTGACGATGCACTCTCTACCACTTCAACACGGACAACCCCATCAAAGGGGAAATATACGCACCAGTAAAGCAAAAGACCTAAGGAAACCAATGTAGCAGGAAATAACTAAAACTTGAATGACCAAGGCGATGTAGCCTCGAGTTCATTTCAAACAATAAGCCAAGTTGGCAAGCCTATGTGAAGGCTCAATAACTGTTTCCTCGCTTATACACTGGTTATATATACGTGTGAAATTGGGTGGCTTATGGTGCTATGAATATCATAGACAATTGAAATGTTGTCTAACCTACTTCATACCATTTTGGCAGAAGAAAATGCCGCCCAGGCGAGACACAAACACCAGTACGCTGCCAAGAACAGAAGCCGAGCTGCAAGAATGCATCTCACAGGTGATTGCTCGACATGAAGCCCTCCGCTCTAAGCACAACGATGGCACTGCTGGGAATAACCCTCCAACTGGCTGCACATATAAACAATTCCTGGACTGCAAGCCACTGAATTTTGATGGCACGGGAGGTGCCGTTGCATTTGTACGTTGGGCAGAAAAGACTGACTCCATTCTAAGAATGAGTAACTGCTCACCTCAACAGAGTGTTACTTATATCTCAGGGTTATTCGTAGACGGCGCACTCTCCTGGTGGAACCTTCAGGTTCAAACCCTTGGTGCGGATGCTGCTTATGCACTAAACTGGGACGAGCTCAAGGAAATGATGGAAAAGAAATACTGTGCTAGGGCTGAAATCCAGAAGATTGAGGTGGAGTTCTGGAACTTAAAAATGGATGGACCGAAGATTCCTGAATATGTCCAACGATTTCACGACCTGTCTAGGGTCGTCCCCTACTTAGTCAAACCGGAATTCAAAAGGGTTGAACGATTCATTTGGGGACTTGCACCTCAGATCAGGAGCATGGTTACTACCTCAAAGCCCTCAACCATTGCAGAGGCTATCGATATGAGTGTCACCCTTACTGAAGAAGCTCTACGTGCGGGAAAATTTTCAGAATCTGAGGATAACAAGAAAGAGACTCATGTGGAGTCATCAGGCAATAAGAAGAGGAAGTCTTCGAATCTAAAGATGAGCACCCAAGTCAACTGTGGAAGCTCTAAAACAGGCAAAAGAAAGAAAGTGAACCCGCCGCCTGGAAGGAAAACTGATGAAGCCACTAATAAGGCTGGTGGTAAATATACTCGGGGACTAAGCCGAGATGCGGGGAATGCACTTTTCACCATGAAGGTCGATGCCTAAGGCCTACGTGTGGAAAGTGTGGAAAAGAAGGACACAACAAGGATGCCTGTTGGGCAAAGGACCCAGATGGAAGAAAAAAGAGAATACCAGGTTGCTACAAATGTGGTGAAGCAGGGCACTTTAGGAAAGATTGTCCTAGGAAGAAACAAGCAAGGAAGGGTTTTCACGATCGAAACTCGTGAAGCACGCCAGGATCCAGATGCGGTTACGGGTACGTTCCCTAATAACCAACCTTATGCATCTATTTTTAATACTGGCATCAACTTCAACCTTGCATGCTTAGAACTTAAGAAACTGCTTGGCCTAGTCTCAAGTGAGATAGACGTCCTATATTCTTTAGAAATGGGCATATAGGAGGCTAGATTAAACAGTCGAAGCGATTAAGGATTGTATTTAGGGACTCAGAAGGTCGGAACCTTCTGTTACCATTGACTCGCGAAGTCATAATATGTTAGTCAGCACAGATCAGAAATCCAAGAATAGAGCCGAAGTCGTTTGATATGAGAAAATCAGACGCTTCTCGCTTGCGATTGATGAAACCCAAATTTCCTGCGATAGGTGCAAGGATGCTAGACCCCACAAGGTGGCAGATCTACGACATCCCTCACTGGTCGAAGAGGCATAGAAACGCCTCCGAGTAGACTACGGAGCCTGAAAACATTCCCATGATGGAAGAAGTTCCAGGAGCCTTTTCCGAAGACCTGCCAGGAATACCTCCGCAGCGACAAGAGAGGTTTAAGGCAAATCTCATGCCAGGAGCGGTACCAGGGCTGAATGACGCCATACCGACTAGCTTCACCAGCGAAGCATGAACCTCTGATACAACTGCAAGAGCTGTTAGACAGAGGAAATTAAGGACCTAACATCCTTAGTTAAGGAGGCAAGGAGAAAGTTGGTAGTATCCACTTTACATAAACTTCAGAAAATTGGGAATCAGAATCCTTTGCCAAGGACTGCTGACACAAATGAGCCAATCATAAGGTTCCAGTTACCACTCAAAGATCAACTTGAGGACAAAAGGTCCTCCACTGTGAATACAAAAGGATATATACCTAAAACGACCTTTAGGACTTGCTTCGAGCATTACGATATCCTTGTCGTATCATTTGGCTTAACACATGCATCGACAATATTCATGGACCTCATGAATCGAACATGTGAGCCATACCTGGATAAGTCATATACTTAGTGACTACATTCTTATATGGCCAACGACCAAGGAAGGTCGTGAGCAACAGCCGCAATTTACCTTGCAACTCTTAGAGAAAGCACAGTTACGTGTAATAATGACAAAAAGCGGATTTCAAATTCGCAAGGTGAGAACCATAACCAAGAACGAAATTCATGCCAACCCTGCAACCAAGAGCTAAGGAGCTAGAGTTGCAATTATGTGACATCTCTCGACAAAGTCTCGATTGTACGTCGATGCAACGAGACCACAACATTGCGCACGCGGCACATTGATTAAGGAATCACGAGAAGAGATCTTGATATAGATACAGTGATTGCGCGCCGCAACTGGACGTCATTACCTGAAAGAAAACGTTGCACGATCTTTATTGATCAAAAGGGTTGCAACACACCGATGATCGTAAGAACTCGAATATGAACTGAGCTGCTGAACAATGCAGACTGTATGAACACAATATGTTCTTGTGTGATAAACCTTGATGAAAAGTCAGAACACTCACTTGCCCTTAGTGGAGTTTTCCTACAACGGTATCTATCACACCGTCGTCTAAACCGCTTCATGTAAAGCTTTAGACGGAACATAATGAGTAAATTCCCGTCATGTTGAACGGAGACCGAAGGTAAACAATCAACTGGCCCGAGATGGCCCAGGAAAACTAGTGGCAAGATCCTTTAGATATGTGATCATATCAGGACAGCCCGCAGAATACAGAAAGATAGCGCCGATGAGCGGCATAAGTCGAAAGGAATTGAGACAAGAAGTATGACTAAAATGAGAGCCTCGCCTAGAGAAGGCGTAGTGTGATTTGGAAAACGAAAAGGTTGAATCCCCGGTGTAGGGATCAGAACCATTGTTCACAAGATGAAGCTCCCAGAAAAAGATCATTAGTGATCGCGACACATTCATGTGTCTAGTCTATAGAGAAGTCAGACTTAAGGAACAGTCGTTGTTCCCACAAATAAGATTCACGTCAATGACAAACGACAAGAATTACTATAGAAACCTGTTGAGGTTATGGACCAAGAGTCCACAAGATACAGAAAAGTCATGATCGACTTATTTGAGTATGATAGAATTCATGACATGACCCAGAGATTTCATGGGAACATGAAGACAAATCATGAATCTAAGTGACCATATTGGTTTCACAACTCCCGTGCGACCGATGGCATCGCTTGAATTTCGGGACGAAATTCTTTTAACGGAGGGAGACTGTGACAACCGTCACTTTTCCGTACATTCCGTACATGAAATGAACAGTAATTTGTACTTAAATGACTATGCATGATCTGGTTTACCAGACAAATAAATTTCTGAATTCCATGCAAGTGAATTCATGCACATTTTGTGCTACAAAATATAGCTTTATGCATAAACGAGAGCGTTGCGTCAGAAATATTAGAAAACTCACCGGTAAGACACCTCGTGTCAACAGAACTGCAGAAAGCAGTCAGACATTAGAATTGAGGCCTAGGTGTAGGTCCGACGACAAAAGTACATTAAAACCCAAGAGTACATATAAGGGTTTAATTTATAGACATTGCGAAAGCAAAAATAAGCACTAAAAAGCACCCGAAACGCACTTTAAGTGCAGAAATATGTATAATTCAGCAATAAATCAGCATTTAAGCATATGAATATCATGCAGAAATCATGATTTATCATTCAGAATACTTCCCTGAGTGTCGGGAATTGAAAGTGTTATAAAAGGGCACTTAAAAGACACTAAAAGGTGCAATTTAGCACTTTAACGAATCGGTATCTAACCGAACAACCGGACTTTACCCGGAACACCAAAATATTGCTAGAAGCAATGTTTTTCTTTTTCTAAGCTAGTTAGGGTCCCCGAATACCCTAACACCCGTTGTAAATTACAACACACTAGTAACTAATTTTAAATCTCTAAACTAACTAACTAAACCTTAACCAATTAGTTAGAAATCAACCATGGAACCCCCCCCCCCCCATAACCGAACTCGGTTAGAGTGTGGGACACCTCACTAAACTTTTGAATATTATATTCAAGTGTGCCTAATATCTAGGCTACACATAATCTCTTGGTTAATGACCATGAGAATGGCCTATAAGTAACAACATATGTCCACCATAACCTTCACACCACACTTAGAACATTCACACTACTCTCTCCCTCTCTTGACACCTTCGGCCGAGAACCACCCACACCCATCCATCATTTTTCGATTCCATTCAAGACATTCCAAGATCATACAAGGGTTAAGGATCGCGTATAAGGAAGCTTGGTGCACTCGGATTGCGAAGGACCTCGCTACATTGTTTTTATCCACGCATTTTTCGACTAGATTCTTCCCTAGCCTCGAGCTAGTAGTAAGTTGCTTGAAACACACTCTCGATCTATTTTAAAGTGGTTAAAATAAGATATAACGGTTAAAACTCAAGAACATACAAGATGATATGTTAAAAGTCTACTAAAATGTTAAAAATGTTGGTTAATAGCACAAGAGTTGTGTAAATCTTGTAAGATTTGTTTTGTGTGATTATTTAGTGCCGATCTATGATGTGGTAGCTCGGATCATCATCTAACCCGGATTAGTCATGATCAAGAATCATGGCATAGAGTTTGTTTAAGTATACAAAGGGTTAAATGATGAAACTCTACCACACACTAAACATGAACTTGTGTAAAATCAATATTACTTATGAAATAGTGTTTAAAACTAGTAGATCTACGGACCTACAAGCGGTATTTTCAAAGGACCACGTGTCAAGAGAAAACATACTTTTAAAGACGGATCTTTCATAAACAAGAATGATTTTAGTAAACACACAAGTGTGTAAACACTCGTGTAACACAAAGTTTTGACAAAAGAACTATTTTTGTGAATGTTGACAAGAAGTTGTAAAGATAGAATCTCGTTAAAAATGAGACTTTTACGAAACCGGATTGATTTATACAAAAGATCCACTAAAAGTAATGGGATTTACTTCATATTTTAGATGAACCACAAGTTCATGTATTTTTGCGATTATATCTATTTTAACTAGTTGAATATTGTTTATTGCTGATTGAGGAAATTGTTGATTTGGATTTTAAAAGAAAATGATACGCTAGTAAGCGTGGCCACCTCCAGTTACAGAGGAAACTCTGGCGAAATTTTTCCAGAAAATAGCACTTAGAATATTTTTGGTGACAAGCGTTATGAATGCATTTTTGACTTGTTTTCCAAACAAACTTCGCCATGATTTTTATTACAAAATTACCAAATACCGGAGGTGGATTTTCATAAGTAAAACTTGTTAAATATATATTTAGAATATATATTTATCGCTTGTGTGATTATGTGATTATTTTGTGAAATAGGTATATATTATTTTTAGAGTAAAAATAATATGACTTAGAGATACTCGTAACGAGTAAGAATACAAAAATTCACATATAACATACAAGATACATAATTCGGGTGCAAAGTGCAAAACACGAGATACTTATATTAATTTTAGAGAAATAATATAAGTATGATACGTAGTTAAAAATATAGAATATTTTTAACACAAGAATACGTACACAAGAGATAGTGACTGTACTTGTGCGACGCAAGTCTAGTGACTAACGTTAAGAAAACGCGTATAGGTTACGACGTTAATTAAGCAAATCCGGTGAAGTTTACGACGCACAGGAACGCAAAGTTGTGAGTTCATGCTCCCCCTTTTCTTTAACTGTTTTCAGTTTTTATAACTCTCGGGGGTGAAATACATGTTACAAATATTATAATTTTTACAAAGGGTAAAAATACAAGAAGCACTCTTGGTGAGAACGAGAACTGAGTGCAATATGATTTGAGAATACGAGAAGCACTCGTGGTGAGTGCAATATGATGAGCTTTAAGAAAAAGCCTAGAAAATACTAGATCATGTGAGCATAGACTAATACAAAAGATGCCATAAAGTCTTGGTGAATACTAGTACCAAGCCATTAAAAACAATCATTAATTAGGGACGAGGGTTAGATCTAACGGGTACGGCCGAGCCCCACTCATGGTCCTTATGTGACCTCATGAGTGCTTCGGTGTCCCAGTCGAGGGAAATCGACACAGTCGAGGGAAATCGACACAGTCAAGGGAAATTGACGCAGTCGAGGTTAATCGACACAGTCGAGGGAAATCGACACAGTTAAAGGAGAAAATACTAATGCTCCTATGTCCTCACATGCCTTAAGGGAGAAAACACTAATGCTCCCTATGTCCTCACATGCCTTAAGGGAGAAAACACTAATGCTCCCTATGTCCTCACATGCCTTGAAGGAGAAAATACTAATGCTCCCTATGTCCTCACGTGCCTTAATGTCCTTGTATAAACAATCATTTAAAACGTGGGGTACACAAGAAAACTTGAATGATACTTGAGTACGTGGGGTACTCAAGAAAATGGGAATTATACTTGAGTACGTGGGGTACTCAAGAAAGACTTGAATTATACATGATAAATACTATGTTTTCATACAAAGTATAAAAACGTGAAATACAAAAACGCATGAACTCGCTCAACTTTATGTTGATGTTTTCCAAAATTACATGTATTTCAGGTGACAGGATGGATCTTGGGCGCAAGTGTCGTAGCTAGAAGTAGACTACAAGTTTAGATGTCATCCACTTTTGTTGAATAGTAACCTTGTCAAAGGTCGTGTTTTGAAAACTTAAATAGCAAGTGTTTGTAATACTCAAATTTTCATGAATGGATGAACATCGTTTTGATCATGTAGTTGTTTATTACGATTGAATGCAATGATAACAAGCTAGTCACACATCATACGCTTCCGCAAAAGACAGGGTGTGACATTATGTCTAGTAGATGTCCAACATGAATCAATAAAATAATCAAACAAATGGGAGTGTGGGTGAGCTTACGGCCGAACACAAAGAGGGAAAGAAAGAAATTTTTGTGATGTCTTTTGGTGATTGAAAGTGGTTACCCACTAAGCATTATTATAATTCATCCTTCACTATTATCCATTGTATTACATGTATGGAAGATATTAGACAACTTGGAATAATATAATCAAATTTGTAAGGGTGGTGTCCCCTAAGGGGAACCGTTCGGTTGCAATGGGGGGGGGGGGGTTAATAGTTTGGATTTCAACTAACTAGTTAAGGATTAGTTAGTTAATTAGGAAATTAAATTAAGTTACTAGTGTGTAGTGTTTTGTAACAGGTGTTAGGGTATTCGGGGACCCTAACTGGCTCAGAAAAGGAAAAACAATGTCAATGTCAATATTTTTATGTTCCGGGTATAGTCCGGTTGTTCGGTTGGATATTAATCCGTTAAAGTGCTAAATAAGTATTTAAAGTGTCGTTAATATTATTTTTAGTGACACAATAAATTCCCGACACTTTGGAAAGTGTCTAGTATTATTTTCCCATGTTTTTGCACTTTACTAGTTAATTTAAAAGCTGAATTTTTGCATTAAAGTGCAGGATTTTGTACTTAAAGTACGTTTTAGGCACATCCGGTCACTATAACTATCACCTAGTGACGCAGTTCTACAATCCTCGCCTCCCTACACTCCCTACTAGTGTAGTAAACTATTCCCGGCTCATACTGGCCTTAGAGACAGTGTCTGTCTGATGCTGGCTATGTCAGCATGTTTACTGGGTTATCCGTATAGTGTGCTCACTGTGCTTTTTTGTGCATCAAGGTTGTCACTGATGTTTGCATAAAAATAATAGAGTGACAGTATAAAATGTGATGCATGTATGTGTATGTATCAGAATTCAAGTAGCAGTTTAATCACAACTGTAAGCAAGCACAGTAATTAAGCAGTAATTAAATATTAATTAATTCATGCGGATACCTGTTTTGGTGAGGGTTGTCACATTCTCCCCCCGTTAAAGAAATTTCGTCCTCGAAATTTGTACTACCTTAACTCCTTATGGTTAAGTCACACACGTATGTATATGAATAATATCAAAGTAGATAATCATCAAATCGAAACAAACATTACTCACATTAGGTGAGTCCAAGAATATAAAACAACCCGAATTCCTAGGGTTGAAAGGTGTGAGCTTTTAGCATTGGATGTCAAAGGTACAAGACGCATTTGACGTATAGTCTAGTGTAATTCAGCTAGCAGGGGTTCCACAAAAGTGGAGTTTTGACTAATAAGATTTTTAAACAATCGGTTGCAATATGCAAACGAGTTTTCACAAACCATAACACCCGCTATATGAACTCAAAAGCAACAACTCAACGTAATAGTAAAATGATCTGTCAACTCCTGAATAATGTCTGGTAAGGTTTAGCGTGTTGACATTTTTGAATGGTGAAGATACACCGAATGGAATACAAGCGAATCTGGTGTATCATTGTCTTGATTCGTAGTTGCATCAGAAATGTTTAAATGATAAATCAAACAAAAGTATGTGTGGTCTCGTGTAAAACGGTTACCATGATTAGCACAAGCTACAAGTTTATGATGACACCACAAGGTGTCGTAATGGCATTACCCAGTAATAGTGGTGACTGAGCAAGTTCACCGCGTTTGAAACCAAATGAATGTGTACTGAGACAATCTGAAGATTTGATTTACACCATGTTATTTAGTTTTACAATTAAATACTGAACATCAAAGAACCACTTTTTCCAATCGAAGATGAAAAGTAATAAGTATCGCAAGGCATTCGATTGACAACGACAGAATCGTTAGGAGGTACATTGTGCTTATGAAATGAATATATGTACCATTGCCTTAACACACAATTGTGTTGAGACCGCTTTGATCGTGAAGATCCAAAATGGATTATTAACAACTAAATAGGGAATTGAATTCGTGTACGAAGTGAGTAACCAAATTAGCGCAAGTTTCAATTTTGTGAAAATATCACCGCAAGGTATCGAAACAGATCAAACGTTTTAGTGGAGTCGTAGACCAACCAAATCTACTACGACTCGAAATGAAAGAATCTCTGCAAAAATAGTTGAATATGATGCTCCCAATACATCATATAGCGTTTCAAGTTAAACCTGTGAACTGGATAAGTTCAAGAAATTGAACTTGGTTTCAACGTAACCCGACAATGTATGTAACAACAAGGAATTCTCGGCATGGTAGCAAAATAACCATGAATGTAATTTGAAAGAAAGCGGTTTCAAGAAAGTGTGTTGGCTTGGTAACAAAAGAGCCAACAATAACAATAATGTAGGTTACTCGAATCAGGAATCAGTAATTAGGTTTAGCAAAATAATATGTAAATTCCAATGAAGTGTTTGTTCAAAACGAAATCACATGCGTAGCAAATGATGCATGTATGTCAGGTAAGTTTCCAAGAAAAGGAACAACGAGTATCTGCTAAAGTGAAGAGATGATCGGATATCTAAGCAAATGTGTGTTCACTCTCAGCGAGAAAATTATTGTGATGCAACTACCATTAAGGGGAGTAGAGATGTAAACATCTGCTTGCCAGGAGTAAAAGAAATCCAAGTACTCTCTGTTTGGTCAGTGGAACTGGCATATGCGCCAGGTTAATGATGGTTGATTGAGTTGACAGATATGGTTCCTAAATAAAGACCCTTACGAGTTTGGACCTGGGTTCCCAAGGTCCTAAATATATGTTTTCTAAATCCTCCAGATTTCGTGTCCCGTCTGGATCTGGTTTGTACGTTGTGTAGGAAGCACCGTTTTTGGGTACGTCTAAGAACTAGTCATTGTCCCACAATTTTCATCGGTAAACTTTCTTCTTGAATTCACTGCTAACGACGCTCGATGGTCGACCAGTCGTGTAATAGTAGTTGGGTCCTCACAGTCAGTTAGTCCTCAGCAAGAGCCACCGACTCTGGTTGGCTAGCTCGTCCGACTCCCGGTCATTTGAAAGTTATTCGTCCTTTCTTTTGGCGAGCAGAACTGAGGTTATCCAAAACAAAAGTTTTGGTCTGTTATCTTCCTTCTCTATCAACCACTGAGGTTGCACTGTCAATCCTTGCATTTCCGAAAGTGTAAGTCGCTCAGGGTGCATTGGCTACAGGCGCGGTGCCTGGAATTAAATCGATGCGAGATTCGACTAATCGTTGAGGAGATGATTCTGGCTAGTCTTCGAGGAAGTCTTCAGGATATTCTCCGATCACGGAGGTATCTTTAAGTTTTAGTTTCTTCGGCTCCCTTGTCCCCGACATGAGCCAGGAAACAACACATCCTTCCCACAACAACTTTCGTGCCTAAGTAATTCGTGATCAGTGGTGGCGTATCCTGCTTCGTAAGTCACGATCGTTCCTTCATTCGTCATCGAGGTGCGGATATCAACCTCCGCTTGATCGCTTGCCAACTAATACATCCAATTACCACGTTGAAGCTTCCCAACTCAACTAGCAATAGATCTAGCGTAAACTTACGCTCTTCGGGTTCTATCTTGCCGATTCCACTTACTTCGTTGGCTTCCACTAGCTTCCCCTAAGCTAGTTCTAATGGGTACTGGAATATCTACTTACTCGTTACTTAAACCAATTATACTCTCGAACTCTAGAGGTGCGAATCGTAAAATTTGCAACAGTATTTGGCAATGCAGATGCATAACATTGAGTAATTCGGACGTACCGATATCCATGCTTGAATCCCTGGCGTGTCTCCCTAGCTCCGGTGGGGAGCTTTCATCCTTGCGCCTGATTGTTTTTAGGGCAATATCTTCTGAAATGCTTTTTGCTTCCATAGTTTAAACATCCTCGAGCACGTTTCTGTTTATCACTCATTCTGCCTTGACAATTATCATTGTCGTTGTCCCCTTCGTGATTCTCACTACCGTCTTGGCCCCCATTACTATGCTTAGTATTTTGCCAACAAGTTTCCCTGACATGTCCCACCTTGCCACAGTTACCACAGTTTCCATATTTGCATCGCCCGACATGATAACGTAAACAATTGTCGCACTTAGGCAGGATACCCTTGTAATCTTTTCCCTTCTTGGCCTTCTTCTTGTTACTTACCTGAGTAACCATCTTGAAATTTGCGAGTTTTCTCTTGTTATCCCCAGATGCCTCTATAGCAGTCTCCTTTTTCTCCTCCGCAGTGGAAAATTCTCCTCGTCTAACTGCTTCTTCCGTGAGTGCCATGCTTATGTTGAAAGCCTCGGTGATCGTTGAAGGTTTTGATGTTGTTACCAGGCTTAGAATCTGCGGTGCCAATCCCCTTATGAACTGTTCAATTCTCTTAAACCCTGGTGCCCCTAGGAGTAAGGCAACTTGTGATAATTCGTTAAATCTCTGCACATACTCCGCTATCTTTGGTCCTTCCATTTTCAAGTTCCACAGTTCTGTTTCCAACTTCTAGACTTCCGCCCTCGAGCAATATCTCTTATGCATCAGATCTTTCAGTTCGTCCCACGTCATAGCATACGCAGCGGTCTCGCCCATTGTCCGAACTTGATGGTTCCACCATGACAGAGCGTCATCCACCAATAGTCCAGTTATATACTTGACTTGATGTTCGGGGTCACATTTGCTCAATCGTAAAACAGAATCTGTCTTTTCAACCCAGCGCACGAAGGCTAAGGCACTCCCAGTGCCGTCGAACTCTTGAGGTTTGTGGTCCAAGAACTGCTTGTAGGTGCAGCCTGCGATGTAAGCAACATTATTCGCGTAAGGCCTTTGCAAGGCACTCGTGGAAATGTCCAAACGTTTTGTAATGTGCCTTAAAGGACTAGACATTACCGTTGAGGGGGTTATTTCCCGAGGTACCTCTACTGCAATCGGAGCGACGGGCCTCGTACTGTGCGATGGCCTGTAAGAGGCGCTCTTGCATTTCTGCCTCTGTTGTCGGTAGAGGGTTGTTGATATCGGTGTTCCCTTGAGTCGACATCTTCCTAGAAGAAGGTCGGTTAGGTCAGGTCTAATTTGCTTCGTGCGTGCATTTGGTCGTTTAGTGGTCATAAGTACATACACATAACAGGTTACCATACCAACCAATCAGATAATAGTATAATCATAGTATGACCAAGTAATTCGGTAATTATGTTTAATGAGGGCATAGCAAGTAAGCACGTAGTATTATAATTATAGCACACACACATAGATCAATGACGTGCTTAGCGAAGACCCAGCGACTGAGCTTTCATTGGTTATTGGCCACAAGGTGTTGTCGCATGTTTAAAGATGATTGGGCTTTCATTATCCTTCGGCCACAATCACTGTGTCTAACAAAATGTATCACATCGAAAGGGACACAGGGTCACCCTACCCTTGTCCAATAAGTATATTAGTGCATCAAAATTTCGTAATCAGAAGTGGTCCTCGAAGGTTTCCGCAATCCCGGCTTATCGTTTGTGTCTTTACCCAAGTGTAATGCAATCCGCATAATCCAGAAACCAACTATACTGGTGACTGAGGAGGAGGAGGAAAGAAAGGTAAACCGTTAACATGTGTGAGTCCCTCCTCGAGCTTGTATATACGTTGAAGTAATTATCTGCTCTGCCGCTCGATAGTAAAGAAATAAGTATCAGAATCCTGGGAACGGTGTAATAGCAACGGTCGAGAGCGCAAAAGGAACCTTGATGTATGTGACGAATCAAAGTATGCTGGCAATAGACAGGGTGGAGGACGTGGTGTCTTACATAAACTTTTCTGACAAAATGATGTCTTGTGATGTAGACACTTAAATCATGTTTTCAGTTATGTAATGTTTTGCGTTTGAAGTTGCCAATTGTGGCGTCCGCTCAAGCTCCAACATTCTGCGTCTCATATCCTTAAACTGTAGTTGATATTACAGGAGCACTCATCCTGTGTACAGCCTCCATAATGAGAGGGATGGCAAGGGTCTAAAATTAGTATAGCGTGTTATAAGATCCATCAAAGTGGCTCGTCCGACGTTGTAGAGGTGAATGTAGTAAATGGTGCGACCTGTGCAGTTTGGAAAATGCTGTTGCAGCAGATGAATCGTTATGCAGGTGCTGACCTGAAGTACTCTTCCGGGGTGTGGGCAAGTCCGGAAAGGAAACGATAAGTATGCCAGTGCAATGGGAGTCGGTCCCCATAGGGAAAAAGGATCAATATCAGCGGTTATGGATGCAAAACAAACGTTTCAACCAATAAGGAGATTGTCAGGTGCTGGTACTGGGTTAGATAGTAGGGGTGCAATGTCTAGTAAACCAAAAGTATCAGGGTCACAATCAAGCAAGGGTGTAGGACCAGCAGTTGCAACATCAGGCTGACTCAAAAGGTGCAGAAGCTAGCTCAGCAGTAGGCCCTGAGTCGTGTAATGGTGTGGTGCCTCGAGCAGGTGATAGTGCAGCAGCCATGTAGTCGTCTTGTGTCAGTAGTAGAATGCTGTAACCCAGCTGTTTGTAAGGTTGCAGGTATCACAGTCTCAAAGGAGTCTGAATGCATGCTAGAATCAGAGGATGGCTTGTTAACAGGGGTCTTAAGAAGTGAAGTTAGTAACAGTGTCCTCATCTAATTTTCTATCGTCATGGGCGTCGGCAGGGGACCATTGATAATCATGCTAACGTAGTCATATATTGTTTGTCGAGTAGCCAACCTTCAGTAGAGATGTCCACAGGAGGCGCATCATCGGGGATTGGAGCCATGGTGTGTCCATCATTGGGATGACCAGTGATGGAGTGGTCATGGATTGAAACAAGGGTGACAGAAAGATTCTTGTCAGAGAAACCATCAGCCAAGATGAAGTATCACCAAAATCTGGTAGCACGGACTGTTAGAAGTCGTTCTCGTCCTTAGTCAGCATATCAGGATCACTTCTCAGTGTCTGCCGTAAATGTCTCTGGCGCAGATGTAGTCTCACTATCTGTGGCGGTGGTCGTAGGGTTATCAATGCCTGATAACTCGTTCTCCAATTAGAGTGACATGTGTGCCGGTGCGTAGCATGTATATCCATAGTAGTTATTAACAATTAGTGTATGCAAATATTCCCCACGTGTGCACGTATATCAATAATCATCAATCAAGCAGTAACAATGTAAGCACGTAATCATCCTAGTCTTCCCCAGACTATCCTCCTAGTTTCTCAAACTGAACTCCCTAGTCTCTCAGACTATCCTCCCAGCCTCTCAGACTGATCCTCCTAGTGTCTCAGACTATCCTTCCAGCCTCTCAGACTAATCCTCCTAGTCCCACTAGACTAACCTCCCAGCCTCCTAGACTGAATCTCCTAGTCCCACTAGATTAACCTCCCAGCCTCTCAGACTGAATTATAAATTTAAATTTGGGAATGTGTATTTGTGCCTTTTTGTTTGTAAAAAGGTCTGTTCCTTGGATCTGGACGTATAGTGTATGCAATGTAAACGTGTTTGAAAACGTTTTCGTGAGAGCCCTGATGATTATAGTCTAGACTCGAGAAAGAATCCTAGTTCGCTATGATCGAGGCTCTGATACCAAGCTGTCACACCCTGGCTTTGCGGAAGCGTGAGTTTATTTGGTGTGACTTCTTAATACCATAGCAACAATCATAACAATGCTATATGATAAAAACATGAGATATTCATCCATTAATAAAGTTTAGAAAAATCCCATTTTTCAACATTCACAAAATAAGTTACAAACCTTAACTTGATTTAATTGAGTTTATAAAGACTCAGCAAAAGACTTTAAACAATACTAGGTTTAGATATATGTAACCCGTCCAGGAAGAGGTTACACCTTCTAAACCCTGGATGACTTCTTTATTCAAACGCAGCTTGTAAATACGTGCATACCGTGCCAGATCCGTTAGTTTCCTGAAATACATGTAGTTTGAAAAGTCAACATAAAGTTAAGCGAGTTCATGTGTAAGTGAGTATGTACAAACATTTGAAAATGTTGTAAGTATGTATAAAAGTCCCTGGTATGTAGCAATTAAGGAAAAAGAGATCACCATTGGGTTGCAAAGCCAATGATATGTGTGAAGTGCCATAGGAAGACTCAAACCTAGCGGATTTTTGCGTCGGGCTCAAAGTCACCACCTGGTCCATTAGGCGGGCTCAGGGGTTGGGCTCGCTACACCCAGATAGATCTACCGCTAATGACCCTCGGTCCTACAATGAGGATTAATGGCCTCAAGTTGCGCCTACTCACTCACATGATCTTACTAGTAAACCTCCTTACGCTAACCATACCATGTAAAAAGTATTCGTAATCATAGTAACATGTATTTCACCCCGCAGTATAAAAACTGAAAACAGTTAAGAGAAAATGGGGACATGAACTCACAGAAGTGCGTCTCGAAATAGCAATCTCCCAGTCAACCTGCTGCGTAACGACCTACACGTACTAACTTCTATTAGATGGACGGTCATGCCTTGGCTTAAGGTTTAATGTTTTTGGGAAATAGTTAGACAACTATTTCGTGTGTACACTTCTTAATTATTTAGTAATTTTATTCCTTCCCAAGGATGGGGGTTGCGATACATGTGCGTTTTTATATCCTCGAAATATATTATTAAGTCTCACTTAAAATATATTTTAATTCATTTATCTAAAATATTCTATCCTCAAAATATACATATTTTCCCAAAAATATTATATTTTATTCCATACGATTTCCAAAATAATATTTTTATCAAAATACGCATTCAAGAGTATTTTTCCGAAAAATACGTAAGTTACATTTTTAAAGTCCGCGTGGTAATAATAATACCGGTGTAACTTAATATTTATTTGTGAAGGCGTTAGTATTATTTTGGAGTCGTGCTTTCCCAATGTATTCCAGTTATATTATTTTTACTCTAAAAATAATATATAGTTCACAAAAAAAATCATAAATTCACACAGGTGCTATTATGAAAAATATATATTCTAAATATATATTTTAACAAGTTTTATTTATGAAAATCCCACCTCCGACACTTGGAGATTTTGTAATAAAAATCCATGGCGAATTTTTATTTGGAAAACAAGTTAAAAATGTATTCATAACACTTGTTGTAAAAATATTTCCAAGTGTTATATTTCTGGAAAAATTTCGCCAGAGTTTCCTCTGTAACTGGAGGTGGCCACGCTTACTAGCGTATCATTTTCTTTTAAAAATTCAACCAATCAATTTTCCAATCATCCAAAATACAATCTTCGAATATTAAACTAGTCAAAATAAACATAAATCGCAAACACATGAACTTGTAAGTTGTGTAAAATTATGTAATAACTTTTCAACACACTTAGTGGATCTTTCCATATCCAAAAATAAAATCATTTTCTTGAAAACTTTATTTTTAAAGACTATGAAGTTTTACAACTTCTAGTCGGTATTTACGAAAGTATTTCTTTGTTAAATCCTTTCGTTACACAAGTGTCTACACACTTTTTGGTTCACAAAAATGTCTTTATTTTACGAAAGATCCGGCTTTTTAAACATGATTTCATCATACACTTGGTTCTTCAAAAATACCACTTGTAGATCCTTAGATCTACTAGTTTAGAACTCCATTTCATAAGAAAAGTCGTTTTTACACAAGTTCATGTTTGTGAATGAAAGGGTTCGTCATCTTGTTACTTTTACACTAAACATATTGCTAGTTCATGTTCCATGAACATAACCTAGCGTGGTTAGATGACGATCCGTTCCACTACTAGCATTCAACAACATAAAATAATCATAACAAAACAAGTTCCATAAGTTTTACACTATTAGTTTCTTTTTATCCACCAAGTTCATCATTCTTGTAAGACTTTAAGTTTTGATCTCTAGTGTTCATAATTTTTACCCGTTAAATCTCTTATTAACCACTTTAAACATGAACAAGAGAATGTTTAGAGACACTTACAACTAGCACAAGGCTAGGGAAGATCAAAGGCGTAAAAGTGGTGGATAAAAGAAAACAAGAGCGGTCCTTGAAATTTCGAGAGCACTGGGTTTGCTTGAATGATACCTTGCACCTTTGTATATGTAGGAAATGGTGGAACAAGATTTGAATGATGGTTAGATGGTGGTGGTGTGGTGGAGCCGTAGTAAGAAAGAAAGAGGAGAGGAAATGAGTTGGTTGATGATGTTTGTGAAGTGAAGATGGTTACCTTAGGTGTATACTTATAAACCACTAATCACCCTTTACCCAACATACATTATGTCTAGTAGATGTCCAACATGAATCAATAAAATAATCAAACAAATGGGAGTGTGGGTGAGCTTACGGCCGGACACAAAGAGGGAAAAAAAGAAATTTTTGTGATGTCTTTTGGTGATTGAAAGTGGTTACCCACTAAGCATTATTATAATTCATCCTTCACTATTATCCATTGTATTACATGTATGGAAGATATTAGACAACTTGGAATAATATAATCAAATTTGTAAGGGTGGTGTCCCCTAAGGGGAACCGTTCGGTTGCAAGGGGGGGGGGGGGGGTTAATAGTTTGGATTTCAACTAACTAGTTAAGGATTAGTTAGTTAATTAGGAAATTAAATTAAGTTACTAGTGTGTAGTGTTTTGTAACAGGTGTTAGGGTATTCGGGGACCCTAACTGGCTCAGAAAAGGAAAAACAATGTCAATGTCAATATTTTTTGTTCCGGGTATAGTCCGGTTGTTAGGTTGGATATTAATCCGTTAAAGTGCTAAATAAGTATTTAAAGTGTCGTTAATATTATTTTTAGTGACACAATAAATTCCCGACACTTTGGAAAGTGTCTAGTATTATTTTCCCATGTTTTTGCACTTTACTAGTTAATTTAAAAGCTGAATTTTTGCATTAAAGTGCAGGATTTTGTACTTAAAGTACGTTTTAGGCACATCCGGTCACTATAACTATCACCTAGTGACGCAGTTCTACAATCCTCGCCTCCCTACACTCCCTACTAGTGTAGTAAACTATTCCCGGCTCATACTGGCCTTAGAGACAGTGTCTGTCTGATGCTGGCTATGTCAGCATGTTTACTGGGTTATCCGTATAGTGTGCTCACTGTGCTTTTTTGTGCATTAAGGTTGTCACTGATGTTTGCGTAAAAATAATAGAGTGACAGTATAAAATGTGATGCATGTGTGTGTATGTATCAGAATTCAAGTAGCAGTTTAATCACAACTGTAAGCAAGCACAGTAATTAAGCAGTAATTAAATATTAATTAATTCGTACGGATACCTGTTTTGGTGAGGGTTGTCACAAAAAACAACATTAAGATGTTAGATATGGCGGAAAGTTATGGTAATAAAAGAAACCGAAAGTATATCATTACTAACCGACATCATTTTGAAGTTGAGGTTTTTAATACGGTTTTGGATATGCGACTTCAAGAACTTGGAAGCCAATTTAGTGAGGTCTCAACTAGTTTGATAGAAAATATGTCGGGTTTAAATCCTTGTAATTCGTTTGCTAAATTTGACATATCAAAGATAGTGAAGTTTTATGAAATGTATCCGAATGACTTTAATAAAGAAGAAAGAGGGGTTCTTAAGGGTGATCTTTCCACATTTTATCACACTTTAAAGGAAGATGATACATTTGCAAATTTAACTGGATTGAGTGACCTTGCTCGTGTAATGGTGGAAACCGGAAAAAATGAAACTTTTCCTTTGGTTTATCGAACATTGAAGCTAGCACTGGTTTTACCGGTTGCAACCGCAACCGTTGAAAGATGTTTTTCTAAAATGAAGCTTATCAAGACGGATTTACGCAATCGGATGGGTGATGAGTATTTGAACAACGCTCTAATTTGTGCTGTCGAAAAAGAAAGTTTTTGTAAAGTAAAAGAAGAGGATGTCATGACCTGGTTTCAAGCTTTAAAAAACCGAAGAGGAGAACTCATTTAGGTACGTGTTTAAATTTATTTATTACCGCGCTACTATCGTTGTTTCGTTTACATTGTATAAAGTACGTTAATTTTTTTTTAAACGTTGCCCCTTAAGTAATTTTCTAGATCCCCCACTGGTTAGGTGGGTGTTGATCACTAGATTTTTGGTGGGGTGGGGTGTCGATCTTCGGAGGTAGTGGAGAATTGTATAGTGGGGGTGCAAATGGAATGGAAGTGAAATGGTGGGGGTAGGGGTGATAAATGAGATATATTGTGTTTGTATCTTACTTGTCCAAAATACCCTTATTCCATGAAATAATTACTGAAAAAAAAACTAACGACGTTACTGTAAAAGACTCATAGTGTAGTGAAATGCAAATGTCGGGGACTTAGGTAGCACATATTTTCAAATTAGGGAGACAAGTTGATCCCGCCACCATATTACAAGGACGTAAATTGCACTTTACACTAAATAAAATGTCAATGTGTTTAAGTGTTTAACAAAGTATATAGATTTTTCTTTTAACACACACACACACATATATGTGTGTGTGTATATATATATATACTAGTCGTTTACCCGCGCGATGCGGCGGGAAACATATCACTTAGGTTGGTAAGTTTAGGGCTATGTACGGGACGGTTCGGTTTTGAGCCATAACCAAAACCAAATTCGCGATGCAACAGAAAACACAACACTTGATAGTAATTTTAAGGGTGTGCATGAGAAGAAGACGCCCCTTTCCCGAATAAAATTTTTAAAATTTCGGTAAAATTAACACTACAAAGAGAATAGGGGACGCCCCTTTCCCTAATTAAGTTTCGCCCATGATATTGTATAGCTCTTCTATATAGGAAACAAACAAAATTTTGTACAAACGCATCTATGATTTTATGATATAAAACAAATTCTATACAAACACATCTGTGAGTAATTTTATTACTTCTCATGTATGCCAAAATTTCGGTACCCGTTTTTCGGGAATTTTGGTACTGATTGGTACCGAGCTCATCCATACCGTCTTCAACCCACTTATCACAGTTCCATAAATCATTTCCTCTATGTATATGATTTTCTTCTTTCTCCAACTTATATTATTAGATTTAAAGTTTTGTATTTTTAATTAATTTCTTATTAAAATTGTTATGTACATCTGCATATCAGCCTAAACCATTCCCCAAACACTCATTATCACCAAAACCAAAACAATTGTTCACCAAGGTACTAAATGTATAAATGTCATTGGCAGAGTGGACATATTACATCATTGTACTCGTTTTCTGTTAGATTTTCGACAGTGCTATTTTCCGTTGATTCTAATTAAATATCTTTAATTTAATTTAAAACAATACTAAATGGGAAGACAATACAAAGATTGTAACGTTCCTTGTTTTCAAATGTGTGGTTTAGTTGGGTTACACATGGCTAACGTATGAAATTCTTTTGATTTTGAATATGTGGCTACTTAAATAGATGATCTTGTAGAAGCTTTCGTTGATGGTTCAAACATCAAGTATAATAGGAAGGACCTGTAGTAGCAAGAGTAGATAGTAACCATCATAAAATTATGTGTCAACTAAGGTGGTTTAACTCTGTAGTAATGCGCCCAGGTTTCAGTGGGATATATATTGTGGGTCGGTTTTAGTGGACCCGCAAAACACTTTCTTTTGAAATCTTACGTAAATAATTAGTGTATTATATATGTGATTACAGAACACTCAATAAAAACAACTTGGATGGTTGAACGCATTATAAACAGACTTTGGCCGTTTTCCAACCCATATGACATAGACCCGTTTTAGCTATATTTCAGTTATTTGACCCGTTTGACATGAAACCAAATCCAAATCAAACCGTTCAGACATTCAGTAGTAACTGAGGTAAAAATGATGCCTCTAGCTTAAAAGCTACGTATATCAGTGTATGCAAGTGGTAACGCATATAAGTCCATTCAGACAACTGTAGATTAACAACTTAAATAGCAATTTGGTTCAATACTTACGAATGGGTCATTTCAGGTTATATTTTATCTCTAATGGGTCACCACATACAACTAAAAAAGTAGATTAAAAGGGTAACGGGTCAAAAGGATTAAAGACTCATGTTTAAAGCTGGACAACAAAAAAGTCGGACTTAAACATGTGTTTCAACCAATGAATAAATACTTACCTAAATATTTAGCGGCACTCATTTAACCAATTATAAACTTGTAAAGACTTAGGAAATCCCATTTCGGAGATCTGAAGTAACTTTGGTAGTAAACATAATATAAATTAATCTACACATAAACAAATAGGTTGAAATTGCCACATGAGACGTGCCCAAATATGGTCAACCTAACCAATGCTAGCTTTGCAGCCACAAAAAAAGTGGAGTAAAAGGAACTAAGAATACCATACTGAACAAAAAGATCTTGACCTTTAATTATAATATTGAATTTTAATTGGTTGAAGTAAAAAAACGAAATTCTCCCAATCTCGATTTCAACGTCTCAACCAAAACAACAAATCCAGTTTGTTCAAAAACTCTTTCATGACTTAAAAGTCAAACTCAACTGATACAAATCTAGTAGGTTTTAAGCACCAAAATACTTAACACAGATACAAACAAAACAATTCAGTTTTTGAACCAAACAAAGTCTGATCCAAAATCCACCCTACAAAATGCAAGTTACGTATCCTCCAAAATTATAAAATTAGGAAAAAATTAAAATGGAAGCCCCAAGATTTGAAATAAAGTAAAATCTGAACATAAGTTATATATATCATTGGGAAAACCTAGAACGTCATACTCTGGTCACCCAAATACCTGCCGGTATCCTATTGCATCACGGCCGTCGATTTCCATATCCACCTCTGTTGCCTTCAGATCCACCATAACTAATGTTCCACACATTGTGTGTCTCTTGTTTTTTGACTGAACAGACCACCCAAAATCCGCTATCTTCAATCTACCCAGCCATCAGATCTCAAATTTTAAAATTAAGGGTTTTTTTCTTTTCATTAATTTGATTTATAAAACTACAGAAGAGACAAGTTTCATGTTGTGTAACTCACAGAAAGTTTAAGAGTTTCAAACGATTTTCTTTTTTAATCTAGATCGCTCAGAATTATTTAAAAATAAAGCAAATGAAAATACACCATATTCAACGAGTGATTTTATCTTAACTTAAGTCGTGATCAAGCAACAAAGTTGCTGCTTAAATTCCAGGGGATTATTTGTAATTCTCGCTCGATGTGGGATGCAGCAGCTAAAGCGATTGCCTCATCGGGCTACTGATTCACTGCGGAAGAAAGACCGGCTGGATGAGTCATGCTGATGCCCAAACGTTTGAGCCTGTACATGCCAGCTAGCATGCTATCATACGCACACCTAACAAAACAAAAACAACAGATAAAAAATATAATTTCGAAATTAAAGGCATCTTCAAGAAGCCTCTGCCAAATAGATCACCAACACCGGTAATTTTGTTGGGATTCAGTGGTGTCAATTTTACTTTTATCAAAAACAAGTTTGACATATTTAATTAATTAATAAGGTAATTAATAAACGCAGCGGAATATTTATAATAATCAACACCAAAAGTGAACCGAACAAGATCATGGTTACAAACATGCACATACGATTAGCAATATTAATTAATCTACCGATGAGAAAATTATACCCTTTTGGTTAATAATTAACCGTGTGAGACACCGAAGTACAACGAACGAGTGCTAGACACGAACACGAACAAAAGCGAGGCGTCTCGTGGCGGCACCGAAATAAGGATGGTTGCGGCACTGAGTGAATGGGATTCAAGAATAATAATTCACGGGTGTTGGCCCCTCTTCATATTTGCAATCACAGAGGTGAATATATTGGGCACTAGTACACCTATTCAACATACACTTTTTCCAATTCACTTCCTTCTATTTAATGCCCGTGAACTCTCCTCTTTAATTAAGTCTACTAGCATATATTAAATATATTCATACTCTTTTAGATGAAATCTATTAAATATGTTCACACATCCATATGTATTAGATATAATGATTTAATAATTACCCGGGTACCAAATCTAATATATGTAGTACAGGTTTAAGACGCGATAAAGCCCGAGAATAATAGAATAAACGTTATACATATTATTTATAATTAGTATAAATAATAAGTCCGTTCATTTCGTTAATTGTTCGTGATTACCAGTTAATCGAGTTAAGTGGATTTCGTGTTCATTGCCCAAGGTGTAACTCTTACGGGTCATAGCTCAGTCAGCAGCGTTGACTTATCGAACCCGTACATATAAATCCAACAATCTCCCACTTGGACAGGTTTCGATAAAATCCTCAACGCAGACAGTCAGCGGCGCTCTAGCTGCACATAACTGCCCCCAACAAGGTATGACACTTTAAAGTCATTAACCAAAACACCTTGCCATTAGTAACAACTTACTAATGCAAGACAACAGACTTATGGTAATTGTTGTCATTCATCCTTTCTGTAAAAGACATCAATTGAATCAATGAGACATGGATTAAGTTCATTCTCATATGGTGTTCAATTATTATTGTTCTCGATCAAGAGTCAAAGTGGTCCGAAGAAACACACAGTAAGTTTGGGTAAGGCTTTACACTTCACCAGTTTGAATCAACGAGGGCGCCACAATGTCTAACTGTTACATATCATGTAAGAGTATAGAATCCCTTATCGACTACATACAACTCCCACTGAACTTCATAACTATTCCCAATTAAAGCCTTTATGACTGGCAGTTACGCGACAGCGGTTGACAGTAATCAAAGAATAATCCTTGGTAAACGGAAGTTCTAATATGTATCTCAGGTCAGAGGATACTAAATGAGTATACCAATATCAAATCATCTTATGACCAAGATCCATGAAGATAATTTGATGCGAGTTACATCCAACGTCATTCATAATGAGGTCTGTGAATTTGGAAGTCAATTCCTTGAGTCCAAAGTCAGAATAGTCTTAATTCAGAGTCGTTCCCACGAGTCTGACCGACTATGGATAATTTAGAATACAAGATTCATGGATTAAACGTATTAAAATCGAACACAATTGTAAGATTCAAAGTTTGCATTTAACCAGTAAATCAAAGGTGAATTCAAAAGGTACAACTGTTTGAATGTTCGTACATCCAAATACTAAATCAAAACATACTACTAGCTAATCTAAGCCCGATAGCATCCATGTGCTGATCATGCTTGTCCTGAGTCATGGGCTTAGTAAACGGGTCTGCTAGGTTTTGATCTGTGTCTACTTTGCTTATTACGATGTCTCCACGTTCCACAATTTCCCGTATGTAGTGGAACTTTCTTAGAATGTGCTTGGCCTTGTGATGAGACCTGGGCTCTTTGGCTTGAGCAATAGAACCTGTGTTATCACAGAATATCTCGATGGGTTTCTTAATGCTAGGAACCACATCTAGATCGGTTATGAATTTCTTCATCCAAGCAGCCTCCTTTGCAGCATCTGATGCGGCTATATATTCAGATTCGGTGGTTGAATCCACTACCACACTTTGGTTGGATCTTCCATGAGATAGCTCATCCATTTAGAGTGAATACGAAACCTGATTGTGAGCGAGAATTATCTCGGTCAGTTTGAAAACTGGCATCGGTGTAACATCTTATAGTGAGCTCTTCTTCTACTCCTCCAAATACTAAGAAGACATCTTTAGTTCTTCTCAGATACTTCAGAATGTTCTTGACAGCTGTCCAATGGGCGATGCCAGGAGTTTGCTGATAACGACTAGTCATGCTTAAAGCATACGAGACGTCAGGTCTAGTACATAACATAGCATACATGATAGAACCAATCGCTGAAGCATACGGAACTGCTTCCATTCGCTTAACTTCAATGTCCGTTGTAGGAGATTGCGATTTGTCCAACACGGTTCCTTTAGTAATAGGAACACCTCCTTTCTTGGAGTTTTCCATCTTAAAGCGTGTCATTATTTTGTCTATGTATGTATTTTGACTTAGCCCTAGAAGCCGCTTAGATCTATCTATGTAGATCTTGATTCCCATAATATAAGCTGCTTCTCCAAGATCTTTCATTGCGAAGCAAGATCCCAAATAGTGTTTAACTTTATTAAGCATAGGGATGTTATTTCCAATGATTAGTATATCATCCACATACAGGATGAGGAATGATATGGTGCTCCCACTAGCCTTTCTGTAAACACAAGGCTCATCTTCATTCTTGACAAAACCAAACTCTTTGATCTTCTGGTCAAAACGAAGATTCCAGCTACGAGATGCCTGTTTGAGTCCATAAATGGACTTATTCAGCTTATACACCCTACTAGGATATTTAGGATCGACAAAACCTTCGGGCTGAACCATATAGACATCTTCAGAGAGATGCCCATTAATAAAAGCGGTTTTAACATCCATTTGCCATATCTCGTAGTCATAGTACGCGGCTATGGCAAGCAATATCCTGATCGATTTGATCATAGCAACGGGCGAGAAAGTTTCATCATAGTCAATACCCTGAGTTTAAGTGAAACCCTTCGCAACTAGCCATGCTTTAAAGGTGTGTACATTTCCATGCATATCGGTTTTTCTTTTGAAAATCCATTTGCTCCCTACTGCCCGAGATTTGGGGGGTAGCTCAACCAAGTCCCAGACTTGATTATCACGCATAGATTGCATCTCAGCGTTCATGGCTTCCAGCCATTTCGCAGATTCAGGATCTGAGATAGCAGATTTGTAGTTAGCAGGTTCGTCATTAGACTCATCTACCACCAAGACTTCAGCACCTTCGAGATGCCAAAGGTATCTGTCAGGTTCTTTACGGGTCCTTCTACTTCTGCGAATGCCTGTGTTCATGTCTGATTCATCAGCAACAATTTCTTGTTGTTCAGACGTTCCGACTTCATCAGCGGTTGTTGGTGGTTCTCGAATTTCTTCAAGATCAACCACATTATTTCCAGTTCCTCGATTAAGAGTTCTTCCTCGAGAAAGTGCCCCTTCCTTTTGATGGAAATAACATTTGCATCAGGATGGTAGAAATAATATCCGCTTCTTTTATAGTATCCGACGAAAACAACCTTTTCGCCTCGAGGATCGAGCTTATCATCAGCATCACTGGTGATGTATTCGTCACATCCCCATACTTTTAGGTATTCCAAATCGGGTTTACGCCCATGCCATATCTCATATGGGGTTTTGTTTACCTTTTTAGTCGGAGCCAGATTGACAATGCGGGCGACAGTCATAAGAGCATAACCCCAAAAGGAGTGAGGCAAGTTAGTTCTACACATCATCGATCGAAGCATATTAAGTAGGGTTCGATTTCTCCTCTCGCTCACGCCATTAAGTTGGGGTGTGCCAGGTGGAGTGGGTTCTGAAATTATTCCACACTCTTTGAGATGATTGAGGAACTCTAAGCTGAGGTATTCGCCACCTCGATCTGATCGAAGTATTTTTATCTTTCTAGTAAGTTGGTTTTCTACTTCATTTTGAAACTCTTTGAACTTTTCAAAAGTTTCATGCTTATGCTTCATAAGATAGACATAAGCATATCGACTATAATCGTCGATGAAAGTAACGAAGTATCTTTCATGGTTTCTTGTCATGGTTCTGAAAGGGCCACATACATCAGTGTGAATGAGTCCTAGCAGACCATTGGCCCGTTCACCAACACCAGCGAAGGGACGTTTTGTGTGTTTGCCAGCTAAGCAAGATTCGCAATCATCAAAGGAGTCCTGTCCAGTGGATTCAAGAATCCCATTGGATTGGAGCCATTTTATGCGTGCCTTACTTATGTGGCCAAGGCTACAATGCCATAGAAATGTTTCATTAATATCAGCTTTGTTACGTTTAGAAAGATCATATATATTATTGTCAGTTTGAACATTTATCTCATAAATACCATTTCGAGGTTTTGCCTCAAAATAAAAGATATTATTCAAGTAGGCAGAAATAGCAATACCATTAAAAGCATACCTAAAACCTTGTTCAAACAACAACGAAACTGAAATGATGTTCCTGGTTAAACCAGGTGCAAAAAGACAATTGTTCAAAACAACAACAAGACCAGAAGGACATGTAAGATTAAATGTGCCAGTTGCTAGAACTGGGACTTTCTTTCCATCGCTAACAATTAGCTCCATGCTCCCTGGTTTCAGTTTTCTCCACTTCTCAGGCTCCTGCAAGACATTAATGATGTGATAACCACATCCGGTATCAAATACCCATGTGTTTCTAGAAACAGTGAAAAGCTCAATAACATATATTAGAATACCTGAAGAAGTGCCTTCTCCATTAGCCTTCTTTACCTTGATCTTGGCAAGATACTCGGGGCAGTTACGTTTCCAGTGTCCCATCTTGTTACACTCAAAGCATTGCCGCTCTTCAGGAAGAGGGGCTTTCACAGCTTGCTTTCTCTTGTTGGTGGCAGGTTTGGCAGCAACATGAGCCTTTCCTTTGTTTTTGCTGTTATAACTTTTCTTCTTTGTTTTGGGCTTTTTAACACCACCAGATCGAACCATTAACACTTGGCTTACTTTGTTGGAAATGTTCATCTCTGCCGTTTTGAGCATCCCATGTAGCTCTGGCACTGTCTTTACCCAGTCATTCATGTTAAAGTTCATAACAAATTGATCATAGTGACTGGAAAGAGAGTTGAGAATGAAGTCAACAGCCATCTCATCTTGGAGAGGATAACCAAGTTTGTTTAATTGGTCGATGTAGCCTTTCATCTTGAGGACATGAGCACTAACTGAGGAACCCTCTTGCATTCTACAGCTTATAAGCTGTTTCATGGTGTCATAGCGTTCCTGACGGGCTTGTTTCTGGAACATGCCCTTGAGTTGCTCAATCATGTCAAAAGCATTCATGTATTCCATATTCTTTTGGAGACCTGGGGACATGGTGGCTTGCATGAGGCAAGCAACTTCTATGGCATCTTCTTTGTGTTTATCGAAAGCCTTCTTCACAGCAGGAGTACCATTTTCAGGTGCAGCTGGGATTGGGGTTTCCAAAACATAAAGCTTCTTTTCCATTTTGAGATCAATTCTCAAGTTGCGGTGCCACTCAAGAAAATTGGTGTTATTCAGTTTGTCTTTCTCAAGTATGGACTTGAGAGCAAAAGATGAGTTGTTTTCAGTAGACATCTGTTAAGCAAAAATTATTTAATTAGTATTTTCGATGTATATTTCCTTATTTAATTAATGACCCATTACAGTAATTAAAACAAGGAATGAGAATCTAGCTAAGTCAGTATTAAAGGCAGCTGTGGCATACACTTTAATAAGTGACTAGGCAGACTGACAATGAGTGTCAATTGTGAGAATTGCACAACTCTCGGATATGAGGCCGCTAATACAACTCTTGTCTATGCATTGATACGTTTAGCCTCATCTATGCCGACTTTTTACTTTCGAGACAGCTGGAGCATGTGATGAGAAAAGAAAAAGTAATAGTCGTCCTAAAAGAAGGTACTTGTGGAAGGGCCGGATGTGTCAGCGAAACCCTTGCACCTTGGAAGGATAAGCTAGACATCAAGTGCGGTGCTGTGGCTCCAAACACTGATGGTTCGCATTACGTTCCAAGTGTAGCTTGTGATAGGATGGCATAGACTATTGATTTTAATTATGGGTTAATTTTAATATTTACCAAATAGGGTCGCAAGAGCCAATTTTAGTATATATTTTAGTCGTGACATCTTGATGAACCCTTTCATCTCTCAAGACACTTAATTTTAAATAACCTATTAAAACTAAGTTTGTCGCGACTTGGAATAACCAATTTTAAGTTAATAGAAAACTACTAAGTTAATAGTTTTGAAAATAAAAACTAGTTTAATTTTCAAAACTTAATTGGTTATTATTTGTTTCAAAAACAACCTTTGTTTTATAACAAAAACTTTAACAAGTTGTAAAAAACAATTTAGAACTTGTTTTAATGTGATTGTTTTTAATATTTTAAAACTCCTTTTAAAATCATGTTGGTATTTGGGTTGGTTATGTTATAACAAATTATAAGATAAAAAGCAACCACAATAGCAAAATAAATATGTAAATCTATACGGCCAAAAAATTGTTCGATCTTGCTAGAACCTTATAGCAAGATCAAACGGGTCACGGGGTCACAACACACAAACAACCACAAGGATGGACTTGAGTGCATCTTGTTGTCTTGAGCAACTTCCACTAACTCCAAGACTCCTCTTGGCATTCGGTTTTCTTCGGGTCTTCGTATCAACAATATTTAACAAGTAAATATAACAAAGACAAAAAAACTATCTATTACAACTTTGAACCACATGACGGACCAAATCAATAAACTAATTATTACAACTTTGAACCATCTCAGTGGCAAAAAAAAAATAATAATTACAAAACCGAATAAAATATACAACCATAAAAAAAATAAGGTCGGGCCAGATTATTCCACAACAATCACAAAATATACCGGGCAATCTTTTGGTCAAGCAAAACAAATAAAATATTGACCAAAATTAAAGTTTCCCTTAAAATTATTTAGATCAGAAACTTTAAAAAAAAAATTAAAGTTTGTGTTCTAATTCCGGTTAAAAGACCGGTACCGATTTGCATGTTGTAAGCGTGGCTCTGATACCACTGTTGGGATTCATTGGTGTCAATTTTACTTTTATCAAAAACAAGTTTGACATATTTTATTAATTAATAAGGTAATTAATAAACGCAGCGGAATATTTATAATAATCAACACCAAAAGTGAACCGAACAGGATCATGGTTACAAACATGCAAATACGATTAGCAATATTAATTAATCTACTGATGAGAAAAATAATACCCTTTTGGTAAATAATTAACCATGTGAGACACCGAGGTACAACGAACGAGTGCTAGACACGAACACGAACAAAAGCGAGGCGTCTCGTGGCGGCACCGAAATAAGGATGGTGGCGGCACTGAGTGAATGGGATTCAAGAATAATAATTCACGGGTGTTGGCCCCTCTTCATATATGCAATCACAGGGGTGAATATATAGGCCACTAGTAGTTTTGAGTTCTCTTTTGTGCCTTCAGTGGGTTCGTCTGGTGGGTTGTTTTGGTTATGGGACCCAAAAATTTTTAAAGTCGAAGACATCATTCTTAACAGGAGTTTCCTTGTTGTTAGAGGATCTCTAGTTGGCAGTGGGTTTTCTTTGAATCTCATGAATGTTTACGCGCCTCAAAGTGTTGTGGCCAAACGTCAGCTTTGGGAGGAGATTTCTAGACAGATTGAGTCTTTGGACGGTAAATGGGTGCTAGCGGGCGATTTCAATGCTGTTCGCTCAGTGGAGGAAAGGAAACGGTCGAAGTTCAAAGTAGTGTGTGCAGAGAATTTCAACAAATTTATTTTTGATAATGGATTGTTAGAATTTCCTATGCAAGGCCGGAAATTCACGTGCATTAGAGACAACGGAAAGAAACTTAGTAATTGGACCGGTTCTTGGTTTATTTAGAATTCTTTAATGAATGGCCTCACTCTTGTATGCGGGTGCTTCCAGGCAGGTATTCGGACCACTGTCCTATTATTTTGGAAGTTGTTGATCTCAAGTTCGGTCCGCGCCCGTTTCGGGTGTTTAGTTCTTGGATCGGTCAACCGGGATACGAAGAAGCTGTTGTTGAGGCATCCGAGAGTTTCGTGTCCTTTGACCCTCCGGACTTCAGCCTTACTTCTAAATTCGCTCACATCAGAGCTCGGCTTAAAGTGTGGAGAGATGAATTCTTGTCAAAAGAGAATGAGAATTTAAATTTGGTCTTGGCTGAATTAGAAGAGCTGGAAAAAGAGATGGAAAGTAGGGATTTGTCTGAAGATGAAGAATGGATTTTGGCGGAGAATAGAAAAATTGTGAAGGATTCGGACTTTAGAAAAAATTCGGACCTTAAACAAAGATCCCGGGTGAGGTGGGCGTTAGACGGCGACGAGAACTCTAGATTCTTCCATGCCATGATTAATAATAGGAAAGCTTCAAATTCGATTCACGGGCTTAACATTGACGGTGAGTGGTGTTCTAAACCGAAGCTGATTAAGAAGCAAGTTCTCTCTCTTTTCCGCGACAAATTTAGAGAAAATTATCCTCTTCGTCCGGAGTTGGACTGTTCTAGCATTATGGAGATTTCGGAGTTAGATCGTAATATGTTGATTGAACCGTTTCTGGAGCAAGAAATTAAAGAGGCAGTATTCAGTTGTGGTGACGAGAAAGCCCCAGGTCCCGACGGGATGAATTTTAGATTTATTAAGCACTTTTGGAACTTATTCAAGGAAGATTTTCGGAGAATTTTTGATTGGTTTCACAATACTGGAGAGATTTCCTTAGGTAGTGGAGCGTCGTTTATCGCTCTAGTGCCTAAAGTTAAAGATCCAGTTTCTCTTGCAAATTACAGACCTATAAACTCGGTGGGTGTAATTAGTAAGACTATTTCTAAAGTGTTAGCTAATCGGTTGAGGTTAGTTCTTGATGGGGTTATATCGGAGAATCAGTAGGCTTTTCTGAAAGGTAGATACATTTTGGACGACCCCCTTATTGTTAATGAGCTAAGTTCGTGGATTAGAAAGAAAAAAGACAAGGCTTTCATTCTTAAAATAGATTTTGACAAGGCGTACGATAATGTGAATTGGAATTTCGTTGTGAACATTCTTAACCAGATGGGTTTCCACAATAAATGGTGTTTGTGGATCATGGGTGTTCTAAAGTCGGCTAGTTCCTCGGTGTTGGTCAACGGCTCGCCCACCTTTACTTTCAGATGTGAAAAAGGATTGAGACAAGGAGATCCATTATCTCCTTTTCTTTTTTTGGTTGTAATGGAGGCGCTCTCTTTTATGTTGAATAATGCTAAGAACAAAGGGGTTATTAAAGGGATTCCGACTCCTAACAACGGGCCGAATATCGCTCATCTCCTATACGCGGATGATGCAATTGTCATGGGAGAATGGTCCAGAGGTGAATTAGTTAACGTTGTGAGAATTCTTCGTTGCTTTTTTCTTTGCTCCGGTCTCAAAATAAATATCGACAAATCTTATTTGTATGGGATCGGAGTGGATTCGGGGGAAATAGGGGAGTTGGCAAATGTTGTTGGATGTAAGCATGATAGTCTTCCTTTCAAGTATCTCGGCCTCAAAGTTGGAGCGAACATGAATAGGGCCTCAAATTGGCAACCGGTTATTGAAAGTTTTCGTGCTCGTCTAGCTAAATGGAAGTCTCATCTCCTTTCTATTGGAGGAAGAGTGGTGTTAGTCAAGTCGGTTATGGAAAGTCTCCCATCATATTATTTTTCTCTTTATATGGCTCCTAAAAAAGTCATCTCGGAATTAGAGGCCATGATAAAGAGGTTTTTATGGGGCGGATCCGGGGATGAAAAAAAGATGCATTGGGTTGCTTGGGAGAAGGTTTCGCGTCCTAAAAAAATCGGTGGATTGGGATTAAGCAAGTTAGAAGTGATAAATAAGTCTTTGCTCTCTAAATGGGGTTGGAGATTCAAGACGGAAGATAACAATCTTTGGAAAAAGGTTATTAATGTGCTTCATTCAAGTGGTTCGGGATGGGAAAATATCCCTTATAAAAAAAGTCTCTCCGGAGTTTGGAACAATATTGCCAAAAATTTCGTCAAGACTAAGGTGGAAGGTCGCCCGCTTGGGCATTTCTTGAGAGGTTCAATCGGTAACGGCGAGGAAGTGTCCTTCTGGCATGATGTTTGGATTTTAGATGATCCTCTTAAGCTGGTTTACCTTGACCTTTATAGTTTAGAAGCTGTGAAAAGAGTTTCAGTAGCTAACAGGATGAATATGTCAAACAATGGGGATCGATATTCATGGTGCTGGATTAATGAAATGGTGGATCCGGTTATAGTATCCAGGCTTCAACAGTTAAAAAGTCTGCTCGATAATGTTCATCTTTCAGCTGTTAAGGATCGGTGGAAGTGGTCTGCTGCAGCGGATGGTCTTTTCTCAGTTAAATCGGTAAAGTACCTGCTGTACGGGAATCAAACACAAGTCGATAGCTTCGTTTTGGATTGGTGCTCATGGGTTCCGGCTAAAATTAACATACACACTTGGAGATTGGAGATGGACAAAGTGGCCACTGCGGTCGCTTTAAGGAGAAGGAACATAGGTATCATCGATTGTGTCTGCCCTCTTTGTCACTCTGCTGATGAAACGGCCGATCATTTATTCATTAGGTGTACGATTGCTTCGAATGTTTGGCACGGAATCAGCAACTGGTGCAATATTCCTAGTATTTTCGCCTTCTCGATTCGTGATCTCTTCACGTATCACATCGACAGTGGATTACAGGAGAAAAAAAAGGTGGCGATTCACGGTATCATCTTGATTACATGCTCGATTATTTGGCGGGCTAGGAACAATGTCAAATTCTCAAATGGATCGGTCAGTATCAATAGCATTATCAGCGAAGTTAAGGCCTTAAGTTTTTTCTGGTTTTCGAATAGATCGAGATTTAAAGGTTTAGAATGGAGGGATTGGATTTCGTTTGTAAATATGTAATAGTGTCTTGTTGTGGCGGCCCGTTTTGGGTCGTCGTTTTGCTGTGAATGAAATTTACCTTTCAAAAAAAAAGTACACCTATTCAACATACACTTTTTCCAATTCACTTCCTTCTATTTAATGCCCGTGAACTCTCCCGTTTAATTAAGTCTACTAGCATATATTAAATATATTCATACTCTTTTAGATGAAATCTATTAAATATGTTCACACATCCATATGTATTAGATATAATGATTTAATAATTACCCGGGTACCAAATCTAATATATGTAGTACAGGTTCAAGACGCGATAAAGCCCGAGAATAACAGAATAAACGTTATACATATTATTTATAATTAGTATAAAAATAAGTCCGTTCATTTCATTAATTATTCGTGATTACCAGTTAATCGAGTTAAGTGGATTTCGTGTTCATTGCCCAAGATGTAACTCTTACGGGTCATAGCTCGGTCAACAACGTTGACTTATCGAACCCGTACATATAAATCCAACAAATTTCCAACCGCTCAATATTTCCTTTGTCCTGAAAAAATTAATACAAATCAAGATTTAGTCAAATAGATATTCATGAATATTCCGATTTGAGTTCACTTACACAAGATTTAAACAGAGAGAGTGAAATATACCTGATTTGTACACGCGACAAAGTTGCTGCCTAAATTCCAGGGGGTTATTTGTAATTCTCGCTCGATGTGGGATGCAGCAACTAAAGCGATTGCCTCATCGGGCAGCTGATTCACTGCGGAAGAAAGACCGGCTCTGCGGAAGAAAGACCGGTTGGATGAGTCATGCTGATGCCCAAACGTTCAAGCCTGTACATGCCAGCTAGCATTCTTTCATACGCACACACCTAACAAAACAAAAACAACAGATAAAAAAATATAATTTCGAAATTAAAGGCATCTTCAAGAAGCCTATAGTTTACACACGCCCCATGAGACAAAATCAAAGAGAACCCACAGGCAAATTAACATAAATATTAAGTACAGTGAGAAATAACCGAACTGTTAACCGAAACCAATGAAACCGAACCGAATTAACCGAAAACCAAAGATCAGTTATCTGTTTGTTAGTCCTATGTTAACCGAAATTAACCGAACCAAACCAAACCATTCGTATTTTCATATTTATACCTTCAATTCATGTATTTTATGTTTTATACCTCCGTATTTTCATATTTATACCTTCAAGTATTAACCCAAGTTTGGTTTGGTTAATAACCGAACCGAAAACCAACTAACTAACTGAATAAACCAAACTAATAATTCGAAAACCGAACGGTTAATAAATAAGATCAACCAATGACTTCGGTTTCGGTTAAGGCTACTAACCGATCCGAACCAAAGCATGCACACCCATACTTTATACTTCGTATCCAGTTTCATTTATAACAAATGAAGCTAAAAACATGCCCATATAGCATACAATGACAACACAGGAGTGTCTTTTTGCATTGAATAATCTTTGCTTGTTGATAGCTTGATACAATGGTATTATAGTCTTTTAAAATGGGCAATTTAAAGAAATAGGCATTTTTAGTCTAGATTAAATATAAACGAAACAGGATATGTATTTGGGTGGTTCACAAGGTCAAACAACAAAAAGTTAAACAAATAAAAGAAGTATATCAAAAGATCAAATCATATACAAACCTTCCGGTCTAAGAACTTTCACCACTCCAGGTCTTCAATTAGTTCTATAACACAAAAAATAGCAACCAAATGATATAAAGAAAGTGTACGACCAAAAAAAAATACAGGCAAATTACTTACCATTGTCGACAGAGATGACAACATGTAGTGAATGGGTTTCACGAACCCTAATCTCCTCGCCAAAATCCCCATCTGTCGTGCGTTATCACCGCCTCATGTAATTTTTGTATAGCAGCAGCAAGACTCCCAATCATTCTGGATATTTGAGAGAAAAACATGTAATTAGCCATTGTAATCAATTTTAGAACAATCTTACGTACTAAAGTTATAATAAATTTAATGGCAAAAGGGAATATAGAAAAACCCCAGTGGATCTTGTGTCGAATATAGAAAAACCTCAGTGGATCTTGTGTCGAATAGAGAGAAAATCATCGATTCGGTGTCATTGAAACCAAACCCCTTGTTGCAGCTTATCCTCGACAGCAGTTGCCCCAACAAACACAAGTATATTAACATTAACAACCACATAGAAACACAACAAATAAAAAGCTGAAAACTGAATCACCAGATTGAGTTTAACGATTTAACCTTTATCTGACGCTTTAGAAAACACCAAATCAGCAGAAGTAATCATCAACGAAGCCAAATCCAACCATCTACCAGCAATCATGAACTCCTGAGCCTCCAAACACAAGCTACTCACTTGTTGTTCAGCCACCTGAGCCAAATTTCACAAAATTCAAACACAAACTAACCAAAAATTAACAAACCGATGTTCAGTAAAGCACTTCATCAAACACATAACATATTATTACCTTAACACATAACAACACGCCCCCTATATATGCTATCCAAGTGTCATCACGATGTTGTCCTGAAAGAAAGGATACAATGTATAATCATTGCCTAACAAGTAGATTAAAATAGAAATGAGAGAATGAACGTAATAATTGACTAAAGATAACATGCTTCTATATGTGCAACCAGACAAGTCTTGTATATGATTTGAGAATTGAAAACACAAGATCATAATTAACAAGTACAAGTATGTGTTTAGATAACCTCATTCAAGAAGCATAATAGCTGATGTGTAAACCAAATACAACATACAACATTCTACATTAAACTGTTTTCTCAATCATGCTTCAGCTATTCACCCATCAAATGAAGAAATAACCTTCATTTTATCACTCCATTCACATTATCAGTTCACAAAACATTATAAAAAACCAGAACCAACACAGATCTGAAAATTTTACGCAGATCTAACATAAATACATCCAAAAACAGTAGCCAAACTGTTTAAAACAACTTATAAAATATGAAATTTAACAGCGTATAAACATAAACTACACAAATACCAAACAAAAAGGTAGATCTGGTAAGGATGGTACCAATCTGGCCACCAACCAACGTCATTATCTTCCACCCACAGCCACCATTGTTGACGAACCCAACGCATGTCTAAAATACTACACAGATCCGACTCAAATAACAAATAAAAGATATGGTAAAAAGAAAGGTACCGAGCGGTCAAACCAGTCGATCTGGTGTCGGATAGAGAGATAATCATCGATCTGGTGTCACTGAGAAAGCCTAGATCTAATAGCTCAGTTGCACAATCAACAACTTAAGCTTACCTGACGATTGTCGAGTGGTAGGAATGCCTACTTAACCAGACAACCACCATCAATAGCAGCCGAAGAAAGCAAATTCTCAAACAGATCTGGTGAAGATAGCTTGGGGTTTCTAAATCACCGAGAGAGAGAGAGAGAGAGAGAGAGAGAGAGAGAGAGAGAGAGAGAGAGAGAGAGAGTGTGAGGCAGATAGGAATGAGACGAGACATCTGAAACCCTAATGAGATAGTGATACCATGTTTTTTTAATGAGTAGTACATTATGCATCTGATGTTGTACCCCGTGTGTTTTTTTTGAGTGAAGGGCATAATTGGGATTGTAAATTATATTGTACTTTAGAGGGTTGTACAACATGCTTTAGGGGTGTTTTCAGGGAATTCATATGACCTTAAGAAGTCCTTCTAATATGCTTTTTATATATAGTATAGTATAGATGTAGGAACTCTTTCCAGTTGTGAGAACTTGAGAACAAAATGAGAGGCTGTCATTAACCCACTTGTGCAATTCCTTTTTATGGCAGGAGGGACATTTTAGTAATCTTTACCCTTACAAATCAGACTTTCCCTTTGTTAGAGCATTCACATCCCTTCAATCGAATTTCTGTGAGTTTGGTATTTATATTATAAGAGGCCGGTTAACGTACAATACCTCTTATCCTACATTATGTATCTGATGCCCACAGCCGTACGATCTTCAATCCATCAAATGTGGGCGAAACTAATTTATATCATTAAATTAATCATATTAATATATTCAAATCTTACTGAAAAAGGATAAAATCGTCATTGCGAGATCGTAATCTCTGTAACTGACAGAAGATAGTTCAAAATCAAACCCTAAATCAAATTCAACAATGTGAGATTCTTCTTCCCAACCTCCCTTCGTTCTTCTTGCTGCGATTTCATCATACTATAATAAAACTGATGATTTGGGAGTTCTAATGGAACAACACTAACATCGATCGACCAGCCATCGAAGAAGATGATCCAGGTTGATTACTGTAATCAGGGCCGGTTTTGGGCCTGTGCAAGTCGGGCAACGGCACAAGGCCCAAATAGCCAAAGGGCCCAATTTTTTTTTTAAATAAATGATATATTAACTACAGATAACAGAGCAGTTAAAACAAAAGTAAAAGGTGGTTAAGTGACTTCTATCAACCTTTGATGAGTACTCCCTCCCAAGTTCGATCTCAACATCCTCCGTATCATTTTTTTCTTTTTCTTTATGTTGATTGTCGATCGCTCTTGGTCAACCCACTCATAATGATTTCTACCTTTTTCTTCCACGTATTTTAGCAAACTTTATTTTTTCTTCCACTTCTTTTAGCAAACTTTAATATATATACAAGTCTTCACAAGCACCCCACCACCACAATTGATCCAAATTATTAATTTTATTTTATTTTAATTTCTTTATTACAATTACTTTGTTAGATTGATCCGGATTATTTATTTTAATAAAAGTTATTATATTCTTTAATACAATTACTTACTTTCCTATTATTTTTTAATCTAATCATGAAAAAAGTTGGTTTAGTATTTAGTGTTAGTTTCTTTTCAAGGAGCATAAGTTAAACGCTTGAAAATAATTCTAATACTATATGAAAGTTAATTTGACTATGATTAAAATACATAGATAATTCGAAATAAAACATAAATGTTGAGTTCACAAAATACCGACCCATAACTAAATGTTAATATTTTTTGTTGCACATATGTTCTTTGTTGTTTGTTATACTTTTTGTTTACTACTTACTTTCACATTTGCTAAGTTGGATTAGATGAATACTAGAGTTGATGTGTTTTGTATATATCAAAAGAAAAAAATGACGTACATCCGAGATTGCAACATCCGCAATAAGTGTTGGATGTCACTTTTAGCAACGAGGACAAGCACCAGTTCAAAGGTTTTGCACACATAAGTAATACTGAAGTAGCATGTAGCATCCGTTCATTTTTTTTGCAGGTTGAAGCAATATTAATTCAACATATATCTTTTAAACAACATTCAGCATAGTTTAAAAGACAAAGTTCATATTATAGGGAGGGCCCAATTATTTTGTCTCGCACGAGGCCCAAAAGCTTATGTTATTCTCGGGGACGACCCTGACTGTAATATGCGAATTCGGTGTTTTCAAAGAAGGGTTTTTAGACCATGTGAAATGCATTTGAACATGCGAAAAACATTTGAAAAATATTAAGTTATGTCTTGGTTATGATTTCTATAAATATGCGAAAAAGATTTGAACATCCGAAAATAGGTTATGTTGGGATTATAATATGCGAATTCTAATCCTTCATTGCATATAGGTTTGGTTTATTATAACATGCGAAATATATGAAAGCATGATTTAAAACATGCGAAAATAAAGGTGATATTGTGTGTGGTTTATTGTAACATGCGAAACAGCTGTGAAAAAATAGCCTAGTTTTTTATAATGTGCGAATTCTGTTTCGAGCCAAATGCGTTTTTATAGACATTGATGCTGATGATTTCATATAGCTATATCAACGTTGATTAAAGTGCACAACAAGAAATTATGAATTGAAAACTATAATAAATATAAAAAACCAATATATGAAGAAAAAAATGAATTTAATATCGATATGACTGTAATGTGACCTGTAATGATCACTTTTAACATAAATACCCTAAACTTATATATCTACATAATAAATTTACTATTTTAATTTGTAATACTCAGACATAACAACCTTCCAGATTAAGACACCAAAACAAACACACAGAAAACACACACAAAGAAAAATAGGAGATAACAGCAAAAAAAATGTCTTCTGATTCTGAACAATTGAAGAACATTGCAATAAAGGAACTATTGTCGACTCGCACGTTGACAGAAATTATGATGTCAACTCTTCTCATTTGATTCTTGATGTGCAGGGAAAGATTCTTGCAGAAATCAAGAAAAATTAAGACATGTGGGAAAGACTCCTTGAAGAACCACCATCGAGCTTCAGAGACGCCGCGTTGGAGCACATCAAGGAACAGTATTGAGTTGATGACTTAGTCTTCTCTTTTCTTAATGATGCTCTGTCTATAGTGAAAGAGAAGATGGAGTTCAGCTCGACAGAACGTGACAAGATCTTTGCTTCAAGGAACTAGGTTTCTCTTGATCATTTTATAGTCTTTTGTTGTGTTAAACAATACTTTTATGTTTATTATGTTGTATTCTGCTTATTTTGTATACATATTTTAAACATCTGATGGTTCTACTTTTAAAATTGCATGACTGAAACACACACACACACACACACACATATATATATCGCATGTTGGTAACACATGCAAGATAACATAAATCGCATGTCATAGCATGGAAACACAATAAAATCGCATGTTACATTACTTATAACCTCATGTATACGAAATAACATGTTTACATCGTAAAAATCGCATGTTAGTATACTAAAACCCCATGTGTATTAAATCGCATGTTTATCGTGTAAAATCGCATGTACAATAAAAAAATGGCATGTTTCTTTAATCTTCATCATCTGAAACCTCTTCCCAAACATCTTCTTCACTGCCATCATCACTCCCTCCACTATAATCTTCGAACTCATCTTCCTCTTCATCAACTTCATCTTCGACTTCATGGACTTCGTGGCTAGGATCTTTTTCAATCTGGACCCCCTTCAGCTTCTTTTGTTTTTTACCTTTCAATACCTCGCAAGTCTGAATATCATGACCTTTTCCATTGCATACACTAAATGTCCTTGTCCTCTTCCCTTTGCGGCTGATCATTTGTTCCTTCTTTGATTTAATCCTTTTATTAGAGCCACGAACTTTGTTTCTTATACCAATTGGTACATGGACAGTAGGCGGTGCATCAGTTGCTGGTTGTTGATAACCAATTAACTTTGAAAACTGGTCAAACTTTGGATCAAGCGGCTTGGTTATGCGACTCTGGTCCATTTTAATCTCCTTCATTTGATCCCTGACTAGAACAAGTTGATCAAGGTCAGTAATCAAATTGCTAACCACATACTTCCCTGTATACATGATTTCACGAGCAATCTGTTTAGCCTTGTATTGCTCATCCTTTGCATCGACCTTTACATCAAACGTGGAGTTTAATTCATTCGAAACCACATCTTTGGTCCATCTCTTCATAACATATTTTTTTTTGGTATTTCTTTAACTCCAAACATCTTGAAAAGAAAATAGATATGTTTACATAGCAGCCCATACTGTTCAAAACGAGGACAACTACATTTTGCAGTTACATCTTCTTCAAGTTTCTTGAAACACACCTACAGAAACAATAAAACAAAATCAAAACTTCAAATCGCATGTGTATGTGAACAAAATCGGATGTATAAAAAAAGAGTTTCTTGAAAAATAATTTAAATTCGCATGGGTTCGTCAAAATCGCATGTTGTAAAATATATTATTATGTATTACCTCTAAAAACCCTTCTCCATGAGATTTAAAGTCTTTCAACGATATCCTTAACTGGTCACCCTCGATTTTGGTGTCTATCAGCAGACATTCACTAATAGTTCCGTATATCTCTGTCTGCTGATCGAAGAATATAGACCTGGTGTATATCTTAGTTGCATCTGCTTCCAGAGTAGTTTTGCTCCAATCATCAGGCTCAGTATATTTTGAAATGTGATCATTCTTTCTATGATTGAACCTTTGGACATCCATTGAACCATCAAAATGATTCATAAACTCTACAAGAGTGAGTTGTGACTTCGCCACCTGGCAAAAAAATGGTTTTCACTCTCTGATCTTGAAGTTGTTCTCATAAGTCCAGACATTGGCTCGTGCCAGTAAAAAGCTGAAATCCACATGGATCTCATCACAAACATATCATCAATCCATTTATTTTGGGTAAGACCGAACTCAATCATTGCCAACTTCCACTGTCTCTCAAATACTTCTGGCTCAATCGAATCGGTCCATACAATATCGCACATCTTCCTTTTAAACTCCTCATTATTGCATAACTCGTGTCCAACCTACACCAATAAATGCTTTTCTTATCAGCATGTAATGGATATATAGTGTAAAAAATGCTAATGACACATAGTATAGCGTAGTCTACCTTATCTTCCACTTTTTTCATTATGTGCCACATTCACAATCTATGTGTGCTAGTAGTAAAAACACCCTCGATAGCCTGTTTCATCGCAGGGTCTTGGTCTGTCACTACAACACTACAACCTTTGGCTGATGTCCAAATGAATTTACAAAGGAATTGAGAAGCCATTTATAGGACTCATTGCTCTCCGATGCCAACAACCCAGCCCCAAGGGTTACATTTCGACAGTGGTTGTCAATCCCATTGAACGGAACAAACACCATCTTATACCTAAATTTCAATATAATTAAAAATTATTGCAAAAAGATCAAATCGCTTTGGTTCATGTTTTAGTAACATACTAAATCGACAGTATAATATGCGATATATTCAACACCTAACTTTTATGTTTATTAACATGCGATATCCCCAGTTTGCGAAATCATATAACATGTGAAAATATTAAAAAAAGTTAATGTAACACTTAATTGTTTGTTTTGAAAGTAGCATCAAACGATATCACATCCCCGAACTCCATAAAGTTACGCTTGCATAACCCATCGGCCCAGAACAAACAAGTTAACCGTTTGTCCTCATCAACAGAATATTCAAATGAAAAATCAACTAAATATTCTTTTTTATGAGTCAGCCTATGGATCACCATGTCTGTGTCATATTCTCCTATATAGCTATTAATTCGAGTTCTAAATTTTTTGCAATCGTCGACCGTGGCGCCAACTTTCTCGAAACCACCATATCGTTTTCTCATTATATGAAAAGCTTTGACAGGGCCAATGTTTAGAGTACCTAGTTCCCATATCATTTCCTCTTGGACTTCTAACAATTGCCTATAAGCTGGCAGTATATGAATATCTTGTGGACATACAAACTTATGATTATGACCATTAACAAATTTCTTGACTGTAAATGATCTCCCATCCACCGAACAAATCATAAGTTAAGCTTTGCACCCAGTTCTAATGGTTCCTCTATTCCTTGTTTTGTATGGCTTTCTTGACTTCGAATAAGCATCGTCATTAAACAATGGCTTATGTCCCTCTTTAGAGTAAAAACATACTTAGTTTTGATTATACCACCACTGTGGACATCACCACCTTTGCGGAAATAAAAACCAGCTAACTTAGCATATGTTTGGTAAAACACGTATGCTTGTTCGACAGAATTAAATTGCATTCCAACCACAGGTGTAGCTGATGCTTCAACCTCCGGAATATAAAGCCTTTCATCTACATAATTAAATAAAAAGAGACACCAACATGTTTTATATATAATGAAAACTACATGCGATTTATCGGACTCATAACATGCGATTTATTGAAACTCCAACCTTTCTTGTTATGAACGTGCGAATTGTTGGACTCATAACATGCGAATTTGAAATTTTGATTAGATGTTTTATATATGCGATTTATGATATCATAACATGCGAAAACAACATTTAGGTTTAACTTCGCATGTGAATTGTTAGACTCATAACATGCGAACTTAAACACTTTGATTCCATATCAATTATCCTCTAATAACATTGAAAACCTTCCAATCAATTATAATCATACAAAAATCATTACACATAGTACACAAAATAACTGACATTGAACAATTTAAACATCTGAATTAACAAACTTACTATTGGAACACTCATTTACACCACTTGTATTTGGATTTGCATTTGCAGAATTAGGATTTATGACTTCATCAATCGTAACTCTCCGATAAGCAGACAATTGAACGTGATCACCGACCAATCGAGCATCTTCAAACTCAAAACCTGTGTTCCGTCCGGTACTGCTTTGTGGATCCATTGAAAACAACAATCGATTCAAACCTTAACGCACAAAAAACGAAAACTGCAATGTATTGTTTTGTTTTGTTTTGAGAATTATGAAAATTTGAAACTGATACAATTCATAAATGCCGGGATAGTGGTGTAACGAACTTCTCGCGATCTGCTTATTGAATGAATAGACTAAATTGCCCTCCGCTGATTGAATGAATTGTCTGATATACCCTTACGAAAGAAAAATGAATCAGGGACACGTGTGTGGCTGTGGATATAACGTACGTAATATAGGATTAGGGTATTTGTATTGTACACTTCCTCTATATTATAAAGAGTGGTTGTGAGTGGAGGAAAGAGAAAATATTACTGTTAACCCTCTATAATTTTTAAATATATTTTGAAAGTGGTTGCGAGTGGATGAGAGAGAAATTAATGCTAAAAGTATAAAAAAAATATTATTCATTTGAAAAGAGAGAGAGAGAGAGAGAATGTAGTTTTTAGTATAATTATAGGGTAGATTTGATGGAAGGGATGTGAATGCCCTTATATACCTTTCGCCCTTTTTTGAGTAAATTGCCATTTTAGTCCTTGAGGTTTGGTACAAATTGTCATTTTAGTCCAAATAGTTTTTTTTCTCCTCTGGGTCCCTAACTTTTCCATTTTCTTGCCATTTTGATCACACTGCTAACTCAGTCTAAAAATCTGGTTATAACCAGGGTATTTTTTGCATAACTGTTGTGTAGTGATAACCAAGAGTAGTTTACAACATAATTTATAAACCTCATAATAATTTACTGCCAAAAATTCCTCTGATTATAACCTGGTTTTTAGACTAAGTTAGGCAATGTGATCAAAATGGCAAGAAAAAGGAAAAGTCAGGGACCCAGATGAGCAAAAAAACTATTTGGACTAAAATGGCAATTTGGACAAAAACTCAGGGAATAAAATGAAAATTTACTCTTTTTTTTGTTAGAACACATATATAAAAATCCTTTCAACTTTCTTACTCTCTCTTCATCTATCTTTCTAACGTTAATCTCCAGACCCTAAATCGATCTCAAGCATCATGTTTGTAAATCGTAGTCGACCTTAAATCCAATTGGTGTTGCCTGTCAGTGGATTAGCATTCCATTAATGGTGTGTGTGGTGATGTTGGTGGGAGATGGTGATGTGCTGGGGTTTAGTGGTGAATTACAGCGATAGAGACAATGGTTTTAGTGAGTTTTGGTGGCGGTGCAGTGGTGATTTACTTGAAAGTCCCCGGTTAGGTATGTTGGTTTTGGTGGTTGGTAGCGGTGGCTATGCTATGATATGGTGGTGGGTTTGGTTGGTGAAAACTTTGGTGGTGATGAGTCGGTTTTAGGCAGATGTGGTTTGTAGCAATGGCTATTGGTAGGATACGGTGGTGGGTGGGTGGTTTGGTTTCGGTGTCCAGGATTGTTGATGGGTGTGGCCATGATTATTGGTGGGTCATGTACGTTATTGGTGGGTTGTCCAAGGCGGTGATCCATGGTGGTTGTTTGCTCACATTCTGGTTAGCCATGTTGGTGGGTTGGATCTGAAAAGTCTAAGGGTTCTGGTAGGTAATACATGGGGGTAAAAAATGGTTAAAGACTTGGTGGTATTCAGTAGGTTTACATGGTGTTATGTAGATTTAACATAAGATGTTAAATCTTGTTATTTTACGTTGGGTTTTGTTAGTTTACACGAGAGGTGATCATGTTAGTTACATTGGGTTATGTTAGTTTGCATGTCGGTGTTGGCTTTTTTGTGGATGAAGATGATGAAGATCAATGAATGAAGACTTTTGGTTTAGAAATGTAATGTAATTTTATATAAAAAAACATGTTTTACATTTATGTAAATATTTGTTATGTTAATGTAGACTAGACCCATCTCACTTATTGGGGTCATAGATAAAATTATTTTTAAAGGTACTGGTTTTAGATGGAATTATCTCTAATGAAAAATCAACTTTCATGGCGAATCGCAACATAGTCGATGGACCACTGATTGTGGATGAGTTGGTATCTTGGGCAAAGAGGAACAAGAAATTAACATATATTTTTTTATTTAAGGCAGGCGCAGAGAAGGCTTATGACACATAAAGGTGGAAGTTTTTAATTACGATACTAACACACTTGGGGTTCCCATTGAGGTGGAGAACATGAATCATGGGGATTGTATTTTCCGGCAAAGCATCGGTGTTAATTAATGGTGTACCAACAGATGAGTTCCAATATAAAAGGGGTCTAAGACATGGCGACCCACTTTAACCTTTTCTTTTCACGGTGGCAATGGAGGCTTTACACGTACTTATGTCAAAAGCGGTGGACTCGGGTTTGTTCAAAGGAGTTGTTTTCCCTAATAAAGGTTCGTGCCTCCAGCATTTATTCCCCGCGGACGACTTGATCTTTATGGGAGTATGGGATGAGGAAAACTTGAAAACTCTGAGGAGAATCCATTGGATATTTTACATGATGTCATGTTTAAAGGTGAACCAAAAGAAAAACTTTGATATGGTGTAGGTAAAACTGAAGAGGAAGTACAACATATGCCGGAGTGTCACACCCCGATATTTCCAACACAACCCGGTGAGCCCGGTGGGGAGTATCGTGATGTAAGTTGATATCATCATAGTCAATGAACACAGAATAGCACAACAAAAGTCTTGGAATAAAATTATTATTAAAAACCGAAGTGTTCAAAGTTCAAAATAATAAATACAGACGGTTGTAATAAAAGATCCACAGGCGGATCATAAAATGCACAAATGATAATGTTTAACAGACTTTAGACATTCTAAGGATTTGCACGATCCTCTTATACACCAAGCAGCTTCCAGCCTATTTCGTGTTGTACCTGTCACTTAGTCCTTTGAAAATACGTCAGTTTACACTGGTAAATACAATTAACTGAAACGTTTTGAAAACCTTTCAAAATTGATTTAAGTGCACAAGGCACATGAAAATCTTTTATAACTTGGGACAATTAAGAATTTTAATCTTGTACACAGTTTTACATGTTTGTCAATACATATGGGGCCTAGTATAGAAACCGAGACATGATTAACCGACACACCACTTGTAAACCCATGAAGGAGTTATCTCCAACTTGTGGGTAAAAATATTGTAGCATTCGCATCTGTCAGGTGTATGCCTACACCCCGTGCTTAGGTCGTAGCCATTAGTAACTTAAATGAGCCGAGGATATCCAGACATGGTCGTGTTAACCCCCAATGTTTAAGTTATCAAACAAAACATGTTAAAATGGGTTATGCAGATTTGATAGCCACACTCCGGCTAAGTGATCCCATACCCGACCAAGCGGTAATAATTTACCGTATCCCAAACCCGTATAGGAAAAATAAGTTAAAAGTATTTACCTGAGCTAATACTCAATTCAAATGCAAGATTTAAGTATCTCAGTCATCTTCAATTTAACTAAGCGTAGATATCATTTACTGGAAGGCTCTAGTCTGGAATGATGGTAATAATCCCAATTAGAATGCTAACGGGTCCTATTTAAGTCGAAGACTTAGACCAGCTAGCTTAAAGGATTAAAAACGATACAATACGCTAGATTAAGCGATGTCTGGAATAGAATGTAGTTTAAACCCAACATGTATGAAGAATTGAATATCATGGGTAAACTAATTACATTCTGGAAATTGAAGTTTAAAAGATAAGGTTAAACCCGTTTAGTTAAACTTATGTAAACTAGTTATACAAGTCGAACCGTGCGCGTATAAGCAGTAACGGGTAACCGGATGAGTCATGTACAAGTTCCATATATTATTATACTTAAAACATGTTATAATATCAGTAGGATATCATCATGTATGCCCGTTAAGGTTTTAAAATAGAATCAAGCCCCATAAGGGCGTTTTGGTAATTTTATGACTTATAAAAGGAGCTTGCAAGTAAACTGATGTTATGATCATAAACATTCTGGAAAAAAAACTTAAATTATGATATAATATCAGTAGGATATCAAATATATGTGTGGTTTATGCTTTAAGACCAAACTATGCACCGTAGGGGCATTTTGGTCATTTCACACATAGTTTTTAGAACTTATACGGGATTCTGAGTTTATAACTTATACCTACTGTAAAAATATCTAAAATGATTTATAAAATCAGTAGGTAACAAGTCTTGGGTGATAAGTATGGTTTAAAACCATACTATGCGCCTAAACGGCGTTAAAGTCGTTAAATGACGATATTACCGATGGCTTATGAAGTCTGATGTTATGACCAACTATGAATAGTTAAAATATGTTATTTATCATAACATATCAGTAAGTAAAAGGTTTTGTATGCATATCATGCTTAAAACCCATTTTAAGCGCCATAAGGGCATTATCGTCATTTATCGGCATTATACAAGAACTTGTAGTTAAACTCAAATTATAATCTGACTTGACATCCAAAATAATACTAATTATGGTATCACATCAGTAGGTAATGAGATTTGCAAAGAAATTATGCTTAAAATCATTTTAGATGTCAAAAGGGCATTTTGGTCCTTTTAAAAGCAATATTTATGATCATTTATGCAAACTCTGTTTATGACCAGAATATAATCATCAAAATATGCTAAACATGTTAACATATCAGAACATAATTCATTTGCATGCTCATTAATGATAAAAACCTTATTTTTAAACAAAAGGGCATTTTAGTCAAAATTATGTATAATAACGGTACATGCAAAATAAACTCAGATTACTATATGTCCATGTAATATAACCTCAGAGGGTTATACTACAATATAATGTGATCATAATGGAACCTTAAAACAATAAGAAACTAATCTAATTCGGGTCAGAATCGAAAGTCAAAGCAGAAGTCAAACTTTGCGACTTTCGGTTGCGAACTGACCTTAAACATGGAATTGACGGGCATAACTTGTTTATACATGTTCTAATAATTATTACCAAGTTATTAAAGTGTTAAAACATATTTTATAACACCTACATTATCTAATTTTGATTATTTTCAAAACTGACCCGTTTGACTTTTTAATATTAATAACTTTGACCCATCAATTAACCAAGCAAACGTGATTCTTAGGAGGTGCCCTTTTGAGGGATTAAACCTACCTAATTACGATCACGTAGCCATGTTCGCCTCGAACAATGGTTGGACCATTAATGTCTAAACTGAAAGTCAAAGCTTTTATCGAAAAAGCTTGACCTTTTGCTTTGAAAAGCCTTTAAAATGAAAAGCAGAGGTTAGGAACACTTACAAAAGGTCCTAGCTCAACTTTGAACTCAGGGGGAACTCTCCCTTCAGTTAGGAATCTCCAGAGATGAGAAGAAATGTTTTAAAAGAAGGTGCAAGTTTCGAATGAGCAGTATGGCACCTATTTATAGTGCAAGGGCTGAATAAGATCAATCCAGGTGCTGTGAGGAGCTAGGGGATGCTTCAAGGTGTCCTAGTACGAGTATTGAGCAAGCTTGCAGCCCATGGATTCATTTGGAGTGGTTTTGGCTGCCATGTGTGGCCTCCAAGCAATTCTGCACCCAGATATGGGGTTTACGGACCATAAACCTGACCTGTACATGGTCCACAAACAACCCTGGTCAGCAAAACAATTTTCATCTTTTGACATGTTTGGCCCCTTGGCTTGTATATTCACATGTATTATCATTTAACTTGTAAAAAGCCATATATAGCCAATATTAAGCATACCCATGAGTATGACTGAACATCATAAGGCTCCCGGTTCGTTAAAAGGTCACTCAGAGGTACAAATTTACATGTTGACACTTTTAACCCTTCTTCTTGCAAACTTTCAAATGTTTTCACAAATGTCTCCTCACGTCCAACAAATGGCTTGTTTGAGAATACATACATCGTATAAGGTCACTCAGAGGCATTGTTTCAGCATGTTGACACTTTTAGTCCCTCCACATTCATACTTTTCACATTTTGGCAATTTTAGTCCCTCCTAGCCAACTTTTGACATAATTTGGGTTAAGGACACGTGTCAAGGCATTATTGGACACGATTTTACGAGGTGTTACATCCTCACCCCCTTAAAAGAAATCTTGACCTTGATATTTATTGAAAAACATGGGGGTACTTCTGTCGCATAGTGGACTCAACCTCCTATGTGTACTCGGGGCCTCTACGGGCATCCCATTTAACCTTTACAATAGGTACATGCTTCCGTCGGAGCTTCTTAACCTGCCAATCCTCAATTGATATCAGTTTATCAACAAATCGCAGGTTTTCATCTATTTTCATGTCTCCATGAGACATTGCTAGCGATTCATCGGCTAGGCATTTCATTAGGTTGCAGATGTGGAACACATTGTGAATTCCACTAAGCTCCTCTACTAAGTTCAACTTGTATGCTACAGACCCGACACATTCGATGATTTCGAATGGTCCAATATATCTAGGGCTTAACTTTCCCTTCTTGCCGAATCACATTACACCTTTCCAAGGTGATACTTTCAGCAGAACTTTGTCCCCTATCTGGAACTTAAGAGGATTGTGCCTCTTGTCACCATAGTTCTTCTGCCTATCTCTGGCAGCTTTTAGACGATCATGGATTTGTATAATCTTATCCGTCATCTCAAGGACTATCTCAGGTCCTGATAGTTAGGCCTCCCCAACTTCTGCCCAACAAACGGGAGTTCGACATTTTCTCCCATATAAGGCCTCAAAAGGCGTAGCCTTAATGCTCATATGATAACTATTATTATAGGAGAATTCAATTAGGGGAAGATGGTCATCCTAGCTACCACCCAAGTCGATCACACATGCACGAAGCAGGTCTTCTGAAGTCTGGATAGTACGCTCACTCAGTCCATCAATCTGTGGATGGTAAGCCGTACTGAAATTCAATCGAGTGCCTAAGGATTGCTGTAAACTTTTCAAGAAGTGATAAGTGTATCTAGTATCTCTATCGGATATAATAGATATTGGCACTCCATGTAGGGACACAATCTCATCCACATATAATTTTGCCAACTTATCGGAGCTATGTGTCTCCTTTATGGGCAAGAAATATGCTGACTTAGTCAGCCTATCAACAATAACCCATATTGTATCATTACCATGCTTGGTTTTAGGTAACTTAGTAATAAAATCCATAGTTACCATCTCCCACTTCCATGTGGGAATTTCCAATTGTTGTAGTAGTCCTGATGGTTTTTGATGTTCGGCTTTAACCTGCGAACACGTCAAATACTTAGCTACGTGGGTGGCTATGGATTTCTTCATACCTATCCACCAATAGTGTGACAACCCTCACCAAACCAGGTATCCGTACGAATTAATTAGTATTTAATTAATGCTTAATTACTGTGCTTGCTTACAATTTTGGTTAAACTGGTTCTTGAATTCTGATACATACACATACATGCATCATAGTTTATTGCTGTCACTCCATTATTTACACAGAACTATAGTGACAAACTTGATGCACAAAAGCACAGTTAGCACAATAAACGGATAACCCAGTAAACATGCTGACATTGCCAGCACTAGACAGATATTGTCACTGAGGCCAGTATGAGTCGGGAATAGATTACTACACCAGTAGGGAGTGTAGGGAGGTGAGGATTGTAAAACTGCGTCACTAGGTGATAGTTATAGTGACCGGTTGTGCCTAAAACATGTTTTAACTTCAAAATCCTGCACTTTATTTCAAAAATTCAGCATTTGAGTTAACTAGTAAGGTGCAAAAACATGGGAAAATTGTTGGTGCATGGAATGTCTGTTGACTTCGTCTGCATTACGTCTTAGGTTAAGATAGGTCAACATAGGAGCTAGAATGTCAAAATTAGGTTTTATGTTGATAGGTCCGCTTTTGTGAACATGTGTTTGTATAGGTTCGCTTATGTGTCAAACAGGTTCGCTTATAGGTCATCAGGTTGGTTCGCTTATTTGTCAATGTAGTAGGTCCGCTTATATGGACATTGTCCATAAAAGCGAACCATAAGCTAATAGGTCCGCTCATATGGACGTCCATATAAGCGAACCTGATCACACTATATATAGGGTCATATGAGCGAACCTGAGATTATTATTCATGTATGTAGGAGCGGATCGTGGTCATTGCTTAGGTGTCGGAACTCTGTCAAATTGTATTCTGAAAGCAATAAAAGAGAAGAAATTGAATGAAACAGCTGTTGTAACTTTGCGTGCATTGTTTCCGCCTTTACACGTAAAGATGAACTGCCTTGACTGACTTTTCGAGGTCGTAGTACGGTCCAACAAGTGGTATCAGAGCTCAGGACGAGGAGTTCATACTACTACAGCTTGAATCTGCAGAATTCTCTCATTTCTACTCACTTTCTTTCATACTTTTTCGATTTGAGATAGTACCTACGGTTGAAATTGTCTGATTTTTGAGTATATCGTGCGAAACATTGTAATAACAAACCCTAGAAAGTTTCAGATTAAAACTTGCCTTAAAATGGTTAAAATTGGGTAATTTGTGAGATCCGCTTTTACGGTCATTCGTAGGTCCGCTCAAAATAACCATTTAGGTCCGCTTATTAGGTCATGTTTGTTGTAGATTCGCTCTAGAGGTCCGCTCATTCGGACATCATTAGGTTTGCTTTTGTGGTTCGCTCTTGAGGTCCGCTTATACAGACATTATAGATCCGTTTGAACGTACATTGTAGATCCGCTTGAACGGACATTGTAGATCCGTTTATTTGGACAATAACTGGTCCGCTCATTCAGACATTTTCTGGTCCGCTTATCCGAACAATACCTGGTCCGCTTATTTGTCAGATACTATTTCGCTTATCTGTCAAGACTGAGTTCGCTCATAGGGACAGTGCTGATTTCACGTGAAACCTTTCATTGAATCATCTGTTTTTGATTGAAAAAAAAATTGATAGACTCTATGTGCTTTGACTGAATACATTCAAACGGTCCAATTAAAATCAATTGTCTGCCATCTTAAATCGAATTGCATGTGAAACAATAAAGGGCGGCCCAATCAGGTGAATGTTGTGCATGTGATCTGAAGTCATTTGCGGCCCAATGAGAATATAATATGCATTAAATCTTGTCAGCCCACTTTTAGTGAAGGCCCAATGAGAATCGATTGATCATATAACTTGTCGGCCATTTCTTTTTGAAAGTCACAAGTAATTGAACGGCCCAATTACATTCTTTAATTGTTCAAAAGGCCCAATTATAAAAATCAACATTTAGATCCGATCTGGCTCATTTATAGAGATTTCATCCGAACTACATTGAACGAATTCGCAAATCTTCGACACGAGTCTTAGATTGAATTCATCAAAAGTACACTGTTACGTATTCAGTCCGTTTGAACTGATTGTTTGTTTGTAGAATATCCCGAGGTAATTCAAGGTTATAAAATCATGGCAAATTCCGAACCTATTCCGTGGAAAGATGATCGAACTGAAGAGCAGAAGTATAGTTACAGAAAAATGATTGCCGAAAACAAAATAATAAGAATATCTCGTATTTTTCTGGAAGCGAGGAGAGCAAATAGATGGGATCCGGACAGGGAGTGTTATCTTGACCCATATGGAAATATTGCAATCGATGACAAAACGGTTGATATCGAAGCCATAATCAAGGAGTACAAAGAAGAGGATGATTATTGGCAAAAGAAATGGTGGGGAGATGAAGAAGAGAAAAAGAAAAAGAAAAAGAAAGAGTTAATAGATGAAATAGAAAGAAACTCAGAAAATATGAGTTTGGTTGAATTTCTTGAATTAATCAACAGGATTAGAGAAGGAATGACAAAGAATGAAGAATCAAAGAAGGATGAAACTTCAAAAAGTGAAGTTGAGTGCTCAAAATGCGAAAAATCCGAAGCAGAAAATGTCAATCTCTTGAAAGATGTGGAGAATTGGCATTGGAAAATAAAGCTTTGAAAGACGAGAAGAAAGCTGATGATGAACAGATTTTGGATTTGCGCTTGAACTGCGAAAAACTAAAATCTGAAAATGACAAACTTTTGAAGAATGTTGAGAGTTTGTCATTAGAAAACAAAATTTTTAAAGAAAAAGAAAATGTTTTTGAAAATGAAAAATTAAAGATTGAAAAAGATTTTCAAAGTCAAATGAAGGTTTTAGAAGATGAAAAATCTGTTATTTTTAAAAATAATCTTGAGAAACAGATTGAAATAAATTTTCATCTTCAGAAAATCATTCGACTTGAAAAAGAAGCTGAAATTGCTCGAAACAAAATTGATGAGCTTGAGAATAAATTGAAAAGTTTTGTGACTTCTGCATCATATGTTTGTCCAAAACCGATCAATTCTGTTCCAATAAGTGACAATGTCACAAATTTTGACAAAGTCAAAATTGAAAATTGTGATGAAATATCTGATGATGAAAAGGAAAAGAAAAGAAAAATATTTTTAGATTTACAAGAAAAATTTAAAAATACTGTTTTGCAATCTACTGAAACAGGTGAATGTTCTAAACAAAAACCTGTTAAGAAGAGTGTAGAACAGAAAAAAAAGATAAAAATTTGAAAAATCCTAAAAATGAAAATAAAAGCTCATCAGACAAGTCATCCAATCATTATCAAAAATCACAAAAATTTAAAAATGAAAACTCACAAAATGTTGGTAATAAGTGGTGCAGGTTTGACCACAGTGCTTCAAAGCCAAAACCAATTTTTAAGAAGAATGATGATCACCACAAAGCCAGACAATGTTATGATCTAAGCATATGGTGTGAAAGTGGTGAATGGTACGATAACAGAGTGTGCTACACCTGTGGTGTGAGAGGACACATTGCTGTTAACTGCCAGAATTGTAGTTATGAAACAAGAAGATGCTATAATTGTCATATCAGAGGACATATTGCCAGAGATTGCTCGAGGAAATCAATGGGAAGATCGAGGGATGAATCTCAAAGAATGGCAAAGAAGCCAGTCAACGTCAAGCCCCATGAACAAAAGGTTCTAAAACCTAAAGTTCAGGATCAGACAATTCAAGAAAAGAAAGTTAAACTTTCTCAGGGGCAGAAAGACAGACTGAGAAAGAAAAGGAAGAAGGCGAGAGAGTATCTGGAGAAAATTTTGTCTTCAGGTTCACCGGACATATTGAATAAGAGTTCTGATGAATCAAGTAACTCAATTGCAAAGTCAAGAAAGACGAATTCATCAGATACAAATCTGAGGAAAAAAGAAGAAAAGAAGAAGAAGAAAATGGTCGGCGATGAATCTGACGTCTCAAAGTCAGACAAGCCACCATCAGGCAATGAATCTGACATGTCAAAGTCAGACAAGCCATGTGCAGGCAATGATTCTGGTTCATCAAAACCAGAGGAGCCTAGTGTTGAGGTAAAATCTAAGAATTCAGGTTTAACAATGGATGATGCAAATTTTCCATCATTGTTGAACAAGAATTCAAAATCACCCAAGGCTGGTCAGGCTTGGGTGAATCTTTTCAAATAAGAAAAATCTGACTTGCCGGAGTTCCCAGGTTAGTAAGTGTGGAACATGAATCGGCACATTTCTTGAGAAATTTCACTCTGGTGATTTTTCGTCTTACATGTGGTAAATCAGGGACATTAAGTTGTACTTGATTTCCTACAAGTGTTTGTGTTGATAGAATCTTGAACTGTTAAATCTTTCAAAATGGTTAAAGGAGAACAAAGTGATGAAATAATCCCCTAACCAACAAGTGGTTTGTTAATTCAACAAAACTAATTTTCCGGAAAAACCATTTGATTAAAACAAACTTAAGTGTTTTGAAATCATAATGGGAAATAGTTTGTTGACAGGGGGAGTTCTGATTGTTTATGCCAAGTGGATGGCGAATTGAAGCGATTTGATATCAGTTTGTCACGTTTCTTGTATAGTTTGTTTTCAAATTTTCCTTGAAAATCAAAATTGAAACATATTTTGATTTTAGGGGGAGAAAAATTTAAAAAAAATAGAAAATTTAAAAATGTCAAAAACATTGAAAAAGCAAAAATGAGTTTTGGTGTATAAAAGAGGAAATGATAGTAAATCAGTGGACTATCACAGCATGCTAAAGAAATGAAAAGTTAAAAAGTGATAAACGATCTCACTGATGATGTGCCAGTAGGTTTTTATACATTCAGTAGATTGTGATGAGAAATAAACCTAAATTCAAACTTGCTTATATCGTGGGCAACATCTCTCGGATATATGGGTAACCCCCGAAATCTTGTTTGAAAGATTCCTTTTTCTGATATACTAGGTTTTTATACTCAGTGATATCTGGGGTATTATTCCGGGACTTCTGCTGAATGGAAGTTCTGACCTAGTCCTCGAATAATACTTTCTGCAAATGCTTGAAACATAGCATCACCCTCAGCATAAATGATAAGACAATAAAATTGCTTAGCAATGCTGTTGTAAAAAAGATCCTTTAAAGGGGACACACCCACAAGTTGAGTCATGATCTCTCTGCTGAACGATGGTTCTGACCTGAGCTCTCATGATTCTTCATAATTTATTACCCCTTACAGATATCATTTGTGTTATAATTGCCTATAAGACTGAATATTGGGATCTGGATACGGGAGTATATTCTGAGGTGGGACACGCGATTAAGTCTAAGTATCTAAGACATTAAACTCGTATCTCGAAGCAGTTGAAATGTGTGTGAAAATTTAAGTGGATCAGTATACTGACAATCTATGTGAATCGTTTAGAGCTTAAAATGATGAAAGCTTAACGGTGCTAGTGATTTGTCTCATGAACTGATATGATCCTCTTACACAAACTCACAAAAATATTGTTTGTACATATTTCTTTACTGCATTTCTCTAAAACAAAAATCCAAAAAGATTTTCGGAGTGTTTTAGCATAAAATTTTGAAAATTCAAAAAGATTTTCGACAACTGATGTTGAAGAGCTGATATTCAAAATTCGAGTGCTAAATATGATGAACTACATTGGATTGGGAGAATATGTTGAAGACTTTGAATGTCATATACAAATGTTTTGAAAGATTGTGTGCTTAGTTAATCAAGGTCATTCATTTGAACTTGATGTAACTAGTATGTTTGTTGAATATATGATGTCTACCAGTAAGTTTCTTAAATTCAACTGTTATAATTTGTGAAACTTATTGTGTTGTAGAGGATGTGCAGGGTAACAAGTTTTGGATTTCATCATTCCCACGGAAGCTAAATGTTAAATCTTGAACCAGATACCTCAGATTCTAGCATATCGAGAGGGGGAGTCTGTGAAAGGGGGAGTCTGGATCAACAGTCAAAGGGAATATGGAAGTTAGAACCAGGTTGTGATTCTAAACCTGTGAAGAATGCTTATGATGTGAAGACAGAGAGTTGGAGAAAAGACCAAGACTGAAGACTCAGGAGCTGAAGACTTCGTCAACATCCAAGGGGGAGTCTGTTGGTGCATGGAATGTCTGTTGACTTCGTCTGCATTACGTCTTAGGTTAAGATAGGTCAACATAGGAGCTAGAATGTCAAAATTAGGTTTTATGTTGATAGGTCCGCTTTTGTGAACATGTGTTTGTATAGGTTCGCTTATGTGTCAAACAGGTTCGCTTATAGGTCATCAGGTTGGTTCGCTTATTTGTCAATGTAGTAGGTCCGCTTATATGGACATTGTCCATAAAAGCGAACCATAAGCTAATAGGTCCGCTCATATGGACGTCCATATAAGCGAACCTGATCACACTATATATAGGGTCATATGAGCGAACCTGAGATTATTATTCGTGTATGTAGGAGCGGATCGTGGTCATTGCTTAGGTGTCGGAACTCTGTCAAATTGTATTCTGAAAGCAATAAAAGAGAAGAAATTGAATGAAACAGCCGTTGTAACTTTGCGTGCATTGTTCCCGCCTTTACACGTAAAGATGAACTGCCTTGACTGACTTTTCGAGGTCGTAGTACGGTCCAACAAAAATAATACTAGACACTTTCCAAAGTGTCGGGAATTCATTGTGTCACTAAAAATAATATTAAAGACACTTTAAATGCTTATTAAGCACTTTAACGGATCCGTATCCAACCGAACAACCGGACTTTACCCGGGACATAAAAATATTGTCAATGACATTGTTTTTCCTTTTCTGAGCCAGTTAGGGTCCCCGAATACCCTAACACCTGTTACAAAACACTACACACTAGTAACTTATTTAAAATCTCTAACTAACTAACTAGCACTTAACTTAATGGTTGAAATCAAACTATCAAACCCCCCCCCCCCTAACCGAACGGTCACCACAAGGGTGACATACCCTTGTCCTTGTTGATTATTTTAATCCAATGTGTGGGATATCTAGATGGCATATAACATGTTGGACAATGAGGGACTTGGATTATATATTTGCATAAGAGTTTCCCACTCTCTCTCATTCAACACCAACTCAAGACTCCACTCTCTTTTCCCTCATATTTGGTTCGGCCGAGAACCATAACCCACCCACCATCATCATTCAATTTCAATCTTGCTAAACCACATACAATCTAAGGTGCAAGAGATCATACGAGGAGACCCGGTGCTTACGGAATCACAAGGACCTCTCTACGTTGCTTTTATCCACCTAGTTTTCGCCTTGAATCTTCCCTAGCCTTGAGCTAATTGTAAGTGATTCTAAACACCCTCTTGATCTTGTCTAAGGTGGTTAATAAGGGATTTAACGGATGAGAATCATGACCACTTAAGATCAAATCTAAAAGTCTTGTAAGAATGATGAACATGGTGGTTAAAGAGTATATAATGGTGTAAAACTCATGAATCTTGTTTAGTTATGGTTATTTTGTGTTGTTTAATGCTAGTAGTGGAACGGATCGTCTTCTAACCATGCTAGATCATGTTCATGGAACATGAACTAGCATTATGATAAGTAGGAAAGTTACAAGATGACGAACCCTTTCATACATAAACATGAACTTGTGTAAAAATAGTTTTTTCTTGTAAACTGGAGTTCTAAACTAGTAGATCTAAGGATTCACAAGTGGTATTTTCGAAGAACCAAGTAAAATATACAAGTCTTATTTTAAAAGCCGGATCTTTCATAACTAAAGGTGTTTTTGTGAACAAACAAGTGTGTAAACACTTGTGTAACAAAAATGTTTTAACAAAGAAATATTTTTGTAATTTATGACTAAGAAGTTGTAAAGTTACATTTTCTTCAAAGATAAGACTTCCAAGAAACCGACTTTATTTTTAGAAATAGAAAGATCTACTAAAAATATTGGAAAGTTACTACATACTTTTACACAACTTACAAGTTCATGTGTTTGCAATTTATGCATATTTTTGACTAGTTTGATGTTTGGATATTGAATATTGATGATTGAAAATTGATTGATTAAGTTGTTAAAAGAAAATGATACGCTTGAAAGCGTGGCCACCTCCAGTTACAGAGGAAACTCTGGCGAAATTTTTCCAGAAAATAACACTTAGAAATATTTTTGTGATAAGTGTTATGAATATGATTTTAACTTGTTTTTCCAAATAAAATTCGCCATTGATTTTTATTATAAAATAACCAAGTATTCGGAGGTGGATTTTCGTAAAAGAAACTTGTTAAATATATATTTTGAATATATATTTCATAGTAAAACGCTCGTGTGATTTTATGATTATTTTGTGAACTATATGTATATTATTTTTAGAGTAAAAATAATATAACTCATATACACTAAAAGGTAACGACTCCAAAATAATACCAACGCCCTCACAAATAAATATTTAAGTTACACCGGTATTATTATTACCACCCGAATTTTAAATGTAACTTATGTATTTTCAGGAAATACTTTTAAATGCGTATTTTGATAAAAGTATTATTTTGGAAAATTATATGGAATAAAATATAATATTTTTGGGAAAGATATGTATATTTTGGAGATAGAATATTTTAAACAAATGAATAAAAATATATTTTATTAAGTGAGACTTAATAATATATTTTTGGAATTACAAAAACACACATGTATTAAAACCCCCATCCTTGGGAAGGAATACAATTATTACGAAGTGTAAACACGAAATAGTTGTCTAACTATTTCCCAAAAACGTTAACCTTAAGCCAAGGCACGGCCGTCTGTCTGTCTAATAGAAGTTAGTACGTGTAGGTCGACACGCAGCAGGTTGATTTGGGAGATACCATTTCGAGACGCACTTCAGTGAGTTCATGTCCCCCTTTTCTCTTAACTGTTTTCAGTTTTTATACTTCGGGGGTGAAATACATGTTACTATGATTACGAATACTTTTTACATGGTATGGTTAGCATAAGGAGGGTTACTACTTAGATCATGTGAGTGGGTAGGCGGGAACTGGAGGCCATTAATCCTCATTGTAGGACCGAGGGTCTTTAGCGGTAGATCTATCTGGGTGTAGCGAGCCCATCCCCAGGCCCAAACAGAACGGACCTCGGGGTGACTTGGTACCCGACGCAAAAATCTGCTAGGTTTGAGTCTTCCTACTGCACTTCACACATATCAATGGCCTTGCAAACCATTGGTGATCTCTTTATTTCCTTATTTGCTACATACCAGGAATTTTATACTTACAAAGGTTTTACATACTCACTTTACATGAACTCGCTCAACATTTTTGTTGATTTTTCAACTTACATGTATTTCAGGGAATTAGGGATATGGCAAGGTATGCACTGTCGATAAGCTGCGTAGTAGAATGATGTCGTCCAAGTTTAGGGATTGTGACTTTTGCCTGGACGAGTCACAAGTCTTAAACGGTGTTTATTTTATGTTTGTGGTTAGGTCTTATGAACAATGTTTTTATTATGTTGTGTTGTAAACTCGTTGCATGTGTCAACTCTAAAACAATGTTGTCGTATTTTTACTTTTAAAACTAGAAGTAATGGATGATCATCGTGGTTTTACTTTCATATAGCTTTGTTGTGATTAAGCTATGGTATTAAGAAGTCACACCAAATAAACCCACGCTTCCGCAAAGCCAGGGTGTGACAACTTGGTATCAGAGCCTTGATCATAGTGAACTAGGATTCCTTCTCGAGTCTAGACTATGATCACTAGGGCTCTCACGAAAACATTTTTTTACATTGCATACATTACGTCCAGATCACAGGTCACAAAACATTTTTACAAACAAAAGTTGAGCATATTTATTTTTGGTTGGTCGGGAGACCAGGGATTCAGCCGGGTGGCTGGGGAGATTCAGCCGGGTGGCTGGGAGGATAGTCTAGTGGGACTAGCAGATTCAGTTTGAGAGGCTGGGAGATTAATCTAGTGGGACTAGGAGATTCAGTCTGAGAGGCTGGGAGATTAATCTAGGGGGACTAGGAGGATCAGTCTGAGAGGCTGGGAGGTTAGACTAGTGGGACTAGGAGAATTACTTGATTGCTTATTGGTAACTAACATGTTTATTTGATTATATGATTGACTATTTATGCATGTGTGTGTTTGTGTTACAGACATCATGCCTTCATCAGGTACTGGGGAGTCGGACACTACAGATCCCATGGCCATAGTATCAGACGACATAGTTTCATCGGAGCACGAGGTGTACACTTCCGATACTACCAGCACCGACGATGACGACTTTCAGCCCTTTGCGCTACCTGACGTCGTAGCCGAGCCTGCTGATGGCCATCTCGCTGGGGATTTACCACTCGCGTTGATCCCTGCTCCTATACCCCTTGCCGCTTATCCCGTTATTGATATGCCCCTTGATATTGTTTCCGACGATGACGTTGACTTGTTTGAGGAGGAGCCACTTGAGGGCGAGGCCCATATTGCTGCCGGTGATATCCTACTTCTTGCTGATGTTCCTACGGAGGAGGCTCCCGTTCATTCACCTGTCCCAGACTCCTTTGAGTCTGTGGCATCCGCACCTTCGCACACACAGGGAGTGCAGCACCACTCACACGACGCCGACCCGGACATGGCGTCATCCGCTGCACCTGCTCCTGCGCACAGCTTTCAGTTCGATCATGATGTTAATGATGATTCAGATCCTATTTTTCCACCTGGCTTTGATCCAGACCAGGACATTGAGTTCGTACACTTAGACCAGCACTTGGAGGATCCTGTAGCTCTTGTCGACCCTATGTTTGCTGATCCAACTGATTTTGAGATGGAGTTTGTTGATACGGAGCCGATCGTGGCCCCTGAGCCAGTCGATGCTCCTGACCCCGCATTTGAGCATGACCCTGTGCATGCCGATGCACCTGCTGTTGCTCCTTTGGTTGATGATATACCTGTTGATGATCATCCTGTTGTTGTCCCATCGTTGGTGGATGATCATGTTGTTGGCGTTCCTGCTGATCCTGTTGTTGCACCTCTTCCTGATCCAGTGCTTGTGATGTTCGACCGTGCACTTTTTGAGGCCCATGTTGATCCACGATATGCTGACACCCATAATGGGTGGATAGATGCTGACGATGATTACCCACCCTTCGTGTTCCCTGTTACACCCCCTGTAGCCCCCGTTTCAGCCCCTGTTTCAGCTCCCATTGATGTTCCTTTGCTACCCACACGCACCACGGATGCTCACCGCACCGACTTGCCTATCACGTTTCTTCAGGACATACCTCCCCCGCGTCCTGGAGAGGGTTCATCCCGACCGCCGTGTGGTCATACACCTTTTATGACAGGAGGAGATCAGTTTGTACCTCAGGTTTCTTACCCCACTGCTGTTCCCATTATTGCACCATTTACTGTGCCATCCTTCACTCCATCTAGTGAGCCGTTCTTCTAGACTACGCCCCCCATTATGCCACCGACGGATCCGTATCACCCATACCACGTGGGGTATTCTACGGAGAGCGTTCTCACATCTTTCATGATACAGCAGGAGGCGCTAACCCATCGCGTAGATGAGCTAGAGAGAGCTCAGCGACCACCGTGCCATTGCCAGACCCCACCTGCAGTATCACACCCTCCTCGACCACTGTCACCGGATTCTGCCACTCGTTTTTGGACACCGGAGCAGCAGATAGCATACTTATTGCGCTCTCATCGCGCAATGGAGGAGGATTGGCTTCACATGCGACACCTACTCTTTTCTCGTTTTCCCCCTCCTCCACCGCCATCAGCTTAGGCCTTTTGTACGACGCAGGTAGACTTTTGATGAGAGGACGGAGATTGTGCAGACTACACAGCTTTTGGAGACCGCATTTTTGATGATTTGTATATTTGTTGTGGTTGTCACTGATTAGATATTTTGGACTAGGGCGATGTGGCCCTTAGTCACTGATGATGTATGATACAGTTATGAACTTGTAAACCTTACATTGTGGTCTTGATTTATGAAAGCGCAATCGCAGTATTCTCATTATATGATTTGTTGATTATTGAATGTTTATTTTCTATAACATGAGATGTTATGTGGTTGATTTATTTATAACATGAGATGTTATGTGTTGATATTGTTGAATACATACGTACACTTTACTTACTATGACCTAACTAACACGATCATCTTTTAGAAGATGGCACCGAAACGCAATCCGCGCATGCCCACCACTGAGGCAGAACTTCAAGGAATCATTGCTGCCGCCATAGCGCAGTATGCAGCCTCGCAAGGAGGAATCGGCGGTAGCAATTCGAACAATAACGGCAATAACAATCCACCACATGGTAATGTTAAGTCGTTTGGGACGTATTACAATACATTTGGATATTTATAGCACACCCGCTAATACCATTTGTATATTCTAACGTATGTGCATGGTGCACTTACAAGCAGTTCCTAGACTGCAAGCCCGTAAACTTCGACGGCACCGGAGGTGCTGTTTCTTTTGTAAGATGGGCCAAAAAGACGGAGTCTGTTCTTCGAATGAGCAAGTGCGCTCCAGACCAACAAGTGACTTACATTTCTGGGCTATTTCTGGATGGAGCCCTATCCCGGTGGAACTGACAAGTGCAGACTTTAGGAGAAGCTGCTGCTTACGCAATGACATGGAATGAGCTTAAGGTGCTCATACGAAGAAAGTACTGCTCGCGTGCTGAGATTCAAAGGTTAGAAACTGAGTTCTGGTATTTAAGGATGGATGGTCCCAAGATTGTTGAGTACGTTCAGAGATTCCACGACCTGTCTCATGTGGTACCTTATATGGTTACACTGGAATTCAAGCGAATCGAGCGCTTTATCTGGGGACTGGCACCTCAGATCATGAGTATGGTCACTACATCCAAGCCTACAACAATCACAGAAGCCATTGATCTCAGTGTGGCTCTTACTGAGGAAGCCATCCGCCTGAACAAGTTTTCGAATGTTGAGCCAAAGAAGAAAGAGACTCACGTAGAGTCGTCTGGTGAGAATAAGAGGAAATTCTCGAACTTCAAACAGGGAACTAGCAATGTTGGCAAGAAAGGAGAATCAAGCGCGCCGGTCCAAGCTGCAACTGGTGTTGGAAAGAAGGGGAAAGGATACATGGGTACTCATCCCAAGTGTAACACATGCCAGCGTCATCATTCTGGCTGGTGTGGGCCAAAAGTATGTGAAGCTTGTGGAAAAGTTGGCTACCTGAAGGATTCTTGCTGGGCCAGTGCTGGCCGGGGAGGCCAAGGAGGTTTTGGTAATAGGAACAATAACCGTGGTGGTAATGGAAACCGCCCGCAAGGAAACAATGGAGGAAATGGGAATCGTGGAAACAATGCAAATCAAGCTGGGGACGCGAATCGAAATCAAAACAACAATCAAGCGAGGAACGGAGGAGGTAATGGTCAAAGATTGGGTTGTTTTAACTGCGGTGACATTGGGCACTTTAGGAGGGACTGCCCAGGATTGAATCAAGTCCGCGGAAGAGTGTTTAACATTGGCACAAGGGAAGCGCGCCAGGATCCCAATGTTGTTACTGGTACGTTCCCTATAAACCAACGCTTTGCATCCGTTTTGTTTGATACTGGTGCCGACTATAGCTTTGTGTCGTTAGAGTTTAAGGATATACTTGGGTTGACCACTAGTAAGTTAGACGTTCCGTACTCAATTGAACTAGCTAATGGAAAGCTAGTAGAAGCAAACGAAGTCGTTCGAGGATGTGTGATTGAACTAGGAGGTCACGAGTTTACGCTGGATTTACTGCCTGTCAAGTTGGGAAGCTTCGACGTGGTAGTAGGAATGGATTGGTTGTCCAGCAACAAAGCAGAGATTGTTTGTCACGAGAAGATCATTCGTATCCCTATGGACAATGAAGAGACAATTGTAGTTCATGGAGAGAAGCGCGATACGCCTCTGAGAATTATTAGCTGCCTGAGAGCTAGGAAGTGTTTACGGAAGGGATGTGTTGCATTCTTAGCACACATCGTGGATAAGGAAGCTGCTGAACCAAGGATTGAAGACATTCCAGTTGTGAAGGAATATCTTGAAGTCTTTCCAGAAGACTTGCCAGGATTACCACCGCAGTGACAAGTCGAATTCCGTATTGACTTAGTTCCAGGCGCCGCGCCTGTAGCTAAGGCACCCTATAGACTTGCGCCTTCAGAAATGCAGGAACTGTCAACACAACTTCAGGAATTGTTAGACAAAGGATTCATCAGACCAAGTTTCTCACCTTGGGGAGCTCTAGTTTTGTTTGTTAAAAAGAAGGATGGTAGTTTCCGTATGTGTATAGACTATCGCGAGCTTAATAAGTTGACTATCAAGAACAGATATCCCTTGCCGAGGATCGATGATCTATTTGACCAGTTGCAAGGCTCAAGCTTTTATTCAAAGATCGATCTTCGATCTGGGTACCATCAACTAAGGATACAAGAGGAAAGTATCCCGAAGACGGCCTTTAGGACTCGTTATGGACATTATGAGTTCCTAGTTATGCCGTTTGGGCTGACGAATGCACCAACAATTTTCATGGACTTGATGAACCGAGTTTGCAAGCCGTACTTGGATAAGTTTGTAATCGTGTTCATAGATGACATCCTGATTTACTCAAAGACGAAGGACGAACACGAACAACATTTGAGAACTATCTTGGAGTTACTCAAAAAGGAGAAGTTGTATGCCAAGTTCTCGAAGTGTGAGTTCTGGTTACGTGAAGTCCAGTTCCTAGGACACGTGGTCAATGGAAATGGAATCCATGTGGATCCAACAAAGATTGAGGCAATAAAGGACTGGGAAACTCCAAAGACGCCAACCGAGATTCGACAATTCTTGGGTTTGGCTGGCTATTATCGAAGGTTCATTGAGGATTTCTCTAAAATCGCTCAAACCCTGACTCTCCTCACGCAGAAAGACAAGAAGTTTGATTGGGGAGATAAACAAGAACAAGCGTTTCAGTTGTTGAAGGACAAACTCTGCAATGCACCGATTTTATCGCTACCCGAAGGAACAGATGATTTTGTGGTATATTGTGATGCCTCACGTCAAGGATTGGGTTGCGTGCTGATGCAGCGACAGAAGGTTATCGCTTATGCTTCATGCCAGTTGAAAGTCCATGAGAAGAATTATACCACGCACGACCTAGAATTGGGCGCGGTGGTATTCGCGTTGAAAATCTGGCGACATTATTTGTATGGTACGAAATGTACAATCTTCACTGATCACAAGATCTTACAGCACATATTTGACCAGAAAGAGCTTAACATGAGGCAAAGGCGCTGGGTAGAGCTGTTGAATGATTATGATTGCGAGATTAAGTATCATCCAGGGAAAGCGAATGTGGTCGCTGATGCCCTAAGTCGAAAAGAAAGAATCAAGCCCATAAGGGTTAGGGCTTTAGAGATGATTATCCAGACGGACCTTTCCCTGCGCATTTGTGCCGCTCAGAAAGAGGCTCTAAAAGAAAGGAACATTGAGGAGGAATATCTCCGTGGGATGGAGAAGCAGTTAGTGCCAAACGAGGAAGGAACGCTATGCTTCATGAAAAGGATTTGGGTTCCTCTGTTTGGTGGTTTGAGAAAGGTTATTTTTGATGAAGCTCACAAGTCTCGGTACTCAATTCATCCCGGTGCGGATAAGATGTACCAAGATCTTAAGGATTATTATTGGTGGCCTAGGATGAAAGGCGATATTGCTGTATATGTTAGCAAGTGTTTAACGTGCACCAAGGTGAAAGCTGAATACCAGAAGCCTTCAGGACTTCTGCAGCAACCTGAAATTCCCAAATGGAAATAGGAACAGATTTCAATGGATTTCATAACTAAGTTGCCCAAGACGCCCAGAGGTCATGACACTATTTGGGTAATAGTTGACCGCTTGACAAAGTCCGCACACTTCTTGCCAATTAAAGAGAAAGACAACATGAGTAAACTTGAGCAAATATACATGAGAGAGATCGTTGCACGACATGGAGGGCCTCTCTCGATTATCTCGGATAGAGATGGGAGATATGTATCAAGGATATGGCAATCCTTCCAAGAAGCTTTTGGCTCACAGTTGAATCTAAGTACTACGTTTCATCCGCAAACCGATGGCCAAAGTGAAAGAACAATTCAGACTTTGGAAGATATGCTGAGAGCATGTGTAATGGATCTAGGTGGTAGCTGGGATAATCATTTACCATTGGTTGAGTTTTCATACAACAACAGCTACCACACGAGTATTGGAGCCGCGCCATTTGAAGCTCTTTACGGACGCAAGTGTCGTTCACCACTATGCTGGGCTGATGCAGGTGATAGGCAGCTTGTTGGTCCCGAAATAGTCCAAGAGACGACAGACAAGATTGCACAAATTCGAAAGCGCACCGAGGCAGCTCGTGACCGACAGAAAGCTTATGCAGATCCAAAGAGGAAACCTTTGGAGTTTCAAGTCGGGGATGTGGTTTTATTGAAAGTTTCACCCTGGAAGGGTGTGGCACGCTTCGGAAAGCGTGGGAAGTTGAATCCGCGTTACATTGGCCCGTTCAAGATACTGCAAAGGATTGGGCTAGTAGCCTACAAATTGGACCTACCTGCTGAACTCAATGGTGTTCACGATACATTCCATGTATCAAATTTGAGGAAGAGTCCAACACAAGAAACAGTGATCATTCCTGCTGACGAAGTGCATATCGACGACACACTCCACTTCACTGAAGAAACCGTTAAGGTTACGGATTGGAAGGTTAACAAAACACGCAGGAGTAGTGTCAAGCTCGTCAAAGTTCGATGGAATGCAAGACATGGGCCTGAATTCACGTGGGAACGTGAGGATCGTATGAAAGAGAAATACCCCCATTTATTTCCCAAGACCTCTGCCACTGGAAGCAGAGACTAAATTTTGGGACGAAATTTCTTTAACAGGGGGAGAATGTGACAACCCTCACCAAACCAAGTATCCGTACGAATTAATTAATATTTAATTAATGCTTAATTACTGTGCTTGCTTACAATTTTGGTTAAACTGGTTCTTAAATCCTGATACATACACATACATGCATCATACTTTATCGCTGTCACTCCATTATTTACACAGAACTATAGTGACAAACTTTATGCACAAAAGCACAGTTAGCACAATAAACAGATAACCCAGTAAACATGCTGACATTGCCAGCACTAGACATAAATTGTCTCTGAGGCCAGTATAAGCCGGGAATAGATTACTACACCAGTAGGGAGTGTAGGGAGGTGAGGATTGTAAAACTGCGTCACTAGGTGATAGTTATAGTGACCGGTTGTGCCTAAAACATGCTTTAACTTCAAAATCCTGCACTTTATTTCAAAAATTCAGCATTTGAGTTAACTAGTAAGGTGCAAAAACATGGGAAAATAATACTAGACACTTTCCAAAGTGTCAGGAATTCATTGTGTCACTAAAAATAATATTAAAGACACTTTAAATGCTTATTAAGCACTTTAACGGATCAGTATCCAACCGAACAACCGGACTTTACCCGGGACATAAAAATATTGTCAATGACATTGTTTTTCCTTTTCTGAGCCAGTTAGGGTCCCCGAATACCCTAACACCCGTTACAAAACACTACACACTAGTAACTTATTTAAAATCTCTAACTAACTAACTAGCACTTAACTTAATGGTTGAAATCAAACTATGAACCCCCCCCCCCCCAACCGAACGGTCACCACAAGGGTGACATACCCTTGTCCTTGTTGATTATTTTAATCCAATGTGTGGGATATTTAGATGGCATATAACATGTTGGACAATGAGGGACTTGGATTATATATTTGCATAAGAGTTTCCCACACTCTCTCATTCAACACCAACTCAAGACTCCACTCTCTTTTCCCTCATATTTGGTTCGGCCGAGAACCATAACTCACCCACCATCATCATTCAATTTCAATCTTGCTAAACCACATACAATCTAAGGTGCAAGAGATCATACGAGGAGACCCGGTGCTTACGGAATCACAAGGACCTCTCTACGTTGCTTTTATCCACCTAGTTTTCGCCTTAAATCTTCCCTAGCCTTGAGCTAGTTGTAAGTGATTCTAAACACCCTCTTGATCTTGTCTAAGGTGGTTAATAAGGGATTTAACGGATGAGAATCATGAACACTTAAGATTAAATCTAAAAGTCTTGTAAGAATGATGAACATGGTGGTTAAAGAGTATATAATGGTGTAAAACTCATGAATCTTGTTTAGTTATGGTTATTTTGTGTTGTTTAATGCTAGTAGTGGAACGGATCGTCATCTAACTACGCTAGATCATGTTCATGGAACATGAACTAGCATTATGATAAGTAGGAAAGTTACAAGATGACGAACCCTTTCATACATAAACATGAACTTGTGTAAAAATAGTTGTTCTTGTAAAATGGAGTTCTAAACTAGTAGATCTAAGGATTCACAAGTGGTATTTTCGAAGAACCAAGTAAAATATACAAGTCTTATTTTAAAAGCCGGATCTTTCATAACTAAAGGTGTTTTTGTGAACAAACAAGTGTGTAAACACTTGTGTAACAAAAAGGTTTTAACAAAGAAATATTTTTGTAATTTATGACTAAGAAGTTGTAAAGTTACATTTTCTTCAAAGATAAGACTTCCAAGAAACCGACTTTATTTTTAGAAATAGAAAGATCTGCTAAAAATATTGGAAAGTTACTACATACTTTTACACAACTTACAAGTTCATGTGTTTGCAATTTATGCATATTTTTGACTAGTTTGATGTTTGGATATTGAATATTGATGATTGAAAATTGATTGATTAAGTTGTTAAAAGAAAATGATACGCTTGAAAGCGTGGCCACCTCCAGTTACAGAGGAAACTCTGGCGAAATTTTTCCAGAAAATAACACTTAGAAATATTTTTGTGATAAGTGTTATGAATATGATTTTTACTTGTTTTTCCAAATAAAATTCGCCATTGATTTTTATTATAAAATAACCAAGTATTCGGAGGTGGATTTTCGTAAAAGAAACTTGTTAAATATATATTTTGAATATATATTTCATAGTAAAACGCTCGTGTGATTTTATGATTATTTTGTGAACTATATGTATATTATTTTTAGAGTAAAAATAATATAACTCATATACACTAAAAGGTAACGACTCCAAAATAATACCAACGCCCTCACAAATAAATATTTAAGTTACACCGGTATTATTATTACCACCCGAATTTTAAATGTAACTTATGTATTTTCAGGAAATACTTTTAAATGCGTATTTTGATAAAAGTATTATTTTGGAAAATTATATGGAATAAAATATAATATTTTTGGGGAAGATATGTATATTTTGGAGATAGAATATTTTAAACAAATGAATAAAAATATATTTTATTAAGTGAGACTTAATAATATATTTTTGGAATTACAAAAACACACATGTATTAAAACCCCCATCCTTGGGAAGGAATACAATTATTACGAAGTGTAAACACGAAATAGTTGTCTAACTATTTCCCAAAAACATTAACCTTAAGCCAAGGCACGGCCGTCTGTCTGTCTAATAGAAGTTAGTACGTGTAGGTCGACACGCAGCAGGTTGATTTTGGAGATACCATTTTGAGACGTACTTCAGTGAGTTCATGTCCCCCTTTTCTCTTAACTGTTTTCAGTTTTTATACTTCGGGGGTGAAATACATGTTACTATGATTACGAATACTTTTTACATGGTATGGTTAGCATAAGGAGGGTTACTACTTAGATCATGTGAGTGGGTAGGCGGGAACTGGAGGCCATTAATCCTCATTGTAGGACCAAGGGTCTTTAGCGGTAGATCTATCTGGGTGTAGCGAGCCCAGCCCCAGGCCCAAACAGAACGGACCTCGGGGTGACTTGGTACCCGACGCAAAAATCTGCTAGGTTTGAGTCTTCCTACTGCACTTCACACATATCAATGGCCTTGCAAACCATTGGTGATCTCTTTATTTCCTTATTTGCTACATACCAGGAATTTTATACTTACAAAGGTTTTACATACTCACTTTACATGAACTCGCTCAACATTTTTGTTGATTTTTCAACTTACATGTATTTCAGGGAATTAGGGATCTGGCAAGGTATGCACTGTCGATAAGCTGCGTAGAAGAATGATGTCATCCAAGTTTAGGGATTGTGACTTTTGCCTGGACGAGTCACAAGTCTTAAACGGTGTTTATTTTATGTTTGTGGTTATGTCTTATGAACAATGTTTTTATTATGTTGTGTTGTAAACTCGTTGCATGTGTCAACTCTAAAACAATGTTGTCGTATTTTTTACTTTTAAAACTTGAAGTAATGGATGATCATCATGGTTTTACTTTCATATAGCTTTGTTGTGATTAAGCTATGGTATTAAGAAGTCACACCAAATAAACCCACGCTTTCGCAAAGCCAGGGTGTGACAAATAGTTTGCTTTCAGATCTTGATACATCTTGTCACCTCCAGGATGAACTGAGTATCTAGAATTATGCGCTTCCTGGAGGATTAGATCTCTAAGTCTTCCAAAGATCGAAACCCAGATTCGACCATTGAATCTAAGGATTCCATCATTCCCAGGTGACAACTGGTCAACAGTTCCACCTAATCCTTCACTTGGAAGGTTTGCTTCTATCTTAGCTTCTTTCTGCGCATTTAACAACTTTTCATTCAACCTGTTCTTTAACTTGATGCTTTTGGCGTTAATCCTTATAGGCTTAATCCTTTCTTTGCGACTAAGCGCATCAGCGACTATATTCGCTTTTCTAGGATGATAGCGAATCTCGCAATCGTAATCATTTAACGTTTCCATCCATCGGCGTTGTCTCATATTCAGATCCTTTTGATTGAACAAGTGTTGGACTCTTATGATCAGTGTACATAATACACATTATCCCATACAGGTAATGTCTCCACAACTTTAGTGCAAATACAACGGCACCCAACTCCAAGTCGTGGGTGGTGTAATTCCCTGACCTTAATTCTATCTTCGAGAAGTGGCTTGCCCCTTGTAGTTGATCGAATAGATCGTCGATCCTGGGCAAAGGATAACAAATCTTGATCGTCACCTTGTTTAACTCTCGGTAATCAATGCACAGATGCATTGAACCGTCCTTTTTCTTTACAAATAAAATCGTCGCTCCCCAATGTGACAAGCTGGGCTGAATGAAGCCTTTCTCCAACAACACATCCAACTGCGCTCTTAATTCTTTCATTTCAGTTGGCGCCAAATGATACGGAGCTCGTGCAACTGGTGCAGCTCCAGGCATGATGTCGATTCTGAACTCTACTTGCCTCTCAGGAGGTAATCTAGGTAGTTCACCAGGAAAGACATTTGGGTAATCAGCGATGACTGGAATGTCTTTTATCTTGGGCTTTGGCTCATCCACTGTCACATGTACCATGTAAATGACACATCTGCTTTTCAAGCACTTGGATGCCTTAAGTATAGACACTTGATCAGGCAATCGACGAGTTTCTTGTTGCACGCGATACGAGCTTGGTTATGTGACAACCAATCCATACCTAAAACTACGTCAAACCCCGCCAATTTCATTGGCAGAAGAGATAATGGAATAGAATGATTCTTAATGGATATGGAACATCCATCAAGAATAGATGAAGTAGTTTCTAAGCTACCATCAGCAAGATCTACCTCATATTTAATATCTTGTGTTTTTATGGGCAGATTTAAAAGTTTACTAAACTTAAGATCTACAAACGATTTATCTGCACCAGAATCAAATAAAACTCTAGCATATATGTCATTAACGAGAAAGGTACCTGTTATGACGTTGTCGTCATTCACTGCTTGCTTTGCATTCATTTGGAATGCCCGAGCATTCCCTTTCTTAGCCTCCTCAGGCTTCTTTGCATTCTTAGGGCAGTTGGTTTTGATGTGCCCCTTTTCGTTGCAGCCATAGCAGACTGCATCCTTCAGATTCTTGCATTCAAGGGTCTTATGACCCTTCTTCTTGCAGATACCATAGGGTTTAGCCTGTGGGTCCAAGTTGCACTGCCCCTAGTGCCTGCGGTTGCAGTTCTTGCAGGTGAGCTTCTCACCTGATCTATCTTGGTTCTTCTTGAACCCAAACCTACCCTTTTTCTTCTTGTCAGATCTGTGGGAGCTGTAATCCTCCCTTTTCCTCTTACCCTCCTCATTGGTCTTTCCAGACTTGCTTCTTAACACTTCTAATGTGAGGGATAGAGATAGACCCACAGCGGATCTATAGGTTGTAGGCTTCAAAGCCTTCACCATCCCCTTAATCTCTGGTGCCAGACAACCAATGAAGCACGCAATGCGCTTGGGCTCAGGTGTAATCTAGTATGGAACCAACCTCGACATGGAGTTGAAATCGGTGACGTAGGTCCTACAGTCCAGATTTTTTATAACAAGAGTCAAGAAGTCTGACTCCACCTTTTCAACCTCATGTTGAGGGCAGTAGGTTTCTTTCACAAGGTCTACAAACTTTGAGCATTCCAAACTGTAAAGGGGAATCTTCCCCGTGGATTGCACCAATGCCTTCCACCATGTAAGGGCATCGCTCTTGAACGATTGTGACACATACTTCACAATGCCCTCCTTCACACAACTGCTGATATCCATAATGGTTTCCATTGCATCCAACCATTTCATGCAATCAATGCCCCCTTCTCGCCGTTGAAGTCTCTTGGCTTGCAAGAGACAAAATACTTGTAAGTACATCTCTTAGAGGAACGGGGCTCCTGATAAAAAACAATCTTCTTTGATGGTTCACTTTTCGCATTCGATAAGTGAACAAACTCTTCTTTACGAGATGTATGTGGTTTTGATTGGGACTTGGAACGAGTAGCACTCGACTCCTTATAGTTTTCTAGCACTTTATCCACTACTTTACTAACTGCATCATCTATCATGGCCTGAAGATCAGCACCATTAACATTTACATTTGCAGCTTCGTTTCTGTTGCTGTGAGCCTCGTCGGAATTTACCATTTTTGAAGCTTTAGTGCTAAACATTAATAATAAAAACTACTTAGTTGCAATAAATGAATCATCGCATTTGATGATTTACAAGCCATGGTATTATTAAACCATATAGGCTATTAAGTTATAACATTTCTAATGAATGTTGTTTTGAAATTAATTCAATATATTAGCCTAGGTTACAAAAGAACCATTTATGGCATTAAGATAGGACATAGTCCTTTAATTATTAGACAGGGATCATAAGTCACAACTGTCATCGTCGTATTGACAATAATAAATAGCCCGAAGGCTCGTCTCGAAGGATATTTAAAATATGGCACAAAAGGCCTTGTCACAAGGACACTAAAACATAAACCACGATCTCATTAGACTAAGGGTTTTAAGGCTTGAACATAGTTCGTTACCTTTGGACAGGGAGTCATAGACTACAACTGTCTTCGTCATAAAAGACGATATAAATTGGCCCGTAGGCAAATCAATTGACATCACTAACAGATGTTAAAATAATGATCATCACATTGATGATATTAGTCATGATCGTATTGACCATATAGACTATAACGCTTGGATATAATCCAAATACCTTGACGGCTACTGTGGTTCCTCAAGTCACACTGTCAGGAGTGTTAATATTACCTAAATGCTAACAAAGATTAATTATCTTAAGAGGGTTTAACAATATAGCCATAGTCGCATTGACCATATAGGCTTGGAGGCTTGAACATAGTTCAACACCTCTGGATAGAAGACACAATCGTCCTTAACTATCATGGTAGAAGGAATAATCACCCTTAACTACCAAAATCTTGGCTAATTAATGTGGACTTGCCACTTGGCAGGGTTAAACCATTAAGAAGATCTTTTTGGAGTTATTAGCAGATCGATAAAGTTTGAATTAAAATCGAGATGATCGATGGAACAATGATATAATGAATTACATATATAATTAACAGTAAATAATAATAACTCCAAAGAAAAATTTCCATTAATTCCAAAGAGAATTACAAAATTACCCTAAACGGGTCTTAAATAACATAACTAGTAGTCCACGTAGGGACTAAAATAAAATAAGTCCACGCTTGGACTAAATTCTGAATAAAGTATCCACGCAGGGACTAATACTGAAATATATGTCCAAGCAGGGACTTAATTGAAATAAACAATTACAAGACAATTAGAAGAATTCGTCATTCGTCCCCTTTTCCTTTTATCAGCTTAGTAAGTTTCTTAAGGAACTTACTTCCTTTCACCTCTTTCCACCCAACGCTGTACATCATCCACCCTTTCTAAGACCTGGTTTAAGATCTCCAGTTTTTAGGGTGGTAATTGTTGTGGTTGTGGCTGAGGTTGTGGTTGTGGTTGTGGTGGTGCGGGATACTGGTACCCATAAGCTGGATATCCAGTTGGGTATGCAGGGGGAAAGGTAAAGTGTCACACCCCCAAAATACCCCAAGCGGAAACCCCCGCGGGGCGTGTGACATACCAGGATCTAGCCACCAATCACATTGAACCCATACAAGATTTTTAAATAAAACTTTCATTCATTAACATTAAGTATTACAAACAGTAATTACAATTCATCGTATTCAACGGAAGCATAAAACATTAGTTAAGTGTTTCATATGTATGATAACCATTAGACTCGTCTCGCGATTCCATGTATCTCGACCCATGACCACTCCAGCATCCCAGACAGCAAGTTCCACATCCACACGTATCAATAACCTGCGAGCATGCACACACGTGTATCAGAAAACGCTGGTGAGTTCATAGTTTTACGAAAACGTTAGTTACCAAGTGTTTAATTCCGTTCATTGATTTCAATGTTGATAATACCTCGGATACAAGACGGCTCCTGATTTATTTTGTCCTTTCCCCAATGCTCCTATTAAAGCATTGGTCATGACTAGGTCATTAGTTCACACCCGTCCTCTCAGGTATGGGGTGACGGTGCCAAACCTAAGTAGCGCTACCAACTAATACCCTGTTACCTCTCAGGTAACAAAAAACAAGGAGGGACTTTAATGGTGATAGGACGAGTATATTATCCAGGATTCTAGATTTTATCGACAAGACATATTGCGCTCCGGAATACCCATGATTTACCCAAACCTATCCCTCTCAGGGATACCCAATGACTGTCCTAGCCACCGGGACGCATGCTCAAGAGAAATGAACTCACCTTAGATTGCTCCAATTGTTAATTTACTTTACCAGCTCCCAGTTGGTCAACCAAACCCTACCGTGGTTACCAAAGATAATCTGTTTCGAAATCATTCACGTCGTACATTAGCATACAGTAAATCACGCATGGTTACACAGAATGATTTTATCATAAAATCATGGCATGACATGTATCAGTACTTAATTTCTCATGCAAGACCCTATCCACTGTGATTATCACAAATCAACACATCATCAGGTGAATGCTCTAACCATTGCAGACAAGTCAGATTTTCCGTATATAGTCAGTATCGTTTTCAAGCAACAGTTAATATTCATAAACACAAACATCCCATTTTTATCAAGTATTGACATAGTGAGGTTGATCCAACAAGACATGAGGCCCGACTGATGTGTGTGCGACCCAAAGTGAAGGTGCGGCCCAAGAGTGGTCTAAGTGTTTCATAACCAAAACAACTTCACATAGTTCAATCCATTCGTCTACACTTATTATTTAATTATTATTCCACCTTAAACAATTATTATAATCGCTCCCACACTACTCATTACCATGCAAAACGAGGTCCTGGGTTGAACATCAAGACATTTTTCGTCGAGAGCTGGTAGTGACGAAAGACCTAGTCTTTCGTCGAGACCAATTATGGCGAATCACCTAATCTTTCGTCGACTACAAGCATGGCGAGAAACCTTAATGTTTCATCGCTGCACTTACAGAGGCTGTGATGGTTTTCTACAACACATCTATTCTATACAATCATTAACAGTTTCTTCTTTCATTCAGATAAACTAATCAAGATTACCATTCATTCACAGCCTGATTGCATTAGCATTGTAACTAGATTTATTACAACAAAGTTATTAAACCGTTAACATCATGCAACCCTAGTTTACTGTGCAAAGAATGTTTGCCAAACCCTATCGATCACAGAATCCTACAAATACCAATATTCATACTTTTGATAAATCATAACCACATCTTGATCAATAATTAACACATATCTGCTAACATCTAGATTAATGCCCCTAATAAATCAAACATCACAATCCTCATTTAACATCATGCATACTAATAGACTTCATCAACCTCACCAATTATCATGCCAATCAACAATACTTTGAACGTAAACAAGAATAGCCAATCAAGATTAGATTCATTATAATGTAATTATACTAACCGAACAATGGATGTTACTAAGCACAAGAGACTAGCTTCAAAGGAAGTACAGACGTCGAAAGGGTGAGGGCTGCCATCGCGATTCAAGGGAGGAGAGGAGGGGTAGTTAGGGTTTTGTGATCTTGTGTGCGTATAAGAAAATTATGGGCAACACCCACATGAAATTCGCATAACATAGGGTGTGTAAGTGGGCTCGGCTTGGCTTTGAGTGGGGTGGGCCGAGGAAAAGCCCAAGTGTAGGTGTGTGTGTTAGGCGAGTTTGCAGCCCAGGTGTATCAAGTAAATTCACGGTTCAATCTAGTTAATCACCTAACTTAGTTAAGCGACACATAAAACGTTTAACGATTCTTTGCATAATAACTAATCATACACACATAAACATTCAGTGGTGCATGAGATAGACAAATAAACGTAGAGACACACTTCAAAGGTTGTGGAATGTTAAGTAGTGCTAACCTTAGTTATTCGGGTTGTCACATCATCCCCAACTTGAAAGAAATGTTGTCCCGAAATTTGATAAGCAATAGAGAGGAGTGAAGCGATAGAAACTCAAATTAAACTATATGTAACACTACACAAATAATAATCAAGCATTACACACAATCACTAATCATCCAGATAACTGCACAGGCACCACGTAAACCAAATTGTAAAAACAGGATAGCGAAGTCAGTTGGGTGCCACATCATCCCCAACTTGAAAGGGAATTTCATCCCGAAATTCTCCAGTGACCTTAGGAGTTACTTCAACCGTTTGAACAACTGAGGATACTAGAGCTTACTCCGATCATTGCGTTCCCACGTGAACTCCGGTCCACGTCTTGAGTTCCAACGAACTCTCACAATTGGAATTTGACTATGCTAACGAATCCTGACGTCCTGGTCCATGATTTCAGTAGATTACACGACAACTGCAACTTGTCGCCAGCCTTAGGTTCTAATAAGGGTATCACAAACGTTTCATCGGACAATATCATCGCGAACGTTATCCCATTTCATCAGTTAACTCGAGTTTGTGAGCCATGTCACCGATTCGTTACAGAGATCTGGATGTCCCAACGCATCGTAAACTAAGCTTGCCACGTTGTCTATAGCGTACCGCACCCTCCCAGGGTAGGACTTTCGATTATGACACGTTCTCCTACAGCGAACTCCTGACAGTCACGCGTTGCCGTCAAGCAATTTCCGATCTAAGCAATCTTCAAGAGTTTCGAGTACAAGTCCTGGATCTGGGATTAGGTTGTCACCCACCTTAGTCCAACAAGAAAATTGGTATTATCATCCAGGCATTGCCCCAAACAGAGTTGTCTGAACACCAGAATGGTAACTGCCGCAGTAGAACTCAACCAAAGTTAAATATCCCTCAAATTTTACTAAAGTCAATCACACATGTGCTCATAGCATGTCTTCGGGTGTCAGGATGGTTCGTTTACTCAGACCGCTTGTCCTATAGTGATAAGCAATGCTCATGTCTAGATGTGAGTCGAGGGTGTTGTGTTTTGGCTGCCATAACTCAGGTATAGTTCAAAATTGGAGGTAACTGGAGTTGGCACCTAGTGCCTAAAAGCCGCCTCTTCCAGAGGAATATTCATAAAGTGTGACGACTCATCAATGTCCTTGATTGCAATAAAGTGCGCTGGTTGCGTAGGACAATCAACGATCACCCGGGTGTTATTGTTTCTGTTTCGGTGCTTCCGGTTGCTGATACTTCACCTTGACTTTCCCACAAGTCAAACATCATTCACATACTTCGCTGTTTAGGCCTTCAAACCCAGTCTCCAATACAAAATCCTTAGATCCTAATATATTCCATCAAAATCTAGATGACTAGAATATCGAGGCTGGTGTGCTTCACTCAACACAAGTTCCCTTGGATTGCTGTATATTGAGACCCATATTCATTTCCTGAAATAGCGAGTATCGTCCGTCTTGGCAAAAGTTGCTCCTCCATGCCCCGCATGGACCCAACTTGAAAATTTTCTTCCTTCAATGTTTCAGTTTGGACAGGCGAATCTAATCAGATAGGGTGGAATCGCTGGTGTGCTGTGAGGCTCATACGCGTCTAGGCTTCACAGTCGGAATCATTCAAAGGTTGCATCCGGCGGTGTCATTACATGTTTAACTCCTTCGAAACAGGGGTACGTGGGAGGCCCTTGTGATCGGTCTATCTAGTGCGTTTGGTACCGTCCAAGTAATGCCTCCAACTTAAATCCAAGATCATGGTTTCCACCGCAGGTTGTGAATCGTGCAACTCTCCTGGTAACCCACTACGTAAGCCATCACTTCCTCGTGTTACATTGACATGTAACTGGGACTCTGATTTGAACCATCATGGTATACCACTAGATCACCCGCACCCTCGTGTAAAGGCGATACTCAGTGCATTGCAGAGTTGGGGTTCGAAACTGAAAAGATGTCCTCCTGTTTTGTCTTCCACGAGCACAACACCCTGCTGTGCTAAAGGTATTGATGTATCCTCGAAGGGATCTTTGGTGTTGATCAGTTTCTAACAAAATGAATCTTGGCGAGATCCACGCGTATTCCCACTTCGTTGCTTATATGTCCAAAAATGTACGTCTCGAATCCAGAAGTTACCTTTAACAAGACTTCGGGCGTAGTAGCTCATCCCTTAGGAGTTCTAAAATAAAATACAAATGCCGCCCAAAACGTCATCAACAAACACGGTCGATTCTTGTGGTCCATAAAGCTGCTGGTGTGTTGATCAACCCAACAATCATTGTGTACAAAGTCGAAATGGCCGTATTGCGTTCGATATGCCGTTCTAAGAGCATTCTCCCCTTGGACTTCCTTCTGGTGACAGTTCGTTCGTTAGGCAATCCTCGAATGGAAGCTTGTCCCTCGCAACTCGTAAACAGGTTGTCAATACATGGTCGAGTCAAACGCTTCCTGACCGCCACCTTGCTGAGTTCTCGATAGCCAGTACGCATGTCCTTCGATAAGGCTTACCTTCACGGATATAATCGGGGCTCCCTGGAGCGAAAACTAGGTCCGACCAAACTTCTGTCCCACAGTTCCTGTAGTTGATTTGACAGTTCTTGCAACCCTCCTGGCGCAAGACGGTAAGAAGTACGAAGAATCATGGCTGCCTCTGGCGTGAGGTCAAACTGAGAGTCTATCTAACAGTCGTGGAAGTAAACCTGAAAGTTCCTCGGGTAGCACACCGAGAAGAATCACGAACAATTGGTGGATCCCCGATCCTCTTTTCCTTAGCCTTAATATCAGTAACGGTTGCTAACATAGCGGGGTATTCCCTCCATAGACACTTCTGGGCCTTCATAGCTAATATGGCGCTAACCCTTGCGCCACTCTGACGCTTTTAGAACAGTTAACGATTTTCCATTAGGAAGAAGGATATGCAAAATTTTCTTCTCACAGGGTATATCTGCGCGATATCTGGATAACCAATCCACACTAACTACTGCATCGTATCTACCAAGGATGGCAGGAGGAAGGTCGATGTTGTACACTTGTCCCATAAGGTCGACTTTGCATCCCAACAAGCATATGAGGTTCCAATTGACTTGCCATCAGCCAATTCCACAACAGATTCGGTTTTAAGAAGCATCATGGTTAAGCAGGACAGAGACAAAGCGTTTAGCTACTCATACAAGCTACCATATTGCTATAATCTTGGCGTTTACCACGCCAATCCTAAATGTCCTTCCACGAGCATCATTTCTAGTGTTGTTATTGTCGTCGTTCTTTTGGTTGATTCTAACAACGGCCAATCCATGTAGGCACCTTCATTCCCATACTGTAGGCCATGGTTACAAATACCTTTACGTTGCCGTAACTATTGCCTCTAAGGTCGTTGCTTGAAACGGAGCCCAACTATCTTTCACCGATAAAGTTCCATCTTTTCACATTCTGTGCCACGTCCTATCGCGCTACTCACTGTGCTGGTAGTCACACATTCCACACTATAAGCTGTTGTCATCGCTTATGTCCCGATTGATTCGTAAGAGTTGACTCCCATAAGTCGCTGACTAGGATTAGGGATTTGGTTGAAGTCAATTTGCTGGTGTTCGTTGCCGGTAACCAAGGCCGTTCTAATACTGAGGTCGGCAAGGTACTACGCTCACCTTCTTGTCCATCGATCTTGCATGTCGATTGGGTAATACACGGTATACTGTTAGAGTGTTACAGAAGTGATCGCACTTACGGAATCTAAGGCGTCAATACACTAAGTTCCAACCAATGAAGAGGAGTGAGAAAGGTTTAGACAAATCATTTGACGTTGCGACATCCAACACAGAGACGTTCGCACTAGCACCTAACATTCTACACAATTCCCTAGGCGTTCAGATGGGTGTTCGGGTAGTACTCGATAGCATCGAGGTTCTAAAGGAATCAGAGAGTAGTGAAAAGATCACGTTCGAGTAGGAGACAATCACTGCTATGACTCCTATAGACTTGTTACGTTTCAAATTGATCGAATAACAGAGCAAAACCCCTTTTTCACTTGTTAAACCTCACTGGGACTTACATGCACCCCACATTATTATTATGTGTGCACCCACAATAATATTGCGATTTGCATGCTCATCTCAGTTCCTCCTAACTCATGTCAAATGGTTCCTCAAACTCGAATGGCCAACAGAGGATATCAAAATGATAAGATCACAGAAATCCCAAGACTATGACATACCACCAATGCATCCTAATGTAAGCAAGCAATTCATGTAATCATGTTATAGTGACAAGTGTGTGTCCGTACGCTACATCATAAACAAATATGTACTAGCCATGTAATGTATGCAACAGGTGAAAAAGACGAACCGTGCAATCTGGAGCTGAGTGTCGTGGTCGTATTCTCGTTTTCAGAACTGTTCGGTTATAGTCTGGTTTTAAAAAAACGTTTTAAAACCAAGTTCACTATAACCAGTGGCTCTGATACCAACTGTCACACCCCCAAAATACCCCAAGCGGAAACCCCCGCGGGGCGTGTGACGTACCAGGATCTAGCCACCAATCACATTGAACTCATACAAGATTTTTAAATAAAACTTTCATTCATTAACATTAAGTGTTACAAACAGTAATCACAATTCATCGTATTCAGCGGAAGCATAAAACATTAGTTAAGTGTTTCATATGTATGATAACCATAGAGTCGTCTCGTGATTCCATGTATCTCGACCCATGACCACTCCAGCATCCCAGACAGCAAGTTCCACATCCACACGTATCAATAACCTGCGAGCATGCACACACGTGTATCAGATAACGCTGGTGAGTTCATAGTTTTACGAAAACGTTAGTTACCAAGTGTTTAATTCCGTTCATTGATTTCAATGTTGATAATACCTCGGATAGAAGACGACTCCTGATTTATTTTCCCCTTTCCCCAATGCTCCTATCAAAGCATTGGTCATGACTAGGTCATTAGTTCACACCCGTCCTCTATGGTACGGGGTGAGGGTGCCAAACCTAAGTAGCGCTACCAACTAATACCCTGTTACCTCTCAGGTAACAAACAACAAGGAGGGACTTTAATGGTGATAGGACGAGTATATATTATCCAACATTCCAGATTTTATCCACAAGACATATTCCTCTCAGGAATACCCATGATTTACCCAAACCTACCCCTCTCAGGGATACCCAATGACTGTCCCAACCACCGGGACGCATGCTCAAGAGAAATGAACTCACCTTAGATTGCTCGGATTGTTAATTTACTTTACCAGTTCCTAATTGGTCAACCAAACCCTACCGTGGTTACCAAAGATAATCAGTTTTGAAATCATTCACGTAGTACATTAGCATACAGTAAATCACGCATGGTTACACATAATGCTTTTATCATAAAATCATGGCATGACATGTATCAGTACTTAATTTCTCATGCAAGACCCTATCCGCTGTGATTATCACAAATCAACACATCATCAGGTGAATGCTCTAACCATTCCAGACAAGTCAGATTCTCCGTATATAGTCAGTATCGTTTTCAAGCAACAGTTAACATTCATAAACACAAACATCCCATTTTTATGAAGTATTCACATAGTGAGGTTGATCCAACAAGACATGAGGCCCAACTGATTTGTGTGTGACCCAAAGTGAAGGTCTGGCCCAAGAGTGGTCTAAGTGTTTCATAACCAAAACAACTTCACATAGTTCAATCCATTCGTCTACAGTTATTATTTAATTATCATTCCACCTCAAACAATTATTATAATCGCTCCCACACTACTCATTACCATGCAAAACGAGGTTGTGGGTTGAACATCAAGACATTTTTCGTCGAGAGCTGGTAGTGATGAAAGACCTAGTCTTTCGTCGAGACCAATTATGGTGAATCACCTAATCTTTCGTCGACTACAAGCATGGCGAGAACCCTTAATGTTTCATCACTGCACATATAGAGGCTGTGATGGTTCTCTACAACACATCTATTCTATACAATCATTAATAGTTTCTTCTTTCATTCAGATCAACCAATCAAGATTACCATTCATTCACAGCCTGATTGCATTAGCATTGTAACTAGATTTATTACAACAAAGTTATTAAACCCTTAACATCATGCAACCCTAGTTTACTGTGCAAAGAATGTTTGCCAAACCCTATTGATCACAGAATCCTACAAATATCAATATTCATACTTTTGATAAATCATAACCACATCTTGATCAATAGATAACACATATCTGCTAACATTTAGATTAATGCCCCTAATATATCAAACATCACAATCCTCATTTAACATCATGCATACTAATAGACCTCATCAACCTCACCAATTATCATGCCAATCAACAATACTTTGAACGTAAACAAGAATAGCTAATCAAGATTAGACTCATTATAATGTAATTATACTAACCGAACAATGGATGTTACTAAGCACGAGAGACTAGCTTCAAAGGAAGTACAAACTTCGAAAGGGTGAGGGCTGCTGTTGCGATTCAAGGGAGGAGAAGAGGGGTAGTTAGGGTTTTGTGATCTTGTGTGCGTATAAGAAAATTATGGGCAACACCCACATGAAATTCTCATAACATAGGGTGTGTAAGTGGGCTCGGCTTGGCTTTGAGTGGGGTTGGCCGAGGAAAAGCCCAAGTGTAGGTGTGTGTGCTAGGCGAGTTTGCGGCCCAGGTGTATCAAGTAAATTCACGGTTCAATCTAGTTAATAACCTAACTTAGTTAAGCGACACATAAAACATTTAACGATTCTTTGCATAATAACTAATCATACACACATAAACATTCAGTGGTGCATGAGATAGACAAATAAACGTAGAGACACACTTCAAAGGTTGTGGAATGTTAAGTTGTGCTAACCTTAGTTGTAACATCTGTGGTTGTAATCATTATGAACAGTACCATTATCAATAAAACAATGTCATTTGATCCCAATGTTTGTTTGGTTATGTTTTACATTTTTCATGTTTTGACTTTTATTCAATTTCAAACTCTATATCACTTTCTAGAGAGTTATACGCAAACTGGTGCGTAAACGTAGCCAGTTTAATGCGAAAAATACTCCGGAACATCAACATATACTTAACATACCTTAAATAACCCTTACATAATTTAGAAATAAGTTTTGAAGGCTTTGGTATGGCAAAAAACAAGTTAATTCGCTTACAGGGACTAAACTTGACAAACTGCGAAAGTATGCCAATTTGAACTGTAACGAACATTCCGGAACATGACCATAAGTTAAACATACCATAAATATCCTTTACATAGCTTAGAAATAGGCTTTGAGGGGTTCGGTATGCTAAAATAAACTTTTGGAGTCATTCAGGGACTAAAAGCGTCAAAAAAAATGTGCACAAGTTTGCATTTTCGCGCATAACTTACGTTCTGAATACATCCGGACATCCAAAAATTTATGTAAGCACTAAAATATTTTATTTAAGTGTTTGGCATAAGAAAAATCCATTCGTCATGCCATTTGGATCATTTTTCGCGCTTATGCGCATTCCGTCGTAATTAACCAAACAACGTAACCGTACGGCTAAACGAACCGACACCCGAGATATTTTTGAACACATTTTAAGTTCCCTATACTTTAACTTCATTTTAGAGCTTTGAAATGGGGTTAACGGGGCTTAAACGTGTCAAAAAAACGCATCGAAAGCCAAGTTTTGAGGTTGCAGGGACTGAAACTGTAAATCTGCCAAACTAGGTCCTTAAGTAGGGGCCAGATGCAGCAAAACGTTTTTTTTTTCAGCTTTTAACAGCCCTTAACACTCTCGAAAGGCCAAGTGCCAAGTGTCAAAGTCTTATGGTGGATGGCAAATGAGTTACCACAACTTTCCAACAAGTGTACGGCTTAGATCGTGCCCCCTTTTCCAAGAAATGATCCTAACGGTGAACCGAAAACTATAAATACCCACCTCCACCCTTCACTTTTCCTCACAAGAATCTGATCTTATGTGCTCTAAGTTGAAACCTTTGTTTCATACCTGAGCTATTTTGATCTAGATTAGCATTCGGGGACCCTTTGTAAGTGTTCCTTCGTTCTTTTATTACTTTTCGAGTCCGAAAGTCAAACTTTGTTTGACTTTCTGCATTGACCAGTTTATGGTCAATGCGAAGTTCGTTTGAACTTTGCAACGTGATTGTAATCACGATGGTTATAGTCCCTTGTGACTATGCCTAATGATTACCACGTTGTCTAGGGTCGTAAGGGTAAGCGATCTAATAAATCGCTTATACCTTCGAACCCGACCCATTTGGTCGATCATTAGGATCCGAACAAATACATTAGGTGACCATAGTATATAGGGAATAACCTTCCAAGGTTATACCTTATGGTCGCTTCGTTTAAGTAGTTGTATGATAGGTAGTTTATATGCCTTAGGTAAATTACCAAAATACCCCTTTGATGCCAAAATTCGTTTTAAACATATGTAACATAACTTTTGTCATCTAAACTGATTTGACAACCATATTAGACATGTTAAGGCATATTTTACTTGTCATGGGACTAGTTAGGCGTTCCGAACGCGTTTTACGCGAACGACGCGTTAAAGTAGCATAAGCTACCTAAACGGGTCGTAATGGGTCACAAACACTTAGGTTAAGTTTTGTTTTAGTATGTGGGCTTTGTTAAACCATATTACACGAGTCTCCATACTCGTTTGGTTTACGAACCCTCATTCTATCCGATCCTCCGATAAAGGTCCGGTTTATTAACATAGTTACCTAAATTAGGTGCCGTTTGATTCCGTGATCTCTAGCATTGCTTGGTGGTTATCTTAGGACTTCTGAGCAATCTCAAGTGAGTACATAGACCCCTCTTTTACTGTTTTCAAAACTGTTTTGGGGTGAAACACATGTGCCTACTTGTTACTTTCATGCTTTCCATGTTTTCATATCATACGCCTGCTATGTTCTTTAGTACATTATAGTACATGATTTCATTACATTTCATGCTATGTATGCCCATTGTGTGCGTACTTAGTACATTGTTTTACATTACATTTCATGCTATGTATGCCCATTGTGTGCGTACTTAGTACATTGTTTTACATTACATTTCATGCTATATATGCCCATTGTGTGCATACTTAGTACATTGTTTTACATTACATTTCATGCTATATATGCCCATTGTGTGCATACTTAGTACATTGTTTTACATTACATTTCATGCTATGTATGCCCATTGTGTTCATACTTAGTACAATTGTTTACATCACATGCTCACATTTTGGTATGACATTTGGTTTGTTTAACATGGAACAATACATTCATTAACTTTGATCACACCGTTCGTTAGTAGGTAGTGGTACCATAGGAATTGACAACTCCCGTTCCGGACATCCTAGGTTGGTTTGGATGAAAGTAATGACCGAATTCGATATACATAACTTAGATAAACCTTTAATTTGTTTAAGGGTTTATCGCCACAGTCTCAAGGCTTGGATGTATGCATTTTCACAATACCGCATAAATGTTTGTATCAGTAAAGCATGCATTTGATCCACAAAACATAACTTTGATTTAAACCATGTTTTACTTCAATACCTTGTTTTGTGCATTTTACATATGGTTTAGTTGATATATTTCACTTACAATACATGACATTTTTGGGATACACATTATATGATTTACATCAAACATAAACATGTTGACATTGATTACAAATTTGGGGATTTACATTAGACATGGACATTTTGATATGGTTTACACAATAACACTTGACAATTGATTTGTACATGAACAAGTTACATTGGTGGTTGTTTGGGTAAGTGATTTGAGTAACGATGCGTGTGTAATATGATACAAACATGGTGGATACGCCACTGGTACTTCCTATATATAAGTGTTTGTATAATATTACATATCGTAACGTTATTTAAATCATTTCAATATTTGACATATTACATTTTACATAAACAACTTATTTTCACAAGACGTTGATTTACAAAACAACTTATCTTATACAAACGCATTTTTACTTGGTTATTCATTTAACCTTACATTATTCTCTTACTTATACATATCATTGCTTTTTTTATGATTTACAAAACAAAACAACTTACAAGGTTCATGACTGACTGTTATTAAACAATTTTTCCTAAACTTATAAGTCATGAATCCTATTTTCACCAAACCTATGTATCTCACAGGCATTTTTATGCTGACGTACCTATTTTCACATGTGTTTTCAGGAGCTTTTCCGTAGGATGATGATCGTGACACTAGGGCGGACCTGTGCCTTAGAGACATAAAATGAAGATAGACTTAGTTTAATTATGTTCTGAACTCTTTATTTCTTGTTTAAGACAATGTAACTCTTATGTTTATAAATAAAATACAACTTTGAATGCCATGGTTATGAAACAATTAATTCTGTTACAACACCCCCTGACGTTTCCGCCGCGGTTGCATGTTATACGCGGTCGGGGTGTGACAGAAGAGTTGGTATCAGAGCCAATGGTTATAGGGAATTAGGTTATTAGTAATTCTTTGACCTAGACGATAACTTTTCTAGGACCCTAACATAAGTTATCTTGTGTTTAGATCTTAAAACATGTACATCACCTATCCTTAGGTGATTATCAAAACAAAAACCAAATTTTTCCGAAACGATTTTTGAAAAACAATCTTCTGTTTTTAATGACTTATTACAAGGTTTTGGACCCTCTTTTGTAAGGTTTTGAACCCTTCCAGTTTGACTAAATTTTTGGCCTTGTGCCTTCAAATTTTCAAAATCTCGTCAAAGTTTTGGGTTCTAAATAGTGTGAACACGTGCAAACTGGAAGAGTGAATGCCTGTATTCTGGGTTTTCTGTCTAGGCAAGCACTTCGTATATATCTCAACAGACGCGAGACCAGTTGTGCTTACCTAGGAATTCTTGGGATGAGTGTTCACTTATAGGCGAGCATGTCTTCGCGATACATTATTTTTGATCCATTTACTTTGATTGGTCACTGTGTGTCGTTTGTTTGCTTGGTAATGCGGACAAATGACCACCATCTTTTCTTTTGCTAATTTTGTTTCATCTCATTCTCCTCATCCAATCATCTCACTCGTTTCCTTTCATGTTTTCCTCTTTTAGAATGCCTCCTCGACGCGAAAACCAGATAGCGACTGCCGAACTGGCAGAAATCATTGCGCAGCAGATGGCTGCTCAATTCCCAAATCTCTTTGCTCAATGGCACCAAGCCAACAACAATAACAATGCTCCATGCAAATACAAGGATTTTAACTCGGCTAAACCACTCAAGTTTAGTGGTTCTGAAGGAGCGACTGGGCTTCTTCAATGGTTCGAGAGCATTGAGAATACTTTCCGCCATGTGCAGTGTCTGGATAATCGCAAGGTCGAGTTTTCTTCGAGCGTGTTTCAGAAGAGGGCTCTCACATGGTGGAACGGGGTTATGAGAGACCGTGGTGCAGAAGTTGCTCTAGCACAGACATGGGCTGAACTTAGAGCTCTTATGATGAGGGAGTTTTGTCCTCGTCATGAACAACGAGCGTTGGAGAAGGAGTTTGATGACTTGAAACAAGATAGTGGCGAGCACAGGGCATATACTGATAGGTTTGAGGAGTTGAGTCTGCTTTGCCCGACTATGGTTACCCTACTCGACAAGGCTATCGAAAGGTACATCGACGGCCTACCTGACTTAGTGCAAGACATCATTACTGGTAGTAACCCTACCACACTCCGTCAGGATATCGAGTTAGCAGCGACATTGACTGAGTCGCAGATTCGGAAGAATAAATTACACAGGAAGGGTGACAAGGGCAAGAAACAGTCGTCTGACAAGGAAGATAGCAAGAAAGGTCAAAACAAGAACGGAAAGGATTCTGGTTCATCGAAAAGGGCAAGGAAGCGTAAGGCTTCCCAAAACTATGCTGTCACTGCCCAAGCTAACCAGACAGCTCCCAACCAACCCGCACCACCTCCAGCGAAGAAGCCCTATTCAGGGAATGCACCTTTGTGCAATAGGTGCAACAGTCACCATCAGCCGCAACATCAGTGTCGTTTCTGTACTAACTGTGGGAAGTCAGGTCATCTTGCCGATGTTTGTCGGTTTGCTCAGAATCGGGCAGTTCAGAACCCGGCTCAACAAGCTGCTCAGCCTCCTGCTCAGCAACAGGGTCAAGCTGCACGACCACACTACCCACCAGGTGCTTGTTATAACTGTGGGGATCTAACCCATTACAGAAACCGGTGCCCATGGCTGGCTAACCAGAATCAGAATCCAAATCAGAATCAGGCTCCTGTTCGAGGACGAGTCTTTAACATGAATGCTCAAGAGGCACAAGCAGACAATGAAGTGGTGAACGGTACGTTCTTTATTAATAATCAGCCTGCATCTGTTCTTTTTGATACTGGTGCCGACAAGAGTTTTGTGTCATTGTCTTTTGAGCCAATGCTTCGCGTGTCTAGAACGAAACTAGGAAAACCTTTGACAGTAGAGGTTGCTAGTGGTGAACCCATTATTCTTGATTCTATTCTTCACAACTGCCAGTTAAATCTTAACGACCATCTTTTTCCTATCGACCTCACGCCTATGCAACTTGGAAGCTTCGACGTTATTGTGGGAATGGATTGGTTATCCAAGCATCACGCATAGGTGGTTTGTTTCGAGAAGATCGTTCGTGTGCCGCTGTCGACAGGCGAGATCCTACAGGTTCAAGGTGAGAAACCGTCTGGTGGCCTCAAGCTCATGTCTTGTTTTAAAGCTCGGAAATATCTGCGGAAGAACTATGTGGCTTTCTTAGCACATGTTACAGCAGATAAAGGCAAGGGTAAGTCTATTTCAGATATTCCTGTCGTTCGGGATTATTCTGAAGTTTTCCCTGAAGAGTTACCTGGTCTACCTCCAGCACGCCAAGTCGAGTTCCGCATTGATCTCGTACCTGGTGCAAATCCTATTGCCAGAGCTCTATATCGTCTTGCACCATCTGAGATGCAAGAGTTGTCTAAGCAGCTTCAGGAGCTCTCTGACAAAGGTTTTATCCGTCCTAGCTTTTCACCTTGGGGTGCTCCCGTTCTTTTTGTCAAGAAGAAGGATGGATCCTTTAGGATGTGTATCGATTATCGTGAGCTTAACAAGCTTACCATCAAGAATCGATATCCCCTACCGCGCATAGATGATCTCTTTGATTAGTTACAGGGCGCTTCTTATTTTTCGAAGATTGATCTACGTTCCGGATATCATCAACTTCGTGTGCATGAAGAAGATATTCCCAAGACGGCGTTCCGCACTCGGTATGGGCATTACGAGTTCACAGTCATGCCATTCGATTTGACTAATGCTCCTGCTGTTTTCATGGACTTAATGAATAGGGTCTGCAAGCCTTATTTGGATCAGTTCGTCATTGTTTTTATTGACGACATCTTGATTTACTCTAAGACGCGAGCTGATCACGAGCAACATCTTCGTCTTACTCTGTAACTCCTAAAGAAAGAGCAACTTTTCGCCAAATTCTCCAAGTGTGAATTCTGGCTTAAAGAAGTTCAATTCTTAGGACATATCATCAACGAACAAGGTATTCATGTAGATCCCTCCAAGATCAGTGCGATCAAGGATTGGGATACGCCTACTACCCCTACTGAGGTTCGTTCTTTTCTTGGTCTAGCGGGTTATTACCGCCGCTTCATTGAAAATTTCTCGAAAATTGCAGTTCCTCTAACTGCTTTAACTCAGAAGAACAAGCCCTTTGATTGGGGATACAAACAAGAGGAAGCTTTTCAAAACTTGAAGCAGAAGCTTTGCGACGCCCCTGTTCTGACTTTGCCTGAGGGCAATGATGATTTCGTCGTTTATTGCGATGCATCTAAACTGGGTCTTGGCTGTGTTCTGATGCAAAGGAACAAAGTCATAGCATATGCATCGAGGCAGTTGAAGATACATGAGAAGAACTACACCACTCATGATCTTGAGTTGTGTGCAGTTGTTTTCGCTCTAAAGATCTGGAGACACTATTTGTACGGTACAAAATGTGTGGTTTTCACGGACCACAAAAGTCTTCAGCATATCTTCAACCAGAAAAAACTCAACATGAGGCAAAGACGTTGGGTTGAGCTTTTAAACGACTATGACTGCGAGATTCGCTACCATCCTGGTAAGGCGAATGTCGTAGCTGATGCATTGAGTCGTAAGGAACGTACTAAGCTTCATTGTGTACGTGTTCAATATGTTATTCAAGCACGATCCGATATCCAAGCCCGCATTTCTCAGGCTCAACAATCTTGTGTTTCACAAGGATTGATGGATAAGGAATTTCCCTATCACATAACACCTGATCTGGAACTGAAGGACAATGGATCGTATTACTTCATGGACCGTTTGTGGGTCCCAAGCCAGGATGATCTTCGTACCTTGCTTATGGATGAAGCCCATAAGTCGCGTTATTCTATTCATCCGGGCTCAGATAAAATGTATAAGGATCTTCATATTCAGTATTGGTGGCCTGGTATGAAGAAAGACATTGCCTTATACGTATCAAAATGCCTTACTTGTCTGAAGGTTAAGGCTGAACATCAGCGTCCTTCTGGTTTATTGGTGCAACCAGAGATCCCAGTTTGGAAGTGGGAAAACATTACTATGGATCTCATTACTAAACTTCCACGCACAAAGAAAGGTCATGATGCCATCTGGGTAGTCGTTGATCGTCTTACTAAGTCAGCGCATTTCTTGCCAATCTGTGAGGATTTTCCTGCTGACAGACTTGCAAAAATCTATGTGGATGAAATTGTAGCTCGACATGGTGTTCCTTTGAACATCATTTCTGACAGAGATGCTCGTTTCACTTCTCATTTTTGGAGAACCATGCAATCTGCTATGGGGACCCAACTTAATCTGAGCACAGCTTATCATCCGTAAACGGATGGTCAATCTGAAAGAACAATCCAGACTCTGGAGGATATGCTTAGAGCTTGTGTGATCGACTTTGGTGGTAGTTGGGATTCACATCTTCCGTTAATTGAATTCTCCTACAACAACAGTTATCACACCAGCATCAAAATGGCTCCTTTCGAGGCTCTCTATGGTCGAAAATGTCGTTCACCAGTCTGCTGGAATGAGATCGGCGAGGCTCAACTTACTGGACCTGCCCTCATTTTAGAGACAACTGACAAGGTTAAGAAAGTTCGTGATAACCTTTAGACAGCTAGAAGCCGTCAGAAGAGTTACGCGGATCCAAAACGCAAGCCCTTGGAATTTCAAGTCGGTGATCGAGTATTACTTAAGGTCTCACCTTGGAAAGGTGTGATCAGATTTGGAAAGAAAGCAAAACTTGCACCTAGATACGTTGGACCATTCAAGATCGTCGAAAGAATCGGTAAGGTAGCCTACAGACTTGAGTTACCTCCTGAACTTGGAAATGTTCATCCAACTTTTCACGTATCCAATCTCAAGAGGTGTTTAGCTGATGAGAACCTCCACATACCACTTGACGAAATTCGTGTTGGTAAAACACTGAAATTTGTTGAGAAACCTGTGGAAATCATGGAACGTGAAGTCAAGTGGCTTAAACGCAAGCGCATTCCTTTGGTCAAAGTTCGCTAGGAAGCTAAACGTGGACCCGAGTTTACTTGGGAACGCGAAGATCAAATGAAGGCAAAATATCCGCATCTTTTCCCACGAGTTTCCTCTAAATAAATTTCGGGACGAAATTTACACAAGTAGGGGAGACTGTAACATCTGTGCTTGTAATCATTATGAACAGTACCATTATCAATAAAACAATGTCATTTGATCCCAATGTTTGTTTGGTTATGTTTTACATTTTTCATGTTTTGACTTTTATTCAATTTCAAACTCTATATCACTTTCTAGAGAGTTATACGCAAACTGGTGCGTAAACGTAGCCAGTTTAATGCGAAAAATACTCCGGAACATCAACATATACTTAACATACCTTAAATAACCCTTACATAACTTAGAAATAAGTTTTGAAGGCTTTGGTATGGCAAAAAAAAAAAAGTTAATTCGCTTACAGGGACTAAACTTGATAAACGGGGAAAGTATGCCAATTTGAACTGTAACGAACATTCCGGAACATGACCATAAGTTAAACATACCATAAATATCCTTTACATAGCTTAGAAATAGGCTTTGAGGGGTTCGGTATGCTAAAATAAACTTTTGGGGTCATTCAGGGACTAAAAGCGTCAAAAAAAAATGTGCACAAGTTTGCATTTTCGCGCATAACTTACGTTCTGAATACATCCGGACATCCAAAAATTTATGTAAGCACTAAAATATTTTATTTTAGTGTTTGGCATAAGAAAAATCCATTCGTCACGCCATTTGGATCATTTTTCGCGCTTATGCGCATTCCGTCGTAATTAACCAAACAACTTAACCGTACGGCTAAACGAACCGACACCCGAGATATTTTTGAACACATTTTAAGTTCCCTATACTTTAACTTCATTTTAGAGCTTTGAAATGGGGTTAACGGGGCTTAAACGTGTCAAAAAAACGCATCGAAAGCCAAGTTTTGAGGTTGCAGGGACTGAAACTGTAAATCTGCCAAACTAGGTCCTTAAGTAGGGGCCAGATGCAGCAAAACGTTTTTTTCAGCTTTTAACAGCCCTTAACACTCTCCAAAGGCCAAGTGCCAAGTTTCAAACTCTTATGGTGGATGGCAAATGAGTTACCACAACTTTCCAACAAGTGTACGGCTTAGATCGTGCCCCTTTTCCAAGAAATGATCCTAACGGTGAACCGAAAACTATAAATACCCACCTCCATCCTTCACTTTTCCTCACAAGAATATGATCTTATGTGCTCTAAGTTGAAACCTTTGTTTCATACCTGAACTATTTTGATCTAGATTAGCATTCGGGAACCCTTTGTAAGTGTTCCTTCGCTCTTTTATTGCTTTTCGAGTCCGAAAGTCAAACTTTGTTTGACTTTATGCATTGACCAGTTTATGGTCAATGCGAAGTTCGTTTGAACTTCGCAACGTGATTGTAATCACGATGGTTATAGTCCCTTGTGACTATGCCTAATGATTACCACGTTGTCTAGGGTCGTAAGGGTAAGCGATCTAATAAATCGCTTATACCTTCGAACCCGACCCATTTGGTCGATCATTAGGATCCGACCAAATACATTAGGTGACCATAGTATATAGGGAATAACCTTCCGAGGTTATACCTTATGGTCGCTTCGTTTAAGTAGTTGTACGATAGGTAGTTTATATGCCTTAGGTAAATTACCAAAATACCCCTTTGATGCCAAAATTCGTTTTAAACATATGTAACATAACTTTTGTCATCTAAACTGATTTGACAATCATATTAGACATGTTAAGGCATATTTTACTTGTCATAGGACTAGTTAGGCGTTCCGAACGCGTTTTACGCGAACGGCGCGTTAAAGTAGCATAAGCTACCTAAACGGGTCGTAATGGGTCACAAACACTTAGGTTAAGTTTCGTTTTAGTATGTGGGCTTTGTTAAACCATATTACACGAGTCTCCATACTCGTTTGGTTTACGAACCCTCATTCTATCCGATCCTCCGATAAAGGTCCGGTTTATTAACATAGTTACCTATATTAGGTGCCGTTTGATTCCGTGATCTCTAGCATTGCTTGGTGGTTATCTTAGGACTTCTGAGCAATCTCAAGTGAGTACATAGACCCCTCTTTTACTGTTTTCCAAACTGTTTTGGGGTGAAACACATGTGCCTACTTGTTACTTTCATGCTTTCCATGTTTTCATATCATACGCCTGCTATGTTCGTTAGTACATTATAGTACATGATTTCATTACATTTCATGCTATGTATGCCCATTGTGTGCGTACTTAGTACATTGTTTTACATTACATTTCATGCTATGTTTTACATTACATTTCATGCTATATATGCCCATTGTGTGCATACTTAGTACATTGTTTTACATTACATTTCATGCTATATATGCCCATTGTGTGCATACTTAGTACATTGTTTTACATTACATTTCATGCTATGTATGCCCATTGTGTGCATACTTAGTACAATTGTTTACATCACATGCTCACATTTTGGTATGACATTTGGTTTGTTTAACATGGAACAATACATTCATTAACATTGATCACGCCGTTCGTTAGTAGGTAGTGGTACCATAGGAATTGACAACTCCCGTTCCGGACATCCTAGGTTGGTTTGGATGAAAGGAATGACCGAATTCGATATACATAACTTAGATAAACCTTTAATTTGTTTAAGGGTTTATCGCCACAGTCTCAAGGCTTGGATGTATGCATTTTCACAATACCGCATAAATGTTTGTATCAGTAAAGCATGCATTTGATCCACAAAACATAACTTTGATTTAAACCATGTTTTACTTCAATACCTTGTTTTTGTGCATTTTACATATGGTTTAGTTGATATATTTCACTTACAATACATGACATTTTTGGGATACACATTATATGATTTACATCAAACATAAACATGTTGACATTGATTACAAATTTGGGGATTTACATTAGACATGGACATTTTGATATGGTTTACACAATAACACTTGACAATTGATTTGTACATGAACAAGTTACATTGGTGGTTGTTTGGGTAAGTGATTTGAGTAACGATGCGTGTGTAATATGATACAAACATGGTGGATATGCCGCTGGTACTTCCTATATATAAGTGTTTGTATAATATTACATATCATAACGTTATTTAAATCATTTCAATATTTGACATATTACATTTTACATAAACAACTTATTTTCACAAGACGTTGATTTACAAAACAACTTATCTTATACAAACGCATTTTTACTTGGTTATTCATTTAACCTTACATTATTCTCTTACTTATACATATCATTGCTTTTTTATGATTTACAAAACAAAACAACTTACAAGGTTCATGACTGACTGTTATTAAACAATTTTTCCTAAACTTATAAGTCATGAATCCTATTTTCACCAAACCTATGTATCTCACAGGCATTTTTATGCTGACGTACCTATTTTCACATGTGTTTTCAGGAGCTTTTCCATAGGATGATGATCGTGACACTAGGGCGGGCCTGTGCCTTAGAGACATAAAATGAAGATAGACTTAGTTTAATTATGTTCTGAACTCTTTATTTCTTGTTTAAGACAATGTAACTCTTATGTTTATAAATAAAATACAACTTTGAATGCCATGGTTATGAAACAATTAATTCTGTTACAACACCCCCCGACGTTTCCGCCGCGGTTGCATGTTATACGCGGTCGGGGTGTGACATTAGTTATTCGGGTTATCACATAAAGGATATAAAGCCTTATGTACAATCGCTTCAGCATATGGATTATACGATGGTGCCTGATAGTTGTAACCCATAGGCGTCGATGGGTCAAAAAGATTATACTCAGTTGCAGCTGGATATGTAGGTATGGGGTTTTCAAAACCCGTTGGCGGTGGTGGTGGTGCAAAAGTAGCTGGTGTTGGGTCCACCACTGGTGCAGTATTTCAGGGTCGACCTATTTGGGGATCCTCGGGGATAGGGGTAGTTTTGTGAAGCTTGGGGCGAACTTAAACGTGGGCCCCCATACACTGACATTCGTGCGTTCCTTCTCCTCCTTGATGGTTCTAGAGGTGGCGGAGGTGGTTGTTCCTCCATCGGTGGTGGCGGTTGTTCCACCGCTTGCATGAAAGCAGCCTCTGGTGGAGGCTGCTGTTGTGGAGTGTTGTAATACGAAGAAGTATACTCCCACTCATATTGACTCCACCATTCGGCCCATTCGTCCGGGCCCTGGTAAGGCGATCCCGTGTAAGAAGTGGAACCACTCGAAATGTCGATGGGATGCGTAGGCGTCCCCGATGGCGGCATGATCGGATCTGGATCTTTGTCCACATCCATGTCTTGACTTTCGTCATGATGCTCCTAAGGCTCCAACTAGTTATGAGTAGAAGGAGGAGTGTTGATGTAGTCATTTGGGTTGAAATGCCCTTATGACTGTGAATGATGAGAGTGGTGGGACTCATGTGAATGTTGAGGCCCGAAGGAGTGATGGTATGCAGGCGAAGTGCTTAAAGAAATAGAGCGCCTTGCAGGTTCCGCGGAATATACCCAATCTTCATAGGGATCCGAGTCGAATGATGCAGACGGGAATCATTGATGTGATGGTCCTGCGCAACTTGATGGTCCCCCCCGCATGGGACCTTTTCCTCGTCCAGCTCCTCTAACTCTTGGTGTCATATTTTAAGAAATAACCTACCAAAAATCAAAGAAAACAATATATATAAACTTAATAAAGATTAGGATAAATCCTAGCTAATTTGCCTAGACTCGGAAGTCTAAGGAATGTGCTACTTTGTCATTTTAGTTTAAACACAAAAGGCTTGTGTTTAAATCACTCAAATGTTGGCTGATACCAACCTGTCACACCCCGATATTTCCAACATAACCCGGTGGGCCCGGTGGGGAGTATAGTGACGTAAGTTGATATCATCATAGTCAATGAATACATAATAGCACAACAACATTCTTGGAATAAAATTATTATTACAAATCGAAGAGTACAAAGTTCAAAATAATAAATACAGATGGTTGTAATAAAAGTTCCACAGGCGGACTATAAAATGTACAAATGATAACGTTTAACAGACTTTAGGCATTATAAGGATTTGCAAGATCCTCTTATACACCAAGCAGCTTCCAGCCTATTTCGTGTTGTACCTGTCACTTAGTCTTTTGAAAATACGACAGTTTACACTGGTAAATACAATTAATTGACACGTTTTGAAAACCTTTCAAAATTGATTTAAGTGCACAAGGCACATGAAAATCTTTTATAACTTGGGACAATTAAGAATTTTAATCTTGTACACAGTTTTACTTGTTTGGACATGTTTGTCAATACATATGGGCCCCGTATAGAAACCGAGACATGATTAACCGACACACCACTTATAAACCCACGAAGGAGTTATCCCCAACTTGTGGGTAAAAATATTTTAGCATTCGCATCTGGTAGGTGTATGCCTACACCTCGTGCTTAGGTCGTGGCCATTAGTAACTTAAATGAGCCGAGGATATCCAGGACACGGTCGTGTTAACCCCCAATGTTTAAGTTATCAAACATAACAGGTTAAAACGGGTTATGAAGATTTGATAGCCATAATCCGGCTAAGTGATCCCATACCCGACCAAGCGGTAATAATTTACCGTATCCCAAACCCGTATAGGGAAAATAAGTTAAAAGTATTTACCTGAGCTACTACTCAATTCAAATGCAAGATTTAAGTATCTCAGTGGTATTCAATTTAACTAAGCGTAGATATCATTTACTGGAAGGCTCTAGTCTGGAATGATGGTAATAATAACCAATTAGAATGCCAACGGGTCCTATTAAAGTCGAAGACTTAGACCGGCTAGCTTAAAGGATTAAAAATGGTACAACACGCTAGATTAAGCGATGATCAGAATAAAATGTAGTTTAAACCCAACAAGTATGAAGAATTGTATATCATGGGTAAACTAATTACATTTTGGATATTGAAGTTTAATAGATAAGGTTAAACCCGTTTAGTTAAACTTATGTAAACTAGTTACACAAGTCGAACCGTGCGCGTATAAGAATTAACGGGTAACCGGATGAGTCATGTACAAGTTCCTTATGTTATTATACTTAAAACATGTTATAATATCAGTAGGATATCATCATGTATGCCCGTTAAGGTTTTAAAATCGAATCAAGCCCCATGAGGGCGTTTTGGTAATTTTATGACTTATAAAAGGAGCTTGCAAGTAAACTGATGTTATGATCATAAACATTCTGGAAAAATACTTAAATTATGATATACTATTAGTAGGATATCAAATATATGTGTGGTTTATGCTTTAAGACCAAACTATGCACCGTAGGGGCATTTTGGTCATTTCACACGTAGTTTTGAGAACTTATTTGGGTTTCCGAGTTTTTAACTTATACCTTCTGTAAAAATATTTAAAATGATTTATAAAATCAGTAGGTAACAAGTCTTGGGTGATAAGTATGTTGACACTTTTAGTCTCTCCACATTCATACTTTTCACATTTTGGCGATTGTTGGTCCCTCTTAACCAACTTTTGACATAATTAGGGTTAAGGACATGTGTCAAGGCATTATTGGACATGATTTTACGAGGTGTTAGATGGATATATTAAAGTGTAAGTCGGGTGCGTTTCCGTTTACATACCTAGGTCTGAAAGTGGGTAGTTGGAAGGAAGTGATAGACAAATTTAATAAACGACTATCAAGCTGGAAGGCAAAGCTTCTCTTGTTTGCGGGGAGACTCACACTCATAAAGTCGGTACTGGGTAGTATTCCAATTACTTTTTATCATTGTATAGAGTGCCGAAAGCGGTGGTAAAACGGTGGAGTTTATTAGGAGGCGCTTCCTATGGGGCTGGAGCAGAGGTGTAAACAAGATATGGTGGGTAAAATGGGAGAAAATGGTGGCGGCAAAAAAATGGGTGCACTCGGTGTAGGAATGTCTCAAAAATGGAAAAAAAATTGTGTCCATTAATGTCTCAAAAGCAAAGTTGGGAGAGGAGATAAGACGTATTTCTGGCTAGATACATGAGCGACATCTAGACCATTAAAAGAAGAGTACCTTCTTATTTTCCAATTCGCGACAAATAAAAAGGAATCAATGTTTCAAAACTACAAATCTAGATATGGTGGAGTAGTATGGGTTTGGCGATGTTATAGATTGCCGAACCATGATGAGGAAAGGTCTGAGCTTGCTAGTTTAAACACTTTGTTACTACAGCAATCGATGGGGATAGGGGAAGACCAGTGGAGGTGGAAGGAGAACGTGGAACATGGGTTCTCGGTAAAGTTAGTAGAAAAGATCTAAGGGGATTGTTGATATTAATATAATGCCTACTAATCTGGACTGGTGCAGAATTGCAACACTAAAATCGAATTTACTGTTGTGGAGAGCTATTGAAGAAAAGTTACCCACGACAGAAGCGCTAAAAAGAAGAGGGATGCCAATACCATCGGACGTGTGCAAGGTATGTGGTTCATCAACGAAACCGGATGTGCACGTGTTTGTATACTGTCCCTACATGAAGTTGACGTGGATGCAAATTTGGTAATGGCTAAGGATCCCTACAAGAAACCATATGGAGTTGATAAAAGAAAGATTATTGGACAGAGCGGAGAGCGGACTGGCCGAGGAAGAAATTAAAGGTAATCTTTGTTAATTAACAAGATATATAGAGAATGTGGCTAAGGTTTATTATTAGAGAGTTGGAAAAGTCTATTATAAAGAAGACATAAAGGCTATATATAACTATAAACATAACCCCTAACTAAACATAGAGAAGCCCGATAGAAGGCCCAAACTTATAAAACTTCTTAGGCTAACAAAGCATTGAGAGTTTTTCACAGAAGAAATGAAAATGAGACACCGACTGAGCCTTCGTTAAAATATCAGCAATCTGCAAGGGCGATGGAACAAATGGAAACGAGATGGTCCCGCGTTGTAGATGATGATGAGTGAAGTGACAATCAATCTCAATATACTCTGTTCGCTCATGGAAATTAGAGTTCATTGCAATTTTCATAGCACTTTTGTTATCACAATGCAGAGGAGTAGGCTGAGAAATGTTGAGCCCCATATCTGCAAGAAGCAAACGTAACCATACAATCTCACAAGTAGCCACAACCATAGCACGATACTCAGCCTCAGTGGAAGATCTAGAATCAACATCTTGTTTCTTACTTTTCCATGAGATTAATGAATCTCCAAGAAAAACACAGAAACCAGTAGTGGATTTACGATCATTACGATCACCATCCTAATCAGCATCACTTTAGGCTCTCAGTTCAAAAGAGGACGTTGAGGGAAACAAGAGGCTCTGAAACTGAGTTCCATGGAGATATATCTTAGAATACGAAGTAAAGCACCCCAGTGAACAGAAGTTGGAGTAATAACAAACTGACTAACCACATGCACATCGTGAGCTATATCTGGGCGAGTAACTGTTAGACAAACCAAATTTCTCACAATAGTATGGTACAGACTCAGATTTGCTAAAGGAACACTATCACTAGGAGAATACCGTGCATTGGTCTCAAGAGGAGTGTCTACAATCATGTTGTCAGAGAGTCGTGCCCGGTGAAACAAATCTGATATCTATTTAGTCTGAGAAAGGAGATAACCTTTCTTAGACTGAGCCACCTCAATCCCCAAAATATAACGTAGCAATCCCAAATCCTTCATGGCGAATCGATGAGCCAAATCTCGCTTCAATTACTCAAACCATCATGATCATCACTAGTAATAACCAAATCATCAACATATAAGGACAAAAGAATTCGTCCTGCATTCGTACATCTATCAAACAACGTTGCGTCGTGATTAGTTGGGACAAAACCAAGTGAAGTAATCACCACGGAGAGCTTCTCACCCCAAGCACGAGGGGCTGGTTTAAGACCATATAAGGCTTTCTGAAGCCGACAAACTTCACCCGGTTGGTGAGCAATGCCCGGAGGAGGAGTCATATAAACCTCCTCATGAAGGTCACCATTCATAAATGCATTTTTGACATCCATTTGAAAAATCTTCCACTGACGAACCAATGCAATTGCAATCATAGTACGAACTGTCGTCATCTTTGCCACCGAGGCAAAATTCTCCTCATAATCCATACCATACTTTTGAGAGTATCCCTTTGCAACAAGCCTTGTATCGCTCAACAGACCCATCAGACTTTGTCTTTATCTTATATGCCTATTGACAACCAATTGTGTGTTTTCTAGGTGGGAGTCGAACAAATCCAATGTATGGGTTTGATGAAGAGCAGTAAGCTCTTCAGCCATAGCATTCTGCCAAAGAGGATCAGATACAACCTCTCTATATGACTCGGGTTCAGATGTATGTTTGCAATAAAGGAAGCAAACGAACCTGAGTAAGTAGAGTAAGCAAAATGTGGCAGTTTTGTGGACTTATATGAACGGGTAGACCTCCTCCAAGGTGGTGGATCCAGTCTTAATAATCAAAGGAGCAGTCACAGGCATAGGCGGAGCGGAAGCACTATCTAAAGATGTAGATGTCTCACTGACACATTAGGTGGCAAAGATGGTTCAGAATCGGAAACCTCTGTGTTAATACCAAAAGGATAAATGTGTTGTGTCACACCCCGACCGCGTAAAACAACAAATCGTAGCGGAAACATCGGGGCGTGTTGCAACAGAATTAATGTTTCATAACCATGGATACCAAAAAGTGTTTCGTTTTATTAAACATTGAATAATTACATCGTCTGGAAATCTAAATACACAAATTAAACATAGTCTATCATTGTTATTGAGTCACTAAGGCCTTGTCCAGTCCTATGTGAGCATGCATCTTATCAATCGATATCATTCAACAATACCTGAAACATATGTGAAAACGAGGTCAGCAAAGAAATGCTGGCGAGTACATAGGTTTTGTGAAAATAAGATTCATGACTTCTGTTTAAGAAAATGTTTAGTCATGAACCTTGTAATTTGCTTTGTCTTTGTAAATCATTTGAAAAAAATAATAAGTTCAGGTGATATGTATAAATAAGAAAATAATGCATGATTAAATGAATAACCATGTAAAATGAGTTTGTATAAGATAAGTTGTTTGTAAATAAATGTCTTGTGAAAAGTATGTTACTTGTATAAAATGTTCTATGTCTCAAACTGAAATGATTCAAATAACGCTACAATATGTAATACCATACAAACACTTATATATAGGAAGTACCAGCGGCGTATCCACCATGCTTGTATCATATTCCACACGCATTGTTACTTAATCACTTAATCAAACCAAACCACCAAAGTAATGTTCATGCCCAATGTAAATCATGTAATATGTAACCAAAACCCAATCGTATATCGCTTTGAATCCAATCGTTTACCCAATCATTAAAACATCGTGTGAAAACCAATCGTTTACCCAATCGTTAAATTCGTTTTAGGTTGTGAAACTACTTAAATGGTCGTCTCGCTAATAACATTCAAACCTTCTTGACTCGCATTAATAAACCCTTACCAAAGGATAGATTAATAATTCGCATTAATAAACCCTTACCAAAGGATAGATTAACATCTCGCATTAATAAACCCTTACCAAAGAGTAAATTAACAATTACAGATTCAGTCGCTACCCACAACACCCACACATAACTACGGGTGTAGTAACTAACGGGATTTGTCAGATCCTATGGTACCATAACCTAATACTGGTCGGCTTGATCATTGCTAATGAATGTCATTTGTTATGTAACTACAACCAACAAGTTTGTTCACTTTATGAAATCGTTATTAGTTTTGTATAAATCGTCTTAATCGTTTTTGAAACCATCGTTATAACATCGAAAACATTTAGCACATATGAGTCACCCCAAAACAATTGAAAGCAGTAAAATAGGGGAATAATGTACTCGCCTGAGAATGCTTGGAGGTCTTGAACAACAACCAAACAAAGCTAGAGAGAGCACGGAATCAGTCGGCAATCTAAAACTATATAAATAAACCGGACTTTAATCGGGAGATCGGATAGGATGAGGCTTGGTAAACCAAATGAGTGTTGGAACTCATATGATATGGTTTAACAAGGCCTACATACTACAATGAAACCAAACCTAAGTGCTTTCGACCCATCGCGACCCATTAAGGTAGCTTATGCTACTTTAACGCGTCGTGCGCGTGAAACGCGTTCGGACCGTCTAACTAGTCCTATGACAAGTGTTATATGCCTAAACATGTTACAAAATCAGTTATGTGACAAAAGTTTAGGTTACATATGCTTAATTACCAATTATACATGAAAAGGGTATTCTGGTAATTTACCTAAGGCATATAAACTACCTATCATACAACTACTTAAACGAAGCAACCATAGGGTATAACCTCGGAAGGTTATTCCCTACCTACTATGGTCACCTAATGTATTTGGTCGAATCCTAATGATCGACCAAATGGGTCAGGTTCGAGGTATAAGCGATTTATTAGATCGCTTACCCTACGACCCTAGACAACGTGGTAATCAGTAGGCATAGTCCCAAGGGACTATAACCAACGTGATTACACTCACGTTGCGAAGTTCAAACGAACTTTGCATTGACCATAACTGGTCAATGTAGAAAGTCAAACAAAGTTTGACTTTCAGACTTTCAGACTCGAAAAGCAATAAAAGAACGAAAGAATACTTACGAAGGGTCCCCGAATGCTAATTTCGATCCGAGAATCTCAGGTATGAAACAATGGTTTCAACTTAGAGTTTCTAAGATCAAAATTCTAGTGATTATGAAGCATGGGGGGTGGGGTATTTATAGTAAAAGGTCCACCGTTAAGATCGTTTCATGGAAAACGTGCCATGATCCAAGGCGTACACTTGTCGGAAACTCATGGTGGCTAAAAGTGATCCTTATCAGCTGACTAAGCGAAAGAGAATGTGTGGTTGTGAACGAAACAGCTGGAAACTGCTGTTAGATTCGATTAATCTGGTCAGAAGGGGCCTCGCGGGCCGCCTGAGGATGTAAGGATCCTGAGGCGGGCCGCCTAGCAGTCACAGATCAGACATAAGTTTCAGAAATGACAGTTTCAGTCCCTGCACGTGTTTAAGCCCATTTCCGGCACTTCTAAGGCCCGTAAAGCCAACTTTAAGGCCCTAAAATGATGCCTAAACATTATGGACATGAAACATGCTAAAAAATATGCTGGATGTTGGTTCGTTTGGTCGTACGAACGCGATGTTCGCTTAATTACGACGAAATGCGCATAAGCGCGAAAAACGATCCAAATGACGCAACGAATGGATTTTTCTTATGCCGAACACTAAAATAAAATATTTTAGTGCTTACATAAATTTTTGGATGTCCGGATGTTTTCAGAACGTAAGTTATGCGCGAAAATGCAAACTTGTGCACTTTTTGACACTTTTAGTCCCTGAATGACACAAAAGTTTATTTTAGCACACCGAACCCCTCAAAGCCTATTTCTAAGCTATGTAAAGGATATTTATGGTATTTTTAACTTATGTCCATGTTCCGGAATGTCTGTTACAGTTCAAATTGGCATACTTTCGCAGTTTGTCAACTTTAGTCCCTGTAAGCGATTAAACTTTGATTTCACCTCACCAAACCTTCCAAAACTTATATCTAAGTTATGTAAAGGTTATTTAAGGTATGTTAAGCCTATGTCACTATTCCGGAGTGTTTGTTGCATTAAACTGGTTATATTTACGCATCAGTGCGCGTATAACCTTCCAGAAAGCGATTTAGAGTTTGAAATTGAACAAGAATTGATATGTGCAAATGATACACATATTTTTACAAATCCCAAGTATGAAATATAATATTTCATTGGTTTGGTATTTGTTTGATGGCCGTGGAGGCACAGGTGTTACAGTCTCCCCTACTTTAGGAAATTTCGTCCCGAAATTTATTTAGAGGAAACTTGTGAGAGCTTGGAAATATGAAGTTGAAAAGATCAAACAACATTGGTTAGGGTTCTGAACTTCTAGTAACTTTAATAACATCATGTTTGCAATGTAAGAGGGATACTTATATACAAGTATATGAAGCGTCATTGGTGCGTCCACCGTACCTCCATTACATCGTTCTCATTTCGTTATTTTTGTCACTATCGGTTCTTACACATAATAAATCTTACTGGGTTCCTATGCACTAAATTTCATAATTATGTACGCGTCCATAATTAGACAATTCCTTGCACAGTTCACACAGTCTATTTTATAATGTGTAGGGTAAAACCAAATGAACAAACCTGTGATGAGTGTAACTAGACCGCCATAGAGTCCTTTTAATTAAATCAATAAATGATCTAAATAGACTATCAAGGAGTCTGTTCAGCTACATCACTAGATGTCGTTCTTTAACCAAATTGTGAATCAATCTTTTAGACTAGACCACTCAAGGGTCTCTTATCGAATCATGGAATGGTACTATATAACCCAAGGGTCTTAACTACCAGGTAGAAGCCCATAAGGATTTAAGGTAGTACCTTTTGAATATCCTACTATGAATCTCTCATATGAAAACATGAAAGATTCTATGAGGATTTGAAAATCGGATCACACAAAATCATAGAGGAGAACACATAAACACATATCACATAACCACAAAATTGTTCGTTAATTTGTCTTGTAAATTGCGTACATGCATTTAAAGCACACTTGGAATCCATTCCGTGGATTTCATTTGGTACTTTAAACGTTATCAAGAATCCAACTATAAAGATAGAAAGATTCAAAAAGAAAATTCGATTTCGATTACTAGGAACCGAAGTGTTCGAATTAAGGTACATAAGGAATCCAATTAAGGACTCTGATTTGAACGATAATCATCCACAAGGATCTAATTGTAGAGATAAAAAGATCCCATATGAATTTTAGAAGTTGAAGATGTTTTGAAACCTTGCACTGGATGTGCTTAGGTCAAAACATGATATAAAATGCTTATGAAGTTGAGATGCTTGATATGTCAAGGCGACATATGAAGCAGAATTTTGAAGGTTAAGTCAATGTATGAGGAAAATATTTTTGAAAACTATGCATGGGGTTCTTTTAAGAAAAATGTGTTTAACGTTTTTGAAACCTTATATATAATACTTTTTGAAATCATAAAGTAGGTGTATTAGATAGATATATTTACAAAAATGTTTTAAAATCATGCGAGATGAATTTTGAAATTATGTATAAGGTTTTTGAAAGACATGAATGATGCTTTTCGAAATCATGCACTTGATCAGAAAATGTATTGTGTTAATATTGTCTTCAGACTATATGAAATATTTTGAAATTAGAAAGGTTGGTTTTGATAACATGGCCAATGTTTTTGAAATAACATAGACAATGCATCTAGAAAAATTGTTTTCAAACTATATGAAATGTTTTGAGATCATGAAGATTGTTTTGAAATACTTGTACTGTGTATGTTGAAAAATCAAAACGTAATGGGTATGAGATTTGAAAATACCCTTAGTTATCTAACCAAGGATTTAAAGGCACAGATGTGCGAAAAGCACGATTACTCATAATGTCACTTAATTTTCTGTACTTTGTTTCTTAGAGTGAAACGAGTACTTAAAATTTTCGAGGGAATCATGAGCAATCATTTGAAAGAGAGAAATCACAAGAGTAGTTTGTAAGGTACATAGTTCCTTGATGTAGGTATCATAGGAAAAGCCATACACACCTAGCAGGGGGTTGAGCTGGTTGGTTGGGGACTGCTTTACCATTGTGAGCGACCATGGCGAAGTTCTGAGAAGCCTTTCGCTTCTTTGACTTCTTAGGGGATCGTTCATCCATGGTCTTTGATTCCTCGATTGGTTTATTGGCTGATGGTGTTGTCGCCTGACTAGGTCCTGCCTGTCTTGGTGACTCTTGAGTGGCTTCATCCTGGAGATGATACATGGCAGTAGCTAATTCAACAGTCTTCAGGACTACTTCGCCTATTCGCTGAGCGAATTTGGCTGCTTGCTCAGATATCTGGGCGTCATCGTGATGAAGAGACATTCTTGAAGAAAAAGAAAGGCATAGGGAGAAACAGGTGAAAGATTATTGGACAATCAAAACAGAAAGATAACGCATGAAAATTGCGATCATTTGTTTGTTACCTAAGGCAAACAAATGAGACGGTGACTAATCAAAGTAAATGGGTCAAAAATAATGTATCGCGAAGACATGCTCGCCTATAAGTGAACACTCACCCCAAGAATTCCCAGGTAAGCACAACTGGTCTCGCGTCTGATGAGATGTATACGAAGTGCTTGCCTAGACAGAAAACCCAGAATACAGGCATTCACCCTTCCAGTTTGCACGTGTTCACATTATTTAAAACCCAAAACCTTGACGAAGTTTTGAAAACTCAAAGGGGTTCAAAACCATATAACTGAGAGTTCAAAACCTAGTAATCAATCATCCTAGAACAGATGATTAGTTTTCAAAGCGGTTTTGAAATTTATGTTCTTGTTGTGGTCGTCGCCTAAGGATAGGTGACGGTATTGTTTTATGACTAAACGCAAGTAAACTCGCGTTAGGGTCCTAAGAAGGTTATAGACTAGGTCAAAGCATTACTAATAACCTAATTCCCTATAACCATTGGCTCTGATACCATCTTTTTTTGTCACACCCCGACCGCGTAAAACAACAAATCGCGGCGGAAACATCGGGGCGTGTTGCAACAGAATTAATGTTTCATAACCATGGATACCAAAAAGTGTTTCGTTTTATTAAACATTGAATAATTACATCGTCTGGAAATCTAAATACACAAATTAAACATAGTCTATCATTGTTATTGAGTCACTAAGGCCTTGTCCAGTCCTATGTGAGCATGCATCTTATCAATCGATATCATTCAACAATACCTGAAACATATGTGAAAACGAGGTCAGCAAAGAAATGCTGGCGAGTACATAGGTTTTGTGAAAATAAGATTCATGACTTCTGTTTAAGAAAATGTTTAGTCTTGAACCTTGTAATTTGCTTTGTCTTTGTAAATCATTTGAAAAAAATAATAAGTTCAGGTGATATGTATAAATAAGAGAATAATGCATGATTAAATGAATAACCATGTAAAATGAGTTTGTATAAGATAAGTTGTTTGTAAATAAATGTCTTGTGAAAAGTATGTTACTTGTATAAAATGTTCTATGTCTCAAACTGAAATGATTCAAATAACGCTACAATATGTAATACCATACAAACACTTATATATAGGAAGTACCAGCGGCGTATCCACCATGCTTGTATCATATTCCACACGCATTGTTACTTAATCACTTAATCAAACCAAACCACCAAAGTAATGTTCATGCCCAATGTAAATCATGTAATATGTAACCAAAACCCAATCGTATATCGCTTTGAATCCAATCGTTTACCCAATCGTTAAAACATCGTGTGAAAACCAATCGTTTACCCAATCGTTAAATTCGTTTTAGGTTGTGAAACTACTTAAATGGTCGTCTCGCTAATAACATTCAAACCTTCTTAACTCGCATTAATAAACCCTTACCAAAGGATAGATTAATAATTCGCATTAATAAACCCTTACCAAAGGATAGATTAACATCTCGCATTAATAAACCCTTACCAAAGAGTAAATTAACAATTACAGATTCAGTCGCTACCCACAACACCCACACATAACTACGGGTGTAGTAACTAACGGGATTTGTCAGATCCTATGGTACCATAACCTAATACTGGTCGGCTTGATCATTGCTAATGAATGTCATTTGTTATGTAACTACAACCAACAAGTTTGTTCACTTTATGAAATCGTTATTAGTTTTGTATAAATCGTCTTAATCGTTTTTGAAACCATCGTTATAACATCGAAAACATTTAGCACATATGAGTCACCCCAAAACAATTGAAAGCAGTAAAATAGGGGAATAATGTACTCGCCTGAGAATGCTTGGAGGTCTTGAACAACAACCAAACAAAGCTAGAGAGAGCACGGAATCAGTCGGCAATCTAAAACTATATAAATAAACCGGACTTAAATCGGGAGATCGGATAGGATGAGGCTTGGTAAACCAAATGAGTGTTGGAACTCATATGATATGGTTTAACAAGGCCTACATACTACAATGAAACCAAACCTAAGTGCTTTCGACCCATCGCGACCCATTAAGGTAGCTTATGCTACTTTAACGCGTCGTGCGCGTGAAACGCGTTCGGACCGTCTAACTAGTCCTATGACAAGTGTTATATGCCTAAACATGTTACAAAATCAGTTATGTGACAAAAGTTTAGGTTACATATGCTTAATTACCAATTATACATGAAAAGGGTATTCTGGTAATTTACCTAAGGCATATAAACTACCTATCATACAACTACTTAAACGAAGCGACCATAGGGTATAACCTCGGAAGGTTATTCCCTACCTACTATGGTCACCTAATGTATTTGGTTGGATCCTAATGATCGACCAAATGGGTCGGGTTCGAGGTATAAGCGATTTATTAGATCGCTTACCCTACGACCCTAGACAACGTGGTAATCAGTAGGCATAGTCCCAAGGGACTATAACCAACGTGATTACACTCATGTTGCGAAGTTCAAACGAACTTCGCATTGACCATAACTGGTCAATGTAGAAAGTCAAACAAAGTTTGACTTTCAGACTCGAAAGACTCGAAAAGCAATAAAAGAACGAAAGAATACTTACGAAGGGTCCCCGAATGCTAATTTCGATCCGAGAATCTCAGGTATGAAACAATGGTTTCAACTTAGAGTTTCTAAGATCAAAATTCTAGTGATTATGAAGCATGGGGGGTGGGGTATTTATAGTAAAAGGTCCACCGTTAAGATCGTTTCATGGAAAACGTGCCATGATCCAAGGCGTACACTTGTCGGAAACTCATGGTGGCTAAAAGTGATCCTTATCAGCTGACTAAGCGAAAGAGAATGTGTGGTTGTGAACGAAACAGCTGGAAACTGCTGTTAGATTCGATTAATCTGGTCAGAAGGGGCCTCGCGGGCCGCCTGAGGATGTAAGGATCCTGAGGCGGGCCGCCTAGCAGTCACAGATCAGACATAAGTTTCAGAAATGACAGTTTCAGTCCCTGCACGTGTTTAAGCCCATTTCCGGCACTTCTAAGGCCCGTAAAGCCAACTTTAAGGCCCTAAAATGATGCCTAAACATTGTGGACATGAAACATGCTAAAAAATATGCCGGATGTTGGTTCGTTTGGTCGTACGAACGCGATGTTCGCTTAATTACGACGAAATGCGCATAAGCGCGAAAAACGATCCAAATGACGCAACGAATGGATTTTTCTTATGCCGAACACTAAAATAAAATATTTTAGTGCTTACATAAATTTTTGGATGTCCGGATGTATTCAGAACGTAAGTTATGCGCGAAAATGCAAACTTGTGCACTTTTTGACACTTTTAGTCCCTGAATGACACAAAAGTTTATTTTAGCACACCGAGCCCCTCAAAGCCTATTTCTAAGCTATGTAAAGGATATTTATGGTATGTTTAACTTATGGCCATGTTCCGGAATGTCTGTTACAGTTCAAATTGGCATACTTTCGCAGTTTGTCAACTTTAGTCCCTGTAAGCGATTAAACTTTGATTTCACCACACCAAACCTTCCAAAACTTATATCTAAGTTATGTAAAGGTTATTTAAGGTATGTTAAGCCTATGTCACTATTCCGGAGTGTTTGTTGCATTAAACTGGTTATATTTACGCATCAGTGCGCGTATAACCTTCCAGAAAGCGATTTAGAGTTTGAAATTGAACAAGAATTGATATGTGCAAATGATACACATATTTTTACAAATCCCAAGTATGAAATATAATATTTCATTGGTTTGGTATTTGTTTGATGGCCATGGAGGCACAGGTGTTACATGTTGAAGATCTGACTTCGTTACATTATGTGATTTAGCTGGAATCATGAAGAAAGGAATATGCTCCAAGAAAATTACATGTCATGAAACATATAGTTTTTTACTTACACGATCATAGCAACGATAACCTTTTTGTTTAATACCATACCCCAAAAATACACATATACCTGATTTTGGTCCCAATATATTTCGTTCAACATGAGGGCGAAGGACAAAGCAAGTACATCCAAAAACTCATAATGTAGAGTAGTCTGGTAGATGACCATATAACTTCTCGAATGGAGAAATCCCCGAATTCATCGCATTGGGAATTCAAATAATCACATATACACCAATAAGAACTGCTTCTCCCCAAAAGGTACTAGGAAACTCAGTAGATAAAAGCAAAGAACACGCAGTCTCAACAATATGACGATTTTTTCTCAAAACAGATCATAGAAAGATATTGCAATCTGTTAGCAAACATGAAAAGATTGAGCATCACCAAAGATAATGAAGAGTTGATTGAAAAATTGGCTGATGCATTGCCACATGAGACTTGGGGCACATATCTTATGATGTTAAGAAACAAGAAAGGGTTTAGCAGTTTAACTCTCAGCAAGTTTATTGAAAAGATTGAAGCTCAAGAGATGGAACAGAGAAAAATCTCAAGAATGAAAGATTTTGATGGTGAACAAGATATTAGTTTGTATTATAAAGGAGGAAGCAGTGATAAAACCAACATGTCACCAAAGATCGAAACTGCATTCAATGCTAAAAGTTCATCTGGAGGATCATCTAAAGGATCAAACATCACAACAAGTTTTTCTTCATATCCGTCATTTGATCCAAATGTGTCAGCAACCAAGAATGGCAGAAAGTTACAATGCAACATTGTATTGAATCTTGGGAATGATCAAGATTATTCTGAAAAAGTTGCAAAAAGTCACATGTCTTTGTTGGGGACTGTTTTAGAGTCATATGGTAGTTTAGTTGCAGGTCGGATTGGGAATCTGATGCTTACAAAAGAGGAGTACGATCAGATTGATGCTGAAGAAATGGAATTGATGGACATTAAGTGGTGTTTGGCAAGTGTGTTGAGGAGAGATGAGAAGTTCAAACAGATCACAGGAAGAGATGATTTCCGTGATGCATGTGTTTCTAATTTGGGTTTTGATAAATCTAAAGTTACTTGTTTTCGTTGCAGGGAAAAAGAACACTTCAAGAGGGAGTGCACTAATCGCGAAGCAAGTGGAGCCCAAAATCCGTTCAACAACAATGATTACTACCGGAAGGCTATCTATCATCAAGTTGCTCAACAACAACAAGAACCACAAGTGGCACATGGTAGAAAAACAATAGAGGAGTCTTCAAAGAGAGTATGTTTGGTGAATCAAGAAGATCAGAAATCATCGAAAGGTTTCAGTTGGGACAAATATGTTTCAGCTGATAGTAAAGCATGTCTAATAAACCAAGATGATGAAAAATTACTTGAAAGGCTTAGCTGGGAAAATTTCAGTTGGGATGATTATGATCCTAACAAAACTTCAAATCACAAAGCCTTTGTTGCTCGAGTTGCTGAAGATAGTGATAATGATGATGATTATTATGCGAAAAGAATGGCAGCTCATTTGAAAATGATGGAAGAGAGCGACAGTGATGACGATAAAGCTAAAAAGAAAAAGGAGAAAATTAAAACACCTGTCAGCAGTGATGATGAGGAAATTCCAGTGATAAAGAGAAAGGTAAAGGAAGTTCCAAAGTTCAAAGTTGATGAAGAAGTTGATGTAAGAAAGATTCATGTGAATTGTGAAACCTGTGAGATCATGAAAAAGAAAAATAGCGAATTGATAAACAACATGAACAGGTTGAAGGAATCTTACGATATTCTGAACAAGGCCATGAATCAGTACAATGAGTCAAGTAGCGAACAAGCAACAGCCGTGAAAACACTTCAAGGAGCTTTCATAACAAAGTAGAAAAGTGTTAACAATTATATTGAAAAATGTGCTATTCTGGAACAAAAACTGGAAACTTAAAGAATTGAAACAGAAAGAGTAATTAGGTTGTTAAAAAGTTACTCGTGTACTTCTTATGTTATTGACAGGATTTATCCAACTGTTGAAGGCATGAAGGCATTTGAGGATGATGAAGTAATTGAGGAACAGAAAGTACCTGAAGAAAAGACTTCTAAAAAGGAAAAAGTAAAGAAGAAGGATACTAAAGTAAAGACATCCGGTAAGAAACAAGGTGTCTGTTACAACAAGTGTCCACCCCCGCTTGAAAATGGATATTCTCCGAGAAATCCAAATTCAGAAAGAGTCGAAAAGGCAACAAATTTACAGTGGGAGTCGGAGTCTTCAGTTAACTTGCCAGAAAATATTGATGTCATTTTTACATCGTCTGACACTGATCAATAATCTCAATTGATGAAGAAAGTGGTGGATCATGTGTTAGATAACGATGAAATGGAGGAGTCAAAGTCGGAGTCTAAATCAGAGTGAAAGTCTAAGTCCGACATATCAAGTCCTTCAGTCAAAAAGGAGAAACGGGTTTACAATAAAGAATTCCTGTTATCAAAATCTAATTTGAATGACGGATTAATCAAAGTGGCATATACTTTGAATGATTCAGACAAATTATATTCTGATGAGGAATTTCCAATAAGAGGTGTCAAATCTGACATGATCAAAAAGGTTTTCAAACTAACAGAAATTAATATTTCTGAAATAAAAGATGAAAATCTTTCTAAAAAACCTAATCCTTACACCTCAAGAGTTCAACAAAGGTTAAACAAGAAAAAGGGTTACAATTCTGGTTCTGGTTTTTAAAAGAGACCAAACCATAATGGTAATTACAAAAAGAAAGGTCTGGGTTTTATTCCACCAGAAAATTATAAAAATGAAAAATATGTTCGAGATTTTAAATCAAAAATGATATTTGTTTCAGGTACATCTTTTGAAGAGGAAAAAGAAACTTTGTTCAGAAAGCATTCGAACAAAGAATTCTTTGCGAAGAAGCAAGAAGAAATGGAGAAGATGGTTGATCAAAAGAAGAAGGAGACTCGAACCTGTTTTAAATGTGGTAGAATTGGACATCTAGCTGTGAAATGTTCACAAGCAATTCAAACCAAACAGTGAGTTTCTAAACTGAAAGAAAAAATGGTTGAGTTTGAACCACCAATTGAGAGAACTAAACTTTTCAAAAATTCAAAATTTTAAATTGGTGAATGTTCAAAGAGGTTTTACAAGAAAAGTGCAAATCTTGACAACCAAAAATGGGTTGTTAAGAAATCTGATGATGGGTCTAGCAATGATTCTGATTCGTCAAAATTAGAGGAGCTATTTTCAGGTGATGAACCTGATTCCATAAAGTCAGAGGAGCCACGTGTTGAGCTGAAGTTGGGAACATCAGTACCTCCAATGGATGATGTAAATTTTCCACCACTTCGGGCTGAAAATTTTAAGAAGAAAATTGGTAAGGTTGAAATTTCAAATCAATTTTATTCTGAAAAGAAAGAATTTGATGTTGAAAAATTTTTAATGCCAAAGTGAAACATATTTTTGGAAAAATGGTTGATGGGAAGGTTAAAGGGGTGAAGGAGTTTTATGAGAAAAAGTTGAAGAAACCAGGTAAGTACGCTTCGTCCCAGGTTTGTGACTGGGATGGAACCTATTATTCTGATTAAATTTAGGACTTGCCGGAGCTCCCAGGTTGGTAAGAGTGGAGCAGGAATCGGCATCTTTCTTGAGAAATTCACTTCGGTGATATTTCGTTTTACAAGTGGTAAATCAGGGACATTAAGTTTTACTTGATTTTCTACAAGTGGTTATGGTTGATTGAACTTAAAACTGTTATAGTTTTCTAAGGATGAAGTTGAAAGACAAAGTGATGAATTGAACCCCAGTTTTACAAGTGAGAAAATCAACAAAACTTATTTTCCGGAAAAACCATTTGATTAAAACAAACTTAAGTGTTTTGAAATCACAATGGGAAAATAGTTTGTTGTAAGGGGGAGTTCTGATTGTTTATGCCAAGTGGATGGCGAATTGAAGCAATTCACAACAGTTGTCACTTTGCTTGTATAGTTTGTTTTCAAATTTCCTTTAAATGATTTTGAATTTTAGGGGGAGTAAGAATTTTTCAGAAAATCCAAAAACATTTGAAAATTTGAAAAAGTAAAAAACATGATAAAAACCTACTGGAAATAAGAATTTTTCAGAAAATCCAAAAACATTTGAAAATTTGAAAAAGTAAAAAACATGATAAAAACCTACTGGTAAAAACAACAAAAACATTAAAAAATGAAAATGAGTTTTGTTTTGAAAAAGAGGAAATGATAGTACATCAGTGGACGATCACAGCATGCTAAAGAATTGGAAAGTTAAAAAGTGATAAACGGTCTCACTGATGATGTGTCAGTAGTTTTTGCACATTTAGTAGATTGTGTCGAGATATAAACCTAAATTCAAACTTGCTTATATCGTGGGGAACATCTCTCAGATATATGGGTAACCCCCGAAATCTTGTTTGAAAGGTCCCTCTTTCTGAGATACTAGGTCTTTATGCTCAGTGATATATGGCGTATTATCTCGGGACTTCTGATTTTGCGGAAGCAATGGCCTAGTCCCCGTATAATACTTTACGCTTGCTTAAAATATATCCCCCCCTCAGCATAAAAAATGATGAAGCATTGAAATATGTCAATCGTGTGCTGTTGAAGAAAATATCCTCTAAAGGTGACACACCAAAAGTTGAAGCCGTCATCTCTCTGCTGAACGGAAGTTCTGACCTGAGCTCTCACGGCCCTCGTAATTTAACCTGAGCTCTCACGGCCCTCGCAATTTACAGATATCATCTGTGGTATACTCACCTGTAAGACTGAATATTGGGATCTGGATACGAGAGTATATTCTGAGGTGGGACACGCGAATAAGTTTAAGTACTTAAAACATTAATCTCGTATCTCGAAACAGTTGAACTTTGTGTGGAAATTTAAGTGGATTAGTATACTGACAATCTACGTGAATCGTTTAGAACTTAAAATGTTTAAAGCTTAACGGTGTTGGTGATTTGTTTCATAAACTAATATGATCCTCTTACACAAACTCACAAAAATATTGTATGTAAATATGTCTTTTCTGCATTTCATTCTATTCAAAAATCCAAAAAGATTTTCGGAGTGTTTTAGCATAAATTTTGAAAAGTCAAAAAGATTTTCGACAACTGATGTTGGAGAGCTGATTTTCAAAATTCCAAGTGCTAAACAGGATGAACAGGTTTGGAAGAGTGTGTTTGAAAAGTTATTCTCACAAGTGGTCATCAAAATTTTTAAATGATAAATCATTCTATTCATACAAGTGGTTCATCAATGATTAACATTGTAAAATCATTTATTTTGTGAAATTTATTTCTGGGTTAAGAATGTGCAGGTTAACCAGGTTTTGATCCAGAGTAGGATGTGAGCCAGGTTTCAATTCTAGAACTTGTGAAAGTCAGAATATCATCCTAGCACAACTCAAGGGGGAGTTTGATTGCAAAGGGGAGTCTGAAGCTGATGATGCTGATGAACTTAAGGAATCAAGAGATCTGATCAAGAAAGTGTAAGAGCCAGCTACATATCTTGGGATGATAGTGAGATAAGAGTCAGGTTGAAATCCTGGAGAAGAAGAGAAGACAGAGATTGAGGATACTTTACATTGTTAGATATTTCGGGAGAAGTCGAGAAGACTAATAAAGACTAAAGATGCGAAGACTCGACACTGAAGACTCGTCAACATTTGAGGGGGAGTCTGTTGGTGCATGCGTCTGTCGACTTCGTCTTGTATCGAGTCTTGTATGTTTGTAGATAGATCAGGGCACGTTATACGAGAAAAATGTCAAATATAGGGTGAGGGGCAGTTTCAAACGAAATTAGATTTGGTAATTCCGCTTGAAAGTGTCAAGACCGTTTCAAACGAAATCACTAATCTCGTTTGAATGTGATTTCGCTTGAGACAGGTTCAAGTGGAATTACATGCCTATATATAGTTGATTGCTGATTTCGTTTGGGACAAGTTGTGTGATTCTGGTTTAAGCAACGAAGTGCTGCCGAAGTGTCTACTCGCTGTAATACTTTGTCAAATCAATCTAAAGACAGTTTAAAGTGGAATTCTAGCTGAATTGAACTCGATACTTCTATTTCCGCCTTTCGTATTGAGAAAAACTCTTCTGATCAACTCATTCGGGTCTGAAAACGATCCTACATAAGCTCTTTTAATCTTGAAAATCAAAAGTAAACAAAGAAACGTACTTTTTCCAACATTAGTACTAAAAAAAGTTGTTTTTATACCTTATTTGATATAATTTATATGTTGTATTTTGTGCATATCAGACTCGAATGAGACATAGATGCTGACATGGTAGAAGGATTAGAGACTAGATACTGTTTGAACTGATAAAAAATGTGGGATCCAACGCAGAAGGCGGCATGGTGCTAGAAGACTCGGTATCTACTGATGTGTAACACCTCGCTTTTCGCAGCTTTCCGTTTTTAGAAAGATTGTATCGTACTTCTAGTTTTTGAAACTCGTTGACTCTATAATTTTATTTCGTTCCAAACCATTGAAAATCCGAGACTTCGATCGTAATGAAATTGATCCTTTGTGTTAAATACTCATTGTTTATACATCGATATGTGCATTCGTTTGATACATGATTCGTAATTCGCATAAATGTAAGTTTAACTCGTAGATAATGATCGTGTATTCAAAATTCTTAAACCTTCCATACCTTCAAACACTTGGTTATTCGATAGTTATATTATTTTCACTTGATTAATAGCAAAATATAAATCATACATACTTATTACATTGATTGGTGACACACCTATTTCATCACACCTTTGGTTTAATTAAAACATGTTCCTTTGCATTCTAGGCTTGTGTATGTTAAATAAAGCTTGTCACATCATTAATACATAACATATTCAGCTAATATACAACAACTAAATGTCAAAAAAAAATGAATAAAGGCTGCTAGAATTTGCGATGACATATGGGCTGCATTAAGTCCTTTGTTTGTTAGTTTACTACCCACTTATCACATTCAAAGACCAACCCACTTAAATCCTAATCCTTTCCCTATAAATACCCACTTATTTCCAGCCACTTTACCACTTTTACAACCCTTAAACCCTCTAAAAAACACACTTAAACACAGCTGAGTTCCAGCAACAAAATCAGAAAGTTTAACACTTTCTAAGTGGGTTCTAGCTCACTTCTTTTGCTCTTTTCTACTCATTTCTTTCTTCCTAACACTTGGATTACCTCTAGGAAGGTTTTCACAAGATTACTTGGGTAATCTAAGGTGAAACCTCACCATTTTTGAGGCCTAAAGTGTAATAAACTATCTGCTCATTTTTATTTCTTTGTATGTTCATTTTCATGTTGATAACTTGATGGAATCTTGTTCCCATCAAGCTCCCAATCAAGTCTATGATTGTGGGTTTGTATTTGGGTGATTACTATCAAAGTTATGAGTTGAAACACTCACTTATTTTCTGTTTAAACTTGATAAACAAATGATGAAAATAAGCACAAGTCATCATCTTTTATATGATGAACTTGTGACTTGTGAAATGTGAACAAATGGAGGCTTTTGCCCTCCAAATTAAGTTCCACTCCTTCATTTGAACACTTTTATGACTTGATTAGATTAGATTTACTTTATTGTTATTCATGACCCTCCCACCATCTTCAAGATGGTGTGTGTAGTGGTGAATCTTATAATGAGGTTTTCTAACCTCCATGCTTGACATACATGATGCTATATGACAATACTTGATTGGACTTTGTTTTTAGGAGGTATTATTACTATATTAACTATGTATAATTATATAAAAACATGGCTAAGTTTGTGGTGTTAATCAAACCATGATTACCCATCATAAACCTAAGCTATCATATCAAAGATTCTAGAGTTCTTGTTATGATTCCAATGGGTAATTTGGGACGCATGAAACCACTTGATATGGTGTCATAAACAAACTCTTAGAACTTAGATATTACTTTCATATATACACACCCTTACTACTTTAAATTCCTAATCCCGATTCTAAACACCCCATAAACTCCAACACCGAACAGGTTCATTCTCCTATTCTTATTAACTCGTCAATACATGGATAATCGGAAGACTTAGCAATTTTGTGAGTATACTTGATTACTTGATACTTTAAACTTGGGGTTATACGTTTTGTGTTAGACTTATCATTAACTTCATACGAGCCTATCATTGACATATATAGCGCCATAGGATTAACGCATCGCCTGTAAACTTTGGGTTATGTTAAGAGCTTATTGCATTTCATCATTGGTTTGATTAGTTAAACACATGCCGATTTTATTGTTTATCTTTTTTCAGTAGCTTGCCATGTGGAATTGTTTAAAACTTATCTTTTATGCTATGTATGAAAACCTCTATACTCGCCAACGCATATTTGTGTTGAACTTTATTTTAAACATGTTACAGCTTGAGGATGACGATGCTTGAAACTGAAGTAGTGATGATGCTTAGATACACATATAGACGTCTTAGGTTTTAATATGTTGTATAAATTTTGTACTTGTTTGTTGTATCATTTTTCTTGTATTGAACATGTTGTATTTCAAGTTCCATGTATTGTAACACTTTTGAATGAAATGAAATCAGTTATCTTTAATTCTATTGTCACTTTATTGTTATGATGAAATGAGCAATCTATTTTCGTCTCACTCCGATGTTTCCGCTATCGATTGGGGTGTGACAGATTAGTATGAGAGCCAGGTTTCGATCCTGAGACCTGTGGGCCGTGAAACATCTTTATGTGCTATTCTTGAAATGCCTTTTTATGTGCTCACACTTGCTTTATTATTCCATAACCTACGCCTTTCCTAAGGCTATTTAACACGATTATGTTAAAAATAAAGAACCCTCGTATTATACAAAGGAGACGACTTCACCAAAATAGACGTGAAACCCACAATTTGGTGAACGACTCTCAATCCACTTATTTTTACACATAATTCTCCATCAAGTTAGGAGTGAAATCCTCACCTTGATGGAGAATTCCCATTTCAAATCTAGTGGACCCTCGTCAACGTGTCGGAATTAACTTTCTTGACCCGACGAGTCATAACCACACTTAGGGTACGACCTTGTCAAGTTAGGAGTGAAACCCGCATCTTGTCAACTAGTCCCACTCCTTGGCATATATAGACAAGTTATCTGGTCATCTAGGTTATCAGGCATAACCCAGATGGCTTATCTAGTCATCTAGGTTCGGGCATAACCTAGACAAGTTATCTGGTCATCTAGGTTATCAGGCATAACCCAGACGACTTATATGGTCATCTAGGTTATCTGGCATAACCCAGACAAGTTATCTGGTCATCTAGGTTATCAGGCATAACCCAGACATCTTATCTAGCCATTTAGGTTCATGCATAACCCAGAGAAGTTACCTGGTCATCTAGGTTCAGGCATAACCCAGACGACTTATCTGGTCATCTAGGTTCAGGCATAACCCAGACGATTTACCTGGTCATCTAGGTTATCAGGCATAACCCAGACAAGTTAGCTGGTCATCTAGGTTATCAAGCGTAACGCAAACGAGTTACCTGGTCATCTAGGTTATCATGTTTCTCAAATTCAAAAGAACTTTCGACCACTTTGGTTTAGTCAAAAGTTCTGTTTTTGGAACAACCCAAATTTTAATCAAACCTTCATTATACTATTATTCATATTACGCTTAACACGATGCAACCTCTTCTTTTTCAAGATTCAAATTACTTTCAAGATTCTTACACACGCATCATACTAAATCTTTTCATACACTTATACATTGTTCACATGCATGATTTAAAAAAAAATGGTCACTAACGAGATTTACATTACTCGTAATCCCAAAATGGAGGCATATCATCAAGATAGGAGTGACTTCCTCACCTTGACGATTAGCTCCGCTCCTTCCCTTCTAAAAAACAACCTCACCAACAGGCTAGGGGTGATTCCCTTACCTCGGTGATTGTTACCAAACCTTCTTTTTAAAAGAGACTTTATTATGCAAACCACACGATCAAATTTTATACCTAAATCGTTCATCTTTTTGTCAAAATCCCTATTTATGCAAATTTCAAAATTCATTGTTTTATCAAAACGTATATCTTACTCTACAATCTATTTTACATCAATCCCATACACGAAATTCCTAATCATACATTAAACATTTTATTTCCCGATTTTTAAAACCTTATGAAATGATAGATATCAACTTAATCGGTATAATGAACTCTTGCCCACAAACTTCATACTCGACCTAATCACTAAAACACGCTCACATTATATTATTATACTAAGGACATTTGTTCTTAATCGAAAACCAAACTAACTTTTCTTACATGCTTATAAAACCTTGTAGATGTTATAAGATCATTTTGCTAAAACCCTCTTTTCAAAATCAATAGGATCATCTCGCTAAAAATCTTTATCGAAATCACTAAGTCATTTTGCTAAAGTTCTCTTCAAAGACTAAGGTCTTCACGAGAACTTTTGAATTACAACTTTTTTTACAAGATCTTTAAATGATGCGAACTTACTGTTTTCAACAACCTTTTCATACACCGCTCAATACATCATTTCAATTCCAAAACACGTGGGCAAGGAGACTTCATAGGAACCGACAATCTTCGATATACTTAAATCTTTTTTTTAAACAAGAGTAGCATTTCCTTTTTTCAAAACACATCTCACATAACAATCAAATACCTTATATTCTATTGACATTCACAAACTTGATTCTACAATCCAAGTCGAACTAAATCTATTTTTTTTATTCAATAAACTCAACGTTTTGCGCAACAACTATACATGCATATCATCGTACATGTTTTAGTCAATATCTCACGACAATTTCACTTATATCATTCGTTTGTACATACTTAAACTTCTTGATCGTTTTATATGCTTAAATTCATTATGTTTCAAGTAACACTATATACGCAATCATTATTATTCATGCTTATACCCTTACTTGTAATCATACTTATACTTATACTCGTACGCATACTTATATTCATACACTCGTACCTATAAGTGAGCGTAACCCGAGGGGTTCACTTACGTTGGTCTCATACATACTTAAACATAAACATGCGTACATTCTTATACGCACACATTCTTATTTTCAAAATTTATGTATACCCTGATTCATACACAACTAGTACAAACTATGCGGATCATGTGGCGATCAATATAATCGCGGGTGCACATGGAATTATAATGGTAGGCGCATGAGAATCATAGGGTGTACTACTGTGTATGGTAAGACACGGAACGTAACATGACACAGAATAATGAAACGGATGTAACACGGTCAAAACATGGTGGACACGCCGCTGGTACTTCCTATATATAAGTGTTTTCACCATGTTACCAAACTTTCGTAAAACGTGCCATGATAAATTCGGTGTTTTGCAGACCTTGTTTAGACCCGATACACAAACTTTAACAACTCACAAACGCAATGCTAAACGCACAAAATCCGATTATCCACGACGAAGCCTTATCCTCAACACTTGTATTCGCATTTTATCCAATGATCATTCCTATCACAACATTCATACGATGAATCGTTCGTTCACTCTCATATCACAACCATTTCTAATTATTCCTTCACTTTTATACAAACCTTATTTTGCAATCAATCAAATCCTAAAATACTTCCTTGTTTTAAAACTATCTTCCATCCTTTATTTGGTCGCAAACACACTTAGACGGCCTGTTATTTCCAAAATTTTAACCTTCCCAATTCTCACCAATGAACAATTTTCCACAAACAAATAATTCTACAAATGCTCCTTAAGACCGATAAAACTTTCTTACAACTTATGATGAGGGGCCGTACCTTTTATCAAAATAAGTCGAGTTTTATACGAAAGCTTTCCTTCTTAGGAAACATACTTTAAAGTACCTCTCCGTTTGAGCTATTCAAACTTGTTTAAAGCTCACTTTGCCTACACACATGCATGTTTAACTTATGCTTGATGCCTCAAGTCATCTTAGTCAAACAAACTCTTTTTACAAACCTATCCTTCGTACCTCAACTATTTAGTATATGTTTTCAACGCGTCTCGAATCTCCAAATCTCGATTTTAGTCAATTGTTTCAACCAAAACGCCTTTTCAAAGTCTTCCTCTTGAATAAATTTCGGGAAGAAATTTCCTAAAGGAGGGGAGGCTGTAACGCCTCGCTTTTCGCAGCTTTCCATTTTTAGAAAGATTGTATCGTTCTTCTATTTTTGGAAACTCGTTTCCTCTTTAACCATATTTCGTTCCAAACCATTGTAAATCCAAGACTTCGATCGTAATGAAATTGATCCTTTGTGTTATGTACTCATTGTTTATGTGACAACTGACACAAAACCGGTAATTTCCGTACTATTTTAAATTATTATTTATTATCTGCAATTATGTGCTTAAACGTCAACATTGTCTGATTACTTGCTATACATATGAATTCATGCATATTTTGTACTTCAAATATTGCTTTGTGCATTACTTTAGGCATTGCGTTAGAAAGACTAGTAAACTCACTGGTAAGACACACTGTGTCAAGAATTCTGCAGAAAGCAGTCAGACAATAGAATTAGGGCCTAGGAATAGGTCCAACATCTAAAATACATTAAAACCCAAGTATGGATACAAGGGTTAGCACATAAACTTTCTGGAAGCTAAACTATGCACTAAAAGACACCCGAAAAGTACCTAAAATGCTGAATTCTGCATAATTAAGCAATAAACAGCATTTTAACACTAAAATATCATGCAGAATTTATGATTTAGTGTCCAGAATAACTACAAAGTGTTGGGAATTGAAACTGCCACAAAAGGTGCTTCATACTTAGTGAAACTGCACAATTCAGCACTTTAACGAACCGTAACGAAACGAACAATCGGACACTACCCAAAAAATCAAATTTTCACTAGAGACATTGTTTTAGTGTTACGAAGCTAGTTATGGTCACTGAATATCATATTACATCCTAATATCACTAAACACATAAAATACCTAACTTAATACTTGAAAACTAACTAGATTAAAGTAATTAAAAGTTGAAACATGTAGGACCGTATTTGACAGTCAATTGAGTCAATTCGAGCTAGCAACTACCGAAAATGCAGCGGAAATACAAAATCGGCATGAATCAAAGCAAGAAATGAGTAGAAACAGATATAGATCACTTTAAACTGGTTTTCTCATTAATTCTTCAAGAAATAGTCGAGCAGCAGTTCGGCTACACAGTAAACATGAACGTTACAAATGAGAAAACAACATGGGTATTTATAGGGATGGAGGTTTCGCTTATGTGACCATGTCCATAAGAGCGAAACTATCAAGTTGTGGTTTCGCTTTTATGGCACATGTACATAAAAGCGAAATATCAACATGTAAATCAAACAATTACACTTCAACCCCCTATACAATACATATTTAACACATCTAGACCCTATACATTGATCAACTAAGACTAAGACGCAGGCTTTAGACATTCGTGCACCAACAAACTCCCCCTTGGATACAGCCGGAGTCTTCAGTCTTATCTTTGGGTCTTCAGAGTGACTTGAACTTTCTTTCTCTAGACTTAGGCTTCTTCAGCAACTTCCTAAGCTTCTCTTTCTCTTTCGCAGGCTCCCCCTTTCATCAATCTTCTGTGCTTTTGGAATCAACACCTGGATTACCAGCAACAAGCTTCCTTTTGCTTCAAGCTCGTCTTCAGACTCCCCCTAAGACTCTGCTATCGGGATCTTAATCTGGAACTTTCACCTGCAAACCTCAAACATTTATAAGAATAAACATTTTAAATGTCCAGAATTGATGATCTGGTTCTTTCACAATCCTATAAAGATTTGACTATATAAAGAGTCAAAACAACTAAACTTAACACTTTACAATCAAATTTCAAACCTTTTAATTTTCAAAATTATTGTTTAGTGACACATGAGCAAAATCAGGATACTGTTTTTCAAAAAATTTACATTTTGACACTTTTCAGATTAAACACTGTCACACCCAGTTAACCAAGTTCAATTCAATGACCTTGGACAACTGCTTGGTCCACCAAATCCAAGTTAATGACCTTGGTTGACCGAATTATGAAGTACGTAGTTATTTCATTCTGAAAATAGTTCAAACGAATGAACTTTTGAACATTTTGAACTTCCAAACACTCTTCAACTGTCCAACACTGTACCAATCATTGTTCTGCATCACCAGCTTACCCAACCCTCATCATACACTGACATGATCTGCACTAAGCTTTGATCGTCGGATTCCCAATGTCAGTTGTCGAAAATAAAATGAGAAACTAAAATATTTTTGAATTTTTAACAGGATAAACAGAAAACTGTACACACAATCTTTTTGTGAGCGTGTTAAGGGATCATATCAGCTGCTGACGAGATACAAGTACCGTTAAGCTGGATTACATTTTCAATATTAAACAGTTTGCATTGATTGTCGATATACTGGTCCACTTTAAATTTTCACACAAACTTCAATCTGTTCAGGATACGGATTTAATGTTTTAAAGCTTAACTTTCATATGTGTCCCACCTCAGAATATACTCCTGTATCCAGATCCCAATATTCAGTCTTACAGGTGAGTTTTAACACAAATGATATCTGTAAGGGGTTAATAAATTATGAAGAATCATGAGAGCTCAGGTCAGAACTACCGTTCAGCAGAGAGATCATGACTCGACTTTTTGGGTGTGTCCCCTTTAGAGGATCTTTTTTACAACAGCATTGCTAAGCAATTTTATTGTCTTATCATATATGCTGAGGGTGATGCTATGTTTCAAGCATTTGCGAAAAGTATTATTCAAGGATTAGGTCAGAACTACCGTTCAGCAAAAGTCCTGGAATAATACCCCTGATATCACTGAGTAAACAAACCTAGTATATCAGAAAAAGGAATCTTTCAAACAAAATTTCGGGGGTTACCCATATATCCGAGAGATGTTCCCCACATAAAAGCAAGTAATTTTTATGTTTATATCCCGAACAAATCTACTAAATGTGTAAAAACCTATCGGCATATCATCTACAATACTGCTTAACACATTTATACTTTTCATTTCTTTAGCGTACTGCACCTGTCTAGCTAATGTACTATTATTTCCCTTTTTTACACAAACTCATTTTTACTTTTTCAAATGTTTTTGGTTTTTGTAATTTTATCATGTTTTTGTATTTTTCTGCAAACTTTCTCCCCCTAAAACTAAAGCATATTTTTGTGTTTTTGTTTTTATCGAAAAGTAGAAAATAAACTGTACAAACAAAATTGACAACACGACAAAAGTTCACGTCAGATCGCCGCCCAACTCGGCTTCACATTCAATAACCCGCCCAGATTGCAGATTTTTCATCCCGTTCAATTTTAAAAGATAATAAAATCTCTTTTTATCAAATGGTTTAGTATAAAAATCCGCTTTCTGATCATTGGTGTGCAAGTGTTCAATCCGAATTAACTTTTTCTCGTGACAATCATGGATAAAGTGGTGACGGATCTCAATATGTTTTGTTTTTGAATGGTGAACCGGATTCTTAGTGATGTTAATAGCCGCTTCATTGTCCACGTAGATAGGAGTATCTAAGAACTACAAACCGAATTCTCGCATCTGCTGTTGGATCCAAAGGATCTCCGAACAACAGCTGGAGGCTGAAACGTATTCAGCCTCGCATGTAGAGAGCGCTACTGCGGTTTGTTTCTTACACTGCCAGGTAACGAGTCGAGTTCCGAAGAACTGACACCCAGCAGTGGTGGACTTTGCGTTTTGCTTGCAGCTCCCAAAATCAGAATCAGCAAAACCAGATAAAGTAAAGTCACCCGATCGAGGATACCACAAGCCGATGCTTGAGCAGCCTTTCAAATACCATAAAATACGTTTCACAATGGTCAGGAGTGACTGCTTAGGATTTGACTGATATCTGGCATAAAGGCACGTCGGGTACATGATGTCTGGACGGGAAGCCGTGAGATACATCAGAGAGCCAATGATAGATATGTACAATGTCTCATCCATCTTCACACCATTCTCGTCTGGACAAATTCCATGATTCTGTGCAAGGGGGGTGGATGCAGGACTGCAATCTGTCATGTCAAACTTGTCGAGCACGTCCTTCACATACTTCGTTTGGTGAATGAAGATTCCGTCGGGCATTTGTTCCACCTGCAGCCCGAGGAAGAACTTCATCTCCCCCATTGAACTCATCTCGAACTTTTTCTTCATCACCTTTTCAAATTCTTTGCATAGGTCGTCGTTGGTGGATCCAAAAATGATATCGTCAACATATATCTGAACAATCAACAAGTGGCCTGCCTCTTCCTTGGTGAACAAAGTGCTGTCTACTGTCCCTCTTGTGAACCCGTTGTCCAACAAGTATGTCGAAAGCGTCTCGTACCAGGCTCTCGGGGCCTGGTGAAGTCCGTACAGCGCTTTATCCAGTAGATACATCTTGTTTTTGTGCAGTGGATCTGTGAACCCCGGCGGTTGCCCCACATACACTTCTTCTCTGATAGTTCCGTAAAGGAAGGCAGATTTGACGTCAAGTTGATATACTTTAAAATCTTTCCATGACGCGAAGGCTAGAAAAATCCGAATTGCCTCTAGTCTGGCAACCGGTGCGTAAACTTCATCATAATCTATTCCTTCCTGTTGACTGAAACCTTGAACCACAAGTCGTGCTTTGTTTCTCACCACAACACCTCTGTCATCACGCTTACATTTAAAAACCCATTTCGTCTTGATTAGCTTTTGATTCTTAGGCAGATCGACAAGTCTCCAGACGCCCAATTTTTCGAACTGTTGCAGCTCCTCCTGCATTGCATTCACCTAGCTATCCTCAGTCAATGCCTCTTTGTAGGTTCTGCGCTCTATCTGCGAAATAAAACATTTTAATGAGACTTCTTTCTGCATATCAGCAATAGATGAATAGAAACATGTAAGAGCTCGATCTATTTGATGTCGGGTTTTAACACCACTTTGCAGGTCACCAATAATCTTTTCTGAGGGATGATAAGACAACGTCCGTGGCATAGCATTGTCAGGCATATTTACTTCCGATTCCAAGCTCGATATGTCAAGATCAACGGTTTAATCCTTAGCTTTCGTTGGATCCTCATCAAAAGTCGGAGCGGGTTCCGCTTCTGAGTCGTCAGATTCGTCAAACGATGGAGCTGGTTCCTCTGGTGGTTCATGAGCTGTTCCACTTGGTCCTGCTTCATCATCGTGAGTACCCACGGTGGGTTGAGAAACTTCTATCGGTCTAGATACTTGCTCCTGTGACACATTTTGCTGATATAGGTACATAAGAGCTAGTTCCTCCTCACTCGGCTCGACCAGCAGATGAAACGACTCCCAGAGCTTATCGTAGTCGAACAGGAATCTTTGTCTGGGAAGTTGTGGTGATGGGGTGTGCTTCTGACAATCCACGTGTTGGACTTGAATCACCTTACCCAGGCATGGTACGAACACCCTCTTGAGTGGGCTAGCGTAACCTACAAAGAAACCCTCATTAGATTTAGTGCCAAATTTACCGTTTTCATCAATAAAAGTGCAAGGAGACCCGAATGGCTCCAAAAACTCAAGATTCAGCTTATCATGGTGCAACAACTCAAAGCAAGTCTTTTTATACTTCTTGGCAGTGAGAACTCTATTCAATGTGTAACAAGCTGCTGAAACTGCTTCACTCCAGAAAAAAGATTGGTAGCTTGGAATTGGCTAACATTGTACGAGCTGTTTCTATCAGGGTCCGATTCTTTCGTTCAGCTACGCCGTTTTGCTGTGGTGTGTACGGCGCACTGAATTCATGAAGAATTCCCTTCTCGTTGCAAAACTCATACATCTTGTTGTTCTTGAATTCCATTCCGTTGTCGCTCCGAATCCTCCGGATTGGCAGTTTATACATCGTTTCCATCTTCTTGAAAAGCACCATCAAAGACTCAAAAGTTTGATCTTTTTGTTCCAAGCACACTACCCAAGAAAATCTCGTAAAGTCATCAGTCACCACCAAGCAATATAAGTCTCCGCTGATGCTCTTTACGTTGACAGGCCCGAAGAGATCCATGTGCAATCTCTCAAGAGGTAACCTGATCGTGTTCATGATCTTCAAAGGGTGTGACTTCCGAGTCTGTTTTCCTTTCTTACACGCTACACAATCATCATTTAAGTGAAAATTCTTCAAATTTACACCATCAACTAAATCATTATGTACCAAAAAGTTCATTTTGCGAAGATGAATGTGGCCCATCTTACGATGCCACATTATTGAATCTTTTTCCGTCGCTTTAGTCTTTGACACAAAACACTGTTTCTGATGAGTTGTTGGTGTTGCGACGCTCATATCAAGATAATACAAGTCGTTTTCTCGTGGAGCACGCAACAACACCATCTCATCAGGGATTTTAAACCCCGGCTTTAAAACCACACATTCAGTTTTTGTAAAATGTACACTAAACTCTTTATCACAAATTTGAGAAATACTGAGTAAATTGTTTGTTAACTCCACTATGTAGTTCACTTTGTCGAATGAAATCACGCTATTTGACAGCGTTCCTTGACCAACAATCCTTCCACCTTGATTCCTGGCAAATCCAACATAGCTTCCGTTTATGGATTTGACATCATATAGCAAAGCAAGCGTTCCAGTCATATGCCTTGAAGCTCCACTATCCATAATCCACTTTGACAGTATCGACTTGGGCAGCCTGCAAACATTATAGATGTTTATTTAAAACAATGAAGTCCATGGCTTCTTAACTTGTGAAACACTACCAAACACTACATCACACTTCTCATCAGTCTTAGGAAAGTTAAACGTGACATTCTGAACATCAGTTTTTACTTTTAATTTTACTTCATTTGTGATTGGAGGAAATTCTGCAAGAAACTTATCAAGCTCAAATTCAAATTCATGATTATCATTAGCAACCACTTTTGATTCATAAAATTCCTTTACCCCTTTGACTTTTCTGTCAACCATTTTTCCAAAAATATTCAGAACATTGGGATTAAAGACTTTTGAATCAAACTTTAACTCATTCTCCATTTTCTTCACCTCAACTGATTGTTTTGGTTTAACTACCCATGATTGAGTTTCAAAAATTTTTGTTTTCGGATAAATCTTTGAAGTCTTTTGTGACTTTGAAGATTCGCCAATTTCGAATGTCGATTTCGGATTATCTTCCGACTTCAATGATTCACCTCTTTTCAAGATGCGGATTGGTGAAACCATTTGTATTTTACCCTTTTTGTCAACTGGTGACTTAGGTCGAGGTTTTTGAACAACAGGTTTAATGACAGGTTTTTCGAAAACTTTCTTGCATTGTTTTGCCATGTGTCCGATTTCATTGCAGCGATAACAAACTCTTTTGTCATACTCGACAAAAGTTGACTTGAACGACTCTTCTTTCAGTTTCTTAGTCGCATTGAAATCGTCAATAGCTTTTTGACTAAAACTGTATTCCTTTTCATCATCCACACTTGGTCCAACAACAAAAACATCATTCATTTTATCTTTTGGCTTGACAACCTTCTTAGCCATCTTTTTCTCAAAACCAATTCCTTTGTTTTTAAAGTTGTTACCATTTTCTTGTTACCATTACCTTCCCATTCCTTTTTCCCCAAGTTGTTGACACGTGTTATAACACATGACTTTTTAGGTTTCGAAAAGAATTCTTTTTTGTTTACCACATTAATGTCAATTTCAACCAATTTGAAAACCTTTTCAACATTTTCATTTTTTGCATTCTGAAGCGGATACTCAAAATCAGAATAAAGCTTGTCAGTTCCAATCATAGTGTAAACCACCATAATCGGATCATCATTCGTACTCTTGTCTGATTTCAGTATGAAACAATCTAAAAAATTACCCTCATCTTCAGAATCAGTAACAGACTTCTCAGAATGAGATTTCATAACTTCAACCTCAGAGTTATCACTCTCTTCATCTAACACCTGATCGACAACAGTCTTGATGACCTGTGACTCGTTGTCTGTGTCGGATGCAGAGAATGTAACATCAATGCTCTCTGGCAACTCATCCTCAATTCTCCTCAGTTTGAGATTCAAAGCAGCTTCCACCCCATCTGGATACTTCTGAGTATAATGATTCCACATTGGGGGTGGAACACTATTAAAGACCGGTGCATCATTGAGCTGTTGTGGAACACTTTGTTCAAGAACATAGGACGATGCAACATAGCTCATCAATTTCTTATCAATTCGCTCATTTTCAATTTTAGTCAATTCCAATTCTTTCTTTAATGATGCGATTGTGTCAATATGAAAATTAACTTCCACTTGTTTATCAAAAAGTGTTGCTTTTGCTAGTTTTGTGGCTTTATCATTTTCGACACTTTCTTCTTTAATCATTTTAACTGATCTGGCTAGTGTATCATATGCTTCTTTGACTTGTCCTAGATCAAATTTTAACATGTCAGCATGTTCTTTCAATTCCTGAAACTTAGTGTCTTTTTCAAGACACTCCATGCACGGTTGTAAACACTTTTGGCATGGTGTTTCAGATATTGAATCCACTTTCTCAACAATTTCTGCTTCATGAGCAGTTTTCACTTCCTGTTTACCGATATCTTTGGACTCTGACTCAGACACTTTCTTAGTTTTGGTCTCCTCAATTCCCGACTCCTTATCTGACTCCTTTTGAACTGACTCGGTACTGACAAACTCGGGTTTCACAAGTTCTGTGTCTACCTCTCTCAGTTTCGCCATGAGAGCCTTATCAGCTATGTCCTTCAATGCTTCTCCAGTCATTTCTTTCGACACATCTATCAACTCTTCAATGACTTCTTTCTTCCCTTCAAACCTTGGGCATGATCCTGTCCTTGGTTCTTCAAAGTAACCTGCAAAAGATTCAGAAATATTAGGAGTCAATACAGATTTCATTAAACTTCCCAAAACCTCCTGCTCAGACTGATAATAATACACTTCAGCAGTTATTTCTTCAAAATTGTCCGCCTTTTCAGCAGAAACCTCTTCAACAACTACAGAAACATCTTCAGTAACTGTTTCCGGTTCAGACACCATCTCAGAAATTTCAACAACTTCAGCCATCATTGCCTGTCCATCGCTACCAGGGATATATTTATCCCATCTGAAACCTGCAGCTACCTTCTCATCGTCTTGATTCACGATCAGCGCTTTTTCCGGTTTATTCTCAATTTGTGGCCTTTGAACAGTTGGCTGTTGATTTGGTCGGTGATAAATCGCTTGCCTGTAGTAGTCGTTGGTGAACGGGTTTGATGATTGTTTACTTCACGGTTGGGACATTCTCGTTTGAAATGACCACGTTCTTTACATTTAAAACAAGTAACTTTCAACTTATCGAACCCCAACTTCTGATCAGGGCCTGATAAACTGTTCCGGCTTGTAATTTCCATGAAAGGTTGAGCCCTCCTCACCAGACTAGCCATGCCCCATTTAATATCTATTAGCTCAAGCTCTTCCGGATCGATCTGTTCGTAATCCTCTTTGGTCATGTCAGGATTTCCGATCCTCCCTGCTACTAAGCCCTCATAAGCCTCAAGAACGGAAGCAAGCATTGCTATGTGCTGTTTTGCGGCTATTTCCGTGATCTCTTTTCCATTCTTTATGTTTACCGCAATATTGCACTGAACCCCAGAAACGTACGCCTGATGATTTGATCCTGTTGAGCTTTGAGGTGAAGGCTGTTCCTGAGCTTTGACATTTGGTTCAAAGTTCGCGAATGGTGAAAAATTTCCGGATTGAGGAGTATTTGAAGAAACACTTGAGGTGTTATCAGCAATGAACCCTCTCTGTATTTTTGGGCTTTGATTGGTTGAAACTGAAGGGTTGCCTTTGTAATACAGAGACACATCTTGCTGCATACTCGCTGAGTTCATTTTCTTGATTTTCAGCAATTCCAGCTCGTGAGCTTCAATTTTTTCTATGAAACTGTAGGATCGAGAATCGATCTGAACGAGTCTCCAGAAGAGCTCTAAACTGATTCAAAGGCGGAATTCAATGAATCAGAGTTTGTTTCAGCTTGATATTCACTAATAACTGTCTCTTGTATTGATTAGAACGCGTTTACAAGTCTGGAGACACTTCGGCAGAGCTTCGCTACCGGAATCCAAAAGTTACAAATGAAAAACTCAAGTCACATATTTATACTATTTCCACTTCGTTTGAACAGGCAATTCCAGTTCGTTTGAACTGTTCACTTCGTTTGAACTGTCCACTTCGTTTGAACTGTCCACTTCGTTTGAACTGGCTTGTTCACCTTTGTTTCCTGTTTAACTCGAACTGCGTGACTTGATCTTTCATTACTAATCTAAGACTCGAACGAAGATGAAGTCGACAGACAACTGCACTAACAGACTCCCCCTTGAATGTTGACGGAATCTTCAGTGAGAGTCTTCATCATGACGACTCTTCAATCTTGATCGATCTTCTTTTTTTCTTAGCATGTACCAGGATATTCTCTTTGGCTCTAACCTCGTCAGACTCCCCCTCTCATCATGATGGGATCGCCATCTGGAATTAGCTATCACCTTGAGATCAAATCCTGGCTTTAACTCTTGTTCAGCACATCTCCTGCACACTTCTCACCAAAACATACGTTTTTACTTAAATCAATAAGAAAAACTTACTAGAAATAGTTACACCAAGTTCAAATTAATGACCCTGATTAACTAATCTCAACTTTTTTCTTAATTCAAAATTTTTCAATTCAGCACTCAAACCCAACCCTGTCCATCATGTTTAGCACTTGAAATTTCGAAAATCAGCTTATCAACATCAGTTGTCGAAAATCTTTTTGTATTTTATCAAAATTTTATGCTAAAACACACTAAAATCTTTTTGGATTTTTGAAAAGAATAAAATGCAGTAAAGAAATATTTACAGACAATATTTTTGTGAGTTTGTGTAAGAGGATCATATCAGTTTATGAGACAAATCACTAACACCGTTAAGCTTGATTTCATTTTATGCTCTAAACGATTCACATTGATTGACGATATTGTTGTCCACTTAAACTCAATCTAAAAACTTTCGAAATACTTACCGATACGTTAAGATATATTTAGATAGCACTAAATTCTTATGGACCCCACGATCTCAGCATATCCCCTCATCATGCAATACACTGACTCAAATAATGCCTTTAAACTTTTATCAACTGTGATTTGTGCGAAAATAAAGCAGAATGTTTAAACATTAACAATCAGGTCGATACTTCCGTATACTCAGAGAAAGTCCAATGTTTAAACAAAATAAGAAAATAAAACAAGTTGAAGTTGTTTACGCTTTAACCACCAGGTCGATACTCCCGTATACGCAGAGGAGGTCCAAAGCTTAAACGAAACACCAAAGAAAATAAAGCAGAACGTTTAGGCAACAACATCCAGGTCGATACTCACGTATACGCAGAGGATGTCCGATGCTTAAACAAAATAAAGAAATCAAACAAGTTTAAATCTTTGCAAAATAAAATGCACAATCACAGCGACTTTTCAGCAAAGTTGTGAAAGTTCACAAACTTAACCAGTTTTATGTCTTTCGACAATCAGCGATTACTGAGTAGGCACACAGTCAAGAAGGACAAAACTAAGTACTATGCTTTCGACCATGTTTTCCACTAGAACTAGGCTTTTTCATTTAAGTTTGTATCGTTATCGCAAATCTACTAGTCTAGCTGAGCCTACCGTCACATCTTTAGTGAGACCGTTTATCACATTATAACTTTCCATTTCTTTAGCGTGCTGTGACAGTCCAACTGATCTACTATCATTTCCTCTTTTTTACAACAAAACTCATTTTTGCATTTTTATCATGTTTTTGGCTTTTTCAAATTTTCAAATGTTTTTGGATTTTCTAAAAATTTACTCCCCCTTAAATGCAAACACATTTTAGGAAATTTGAAAACAAACTGTACAAGTAACATGACAACTGATATCGAATCACTTCAATTTGCCATCCACTTGGCATAAACAATCAGAACTCCCCCTCACAACAAACTATTTTCCCATTGTGATCTCAAAACACTTAAGTTTGTTTTAATCAAAATGGTTTTTCCGGAAAATAAGTTTTTTTGATTTTACCACTTGTAAAATTGGGGATCAAATCATCACATTGTTTTACCAATCATATGTAGGAAATCAGATACAACTTAATGTCCCTGATTTACCACTTGTAAGATCATTCCAATTCAACTTCTGAACCACTTGTAAAAATCACAACCATACAACTTAAACCTGCTTTTCAACCAATTTACCATCTTTTGGTTGAATTCTCAAGGTGCCGATTCCTACTCCTCGCTTACATACCTGGGAGTTCCGGCAAGTCCTGCTTTTCAAAAACAACTCATTTAACATGATAAAGAATGATGCCGATTCATGATCCACGATTACCAACTTGGGATCTCCGGCAAGTCAGGTTTTTCATTTGAACAGATTCACCCAAGCCTGACGGTCCTTGGGTGATTTTGAATTCTTGTTCAACAATGATGGAAAATTTGCATCATCCATTGTTAGACCAGAATTCTCAACTTTTACCTCAACAAATGGCTCTTCTGGCTTTACCATACCAGAATCATTGCCTGAATGTGGCTTGTCTGACTTTGATGAGCCAGATTCATCGCCTACAACTGGCTCCTTTGTTTCCGAAGAAACAAATTCATCACCAGCAACTTTCTTTTTCATCTTCAGATTTGTATCCGATGAATTCATCTTGTTTGACTTTGCCATCAAGGAAATCGATTCATCAGAACTTTTATTTTTACCAACAGATGAACCCGAGGACAAGATCTTCTCGAGATACTCTCTCGCCTTCTTTCTCTTCTTCCTCAGTCTGTCTTTCTGCCCCTGAGAAAGTTTCACTTTCGTTTCTTGAACTTTAGGTTCTTGAACCTTCTGTTCTTTGGGCTTGACATTGACTGATTTCTTTGCCATCTTCTGAGAATTAACCCTCAATCTTTCATTTGATCTCCTTGGGCAATCTCTGGCAATGTGGCCAATGATGTTGCAGTTAAAACATCTTCTTGACTCAAACCTCCAACTTTGGCAGTTAACAGCAATGTGTCCTTGATAACCACATCTGTAACACACTCTGTTATCGTACCAATCACCATTTTCACACCAGATGCTCAGATCATAGCATTGTTTGGATTGGTGATATTCCTTCCTCATGTTTGCTGGATTTGACTTTTGAGCACTGTGGTTTGACCTGCACCACTTATTGCCAACAATTTTAGAGTTTTCATTTTTCGATTTTTGTAATTTTTCATTGCGATTGGATGATCGATCTGATGAGCTTTTATTATCTTTTTGAACATTTTTCTCATTTTTAATTTTTTGATTATGTTCCACTTTCTTCTTCAAAGGTTTTTGCTTAGAGCATTCTCCCTTTTCAGTCGATCGTAGAACAGTTTCTTGGAATTTTTCTTTTAATTTCAAAAACAATTTTTGTTTTTCAATTTTATCTTTTTCATCATCAGATTTCTCATCACAATCTTCAACTTTGACTTTGTCAAAGTTTGTGACATCGTCACTTATTGGAACAGAATTTAAAGGTTTTGGGCAAGAAATAGTTGAAGTATTCACAAACACCTTCAACTTTTGTTCCCATTCATTTATTTTCTTTTGAGCACATTCTGCCTCTTTCTCAAGTCGAATAATCTTTTCAAGATGAGAATTGATTGCAATTTGTTTTTCAAGATTGTTTTTACCAAACAAATCTCTCTCATCTTCTAAAATTTTTATTTGACTTTGAAAATCTTTTTCAATCTTCGATTTTTCATTTTCAAAACTTTTAATTTTTTCTTAAAAAATTTTGTTTTCTAATGTCAAACTGTTCAAGTCATTTAACAGTTTAACATTTTCAGATTTAAGCTTTTCACAATTTCCCTGCATAACAAGAATTTGTTTATCATCAAATTGCTTCTCATCTTTCAACTTCTTGATTTCCAATGTCAATTTTTCCACATCCTTCAATAGTTTGCCATTGTCAGCCTCAAGTTTATCACATTTCGAGCAACTTGAATCAGAACTTGAGGATTCAATCTTCACAGATTCTTCATTCTTTTGAACTTGTTATGTCTCCATCTTGTATGTTCCTGCACAAAAGATTTGAACGAAGTCAAGAGGATTCATATTCTCATCAATATAACAACCCCTCTTCATATCGTATTTCATAACATCTTTTGCACTAAGACACACACAGACTCTTTTGTTCAGTTCTACAACCACATCCAAATTTAATTTTTTCAAATTATTTTCTATCCTATTCAACAATCCTCTCTTTTTCTCTTCATTATCATTCATATGTGTTGTAAGTTTACTGATGAATTTACTTAAAGATAATTTTGAAAAACTAGAATTCTTTCTTAGATTTTCCAAAAAATCATCCCATTCAGCTTGTAATCCATAAGCAAACTTTGATACTATTTCAGCTTCTGATATCATTATCTTGTTTTCTTTCAAATGGTCAATCAAACAATCAAATCTCTTCTCCAAATCATCTAATTTCTCATCTTTCTTACACAGAAAACATTCGAACCGGTTAACCCAAACATTCTTGGACAAATTCTGATAAGAACTACTGAAATATCCTCGATACCAGTCATTTATCCTTTTAAGATCATTGTTTTCTTGTTCATCAAAGATCATTGCCATTTTTCTAACAATCCCTACAAAATTTCTCACAAACACACTTTCAAGCGAGCTGAACCTTTCAAACGACCTGGTCACAATTGTCAAATTACACGACCTGACCTCAAACGAACTGGATTAGATTTCAAACCACATGAACTGAAATTCAAACTACCTGGAATCAGTGAACTTTGAACCTGATTGGACCTTCAACTGATAAACGTATTTGCTAATTGGACCTTTAATTTTGAGCAATGATATCAATCACATGGGTCGGTGATTGGTTTCACATGCAAACCAATATTCTCGGCAACTTATCTTATCAATTCTATGACAAAATATCTATCAATTCACAATCACGTGACTATGACCAATTCTGTTGTGTTTTATCAATGAATCTGACACTTGGAATAAAGATCACATGCAACATTTGCAATTAATGCTTCAGATGTACTGCCAATTATGTTGACTGACTAAGGCTTTAACTTTTTGAAAATGGTCGACACATATTAATTGAAACAGTTTTCAATGCGACATGAATTGTTTAAACGGACTGAAGTTCAGACGAACTGATTCTTTCACACGATCTGACAACCTCAAACGACCAGGAACCTGATGCAAACAAAGATTCAAAACTCAGTTCGTCTGAATTGATACGAACTGTGATTAATCTCTCAAACGATCTGCACACTTCGTCTGAACTGATACGTTTAAACGGACTGAAGTTCAGACGAACTGATGGTTTAAACGAGCTAGTTCTTGATGCGAAGAGGACCCTGATGCGAAGTAGACACAAACGAACTGATCAAATTAAAACGAACTGGTCTCACTTCATATGACTTTTCAAACGAACTGATGAATCACTTCATACGAACGGGATATCATTTGTCAAATTGATCAAGTTTTCGGTTGAAATAGGATCTGATATGTTCAAGGATTGTCCTACAATGAATTCCGATCACAATGATGTGTATATCGTTCAATTTCGTCCAGTAAATCTTCTTAGATCTGAGTTCGAAGTTCCGGTTTGTGTGAAATGTAACAATCTTCAAACGAACTGAATGTTCTTTCAAACGATCTGATGAGTTTTTTATGAAATTGATCACGTTTTAGTTAGTTTTAACGTCTGAAACTTTTACAGATTATGCAAAACACTATTTCGCACAATATACTTCAAAATCAATCCATTTTATCCTGAAAATCTTGGTTAATTTTGAAAATCGTGACAGAATGGTGTAGAAGTAAGAATTCTTAATGAAATCGAGCTGAAATTACAAGAGCTCTTCCTCCTGAGCTCTGATACCACTTGTAGGATCGAGAATCGATCTGAACGAGTCTCCAAAAGAGCTCTAAACTGATTCAAAGGCGGAATTCAATGAATCAGAGTTTGTTTTAGCTTGATATTCACTAATAACTGTCTCTTGTATTGATTAGAACGCGTTTACAAGTCTGGAGACACTTCGGCAGAGCTTCGCTACCGGAATCCAAAAGTTACAAATGAAAAACTCAAGTCACATATTTATACTATTTCCACTTCGTTTGAACAGGCAATTCCAGTTCGTTTGAACTGTTCACTTCGTTTGAACTGTCCACTTCGTTTGAACTGTCCACTTCGTTTGAACTGGCTTGTTCACCTTTGTTTCCTGTTTAACTCGAACTGCGTGACTTGATCTTTCATTACTAATCTAAGACTCGAACGAAGATGAAGTCGACAGACAACTGCACTAACAGAAACCACTAAGATTCAGATTACCAAAGCCTGGAGTGTTTTTCAACATCATCAGGTAAGTACCCCACTCATCATATGGCAATGCATCTGCCAATTTGTCGATTAATTCTTCATTTGTCTTGGTAATTTCCAATCTCTTCAACTCCAATACTAAATGGCAATACCTATCAATCAAACTTTTTGTGGTTTCACCTTTCATGTAAGTGAAAATGTCGAATTCTTTCTTTAACAACGCCGTTTTGTTCTTGAGCATGGATTCACTTCCTTTAAATTTTAATTTCAATGCCTCCCAAATAGAATAAGCATTATCATCGTGTTGCAGCAACACCAAAATATCCTCCTTGATTGCTTGCTCAAGAATGCTAATCATCTTTTTCTCTGCTTTGAAATCATTCTGCTCTGTTTGCGTCAAACTTCCAATCGATTTCGGTTGATTTCGAGCATCTACCGGTGGAGCATATGGTGCCTCAACCTTCATCCAGCTTTCAAAGTGGTTAGCCTGAACCCAGTTTCTAAATCTTCCAGACCAACCTGAGAATTCATCTAAGCTCATCAGTTTGGGTGGTTTCTGCATTGTTCCCAATTCATTTTCCATATTAACGTTCTGAATAATGCTTGCTGAACTCTGCGTAGCCGTCAAACCGCTTCCCGCAAACAAGTTATAAAAATCTTGATGTTCCATTTTTAGTGACAAATTTCGAAAAATGTTTAACTTTTTGATTAACAGGTTGTTTTTATCGAAAAACTTTTAACACAGACTGAGTTTCCAACACTCGATCACGTACGAAATGGACTAAACGCTCAAACCATGACTTTTACACTAAAACAGGTTGTATAAGTGTAATCAGACTTTATGTATAACAATGAGCGAAACCACTTAATTGACTTATGAGCGAAAACACTAAAAGGACTTAAGAGCGAAACCACTTAGAGAAAAATGACACTTGGAGCGAAACCTGTATATGCCCTTATAAGCGAAACCTATATCATGACTAATAAGCGAAACCACTAAGTTCACTTATAAGCGAAATCACAAAAGTGAATCCAAATATGTCACTACAAGCGAAACCTCAAGAGTGAAACTCCTGAAAATGACACTAAAAGCGAAACATCTTGAACGAAACCTCTGAAATGTTTATGCCGTAAAAGCGAAACCTCTCAAGATACCATATAAGCGGAACCTATTCACGAGCCATTTTGGATCACTTTTAAGCTGATTTTAGTTCTGAAAATCTCAAGGGTTTGTTATTAACCAGTTTTACACTATATACTCAAATTTCAGTCCATTTTGTCCGTCGGAAAGTCCAGAAACTCAAAATGTGCTTGAAAAAGGCTTTGATTCCGGTCAACTAGCTCACAACTGGCTCTGATACCAATTGTAGGACCGTATTTGACAGTCAATTGAGTCAATTTGAGCTAGCAACTACCGAAAATGCAGCGGAAATACAAAATCGGCATGAATCAAAGCAAGAAATGAGTAGAAACAGATATAGATCACTTTAAACTGGTTTTCTCATTAATTCTTCAAGAAATAGTAGAGCAGCAGTTCGGCTACACAGTAAACATGAACGATACAAATGAGAAAACAACATGGGTATTTATAGGGATGGATGTTTCGCTTATGTGACCATGTCCATAAGAGTGAAACTATCAAGTTGTGGTTTCGCTTTTATGGCACATGTACATAAAAGCGAAATATCAACATGTAAATCAAACAATTACACTTCAACCCCCTATACAATACATATTTAACACATCTAGACCCTATACATTGATCAACTAAGACTAAGACGCAGGCTTTAGACATTCGTGCACCAACAAAACACAACCATATACCCCCCCTGGATGGTTGGGACATGGGTCCCACTAGTGTGATTTTCTTCCATTATTTTATAAGATATGTCTAAACATTTAGAAACATTTTAACCCTTAAGTAAAGTAGATGTTGGAAGACATATGTTATAAACCAAGAGATCATCATTCATAACTTACCAACACTTCACATAAACTTCTCTTCTCCTCCTTCCTTCCCTTTGGTCTCGGCTCAAACACACACACATACATCCATCATTTTCACTTCATTTCCTAGCAATCCAAGGTGATCTAGAGGTGTAAGAAGCTTACCAAAGAAGGTGTAAGGTGCTAGAACTTGAAGGACCTCTTTATGGAGCTATTAACCATCACTTTTCATCATCATCTTCATCTTGTTTCTTCCATAGCCATTAGAGCTAGTAGTAAGCTCCTCACAACTTGATTTTACTTCTCATTTTAGTGGCTAAAAGGTTATGTAATATGTTAATCTTATGAAACTCAAAGAATCATGAAGATGATCACTAACATAAAGCTTAAAGACGTGAAAATCTAAGTTGTCTTAGTGTATGTATGAAATTTGTTTGATGATTTCTTGTGTTTATGATGTTAATCATCATAAGAAGCTTGCTAGATGATGATTAAACACATGATCTAGCAAGTATAAGGATGAATCTTGAGAAAATCATAATGATCATCCTTTATGTGAATCATGAACATGAAAATGAAGTTGTTATAGAGTATGATGAGTATTGATACATGTTATAAGTCTTGAAAATGAATGATTTCAAAGTTAATCTTTTCAAGAAACCAAAGTTATTTACAAGATTAAACATGATCATGCTTTTTAAAGAAATTAATCATGTTCTAAGTGTTAAAACAAGGTTAGAAAGGTGTTGATGACAAGAAGAATACAAAAAGAATCATTTTTAGAAAATCATCATGTAAGTTGTAAAGAATAAAATCCACAAGAAAGAGTTTTATAAACTATAAACCATGTTTTTAGAGGTAACTAAACCTACTAAATAACATATGAAGTTACTACAAATTTTTGCAAACTTTCAAGTTCATGACATGTTGTTAAGCTTCATATTTTTGGCTCTTGGTAAGTATTGTGTAAATTGTTGATCATTGGTGATGAATTTCTAAAAGAAAATGATATGCTTTTAAGCATGGAAACCTACATTTTTAAGGGGAAACTAGGGCAAAATTTTTGGAGAAATTAAACACTTAGAAAAATATTTTTAAACAAGTATTTACAAGAAAATTTTGATCATGGTTTTCATATAAAAATTTGCCATAATTTTTATTACAAAAGTTACAAATATTGGAGGTTGATTTTTGATAATTAAAATGACTAAGTATATATTTAGGAAAATATATATTTAGATGTCACAAATTGTGTGCTATTTGTATATTGATTGTATTAGTTATATTATTTTAGGAGCTTGAAAATAATATAACACACCAAAATACCAAAATTTGGAATACAAAATACTACCAAAATTCCAAGAAAATAAATATATAATTTATACCCGAATTTTGGACAATCGAACAAACAGACTTATGGACTATAAGTATATATATTCCGGAAATAAATCCGCAACTTAACGAATGTGACGAATGGTATTTTTGAAACCAAGGAAATGGCAAGATATGAGTTTTTACAAGTATTACAAAAATATATATCATATTTTTGTCAAGTAGAAAATATATTATTTTGGATGGAGAAAAATATATATTTTCTTAAACAGGATAAAAATATATTATTTTGGGTGAAAACTAGAAATATATTTTCTAAAGCTAATCTTAAAAATATATTATTCTTGAGATTTATATGGAAATATACTTATTTTTGCCAAATAAATTTATAGATATTTTTCTATAAAAATCTTCTCAAAATATGTATATTTTGAGAATATAAATTGGTGATTTTTAGTTGTCTAAAAATAATATTCCAGAAAAATAATCACAAATTTAAGTATAAAATACTTAATGAGTACAAGAAAATACGTATCCTCATACGTATAAATGCATACAAGAATACACCACCAATACTTGGCAAAATACACAGGTATGAGAATATACACAAATACAAGTATACCTATGCTTGGGAAAATATACACGTGTAGAAATATATAATAAACCAAGTTCAAAATATATTACTTTAACAATATTCCAAATAATTGGATAAATATAATTTAAGTTAAAATATTATTATTTTAACTATTAATTATATACACTTTGGAATTATATAACGCATCAAAGATGTAAATCAAAGTATACCAAGGATTCCAAAATAAGTCTTAACAGACAAATAAGACTAAGAGTCGTTACACGACTTAACCGTCTAATAAAATATAGTACGTGTGTAGGTAGTGATACGACATGCTGTAAGCAAACCCGGTGAAGTTTACGACGCAGGATACTCAAAATTGTGAGTTCATGTCCCCACTTTTAAACTTTTACGTGTTTTCTAAACTTGGGGAAAATACATGTACTGTGGTATGTAGAATACAAAACTAAGGAATGACACATAGATCATGTGACGTATAGGGTGCCATAAGCACCATTAATCAACTATATACCTAGACCGCGGAACAAAAGGTTAGATCTAATGGGTTTCAGGCAGCCACACTCTTGGCCACACTTTTACCAAGAGTGCTTTTGTGTCTCTAGTCGTGAATCAACAAGTAAAAATGCCTGTGGTTTGGATGCTTCCTATGTCGTTACATATGTTAGTGGCCTCACGAACCATTAGCGATCTCGTATTCCTTACATTTACAGAAATACTTGTTCAGTACAATTACATACCAACATTATGTTGACAATTTTCCAAAACTTACATGTATTTCAGGTAACTAAGTGGATGTACGTGCCGTCTCAATCTTGCTCAAGGATGTCGTTTATGTTTTTAGTTATGTTGTGTCAAGACTCCAATGCCTCTTTTGTGGGATTTGGTTGTTATATCCCATCCCGTGTGGTGATATAAGGATGAAAACCTTGATGTTTGTCTTTGAAATAAGTTGTGTACTTTTCAAACAATTATTTATCTTGTGATGTAAACACCAAACTTAACTTATTTTTGAATATTTATTGTCAATGGCATCTTGGAGTTGTTTTATGATCATGTAGTATGTTTACCATTTTTATGCAATGAGAACCTTTCAGGATCACACCTCGTGCTTCCGCCTTAGAAAGGGGTGTGACAGATTGGTATCGGAGCTGCGATTGTAGTGAACCAGGATTCCTTCTCGAGTCTAGACTACAATCTTTAGGATCCTCTAACGAAAACAATTTTCCAAAAGTTTTCAATGCATAAAACTTTCCACGACATCCACTACCTGAAATTGTTTTCAAAGAGTCAAGTAAGGACACTACGTGACTTAGGGTGCACCGGGGTAGCACTTATCTTTAACTAAGAATTACTCGCAACAATGTGTATAATTATTTATATATTAATTAAGTAATAGTAGTTAATATATACATACACTATGGATAATATATCACAGGTACACATGTCTTCGTCTGAAAGCAGCGGCCTATCTGAACGTGACCCGGTGATGATTGTCTCTGACGACGAGATTGCTTCAGCACCGGAGGTTTTCACGTCTGACTCCGAGACCGACCCTGAGATGATATCTGATGATGATGATCTCGACGATGTCTTAGCCTTACTTTTACCCTTCCCTGATCAGCTTGTCATCGGACATCCCGATGGTAAGCATCTTGTTGAGCCTATTCCCATTCATGCTATTCTTTTTACCGCCATCCTTGCTGAGGACTGGCCATTCGTTGATGATCTGGATAATGATGTGGCGTCTCCTGTTGTGTCTGTTACCGATATCCCTTTCGACTCTGACCTTGAGTCTGATGTCGATTCCTTCGATTCAGTGATATCTTTGGCCCTTTTGCTGCGAGGCTGGGAGTTTACCCAACTGATGGTGACGGTGACGCTATGTCTATTGCGCCATCCTCTCCTACTCGTGCCTCTACACCTCTCCACACTCCTACTCAGGTCAGCTCCCTCATCCGTCGAATTCATGAGCTCGAGGATGAAGTGAATCATCTTCATAGTTTGATCTTCCCTACATCCCCACCCTCTCCACCAGCCCATTAGGTTTTCTTTGCAGGTACTTTGATGGAGCAGTATTTTTGGGTATGAAGACTACAACTGAGATTTGGGTACAACTTGAAGACAAGAACCGCCAATGTGAAGGAAGATATTTTGTCTTTTATATGTATTAAACTTGTACTATGGGGTGATGTAACCCTTATACATTTTGTTTTCTTCACAAACAATGATGTAACAAGTTGTCCTAGTATGTATAAAGACTCGGTGAATATCTTATGACACATCAGTATTTATCTGTTTATGCATGCTTGTTACTGTATGAATTGATTTATATGTTTGGAGGATTGTTTGATGTTACTTATGGGGGTATATGCCTGTGTATATATATACTACCACTATCTTGTATGATGATATCAAACAAATGTCTAACTTTGTTGTGTTGTGTTTTGAAAGAACATGGCACCTAGGAGAGCTGTGAACACTCATGATTCTGATCAACCCCCTCCTCCTCCAATGCCGAGGACTGCTGAGGAACTGAACTTTCTGCTGGAAGAAAGGATTTCCGAAGCTATCGCCCAGTATGAGGCGAACCATACTGAGCATAGCGGAGGATCAGGCGGTACTAGACGAAATGGGAATGGAGATTCATCTAGAGGAAACACAACTCAAGGTAACCTTAAGCTAATTTGCTAAAACATGATGAAATTTATGAACGGTCTTGGTTTCATTGTTTCATTGATTGCTCACGTGTGAATTGGTTGGATGAATTCTAGGCTGCACCTTCAAGCAGTTTCTCGACTGCAAGCCACTGAAATACGACGACACTGGGGGTGCAGTGGCTTTTGTGCGCTGGACGGAGAAAACCGATTCCACAATCCGCAAGAGCAAGTGCACCGCAGACCAGCAGGTCACTTTTGTTACTGGGTTGTTCGTCGATGAAGCTTTGACTTGGTGGAATTTACAAGTCTAAACTCTGGGTGATGATGTCGCGTATGGTATGACTTGGGATGAGTTGAAGGAAAGAATGAGGGAAAAGTATTGCTCCCGTGCTAAACTCCAAAGGTTGGAGACTGAGTTTTGGAACCTGTCCATGGTTGGTGCGGACATTGCTGGTTATACTCTAAGGTTCCATGATCTGTCAAGAGTGATCCCTTATCTGGCGACTCCTGAATTTAAGTGCATTGAGCGCTACATCTGGGTATTGGCTTAGGAATTTCGCAGCTTGGTGACTGCGGCAGAACCAACAATGATCATTCAGGCTGTAACTCTGGTTGTCAGCCTTATTGAAGATGCTGTCCGTATGAAGAAGTTATCACTGAAAACTGCAGAGAAAACCAAGACACATGCTGAGTCGTCTGGTGACAAGAAGTGGAAGCATTGGAGTCTTAGTCAAGCAACGCGTAACAACAACAAGGGTTCCAGCAATAAGAAACGTGACCCCAACCCACCCAGGGAGACAAAAACACTTGCAGCTGCGAATGACGCTACTACCAGAGGATACAAGGGTACTCTGCCCAAATGCAATCAGTGCAAGCGTCACCATGAGGGAGTTTGTCGCATTCCAGAATGTGACAAGTGTGGAAAACTGGGTCACCGCACCGAGAACTATTGGGGAAAAGGAAATGGAAGCGGTAATAGGAACGGGAATGGAAGTCGAAACGGTGCTGGTAATGGGAACGGTAATGGAAATGGCAATGGTACTGGTAACAGAAATGGTAATGGAACTGGGCAGAGCCAGGGATGCTTTGATTGTGGTAGCAAAGAGCATTTCAAGAAAGATTGCCTAAGGGAAAACAACGCTCAAGCTCGAGCATTTGTGATAGGAGCAAGGAACGCACGCGAGGACCCTAATGTGGTCACCGGTACGTTTCTCGTTAACAATCACTTTGCATCCATACTATTTGACACTGGTGCCGATTATAGTTTCATGTCTATGGAATTTAAACGTATGCTTGGAATAGAATCTAGTGGATATGCTCTAAAATATACCTATTTTTATATAAATATGCCAACACTTTTGAGTAAATTTAGGGTTGTTTTTATTAGTGTTATTGTATGTTTATTATTTTATATTGTTACAGGTCCCGGTACGAAAAAGGAATTGAAATGAGCTTAAACAGATAAATAAACGAAGAATCGGTAGTTGGTTAAACTCGAGGGACTAAAGGGTAAAAAGTTGAAAGCCATTTAAAAATAGTTTAACAAAGATGGGGGACTATTAATGGAAAGTGGTTGAAAGTTGAAATTAATTCATTCAATTCATGATAGAATATGATAGAATAAAAAGAGAGGATTGTTTTGCTTTTGAGATTCATAGATATATGGACCAAGCATATGGGTGTTGACCGAAAATAATCAACTGACCGGCCCTTTTATTAGTTGTTTGGGCCATTCGAAGAATCACAAGTCAAGCCCATGGAACAATTGTGGTGTTGTAAGTCTAAAATATCATGATACGAAAAAAGGGACCGGATGAATTAGAGGTTAAAAAGGAATGCTGCTACATATATTAATTAATATATTCCTTGGTGGTGGGGGAATGTACAAAGAACAAAAACAGTAGCAGCTTGTTGATGCAACAAATACTAGACCGATGGTAGTAGCTGGGCTGGTTAGGCAAATTGAAGGGTTTAATTTTTCCTAACGCAGGTCGTGGGGTCCCCCCATGTTTGCAAGACGTGGAGAGAGGTTCACTAGTTAGATTTTGTTGTTTGCTCGAGATTCTCAGCTGAAGTATGTTCAGCCTCGCATGTAAGAGCAATGGCAATGTGTGTGTTGAAAGTGAGGAAAAGTGACTTGCGTGGAACAAGTACTCAAGAGCAAAGACCAGAGATCTCAATGGGATCAGAGCTGATCGGAATGTCTCCAGCACTAAATGAAGTGTCATATATATAGAGAAGGTTATAGCTCAAAGAGAAAACCATTGACTAGTGAGACATGCTTGCAGTGGGGGACTTACCCTTTTGGGGGTTGAAGCGTTTTGACATGCGGGTAAAAGACTACACTCTGTGTATTCGTTTTACTTTTGCGGCTAGGAGAGTTGTTGAAGTAATCAGAGACATGACTGATTACTGTACACGTGCTGCTTTATCCTAGCTCCCGGGTTTTTAACCTTTGAACCTTTTAACCTGTTAAGAGTTCATGTGTTTAAGTCATTTTATTTTGGTCTTGGGCTACCCCCGTCATCAGCCCCCCAAGTCAGAGGTTTTTGGGAATGAGCTCAAAGACTTCTGACTTTTACACATTTATTTGTATTGCTTAAAGGCTTCAAGGCTTGAAGACTTGAAAACTGTTGAGCTTTTTGGTTTTTAACCTTTGAACCTTTTAACTTGTGGCTTTTTGGTTTAAAGGCTTCAAGGCTTGAAGGCTTGAAAATTGCAATCTTCAGGCCCTATTGGCCGAAGGCGTTACCCATTTTACCAAGGGTATGCAGGAGTACGAGGACGCTTCCAAGAAGAAAGATAAGATGAAAGCCTCTATGGCTGCCATGAAGAAGGAGGTTGAGGGGTTCTCCAAGAAAGAAGAAGCTTGGGCGAAGAAGGTTGAGGAGTTGACCAGGAGACATGAGATTGAGGTAAATGATCTCAAGAAAAGTTTTGAAGCTAACTGTTTAAAACTAAAGGCTGATAGGGAAGCCTTGAATGTCCAGTAGAGGGCCTTTGAAGAAGAGAAAGAGGGTTTAAAGTCTTTGGTTACCCAAGCCACCGGTGATAACCAATGGCTTATTAAGCAAGGTTTCCATCAAGTTGTTACCTACCTTCTTCACTCTAAGGAGTTCAATTATGCTCTTGGAGAAGTTTATACCAAACTTCTCAACTTGGGGAAATATCAAGGTCTCATTGCCGGTTACAAGCTTCATGAATCTGGTCATCCTTTGGAAAAGTTTCCCTTGTACTGTCCTGAAGCTTCTGAGGTCTTCAAGGGTTTCGTTGAGCAGATGGAGAGGCTAACCTACCTGTATGTTAATCAGCTTGCAACTTTTTTTGGTAAGCCCCTTTCTGTCTTGCAGGAGCTAAAACCCGATGGTCTTAACGAAAAGGTTTGTGCTGAAGTGCTCTGTTGCCTTTCAAGAAAGCGATCTTATTCAGGAGATAGTGAGGATACCTTTTTCGAAGAACCTGATGCTTCTAAGGATGAGAGTTTAGAAGGTTCAGCCGTTGGTGGTGATGGTGGTTCGAAAGCTAAGAAGTCGAAGAAGACCAAAAAGGCTAAAGGTAATGGTTCTAGGGCTTCTAAGCCTTTTGTTGATGCTTGAACAACATTCGTAGCTTTCTTAGCACCCCAAAAACAATTTAATGGTTTGTATGTTACCTTAAACAATCTTAGGTATTGCAGGAACCCTTAAGGTTCTTGTTTTGTGGTTATGGTTTGGCCTTGGTGGCCATTTGAACAATTTCTAGGTTTACAAGCCGTTAAGGCTTGCTTTAACTTGTTTGAATGTTTGGGAGCCTTTAAGGCTCTTATCTTATGTTATTACCTTTCTACTATTTTCCTTGTGTTATGATTTTTGTGTTGTTGCCTGTTTTTCTGAGGCAGCTTGGTTGGCTTCAAGCCTTCGAGGCTTTTGACTGTTTGAATGTTTGTAGCTTGAAGCCTTCAAGGCTTCCGATTACTACTTTAGTTTTTTGACTTGATGTCTTGGTTTGTATTTTTGAGATTTGGGTTGTGTGCAACTTTTTTATTTGTGTTGTTGCATTGCTTCTTGAATTATTTTTTATCTTTATTGTATTGTCTTTGTTGGGTTTGTGTTGTCTTTATGTTTTTTATACCTTAAAGGGTTCGGTGCTGCAGTCACTTAGCCTTGGTATTTTTAACAAGAAGACATAGCACCTATCCTATTATTTTCCTTAGTTTGATTTTGGTTCGTAAGCCTGTTTTTTATAAATTTACTAAGGCTTAAGGAACATTTGGTGTAGGATGTTCGGACTCGTCTATGAGACAACTTTGTTTTTGATTATAAGTCTCATGGAGTTGTATTGATTTAGGAACTCACCCCTTATATAGGTTCATTCAACCCTTGAACCTATTGAGCGATATGGCCTGGGAGCTCATCTCCTTACATGGCCCTTGCCATGGAGTTTTTTGCTAGGTTCTCAACCTGATTTTAGGATAGAAAGACAAATTTGATAAAACATCTTCATTCATTCAAGAGATATTGTGTTACAAAACGTGATCATAGGACAACTCTTGAAATACAACTTGTGAACTACAAACCAATCTTTCTTGATCAGACATGAAACCTCTTAAGGGTTTTTCCATTCCAATGTCTTGGAAGCTTTTTACCTTCTGAGTCTACTAGCTTATAGGATCCACCCTTATGTGCCTCAAGGATTGTATATGGCCCTTCCCATTTTGGGCCCAGCTTTCCTTGGTTCTCTTTTTTACTAGCCTCATTGTTTCTAAGCACCAGGTCTCCTGGCTTGAAGCGTTCGTGCTTGACTCTCTTGTTGTAATAGGCTTCCATCATTTGTTTATATTTGGCTTTTTGAATTGCAGCTTGGTCTCGTGCTTCCTCTAGGAGTTGTAAGTTCAACATGGTCTCTTTGTGGTTTGCTTAGGGATCCATGTTGACCGTTCTTTGAGTTACAACTCCTACTTCAGCTGGAATCACGGTTTCAGACCCAAACACCAAGCTGTAAGGTGTTCTTTTGTGGCTTGTTTTTTCGGTTATTCTTATGGGCCATAGAACACTTGGCAACTCTTCAAGCCAATTGCTTTCATGCCTTCCCAATCTGGCTTTGATTCCTTCAACTATGCTTCGATTCATCCTTTCAACCTGACCGTTTGATTGGGGGTATGCCACTGAGCTGAAAACCTGAGCTATTCTGAATTCTTTGCACCAAACGCTGAAAGGCTTTTCAGGGAATTGCTTTCCATTATCGGTGACAAGCACTCCCGGCAATCCGTAGCGACAAATGATGTTTTCCCAAACGAAGTCAATGACTTGTTTGCCCGTGATTTTTGCAAGTGGTTTAACCTCAGGCCACTTGGTGAAGTAGTCTATGGCCACTAATAAGAACTTCACTCCACCTTTGGCTGGTGGGAATGGGCCAACGATGTCCATTCCCCACTTATGAAATGGCCATGCTGAGGTTATCGAGACAAGGTAATGCTTGGGGCTCTTTGGGACTGGTGCATGAATTTGGCAGGAATCACATTTTCTCAGTTGTTCAGCGGTGTCTCGGTGCATGGAGGGCCAAAAATACCCAAGGTTCATTAGCTTAGCAGCCACCGTTCTTGCTCCAAAATGAGCTCCGCATATCCCTTCATGAACCTCTTTGATCAAGTACTGGCTTTGCTCGGGACCAACACATCTCAGCAAGGGTGCAAGGTAACCCTTTTTGTAGAGGTTTCACCTAGCAGCACGTACTGTCTAGACTTGACTTTAACCCTTTTAGCCTCTGTTTGATCAGCAGGTAACTCACCATTTTTAAGGAATTTTTAAATTGGAGTCATCCAATTGGTGCCTTCTTCGGTGATTACGTCTTGAACTTCCAATTCTTCAATTGATGGAGTTTTCAACACTTCTACCAATACCTTTTTGGTGAGGTGGGCAAAGGTGAGAGAAGTGAGTTTACTCAAGGCATCAGCTTTCTTATTTTGAGACCTGGGAATTTGCTTGATGGTACACGTTTGGAATGTGTTCATCAGTTCTTTGGATTTTTCTTTGTATCTCTTCATATTGGGCTCCTTTGCAACATAACTGTCGTTCACTTGGCTTGACACCAACAACGAGTCTGTGAAGACTTCAAGCTTTTCAACCTTCATTTCCTTAGCCAACGTTAAGCCGGCTATCAACGCTTCATATTCAGCTTCGTTGTTGGTGTTCTGAAATTCAAATCGAAGAGCATACGTGAATTCTAACCCTTCTGGGTTGATCAGAATGAGCCCAGCCCCTGACCCTTCAACGGTTGAAGCCCCATCGGTAAAAAGCTTCCAGGCTTCAAGGTCTGAGGGTTCAATGGCAGCTGTGTGTTACTTCAGTGATTGTTTGTTTTGGGACTTCTCCTATGAAATCAGCCAAGACTTGGGCTTTGATGACTTTTCTTAGAACATAGGTGATGTTTTGTTCACCTAGTTCCACTGCCCATTTGGCTAATCGTCCTGAATTTTCTGGTTTTTCAAGCACACTCTTAATGGGTTGGTCAGTGACCACTTGCATAGGGTGTGCTTGGAAATACCTTCGAAGCCTTCTTGCCGTTTGGAATAGGGCTAGAGCAAGTTTCTCCAAAGGAGGATACTTGATTTCTACCAGTTTTAGAGTTTTGCTGAAGAAATAAACGGGTACCTGAACTTTGTCTCGTTCAATGGTGAGGACCGCACTTATTGCTTCTTCAGCAATCGAAAGGTATACAGAGATCAATTCTCCCATTTTTGGGGCTGCAATGTCTGGGAGTGAAGCTAGGTGTTGCTTCATCTGGTTGAAAGCTTCCTCAGCTTCTTCAGTCCACTTGAAATCCTTTTTGTCAGAGCATCCTTTGAGTGTTTTGAAGAAAGGCAACGATCTTTCAGCCAATTTTGAGGTGAAACGCTTTAAGGCTGCAAGCCTCCCATTTAAGCTTTCTACCTCTTTCTTGCTTCGTGGTGGCTTGGTTTCGAGAACAGCTTTGACTTTGTTTGGATTGGCCTTTATACTTTGTTTTCCCACAATATGCCCCAGGAACTTACCTTCTTCAAACCCAAACGAACATTTCTCGAGATTGAGTTTCATGTTGACCTTCCTTAGGTTCTTGAAGGTTTCTTGGATGTCATCAAGCATTTGGTATTCTGTTTTGCTTTTGATTACCAAATCATCGACATATGCTTCCATGTTTCTTCCAATTTGACTAGTAAAAGCCTTGTCAACTAGGAGTTGGTAGGTTGCACCCACGATTTTGAGGCCAAAAGGCATCTTTTGGTAGCAAAAGACTCCCTTGTCCGTGTGAAAGGCAGTTTTCTCTTCATTTTCTTCCTTCATGAGGATTTAGTGGTAACCCTTGTAATCAGCAAGAAAACACTTGAAAGGGTAACCAGTGAGGGAGTCAACCTTGAGATCAATTTCTAGCAACGGATAACAATCTTTAGGACAAGCCTTGTTCAAGTCCTTGAAGTCTATGCACATTCTTCAAGAGTTATCGGGCTTTCGAACCATGACTGGGTTTGCAACCCAGGATTGATACTTGACTTCTAGGAGAATTCCAGCTGATACAAGCTTTTCAACCTCTTGACATGTAGCCAAGCTTCTTTCAGGTGCTAGACTTCGCTTCTTTTGGACAACAGGCTTGACATCGGGTGGTATTTTCTGCTCGTGTTCAGCAATGCTTCGAGGGATACCCGTCATGTCTTCCAGGCACCAAGCAAAGACATCACTATAGTGTACTAGCAACTTTTCAAGATATGAGAGAGTTTCTTGTGAAAGGCTTGGGTTGACCCTTATCCTTTGTTTGGGGTACTTTGGATTTATAAGTAGCCTCTGCTTATCCTCTTCACTCTTGGAAATCTCCCCTTCAACCATGTAGGCCTCTTGAGTAGGTTGAAGGGTTGCAATCCCTCTCTCGGTAGGGAACTTGACTGTGCCATGACCAACAGAAACAGCCATGTAGAATGCACACTGCCCCGGCCTTCCTATGATCACATCATAATTTGAAGGTATATTGATGAGCACAAAAGTGAGGGGTTGGATTCTTTGCATTTTGCCTTCGCTGAAACGAACATCAAGGGTTAGTTGCCCTAAAGGCTTGAGGGATATGTCGGCGATACATTTCATGGAGGTTCCTGAAGGTTGAAGCTTTGAACGTTCCTCATTGCTTAAACGGTTGAAAAACTTCTCAAACATGATTTCAGTGGCTGCACCAGTGTCTATGTATGTTCTGCTTGTTTGTAGTGTACCCACAGTTGCTTCAACCACAAGGGGGTTTGAGATTGGGTTCTTTTCTGTTACAGGGAAACAAACACACTGAAGCTCCCAAGCTTCTAACCTCTGCCGTTTGTGAGGAACCTTTCCATCAAAATCCACCATGTTAACTTCCTTGCCTTTTCCTTCGGCCATCTTATCCCTTACTCCCTTCACTAAGTGGGCAAGCTCCCCGAATTTGACGGCTTCTTCATGTTGGGATTGAACCCTATAAAGGAACAATTGATTAAAGCCAAAACTGGATCAGATCAGTGGATCCAGAATAAGCAGATGTTTATATTCAAGCTTTCCCCTTGGAAGTGGCCCTAGCAACTGATGACCTCCATCCACTGATGATCTACAACAACTGCTCTTCTTCAACTACTGCCAAACACTGCTAAATTATGTTGAAGACAAACTCTGATGCTCAATCTACTGATATGGATCAAGCACTGCTGAAGATATAAAGTACTGCTGGAGTCATAACAGTGGAATGAGAAGCAGTAGATAGGTTATTTCTTTGTAATGTATTGTAATCAGTAGTTAGGAAAGAGTGCTTGTAATAGATCAGTGGTTGTAGGTTGTTAGGAGGTTAGATGTCACTTTCATGGTGATGTCAGCAAAGATACCACAGTGGTTTTCTCGTGCCTATAAATAGACCAGTACCCTGTACTATTCTATTAGCTCTTTCATCACTTGTCTTATTGTACGAACAAATACTGTGAGCTCAGGCTGAGGGGGAGTTTGTGATACATGCATGAATTGTAATTGAAGTTTGAAATAAATTCAATCATTCGGTTCAATGATAAACTTGTGTGTTGAAAGCATTTCTCCTATTTGATTGTGTGTAAAAGTTTGTTTTCATTTATATTCCGCTGCAATTACTCTTTCATCTTCTTAATCTTCAAACAAAAACACAATCATAACAAACTCAGATCCTAACAATTGGTATCAGAGCTAGGACAGTCAAATTTGATCTAACAATCATTTTGATGTAAAAGTTCAGCTCAGAATCGTTGATACTTATTATTTTTTGTTTCATTGAAAATCAGAGCAAGGTTTAATCACGAACAAAGTTGATTAATCAGTGTCTGTAAAATAGCCAGGATGACATAACAATCACAAGATGCTAACAATAGCATCGGTTCACTCTTCAAACCACCCATGTTGAAGCGAAATGAGTACAACATCTGGCAGAGAAGGATGGGTCACATCCTTGCTCAACAGAATACCAGATGTTGGAAGTTGGTTATCTTTGGACCACATGTTCCAATGGTGCCGAGTGCTAAGGATTCAAAGAAGTTCAAACCTAAGAAAGTTGAAAATTATACTGAAACTGATTTTCAAAAATTTGAACTGGATGCCAAGGCATTTAGCATCGTTGCATCTGCTTTGCCCAATGAAATCTATGCTAGACTGTTACACTGTAACAGTGCCAAAGAATTATGGGATGCACTTAAGGAACAATTTGGGGGGACTGAAGAAGTAATTGAAAATAATAGGGAAATTCTGAATCAGCAGTATGAAACGTTTTATCATGTTAAGGGTGAAACATTAACACAACAATTTGAGCGATTCAGTTGTCTCATTAGTGAGCTAAGACTTGTTAATGTTGAGTTTGCAAAATCAACACAAAATAGCAGGTTTTTTAGATCACTGCCTGAAAAATGGGATACAATTGCTTTTGTGACCGGAAAATCTGTTGAGTTTAAAGATCTGACACTGACCCAACTTCATGGTAGACTCCTGGCCTATGAAAGGGATTTAAACTAGAAAAAGAAGTTGCAAGAGTCTGGCAAAGTTGTAGATGATTACACATTTGGCAACACAACTCTTTTGGGTCAGGAAGAGTCTGGCAGTGGTAAGGATCATAGTTATGATCATTTTATTGACATAACTGATGGTGGTAATTTCAACTCTGATCCACACTCATCCAGTTATGCTTTCATAGCTAATGGAGAAAGCCAGATCTCTGATAACCTAAGCTTTAAACTCAATGACCTTCAGCACTTTGATCCCACTGACTTAGAGAAAATGGACATATTACACCAATTGGCTTTGCTGAGTGTTAGAACCAGTAAATTCTACAAAAGGACAGGGATAAAATTCCCAGGGTTGCATGGGAATCTAAAAGTGGGGTTGGATAAGTCAAAAATAAAATGCTACAAGTGCAATAGGCTAGGCCATTTTGCTAGGGAATGTAGGAGTCAAACAACTAGACTAATCATCACTCACCCTAGTCCAAGACCACAAAATAACCAAGGCACTATGCAGTATACCCATTATACCCCTGCTGCCCATGTAAACACTGCTCATTATGCAAACCCTGGAACCCCTGTTCCAGTGCAGTATGTCCAAACCACTATTCCTCAAATTCAGTATGTCCAAGTTCCTATCCCTCAGGTTCAAGTGCAACCAGTTGCACCACAATAAGCTGCACCAGAAGTGGTTCAACCAGACCTGTGGGTCATATTGTGGTGCAACTGGTTGAACCCCTGATAGAACCACTGTCTGACCCCTGGTCTGAAGAAGAAGAGAAGAAACATGGTGAGAAAGAAGAGAAGGTGACTGATGAGAAAGAGCATGCTTGTGACTGTGACATGATGGCTGCAGCTAAGGTATCATCTCAGGTTCTTAAAAATCTATGTTCAGACAAATGCATCAAAGCATTTACTAACATTAAAGAGGTGAATGAAAACCTTAGGGATAGGGTGTTAAATGATGAAGTTCAATTTGAAAAGTCATTAAAAGAACTGAAAATCAAATTGGCTGAAAAAGATAAAGAAATCTGCAGTCTCAAAGAAGAGCATAGCATAACCAAGAACCAACTCCAAACAATGATAGAAAAATATCATGTTTGTAAAAAGGAGTTGGAATCCACCCAAATCACTTGTGAAAAATGGGTGGAATCTTGCAAAGGTTTTGAGATTATGCTTGAGAAACAGCTTGAAAGCAATGTGAAATTTGGCATTGGATTTAGAAAAAATGACCAAGTTGAAAACAATGCTGCAAATCAAGCTGGTTCAGTTGAAATCATTCCAACAAACAAGAATGGCCAAGAAGTTAAGATAACTGACAAACTTGGTAACTAAATCACTTTGGAAAGATCTGTGGGGTCCTCAACTTTTGAGGAAATTGAGAAATACCAATTTAAACCCACATGGTCTGATGAGTGTGACATTCTTGAGAATTTTAAACCAATGGACTTCACAACCACTGATGGTGTAAAAGCTCCCAAGGCCAAAGTTATTCCTCTTAAGGACATCCCAACAGTGGTTCAAAACTCTATTGCAAAGGAGTCTGAAAAGAGGAAGAAAAGAGAAAAGATTAAAAACTTGTTTTGTGATTTTTGTGAAAAGAAAAATCATCTGACTAAAGATTGTTTTCATCTAAAAGCATATGATCTAAACAAAACAAGTACTGTTGTGCCTTCTGAGAGTTGCACCATCTGTGGGAAATCAAATCATTCTACTCAAGAGTGTGTGTACTTGAAATCTTTTGAGGTAAAAAAGGAAGAGTACATGTCAAAAACACCTGTGAGTTCATCAAAAACATCTGTCAAGTTCACCAAGAATCAACCACTGTTTGTGCCAGTTCAAACAGCTGTTACAAAACAGCTGAACCAAACCTTTGTTAAAAGAGAAATTCAGGTGACTAATGCACCCCCTGCAAACCAATACCAAAAAGGTAAAGGTAAACCACCATACCAAAGGGTCCCACATGTTTATGAGGTTTAAAAAAAGCCTTCTAAACCAAGAGTGAACAGGCATCCTTTTGGTTATTTTAATAGCTTATTGGGCAAGACCCCCAGCAGTGGTTAGAGAAAAACAGTTCCAAAACTACCCAAACCCCTGAGCTAACCACTGTCCATCCACCTGAACTTAACACAGACACTGTTGAGACCCCATCCAATGCCTTATTGGCTTTGGAGACCCTAATGAACTAACCTTTTACTTAATGTGCAGGGAGCTTCTGCATGCTTAGATAGTCTTTGGTATGTAGATAGTGGAGGCTCTAGGCACATGACAGGATGTAAAGCCCTACTCAAAGATTTCAAAATTCATGGAGGGGGTGATATATCCTTTGGTAATAAAAGTAAAGGGAAGGTTCTGGGGTCTGGTACAGTTCAATCTGTTAATGTTAAGTTTGAAAATGTCAATCTAATAGACAATCTAAAATTCAACCTCCTGAGTGTCTCACAAATGAGTGATAAGGGCTATGGCTCATTCTTCACAAAGGATTGTTGTAGGATTGTAAAGCCCTACTCAAAGATTTCAAAATTCATGGAGGGGGTGATATATCCTTTGGTAATAATAGTAAAGGGAAGGTTCTGGGTCTGGTACAGTTCAATCTGTTAATGTTAAGTTTGAAAACCCAACTTGTTGCTCAAAGGAGTGGCAATGTCTATGTAGTTGATCTGTCAAAAGAGAGCCCCAGGACTGGTGCCTGTCTGTTCTCAGCTGCCTATAACAAAGAGACAGAATTATGGCACAAGAGATTGGGGCACACAAATCTCAAGACAATCACTACCTTGTCAAAACAGGGGTTAGTAAGAGGTCTTCCTCAAAAACTGTACACCTGTCCTGAGCATTGTGTCTCCTGCTTAAAAGGAAAACAACATAAAAGCTCATACAAGTCCATTGAAGAGTCCAAAATAACCAAGTGCTTGCAAATGCTGCACATGGATTTGTTTGGCCCACTTAAAGTCATGAGTCTGAAAAAGAAAAGATATTGTTTGGTTATTGTAGATGACTTTTCTAGGTTTACATGGACTTACTTTTTACATTCCAAAGATGAGACTGCAGGCATTCTGCAAGACTTTGTTACACAGGTTGAAAAGCAGTTTGACTTGCCATTAAAAGTGTAGGATCATTGTTTGACCAGAACGAGTCGTTCAGAAGAGCTTTCTATCCGAATCAAAGGCGGAAACAGTGAAACGGACTTGGAAACAGCTTGATACTATTTAATTCGTCACTATTATTGAATATAACACTGATTACAACCTGGACAAATTTTGGCAGCACCTCGTTTCAATTTCTGGAACCGTGCCCCAAATGAAATGACAAGTACCCTATATATAGTAGGCTGATTTCGCTCGAAATGGTCAAGGGTGGTTTCAAGCGGAATCAGATAGTTCTGATTTCGCTTGAAATGACTTCTTGCACTTTCAAGCGGAATCACCTCCAATATCCTGAAAATCTGTTTCTCGAACCTCGGGCACTGATAATCCTATCCTATTACATGATACAAGACGAAGTCAATAGACGTAGTGCACTAACAGACTCCCCCTCGGATATTGACGAAGTCTTCAGTGTCTAGTCTTCAGCATGACACATCTTCAGTCTTGATCATTCTGCCATCTCATCCAAATTGTAACATTGTAAGCATCCTTCAATCTTTATCTTTTTCTATCAGCTTCAGGCTCCCCCTTTCATCAAGCTTCCGTGCTTTGGGATCGACACCTAGCTTTCCATCTACAAACTCCTCTTGCTTCAAGCTTGTCTTCAGACTCCCCCTTAGACTCTACTCTCGGGATCGTAGTCTGGACTATCTGCAATCACTCAAACATTTATAAATACAATGTTTTCATATCATCAATCAAATTCTCTAATCCACTCTCCCTATCAACAAAGTTCATTGATTTGACAGTGTTAAAGAATCCAACTCCCTTACAGTTAATCATCCAAGTCCAAATTAATGACCTTGGAGATATCACAAACTGTTTTTGATATTTGATTTTTAATTCAAGTTTCAATTTAATGAACTTGTTTTATTTTCAGAAACACAATCAGCTTACTTTAGATTTTGAAACTCAGCACTCAGACATCAGTTGTCGAAAATAAAGCAGAATCAAAAATCTTTTTGTATTTTCTGAAAATATAAAGCAATAAAGAAATATGTACAAATATATTTACAGACAATATTTTTGTTTGAGTATGCGTCAGAGGATCATATCAGTTTATGACAAGTTACAAGTACCGTTGAGCTTAGTTACACATTAAGAATTAAACAATTCACTTAGATTGTCGATATACCGATCCACTTAAATTTTCACACAAATTTCAACTGATTCAGGATACTAATTAGGTGTTTTAAGAACTTAAACTCATTCATGTGTCCCACCTTTTGAATATACTCTCGTATCCAGATCCCAATATTCAATCTTACAGGCGAGTATACCTAGATGATATCTGTAAGGGGAATAAATTATGAAACCATAAGAGCTCAGGTCAGAACTTCCGTTCAGCAGAGAACTCCGGTTTGACTTTAGGTATGTCCCCTTTAGGAGATCTTTTTTACAACAGCATTGATTAGCAATTTTATTGTCTCATCATTTTGCTGAGGGTTGCGCTATGTTTCAAGCAATGCAGAAAGTATTATTCGGAGACTAGGTCAGAACTTCCATTCAGCAGAAGTCCCGGAATAATACCCCATATATCACTGAGTATAAAGACCTGCTATTTCAGAAAGAGGGGTCCTTCAAACGAGATTTCAGGGGTTACCTATATATCCAAGTAGTGTTCCCCACGAAATAAGCAAGTTTGAATTTAGGTTTATATCCTGAAAAAGTTTACTAAATGTATAAAAATCTACCGACACATCCACTGTGAGATCGTTTAATACATTTTAACTTTCCAATTCTTTAGCGTACTGTAACTGTCTACTGATGTACTATCATTTCCTCTTTTTACATAAAAACTCAATTTTTGAATTTTATCATGTTTTCGGCTTTTTCAAATTTTCTAATGTTTTTGGATTTTCTAACAACAATATATAAACAATATATCTCCCCCTAAAATGAAAAATCATTTAAAGAAAATTTGACAACACGATGCTAATAGCTTTGTCTCGCCATCCATTTTCTGCTAACTGTGCTCTGTTTTGCAGAAAAACTAATATAAAGTACCCCCATGATTTACAACCCATTGATTTTCGACAGTTTGAAAACCGTTTTTCAATCTTGTGAAAGTAATCATGTTTGTTCAGCCGTGAGGGTTTCGGCGTATTCAAGCAACACATATTTTTGTAATTTTCTATTTTTGAAAAGAAAAAAAATTAAAAACAAACATATTTTTGGTTTTTAAGTTTTTCAAATTTTTAGAGTTTTTGAAAATATTATTTATTTATGTACAGAAAATGTTAAACTCCCTGTTCAACCAAACCAGGGTTCAGCAGCCTCCTCTTCTTGTTGTGCCAGGCTGCACCGACACTCCACTTGATAATATTCAGTTGTCTTGAGCACCTGCACATTCAGACTACATGATTACTTGAACAATTTAGCCCAGGTCTGTTTGACCTTAGGCATTTCAACACAATATGTATCATGCAGTTTCGGAAAATCTTTTTCATCAAAAACTTTTTCAACTTCAACTTTCTCATTTTTTGCTGAAGTCACTTGTTTTTTAATACTCCTTGTTTGATCTTTCGGAGTACCTCTTTTGTAAAAATGTGAATCTTTTTGAACATTTTGTTTTTTATCAACAACTTTTGGTTTCCAAAACTCTTTGGGTTTTGTCATATCAACGGATTTTTGCCAACTTTGCGTTGTTCTAAATCTGGGTGTGTGAAAAATCTGTGTTTGTCTTGAATCAGACCTAGTCTGTTTTGTTTTCCAAATTTGATTTGAAGCAAACTTGTTTGTGTTGTACCTCCAAGTTTGTTTTGAATCAAATTTGGCTGACCTTTGTTTCACACTCTCATATTTTTGTTTCTCAATATTTTCAGGCTTCTTTTTGTCAACATCCACAGGTTTCAGATTCGGACACTTTCGTGCAAGATGTCCAATTTGATCACAATTGAAACATGTTCTCTTGGACACATCTTTGACATGTGGTTGTTGCTTTTTCTTTTGAACACAAAACTCTTCATTAGACTGTTGTCTAAATTTGAATCTTTCTTCTTCTTCAAAACTTTTTCCTTGAACAAAACTCATTTTTTCCTGAGAATTTGGCACTTCTTTTTTCTTCCAATTTTGTTTCTTTTTATAACCCAACCCAGCCTTCATGTTTTTCTTCTTGAAACCAGGTTTGTTGTTTTTCCCAGCAAATTTTGAAATTTCTGACTTTTCAATCTCAACCATCTTAAAAACTTTATCAATTTTCTCGGAAATCACATTCTGAATCGGGAATACAATATCTAAGAATAGTTTGTCCGATCCAATCATGGTGTAAACCAATCCTTTTGAATCATCATTCACGACTTTCTCAGATTTTATGTTTTTCAGATACTCATCATGAAAATTACCTTCATTTTCATCCTGTGATTCAGACTTACCTTTTATAGACTCATCTTTTAGAATGCTATCAACAACCTTACTTACCACCTCTGAATCATCAGCTTCATCATATTTGGTGTAAGTCACATCGATACTTTCAGGTAATTGATCAACTATGTTCAGACCTTTTACCACCTTTTCCTCATCGTAAAAAGTATAATTGTTTCTCAATGGTGGTGGTACCTGATGAAATTCTGAACCAGTACCTTTTTTGTTCTTGTCAGTATCTTTGTCATCTGGTGTGATGTTGAAAATGCGTTCGAGAATGTACGAAGAGTTATGATAACTTTGAAGTTTGGTAACAACCTTTTCTTTTTCAGCCAGAATTTGTTTAAGATTAGCAATTTCATCAACACACTTGTTTAATTCAAGTTGCTTTTCTTTAAACTTTCTCTCATACATTTCTTTAGTGACTAAAGTTTCAGACAATCTTTGGTCAAAACATTTGACTTGGCTCTTCAAAGTATCATAAGCCTCTTGTACTCTCTGACTCGACCACTTTAAAGAATTATATTCCTTTTGAAAATATTGAAATTTAGTTTCTTTTTCAACACAATCAACACATTTTGCTGAACACATTTGTCTATACACATCATTATCCTTTTCAAGATCTTGACACTTCTATGTCAGCTTTTCAAACTTTAGTTTCAAAATTTCTTCTTTTTCAATCATTTCTTTACATTTTATTTTGAAAACATTTTCAAGTTTGTTTTTTCAATATCTTTTGTTTTGATTAATTCATCTTTTTCAATACAGGCTTTGCATATTTCTATGCAATTCCTGCACTTGTTTTCATTTTTATCAACAATTTCAAGATTTGTTAGATTAGAAGATTCACTTACCTCAGTCTCTTTCAGCACCGGTTTTTCTGTTTTAACTTTCTGATCTTCCTCCTTCTTCTCTTCTTCTTCTACTTTCTGTTCTTCTTCACACTTCTGTTCTTCTTCAGCAGCAAGCTTTGCAGTAATCTTCACTTCATCAACCAGCTTTTTCAACTCTTCTTCTTTTCTCTTCTTCATTTCTACCACCTTCGGTAGACTCGCTTCACAAATTTCCTTTATCTTGTTCAACAAATCCGGCAAATATTCTTTATCAGATAACCTTCATGTGTTGAAAGTAGCCTGACTTGGAAACAAATTTGTTACAGCTTCAAAATCCACCTTTGATGGGTCAACAACTGGATTACCCCATGGATCCATGTAACATTCCAATTCGTCATTCCATCTTTTGGCTCTCTGGGCTTCTTTGAATGGTTCTCTGAATTTTTCAATTTCCCATCTCGCATAATCTCTTCTCCACCATAGATCATGATCAACATTAGCCACAAATGCATATCCAACTTTATCTTCTTCAGGGAGAACTTGACTCCAGTCATAACCTTCATCGTCATGAATAACTGCAAGAGCTCTTGATTTTTCTTCAACTTGCCTCATTCTGGGAGGTTCAGACTTGTTCTGATGATAGATTGCTTTCTTGTAGTAATCTTCCTTGAACGGATTAGCAGTATCATCAGCATAAGCATTTCTGCACTCACGTTTAAAATGACCTTTCTGTTTGCATTTAAAGCATGTCACTTTGGATTTGTCAAAGCCTAACTTGGTAGAAGGTCCACCAATAGACTGCCTTCCGGTAATTTCCGTAAAACGTTGTGCCCTCCTCACTGCACTAGCCATACACCAACGTATATCGATTAATTCCATCTCCTCAGGATCTATTTGATCGTAGTCTTCCTTCATCAAGTTGGTGTTGCCTATCTTGCCTGCCACAAGACTCTCATACGACTCCAACACAGATGCTAAGAAGACCATCTGTTGCTTTGCAGACTCCTCATTGAAATTTTGAGTATTCTTCAAATCTACTGCAATGTTGCATTGAAATACATTCTTTGATGCAGTTTGGCTCGATGTTGTTGAAAAAGATCCACTGTGAAAACCACTGTGAAGACTTTCATTGTTTACAGAATTTGAGCTTTCTGCAGAAAATGCTATTCTTGGAGACCTAGCCCGTGGTACATTTCCTCTGTAGTACAGCTCCACATTCTGCTGATTTCCAACTCATGGCTTTCTAGTCTTTCGATAAGCAAATCCACTGTCAAATCTTCAGACTTAATTGTGTTCTTTAACATCAAGGCAAAATATTGCCAATCTTGCTCCTTCGGCAATGAATAAAACAATTTATCAACCAACTCCTCTTGAGTGTATGTGATTTTGTGTCTTGCCAGTTCCATCTTCAGATGCCCAAATCTCTTAATCATTTCACAAACAGATTCATTTTTCATACAACCAAATAAATCAAATTCTTTACGTAACAGTTTCTTTTTGTTTTTCACAATCTCAGAGGTACCTACACATTTTCTCTCTAAAGCTTCCCATAAACTCTTCGATGTTTTCTCTTGTTCAAGTAGCGAAATAATATCTTCTCTCACTGACTGTTTTATCAATGTAATCATTTTGTATTCAGCTACAACATTTTTTATATCTATTTCTGTGAACTCTTTTTCATCTACTAACTCTCCTCCTTCTTTTACTGGTTCTGTATATCCGTATTTTAGTTTTAACCAACTTTCAGGAGCAAAAGCTTTTACCCAACCCTCAAATAGGTTTTTCCACCAGTTATAATCTTCAATCTTCATTAATTTCGGTGGTTTATGTTGGCTTCCATACATATTCTCATATTTCAAATTCTCTGAAATCTCTTTCGAATATTCTCTTGTTTCAGATCTTCTTTCGGATCTGAAGTAAAGGCATTGTAGAATGTGTTGTAAAATTCTTCACCGTTGCTCGACATCTTTAATCACTAGACAAACAAACAAACACAATCAGTTTAAACAATATCAAATAATCTGAAATAAACTGACACTCGGTTATCGTGAAGTGATCTCGACACACAAATTTCACTTTCAAACGAAATCAGATGTTCAAGCTGAATATTGATCTCAAGCAAAATCAGAACTTTTGAAGCGAAATCACTTTGTGAAGTTCAAGCGAAATCAGGTCTTTTAGACACACAACCAATTTCAAGCGAAATCAGGAAAATATTCTCAAGCGGAATCACTTGAATAGCATTTTGGAGCGGAATCAGCTGGTTTTTCAAGCAGAATCTCTATTTTGAGTGGAATCAGACGCAAATTCCAAGCGGAATCAACATTTCAATCCAGATCATGTTGATTTTTCAAGCGGAATCAACTTGTTCGTTCAAGCGGAATCTGATTTTTGTCAATTTTAATCAGTATTTCAGTCTCAAACTCTCAAGGCTTTGCTAAAATACTATTTTGCATGTTCGGTGAAAAATTCATTCCATTTTGACCACGAAATCTTGTTCAGATTGAAAAAGAAGGTGTAGAAGTCAGAAAAATGATGATATCAAGCTAAACTCTTCTTCCTGAGCTCTGATACCACTTGTAGGATCGTTGTTTGACCCGAACGAGTCGTTCAGAAGAGCTTTCTATCCGAATCAAAGGCGGAAATAGTGAAACGGACTTGGAAACAGCTTGATACTATTTAATTTGTCACTATTATTGAATATAACACTGATTACAACCTGGACAAATTTTGGCTGCACCTCGTTTCAATTTCTGGAAACGTGCCCCAAATGAAATGACAAGTACCCTATATATAGTAGGCTGATTTCGCTCGAAATGGTCAAGGGTGGTTTCTAGCGGAATCAGATAGTTCTGATTTCGCTTGAAATGACTTCTTGCACTTTCAAGCGGAATCACCTCCAATATCCTGAAAATCTGTTTCTCGAAACTCGGGCACTGATAATCCTATCCTATTACATGATACAAGACGAAGTCAATAAACGTAGTGCACTAACAAAAAGTCTTCAGTAGGGGTGTTCAGAATTCGTTTCGAATTCGAAAAATTCGAAATTCGTTTAAATTCGATTCGATTATCAAGAATTTGTTTCGATTAAAAGAATTCGAATTCGATTCAATTCGAGTCAAGTAAATCGAATACGAATTTATAATTTCAAATTCGATTCGATTCGAAATTCTAATAAAAAATATACATTTTTATTTATTATTTTTATATATAATGCATATATAACTTTTATTAAGCTATACTATAAATTATTTTCAAATTTTTCCAAGTATTAAAACTACCCATTACCAAACCCACTACATCGCCCATAACTAAAACCTAAGTAACAAATCTATCAATAGATTTATAACCTTAAAAACATTAACTTATAATGTGGAGTGGCTATTCCCGATTTATCATTTTGAATTTTGGACTTATGGTACTTTATTTGGAACTTTTAATGTGATATCGTGCTTTAGGGCTACTTTAAAATTTATGTTTCATTTTGATAGTTTTTCTTTTAAAGAATCTGAATTAAATCGAATTTATTCGAATTCGATTCGAATTCGAATTCGAATTTTAATCGAATACGAATTGGGTTTTTTATTCGAATACGAATTCGAATCGAATTCGGTAAGTTTTAATCGAATTTGAATCAAATATGAAATCAAGGGAAAATAAAAATTATTCGAATAATTCGATTCGAATGATTCGAAAATTCGATATTCGATTCGATGAACACCCCTAGTCTTCAGGAGTGACAATGGCACAGAGTTCAGGAATAGGGAGTTGGATGATTTCTGTGTGTCAAAAGGAATTGTAAGGCAATACAGCATTCCAAGAACACCAGAGCAAAATTGGGTTGTTGAAAGAAAGAACAGGACATTGATTGAGGCTGCCAGAACCATGCTTGCAGATTCAGGTTTGCCATTAACTTTTTGGGCAGAGGTAGTGAACACTGCTTGCTATGTCAAGAACAGAGTTTTAATCTACCCCAGGCATCAAAAGACTGCCTATGAACTGCTGTATAAAATCAAACCACTGATCTCATATTTGAAAGTATTTGGCTGCCCATGCTTCATTTTGAACTTAAAAGACTCTATTTCAAAATTTGCAGCCAAAGTAGACAGTGGATATCATTTGGGATACTCAACCATTGCTAAGGCCTACAAAGTGTTTAACACAAGGACCAAAAGAGTGGAAGAGACTTTGAATGTGAACTTCAATGAACTCTCTTCAATGAAAATCCCTACAAATCCTGCAGAATTGTTTGATCTTGATAAATTTACTTTTGAAAATACTGTTGTCAAGACTAAAAGTGCAGGTCCATCAGAAAATCCGCCATCAGACAATGGGTATGAAGTGATTATTCCACAACAAACCTTCAAATCCATTGCCAGAGCAGCATATGTTCAAAACAGCTATCAAAGCTCAACCACTGCTACCTCAACAATTTTTTACCAAAGTAGCCCATTAACCCCTGCTTCCACATCATCAAACACTGCTGATAAAACAGTGGATCAAAGTCAGCATGTTTTCACACCAGTTCCACCTATTCCTCCACCTCCATTTCAATACATTGTTGGATCATCAAAGTCACCAACAGCTGTTAGCTCAGATTCACATCTGCAGCCTTCACCTTTAAATGCCATTGTTCCATACCAAGGAGATCTGATCTTCTTGAAGTCTCATCCACCTGACCAAATCATTGGCAACATCAATGAAGGGGTACTCACAAGAAGTCAATCCCAAAACATTTATCTTTTTGCTGGTTTCCTATCTCTCCATCAGCCAGTCAAGTACCAAGAGGCACTAAAAGACAACAGCTGGATAGAAGCCATGCAAGAGGAGCTCCAACAATTCAGAAGACAACAAGTATGGTAGCTTGTACCACTGCCAGAGAATATAAGTCCAATTGGCACAAAGTGGGTCTTAAAAAACAAAACTGATGAAAGGGGCATTATTGTCAAGAATAAAGCAAGGCTGGTGGTTCAAGGTTACAGACAGGAATAGGGCATTGACTATGATGAAAATTGTGCCCCTGTAGCAAGATTGGAAGCTATTAGACTGTTCCTGGCCTTTGCTGTGAACCACAACATAAAGGTGTATCAAATGGATATCAAATGTGCTTTCCTCTATGGTAAGATTCAAGAAGAGGTATATGTTTGTCAACCTCCTGGATTTGAGGATCCATTTTATCCAGATCATGTCTACAAGCTAAACAAAGCTTTGTATGGCCTGAAACAAGCACCAAGAGCTTGGTATGAAACTCTTTCCACCTTTCTTCTCTCTATTGGTTTCACAGGAGGTAAAATAGACAAAACACTGTTTTTAAAATGGAGAGGGAAAGAGTTGATGATTGTCCAGATTTATGTGGATGACATCATTTTTGGAAGCACATGTTCTAAAATGTGTGAAGAGTTTAGACAACTCATGACAGCTGAGTTTGAGATGAGTGCAATGGGTGAACTCCAGTGCTTTCTTGGTCTCCAAGTAAGGCAACTGCAAAATGGTACTTTCATCCATCAAGGCAAATATACCCAAGAACTTTTAAAGAAATTTGAGATGGACGATTGCAAGCCATGCAATACACCCATTGCAACCACAAAAATAGTCATGTATGATGAAAAGGATTATTTGGTTGATCAAACTCTTTATAGAAGCATGATTGGGTCTTTATTATACCTAACTGCATCTAGGCCAGACATCATGTTTGCAACATTTGTTTGAGCAAGATCCCAATCAGCCCCTAGAAAGTCAAATCTGATTGCTGTGAAAAGGATATTCAGATACCTAAAATGTTGGTGCATGCGTCTGTTGACTTCGTCTTGTATCGAGTCTTGCATTATTCAGGGCACAAAGATCGAGAAATCAAGACAATAAGCTAATTCCGCTTGAGATGGTCTAATTCTGCTTGAAAAGTAAACATGTAATTCCGCACGGAATTACAAAGTAATTCCGGTTGAACATGTAATTTCGCTTGTATTTGTGATTCCGTGTGAAGTAGTAATTCTGTTTGAGCTTGTTTCAAGCGGAATTACCAAGTCTATATATAGGTGATAGGTCTTGTCATTTGAAACGTAATTAGAATAGTGTTTTCCGACGGCGAAGCTCTGTCGAAGTGTCTACAGATCTGTATTTGCTCAGATATCAATCAAAAGACAGTTATAAGTGAATATCTTGCTGAATCACACACAATATGTTTGTTTCCGCCTTTCATATTGTGTAGAACACCTCTAAACTACTCGTTTCAGGTCCGTACATGATCCTACAAGTGGTATCAGAGCTCAGGAGGAGGAGTTCTGCAGATTTCAGCTTGATTTCATTGTGTTTCTTTCTTCTACACCGTCTTTTCTCAATTGAACAACTTTTCACGATCAAAATGATCTAAATTTCTCACATCATAAGCGAAATAGTATATTAATAAATCTTTGAGAAAATTGGACTTTAATTCGATCTAAAACTGATAAAAATTGTAATTCCGTTTGAAAAGTTGGAGCGAAATGATGACATCAGCTTAATACCATTTGAAAGTTGGTGTTAATTCCGCTTGAAAACATAATTTCGTTTGAAACATTCTGTTAATTCCGCTTCAAAACATAATTCCGGTTGAAATTATACCCTAATTCCGCACGGAATTACAAATTATTGCTAATTTCGTTTGAAATTCAAGCTAATTCCGCACGGAATTAGTAATTTCGCTCCAAAAGCATAATTTCGTTTGAATTGATGTTTAATTCCACACGGAATTAAATTCCGTTTGGTAATTCCGTTTGAAACTCTTTAATTCCGTTTGAAGTTTGTGTGCAGGATAATTCCGTTTGAAGGGTTAATCTTGCTTGAAGTTTAATCTCGTTTGAAGCACTAATTTCGTTTGGAAGTGTTTGTCTTGATAAACGTGTTACCGAATCATGAGTGAAGAATTTTATAACGCATTTGCCACATCTCCGACTACTCCGACTACCATTGCTCAAAGCATGAACTTGGAAAATGAGACTGGAACTATGCAAAAACCCCCGAAGCTAATGAGCATTGAGGAGTATTACGGTTGGAAAGATCGGTTTGAAAACTGGGTTCAAGCTAATCATTTGAGATCTTGGGAATGTATTTTGAAAAAGTATGTACTACCACGTACTAAATTGCGAGTTGAAAAAACAATCTCTGAATTCAATGACAAAGAACGAGACATGTACAAAGCTGAAAAGATGATGATTAGTCTACTTCAGCAAGCTATTAAAGAAGACATCTTTGTATTGCTTCAACATGACAAAACTTCAAAATCAATTTGGGATGCTCTTAAAATCAAATTTGAGGGAAGTGAGAAGATGATTAAAAGTAAAAAGGCACTGCTTAAGAAAGAATTTGATCTTTTCACAAGTTTACCAGGGGAAGATACAAAGAAATTAATTGAAAGATATTGCCACTTAGTGTGTTCTATGTCGTTGTTAAGCATAACCAAAGAACAAGAGGAATGGGTCGACAAATTAGCTGATGCTTTACCTCATAAAGAGTGGGGTACATTTTTGATGATATTAAAAAATACTGGAGAATATGATGGTTTGACGATTTCTCAATTCATCGAGAAGATTGAGGGTCAAGATCGTGAACAACAAAAGATTGCGAGGATGAGTAATCCGAGTGGTCAACAAGATGTGAAAATGTATTACAAAGGCAATGTTCAAGAGGCTGAAATGAGTCCGAAAATTCAAAGTGCTTTTAGTGCTGGAGACTTATCTAGAACTGTTGAACAAAGTCCAAATAGCAGAAGTGATTTTTCTTCATATCCGAGGGTTAATCGAAAGTGTTCAACTTCAAGTTTTCATTCTCAAAGTTCAAAAAGTGGGAATGGTTGTGCGATAAAGTGCAACATTGCATTGAATCTTCCAGATGATCAAAGTTTTTCTGAAGAAATTGCAAAAGATCACATGGCGTTACTTGCAACTGTGTTACAATCCTATGAAGGTTTGGTTGCAGGGAGGATCGGAAATCCTATGCTGACGAAAGAGGATTACGATCAGATAGATGCTGAAGAGATGGAGCTCATGGACATCAAATGGTGCTTAGCTAGTGTCTTGAGAAGAGCTAAAAAGTTCAAAATGATTACAGGAAGAAATGATTTCTTGGATGCACATGTTTCTACTTTGGGTTTTGATAAATCTAAAGTTACTTGTTTTTGATGCAGGGAGAAAGGTCATTTCAAAAGAGAATGCAAAAATCAGGAAGCGAGTGGAGCAAAGAATCCATTTGGAAAAGATGATTACTATCGGAAAGCCATATATCAACAAGTTGCTCATCAACCGCATCAACAAAAAGATTCACAAACTGCTCATGGGAAAATGATCGAAGATGCAAACAGGAAAGCTTATTATGGTATCATTGATCAAGACGATGAAAAGGTGGTAGAAGGCTTCAGCTGGGATAAATACATTCCACCTGATTCAAAAGTTGTAGCTATGATTGCAGAAATAGTTCAAAAGCCTGATTTGTTTACGGAATGGATGAAAATATTTGATAGTAATGATTCGAATCAAGAAGAAGAGTTTGTTTCATCCGATGATAGTTCAGAAAGAGCAACTGGTTTTGATCAAACACCATCTGATTCTGGTTCTTCAGATGATAGTTCTGAGAAGACAGTAGATTTTGATCAATCACCAACTGATGACAGTGGTGATGATGAGGAAGAAAGACATATTAATGTTGCAAAAACTCATTTATCTCCTGAAAGTTTTCAATTTTATTTTGCAGGTCGCTTGGAGAAATTGAAGAAGAAACAAGCAGCAAAAGAGTTGAAAAAGATGAAGGAAGTTAATGTTGCTGAGAGGAATGGTGAAGCTGAGAAGGTGATTGAAGCTGAAACAGTAATTAAGGTTGATAAGGTCATTGAAGTTGAAAAGATTGTGGAAGTCATCAAGCCTTGCTTAAAGTGTTTAGAATCTTGCAAGGAATGTGCAGCAAAAGATGAGAAGTTAAGTGAGCAAGATAAGATGAAAGAACAATTATTATTCAATCTAAACTATGTGAAAGAATCGTATGACGTGCTAAACAAAACTGTAACTGGTCTACAAAAGACTAATTCAGAAAGAGAAGATGCGTTGACTATGATGAATACTGTGATGATGACAAAGCAGAAGGCGATTAATCATTACATTGAAGAATGTGCAAAGTTGCAGCGGGAGTTGGAAAATGAAAAGATTGAGAATGAGAGAATCAGATGTTTATTACAGAGTTATTCTAGTTCTGATTATCTCATTGATCGAATTTATCCAACTGTTGCAGGTTTTGAAGCATTTCAAAATGATGAGAAGCCAAACAAGAAGGATACTGGTAAGAAGCAGAGTGTTAGTTATAACAAGTGTCCGCCTCCGATTTGGGAAGGGTATTCTCCTAGAAAACCGAATGAGGAGCAAGTCGAAAAGGCAGTCATATAAAGTTAAAGTCCGATATAACCGATGAATTACTAGAAAACATTGACGTTGTTTTTACATCGTCTGACCTTGATCATGAGTCTGAGTTAATAAAAAAGATGGTCAATCGGGTGTTGGATAAAGATGAGGAATCTGAGTCAAAGTCCGAGTTTGGGTGTTCAAGTTCGTCTGTCAAAAGTTCGAATTCGTCGGTCAACAGTTCAAAGTCGTCAGATAAAGGGGTTTACAATAAAGAATTTCTATTATCAAAATCTAATTTGAAGGATGAAACATTCGAAGTTGCATACACTTTGAATGATTCTGACAAATTATATTCTGATATAGAATTTCCAATAAGAGGTGTCAAACCTGACATGATCAAAAAGGTTTTCAAACTAACAGAAATTAATATTTCTGAAATAAAAGATGTAAATCTTAATGATAAACCTAAAACGACACCTCAAGAGTTCAACAAAGAGAAAACAAGAAAAAGGGTTACAGTTCTGGTTCTGGTTTTCAAAAGAAATCAAACCATAACGGTAATTTCAAAAGAAAGGGATTAGTATTTATTCCACCTGAAAATTATAAACATGAAAAAGCTTCTAAAACAAATACAAAATTTGTTTCAGGGACAAGCTGTGAAGAGGAATAAAAAAGCTCATTTTGGAAGCAATCGAACAGAGAATTTCTTGCAAAGAAGCAAGAGAATGTGAAGAATGGAGCTAATCAAAGAAAGGAGACAAGAACCTGTTACAAATGCAATGAAGTTGGTCACATTGCATGGAACTTTCCTCAAGCAACAAAAACAAAACAGGAAGTCTCTAAAAAACTCAAAGAAAAAGTTGTTTATGTTGAATCACCAACTGAAAAATTCAAAGTTTTTAAAAACTCAACATATGAGGTTGGTGAGTGTTCAAAGACACATTTTTACAAAAAGAGAGCTAAGAATGACAACCAAGTGTGGGTTGTTAAGAAGTTTTATGAGAAACTTGGCGATGAATCTAACTCCACAAAGTTAGACGAGCCACAAGTTGAATTAAAAGATGAAAACTCAGTACCTCCAGTGGATGATATTAATTTTCCACCATTGAGGGCTGAAAATTTTAAATCAAAAGTTGGGAAGGTTGAGATCTCGAATCAATTCTATTCTAAGAAGAAAGAAATTGATGTTGAGAAAGTTTTTAATGGAAATGTTAAAAAGATTTTTGGAAAAATGGTCGAGGGAAAGGCCAAAGGGGTAAAGGAATTTTGTGAAACAAAGAAAGCAACTTATTACCCAAGTGAAGTTGAGGAAGAAACATCCAAGTTTGGTGAGGCTTGGATGGCAGTTTCCACAAGTAAAAATCCGGACTTGCCGGAGCTCCCAGGTTGGTAATCGTGGAGCAGGAATCGGCATCTTTCTACATGTGGTATTTTAAACTAGTAGTTGTTCTTAGAATTGTTATATTTTTTTAAAGAGATTTTGGTGGATAAGTGAACCTACAAGTGGTTGTAGAAGGTTTTCACTTAAAAATGGTTAATCAAGGTCATTAGGTTGAACTTGATTTGATCATTCGTACAAATGGTTGAAAGACAAGGTGATGAACAAAAACCCCAATTTTTCAAGTGATAAAATCAAAAAAACTTATTTTCCGGAAAAACCATTTGATTAAAACAAACTTAAGTGTTTTGAAATCACAATGGGAAAATAGTTTGTTGTGAGGGGGAGTTCTGATTGTTTATGCCAAGTGGATGGCGAATTGAAGTGATTCGATATCAGTTGTCAACTTACTTGTATAGTTTATTTTCAAATTTCCTTTAAATGTGTTTGCATTTTAGGGGGAGTAAGAATTTCAGAAAATCCAAAAACAATTGAAAATTTGAAAAAGACAAAAACATGATAAAATGAAAAAAATGAGTTTTGTTGTATAAAAGAGGAAATGATAGTATATCAGTAGACTATCACAACATGCTAAAGAATTGGAAAGTTAAAATGTGATAAACGGTCTCACTGATGATGTGCCAATAGATTTTTGCACTTTTAGTAGATTGTTAAGAGATATAAACCTAAATTTCAAATTTGCTTATATCGTGGGGAACATCTCTCGGATATATGGGTAACCCCCGAAATCTTGTTTGAAAGGTCCCTCTTTCTGAGATACTAGGTCTTTATACTCAGTGATATCTGGGGTATTATCCCGGGACTTCTGATTTTGCGGAAGCAATGGCCTAGTCCCCGGAGAATACTTTACGCTTGCTTGAAATAAAAGCCCACCCTCAGCATAAAAAATGATGAAACATTGAAAAATGCTAATCATGTGCTGTTGAAGAAAAGATTCTCTAAAGGGAACCCACCAAAAGTCGAAGCCGTCATCTCTCTGCTGAACGGAAGTTCTGACCTGAGCTCTCACGGCCCTCGCATTATAACCCCTTACAGATATCATCTGTGGTATATTCACCTGTAAGACTGAATATTGGGATCTGGATACGGGAGTATATTCTGAGGTGGGACACGCGAATAAGTTAAGTGCTTAAAACATTAATTCCGTATCTCGAAACAGTTGAACTTTGTGTGAAAATTTAAGTGGATCAGTATACTGACAATCTAAGTGAATCGTTTAAAACTTAAAATGTTTAAAGCTTAACGGTGTTGGTGATTTGTCTCATAAACTGATATGATCCTCTTACACAAACTCACAAAAATAGTGTCTGTAAATATTTCTTTTCTGCATTGCTTTATAATAAAAAATCCAAAAAGATTTTCAGTTTGTTTTAGCAAAAAATTTTGAAAAATACAAAAAGATTTTCGACAACTGATGTTGGAGAGCTGATTTTAAAAATTCCAAGTGCTAAACATGATGAGCATTTGGTGAGGGGGAGTTTTGTGTTTAAATGAAAAAAGATTTTGAATATTTGCCTACAAATGGTCATCAGAAGATTTGATAATGATAAATCATTCTGGATAAATTTGAAGGGGAGACTGGATATATAAATTTGTCAAATGTTAAATTTGTGAAATTTATTTCTGGGTTAAGAATGTGCAGGTTTAGCCAGGTTTCGATCCTGAATCTGTAAAAAGAGCACAGAGCCAGGTTGCGGTTCTGGAAAAAAGAGAAAGAAGATTGTAGATGCTTTAAAGTGTCAGATATTTCAGAGAGGAATCAGACTGATAAAGACTGAAGACGTTGAAGACTCGACACTTAAGACTCGTCAACATTCGAGGGGGAGTCTGTTGGTGCATGCGTCTGTCGACTTCGTCTTGTATCGAGTCTTGTATTATTCAGGGCACGAAGATCGAGAAATCAAGACAATAAGCTAATTCCGCTTGAGATGGTCTAATTCCGCTTGAAAAGTAAACATGCAATTCCGGTTGAACATGTAATTTCGCTTGTATTTGTGATTTCGTGTGAAGTAGTAATTCCGTTTGAGCTTGTTTCAAGCAGAATTACCAAGTCTATATATAGGTGATAGGTCTTGTCATTTGAAACGAAATTAGAATAGTGTTTTCCGACGGCGAAGCTCTGTCGAAGTGTCTACAGATCTGTATTTGCTCAGATATCAATCAAAAGACAGTTATAAGTGAATATCTTGCTGAATCACACACAATATGTCTGTTTCCGCCTTTCATATTGTGTAGAACACCTCTGAACGACTCGTTTCAGGTCCGTACACGATCCTACATAAAAGGTGCTCCCACACTTGGTATCTAGTATCCAGCTGATGGAAATATCAAGCTTTCAGGTTTCTCAGATAGTGACTTTGCTGGATGTAACACAACAAGGAAGTCCACTTCAGGAGGGTGCCAATTCCTAGATAATTGTTTAGTGTCTTGGCAAAGTAAAAAGAAAGCAGCTGTTTCAACATCCACTGTTGAGGCAGAGTATATTGCTGCTACAAGCTTCACAGTCCAACTGTTATGGCTTCAAAATCAGTTGCTGGATTTTGGTATCACTGCCCTAAAGACACCTCTCATGTTGGAGAGTCAGACAGCAGAAAATATCATCAAAAATCCAGTCTCACATTCAACCACCAAGCACATTGATATCAGACATCACTTTGTGAGGGATTGCTATGAAAAAGGTTTGATTTCTCTGCATCATGTTCCAACTAAAGATTAGCTGGCAGATGTGCTAACAAAAGCATTAGACACATCCACCTTTGAAAGCTTGATCTCTAAGATTGGCATGCAGAACATGGAATAACAGACAAAATCCTGATTTTCTATGAATAAAAGCATTAAAATGTTTTCAGAAAATCAAAAATCCATCCTTAAAATAGCTAAAAATGAATTTTTCATTATATCCTTAAAAGTCTGCCATAACCACTATTTTGTTCAAACATCTGTTCTACTAAAAGCTATCCACTGCTGAAAGTCAACCCCTGTTCTCTCATTTCCTTGGTAATCACTGTTGTTCAAAATCAGTGTTTTCTATCCACTGATAGGCTATCCACTGATAGTTAAAATCACCCACTGCTTTCATTATAACCGTTGCAACCACTGATATTGCTCCATCAGTGGTTTTCCTAAAACAAATGTCTTCCATTACTCATCAGGGGTTGGCTCGTGGACAGTACATAGCGGTCAGATCTTTGTAACCGCTGCCACGCCAGCATTCACTTTTTCTCCTATAAAACCGTGATAAAACCCCAAACAGGCTTTTCACTATCGAATCAAATTCAAAATTCCTTTCTCAAAGCAGTTACCATCCATTTCTCTCAAATCACTCATCATCGTCTTCCTCTCACACACATACTCAAATCCTTATTTTCATCATCTCACAAATTCACTCAAATGGCCATAGAAATCCCATTCCAAGCTCCTCACAAAACCAAGTCACACTGAAACCTTGGATTCCATCATTGATGCTCTTTCGTCTTCAAAGTACAAAACTTTGTTGACTTCTGATGCTCCGGTTTACCTGCAACCCAGAGAGAATTTTGGAAGAATGCAAAACTTGAATCTCAAGATAAAATGTAACACCCCAATCGCGTAATATAACAACACGCGGCGGAAATATCGGGGAGTCACGTTACAAATTGCTCACAACTACCGGTAATAAATTGTTTCAATATCATTAACATCGTTTTACAAACAAGAAATACAAGTAATTGTTCTTTTGTTTTAGAAGTCAAATGCCCGAATGTAGTCCTATGTGTTGCATGCTTGAAATAGTCGGAAACCTGAAACATATGTGAAAAACAGTCAGCATAAAAATGCCGGCAAATACATAGGTTTTATTAGCCATATAAATGGCAAAACATTTGGTATTGCAATATTTTAATCTTAATTGTGAAAACTCGTGACAAAATAGGTTTGTATATGGCAATATGATATTTACTAAGTCATTTTTATGCCTTACATTGAAATCTTGTTTAAACCATCGTAAAAATTTGCTAATATGTTATTAGAAATCCAATCGAGTATTAATAATAACTGTTTTGAAATAAATAAAAACTTCTGTAAGTATTAAATGAATCAAATCAATGAGTCGTGATAATACTTCAGATATCTTTCTAAAAATCTAACATATAGAGATATGGAAGATTCTACAAAGATTTGGATAATTGAACCTTGAAACAATCATACACAAAATCCTAGAGTGATCCAGATAACGCTACAAGAATAATAAAATAAGAACACTTATATATAGGAAGTACTAGCGGCGTATCCACCATGTTCTTATTTTATTGTACTCGTTTCGTTATCTAAATCACAACTACCACATAACACATAAATCATCAACTTGTACAAACTCGTAAACACGCATTAAAGCACACAATGAATCCAATCAAGGACTACAATATCAGTACTTTAAACATCCTACAAGAATCAACCTATGAAGATAGATAGATGCTATAAGGATTCGGGTTCTGTCACATTGTCTACTCACATACGCATTAAAGCGCACAATGAATCCAATTAAGGACTCCAATATCAGTACTTTAAACATCCTACAAGAATCAACCTATGAAGATAGATAGATGCTATAAGGATTCGGGTTCTATCACATTGTCTACTCACATACGCATTAAAGCACATAATGAATCCAATCAAGGACTCCAATATCAGTACTTTAAACATCCTACAAGAATCAACCTATGAAGATAGATAGATGCTATAAGGATTCGGGTTCTGTCACATTGAATTATTGAATCAAAACAATCCTAAATCCTAATGGTGATTCGGAATAACGCCACGAAAGGTAATACAATAAGCACACTTATATATAGGAAGTACCAGCGGTGTATCCACCATGTGATTATTATATTATCTAGTTTCGTTATCTGAATCACCAACCATCTACACAAAACCAACCATCGAATTGTAAAGTACTTCTTAAAAACCTTACTATGAAGATAGGAAGATCTAAGACTGTATTTCAAATATCCTATATGAATCTAACTATGAAGATAGGTAGATCACTTAAGGATTCAGATAAACATTGCATTTGCATAATCAGAATAATACACATAAAAGCACTTAGTGAACACATCTATGCCATATATTTTGAAAACAAATCTATTACACAAATGAATCACCCCAAAACATTTGAAAACAGTAAAAGAGGGGACTATGTACTCGCCTGGGATTGCATATAGTTCCGGTTCAAAGGGTATAACAAAGATCAAAAGACCAAGAGTTCAAGTGTTGAAGCGGTTCCTAGGGTAACGGATACTATGTTAGCGAATCGACACATAAATCGGAAGATCGGGTAGAATGAGGTCTTGTAAACCGAACGAGTATTGGAACTCATGTGATATGGTTTAACAAAGCCTACATTCCAAATCAGAACCTATCCTAGGTGCTTATGACTCATTACGACCCATTAAGGTAGCTTACGCCACTTTAACGCGTCGTTCGCGTGAAAGCGCGTTCGAGACGCCTAACTAGTCCTATGAAAAGTATTATATGCCTTTACATATCTAAGTATGTTATATAATCAGTTTAGATGTCAAAACATGTGTTACATCTTAAAATGAAATTATGCGAAAAAGGGCATTTTGGTCATTTTCCTAAGGCATATAAACTAACTATCATACTAATAACTAAATGAAGTGACCATAAGGTATAACCTCAGAAGGTTATTCCCTATACAACTATGGTCACACTATATGTTTGGTCGGATCCTAACGATCGGCCAAACGGGTCGGGTTCAAAAGTCTAAGCGGTTATTTAGACCGCTTATCTTACGAACCTATATAAGCACCATCCTAAAAGTGACGAGCTAAACATGTTAAAACATGTTTAACGAAGTTAGAAAACAAGTTTGATATCAAAACAAAGGGTCTTGATACCCAAGAATAGTTTGGTTGCAAAATACGCATAAACGCGTATTTTGACCGAAACTATGACGCCACTACACCTAATCAACGTGGTAATCAGTAGGTATAGTCTCTAGGGATTATAACCATCGTGATTATGCTCACGTTACGAAGTTCAAACGAACTTCGTGTTGAACATAACCTGGTCAAAGCAGAAAGTCAAACACAGTTTGACTTTTACACTTAAAAACGCATAAAAGCATGAAAGAATACTTACAAAGGGTCCAATCAAGGAGATTTGATCCTAAAATTCTCAGGTATAAAGCTTTGAGCTTCAACTTAGAGAAAATTCATATCAAGGTGTGGGTTTGGAATGAAATGGGGTTGGGTATTTATAGAAAACCAAGAACCGTTAGGATCGTTCATCGATAAACGAGCTTTGATCTTGGCCCTCCAAGTGGGCACAAGGTTTTCTAATACCATGGGACATGAAAAACAATCAAATACCAGCTCAAGGTATTGAGAATTTTACATAAAAGCCCTTGAAAATAAACCCAGTTGCTGAAAATTGTTCTGCTAAAAAAGGGCGCTCTCGCGCCACGCGCCAGGAGCACTTGGGTCTGGCGCGTGGCATGAGGGAGCCTGTTTTTGCAAAAGTTTCATTTTTGGCAGAACAGGTCCCTACATGCTGTAAAGTTGATTTTTGACACGTTTAAGCCCCGTTAACCCATTTTCGTGGCTCTATAATGATGCCAAAGCATAGGGGACATGAAACATGCTTGAAAATATGACGGATGTTGGTTCGTTTGGTCGTACCATCACGTTATTCGGTTAATTATGACGAAACACGAACGGACGCGAAAAACGATCCAAATTACGCGATGAATGGAATTTTATCATGCCAATCACTAAAATAAAATATTTTTATGATTACATAAATTTTTGGATGTCCGGATATATTCAGAACGTAAGATATGCGCGAAAATGCAAACTTATGCACTTTTTGACGCTTTTAGTCCCTATTGATCAAATAAGTTTATTTTTGCGCACCAAACACCTCAAAGCCTATTTCTAACCTATGAAAATGATATTTTGGGCATATTTAACTTATGGTCAAGTTCCGAAATGTTCGATACTATGTGAACCAGCAGACTTTCGCAGTTTGACGCAAATAGTCCCTGAGTGTGAATAAACTTGTTTTTGACACACCAAAGCTTTCAAAACCTATTTCTAAGTTATATAAAAGTTATTTAAGGTATGTTAAGCCTTTGTCACTATTACGGAGTGTTTCCCGCATTAAACTGATTACGTTTACGCATCAGTTCGCGTATAACTTTCCAGAAAGCGATTTAAAGCTTGAAAATAAACTAGAATCAAAACGTGAAATTGTAAAACCAAAATAAACAAATTTTTGAGACCAAAACACATTGTTTCTTTGATAAAAGATAGTGTCCTACATCGTGTGTGTTTACAGAGCACAAGTGTCACAGTCTCCCATACTTCAGGAAATTTCGTCTTGAAATTTATTCGAAGGAGACCGTAGAGTGGAATTGAAACAACTGATGGATAAGCAGATTGCTAGATCCCAAAGATGCGGAGCATCGTTTGGTGTTGAAAATTTCAGGGAATTCAAAAATGTGATTTGGGATATTCAAAGTATCTCAAGGTATTCGACCCTTTGAAACTTGTGAAAGTCGACTAGTGTTCAAAAATCATCTAAGTATGGCACTATGTTGTACTAAGCTCCTAGTGTAATTCCTAGCAAACAAAGGGGTGTACATTCAAGCCCTACACGTACGCGGTTTCTATCGTCCCACGAGGTACATCCAATGCACCATGAGCATCTCATGCATAGGAGACGGGTCATCATACCTATGGCATCAAGATCGTCACCTTTAACACCATAATATACTCCCGGTCGGCTCGATTTGAGTTAATGAATGTACTCGCTGTAGTCCATCGAAAATAACCACACAAATAACAAATAAGCACATAATCACATGATGGTCAAAGATAACATAAAATCACCAAATGATCTCAGCAACGTTCTGAAGAATAACACAATAAGAACACTTATATATAGGAAGTACCATCGTCGTATCCACCGTGTTCTTATCGCATCATACTTCTCCCGTTACCTTAATCACTCTAGATCTTATACCACCATACTTAACAAGGCTTACTATGATTCTCATGCATCGAAACTCATAATTAAGTGTGCACCCATAATTACTCGTTTCGTCACATGGTCCACATAGCTCCTCTTGTTAAGCAAGGGTAAACAAATAATAAGGTCAAACTATCGTCTAAATCAAATAAATATCGTTACAACATAACATCTGTTAAATCGAATCGTATTTCATACTATCAATGATAGCACTACTTATTTTGCATATAACAAATTTAGTAGTAGGTATTTTATTCTAGTACGAAGATTTATATATGTTTCATACTTAACCAAACAGGTAAAATGCAACATATACAAATCATGCATTGTCATCATAATATAAGCATATCGAGGAAAATGTTTTTCAAATCATGCGCTAGGTATACCAAGTTAAGACACTAATCAAAATGCATTTGAAATTTAGGGCACTAAGTACGTTAAATCAACATACGAAGCAAATTGTATTTATAATCATGTACTATACATATTAGATAAACAAATCATGTATATAATGCTCTGATCATAAAACAGTATTAACTTGTATCGATTGTGTTACCAAGTTCGTACGAATGCACCAGAGTGCAATCATATTATACTAATTATAAGATTTAGTTCCTAAAGAACGGAATCCTCAAAATTAGCATGTAATTTGAAATCACACATAGTGTAATCGCATTAGAGTTTGAAATTGAAAATTGAATAACAAAGATAAAGATAAACTTCTTGAAATTTATATTGTCATTACAAACATAGTTATAATATGTACATTGTTCTTGAAAATAAACAGGAAATTTAGAGGTTCAAATGATCATAAGCGCTTGATCATTAGCTTGAGCCTCGTTGATGTTGAATACTCATCCATTAGCATTGGCAAGCTTGGGGCAGTTTCGCTTGAAATGATTTAAGTCACCATAATTGAAACATGCTCTTGGGCGAGTCTGAGTAGGGGCTGCTCGGTTCTAGATATGACAGGTCACAGCTAGATGTCCAAATAAACCACAAATTGTACACTGGCGACAAGGGGAATTTGATGCATGATGATAATTGCAATGATTGCACCGAGGTTGCTTCCCAAGATAAAATCCCTTAAAGGGTACTGATTTCAGTGGAGCAGGTGCAGGAATTGAAAAATTCTTTGAAGGCTTGCACTTCCTAGAACTTTTAGAAGATTCGGCCTTTGATCTTTTCGAATTCTCGTTAACAGATTCAGTGTCTTGTTTCTTGTCCCCTTTTCGAAACAGTTTACCTTTTCTAACCTGGGAGTCGGTTAAGATAGCAGCTAACTCCTTAGCCTCCCTAAGCATTATAGATTGGCTGCCAGTGACAATATCTTGGACTGGGTCAGGTAAACCATCGATGTATTTCTCAATGGCCCGATCCAAAGGTGTGACCATAGTGGGGCAAAGTAGGCTTAACTGTTCAAATCGGTCAGTGTAGGCACGATTTTCCCCATTATCCTGTTTTAAATAATAGAACTCATTTTCAAGTGCCCTTATTTCGCTTTGTGGGCATAATTCCTTCTTCATAAGATCCTTAAATTCTTCCCACGTCAGTTCCATTGCTTCGTCGGCACCTCGGTCTCTCATAATACCATTCCACCAAGTAAGTGCTCTCCTTTGAAAGACACTCGAAGCGAAATCTACCTTGCGTTCACTAGGACACTGAACATGGTGGAATGTGCTTTCTATACTTTCGAACCATTGTAAGAGTGCGGTTGCTCCTTCAGACCCAGAAAATTGTAGCGGTTTGGCTGAATTGAAGGTCTTGAAATTACACTGGGCATTGTTGTTGTTATTGTATATCTAATGAACCTGGGTTACCATGTTCGGAAGCACAGCAGCCATCTGCTAAGTGATAAGGGCTGCGATTTCTTCGTTAGTTTGAGGTTGTACATCTCGTCGAGGAGGCATTTTGAAAGTACAGCTATAGAGAAAACCAAAAGTTAGATTTATCCAATTGTTATGAGTTTGTAACATTATATTGTGACAACTTTAGTAAAATTTTGTTCATTGGTCTTGTTCTTGTACTTAGAATATATGGTGTTGTGGATTTGTTTTGAAACAAGAGTTGTGTGAAAATGAACTTTTGTAATATTTTTGGATGAGAGAATGCAAACCAGGTTAATGGTTTGTATCATAAAATTTTTTTTACATGTTAAAAATTTATTACTTTTAAGACAAAATGTTTTTAAATTAAAATAATAAAGAAACTTTGTGTTGAAATTTTGAAAATTCTCATCCAACTGGTAAAAATTTGAAATTTTAAAAGACAAAGGTAGTATTTTGAAAATAAAATAGGATCTCGTAGAGTCGTGAAATGAAATGAGATTCATTTCAACTGTATTGAATCAAACATATCACCGGAGGTAATATGATGAAATGGTATTGGGAAAGGAAGGATGCTTCAATTGTTATGAAGAGCAAACACATTACCGAGGGTAATATGAATGAGTAGGGTTTCAAAGGTCGTTTAAAAATCATTCGATAGGGTCAAGATGGATAGGTTTTTATAATGCTTCACGAAGACATGTTTTAGCCTATAAGTGGACACTCACCCTAAGAGTTCCCAGGTAAGAGTGAATGGTACGAAAATGCGGATTTGTACGAACACTCTAGCCTTAGACAGAAAACTCGGGGTACAGGCATCCACCCTTCTAGATTGCATGTGTTCACATTATTAAAACCCAATATTACGATGAAAAACATTTGAAGAAAACATTTAAGAAATCTTTTGATACAAATCGTTTGAGATGAAACATGTTGTGAAATATTTTGACAAAAACATTTTGAGAAAACATTTTGAGAAAACATTTTATTGAAAACGTTTTGAGAAAAATATTTTGTGGAATACCTTAAGGTATAAAGCCTATGGGTTTTAGGATGAATCATCTAAGGTTATATGATTCGTAATTCATAGAGCAGTTGTGGCACGAATAAGGATGAGGATTAGGAAAGAGTTCCTAAGTCTACTCACATTTGGGTCCTAGGAAGGTTATAGACTAGGTTCAAGGCATGCTAATAACCTAATTCCCTATAACTAGTGCTCTGATACCAATCTGTAACACCCCAATCGCCTAATATAACAACACGTGGCGGAAATATCGGGGAGTCATGTTACAAATTGCTCACAACTACAGGTACTAAATTGTTTCAATATCATTAACATCGTTTTACAAACAAGAAATACAAGTAATTGTTCTTTTGTTTTAGAAGTCTAAGGCCCGAATGCAGTCCTATGTGTTGCATGCTTGAAACAGTCGGAAACCTGACACATATGCGAAAAACAGTCAGCATAAAAATGCCGGCGAATACATAGGTTTTATTAGCCATATAAATGGCAAAACATTTGGTATTGCAATATTTTAATCTTAATTGTGAAACTCGTGACAAAATAGGTTTGTATATGGCAATACGATATTCACTAAGTCATTTTTATGCCTTAAATTGAAATCTTGTTTAAACCATCGTAAAAACTTGTTAATTTGTTATTAGAAATCCAATCGAGGATTAATAATAATTGTTTTGAAATAAATCAAAACTTCTGTAAGTATTAAATGAATTAAATCAATGAGTCGTGATAATTCTTCAGATATCTTTCTAAAAATCTAACATATAGAGATATGGAAGATTCTACAAAGATTTGGATAATTGAACATTGAAACAATCATACATAAAATCCTAAAGTGATCCAGATAACGCTACAAGAATAATAAAATAAGAACACTTATATATAGGAAGTACCAGCGGCGTATCCACCATGTTCTTATTTTATTATACCCATTTCATTATCTAAATCACAACTACCACATAACACATAAATCGTCAACTTGTATCAACTCGTAAACATGCATTAAAGCACACAATGAATCCAATCAAGGACTCCAATATCAGTACTTTAAACATCCTACAAGAATCAATCTATGAAGATAGATAAATGCTATAAGGATTCGGGTTCTGTCACATTGTCTACTCACATACGCATTAAAGCACGCAATGAATCCAATCAAGGACTCCAATATCAGTACTTTAAACATCTTACAAGAATCAACCTATGAAGATAGATAGATGCTATAAGGATTCGGGTTCTGTCACATTGTCTACTCACATACGCATTAAAGCACATAATGAATCCAATCAAGGACTCCAATATCAGTACTTTAAACATCCTACAAGAATCAACCTATGAAGATAGATAGATGCTATAAGGATTCGGGTTCTGTCACATTGAATTATTGAATCAAAACAATCCTAAATCCTAATGGTGATACGGAATAAAGCCACGAAAGGTAATACAATAAGCACACTTATATATAGGAAGTACCAGCGGCGTATCCACCATGTGATTATTGTATTATCTAGTTTCGTTATCTGAATCACCAACCATCTACACAAAACCAACCATCGAATTGTAAAGTACTTCTTAAAAACCTTACTATGAAGATAGGAAGATCTAAGACTGTACTTCAAATATCTTATATGAATCTAACTATGAAGATAGGTAGATCACTTAAGGATTCAGATAAACATTGCATTTGCATAATCAGAATAATACACATAAAAGCACTTAGTGAACACATATATGCCATATATTTTGAAAACAAATCGATTACACATATGAATCACCCCAAAACATTTGAAAACATTAAAAGAGGGGACTATGTACTCGCCTGGGATTGCGTATAGTTCCGGTTCAAAGGGTATAACTGTGACACCCCATTGAAACGTTCTTACTTATACTAGCTTGACAGTGACTGCCTTAACTTTCGGGACGACAGTTCTTAAAACTTGGGGATAATGTGACACTCTGGATTTTCCCGAGCAACCTTCTTGTTTCGGTATTGCGTGTACATAATATTAAATGAAAGTTGTGACTTATCTTGATGTGCTATGTGTCGATAATGTGTACGTATAATGTATAGTTATGAATATATATATATATGAATATGAGTATTGGTGAGCCGAGACCACCAAGACCCGACTCGAGACCACCCGGTCTCGAGTAACCCACATCGGTTGGGCCGCAATCCTTGAGCCCACTCGGAAACCCATTAGGGTGCACCTACTTGGGTTTGTACATAACCTATGTTGATGGCCAACCTTGCCACTTTTCAATCATCATTCCTTCACACTCTCCTACACACACACACTCTCTCTCTCACTAAAACCCTAGAACACCACCACAAACCTCCTCTCATCTTTCTTTCGGATTCAACCGGTGACAACAAGGACTCTCGGTTCAAGCTTGGGATCTTACTTGGAAGCTTATTCATCGTTTGCTTCATACTCTCACACCTTGAAATCTAACCGGTTAGTGGTTTCTTGCAATATAGAGATGGAAATACCATATATGTTTTGTTATATGCATATTAAATATGTCCTTCTTGTATAGTTGATATTGTTTTTGTTGTTTAAGAAAAGTGTATGTTGATCTATTGTTTGTTTTGATTGAGATGGTTTTGACACCTCATGTATGTGATTCTTGACCATGAAATGCATGTGTGTGTAAGGTGAACCGTGTTGAATAAATGATGAAATGACGATGATGATGTGAACTAGGTGTTATATTTGCTTAAATAAACATGTTTGCTTATGGTTAGAAAGGATAGAGTGATTTATGAATATCATGCTAGTTTGACATATGAGTAGTAGATGAATGTATGATTATTGTGCTAGCATGTTCTTGGGTGATGTTGAGTTATAGGCTGAAATTGTGTATAAGAATGGGTTAAAAATGTTTGTTAGTGATAAAATGGTTGCGTGTTCTTCCTGATAAGATTTAACGGATGAAACAATTTTAGAGGATGTTGAATTAGGCCTATCTCGATTATGAACATGATGAATGTGCTTAATGAACCGTATGAAGATCCTTGAAAATATTTGAATGTATGATGTTTGATCCTCTTTGATTTGGATTAGACAAGAAAACATGTTTGTGTGATTTAATTGGATAGTACTCAATTTCATTAAATGGCAATCCTATTGGATAGTACAATTTGACAGATTCTAGAAGGTTTCGGTCATCAGGTGTGCAAGTCGAGACCTCCGGTCTCGACTCGAGACCACCGAGCTACAACTCGAGACCACAGCAATTGCGACTCGAGACCTTGACCAAACAACTCAAAACAGACTTCAAGAACTCGAGACCAGCAAGGTCTCGACTTGAGATTCTATGATTTCGACTCGAGACTGGACTCGAGACCTCAGAGGTTACGACTCATGTATGCTCTACTCGAGACCAGATGTCCATGACTCGAGATCTCCTGTTTGCGACTCGAGACCGCGCGATCTCGAGTGGAGACCCTCCTTTCTCGACAGGGCTGCTTATCCGTGTTATTGGGCCAAGATGTGTGAACTACTTGTGCTTGTTACTGTTTTAGTGGGCAATGTGTTAACTGTTACTGTTTAAGAACTTAGGCAGGCCCAATAACCTAAAGGATAAATATATAGGCTAAGCATGCTATGTGTTAGTTATGTGTAGAATTTACGTGACTTACTTGTACCCAACCTGACCTATACCGGTAACCATGCTAGGGCGTGGTGACCAGCTTGCGTGACCAAGTAAACTAATCAGCCGAGCAACCCAAGGTGAGTTCACAACTATTAAAGCATGCGTTCCCGGTGGTTTTGGGAAACGGAAACTTAAACAACGCTATCCCCTCGTAAGGGATACAAACCTACTTTCTTCCCCTTAAATGGGACTCTTAGTTAATTATTGTTTATACGGAAATGAAACAAGCAACACTAAACGAAACTCTATCACTTAAGTCCCTACCATTTAATACCGATTAGTCGCCGGGGCCTGGCGAACGGGTTATTAGTTGATAGCGCTATTTAGGTGTAACCAGCCTCACACCGACCCTTGTTACTGGGAACGGGAGTGAACTAATGTACTCTGGCAAACCGTCAATGATGATAGAACATTGACAAACGGGGCACTGCGGAAACGTACGGTTAAGTAAGTATTCGGTATTGTAAAACAGTTTAGTCGCTTACTTTTGGGGTAGCTCCCCATCGCATGTATAAACGGATAAATTAACTGGTGAAACAAATTTTTGGTATTTAAAAACTGGACAACTCGTGAACTCGCCAACATTTTTGTTGATACCCTACTGCATGCTTTGCAGGTACCCAGTGACTCAGGTGCTTGCAGCTTGGGAATGTGTAGTGGTCGTCTAGCCTATGTGTTGGGTTTTAAATAATCTTGAACTATGAACTTTGTTCTGAAACTGTTTGGTTTATGCTTCCGCTGTTTACTTAAACTGTTATTTGAACTTAAACTTTTAAAACTTCGAACTATAACGTTTACTAACTATTGTGGTTGGTGAACATTTTTACTATTGACCAATGCTCAGTATAATTGGTGGCTGGATCCTAGTCAGTCACGCCTCCAACCGGTGGTACTCCGCATGTGGATTTTGGGGGTGTGACAATAACAAAGCTCAAAAGACCAAAAGTTCAAGTGTTGAAGCGGTTCCTAGGGTAACAGACACTATGTTAGCGAATCGACACCTAAATCGGAAGATCGGGCAGAATGAGGTATTGTAAACCGAACGAGTGTTGGAACTCATGTGATATGGTTTAACAAAGCCTACATTCCAAATCGGAACCTATCCTAAGTCCTTACGACCCATTAAGGTAGCTTACGCCACTTTAACGCCTCGTTCGCGCGAAAGCGCGTTCGAGATGCCTAACTAGTCCTATGACAAGTATTATTAGCCTTTACATATCTAAGTATGTTATATAATCAGTTTAGATGTCAAAACATGTGTTACATATGCTTAAAATGAAATTATGTGAAAAATGGCATTTTGGTCATTTTCCTAAGGCATATAAACTACCTATCATACTACTAACTAAACGAAGTGACCATAAGGTATAACTTCGGAAGGTTATTCCCTATACAACTATGGTCACACTTATCCTAACGATCGGCAAAACGGGTCGGGTTCGAAAGTCTAAGCGGTCATTTAGATCGCTTATCTTACGAACCTATATAAGCACTATCCTAAAAGTTAGAAAACAAGTTTGATATCAAAACAAAGGGTCTTGATACCCAAGAATAGTTTAGTTGCAAAATACGCATAAACGCGTATTTTGACCGAAACTATGACTCGTCACTACACCTAATCAACTTGGTAATCAGTAGGTATAGTCACTAGGGACTACAACCATCGTGATTACGCTCACGTTGCGAAGTTGAAACGAACTTCATGTTGACCATAACCTGCTCAAAGCAGAAAGTCAAACACAGTTTGACTTTTACGCTTAAAAACACATAAAAGCATGAAAGAATACTTAAAAAGGGTCCAAGCAAGGAGATTTGATCCAAAAATTCTCAGGTATGAAGCTTTGAGCTTCAACTTAGAGAAAATTCAGATCAAGGTATGGGTTTGGAATGAAATGGGGTTGGGTATTTATAGAAAACCAAGAACCGTTAGGATCGTTCATCGATAAACGAGCTTCGATCTTGGCCCTCCAAGTGGTCACAAGGTTTTCTAATACCATGGGACATGAAAAACAATCAAATACCAGCCCAAGGTATTGAGAATTTTACATAAAAGCCCCTGAAAATAAACCCAGTTGCTGAAAATTGTTCTGCTGAAAAAGGGCGGTCTCGCGCCAGGAGCACTTGGGTCTGGCGCGTGGCATGAGCGAGCCTGTTTTTGCAAAAGTTTCATTTTTGGCAGAACAGGTCCCTACATGCTATAAAGTTGTTTTTTGACCCGTTTAAGCCCCGTTAAACCATTTTCAAGTCTCTATAATGATGCCAAAGCATAGGGGACATGAAACATGCTTGAAAATATGACGGATGTCGGTTCGTTTGGTCGTACGATCACGTTATTCGGTTAATTATGACGAAACATGAACCGACGCGAAAAACGATCCAAATTACGCGATGAATCGAATTTTATCATGCCAATCACTAAAATAAAATATTTTAATGATTACATAAATTTTTGGATGTCCGGATATATTTAGAACGTAAGATATGCGCGAAAATGCAAACTTATGCACTTTTTGACGCTTTTAGTCCCTATTGATCAAAAAATTTTATTTTTGCTCACCAAACACCTCAAAACCTATTTCTAATCTATGCAAAGGATATTTAGGGCATGTTTAACTGATGATCAAGTTCTGGAATGTTCGATACTATGTGAACCAACAGACTTTCGCAGTTTGACGCAAATAGTCCGTGAGTGTGAATAAACTTGTTTTTGACACACCAAAGCTTTCAAAACCTATTTCTAAGTTATATAAAAGTTATTTAAGGTATGTTAAGCCTATATCACTGTTCCGGAGTGTTTTCCGCATTAAACTGATTACGTTTATGCATCAGTTCGCGTATAACTTTCCAGAAAGCGATTTAAAGCTTGAAAATAAACTAGAATCAAAACGTGAAATTGTAAAACCAAAATAAACAAATTTTTGAGACCAAAACACATTGTTTCTTTCATAAAAGATAGTGTCCTACATCGTGTGTGTTTACGGAGCACAAGTGTCACATAAAACGCCCATAGCCATCAATTCCTCAATAAAGGGTGTACCAGTTAAAATCACACCACAAACCATCTCTGAAGTGTTTGAACTCAATGATCTTCAAGGTAAAACTTCTTTTCCTAAAATAGAATTTCAAACAGATTTTTAGAAAGAGGGTATGCTGAGGAAATGAAAAAAAAAACACTTTACAAAAAAGCAGTTTTCCTCTTGCTACATGGTTTTTGTTTCATACCCTCTTATTGTGTGTTTCTAATAAGACTACTGCTTTCAATGAAATTCCATTAAAGATCCAATACCTGGGTTATGCTATCTTGCATGGGGAAAACTTTAACTACTCCCAGGAGATCTTTGATGACTTGGTCAAAAATGTTACTAAAAAATCATTTTTACTATTTCCAAGGTTCTTAAGCTTTTATTTTCAAAAGAAATTTGCAAAGGATAATGCTCATGTGCTTATCCAAGGTGAACCTTTACAAATAAATGGCCTTACACCTGAAACATTTACAAGGCTATCAAAAGTGTCCAAAACACAAGCAGAGGCTCCTGAGCAGACTTTAGCAGCTACCACTGCTCCTCATGCACCTGCTGCTGAGCCCACTGCTCAAGGTGATCACTGAAGAAAAAAAACTTCTGTGAAACCCACACCTAAATCCACCAAAAGACCAAAACAAAAGAAAACACAAAAGCCCCCCAAACCTACAAAAAAGGAAACTCTGGAAGATGAGATACCAGAGCAACTTCCAGTGACAACACAAACGTCACCAGAAACCACTGCTGCTACTTCCTCACAGCAGTTGGAAGAAAGATCTCAACCTGAGCCTCAAACTCCTCCTGCTTCTTCTAAAAAAGAACAGGTTGTAAGAACAGGGACACCAAATTATGATGCTCTGAAATCACTTGATTCCATCATCCACAGCCCATTGCCCGGGGTAAATTCGCTTTCTACACCCATCATCACCTCTCAAATTCCCCCACAAACAAAACTTTTGTTATATACTCTTGATTTAACGCAGACACAAACCAGTTCTTCTCAATCACCTGAAAATGAGAATACACCCCAACAAGTGACTGGGTCTGGTGTTTTAATCATTGCTAACCCACCAACAACTGAGGAGGTTACACTGCAGGAAGTACAAGTACTTCCTGTCAGTAGTTCAAGTGGTGCAGCTACTACAGATGTTGAACCCACTGGTTTACATCTAGGCTGTAGTTTCATAAGTGAGACTCCCTTGAAGGCAATTTCTTCTCTTGGAACCAGGGTGTTTCCAGTTTTCACTGGTTCATTAAAACTGGTTTCCAGACCTGAAGAAAGAAGTCCCCAGTACCAAGAAAAATGGGCATCAGTGGATGACTTTTAGGATACTTTCCCTAAGTCAACTGCTGATACAACCACTGCCAGTGGGAAATCAGATGATCCCATTAACTTGGGTGATGGTTTAATGTATAGAGAATTGATGGAGAGGGTTAATAACTTGGACACATTTGTTGCAGAAATCAAAAACATGATGCAACAGTTGTTACAAGCACAAAAGGCAACACCCACTGCTACACCAGCTGCAACATCTGCTCCATCATATGCTCCTACTCCCACTGAGCTTTGGGCATTGTTTCAACCTCTGCTTCAACGACAAAGGGAATATGCTGATCAACAACATGAAATACAGGTTCAAAAGATCAGAAATATTATGGAAGCAAGGTTTAAAGATACCCAGGCAGATATCAAGGCAATCAAGGCCCATTTGCTGAACACCACTGGCACTGCTCCTCCTACTATAATCTTTGTTGATAATCCTCCACCAGCTGATGCCGAAAAAGGGGAGAAAATGAGGCAGCTAAAGAAGAAGGGATATGAAGATGGTCTGTATATTGCACCAGATAATTCAAGTATGCTTGTAGACATCCTTAAGCCAGATGGTACAAAAAAGGCTGATGTAACCTTAAAAGCAATTGCTAATGCAAAAGCAAGTGTGAAAAAGGATTTGGAGGCAAAGGAAAAATCAAGGTTTGAACAGGAGAAAAGAGTTTTTATGGAAATGAATGAGCAGGGTACTTCTGAGCCAAAGGATGAAGAAAGTCCTGAGCCTAAAAGAAAGCAACCCACTAGAAAAGTGAGGCAACCCAAATCCATACCATCCAGACCCACAAAACATACTCCCAAACCTTCCAAAAGCTCCACACATAAACCTTCCAAACCAACAGATGTTGGAACCTCTGTTGTATCAACAGTTGTTGGTACTTCAGTGGTTTCAACAGCTGTTACCCAAACAACTGCCACCACTACTACTTCAACACACACTCAATCCACTGCCTTACCACCATCACCAAAAATACCTCTCCACCAAAAACATCATCATTACCACCAACACCACCTGCTAAAAAGCAGAAGACTTTAGGTGACACATCATCTGTTGTAATGGCAACAGTGGTTGAAACACCAGTTGTTTCAACAACTGTTAGTCAGTAACCTACCACTCAAATCACCACCACTCAACCCACCAAAACACCACCAACCTCTCCTAAACCCAGAAGGAGAAGGGTAACAAATGTTGTCCTAGATGATGACTCTTCACCACCTTCAACATCATCACAACCACTGCCCCTTGTACCTATTCCAAACCCTGTTCCACTCTCTTCAGCACAAGTATCAAATCCAAACACTGCTATTGTTCCTGCAGGAATCCAATATCCATTAGATCTTCCAACAGTTAGAGAGGAGATCAAATCCTTCTACTCTGAAGATGCCCCTGCTAAAAGGAACCTGCCATCTATTCAAGGATATACAAGGCCTAACAACATTGAAGAATACTTGAAGTTAAAGGCTCAATAAGTAGAGGATATCTCCAAAAGAAATACAGAAGGAATGTCTGACAGAGAGATTCAAAGATACTACCAATATCTACTAACCCAAGTCAAAACTTTGGAACAGTTTTCAAAAAATCTCTCAGCAATTATCAGAAAGAGCAGATGAAACCTTGAGGAAAGACTATCTTGATAATATCATGGCTTACAAAAAGTACAAGGGAGAAAGGTACCAGTACAAAGACTGGACAATTAGTGAGCTAGAAAGTGAAGCAGCCAGAATTCAAGATATGATCAAAAACAAGGTGAAGCAGACTCCACTTGTCTAGTCAAAATACATGAAAAATGTACCAGACGAGGTGTTAAGGCTGAAGAGAATGAAAGAAGAGCTCATTACTGCTGATTTTGGGTCAAGGAATCAGGTGACAAGATGGAAAGAAGGGAAGTTCATAGCCAGCTACAAAAAGTTGGAAAAATTATGAAGGAAAAATCCTAATGTCCCTCAAAAGCCTGTTTACCCTGAAGCAGTGGTTTCAGCTGAGCCACAAAAGCTACAAATCAGGAGATCCACTACTCCACCTGCTGCCATCCTTTACCAAAGAAGGAAACAAAAGCAGATGGACAAAGAAACAACATCAGATAAAGAAGCAGGGGATTAGCTTGTAAAAATAGGGCTTAAGCAAATGATAGCAAAAAAACTTGAATATACACAAACTACAAATACTGCTCAACCTGTTATCACTAGGCCACCATCTCCAAACTCATCTGCAATAAAACCTCTCCCAAGAAACCCACTGGATTCAAAAATACTAAAGTGGAAATCTGACAAACAGACCCACGTATTGACTCTGATCAAATCCAGTGGTGAAGTGAAGAAAATATCAAGGGAAAAAGCACTGGGCCTGGGTGTTGAAGATCTGCAAGATCTCCTTGATCTTACACTGTGAAGGGATGAGGATGAAATAGATTCCTTGGACTTTGAACTACAATTCAAAGGACAAGTCAGAGAACTGTTGATGAGGCAATAAAGATTCACAATAATGAAGGGTTTTGACATCATCTGTTCCAGGGGGAGATTGTTGGGATTGAACCCTACAAAGGAATAGTTGATTAAAGCCAAAACCGGATCAGATCAGTGGAACCAGAATAAGCAGATGTTTGTATTCAAGCTTTCCCCTTGGAAATGGCCCTAACAACTGATGGCCTCTATCCACTGATGATCTACAACAACTGCTCTTCTTCAACTACTGCCAAAGACTGCTAAAGATTGTTGAAGACAAACTCTGATGCTCAATCTACTGATATGGGTCAAGCACTGCTGAAGATATAAAGTACTGCTGGAGTCATAACAGTGGAATGAGAAGTAGTAGATAGTTTATTCCTTTGTATAAGTAGTTAGGAAACAGTGCTTGTAATAGATCAGTGGTTATAGGTTGTTAGGAGGTTAGATGTCACTTTCATGGTGACGTCAGCAAAGATGCCACAGTGGTTTGCTCGTGCCTATAAATAGAACAGTACCCTGTACTGTTCTATTAGCTCTTTCATCATTTGTCATCTTGTATAAACAAATACTGTGAGCTCAGGCTGAGGGGGAGTTTGTGATACATGCTTGCAATTGTAATTGAAGTTTGAAATAAATTCAATCATTCGGTTCAATGATAAACTTGTGTGTTGAAAGCATTTCTCCTATTTGATTGTGTCTAAAAGTTTGTTTTCATTTATATTCATCTGCAATCACTCTTTCATCTTCTTAATCTTCAAACAAAACACAATCATAAGAAACTCATATCCTAACACTTCAATCCTCTTTTTGAGTTGAAAGCAATCGTTAGTATGATGGCCCTTCTCTTCATGAAATTCACAAAATTGGGTGGAATATTCATTCTTCTTGCTTTTAGGGAGAGGTCTGGGAGGTCAGAACCTTTGCTTCACTTCCTCTGTGGCAAGAATCTCTTGAGGGGTCTTGGTAAGGGGTGTAAAGTTCATGGCCTTCTCCCTGCTTGGAGGGTTTCGACTTTCAGACCTTCGTTGCTCTAAACCCCTTTGGCGTCTGTCATATGAGTGAAAGTTCCCCCTTTTCCTAGCTGGACTAGTACCACTCCAACTAGATCCCCTTTTTCTTTGTTCCTTTATGTCTACAGTCTCCTCTCCTCTGATGTGGGCTTCGGCTCTTTCGAGAGCTTCTTCCAAGTTTTTGGCAGGGACTTGTTGAAATCCCTGGTAAGGTAATTGGAGCTAATTGCATTCATGAAACCGGCTACACTCATCTTTTCATCTGCCCCCACATACGTTAGACCTTCCTTTTTTATACCTTTCTATGAACCCTCGAAGGCTCTGATCATCCCTTTGTTTTATCTGGAAGTTTACTGTAGCATCCTTAACTTATCGCCTTTGCTGGGAGAAGTTAGCCAGGAACCCTTTGCTAAGGTCATCAAAGCTTCGAATGCTTTGGGCAGGTAAATCATTGAACCAGATTCTGGCTGACCCGATAAGGGTTTGCATGACCATGAGACAACATTAAGCATTTGACCATTTCTCAATCCTAACAGCACCAGTAAAGATCTGAAGATGATCTTTTGGATCCTCAGTGCCATCATATGTCTTGATATGGGATGGCATTTTGATCTTCGTTTGGAAATCATAATCAGCGATTTACTGGCAGAAGCATGACAAATTGCTTGGTTTATATGGTTTGGCCAAATCCTCTTCCACTCTTGCACCTGTGTTGTTGTTATTGTTGTTCCCTTGGGTGGCCAACACTTGATTAATAAAGTGTTGCCACGGGAAGCTTGCCATCATCTGGGGCATAAGGTTGAAGCCATGAAGGCTTCCAGGTGTAACTAGACAGTTTACTCCCAGGGGAGCGCTCATAATGGCACTCTGTGCCAAGGGAAGCACAGACAAAGCTTGCTCCCATGTAGTTGTAGCTGTGGGTGGAAGGCTTGCTACTGGATATTGTAGGAGCTGGTCCAAAGTAAGCTCGTGCCCTAAGGGAGCACCGGATGCAATTGGTTGGGAAGAAAAGAGAGGAAAAGACGTTGGATCTGACATCGTGTACAAATATGGGTTAGGATTTGGAGGCGGATTGCTGGGACTGGCCTCATTCCTGGACACGACTGGTTGTGAGCTTGCAAAAGGAAGAGCGGGTGGTCCAGGAGAAAGTGACGGCTCTGGTTCGTCATAGTCCAAACGGATCCTCACTCCTTTGTCTCTTTCCCTACTTACATATTGGTTAAGAAGGGATCTTAACTCGAGAAAGTTGTTGGCAACCCCTTCGGGAGTATGATCAACACATCAGGGGGTGTTGGAGGCACCAACGTTGGGAGAAGTTACTCCGGAATGAGATGGTGTCGGCGTTTGGAAAGTGAGGAACTCGGGATAGGTTGCTCCAGTTGGAGTACTTCCCGGTGTTGAGATGGAAGTTGGTATAGCCACAGGGGTTTGGCTAGTGTTTGGGGTAGAGGTACGAGGGACTTAGTTAATCTCCCCCAGAGACTCACCTTCCGACATGCTGATTCTTGAACAGAAATGGAGCTACACTACTAGGTCTTTTTGAAGAAAATTAGTGGCGTAGCCCCACGGTGGGCGCCAACTTGTTGATGCAACAAATACTAGATCGATGGTAGTAGCTGGGCTGGTTAGGCAAAAGGGTTGAAGGGTTTAATTTTGCCTAATGCAGGTCGTGGGGTCCTCCCACGTTTGCAAGACATGGAAAGAGGTTCACTAGTTAGATTTTGTTGTTTGCTCGAGATTCTCAGCTGAAGTATGTTCAGCCTCGGATGTAGGAGCAATGGCAATGTGTGTGTTGAAAGTGAGGAAGAGTGACTTGCATGGAACAAGTACTCAAGAGCAAAGACCAGAGATCCCAATGGAATCAGAGCTAATCGGAATGTCTCCAGCACTAAATGAAGTGTCATATATATAGAGAAGGTCATCGCTCAAAGAGGAAACCATTGACTAGTGAAACATGCTTGCAGTGGGGGACTTACCCTTTTGGGGGTTGAAGCGTTTTGACATGCGGGTAAAAGACTACACTCTGTGCATTCATCTCACTTTTGCGGCTAGGAGAGTTGTTGAAGTAATCAGAGACATGACTGATTACTGTACACGTGCTGCTTTATCCTAGCTCCTGGGTTTTTAACCTTTGAACCTATTAACCTTTTAAGCGTTCATGTGTTTAAGTCATTTTATTTTGGTCTTGGACTACCCTCGTCATCACAGCTAATATATATATCCGATTGAGGCATTGAAAAAGGAGGAAGAGAGAGGGGGACGCACGCAGAGATAATATTGGAGACGCAAATCAGACGCAGCCAGGGGACGACTTTGGAGAGCTATTTTACATAGGATCAAGCTACGGAGTCGTCGGGATCGAGCGGGAAGCTTGGAGAACAAGGAATTACCGGGTTCTATCTATTCGGTTGCCTTTATTTTCTAGTTTCTTGTTTTAATTTTGATGAATTCTTGTTTGAGAATTTGTTTTATTATTCTTGAGACCATGTTTCTCGGCTAATTTTCTTGAACTACCTAGATTAAATGAATGATAGTTTAAGTTTTGATTATATTATGGATTTATGGAAACTAAGGATTATTTATAAATTGTAAATGACTTGTTCTATCGGTTAGATGTACATGCGTGCTTGATATTGTTTGAATATTGATTATTGCTATGTATGATTCTTGGTGACGGTCTTTATCACATAATAGAGTCGTGCTAGGGCTTTAGATTTTGGTGAGTGTCTATATCACATAATAAATCTTAACTCTTTAGGGTGAAATTGTGCAACTGACCTTAGAAGTAATATTCAGTAATCTTATAAAATCAAGTGTTCTACTAATCATCAATACTGCAAGGTGCTAGATTATTGCTAGGTCTAAGCGATTAAACCGAAAGGTGGGTCCTTCTTAGGAAGTAAACCAATTAGCTGCTATCTAGCAAGTCTAACTGAGAAAACAAGTCTATCCTAGGTTTAGATCTTGACAGGGAGTGAGCCTTGTAGGATACCTTTATAAATCCATTAGATGTCTTGCAAAAGAGTCTAATAACCGGTAATCTAAACAACCTCTCGGGTTTCATAGCGTGCTCTTGAGAAGGGTTAGGAGTCCTTTAGATTTCCCGAAAGGTGAGAACTTTATGATCCCGGTTCCATAGTAAACAACTTCCAAATAAAATCATAACTAAAAGCAATCAGGATTCCGGTCTAGGTAGTGTTTTCACCATCTTAGTAAAGTCCGAAGTAATTCGTTTAGTTAAGTTAGTTAATTAATTAAGTTTAATTGCATTCTTAGGATTTTTAGAACCACCCCCCCCCCCTTAAAACATAAAAATAGTTAAGTGTCGTGTCAGAGTCAGTCTAGATAAAGTCATTAGCGTAATTAATTAGAGTCTCGTGGGTTCGATATCCAGACTTACATTAGCTATACTAGAATCGATCGGTACACTTGCCGGTTAGTAGTTTAGTGTGTCTTAGTGAGTCTAGAGTATTACTTAGAGTCTAGAATTAGGCTAATTTAGTTATTTTTATTAAACTTCTTTTTAGCACATCACTAGTAGATTAGACATTCATTATTCCATAGAACTAGCCGATGGTAAACTTGTTGAATCGGGCGAAGTTGTTAGGGGATGCACATTAGAACTTGGTGAGCGAAGATTTAGTATCGACCTCTTACCTATTCAATTGGGTAGCTTCGATGTGGTGGTCGGAATGGACTGGCTATCCAAGAATAAGGCTGAAGTTGTTTGTCATGAGAAAATCATTCGCATCCCTCTTGCGAATGATGAAACACTCATAGTGCATGGAGAGAAAATAGACACTCCCTTGCGAATCATCAACTGTATGAAGGCACAGAAATGCCTACAAAAAGGATGTGTTGCATTCTTGGCGCACATAGTAGATAAGAAGGCTTAGGAGCCGAAACTCGAAGACATTCCTGTGGTAAAGGAATTTCCCGATGTTTTTTCCGAAGATCTGCTAGGATTACCTCCGCAAAGACAAGTCGAATTCCATATTGACTTGGTTCCAAGCGCCGCTCCTGTAGCCAAGGCACCCTATCGACTTGCGCCATCCGAGATGCAAGAATTATCTACCGAACTCCAGGAGTTGTTGGATAAAGGATTCATAAGGCCGAGCTTGTCGCCTTGGGGAGATGTAGTTTTGTTCATAAAGAAGAAGGATGGAACCTTGCGGATGTGTATCAATTATAGAGAATTGAATAAGCTCACTGTCAAGAATCGGTATCCAATACCGAGGATTGATGACTTATTCGATCAGTTACAAGGATTGAGCTACTACTCCAAGATCGACCTTCGGTCTGGCTATCATCATTTAAGGATCTAAGAGGAGAGCATATCGAAGACTGCGTTTAGGACTCGTTATGGGCACTACGAGTTCCTGGTGATGCCATTTGGATTGACGAACGCGTCAGCAGTGTTTATGGATTCGATAAATCATGTATGCATGCCATATCTCGATAAATTTGTGATTGTATTTATCGATGATATTCTGATTTATTCACGAACAAAAGAAGATCACGAACAACACCTTAGGACCATTCTGGAACTACTGAAGAAAGAGAAACTTTATGCAAAGTTTTCAAAGTGCGAATTCTAGATTCGCGAAGTACAGTTCCTTGGTCATGTTGTGAACGAGAAAGGCATTCATGTAGATCCAGCGAAGATTGAAGCAATAAAGAATTGGAAAGCCCCTAAGACACCAACTGAAATTCGACAATTTTTGGGATTAGCGGGCTATTACCGCAGATTTATCGAGAATTTCTCCAAGATAGCTCAACCGCTGACTTCCCTTACACAGAAAGACAAGAAGTACGAATGGGGAGATAAGCAGTAAGAAGCCTTCCAACTTCTCAAAAACAAGTTATGCGATTCACCAATACTATCTCTACCCGAAGGCACTGAAGACTTCGTGGTATACTGTGATGCTTCGCGTCAAGGATTGGGTTGTGTGCTCATGCAACGCCAAAAGGTAATCACTTATGCTTCAAGACAATTGAAAGTACATGAGAAGAATTATACCACTCACGACCTGGAGCTAGGCGCGGTGGTATTTGCCTTGAAGATCTGGCGACATTATTTATATGGTACTCGATGTACTATCTTCACTGATCACAAGAGCTTACAGCATATTTGATCAGAAGGAATTAAATATGCGTCAGCGACGATGGGTTGAGTTGAGAAACGATTGTGACTGTGAGATTAAGTACCATCTGGGAAAAGCAAATGTGGTAGCAGACGCTTTAAGTTGAAAAGAAAGGGTTAAGACCCTAAGGGTTCGAGCATTGGAAATGACTATTCGAACGAATCTCACTGCATGCATACATGACGCCCAACAAGAAGCCCTTAAAAAGGATAATCTTAAAGCTGAATATCTCTGAGATATGGAGAAGAAGTTGGTGCCAAACGAAGAGGGAACCTTATACTTTATGCGACACATTTGGGTTCCGCTCTATGGTGGTATTCGAGAAGTTATCTTTGATGAAGCTCATAAGTCGAGATACTCGATCCACCTAGGATCAGACAAGATGTATCAAGACTTGAAGGAGTATTATTGGTGGCCAAAGCTTAAAAGCGACGTTGTTGTTTATGTTGGAAAGTGCATAACCTGTGCTAAGGTTAAGGCCGAATATCAGAAACCGTCTGGTCTACTGCAACAACCGGAGACACCCATGTGGAAGTGGGAGCAAATTTCAATGGACATCATAACAAAATTACCCAAGACTCCTAGAGGGCATGATATGATATGGGTAATAGTGGATCGATTGACGAAGTGTGCGCACTTCCTACCAATCCGAGAGAAGGATAGCACTGGAAAGCTTGCTGAGCTGTATCTTAAAGAAATTGTGGCACGTCATGGAGTGCCTATTTCGATTATTTTATACAGAGATGGGCGCTTCGTATCAAGGATCTGGCAATCCTTCCAGGAGGCCTTTGGATCTCAACTAGATCTAAGCACGGCCTTCCATCCGCAAACAGACGGCCAGAGCGAACGGACCATACAAACACTTGAAGATATTCTTCGCGCATGTGTTATGGATCTAGGCGGCAGCTGGGATACTCATCTACCTTTAGTTGAGTTTTCCTATAATAACAGCTACTATACGAGCATTAAAGCCGCACCGTTTGAAGCTCTATATGGCCACAAGTGTCGCTCACCGTTGTGTTGGGCAGACACTGGAGATAAACAGTTGATTGGTCCTGAACTTGTTCAAGAGACAACCGACAAGATCATGCAGATCCGAGAGTGTATTAAGGCGGCTCTTGATCGACAAAAGAGCTACGCGGATGGAAGACGGAAACCCTTAAAATTCGAGGTGGGAGACAAAGTTTTATTAAAGGTCTCACCTTCGAAGGGTGTAGCAAGGTTAGGAAAACGTGGAAAGTTGAATCCACGATACATTGGATCATTCAAGATCTTGGAAAAGATTGGTGTACAAATTGGAGTTACTGGAAGAACTTAATGGTGTACACGATACGTTCCATGTGTCAAACCTTAAAAAGAGTCCAACCCAGGAAACAGTTATCATCCCTGCAGATGAGGTGCATATCAACGACAAACTCCGACTTACAGAACAACCTGTTAAGGTAATGGATTGGAAAATCCAGAAGACAAGGAGGAGTTCCATTAAACTTGTCAAAGTATGTTGGAACTCTAAACACGGACCCGAGTACACATGGGAACGCGAAGACCAGTTTAAAGCCAAGTACCCCCATATGTTTGAGAAAGCTCCTGCAGGAGATAACTCGGCCTGAATTTCGGGACGAAATTCTATTAACGGGGGGAGACTGTGACAACTGGCACAAAACCGGTAATTTTCATACTATTTTAAATTATTATTTATTATCTGCAATTATGTACTTAAACGTCAACATTGTCTGGTTACTTTCTATACATATGAATTCATGCATGTTTTATACTTCAAATATTGCTCTGTGCATTACTTTAGGCGTGCGTCAGAAAGACTAGCAAACTCACCGGTAAGACACAGTGTGTCAGCAATTCTGCAGAAAGCAGTCAGACAATAGAATTAGGGCCTAGGAATAGGTCCAACATCTAAAATACATTAAAACCCAAGTATGGATACAAGGGTTAGCACATAAACTTTCCGGAAGCTAAACTATGCACTAAAAGACATCCGAAACGTACCTAAAATGCTGAATTCTACATAATTCAGCAATAATTCAGCTATAAATAGCATTTAACACTAAAATATCATGCACAATTTATGATTTAGTGTCTAGAATAACTTACAAAGTGTGGGAAATTGAAACTGCCACAAAAGGTGCTTCATACTTAGTGAAATTGCGCAATTCAGCACATTAACGAACCGTAATGAAACGAACAACCGGACACTACCCGAAACATCAAATTTTCACTAGAAACATTTTTTTAGTGTTATGAAGCTAGTTATGGTCACCGAACATCATATTACATCCTAATATCACTAAACACATAAAATACCTAACTTAATACTTGAAAACTAACTAGATTAAAGTAACTAAAAGTTGAAACACAACCATATACCCCCCCCCCCTTGGACGGTTGGGACATGGGTCCTACAAGTGTGATTTTCTTCCATTATTTTATAAGATATGTCTAAACATTTAGAAACATTTTAACCCTTAAGTAAAGTAAATGTTGGAAGACATATGTTATAAACCAAGAGATCATCATTCATAACTTACCAACACTTCACATAAACTTCTCTTCTCCTCCTTCCTTGCCTTTGGTCTCGGCTCAAACACACACACACACATACGTCCATCATTTTCACTTCATTTCCTAGCAATTCAAGGTGATCTAGAGGTGTAAGAAGCTTACCAAAGAAGGTGTAAGGTGCTAGAACTTGAAGGACCTCTTTGTGGAGCTATTAACCATCACTTTTCATCATCATCTTCATCTTGTTTCTTCCCTATCCATTAGAGCTATTAGTAAGCTCCTCACAACTTAATTTTACTTCTCATTTTAGAGGTTAAAAGGTAATGTAATATGTTAATCTCATTTTAGAGCTATTAACCATCACTGATGCGAAAATGTAATCAGTTTAATGTGGCAAACACTCCGGAATAGTGAAATAGGCTTAACATACCTTAAATAACTTTTATATAACTTAGAAATAAGTTTTGAAAGCTTTGGTGTGTAAAAAACAAGTTTATTCACACTCAGGGACTATTTGCGCCAAACTGCGAAAGTCTGCTGATTCACATAGTATCGCACATTCTGGAACTTGATCATAAGTTAAACATGCCCTAAATATCCTTCACATAGCTTAGAAATAGGCTTTGAGGAGTTTGGTGCGCAAAAATAAACTTTCTTGATCAATAGGGACTAAAAGCGTCAAAAAGTGCATAAGTTTGCATTTTCGCGCATATCTTATGTTCTGAATATATCATGACATCCAAAAATTTATGTCATCATTAAAATATTTTATTTTAGTGATTGGCATTATAAAATTCCATTTGTCGCTTAATTTGGATCGTTTTTGCGTTCGTTACGACTCCCGTCGTAATTAACCGAATAACGCAACCGTACGACCAAACGAACCAACATCCGAGATTTTGTTGAGCATATTTTAAGTTCCCTATAGTTTAACTTCCTTTTAGATCCTTGAAGTGGGGTTAACGTGGCTTAAACGTGCCAAAACGCATCAAAAATCAAGTTTGGAGACGCAGGGGCCTGTTCTGCCAATTGTTGAAACTTTCTGCCAGCACCCAGGTACCATACGGACCGTATAGGTCCTCTTACAGTCTGTAAGCCACCTTCAGACTAGCAGAATGCAGAAACAATGAACCTGGTCTAATTCAGCTCATTTGATGGTTTTCAATCCCTGATTTTTGATTCTATGGATTGGTATTTGAGTACCCATTGTATTCTAAACCTTGGGCCCAAGTGTATGGCCAATATTGTGCCCTCTTTTCCAAGAAATGATCCTAACAGTCTTGATTTTCCTATAAATAGCAAGGCCCTTCATTCTTGTTCCTCATAAATCTGATCCTTTTTGCTCTAAGTTGGGGCTTGGTGTGACAACTGTGCTCTGTAATCAATGTACAATGTAAAACAATGTTAATTATCAAAAAAACAATGTGTTTTGATGTTATTATATGTGTAATTGTGTTTGATGATTTTACGATTTGATTCGATTCCGATTTCAAGCTTTAAATCGCTTTCTGGAAGGTTATACGCAAACTGGTGCGTAAACGTAGTCAGTTACGCGACAAACACTTCGGAATAGTGACATAGGCTTAACATACCTAAAATAACCTTTACATAACTTAGAAATAATTTTTGGATGGTTTGGTGTGTTGAAAACAAGTCTATTCGATCGCAGGGACTATTTGTGTCAAACTGCGAAAATATACCGATTTGTATGGTATCGAAGGGTCTGGAACTTGATCATAAGCTAAACATACCATAAATAACCTAAACATAGCTTAGAAATAAGCTTTGAGTGGTTCGGTATGCGAAAACATGCTTAATTGATCTTACATGGACTAAAAGTGTCAAAAACGGCGTAAGTTTGCATATTCGCGCATATCTTACGTTCTGACCACATCTGGACATCCAAAATTTTTGTACACACTAAAATATTTTTATTTTAGTGATCGGCATGCAAAAATACCATTCGTCGCTCAATTTGGATCATTTTCACGTCCGTTTGAGTTTCGTCGTAATTTGACAAACAACGCGACCGTACGACCAAACGAGCCGACATCCGAGAGTGTTCCAAGCATATTTTGAGGCCTCTAAACTTTATTGACCATGTAGAGCCTTGAAAATGGCTTAACGGGTGTCAAAAGTGCCTCAAATGAGCTTATACAAGTACAGGGACCTAAACTGTCAATTTTGAAACTGTGCTGATCTGGGAAGGCCAGGCGGGCCGTGTAAGGTTTCCCCATATCCTTACGCGGGCCACGTGAGCATGCCAGTGACCAAAAATTGTTTTTCAGCATTCTGTTGCAAATTCAGGGGCTGTTTATGTAAATTTCTTGGTTTGTTAACCAAGTTAACACCTCTCCAAGGCTTTGAACATGCATCAAACATTTGTATGGTTGAGATTATTGCTTGGAGGTTACATAAACATGTGTCATGATCTTGTTCTTCATCAACTAGTATAAATAGCATGACCCTCTCATTCATTTCCTCACAGTTGATCTGAGATTTCTCTAAGTGGTTGTGATTATTCACTACCTACCCGAGAAAACTTGGAATCAAATCTATTTGGACCCTTTGTAAGTCCTTTTTCATTCTTTTATTGCTTTCCTAGATTGAAAGTCAAATAGTGTTTGACTTTCAGCTTTGACCACGAGTTGGTCAACGAGAAGTTCGTTTGAACTTCGCAACGTGAGCGTAATCACGATGGTTATAGTCCTTAGTGACTATACCTACTGATTACCACATTGACTAGGCATAGTGACGAGTCATAGTTTCGGTCAAAATACGCATTTAAACGTATTTTGCAACCAAGCTACTCTTGGTATCAAAACGCTTTGTTTTGATATCAAAACTTGTTTTCTAAACTTAGTTAAGGATGTTTTAACATGCTTAGCTCGTCACTTTTAGTTTAGTGCTTGTTTGGAGTTGTAAGTCAAGCGGTCTAAACCACCGCTTAGACTTTCGAACTCGACCCGTTTGGTCAATCACTAGGATCCGACCAAGCATGTTTAGTGACCATAGTTGCATAGGGAATAACCTTCCGAGGTTATACCTTATGGTCACATAGTTTAAGTAGTTATATGATAGGTAATTTATATGCCTTAGGTAAATGACCAAAATACCCTTTTTATGCATAATTGGATTTTAAGCATATGTAACCTAAACATTTGTCACCTAACTGATTATGCAACGTATTTAAACATGTTTAGGCATATAATACTTGTCATAGGACTAGTTAGACGTCTCAAACGCGTTTTACACGAACGACGCGTTAAAGTAGCGTAAGCTACCTTAATGGGTCATAACGGGTCGAAAGCACTTAGGTTAGGTTTCGATTTAGGATGTAGGCTTTGTTAAACCATATCACATGAGTTCCAACACTCGTTTGGTTTACAAGACCTGATTCTGTCCGATCTTTCGATTTAGGTGTTGATTTATTTACTAGTGATCCGATTACTAGGTACTACTTGAATTTCCTTGGTTTGTCTGAGCTTCGCTGAGTTCTTTAGATCAAGGATACCCTTCTATTCAATGTGAGTACATAGTTCCCCTATTTTACTGTTTTTGATTGTTTTGGGGTGATTCACATGTATTAAAATGATTTCGATATTTAAACGATGATTTCAAAAAAACTATTAAGATGGTTTATATTAAACTAATAACGATTTCGATAATGTGAACGAACTTGTTGGACGTAGTTACATAACGAATGACATTCATTAGCATTGATCAAGCCGACCAGTATTAGGTTATGGTACCATAGGATCTGACAAATCCCGTTATCAGACTACACCCATGGTTATGTGTGGGGGTTATGTAGGTAATGACCGAATCTGATTGTTAACTTACCCTTTTGTGGTTTGTTAATACGAGAAGCGAGATAGTCGAGTCACGAAGGTTTGAATGTTATTAGCGAGACGACCATAAGTAGTTTCACAATTAAAACGAATACGATTTTGGGACGAGTTAAATGATTTGAGACGACTTAAACGAGTTAAACAATTTGGATAATCAATTGGTTTTGGGTAGTGATTAGATAAAGGGATAGGTGTAGCATGATAAAAGCATGGTAGATACGCCGCTGGTACATCTTATATATAAGTGCTTTCATCATATTACATCTTGTATCATTATTTAGTTCACTTGGGAAACGATTTTAAAACGATGTCACACAACGAGGTTTTCGAAATGATATAAACCATACGAGTTTTATTAACGAGATTTTACAAGATGTTTTATGATTTGGTTTACTAAAACAAATGTTTTTGGGTTAACAATCATGGCTACGGGATGTTATAACCTATAACCAACTTGATTCGAGTTGGTTAATCATGTTGCAATACACTTTTCAAAACAAGGTTTGTACTTTTGACTCTTGAAGTCTAATAAGGTACTGCAACATATAAACGAGCCATGAATCCGATACTCTCCTAAAACCTATGTACTCGCCAGCATTTCTTTGTTGACTTTATTTTTTACATATGTTTCAGGTGGTATTGCTTGATGATGATTGCTAGGAAGCTTGTGTCACATAGGACCTAGACGAGGCCTTAGTGACTTAAAAACAGTTATAAACAATGTGTAGTTTGTTTGTTTTGGTTTAAAGACAATGTACATTACATAATAATTCAATAAAACGAAACATTTGGTTACCATGGTTGTGGAACGATGATTCTGTTGCAACACTCCCCGACGTTTCCGCCACGGTTTGTTGTTTTAACGTGGTCGGGGTGTGACAGAAGAGTTGGTATCAGAGCCAATGGTTATAGGGAATTAGGTTATTTGCAATGCTTTGACCTAGACTATAACTTTCTAGGACCCCAACGCAAGTTTGCTTATGTTTAGATTTTAAAACAATACCGTCACCTATCCTTAGGTGATAACCACAACGAGATCACAATAACAAATCCGCTTCGAAAATTAATCATCTGTTCTAGGATGATTGATTACTAGGTTTTAACCCTCTGTTATATGGTTTTGAACCCTTCCAGATTGATTCAATTTTTGGCTTTGTACCTTTTGAATTTTCAAAATCTCGTCAAAGTTTCGGTCTAAATAATGTGAACACGTGCAAACTGGAAGAGTGAATGCCTGTACCCTGAGTTTTATGTCTAAGGCTAGAGTGTTCGTACAAATCCGCAGTATCGGACCAATCACTCTTACCTGGGAACTCTTGGGGTGAGTGTTCACTTATAGGCGAGCATGTCTTCGGTGATACATTATTATGACCTATTTACTTTGATTAGTCACTGCGTATCGTTTGTTTGTTTGAGGTAACGAACAAATGATCGCCTTCCTTGTGTTTTGTCGATGTTTTCAATACCTCTTTTGTTTTACCAATTGTCAACCTCACTCGTTCCTCATGTTTCCCAGTTAGACAATGCCTCTTCGACGTGATACTCAATCTTTTACTGCTGAAGAAGTCGCAGCCCTTGTCGCCCAGCAAATGGCTGCTGTACTTCCAGGCGTAGTGACCTAGATCCATGAGTTATACAACAACAATAATAACAACAATAATGCACCGTGTAATTTCAAGAATTTCTATTCTGCGAAGCCGCTTAAGTTTTCTGGGTCACATGGAGCAACTGCGCTCCTACAGTGGTTCGAGAGTATCGAGAACACATTCAGACATATGCAGTGTCCGAATGCGCGTAAAGTTTAATTTGCTTCAAGCGTGTTTGAGAAGCGAGCTCTTACATGGTGGAACAGAGTGATGCGTGATAGGGGTGCCGAAGTGGCATTAGCACAAACTTGAGAAGAGCTCCGAGCTCTCATGATGAGAGAGTTCTGTCCCCGTCACGAGATTCGAGCTTTGGAACGAGAATTCGATGATTTGAAACAAGATGGGGGAGAACACCGTTCTTATACGGATCGATTTGAGGAGCTCAGTTTGTTGTGTCCCACTATGGTTACCCCACTGGAAAAAGCAATCGAGAGGTATATCGATGGTTTACCCAATTCCATTCAGGATATTGTGACCGGTGTTAATCCTACTACCGTTCGTCACGCGATCGAGTTGTCTGCTACCCTGACTGAGTCTCAAGTCAGGAATGGTAAACTTACCTGCAAGGGTGATAAGAAGAAGACGACCGATTCTATCAAGGAAAAGGGTAAGGGAAAGAAGCAGGGTGAGTCTTCTAAAAAGTCAAGGAAGCGCAAGGCTTCCCAGAACTTTGCTGTTACAGCACAGACTGCTCAGAACCCACCGACTCAACCTCCTGCAAAGAAAGCATATGCTGGTACCGCATCTCACCGTGCTCGATGTAATGGTCATCATGTTGCCCAACAGGCCTGTAAACAGTGTGCTACGTGTGGTAGACTTGGGCATTTGGCCAACATTTGTCGTTTTGGTCAAAATCAAGTTGCTCAGGTTCCAGCACAAGCTCAGGGGAATGCTATGAGATTCCCAGCTGGTTCGTGTTTCAATTGCGGAGAAATGGGTCATTTCCGCAACAACTGCCCGAGATTGGTAAATGCGAATGTCAATCCGAATGCAAACGTGAACACGAATGTGAATCCTGCTCGTGGACGAGCATTCAATTTGAACGCATATGAGGCGAGGGCGGACAACGAGGTTGTTAACGGTACATTCCTTGTTAACAGTCAACTTGCATCTGTTCTTTTCGATTCTGGTGCCGATAGGAGTTTTGTTTCGTTATCCTTTGAGCCTTTACTTGCGATACCTAGAACTAAACTGAGGAAACCCTTATCTGTCGAGGTTACGACTGGTAAACCTCTCGTACTCGATTCTGTTATTCTTGGTTATCAATTGAACCTCGATAACCATCTTTTCCCTATTGACCTCCCGCCGATGCAACTTGGGAGTTTCGACATTATCGTGGGAATGGATTGGTTAACCAAACAACATGCTGAGGTGATTTATTTCGATAAGATCATTTGTATTCCTCTTTTGTCTGGCGATGTTCTGGAAGTTCGTGGCGAGAAACCTTCAGGTGGATTGAAACTCATGTCGTGTACGAAGACCCAAAGTTATTTGCGAAAAGGATATGTTGCTTTTCTGGCACATGTCACCGAGGAGAAAGGAAAGAACAAGAGAATTCATGATATTCTGATTGTTCAGGATTATCCAGAGGTGTTTCCTGATGAACTGCCTGGTTTGCCTCCAGTGCGTCAAGTCGAGTTTCATACTGACCTGGTACCCAATGCCAACCCGATTGCGAAAGCACCTTATCGTCTTGCATCGTCTGAGATGCAAGAGTTATCGAAACAGCTTCAAGAGTTATCAGATAAATGATTCATCAGTCCGAGCTATTCACCTTGGGGTGCTCCTGTCCTCTTTGTGAAGAAGAAAGATGGATCTTTTCGAATGTGTATCGACTATCATGAGCTTAACAAGCTTACCATCAAGAATCGATATCCCCTACCTCGAATCAATGATCTCTTTGATCAGCTTCAAGGTGCTACCTGTTTTTCCAAAATTGATCTGCGTTCTGGGTATCATCAGCTTCGTGTACTCGAAGAAGATATTCCAAAAACTGCATTCCGCACGAGATATGGGCACTATGAGTTTACTATCATGCCTTATGGTTTGACGAATGCTCCAGCTATCTTTATGGACTTAATGAATAGGGTCTGTAAACCTTATTTAGACAAGTTCATCATTGTGTTCATCGACGATATTCTTATTTATTCAAAGTCTCGAGCCGATCACGAGCAACATCTTCGTTTGACTTTGGAACTCCTGAAGAAGGAATAACTTTTTGCTAAATTCTCCAAGTGTGAATTTTGGCTTAAAGAAGTTCAGTTCTTAAGTCATATAGTCAACGAGCAGGGTATTCTTGTGGATCCTTGAAAAATTGCTGCAATCAAGGATTGGAATACACCTACGACACCCATAGAGATTCGATCTTTTCTGGGACTTGCTGGATACTATCGTCGTTTTATTTCAAACTTCTCAAAGATTGCGGTTCCACTCACTACTTTGACTCAAAAGAATAAGCCTTTTGAGTGGGGACACAAATAAGAAGAAGCGTTTCAAACGCTGAAACAGAAGCTATGTGATGCTCCTGTTTTATCCTTTCCCGAGGGAAACGATGATTTCATTGTCTACTGCGATGCATCCAACTTAGGCCTTGGTTGTGTTCTCATGCAACGAGTCAAAGTTATTGCATATGCGTCTAGACAATTGAAAGTCCATGAAAATAACTACACGACTCATGATCTTGAATTAGGAGCTGTAGTTTTTGCTCTCAAAATCTGGAGACACTATCTTTATGGCACGAAGTGTGTGGTTTTCACAGACCACAAAAGTTTCCAGCATATTCTTAATCAGAAGGAGCTGAACATGAGGCAACGATGTTGGGTTGAACTCTTAAACGACTGTGATTGCGAGATTCGCTACCATCCCGGTAAGGAGAATGTCGTAGCCGATGCACTTAGTCGAAAGGAGCAAGTCAAGCTTCATTCTGTTCGAACTCTGTCTGATATTCAGACTCGTGTTCTTCAAGCTCAGCAATTTTGTGTTTCACAAAATTTGATGGGTAAGGAATTACCACATCAACTTGAGCTTAAATTAGAAGCTAAAGGCGATGGTTTACTCTATTTTAAGGATCGTTTGTGGATTCCGAAACAAGACGATCTTCGCACCTTGGTAATGGACGAATCACATAAGTCTCGATATTCTATCCATCCTGGTGCTGATAAAATGTACAAGGATCTTCGTACTAAGTTCAGGTGGCCTGGTATGAAGAAAGATGTTGCCTTGTATGTATCGAAATGCCTAACTTGTCTCAAAGTCAAGGCAGAACATCAACGACCTTCTGGTTTGCTTGTACAACCAGAGATACTGGTTTGGAAGTGGGAGAACATTGCTATGGATCTCATCACTAAATTACCGCGTACATCTAAAGGTCACGATGCTATTTGGGTTGTTATCGATCGATTAACGAAGTCAGCTCATTTTATTCCGATTCGCGAGGATCTATCTGCTGATAAACTTGCAAAGAGTTACGTTGATGAGATTGTATCTCGACATGGTGTTCCTTTGGACATCATATCTGATCGTGATGCTCGATTTTCATCTCATTTTTGGAAGGCCATCCAATCTGCTATGGGAACCCAACTAAATCTAAGCACTGCTTATCATCCCCAAACAGATGGACAATCTGAGAGGACGATTCAAACTTTGGAGGATATGCTTAGAGCATGCGTGATAGACTTTGGTGGTAATTGGGTTTCTCATCTACCATTGATCGAGTTCTCTTACAACAATAGTTATCATGCTAGCATCAATATGGCACCATTCGAAGCCCTTTACGGTCGAAAATGTCATTCACCTGTCTGTTGGAATGAGATCGGTGAAGCTCAGCTTACTGGACCTGAGCTCATTCTGGAAACGACAGGCAAAATCAAGAAAATTCACGATAATCTTGTGACAGCTAGAAGCCGTCAAAAGAGTTATGCGGATATGCGACGCAAGCCCCTAGAATTTCAAGTCAGAGACCATGTCCTACTCAAGGTGTCACCTAGGAAGGGAGTGGTGAGATTTGGAAGGAAAGGAAAACTTGCACCACGATGCGTTGGACCATTTAAGATTGTTGAAAGAGTTGGAAAGGTTGCCTATCGACTAGAGCTACCTCCAGAGCTTGGAAATATCCATCCGACTTTCCACGTGTCCAATCTGCGAAAGTGTTTAGCTGACGCTGATCTTCACATTCCACTCGATGAAATCCAAATCGATGAAACGATGCACTTTGTCGAGAAACCTGTGGAGATAGTGGACCGTACATACAAACAGTTGAAGAACAAACGAATTCATTTGGTCAAGACTCAGTGGGAATCCAAACGTGGCCCAGAATTTACTTGGGAACGTGAGGACCAAATGAAGGCGAAATATCTACAATTGTTCTCACAAGTTTCCTCTAGTTAAAATTTCGGGACGAAATTTCCTAAAGTAGGGGAGACTGTGACAACTGTGCTCTGTAATCGATGTACAATGTAAAACAATGTTAATTATCAATAAAACAATGTGTTTTTATGTTATTATGTGTGTAATTGTGTTTGATGATTTTACGATTCAATTCGATTTCGATTTCAAGCTTTAAATCGCTTTCTGGAAGGTTATACGCAAACTGGTGCGTAAACGCAGTCAGTTTAACGCGACAAATACTCTGGAATAGTGACATAGGCTTAACATACATAAAATAACCTTTACATAACTTAGAAATAAGTTTTGGATGGTTTGGTGTGTTGAAAACAAGTCTATTAGATCGCAGGGACTATTTGTGTCAAACTGCGAAACTATACCGATTCGTATGGTATCGAAGGGTTTGGAACTTTATCATAAGCTAAACATACCATAAATAACCTAAACATAGCTTAGAAATAAGCTTTGAGTGGTTCGGTATGCGAAAACATGCTTAATTGATCTTATAGGGACTAAAAGTGTCAAAACGGCGTAAGTTTGCATTTTAGCGCATATCTTACATTCTGACCACATCTGGACATCCAAAATTTTTGTACACACTAAAATATTTTTATTTTAGTGATCGGCAAGCAAAAATACCGTTCGTCACTCAATTTGGATCATTTTCGCGTCCGTTTGAGTTTCGTCGTAATTTGACAAATAACGCGACCGTACGACCAAACAAGCCGACATCCGAGAGTGTTCCAAGCATATTTTGAGTCCTCTAAACTTTATTGACCTTGTAGAGCCTTGAAAATGGCTTAACGGGTGTCAAAAGTGCCTCAAATGAGCTTATACAAGTACAGGAACCTAAACTGTCAATTTTGAAATTGTGCTGATCTGGGAAGGCCAGGCGGGCCGCGTAAGGTTTCCCCATATCCTTACGCGGGCCGTGTGAGTATGCCAGCGACCAAAAATTGATTTTCAGCATTCTGTTGCAACTTCAGGGGCTGTTTATGTAAATTTCTTGGTGTGTTAACCAAGTTAACACCTCTCCAAGGCTTTGAACCTGCATCAAACATTTGTATGGTTGAGATTATTGCTTGGAGGTTACATAAACATGTGTCATGATCTTGTTCTTCATCAACTAGTATAAATAGCATGACCCTCTCATTCATTTCCTCACATTTGATCTGAGATTTCTCTAAGTTGTTGTGATTATTCACTACCTACCTGTGAAAACTTGGAATCAAATCTATTTGGACCCTTTGTAAGTCCTTTTTCATTCTTTTATTGCTTTCCTTGCCACGAGTTGGTCAACGAGAAGTTCGTTTGAACTTCACAACGTGAGCGTAATCACGATGGTTATTGTCCTTAGTGACTATACCTACTGATTACCACATTGACTAGGCATAGTGACGAGTCATAGTTTCGGTCAAAATACGCATTTAAGCGTATTTTGCAACCAAACTACTCTTGGTATCAAAACACTTTGTTTTGATATCAAAACTTGTTTTCTAAACTTAGTTAAGCATGTTTTAACATGCTTAGCTCGTCACTTTTAGTTTAGTGCTTGTTTGGAGTCGTAAGTCAAGCGGTCTAAACCACCGCTTAGACTTTCGAACTCGACCCGTTTGGTCAATCACTTGGATCCAACCAAGCATGTTTTGTGACCATAGTTACATAGGGAATAACCTTCCGAGGTTATACCTTATGGTCACATAGTTTAAGTAGTTATATGATTGGTAATTTATATGCCTTGGGTAAATGACCAAAATACTCTTTTTATGCGTAATTGGATTTTAAGCATATGTAACCTAAACATTTGTCACCTAACTGATTATGCAACCTATTTAAACATGTTTAGGCATATATTACTTGTCATAGGACTAGTTAGACGTCTCAAACGCGTTTTACGCGAACGACGCGTTAAAGTAGCGTAAGCTACCTTAATGGGTCGTAACGAGTCGAAAGCACTTAGTTTAGGTTTCGATTTAGGATGTAGGTTTTGTTAAACCATATCACATGAGTTCCAACCCTCGTTTGGTTTACAAGACCTCATTCTGTCCGATCTTCTGATTTAGGTGTCGATTTATTTACTAGTGATCCGATTACTAGGTACTACTTGAATTTCCTTGGTTTGTCTGAGCTTCGCTAAGTTCTTTAGATCAAGGATACCCTTCTATTCAATGTGAGTACATAGTTCCCCTATTTTACTGTTTTCGATTGTTTTGGGGTGATTCATATGTATTAAAATGATTTCGATATTTAAACGATGATTTAAAAAAAACGATTAAGATGGTTTATATTAAACTAATAACGATTTCGATAATGTGAACGAACTTGTTGGACGTAGTTACATAATGAATGACATTCATTAGCATTGATCAAGCCGACCAGTATTAGGTTATGGTACCATAGGATCTGATAAATCCCGTTATCAGACTACACCCATGGTTATGTGTGGGGGTTATGTAGGTAACGACCGAATCTGATTGTTAACTTACCCTTTTGTGGTTTGTTAATACGAGAAGCGAGATAGTCAAGTCACGAAGGTTTGAATGTTATTAGCGAGATGACCATAAGTAGTTTCACAATTAAAACGAATACTATTTTGGGACGAGTTAAACGATTTGAGACGACTTAAACGAGATAAACAATTTGGATAATCGATTGGTTTTGGGTAGTGATTAGATAATGGGACGGGTGTAGCATGATAAAATCATGGTAGATACGCCACTGGTACATCTTATATATAAGTGCTTTCATCATATTACATCTTGTATCATTATTTAGTTCACTTGGGAAACGATTTTGAAACGATGTCACACAACGAGGTTTTCGAAATGATATAAACCATACGAGTTTTATTAACGAGATTTTACAAGATGTTTTATGATTTGGTTTACTAAAACAAATGTTTTTGGGTTAAGAATCATGGCTACGGGATGTTATAACCTATAACCAACTTGATTCGAGTTGGTTAATCATGCTGCAATACACTTTTCAAAACAAGGTTCGTACTTTTGACTCTTGAAGTCTAATAAGGTACTGCAACATATAAACGAGCCATGAATCCGATACTCTCCTAAAACCTATGTACTCGCCAACATTTCTTTGCTGACTTTATTTTTTACATAAGTTTCAGGTGGTATTGCTTGATGATGATTGCTAGGAAGCTTGTGTCACATAGGACCTGGACGAGGCCTTAGTGACTTAAAAACAGTTATAAACAATGAGTAGTTTGTTTGTTTTTGTTTAAAGACAATGTACATTACATAATAATTCAATGGATAAATTGCACTTTTCGTCCTTTATGTTTGTATCGAATTACAATGGATAGCCTTTAACTTCAATAATTACAGTCACAATCCTTTATTTGAAAAATTTGTTACACCTTTCGTCCTTTACCACTAACTAGGTTAAAAATTTAAGTTATGTCTGATCATGTAACTTGCACATGAGGGTAGATCGGTAATTTTACTTATTTATTTAAAAAATAAAAAATATATATAATATACACATACAATTGTCTGCTTCTCTCAGCAAATCCCATCTCTTCAACAAACCTCACCACCACCAAATTCAGCCACCACCACTACAGTATCCCAGCCACCACCACCACCACCACCACCGAATTAAGCCCCACCACCACCAGCCGCCGTATGTTACTATATAATTATCTAATCATACATAATCACCTTTCTATAGGAGAATGATGAGCCAAAAGAACCATTTTATCAAAATTATCATATCATAAATCCACTCAAAATATGAAAAAAAAACAAACAGTTGATACCGATCATTTTTTCTATTATGTTTCTTTTATTCTTTTGAATGTTATAAATAGAATTTCTGCATTTATGTTGTGCATTTGTTTCGGTCAACAAATATTTGAAACCCCAACAATACCTGCAACAATAAATGAAGAACTCACCACCGCCGAGCCCAATAACTTCAATCTCAGATCTGTTTCTCCCCATCTCTCTTCAACAACTGCAATGAATTCTGGTTCAGAACTTTCATCAAGCACCTCATGCAATTGTTGTAGATTTGTTGACTTCACCCCCTCACGATCTTTTGGCCTTTCATAAACTTGTGGTTTTGAACAGATTTCACTCGTGATCTCATTTCCACCATAAGGAGACCGCCGCCAGCGCTGGTGTGAGCTCCGGCCATAGCCTCTGACCGCACATATTCAACGTAATTCTTGCACCAACATACTCGTCTTCATCTACTAATCAAAAGCCCTAACATCTTAATGTCTAACTATGATTAAAGAAATCGAATTTTGGGATTGTTATAAGTTGGTTGTTCTAGGGTTCTTATGGTGGTGGGGTTGATGGTGATTGCCAGGGTTGTTTAGAGAGAGAAAGACTTATAGTATTTAGATAGAGAATGGATTTAAGTATTATTTTTGTGTTCTTTATTAAAACATATTTTAAATAATTTGGTAATTGGTAAAAAGACTAAGTTACCCTTATGTGACTAAAGTAACTGAAAATTTTAACCAGGTTAATGCTAAAGGACGTATGTTGTAGTGGGTTTTACAAATAAAGGATTGTGACTGTAATTATTGAAGTTAAAGGCTATCCATTGCAATTCGATACAAACATAAAGGACGAAAAGTGTAATTTTTCCTAATTCAATAAAACGAAACATTTGGTTACCGTGGTTGTGGAACGATGATTCTGTTGCAACACTCCCCGACGTTTCCGCCACGGTTTGTTGTTTTAACGTGGTCGGGGTGTGACACTTGGCACCTCATACCTAAGCGTCTATGCGTATTTTGCAACCAAACTATTCTTGGGTATCAAAACCGTTTGTTTTGATATCAAAACCTGTTTCTGACTTAGTTAAAGATGTTGTAAACATGTTTAACTCGTCACTTTTAGGATAGTGCATGTGTAGAGTAGTAAGTCAAGCGGTCTTAACAACCGCTTAGACTTTCGAACCCGACCCGTTTGGTCGATCATTAGGATCCGACCAAACATATAATGTGACCATAGTTGTATAGGGAATAACCTTACGAGGTTATACCTTATGGTCACAGTAGGATCGTTTTGTGACCCAAACGAGTCGATCAGAAGAGGTCTTCACCAATACAAAAGGCAAAAACAGATGTATCGATGTTATTTCAGCTGAATTGCACAAGAAATCACTTTAAACTGTCTTTAGATTGATGTTAGATCGATTACAATGCTGTAGACACTTCGGCAAAGCTTTGCTACCGGAATCAGAATCGTTACAAATGAATAGGCACAACAGGTATTTATAGGCTGAGTGATTCCGCTTGAAATGGTTCAAACAAAATCTAATTCCGCACGGAATCACTTCAAACAGAATTAGCATGTTGATTTCGTTTGAAATGACCATGTGTCATTTCAAGAGAAATTACCCATAAACACACATTTCTCATTTTTCGTGCCCTGATCTATCTATATACAAACAAGACTCGATACAAGACGAAGTCGACAGACGGATGCACCAACAGACTCCCCCTCAGATGTTGACGAAGTCTTCGGTGTCGAGTCTTCGGTTGTCAAACCTTCAGCCTTTATCAGTCTTCTCGCTCTTTCCAAAAATTCTCCATTGTAAGCATCCTCAATCAATCTCTTTCTCTTTTTTCCATAATCTCAACCTGGTTCTATACTCCTCTTGATCAGGTCTCTTGATTCCTTAAGATCGTCAGCATCAGCAGCTTGCGTGATCTTCAGAATCTGAATCTGGCTCTACTAACTTCATACTCCCTCTTGATGTCATCAGACTCCCCCTTTCACTAAGCCGGGATCGCAGTCTGGAATTCACTTGGTACAAGATTGTGACCTGGCTCACATCCTGCTCTGGATCGAAACCTGGCTAACCTGCACAATCTCTACCACAAACATAAGTTTCTCAAATTTAAGATATTTGATAAAATTATATCATTTGCAGGTATTATTCCAGAATGATTTATCATATAAAAGCTTCTGATGACCACTTGTAAGCAAACATTCTTTCTTTTCAAACACTTTTCTCATTTCAAACATCTCAAACAAATTCTCCCAAATTATTTGTTCATCATGTTTAGCACTTGGAACTTTGAAAATCAGCTCTCCAACATCAGTTGTCGAAAATCTTTTTTTATCTTTCAAAATTTATGCTAAAACACACTAAAATCTTTTTGGAATTTTGAATTTAACAAAATGCAGTAAAAAAATATTTACAGACAATATTTTTGTGAGTTTGTGTAAGAGGATCATATCAGTTTTTTAGACAAATCACCAACACCGTTAAGCTTTAAACATATTAAGTTCTAAACGATTCACGTAGATTGTCAGTATACTGATCCGCTTTAAATTTTCACACAAAGTTCAACTGTTTTGAGATACGAGATTAATGATTTAGAGACTTAAACTTATTCGCGTGTCCCACCTCAGAATATACTCCTGTATCCAGATCCCAATATTCAGTCTTACAGGTGAGTATACCTTGATGATATCTGTAAGGGGTTAAATTGTGAGGGCCGTGAGAGCTCAGGCTATTGCTTCCGCAAAATCAGAGAGATGACGGCTTCGACTTTTGGTGTGTTCCCTTTAGAGAATCTTTTCTTCAACAGCACATGATTAGCATTTTTCAATGTTTCATCATTTTTTATGCTGAGGGTGGGCTATATTTCAAGCAAGCGTAAAGTATTATACGGGGACTAGGCCATTGCTTCCGCAAAATCAGAAGTCCCGGGATAATACCCCAGATATCACTAAGCATAAAGACCTAGTATCTCAGAAAGAGGGACCTTTCAAACAAGATTTTGGGGGTTACCCATATATCCGAGAGATGTTCCTAACGAGATAAATATTATCATGTTTTTGTCTTTTTCAAATTTTCATGTTTTTGGATTTTATCATGTTTTTGTCTTTTTCAAATTTTCAATGTTTTTGGATTTTCTGAAAATTCTTACTCCCCCTAAAATTCAAAATCATTTAAAGAAAATTTGAAAACAAACTATACGAGTAAAATGACAACTGATATCAAATCACTTCAATTCGCCATCCACTTAGCATAAACAATCAGAACTCCCCCTAACAACAAACTATTTTCCCATTATGATTTCAAAACACTTAAGTTTGTTTTAATCAAATGGTTTTCCGGAAAATAAGTTTTGTTGATTTTACCACTTGTAGGATAGGGGATTCATTCATCACTTTGTTTTTCAATCACTTGACTAAAAGTTAAATCAAGTTCAACTTAATGACCTTGATTAACCATTTGTATGTAAAACCTCTCTTTCAACCACTTGTCGGTTTGCTTACCAACCATTACCACTTGTAAGTTGAAATCTCAAAATGCCGATTCCTACTCCGCACTTACCAACCTGGGAGTTCCGGCAAGTCATACTAGTGAAACATTTTCAATTTTCAAAAACAATATTTCAAGAATGATGTCGATTCATGCTCCGCGATTACCAACTTGGGAGCTCCAGCAAGTCAGGTTTTTTCAGTTAGAGAGATTCTCCCAAGCCTGACAGTCATTAGGAGATTCCGAGTTGTCAATACTCGGTTGCTTACCTGCCATCTTCTTCTCATAGAATTCTTAACCTTCCCATCAATCATTTTTTCAAAAATATTTTGAACTGTGGGGTTAAAAACTTTTTCAACATCAAAATTTTTCTTTTCAGGAGAAAATTGATTTGAAATTTCAATTTTACCAATTTTAGATTTAAAATTTTCAGCCCGCAATGGTGGAAAATTTGTATCATCAAAAGGCGGAACTGACTTCTCTTCTTTCATAACAACTTTTGGCTCCTCTGATTTTATGGAATCGGAATCATCACCAGAACTATCACTTGATTTCTTAACAACCCATTTTTGGTTGCTAAGTTTCTCCTTTCTTGTGTGACCATTTTTCGAACATTCACCAACCTCAAAAATTGAATTTTCAAAAACTTTAAATCTGTTTGTTGGTGGTTCGGTTTTATCAACAATCTTTTCTTTCAGTTTACCAAAGAGTCCCTGTTTTGTTTGGATTGCCTTTCGACAATTCCTGGCAATGTGATCAACTGTTTACATTGAAAACAGGTTCTCGTCTCTATCTTCTTCTGAGCAACACTTTTCTTCATTTCTTCTTGCTTCTTTGCAAGGAATTCTTTGTTGGATTGCTTTCTAAACACTTGCTCTTTTTCTTCTTCAGATGATTTTCCTATAACAAAAATAGTTTTTGGTTTATAAATTTTCTCATTTTTATGATTTTTTTTGTGGAATAAAACCAAGACCTTTCTTTTTGAAATTACCGTTTTGGTTTGGTTTCTTTTGAAAACCCGAACCAGAACTGTAACCTTTTTTCTTGTTTAAACGTTGTTGAACTCTTGAGGTGTAAGGTTTAGGTTTTTCAGAAAGATTTCCATCTTTTATTTCAGAAATATTAATTTCGGTTAGTTTGAAAACCTTTTTTATCATTTCATTTTTAACACCTCTTATTGGAAAAATCTCATCAGAATATAATTTCTCAGAATCTTTCAAAGTATATGCTACTTTGATTGGTTCGTCATTCAAATTAGATTTTGATAACAAAAATTCTTTATCATAAACCCGTTTGTCCTTTTTGACCGTTGAATTTGACGTGTTGGACTCAGACTTTGACTCTGGTTTGGACTCCTCTGTTTCATCCTTATCTAACACCTGATCGACCACTTTCTTTATTAACTCAGACTCATGATCAGTGTCGGACGATGTGAACGTGACATCAATGTTTTCTGGAAAATTATCTAAAGACTCAGACTCCCACTGTAAATTTGTTGCCTTTTTTACTCTTTCTGAATTTGGATTTCGAGGAGAATATCCATTTTCGACCAGGGGTGGACATTTGTTATAGATAACACTTGGTTTCTTATAAGAAATCTTCACTTCGTCATCTTTTCTTATTTCAGAATTCTTCTCTTCAGTAGTCTTTTCTTCGTCAAACGTCTTTAAACCTTCCACTATCGGGTAAATCCTGTCAACCACAAAAGTAGAACATGAGTAACTTTTTAACAATATATTAACTCTCTCAGTTTCAATTCTCTGTGTTTCTAACTTCAATTCAAGTTCAGCACACTTTTCAGTGAAATAATTGACATCGTCAAGCTGTCTCATGTATCCTCCTTTAAAAGTCTTCATTGCTAAAGCTTTTTCACTGCTTGTCTTGTTGTATTGATTCATGGCTTTGTTCAAGACATCATATGATTCTTTCAGCCTTTTTATGTTGTGTAGCAATTCATTGTTCTGCTTTATCAGAGACTCACAGTTCCTACACTTCTCAGAAATCTTAACTGCCTCAGCATCTGTTTTAATTTCAAATGCAGGAACTTCTTTGATTTTTCTTACTTGAATTTCTTCTTCAACATTTTTCTTTTTCTCAGCTTCAGCTTGTTTCATTTGCCTTTCTTCTTCTTCTTCATATTTCTTCTTTTTCTCAGCTTCAGCATTTAAATGTTTTCTGATTTTTTCTGCCCAATATTCATCAGTAAAATCATTAATAACTTGAGCAACAGAACCTTTAGCTTTTAAGATCTCTTTGTCTGGACAATAATTATCCCAGCTAAAGTTTTTCCAGCTAAATGCTTCTGGTAAATTTTCATCATCTTGATTTATCAGACATGCTTTATTATCAGCTGGAATATATTTATCCCAACTGAAATCTTTTGATGAACTTCCATCATTTTGATTGACCAGATGTAACACCTGTGTCACTTCAACCATCAAACAAATGCCAAACCAATGAACTATTGTATTTAATACTTGGGATTTGTAAAATTATGTGTATCTTTTACACATATCAACTCTTGTTTGATTTTAAGCTTTAAATCGCTTTCTGGAGGGTTATACGCGCTCTGATGCGTAAATATAACCAGTTTAATCCAACGAACACTCCGGAATAGTGAAATAGGCTTAACATACCTTAAATAACCTTTACATAACTTAGAAATAAGTTTTAAAGGCTTTGGTATGGCAAAAACAAGTTAATTCGCTTACAGGGACTAAACTTGACAAACTGCGAAAGTATGCCAATTTGAACTGTAACAGACATTCCGAAACATGACCATAAGTTAAACATACCTTAAATATCCTTTACATAGCTTAGAAATAGGCTTTGAGGGGTTCGGTATGCTAAAATAAACTTTTGGGGTCATTCAGGGACTAAAAGTGTCAAAAAGTGCACAAGTTTGCATTTTCGCGCATAACTTACGTTCTGAATACATCCGGACATCCAAAAATTTATGTAAGCATGAATATATTATGCTTTAGTGTTTGGCTTGCCAAAAATCCATTCGTTGCGTCATTTGGATCGTTTTTCGCGCTTATGCGTATTCCGTCGTAATTAACCAAACATCGCAACCGTACGGCTAAACGAACCGACATCCGAGATATTTTTGAGCATGTTTTAAGTTCCCTATACTTTAACTTCATTTTAGAGCTTTGAAATGGGGTTAACGGGCCTTAAACGTGTCAAAAATGACCTTATTGCATAACAGGGACCAAAAGTGTAAATCTGCCAAACTTATGCCCTACGATGCGTATGGGCTTTTTGCCCTACGGTGCGTATGGGATCTGCAGACCAGATGCAAAGTACTTAACAGCCTGTTATCAGCTGTTTGATCCTCCACCACACATTCTAAGATGCTTAGTCAGCTGATAAGGATGTATTTGAGCCACCATAAGGTCCCGACACTTGTACGGGTGGGATTAAGGCACGTTTTCCATGAAACAATCTCAACGGTTGACCAAAAACTATAAATACCCCAACACCCCATGCTTCAAAATCACAAGAACTTTGATTTGAGAAACTCTAAGTTGAAACTATTGTTTCATACCTGAGATTTTTGAATCGAAGTTAGCATTCGGGGACCCTTCGTAAGTATTCTTTCGTTCTTTTCCTTATTTTACTGCTTTTCGAGTCAGGAAGTCAAACTTTGTTTGACTTTCAGCGTTGACCAGCTTATGGTCAATGCGAAGTTCGTTTGAACTTCGCAACGTGATTGTAATCACGATGGTCATAGTCCCTTGGGACTTATGCCTCGAACCCGACCCATTTGGTCGATCATTAGGATCCGACCAAACACATTAGGGGACCATAGTAGGTAGGGAATAACCTTCCGAGGTTATACCCTATGGTCACATCGTTTGAGTAGTTGTATGATAGGTAGTTTATATGCCTTAGGTAAATTACCAGAATACCCTTTTCATGTATAATTGGTAATTAAGCATATGTAACCTAAAATTTTGTCACATAACTGATTATGTAACATGTTTAGGCATATAACACTTGTCATAGGACTAGTTAGACGGTCCGAACGCGTTTCACGCGCACGACGCGTTAAAGTAGCATAAGCTACCTTAATGGGTCGCGATGGGTCGAAAGCACTTAGGTTAGGTTTCATTTAGTATGTAGGCTTTGTTAAACCATATGACACGAGTCTCTATACTTGTTTGGTTTACTAACCCTCATTCTATCTAAATCCTCCGATTTAGGTCCGGTTTATTAACATAGCTACCTATATTAGGTGTCGTTTGATATCCGTGATCTCTAGCATTGTTTGGTTGTTACACAAGGACTCCTAAGCACTCTCAATGTGAGTACATAGTTCCCCTATTTTACTGTTTTCCAAAGTGTTTTGGGGTGAAGCATGTGTACCTATCTGTTACTTTCATGTTTTCCAAAAGTATAATTGATTATACATGTTATTACTTATCATTTGACAAACTGAAGGACTAACTATGGTTTAAACATTGATTTCTCAAAGAACATAAAATAAATTGTTGAATTGTACTTATTTTATGTTCACCAGACCGATTGTTAGTATGATATAGCGCTATAGGATTTGACACCCCATTCCTGTTGTCATGGAATGTCTGAAACCAATTTGTTGCTCCATCCAAATAGGGATTGCCTTTGTGGTATTTCTATAGTCTCAAAGGTGTATTTTGATGCACCAGGTCTGAATGAATTCTCAAATCACACTATTAAAGTATAGTTTGATATACTCTCATGTGTGGTATTGTACAAAACCAACATATATTTACAAAACCAAAACATAGTTTAATATGTTATTTATCACATCTAAAGCATATTTTGATATGTTATTTACAAAACCAAAACATAGTTAATATGTTACTTACAAATCCAAAGTATACTTTTAATATGCTACTACAAGGTTATTTGTTTAATCTTACATTTATTTATACAAATCACATTGATTACACATTACATGATTTACATTGGACACATAAACATTATTGACATTGGTTATACATTAAATGACTTACATCTTGACATAAACATTTGACACAATATTCAATACGTTTGGCAATTGGTTTAAACATAGACTTTATACATTGGTGGTTTGTTAAAGTGATTAAGTAACGAGGCGTGTGTAATATGATACAAGCATGGTGGATACGCCGCTGGTACTTCCTATATATAAGTGTTGGTATGGTATTACATATTGTATCGTTATTTGAATCATTTCAATTTGATACAAATAACATTTTATACAAATAACATATTTTTCACAATACATTGTTTTACAAGCAACTTAACTTATACAAACTCATTTTACAATGGTTATTCATTTAACCATACATTATTCTCTTATTTATACATATCATTTGAACTTATTGTTTTATTTCAAACGATTTACAAGACAAAGCAAAGTACGGGGTTCATGACTAAACATTTTCTTAAACATAAGTCATGAATCCTATATTCACAAAACCTATGTATCTCACAGGCATTTTTATGCTGACGTACCTATTTTTACACATGTTTCAGGTACTGCTTTGCAATGATTGTTGATACATGCTACATTTAGGATGGACTCGTGCCTTAGCAACTTTAAAACTTGGAAGATCATAGTTGTACTTATTTGATTGTATTAAAACAATGAGTTCATTTATTCAATAAAACAGAATTTATTTATGCCATGGTTATGAAACAATAATTCTGTTACAACACTCCCCGACGTTTCCGCCACGTCTAGTTGCTTTACGTGGTCAGGGTGTGACAGAAAAGTTGGTATCAGAGCCAATGGTTATAGGGAATTAGGTTATTAGTAATACTTTGACCTAGTCTATAACCTTCTTAGGACCCTAACGCGAGTTTACTTGCGTTTAGTCATAAAACAATACCGTCACCTATCCTTAGGCGACGACCACAACAAGAACACAATTTTCGAAACCGCTTTGAAAACTAATCATCTGTTCTAGGATGATTGATTACTAGGTTTTGAACCCTCTATTGTAAGGTTTTGAACCCTCTGTTATATGGTTTTGAACCCCTTTGAGTTTTCAAAATCTCGTCAAGGTTTTGGGTTTTAAATAATGTGAACACGTGCAAACTGGAAGGGTGAATGCCTGTATTCTGGGTTTTCTGTCTAGGCAAGCACTTCGTATACATCTCATCAGACGCGAGACCAGTTGTGCTTACCTGGGAATTCTCGGGATGAGTGTTCACTTATAGGCGAGCATGTCTTCGCGATACATTATTTTTGATCCATTTACTTTGATTAGTCACCAGGGTCGTTCATTGCTTTGTAGTAACAAACAAATGACCACTATCCTTGCTTTCATCAGATTTGTTTCATCTCATTCTTTTCGTCTAAATCTCTCACTCGTTTCCTTTCATGTTTCCTCTTTTAGAATGGCTCCTCGACGCGACAATCAGATGGAAAATGCCGAACTGGCGGAAATCATCGCGCAGCAAATGGCTGTTGCCTTCCCAAATCTTTATGCTCAAATGATGCAAGCCATCAACAACAACAATGCTCCATGCAATTTCAAGAGTTTCAACTCGGCGAAACCGCTCAAGTTTAGTGGTTCTGAGGGAGCAACTGGGCTTCTTCAGTGGTTCGAGAGCATTGAGAATACCTTCCGTCACGTTCAGTGTCCTGAAAATCGCAAGGTCGAGTTTTCTTCAAGTGTGTTTCAGAAGAGGGCTCTCACATGGTGGAACGGGGTGATGAGAGACCGCGGTGCTGAGGTTGCATTAGCACAGACTTGGGCTGAGCTTAGGGCTCTTATGATGAAGGAGTTTTGCCCTCGTCATGAACTGCGAGCTTTGGAGAGGGAGTTTGATGATTTGAAGCAAGACAGTGGCGAGCATCGAGCCTATACTGACCGTTATGAAGAATTGAGCCTTTTGTGCCCTGCTATGGTTACTCCTGTGGATAAAGCGATCGAGAAATATACGGATGGTCTTCCTGACCTAGTTCAGGATATCGTTACTGGCAGTAACCCTACTACTGTCAGACAAGCCATTGAACTGTCTGCCACCCTAACTGAATCCCACATCAGGAAGCGTAAGCTGTTTCGAAAGGGTGACTCAAGACCAACTGACAAGACTGCTCAAGTTGAACCAAAGGAAGAAAATGCTGGGGTGTCCAAGAAGAAGAAGCGCAAAGCCTCTCAGAACTGCGCTGTAACTGCTCAAGACAAACAGGTTGCACCAAACCAACCAGCACAACCTCGCAAAAGGCAAAACTATGTCGGTACTGCACCTTTGTGCAACAAGTGCAACCGTCATCATCTAGAGCAAGAGCAGTGTCACAAATGTACCCACTGTGGGCGGTTGGGACATTTGATCAATGTTTGTCGCTATGCAAATCAAGCTGCTGCAAACCCTGCTGCTGTTCAAGCACGGTTCCCTCCGGGGTCATGTTATAATTGTGGTGACCTTACCCACTACAGGAACAATTGCCCAAGGCTTGTTAACGCACCTCCAGCACGTGGACGAGTGTTTAACATCAATGAGGCAAACATGAACAATGATGCGGCAGTGAACAACTAGTGTTTTGTTATTTCCTTGGTTGTTATCTTATGATGTTTAAAGACAAGTCAGTTGTTATATAAATAAAAATTTGTCGTTTTTATTTTTGCAAAACTGATACGATTGTGTGAACATTGGATACAATCTTATGATGTCAACTCAAAGACAAACTACTCGTATGGTTCTGTCATTTTATGAATATTTGTGATCTCCCCAAGAACCTTAAACACTCGTTTCTTTTAAGAAACAAAGCCAAACTTTTATTGAGAATCCTTCTATCTTTATAGATGGATCCTTGAAAATGATTAAAGTACCTAATGAAATTCATGGATTGGATTTCTAGTGTGCTTTAATTATCCATGCTCAAAGACAACAAATTAAAGAATCAAGTTAACTAATTTTTGTGCTTATGTGTTTTCTTACATGTTTGTGGTTGTATGTGATCCATCCAAATCCTCGTAAAATCTTTCATATCTCATACGAGAGATTCATAATAGGATATCCAAAGTTACTATCTTAAATCCTTAATGGACTTCTACGTTGTAGTCAAGTCCTTTGGATTTTAAAGTACTATTCTATAATTAGATCCCTTAAGTGGTCTATTTAAGGAGATCGTACGACGGTTTAGTTAATAAGATCATATGTTGATCTAGTTAAAAAGATCGTCCGTTGATCAAATTAAAAGGACCCTTTGGTGGTCTAGTCGAGTCACTTCATGTTTATTCAATTGATTTTTCCTCTACGCATTCTGAAATGAACTGTGCGGACTGTGCAAGGAATTAAGTAATTATGGAGGCCTACATAATTATGGAATTCAGTGCACAGAAACCACAGGGAATTTTGTCATGTGTTAAGACCCATAGTGACAAGAATAATGATACGGGAGAAGTCTTGGACCTTGACCGATGTCATTTTATCTTACGCTCCCCAATTCTGATTTCAAGCACACACAAGTTTCCTATGATAAGTCTTCATAAGAAACGTTTTTCTATCCATAGTTCAAGAATTCCATGTTTTACTGCTACAAGGAATTCACTTTGAGGGTTAACAAATTCGCTAAGAATCCTAACACGGCCCAGAGTTTTACTTAAGGGTTCAATGGATCTATTAGAAGGCGAAACCGTCACAGCTGTCTTCACAAGTTTCCTCTAGAATTAAATTTCGGGACGAAATTTCCTAAAGTAGGGGAGACTGTAACACCTGTGTCACTTCAACCATCAAACAAATGCCAAACCAATGAAATATTGTATTTCATACTTGGGATTTGTAAAATTATGTGTATCTTTTACACATATCAACTCTTGTTTGATTTTAAGCTTTAAATCGCTTTCTGGAGGGTTATACGCGCTCTGATGCGTAAATATAACCAGTTTAATCCAACGAACACTCCGGAATAGTGAAATAGGCTTAACATACCTTAAATAACCTTTACATAACTTAGAAATAAGTTTTAAAGGCTTTGGTATGGCAAAAACAAGTTAATTCGCTTACAGGGACAAAACTTGACAAACTGCGAAAGTATGCCAATTTGAACTGTAACAGACATTCCAGAACATGACCATAAGTTAAACATACCTTAAATATCCTTTACATAGCTTAGAAATAGGCTTTGAGGGTTTCGGTATGCTAAAATAAACTTTTGGGGTCATTCAGGGACTAAAAGTGTCAAAAAGTGCACAAGTTTGCATTTTCGCGCATAACTTACGTTCTGAATACATCCGGACATCCAAAAATTTATGTAAGCATGACTATATTATGCTTTAGTGTTTGGCTTGCCAAAAATCCATTCGTTGCGTCATTTGGATCGTTTTTCGCGCTTATGCGTATTCCGTCGTAATTAACCGAACATCGCAACCGTACGGCTAAACGAACCGACATCCGAGATATTTTTGAGCATGTTTTAAGTTCCCTATACTTTAACTTCATTTTAGAGCTTTGAAATGGGGTTAACGGGCCTTAAACGTGTCAAAAATGACCTTATTGCATAACAGGGACCAAAAGTGTAAATCTGCCAAACTTATGCCCTACGATGCGTATGGGCTTTTTGCCCTACGGTGCGTATGGGATCTGCAGACCAGATGCAGAGTACTTAACAGCCTGTTATCAGCTGTTTGATCCTCCACCACACATTCTAAGATGCTTAGTCAGCTGATAAGGATGTATTTGAGCCACCATAAGGTCCCGACACTTGTACGGGTGGGATTAAGGCACGTTTTCCATGAAACGATCTCAACGGTGGACCAAAAACTATAAATACCCCAACACCCCATGCTTCAAAATCACAAGAACTTTGATTTGAGAAACTCTAAGTTGAAACTATTGTTTCATACCTGAGATTTTTGAATCGAAGTTAGCATTCGGGGACCCTTCGTAAGTATTCTTTCGTTCTTTTCCTTATTTTACTGCTTTTCGAGTCAGAAAGTCAAACTTTGTTTGACTTTCAGCGTTGACCAGCTTATGGTCAATGCAAAGTTCGTTTGAACTTCGCAACGTGATTGTAATCACGATGGTCATAGTCCCTTGGGACTATGCCTACTGATTACCACGTTGTCTAGGGTCATAGGGTAAGCGATCTAATAAATCGCTTATGCCTCGAACCCGACCCATTTGGTCGATCATTAGGATCTGACCAAACACATTAGGTGACCATAGTAGGTAGGGAATAACCTTCCGAGGTTATACCCTATGGTCACATCGTTTGAGTAGTTGTATGATAGGTAGTTTATATGCCTTAGGTAAATTACCAGAATACCCTTTTCATGTATATTTGGTAATTAAGCATATGTAACCTAAACTTTTGTCACATAACTGATTATGTAACATGTTTAGGCATATAACACTTGTCATAGGACTAGTTAGACGGTCCGAACGCGTTTCACGCGCACGACGCGTTAAAGTAGCATAAGCTACCTTAATGGGTCGCGATGGGTCGAAAGCACTTAGGTTAGGTTTCATTTAGTATGTAGGCTTTGTTAAACCATATAACACGAGTCTCTATACTCGTTTGGTTTACGAACCCTCATTCTATCTAAATCCTCTTATTTAGGTCCGGTTTATTAACATAGCTACCTATATTAGGTGTCGTTTGATATCCGTGATCTCTAGCATTGTTTGGTTGTTACACAAGGACTCCTAAGCACTCTCAATGTGAGTACATAGTTCCCCTATTTTACTGTTTTCCAAAGTGTTTTGGGGTGAAGCATGTGTACCTATCTGTTACTTTCATGTTTTCCAAAAGTATAATTGATTATACATGTTATTACTTATCATTTGACAAACTGAAGGACTAACTATGGTTTAAACATTGATTTCTCAAAGAACATAAAATAAATTGTTGAATTGTACTTATTTTATGTTCACCAGACCGATTGTTAGTATGATATAGCGCTATAGGATTTGACACCCCATTCCTGTTGTCATGGAATGTCTGAAACCAATTTGTTGCTCCATCCAAATAGGGATTGCCTTTGTGGTATTTCTATAGTCTCAAAGGTGTATTTTGATGCACCAGGTCTGAATGAATTATCAAATCACACTATTAAAGTATAGTTTGATATACTCTCATGTGTGGTATTGTACAAAACCAACATATATTTACAAAACCAAAACATAGTTTAATATGTTATTTATCACATCTAAAGCATATTTTGATATGTTATTTACAAAACCAAAACATAGTTAATATGTTACTTACAAATCCAAAGTATACTTTTAATATGCTGCTACAAGGTTATTTGTTTAATCTTACATTTATTTATACAAATCACATTGATTACACATTACATGATTTACATTGGACACATAAACATTATTGACATTGGTTATACATTAAATGACTTACATCTTGACATAAACATTTGACACATTATTCAATACGTTTGGCAATTGGTTTAAACATAGACTTTATACATTGGTGGTTTGTTAAAGTGATTAAGTAACGAGGCGTGTGTAATATGATACAAGCATGGTGGATACGCCGCTGGTACTTCCTATATATAAGTGTTTGTATGGTATTACATATTGTATCGTTATTTGAATCATTTCAATTTGATACATATAACATTTTATACAAATAACATACTTTTCACAATACATTGTTTTACAAGCAACTTAACTTATACAAACTCATTTTACAATGGTTATTCATTTAACCATACATTATTCTCTTATTTATACATATCATTTGAACTTATTGTTTTATTTCAAACGATTTACAAGACAAAGCAAAGTACGGGGTTCATGACTAAACATTTTCTTAAACATAAGTCATGAATCCTATATTCACAAAACCTATGTATCTCACAGGCATTTTTATGCTGACGTACCTATTTTTACACATGTTTCAGGTACTGCTTTGCAATGATTGTTGATACATGCTACATTTAGGATGGACTCGTGCCTTAGCAACTTTAAAACTTGGAAGATCATAGTTGTATTTATTTGATTGTATTAAAACAATGAGTTCATTTATTCAATAAAACAGAATTTATTTATGCCATGGTTATGAAACAATAATTCTGTTACAACACTCCCCGACGTTTCCGCCACGTCTAGTTGCTTTACGTGGTCGGGGTGTGACACCAGACATGCTTTCTTTGAATCTTCAATCACCTTCATAGCATATGCAGTTTGTTGCTGTTCTTGTTGATACGGCTGTTGAGCAACTTGATAATAAATCTCCTTTCTGTAGTAGTCGTTGTTTCCGAAAGGATTTTGAGCTCCGCTTGCTTCGCGATTTGTGCACTCTCTCTTGAAATGCCCATTTTCCCTGCAACAAAAACAAGTAACTTTAGATTTATCAAATCCTAAAGTTGAAACATTTGCATCACGAAAATCATCTCTTCCCGTAATTTGTTTAAACTTTTCAGCTCGTCTCAACACACTCGCCAAGCACCACTTTATATCCATCAACTCCATCTCGTCAGCATCAACTTGATCGTAATCCTCTTTTGTAAGCATTGGATTCCCGATCCTCCCTACAACTAAACTACCATAAGATTCAAGTACAGTTACTAACAAAGACATATGGCTTTTAGCTACTTCTTCTGAATAATTTTGATCATTTTCCAGATTTAATGCAATGTTGCATTGAAGTACTTTGCCATTCTTTGTTGCAGAAAAGTGTGGATCAAATGTTGGAAATGAAGTAAATCCTGTTTTGCTGCTTGATCCTTTAGATGAACTTTTAGAAGAACTTTTCTCATTGAAAGCAATTTCAACCTTTGGTGAAAATTTGGTCTTCTCACTAACACCACTTTTGTAATACAAACCAATGTCTTGTTCTCCATCATAGTTCTTCATCCTAGCAATTTTTCTTTGTTCCATCTCTTGAGCTTCAAGATGTTTAATAAACTCGCTCAGCATGATATTGTTAAAATCTGTTTTATTCTTCAACATCATCAGATACGTGCCCCACTCATCATGTGGCAACGCATCAGCCAGCTTCTCAATCAACTCATCTTTATCTTTGTTGATTCCCAGTCTATTCATGTTTTTCACCAAATTGCAATATATTTCGATAATCTGCTTGGTGTTCTCCATTTTCAAACCACGAAATAGATCAAATTCTTTTTTTAAAAGCGACTTTTTGTTCTTAAGCATATCATCACTACCAAGAAACTTTGCTTCTAACTCTGTCCGTATCGAAAATGCACTTCCATTATGTTGAAGTAAGATCAAGATGTCTTCTTTAATCGCTTGCTGCAACAAACTAATCATCAATTTCTCATCTTTGTACTTCTTTTTCTCCTCAGCACTCAATTCTCTAATCAGTATTTTCACATCATTGTTCCCGACTGGTCTAGCATATTGAACTTCCGTATGTTCCCATGCATCTAAGTGATATGCTTCAACCCAGTTAGCAAAACGTTCGGACCATCCACTAAAATCATCAATGTCCATAAGTTTCGGTGGTTTTTGCGTTGTTCCTATTTCATTTTCAAGCATCGTACTTTGAACTACAGTTATCGGACTAGCAAAAGCATTATAAAACTCGTTCTCCATGTTTACTGTCAATTTCAAATGAAATAACCTTCTCACACGGAATTAACCTTCACACGGAATCAACCTTTCACACGGAATCAACCTCTTTCAAACGAATCAGCTTTCACACGGAATAACCCTTTGGAACGAAATACCCTTTCAAGCGAAATACCTTATTTCGTGTGAAATAACACCTTTTTCAAACGGAATACCTGATTTCGTTTGAAATAACACTTTTTCAAACGGAATACCTTTTGAAGCGGAATCACAAACTAATTTCGTGTGAAATAGTGCAATGTTCAAGCGAAATTATATCAATCATTCAAGCGGAATTAACTTTCAGACAGTTTTTTCAAAAATTGATCATGTTTTACTTTGAATTAGAGTCTGATTCTTTCTAGGATTTGTTAAAACACGGTTTCGCATAAAATGTGAGAAAATCAAGCCATTTTAACCGTGAAAAGATGTTTAATTTTGAAAAGAAGGTGTAGGAATCAGAAATTGCAGCTGAAATGGTAAGAACTCTTCTTCCTGAGCTCTGATACCACTTGTAGGATCGTTTTGTGACCCAAACGAGTCGATCAGAAGAGGTCTTCACCAATACAAAAGGCGGAAACAGATGTATCGATGTTATTTCAGCTGAATTGCACAAGAAATCACTTTAAACTATCTTTAGATTGATATTAGATCGATTACAATGCTGTAGACACTTCGGCAGAACTTCGCTACCGGAATCAGAATCGTTACAAATGAATAGACACAACAGGTATTTATAGGCTGAATGATTCCGCTTGAAATGGTTCAAACGAAATCTAATTCCGCACAGAATCACTTCAAACGGAATTAGCATGTTGATTTCGTTTGAAATGACCATGTGTCATTTCAAGCGAAATTACCCATAAACACACATTCCTCGTTTTTCGAGCCCTGATCTATCTATATACAAACATGACTCGATACAAGATGAAGTCGACAGACGGATGCACCAACAGTCACCTCGTTTAGTTAGTCATATGATAGGTAGTTTATATGCCTTAGGAAAATGACCAAAATACCCTTTTTGCACATAATTTCATTTTAAGCATATGTAACACATGTTTTGACATCTAAACTGATTATATAACATAATTAGATATTTTAAGGCATATAATACTTGTCATAGGACTAGTTAGGCGTCTCAAACGCACATTCGCGCGAACGGCTTGTTAAAGTGGCGTAAGCTACCTTAACGGGTCGTAATGGGTCGTAAGCACTTAGGATAGGTTCCGTTTTAGAATGTAGGCTTTGTTAAACCATATCACATGAGTTCCAACACTCATTTGGTTTACAATACCTCATTCTACCCGATCTTCCGATTTAGGTGTCGATTCCCTAACATAGTATCTGTTACCCTAGGAACCGCTTCAACACTTGAACTCTTGGTCTTTTGAGCCTTGTTATACTCTTTGAACCGGGACTATACGCAACCCCAGGCGAGTACATAGTTCCCCTCTTTTACTATTTTCAAATGTTTTGGGGTGATTCATATGTGTAATCGATCTGTTTTCAAAATGTATGGCATATATGTGTTCACTAAGTGCTTTTATGTGTTTATTTCCGATTATGCAAACTCAATGTTTTATCCTTAAGTGATCTGCCTATCTTCATAGTTAGATTCATGCAGGATATTTGAAGTACAATCTTAGATCTTCCTATCTTCATAGTGAGATTTTTAAGAAGTACTTTATGACTCGATGGTTGGTTTTTGTGTAGATAGTTGGTGATGTAGATAACGAAACTAGATAATATAATAAGCACATGGTGGATACGCCGATGGTACTTCCTATATATAAGTGTGCTTATTATATTACCTTTCGTGGCGTTATCCCGAATCACCATTAGAATTTAGGATTGTTTTGACTCAATGTGATTGAACCCAAAATCCTTATAGCATATATCTATCTTTATAGAATGTTTAGAGTACTAATATTGAAGCCCTTGTTTGGATTCATTGTGTACTTTAATGCGTGTTAAGTTAGTTGATGGTATGAGAACCCGATTCTTGTAGTATCTATCTATCTATCTATCTTCATAGTTAGATGTATATGGGATGTTTAGAGTACTGATATTGGAATCCCTGTTTGGATTCATTATGTACTTTAATGCATGTTTACGAGTTGGTACAAGTTGGCGACTTATGTGTTTATGTGGTAGTTGTGATTTAGATAATGAAACGAGTATAATAAAATAAGAACATGGTGGATACGCCGCTGGTACTTCCTATATATAAGTGTTCTTATTTTATTATTCTTGTAGCGTTATCTGGATCACTTTAGGATTTTGTGTACAATTGTTTCAATGTTTGATTATCCAAATCTTTGTAGAATCTTCCATATTTCTATATGTTAGATTTTTAGAAAGATATCTGAAGTATTATCATGACTCATTGATTTGATTTATATAATACTTATGTAAGTTTTGATTTGTTTCAAAACAGTTATTATTAATCCTTGACTGGATTCCAAATAACTTATTAACGAGTTTTTACGATGGTTTAATCGAGTTTACGATATAAGGCATAAAATGACTTAGTAATAATCATATTGCCATATACAAACGTATTTTGTCACAAGTTTTCACAATTAAGATTTTGTAATACAATACTAAATTTTTGTCATTCCTTGGCTTCAAAATTTATTTTCAATTAACAGTTCTCGTAGCTGTTAAAATATTTCAATACCAAATGTTTTGCCATTTATATGGCTAATAAAACCTATGTATTCGCCGACATTTTTATGCTGACTGTTTTCGCATATGTTTCAGGTTTTTCGACTATTCAAGCATGCAACGCATAGGACTGCATACGGGCCTTAGACTTCTAAAACAAAAGAATAATTACATGTCTTCTTTGATTGTAAAACGATGTTAATGATATTGAAACAATTTAGTACCAGTAGTTGTGAGCAATTTGTAATGTGACTCCCCGATATTTCCGTCGCGTGTTGTTATTTTACCCGATTTGGGTGTTACATATAAAGCTCTGTATTATAATTATAAAGTATTAAATAAACAAGAACAAACTAACTAGGACTAAATAACCCAGTTAGTTACAAGTCTTGTAGTGACTCATAAGTGGGTTAAAACACTCAAAAATATGAACTAAGGAAATTAGAGGGACTAAAAGTGTTAAACTTGAAACTTAATTTAATAAAAACAAAATAAAATACACCAAACACACACAAAAGTGTGTGTCCGGTCGATCAAACACAGGGGCGACACAAGGGTTCCCCACAAACCCTAGTTCAATCAATTTCAATCAAATTGAAGGCCATAATCAGCTCCAAATCCAGTTTCAAGTACGAATTAGTGATCACCTCGTTGAAGGGATTATAAGGTATGCAAAATTTTAGTGTTTTGATTGATCTCAAAATTTTAGTAAATTGTGAAATCGAAATTGGAGCTTGATTTTGTGATGAATAGATGGAATTTGTCATGGAAACAAGTTTAGGAGTGAATCTTAGATGATAACTTGCTGAAATTATGCACAAAGTTATGAAAATTATGAATATCTATTCATAGGTTAAATGGGTTTACAAAATAGGATGAACCCAGAAATTGTAACTATCAAAAGTGGTGTTACTTGACTTTGATATGATGATTTTGATGATTGTATGCATGCATGACATCATGAAATCGAAATGTATGTTTATATGTGGTGAAAATAACAAGTTGTGAACTAGATTCTAGTTATGTAAAAATAAAACCCGTTAGGTGTTCATTAAAATGCCTAAATGAGGGGTAAAATGTTAAAAATTGGATAAAAACGCATGTTTGATTTTATGGTGAATTATGCGTTGAAGTATATGAAAAAGGGTTCTAAATTGGTTGTGAATTGAACTCTTTTAGGCAAGGAGTCCGGATCGTCAAGTGGACAAGCCAGAGGGGATACACGCTTGAAAGGGGTGCTCTAAAGGTACCTGACTTTAGTCATGTGATATTATGCATAAATGTTCGGAAATTAGTGTGTTAATGGTGTCATAGTTTAGTATACGTGTTTGGTGTGTCATTGAAGTGGCGAAGCTCACTCGACAATCAAACGGGTCAAAATAATGGTTGGAAATGGTTTGGTTTGTCATTAAAGTGATGGTTTTCACTCGACAACCAAACGGGTCAAAATTATGTCTTTAAAACGATCATGTATGTAGAGACTTGAAAGTCTCATATTGTGCTAGTATTGGATAGTAATACACCAATGAATTGGTTATGCTAATTTAAGTTTACGAATCCGAGATATCGGGTCAAACAATAGAAATCAATTGTAAGCGTTGCTTGAAGCGGTATGCTTGAATTTTGAGAAACAAGCATGAAATTCTAATGTGAGCGTAAAGCCATGGAATGGCGCGGATACGCCAAGATTTACAAACCCGGGGATTTGGGTAATTATGTCTAGTATGTCTTAGAACTGAATAATGGAATTATGCACACATAGCTAATGGGTTGAATAACTGAAATAAGGATATTGTGAACCATTGTTCGTAAACCGGGTTTCGTTATGTGAAAATTGTTTGATTAGATCCGTAATTTTATTACGGACGCATAGGAAAAAGAATCGATCAAAACGGACAAGCAGGTGAATAGTTATGCTAGTTTGAAGTTTGATTTTTAACAAAATTCGGAGCTGGGCAAATATGCAGGTCCAGTTTCTGGACCTGCTGGAAAATGTACTCCCCCGCGCCTCGCGACAGGGACACTTAATGTTGGCGCGACACGCGGGGCCGCCCGCGGCACGCGAAGGTTTCAACTGACAGGTGCGTGGCGCGACAGACCATAAATTAAGATTTTAATTTTTTTGTTATGCGTATGATAATAGGACTTGTATATGCTTCATATAACATCGTCAAAACTAATAATTGATGCGGTTTTTACCATAGGTAATGCTCATTTCATCCTGGATGCCGATCAAGCAAAGACGCAAGAACCGAACACCAAATTTTGTAGCTTTCGCGCTAATCTAGTCTTGTCTTAAACAATGTCTGTTTTGTAAACACTACTGATTATCCAATGTTTTAAATAGCTAGTTGGTTATGTTAAACACTATAAGGATGTACATCCTAACTTATTAAATAAGTTATGTTAATTAAGCATTTTGGTTTTGAATAATTCGTATTTTATAATAAAATATTAAATAAATAAGACGAGTGTTACAAGTTGGTAATCAGAGCTCAAGGTTATTAACAAGGTGTGTTCGATTCAAGCTTGATCAAACATCCGGTAAGAGTTAATTGTTTTAGTAGACTTATTAAATGTAGAAGGGAAGTATGAATTGACGTGCACGGGAAGAGCGTGTTAACACACTCAAACCCGGAAAGTGCACTAAATAAGAACAGTTAAAGTAAGTTATGAACTTGGCTAAACCGAAGTAAATAAATCATATGTTATAGATGAAATGTTTAACGGTTGGTATAAACATTTCAGTTTTAAAGATGACGGACGAAGGTAACGATAATGCGGTGCCGATAGTCACCGAGCAAATGAAGGAAGTGATTGCCGAGGAAGTAGGAAAGGCAATCGAAAATAGCTTATCGGGTTTTTTTTATAAGATCCAAAACACGGCACTATCAGTAGTTGATGAGAGAATCAAGAAGTTGGAAGATAGTACCAACATAGCTAACGAGAAATCGGGAGAGCGTAAGGGCTGCTCATACAAGGAATTTATGGCATGTAAACCACCACTTTATAATGGAGAGGTGGATCCGATAATATGCCAATGATGGTTAAGCGATATTGAGGGGGTGTTCAAGAGAACCCACTGCGACACGAACGACTTCGTAGCTTATGGTACGGGTCAGCTTAGAGGTCAAGCAAAGGATTGGTGGGATAACAAGAAAAAGGAAATTGGAAGCGAAGCGGCTAGGGCAATGACCTAGGATGAGTTTAAGGTACCATTCCTTAAACACCACAGTCCCAAGGCAGTTATCAATCGAATCAAGGAAGAATTTATTCAGCTTAGGAAGAAAGGTGAATCTATCGATAAGATAACGGGGATCTTTCTCGACAAACTAAGATTTTGTGATGAGTTGGTGACGTCCGAAGAACAGAAAGTGTATTATTACTATAATATGTTAAGTGCAGAGTATCGGGAATTTATGACTCCCTCGAAATACGAGACTCTCACAGAAATCATTAACACTGCTCGAGAAAGAGAGATAGAGCTGAAAAAGCAAATAGAGAGAGGTGACAGAACCACACAAGTTTTTAATCCAAGCCCTACGGAGAAGGCGCGTATAACAGAGTCGTCTAAGAAACATGAAGGGAAAGGCGGGTCACCGAGTTGTAAGGTTTGTGGTAAAGGGCACAAGGGCGAGTGTCGGTTCAAGGATAAGCCATGCCCCATATGCTGGAAGACAGGGCATACAGCTGCGTTATGCCCAAGAAAAGTGTCGGTTTGTTATAAGTGCTACCAGTCGGGTCATAAGATATCAGAGTGCCCGGAATTGGTTGGAAAGAAGGATGGCAAGGATTCTCAAACAGAAACTCCAAAGGCAAAGGCCAGATCCTTCCAGCTAACTGCGGCCGATGCAAAGATGGAGCCCGATGTGGTCTCAGGTATATTCTCCATAAATTCAACTCCCACACATGTGTTATTTCATACGGGTGCGAATAAATCCTTTATTTCACATGGATTTATTCAATATCCTTCATTTGTATTGACAAAATTACCTATGCCTCTAGAAGTAGAAATAGGCGATAACAAAAGTTTTATTTTTTGTAACGTATGTCAAGATTGCAAGATGAGTATCGACGGTGAAGAATACTCGATAGATTTGATTCCGATGTCATTGGGGTAATTCCAAGTGGTGGTCGAGATGGATTGGCTATCCCAACATCACACGAAGGTCGTGTGTTTCCGCAAGGAGATAAAGTTAACGTCTCCACGTGGAAAACACATTACCATTTATGGCGAGAAAGGGGGTAATCTTGTGATGTGCTCAATGCTAAAAGCTTACAAACTTATGAGACGAGGATGTAGAGCGTTCCTGATATACGCAAACGAACCAGACAAAGGATCGCCAAAGAATGAAGACGTACCGGTGGTACGTGAATATGCTGATGTATTTTCAAAAGATTTACTGGGAATACGGCCTGAATGGGAGGTAGAGTTCGGAATCGAATTGATTCCGGGCGCGAAACCTGTGGCCAAGGAGCCGTATCGGCTCGCGCCATCGGAGCTACAAGAATTAATGTCTCAAATCCTAGACCTGCTCGACAAGGGGTTTATTAGGCCAAGTGTGTCTCCGTGGGGTGCACCGGTGTTATTTGTGAAGAAGAAGGATGGGAGCATGCGCATGTGTATCGATTACCGGGAGTTAAATAAACTCAAGGTGAAAAATCGATATCCGCTCCTAAGAATTGATGATTTATTTGACCAGCTACAAGGTGCGAATTGGTTCTCAAAGATTGACCTTAGGTCGGGTTATCATCAGTTAAAGGTCAAGGAGGAAGATGTACCGAAGACGGCCTTTCGTACACGGTACGGACATTACGAATTCCTCGTGATGTCCTTCGGATTGACCAATGCACCCGCAGCTTTCATGGACCTCATGAACCGGGTTTGCAAACCAATGTTGGATAAGTCGGTGATTGTGTTCATCGACGACATCTTAGTGTATTCAAGGAATGAAGCAGAACATGCAAGCCATTTATGTGAAGTGTTGGAGACTCTCAGAAGAGAGAAATTATATGCAAAATTCTTGAAATGTGATTTCTGGTTACGAGAAGTGCAATTTCTCGGGCACGTTATTAGTGAGAACGGGGTATTGGTGGACCCGTAAAAAATAGAAGCAGTGGCGAGATGGAATCCTTCGAAGAATCCTTCGGAAATCAGAAGTTTCTTGGGGCTTGCGGGATATTATAGGAGATTCATACAAGATTTCTCCAAGATTGCTACGCCATTGACCAAACTCACCCGTAAGGACGAAAAGTTTATTTGGGGCGAAGATCAAGAGAAGTCGTTCCAAACGCTTAAAGAAAAATTGACCCATTCTCCGGTATTGACACTGCCGGACGGAGTTGATGATATGATAGTTTACTCAGATGCATTGCATTCGGGTCTTGGGTGCGTTCTGATGCAACGAGGCATGGTTATAGCCTATGCCTCGAGACAACTAAAAATTCATGAAAAGAATTACCCGACACACGACCTCGAGTTGGTGGCGGTGGTATTTGCCTTAAAGATATGGAGGCATTATTTATATGGGGTAAAATGTACTATCTTTACCGACCATAAAAGTTTGAAATATTTCTTCGACCAGAAGGAATTAAACATGAGGCAAAGGCAGTGGTTAGAAACAGTCAAGGATTTCGATTGTGATATACATTACCATCCCGGGAAGGCTAATGTAGTGGCTAATGCGTTAAGCCGAAAGGTAGACTATACACCGATTCGAGTACGATCGATGCAACTAATTGTGACATCGGGTCTACTTGAACAAATTCGAAAATCTCAAGTCGAAGCAGTGAAAGAGAAAAGTCTGAAGAAAGAAAGAATGGTGGGCCAGTTGAAAGAGTTAGTGGATAGTAACAACGGGCTAAAGACTCGTTTTGGTAGAATATGGGTCCCAAATTCGTGCGGAGTCAAGGCGCTTTTACTTGACGAAGCCCATAAATCTCGTTATTCTATCCATCCGGGGGCAACCAAGATGTATAACGATCTAAAGCAAAATTATTGGTGGCCCGGGATGAAAAGAGATGTTGTAAAGTATGTAGAGAAGTGCTTGACCTGTTTACAAGTCAATGTGGAACACCAAAAGCCATACGGTAAGTTACAACCGTTGGACATCCCAATTTGGAAATGAGAACAAATCACAATGGACTTGTTGACCAAACTGCCCAAAACCAACCGCGGATATGATGCTATATGGGTAGTTGTGGATAGATTGACAAAAAGTGCTCACTTCATTCCGATTCGTGAGACTTATACGTCTGAAAAGATGTCAGAGGTGTATACCAATGAAATAGTAGCACGCCACGGAGTACCGATATCCATCGTGTCTGACAGAGATACTCGGTTTACTTCGAACTTTTGGCGCGAATTTCAAGAGCGAATGGGAACTAAATTGTTCATTAGCACAGCGTACCATCCACAAACGAAGATATGTTATGGGCATGTATTATTGACTTTGGGGGTAGTTGGGATGTCTATCTACCGTTGGTTGAGTTTTCATACAATAATAGTTACCACGCAAGCATCGATATGGCTCCGTAAGAGATGCTTTACGGTAGAAAGCGCCGAACCCCGGTGTGTTGGGATGAGGCAGGACCATGTGAGCTTGCACATAAAGATGTAGTCCAAATCACAAATGAGAAAATTGACTAGGTCCGAGCCCATTTGAAAGCGGCTCAGGATCGACAAAAATCGTACGCTGACAATAGAAGAAGACCAATAGAGTTTCAAGTCAGTGACAAAGTTATGTTAAAGGTATCTCCGTGGAAGGGGATTATTCGGTTTAGAAAAATGGGAAAGTTAAGCCTAAGGTTTATTGGGCCATTTAGGATTATCGAACGGGTTGGTAAGGTAGCACACCGTCTCGAACTGCCCAAGGAGTTGAGTGGGATACATAGCACATTCCATGTATCACATCTTCGGAAATGTCTAGCCGACGAAACAGCTTACATTCACTATGATGACATTGAAGTGAATAATAGTCTTAACTATGCGGTGAAGCCGATTGCGATTCTAGATCGTAAACTGAAAAGCTTAAGGAACAAAGTGATTAATCAAGTAAAGGTTAAATGGGAACACAGAAAGGGTTCGGATACCACATGGGAGTCCGAAGAGGAGATGCAACGGCTCTACCAAACATTATTCGGTATGTACTATGGTTTCGGGGACGAAACCCTTTTAAGGGGGGTGGACTTGTAACACCCCGAAAATATAAAGCTCTGTATTATAATTATAACGTATTAAATAAACAAGAACAAACTAACTAGGACTAAATAACCCAGTTAGTTACAAGTCTTGTAGTGACTCATAAGTGGGTTAAAACACTAAAAAATATGAACTAAGGAAATTAGAGGGACTAAAAGTGTTAAACTTGAAACTTAATTTAATAAAAACAAAATAAAATACACCAAACACACACTTTTGTGTGTGTGTCTGGTCGATCAAACACCACAACGGTTCCCCACAAACCCTAGCTCAATCAATTTCTATCAAATTAAAGGCCATAATCAGCTCCAAATCCAGTTTCAAGTACGAATTAGTGATCACCTCGTTGAAGGGATTATAAGGTATGCAAAATTTTAGTGTTTTGATTGATCTCAAAATTTTAGGTAAATTGTGAAATCGAAATTGGAGCTTGATTTTGTGATGAATAGATGGAATTTGTCATGGAAACAAGTTTAGGAGTGAATCTTAGATGATAACTTGCTGAAATTATGCACAAAGTTATGAAAATTATGAATATCTATTCATAGGTTAAATGGGTTTACAAAATAGGATGAACACAGATATTGTAACTATCAAAAGTGGTATTACTTGACTTTGATATAATGATTTTGATGATTCTATGCATGCATGACATCATGAAATCAAAATGTATGTTTGTATGTGGTGAAAATAACAAGTTGTGAACTAGATTCTAGTTACATAAAATTAAAACCCGTTAGGTGTTCGTTAAAATGTCTAAATGAGGGGTAAAATGTTAAAAATCGGATAAAAACGCATATTTGATTTTATGGCGAATTATGCATTGAAGTATATGAAAAAGGGTTCTAAATTGGTTGTGAATTGAACTCTTTTAGGAAAGGAGTCTGGATCGTCAAGTGGACAAGCCGAAGGGGATACACGCTTGAAAGGGGTGCTTTAAAGGTACGTGACTTTAGTCCCGTGATATTATGCATAAATGTTCGGAAATTAGTGTGTTAATGGTGTCATAGTGTAGTATATGCGTTTGGTGTGTCATTTAAGTGGCGAAGCTCACTCGACAATCAAACGGGTCAAAATAATGGTTGGAAATGGTTTGGTTTGTCATTAAAGTGATGGTTTTCACTCGACAACCAAACGGGTCAAAATTATGTCTTTAAAATGATCATGTGTGTAGAGACTTGAAAGTCTCATATTGTGCTAGTATTGGATAGTAATACGCCAATGAATTGGTTATGCTAATTTTAGTTTACGAATCTGAGATATCGGGTCAAACAATAGAAATCAATTGTACGTGTTGCTTGAAGCGGTATGCTTGAATTTTGAGAAACAAGCATGAAATTCTAATGTGAGCGTAAAGCCATGGAATGGCGCGGATACGCCAAGATTTACAAGCCGGGGATTTGGGTAATTATGTCTAGCATGTCTTAGAATTGAATAATGGCATTATGCACACATAGCTAATGGGTTGAATAACCGAAATAAGGATTTTGTGAACCATTGTTCATAAACCAGGTTTCGTTATGTGAAAATTGTTTGATTAGATCCGTAATTTTATTATGGACGCATAGGAAAAATAATCGACCAAAACGGACAAGCAGGTGAAAAGTTATGCTAGTTTGAAGTTCAATTTTTAACAAAATTCGAAGCTGGGCAAATATGCAGGTCCAGAAACTGGACCTGCTAGAAAATTTACTCCCCCGCTCCACGTGACGGGGACACTTAATGTTGGCGTGACACGCGGGGCCGCCCGCGGCACGCGAAGGTTTCAACTGAGTCTGGCGCGTGGCACGACAGACCATAAATTAGGATTTTAATTTTTTTTGTTATGCGTATGATAATAGGACTTGTATATGCTTATTAACATCGTCAAAACTAATAATTGATGCGATTTTGACCTTAGGTAATGCTCATTTCATCCTGGATGCCGATCAAGCAAAGACGCAAGAACCGAACATAAAATTTTTTAGCTTCTACGCTACTCTAGTCTTCTCTTAAACAATGTCTGTTTTGTAAACACTACTGATTTTCCAATGTTTTAAATAGCTAGTTGGTTATGTTAAACACTATAATGACGTACATCCTAACTTATTAACTAAGTTATGTTAATTAAGCATTTTGGTTTTGAATAATGTGTATTTTATAATAAAATATTAAATAAATAAGACGAGTGTTACATAAGTCTTGAAAATGAATGATTTCAAAGTTAATCTTTTCAAGAAACCAAAGTTATTTACAAGATTTAACATGATCATGGTTTTTAAAGAAATTAAACATGTTCTAAGTGTTAAAATGTGACAACAGGCACAATACCGGTAATTTCCGTAAAGTTTAATTAGTATTTAATATCTGCAATTATGTGCTTAAATGTCAACCTTGTCTGATTACATGCTATACATATGAATTCATGCATGTTTTATACTTCAAATATTGCTTTATGCATTTCTTTAAGCGTTGCGTTAGAAAGACTAGTAAGCTCACCGGTAAGACACACTGTGTCAGCAGTTTTGCAGAAAACAATCAGATAATAAAATTAGGGCCTAGGAGTAGGTCCAACATCTAAAATACATTAAAACCCAAGTGTGGATACAAGGGTTAACATATAAACTTTCCAGAACCTAAACAATGCACTAAAAAGCACCCGAAAGTTATCTAAAATGCTGAAATCAGCATAATTCAGCAACAATTCAGCTATAATCAGCTTTTAAGCACATTAATATCATGTAGAATTTATGTTTTATTGTCCAAAAGAACTTACAAAGTGTTGGGAATTAAAACTGCCACAAAAGTGCTTTATACTTAATGAAACTGCGCAATTCAGCACTTTAACGAACCGTAACGAACCGAACAACTGGACAATAACCGGGACATCAAAATTTGACTAGAAGTAATGTTTTTATGATGTTAAACTAGTATTGATGCTAGAACACCTTAAAAGTCATAAAAACCCCTAAACACACTTAAACATACTTAAACCTTACCGTTTGCACTTTAAACCTTCAACTTCTCAAAAATTACACTTTACCCCCCCCCCTTTCACCTTGGACGGTTGGGACAAGGGTCCCACCAAAAGATTTTAGTTGATTTAGTTATATTATATTAGATTTTATGTTGGGGAATATTCTAGTAAATATACCATAAAAAAGATATGGAAGATCTTTATAAAACCTAAGCTAGTCACACACTCACAAACCACTTCTTCTTCTTCCTTGTTCACCTCCAACTCTCGGCTCACACACCCCACAAATACCCCACCATTTTCACTTCATTTCCTCACATTCCAAGGTGATCTAGAGGTGTATGGAGGCCATTTAGGAAGATGTATGGTGCTAGAACTTGAAGGACCACCTCGTGGAGCTTTTAACCTCTTGATTTCTTCATTGTGCATCACCTTCATTTTTGTGCCATTTCCCTACCCATTAGATCTAGTAGTAAGCTTCTTGATCACTAATTTAAGTCATGTTTATGTTATGTACAAGTTTCAGCATCTAAACAACTTAACTTCTAATGTTAAAAATGAAAAGATCTAACATATTCATGAAGAAAATAAGTGATTACATGAAATTTTAGTGTATGTATTGATGTTGTTGATGTTATATCTTGTGTTTATGTTTAGATCTAGTATGTTAAAGCTTTAGATCTACCAAGTTTAAGCATGGATATTAAAGGATCCATGGTTAAACTTGAAGATGAACATATGAAGCATGATGTGAACTTGAAGTAAGAATTTCTATGCATAATCTTGTAACTTTGAAGTAATAAAGTGTGTGTAGAACTAATTTTTGAAACTAAAACTCATGGAAGGTTTGTTAAAAGTTTAACATATAGCTTGTTTTTGAAAGATCTAAAGTTATTAAGCATGGATCTTGAAAGATCCATGGTGAAACATGATGTTAAACATAATGATCTCTCTAATAAACATAAAAGTGGTTTTTAGAACATGATTTACAAACTTTGAAACCATTAAACTCATAAATAAGTTGGTTAATAAAATAAAGTCTTTCAAAAGTTTGTTTAAAAACTACAAGAACACTTATTTTTGGAAAGATCATAATATGTTAAGTGTAGATCTAAAAGACTAAACGTTTTTAACAAGCATCAAGTTCGCCATGATGTTTCATATGAAGAAATTAGTATATCTTGGTGATGATTGTTGTTGAAAATTGTTTTGATGATTGAAAAGAAAATAAACACATGTTTTGAAAACATGGGAAACCTCCATTTTTAAGGGAAACCATGTCAAAATTTTTATAAAATTTTGACACTTAGAAAAAATATAAGTTTTGGTGAAACTTATTCCCTAAAAATTCACCTAAAAATATTTACCAAGGTTTCCCTAATTTTTGTGTAAATTTCAAGTTAAGAAATGATAATTTGTTCAAAATAAAAATTGATATTAAGTATGTATATTTTTAAGGAAAATATAAATATTTATTGATCACCAAATTTTGTGCTAAGCGTATATTATGTGTATTATATGTAGTAGTCTATTAGGAACTTGAAAATACACTAAATACTCCCAAGGAGTATGAGTACAAAATACACATACAAAATACATGGGAATACATAAGAAGCACATGGACAAATACAAGAAAATATATTTACAAAAATATATTCCTTAACATATTTTTGTACTGGGACATTTATAGACTTAAATATATATTTTTGGACAAAAATATATAACCAATACCAAGTATTGGAACTTATACAAAATCGGTTGGATATCAAGAATAACCATATATATTTTATAACATGACAAAATATATACGTTTCATACAAGTCTTAAAAATATATTATTTTTAAGAAATATAATTCCGGAAAGTAATAAAAATCAAAGTATTGATTTTTGGTGAAAAATACAAAATACACAAGTATTTACATAAAATACAAAGTATACTTTCCTAAGTATACTTGTACAAAAATAATATTGAAAATATTATTTCACAAAATACTTATATTTATAATATAAGTAATATACATAGTTAAAAATATAAATTATTTTTAACAACAAAGAGTATATACATAAACAAATGATGGTGACTAGTACTTGTGTAATACAAATCTAGTGGCTAACATTAATAGAACACGTATAGGTTACGACGCTACTGGTGAAGTCTACGACGCAGGAAACGCAAAGTTGTGAGTTCATGTCCCCACTTTTAAACTTTTACTTGTTTTCTAAACTTGGGGAAAATACATGTGTTATGGTATGTTGAAAACAAAAACTAAGGAATGACACATAGATCACGTGATGAATAGGGTACCATAAGCACCATTAGTCAACGTATACATTTAGACCGCAGAACAGAAGGGTTAGATCTAATGGGTTTCAGGCAACCCCACTCTTGGCCTACTTCTACCAATGAGTGCTTTTGTGTCTCAGTCGATCTCGACAAAAATGCCTAGGTTTGGTGGCTTCCTATGTCATGACATATGTTAATGGCATAGCTAACCATTAGCGATCTCGTATTCCTTACATTTGCAGAAATACTTATTTCATACAAATTACATACCATGTTTTCATTCAAGTATATAAACATTCAATACAAAAACTGCATGAATTCACACCAACATTATGTTGACGATTTTTCCAAAACTCACATGTATTTCAGGTAACTAAAGCGGATGTGTGCGTGGTCTTACTCTTGCTCCAAGATCGTAGGACATCCAGATGGTGGACATCTCATTGAACCTGTTCCCATCCATGTTGTTCCTTTTGCTGCCATCCCTGTTGAGGACTGGTCACTCGTAGATGACCTGAAGTATGGTGTAGCCTCTCCTGTTGTGTTCGTTACTGATGTCCCTTCCGATTCTGACCTCGAGTCTGATGCCGATTCCTTCGATTCAGTGATATCTTCGGCCCTTTTCACTGTTGGACTAAGAGTTTACCCGTCTGGTGTTGATGATGACGCTATGCTTATTGTGCCATCCACTCCTACCCATGTCTCTACACCTCCCCACACTCCTACTCAGATCAGCTCCCTCATCCGTTGAATTCATGAGCTTGAGGATGAAGTGACTCATCTTCATAGTTTGATCTTCCCTACACCCCCACCCTCTCCCCCAACCCATTAGGTTTTCTTTACAGGTGCCTTGAAGGAGCAGTGTTTTGGGGAACAACTTGAAGACAAGAACCATCGATGTGAAGAAAGATATTTTGTCCTTCATATATATTAAACTTGTACTATGGGGTGATGTAACCCTTATGCATTTTGTTTTCTTCACAAACAATGATGTAACAAGTTGTCCTAATATCTATAAAGGCTCGGTGAATATCTTATGACACATCAGTATTTATCTGTTTATGCATGCTTGTTGCTGTATGAATTGTTTTATATGTTTCGCGGATTGTTTTATGTTACTTATGTGGGTATATGCATGTGTATATATACTACCACTATCTCGTATGATGATATCAAACAAATGTCTAACCCGGTTGTGTTGTGTTCTGACAGAACATGGCACCTAGGAGAGCTGTGAACAATCGGGATTTTGATCAACCTCCTCCTCCTCTACTGCTGAGGACTGCTAAAGAACTGAACTCCATATTGGAAGAAAGGATCTCCGAAGCTATCGCCCAGTACGAGGCGAACCGTACTGAACACAGTGGAGGACCAAGCAATACTAGATGTAATGGACATGGAGATTCATCTGGAGGAAACATAACTCGATTTGCTAAACATGGTGAAATTTATGAACGGTCCATGTTTCATTATTTCATTGATTGCTCACATGTGAATTGGTTGGATCAATTCCAGGATGCACCTTCAAGCAGTTTCTCGACTGCAAGCCACTGAACTATGACGACACTAGAGGTGCAGTGGCTTTTGTGCGCTGGACGGAGAAGACTGATTCCACTATCCGCATGAGCAAGTGTACCGGGGACCAGCAAGTCACCTTTGTTACTGGGTTGTTTGTGGATGAGGCTTTGACTTGGTGGAATTTACAAGTCCAAACCCTGGGTGATGAGGCAGCGTATGGTATGACTTGGGACGAGTTGAAATAAAGAATGAGAGAGAAGTATTGCTCTCGTGCTGAACTCCAAAGGTTGGAGACTGAGTTTTGGAACCTGTCCATGGAAGGTGCGGACATTGTTGGTTATACTCGAAGGTTCCATGATCTGTCAAGGGTGATTCCCTACATGGTGACTCCCGAATTTAAGCGCGTTGAGCGCTACATATGGGGATTGGCTCCAGAATTTCGCAGCATGGTAACTTCGGCTAAACCTGAAACAATCACTCAGGCTGTAACTTTGGCTGTCAGCCTTACTGAAGATGTTGTCCGTATGAAGAAGTTATCGTGAACCCCACTGAGAAGACCGAGACGCATGCTGAGTCGTCCGGTGACAAGAAAAGGAAACATTCAAGTCTGAATCAGGCGACCCGCAGCAATAACAAAGGTTCGAACAACCAGAAGCGTGATACTAACCCGCCTAAAGAGGCTAAAACCTTCACAGCTGCAAACGATACAGGAGCTCAGAAGTATCAGGGCACTCTACCCAAATGTAACCGCTGTAACTTTCACCACGTAGGAAACTGTCGCGTTAGGAGATGCGAGAACTGCGGGAAGTCTGGTCACCGTATCGAGGATTGTTGGGGAAAAGGTATTGGAGGCCGCAATGGGAATGGTAATAGAAACGGGAATGGAAACCGAAGCGGTGCTGGTAATGGAAATGGTACTGGTAGCAGGAATGGTAACGGGAATGGGCAGAACCAAGGATGTTTTGGTTGTGGTAGCAAGGAGCATTTCAAGAAAGATTGCCTAAAGGAGAACAACGCTCAGGCCTGAGCATTCATGATTGGAGCAAGGAACGCACGCGAGGACCCTAACGTGGTCACCGCTACGTTTCTCGTTAACAATCACTTTGCATCCATACTATTTGGCACTGGTGCCAATTATAGTTTCATGTCTGTGGAATTTAAACGTATGCTTGGAATAGAATCTAGTAGATTAGATATTCCTTATTCCATAGATCTAGTCGATGGTAAACTTGTTGAATCGGGCGAAGTTGTTAGGGGTTGCACATTAGAACTTGGTGAGCAGAGATTTTGTATCAACCTCTTACCTATCCAATTGGGTAGCTTCGATGTGGTGGTTGGAATGGACTGGCTGTCCAAGTATAAGGCTGAAGTTGTTTGCCATGAGAAAATCATTCGCATCCCTCTTGCGAATGATGAAACTCTCATCATGCATGGAGAGAAACGAGACACACCTCTGTGGATCATCAATTGTATGAAGGCGCAGAAGTGCTTGAGGAAAGGATGTGTTGCATTCCTGGCACACGTTGTAGATAAGAAGGCTGAGGAGCCGAAAATCGAAGACATTCTTGTGGTGAAGGAATTCCCTGATGTTTTTCCCGAAGATCTGCCAGGATTACCTCCGCAAAGACAAGTCGAATGCCATATTGACTTGGTTCCAGGAGCCGCTCCTGTAGCCAAGGTACCCTATCGACTTGCGCCATCCGAGATGCAAGAATTATCTACACAACTCTAGGTGTTGTTGGATAAAGGATTCATAAGGCCGAGTTTCTCGCCTTGGGGAGCTCCGGTTTTGTTCGTGAAGAAGAAGGATGGAACACTGCGGATGTGTATCGATTCTAGAGAACTGAATAAGCTCACTGTCAAAAATCGGTACCCACTACCTAGAATTGATGACTTATTTGATCAGTTGCAAGGATAAAGCTACTACTTAAAGATCGACCTTCGATCTGGTTATCATCAGTTAAGGATCCAAGAAGAGAGCATACCGAAGACTGCGTTCAGGACGCGTTATGGGCATTACGAGTTCCTTGTGATGCCATTTGGATTGACGAACGCGCCAGCAGTATTTATGGATCTGATGAATCGTGTCTGCAAACCATATCTCGATAAATTCGTGATTGTATTTATCGATTATATTCTGATTTATTCCCGAACGAGAGAAGAGCACGAGCAACACCTCAGGACCATTCTGGAACTGCTGAAGAAAGAGTAACTTTACGCAAAGTTTTCACAGTGCGAATTCTGGATTCGCGAAGTACAGTTCCTTGGTCATGTTGTGAACGAGAAGGGTATTCATGTAGACCCAGCCAAGATAGAAGCGATAAAGAATTGGGAAGCTCCCAAAACACCAACCAAAGTTCGACAATTCTTGGGATTAGCGGGCTATTACCGCAGATTTATCGAGAACTTCTCCAAGATAGCTCAACCATTGACTTCCCTTACGCAGAAGGATAAGAAGTACGACTGGGGTGATAAGCAGGAAGAAGCCTTCCAACTTCTCAAAAATAAGCTATGCGATGCACCGATACTATCCCTACCCGAAGGCACCGAAGACTTCATGGTATACTATGACGCTTCGCGTCAAGGATTGGGTTGCGTGCTCATGCAACGCCAAAAGGTCATCGCTTACGCTTCAAGGCAATTAAAAGTTCATGAGAAGAACTACACCACACACGACCTGGAGCTAGGAGCGGTGGTATTCTCCTTGAAGATCTGGCGACATTATTTATATGGTACTCGATGTACAATCTTCACAGATCACAAAAGCTTGCAGCACATATTTGATCAGAAGGAATTAAATATGCGTCAGCGACGATGGGTTGAGTTGCTAAACGATTATGATTGTGAGATTAAGTACCATCCTGGAAAAGCAAACGTAGTAGCAGACGCTTTAAGTAGAAAAGAGAGGGTTAAGACCCTAAGAGTTCGAGCATTGGAAATGACTATTCGGACGAACCTCACTGCACGCATTCATGACGCACAACAAGAAGCCTTTAAGAGGGAGCATCGTTGAGCCGAATATCTCCGAGGAATGGAGAAGAAATTGGTGCCAAACGAAGAGGGAACCTTATACTTTATGGGGCGTATTTGGGTTCCGCTCTATGGTGGTATTCGAGAAGTCATCTTTGATGAAGCTCACAAGTCGAGATACTCGATCCACCCAGGATCGGACAAGTTGTATCAAAACTTGAAGGAATACTATTGGTGGCTGAGGCTTAAAAGCGATGTTGTTGTTTATGTTGGAAAGTGCCTAACCTGTGCTAAGGTCAAGGCCGAATATCAGAAACCATCTGGTCTACTACAGCAACCAGAGATACCCATGTAGAAGTGGGAACAAATCTCAATGGACTTCATAACGAAATTACCCAGGACCCCTAGAGGGCATGATATGATATGGGTGATAGTCGATCGGTTAACGAAGTCTGCGCATTTCCTACCGATCCGAGAGAAGGATAGCACTGGAAAGCTTGCTGAGCTGTACCTGAAGGAAATCGTGGCACGTCATGGAGTGCCTATCTTGATTATTTCATATAGAGATGGACGTTTTGTCTCAAGGATCTGGCAATCCTTCCAGGAAGCCTTTGGATCTCAACTAGATCTAAGCACGGCCTTCCATCCGCAAACGGACGGCCAGAGCGAACGGACCATACAAACACTGGAAGATATGCTTCGCGCATGTGTTATGGATCTAGGCGGCAGCTGGGATACTCATCTACCTTTAGTTGAGTTTTCCTATAATAACAGCTACCATACGAGCATAAAAGCTGTACCGTTCGAAGCTCTATATGGCCACAAGTGCCGCTCGCCATTATGTTGGGCAGACGCGGGAGAAAAAGGTATGATTGGTCCTGAACTTTTTCAAGAGACAACCGACAAGATCATGCAGATCCGAGAGTGCATTAAGGAGGCTTGAGATCGACAAAAGAGCTACACTGATCGAAGACGAAAACCCTTAAAATTCGAGGTGGGAGACAAAGTTTTGTTAAAAGTCTCACCTTGGAAAGGTGTAGCAAGGTTTGGAAAGCATGGAAAGTTGAATCCACGATACATCGGACCATTCAAGATCTTGGAAAGGATTGGTACCGTGGCGTACAAGTTAGATTTACCGGAAGAACTTAACGAGGTACATGATACGTTTCATGTGTTCAACCTCAAGAAGAGTCCAACCCAAGAAACAATCATCAACCCTACGGATGAAGTGCATATCGACGACACCCTCCACTTTACTGAAGAACCCGTTGAGGTTATAGACTGGAAGGTCAACAAGACTCGGAGGAGTAGTGTTAAGCTTGTCAAAGTACGTTGGAACTCAAAGCACGGACCTGAGTACACGTGGGAACATGAAGACCAGTTCAAAGCCAAGTACCCCCCACTTGTTCGAGAAAGCTCATGCGGGAGATAACTCAACCTGAATTTCGGGACGAAATTCTTTTAACGGGGGGGGGGGGGGGGAGACTGTGACAACTGGCACAAAACTGGTAATTTCCGTATTATTTAATATCTGCAATTATGTGCTTAAATGTCAAAATTGTCTGATTACATGCTATACATATGAATTCATGCACTTTTTATACTTCAAATATTGCTTTATGCATTTCTTTAAGCGTTGCGTTAGAAAGACTAGTAAGCTCACCGATAAGACACATTGTGTCAGCAGTTTTGCAGAAAACAATCAGACAATATAATTAGGGCCTAGGAGTAGGTCCAACATCTAAAATACATTAAAACCCAAGTGTGGATACAAGGGTTAACATATAAACTTTCGGAACCTAAACTATGCACTAAAAAGCACCCGAAACTTATCCAAAATGTTGAAATCAGCATAATTCAGCAACAATTCAGCTAAATCAGCTTTTAAGCACATTAATATCATGTAGAATTTATGTTTTATTGTCCAAAATAACTTACAAAGTGTTGGGAATTAAAACTGCCCTAAAAAAGTGCTTTATACTTAGTGAAACTGCGCAATTCAGCACTTTAACGAACCGTAACGAACTGAACAATCAGACAATAACCGGGACATCAAAATTTGACTAGAAGTAATGTTTTAATGATATTAAACTAGTATTGATGCTAGAACACCTTACAAATCATAAAAACCCCTAAACACACTTAAACATACTTAAACCTTACCGTTTGCACTTTAAACCTTCAACTTCTCAAAAATTACACTTTACCCCCCTTTCTCTTTGGACGGTTGGGACAAGGGTCCCACCTAAAGATTTTAGTTGATTTTATTAGATTATGTTAGATTTTATGTTGGGGAATATTCTAGTAAATATACCATAAAGAAGATATGGAAGATCTTTATAAAACCTAAACTAATCACACACTCACAAACCACTTCATCTTCTTCCTTGTTCACCTCCAACTCTCGGCTCACATACCCCACAAACACCCCACCATTTTCACTTCATTTCCTCACAATCCAATGTGATCTAGAGGTGTATGGAGGCCATTTAGGAAGGTGTATGGAGCTAGAACTTGAAGGACCACCTTGTGGAGCTTTTAACTTCTTGATTTCTTCCTTGTGCATCACCTTCATTTTTGTGCCACTTCCCTAGCCATTAGAGCTAGTAGTAAGCTTCTTGATCACTAATTTAAGTCATGTTTATGTTATGTACAAGTTTTACCATCTAAACAACTTAACTTCTAATGTTAAAAATGAAAAGATCTAACATATTCATGAAGAAAATAAGTGATTACATGAAATTTTAGTGTATGTATTGATGTTGTTGATGTTATATCTTGTGTTTATGTTTAGATATAGTATGTTAAAGCTTAGATCTACCAAGTTTAAGCATGGATCTTGAAGGATCCATGGTTAAACTTGAAGATGAACATATGAAGCATGATGTGAACTTGAAGTAATAATTTCTATGCATAATCTTGTAACTTTGAAGTAATATAGTGTGTGTAGAACTAATTTTTGAAACTAAAACTCATGGAAGGTTTGTTAAAAGTTTAACATAAAGCTTGTTTTTGAAATATCGAAAGTTATTAAGCATGGATGTTGAAAGATCCATGGTGAAACATGATGTTAAACATAATGATCTTTCTAATAAACATAAAAGTGGTTTTTAGAACATGATTTACAAACTTTGAAACCATTAAACTTATAAATAAGTTGGTTAATAAAATAAAGTCTTACAAAAGTTTGTTTAAAAACCACAAGAACACTTATTTTTGGAAAGATCATAATATGTTAAGTGTAGATCTAAAAGACTACACATTTTTAACAAGGATCAAGTTCACCATGATGTTTCATATGAAGAAATTAGTATATGTTGGTGATCATTGTTGTTGAAAATTGTTTTGATTATTGAAAAGAAAATAAATACAAGTTTTGAAAACATGGGAAACCTCCATTTTTAGGGGAAACTATGTCAAAATTTTTATAAAATTTTGACACTTAGAAAAAATATAAGTTTTGGTGAAACTTGTTCCCTAAAAATTCACCTAAAAATATTTACCAAGGTTTCCCTAATTTTTGTGTAAATTTCAAGTTAAGAAATGATGATTTCTTCAAAATAAAAATTGATATTAAGTATGTATATTTTTAAGGAAAATATAAATATTTATTGATCACCAAATTCTATGCTAAGTGTATATTATGTGTATTATATGTAGTAGTGTATTAGGAACTTGAAAATACACTAAATACTCCCAAGGAGTATGAGTACAAAATACACATACAAAATACATAGGAATACATAAGAAGCACATGGACAAATACAAGAAAATATATTTACAAAAATATATTCCTTAACATATTTTTGAACTTTGACATTTATAGACTTAAATATATATTTTTGAACAAAAATATATAACCAATACCAAGTATTGGAACTTATACAAAATCGGGTGGATATCAAGAATAACCATATATATTTTATAACATGACAAAATATATGCGTTTCATACAAGTCTTAAAAATATATTATTTTTAAGAAATATAATTCCGGAAAGTAATAAAAATCAAAGCATTGATTTTTGGTGAAAAATACAAAATACACAAGTATTTACATAAAATACAAAGTATACTTTCCTAAGTATACTTGTACAAAAATAATATTGAAAATATTATTTCACAAAATACTTATATTTATAATATAAGTAATATACATAGTTAAAAATATAAATTATTTTTAACAACAAAGAGTATATACATAAACAAATGATGGTGACTTGTACTTGTGTAATACAAGTCTAGTGGCTAACATTAATAGAACACGTATAGGTCACGACACTACCGGTGAAGTCTACGACGCAGGAAACGCAAAGTTGTGAGTTCATGTCCCCACTTTTAAACTTTTACTTGTTTTCTAAACTTGGGGAAAATACATGTGCTATGGTATGTTGAAAACAAAAACTAAGGAATGACACATAGATCACGTGATGAATAGGGTACCATAAGCACCATTAGTCAACGTATACATTTAGATCGCAGAACAGAAGGGTTAGATCTAATGGGTTTCAGGCAACCCCACTCTTGGCCTACTTCTACCAATGAGTGCTTTTTTGTCTCAGTCGATCTCGACAAAAATGCCTAGGTTTGGTGGCTTCCCATGTCGTGACATATGTTAATGGCATAGCTAACCATTAGCGATCTCGTATTCCTTACATTTGCAAAAATACTTATTTCATACAAATTACATACCATGTTTTCATTCAAGTATATAAACATTCAATACAAAAACTGCATGAATTCACACCAACATTATGTTGACGATTTTTCCAAAACTCACATGTATTTCAGGTAACTAAAGTGGATGTGCGCGCGGTCTTACTCTTGCTCCAAGATGTCGCTTTTGTTTTAATCATGTCATGTCAAGACTCCGATGCCTGTTTTTGTGGGATTTGGTTACTATATTCCATCTTGCGTGAGATATAAGAATCAAAACCTTTATGTTCGTCTTTAAATAAAGTTGTAAACTTTTCAGACAATATGCTGTCATGTGATGTACACTTAACCTATGTTATGTTTTTAGTTATGTAATGTTAGTGGCATTTGGAGTTATTATACGAGCATGTAGTATGTTTACCATTCGTATGCAATGAGAACCTTTCAGGATCACACCCCGTGCTTCCGCCTTAGAAAGGGGTGTGACATAAAACAAGGCTAGAAAGGTGTTGATGACAAGAAGAATTCAAAAAGAATCATTTTTAGAAAATCATCATGTAAGTTGTAAAGAATTAAAATCAACAAGAAAGAGTTTTATAAACTATAAACCATGTTTTTAGAGGTAACTAAACCTACTAAATAACATATGAAGTTACTACAAATTTTTGCAAACTTTCAAGTTCATGACATGTTGTTAAGCTTCATATTTTTGGCTCTTGGTAAGTAATGTGTAAATTGTTGATCATGGTGATGAATTTCTAAAAGAAAATGATATACTTTTGAGCATGGAAACCTTCATTTTTAAGGGGAAACTATGGCAAAATTTTTGGAGAAATTATACACTTAGAAAAATATTTTTAAACAAGTATTTACAAGAAAATTTTGATCATGGTTTTCATATAAAAATTTGCCATAATTTTTGTTACAAAAGTTACAAATATTGGAGGTTGATTTTTGATAATTAAAATGACTAAGTATATATTTAGGTAAATATACATTTAGATGTCACAAATTGTGTGTTATTTATATATTGATTGTATTAGTTATATTATTTTAGGAGCTTGAAAATAATATAACACAACAAAATACCAAAATTTGGAATACAAAATACTACCAAAATTCAAAGAAAATAAATATATAATTTATACCTGAATTTTGGACAATCGGACAAACGGACTTATGGACTATAAGTATATATGTTCCGTAAATAAATCCGTAACTTAACGAATGTGACGAACGGTATTTTTGAAACCAAGGAAATGGCAAGATATGGCTTTTTACAAGTATTACAAAAATATATCATATTTTTATCAAATAGAAAATATATTATTTTGGATGGAGAAAAATATATATTTTCTTAAACATGATTAAAATATATTATTTTGGATGAAAACTAGAAATATATATTTTGTAAAGCTAATCTTAAAAATATATTATTCTTGAGATTTATATGGAAATATACTTATTTTTGCCAAATAAATTTATAGATATTTTTCTATAAAAATCCTCTCAAAATATTTATATTTTGAGAATATAAATTGGTGATTTTTAGTTGTCTAAAAATAATGTTCCGAAAAAAATAATCACAAATTTAAGTATAAAATACTTAATGAGTACAAGAAAATACGTATCCTCATACGTATAAATGCATACCGGAATACACCACCAATACTTGGCAAAATACACAAGTATGAGAATATACACAAATACAAGTATACCTATGCTTGGGAAAATATACATGTGTAGAAATATATAATAAACCAAGTTCAAAATATATTCCTTTAACAATATTCCAAATAATTGGATAAATATAATTTAAGTTAAAATATTATTATTTTAACTAATAATTATATATACTTTGGAATTATATAACGCATCAAAGATGTAACTCAAAGTATACCAAGGATTCCAAAATAAGTCTTAACAAACAAATAAGACTAAGAGTCGTTACACAACTTAACCGTCTAATAAAACATAGTACGTGTGTAGGTAGTGATACAACACGCACTAAGCAAACCCGGTGAAGTTTACGACGCAGGATACTCAAAATTGTGAGTTCATGTCCCCACTTTTAAAGTTTTACGTGTTTTCTAAACTTGGGGAAAATACATGTACTATGGTATGTAGAATACAAAACTAAGGAATGACACATAGATCATGTGACGTATAGGGTGCCATAAGCACCATTAATCAACTATATACCTAGACCGCGGAACAAACGGTTAGATCTAATGGGTTTCAGGTAGCCACACTCTTGGCCACACTTTTACCAAGAGTGCTTTTGTGTCTCTAGTCGTGAATCGACAAGTAAAAATGCCTATGGTTTGGATACTTCCTATGTCATTACATATGTTAGTGGCCTCGTGAACCATTAGCGATCTTGTATTCCTTACATTTACAGAAATACTTGTTCAGTACAATTACATACCATGCTTTCTACAACGAATGCTTAAATGCTTTACTCAAAACTGCATGAATTCACACCAACATTATGTTGACGATTTTCCAAAACTTACATGTATTTCAGGTAACTATGTGGATGTACATACGGTCTCACTCTTGCTCAAGGATGTCATTTATGTTTTTAGTTATGTTGTGTCAAGACTCCAATGCCTCTTTTGTGGGATTTGGTTTTATATCCCATCCCGTGTGGTGATATAAGGATCAAAACCTTGATGGTTGTCTTTGAAATAAGTTGTGTACTTTTCAAACAAATATCTAACTTGTGATGTAAACACCAAACTTAACTTATGTTTTGAATATTTATTGTCAATGGCATCTTGGAGTTTTTTTATAATCATGTAATATGTTTACCATTCGTATGCAATGAGAACCTTTCAGGATCACACCTCGTGCTTCCGCCTTAGAAAGGGTTGTGACAGTTTATACATGTTTATACATCGATACGTGCATCCGTTTGATACATGATTCGTAATTTGCATAAACGTAAGTTTAACTCGTTGACAATGATCGTGTATTCATATTTCTTAAACCTTCCATACCTTCAAACACTTGGTTATTCGATAGTTATATGATTTTCACTTGATTAATACCAAAATACATATCATACATACTTATTACATTGATTTGTGACACACCTAATTCATCACACTTTTGGTTTAATTAAAACATGTTCCTTTGCATTTTAGGCCTTGTGTATGTTAAATAAACCTTGTCACATCATTAATACATAACATATTCAGCTAATATACAACAATTAAATGTCAAAAAAAAAAAAGAATAAAGGCTGCCAGAATTTGCGATGACATATGGGGTGCATTAAGTCCTTTGTTTGTTAGTTTACTACCCACTAATCACATTCAAAGCCCAACCCACTTAAACCCTAATCCTTTCCCTATAAATACCCACTTATTTCCAGCCACTTACCACTTTTACAACCCTTAAACCCTCTCAAAAACACACTTAAACACAGCTGAGTTCCAACAACAAAATTAGAAAGTTTAAGACTTTCTAAGTGGGTTCTAACTCACTTCCTTTGTTCTTTTCTACTCATTTCTTTCTTCCTAACACTTGGATTACCTCTAGGAAGGTTTTCACAAGATTACTTGGGTAATCTAAGGTGAAACCTCGCCATTTTTGAGGCCCAAAGTGTAATAAACTTTCTACTCATTTTTATTTCTTTGTATGTTCATTTTCATGTTGATAACTTGATGGAATCTTGTTCCTATCAAGCTCCCAATCAAGTATATGATTGTGGGTTTGTATTAGGGTGATTACCATCAAAGTTATGAGTTGAAACACTCACTTATTGTCTGTTTAAACTTGATAAACAAATGATGAAAACAAGCACAAGTCATCATCTTCTATATGATGAACTTGTGACTTGTGAAGTGTGAATAAGTGGAGGCTTTGGCCCTCCAAATTAAGTTCCACTCATTCATTTTAACACTTTTATAACTTGATTAGATTACATTTACTTTATTTTTATTCATGACCCTCCCACCATCTTCAAGATGGTGTGTGTAGTGGTGAATCTTATAATGTGGTTCTCTAACCTCCATGCTTGACATACATGATGCAATATGACAATACTTGATTGGACTTAGTTTTTAGGAGGTATTATTTCTATATTAACTATGTATAATTATATATAAACATGGCTGAGTTTGTGGTTTTAATCAAACCATGATTACCCATCATAAACCTAAGCTATCATATCAAAGATTCTAGAGTTCTTGTTATGATTCCAATGGGCAATTTGGGACCCATGAAACCACTTGATATGGTGTCATAAACAAACTCTTAGAACTTAGATATTACTTTCATATATACATACCTTTACTACTTTAAATTCCTAGTCCCGATTCTAAACACCCCATAAACTCCAACACCGAACACGTTCATTCTCCTATTCTCATTAACTCAATACATGGATAATCGGAAGACTTAGCAATTTTGTGAGTATACTTGAACCCCCTTTTCATTTACCACCTTTTGGGGTGTAACATGTTAAACTATAAACTTACACTTAAACTTTATTTCTAAATGCACAAACATTCCTTATAAATGCATGCATACTTGATTACTTGATACTTTAAACTTGGGGTTATACGTTTATTGTTATACTTATCATTAACTTCGTACGAGCCTATCCTTGACATATATAGCGCTATAGGATTAACGCACTGCCTGTAAACTTTGGGTTATGTTAAGAGCTTATTGTGTTTCATCATTGGTTTGATTAGTTAAACACATGCCGATTTTATCGTTTATCTTGTTTCAGTAGCTTGCCATGTGGAATTGTTTAAAACTTATCTTTTATGCTATGTATGAAAACCTGTATACTCGCCAATGCATATTTGTGTTGAACTTTATTTTAAACATGTTATAGGTTAAGGATGACGATGCTTGAAACTGAAGTAGTGATGATGCTTAGATACACATATAGACGTATTAGGTTTTAATATGTTGTATCAATTTTGTACTTGTTTGTTGCATCATTTTTCTTGTATTGAACATGTTGTACTTCAAGTTCCATGTATTGTAACAATTTTGAATGAAATGAAATCAGTTATCTTTAATTCTAATGTCACTTTAGTGTTATGATGAAATGAGCAATCTATATTCGTCTCACTCCGATGTTTCCGTTGTCGGTTGGGGTGCGACAGATTGGTATCAGAGCGAGGTTTCGATCCTGAGACCTGTGGGCCATGAAACATCTTTATGTGCTATTCTTGAAATTCCTTTTTATGTGTCACACTGGCTTTATTATTCCATAACCTACGCCTTTCCTAAGGCTATTTTACACGATTATGTTAAAAATAAAAACCCTCGTATTATACAAACTAGACGACTTCACCAAAATAGGCGTGAAACCCAAAATTTGGTGAACGACTCTCAATCCACTTATTCTTTTTACACATAATTCGCCATCAAGTTAGGAGTGAAATCCTCACCTTGATGGAGAATTCCCATTTGAAATCTAATGGACTCTCGTCAATGTGTCGGAATTAACTTTCTTGACCCGACGAGTACTAACCACACTTAGGGTACGACGTTGTCAAGTTAGGAGTGAAACCCGCATCTTGTCAACTTGTCCCACTCCTTGGCATATATAGACAAGTTATCTGGTCATCTAAGTTATCAGGCATAACCTAGACGGCTTATCTGGTCATCTAGGTTCAGGCATAACCCAGACAAGTTATCTGGTCATCTAGGTTATCAGGCATAACCCAGACGACTTATCTGGCCATCTAGGTTCAGGCATAACCCAGACAAGTTACCTGGTCATCTAGGTTCAAGCATAACCCAGACGACTTATCTGGTCATCTACGTTCAGGCATAACCCAGACAATTTACCTGGTCATCTAGGTTATCAGGCATAACCCAGACGAGTTACATGGTCATCTAGGTTATCATGCTTCTCAAATTCAAAAGAACTTTCGACCACTTAGGTTTAGTCAAAAGTTCCATTTTTGGAACAATCCAAATTTTAATCAAACCTTCATTATACTATTATTCATCTTACGCTTAACACGATGCAACCTCTTCTATTTCAAGATTCAAATTACTTTCAAGATTCTTACTCACTCATCACACTAAATCTTTTCATACACTTATACGTTGTTCACATGCATGATTTCAAAAAAAATGGTCACCAACGAGATTTACATTACTCGTAATCCCAAAATGGAGGCATATCATCAAGATAGGGGTGCGAATGGCTTGATCCCCTCATATGTAAACTACTATTAATATATTAAACCGGCAATTTGGGATTGTATCCCTGCAGACTCAAACCACTTAGCCGAGGGTAACGTCACCTTCAAAAGAGGGGCCTACCACTTTTCGCATTAATAACTTAATTAATTATCTTTCAATATTCCGACCCTTTGGGATTGTATCCTTGCTGACTAAAACCACTAGTTGAGGGTAACGTCACCTTCAAAATAAGGGCCTACTACTATAACCAAGATAATCTCTTAAAAAGTGCAAAAGTGCGGAAATCATCAAAGGATACATTAAAGGCGAGTCGGATCCAAGTGATTCATTTGTCTATCTGTTTTTATTTTTATTTTTATTTCTGCATTTTTAGTTTTAATTTTCATGTTTTAAAAATCTTTTATCAAAAAAATTTAGATTGATTAGACGTTGAGGTACTAAAAGCACTTGTGTCCTTGGACGACCTAGGTATCTTAGCAACGCTATACTACGCTCACAATGGGTGCACTTGCCCATGTGTGTGTTTAGTGTTAGTAGAATATCGTGTTTTATAAATTTAAAACTCGACTAATGTGTAAAATGGGCTTAAAATATCAATGAAAACATATCACACCCGACACACACCAAGTTTTTGACGCCGTTGCCAGGGACACAAGGATTGTAAGAAAACTTAAAATCGACGACCTAATCATTTTTCAAAACCTTTTTTTTAAACTGCGCGCACATTTCCGCATTTTTCTTAAATTTTTGCATTACCGTAGCCTGAACACGGGGTTGTGCTCACTGAACACGCCCCCGTGCTGCATAAAATAACCAAACACCCAGATACAAAGTCTGAACACGGGGCCGTGTTCGCTGAACACGCCCCCGTGCTGCACGAAACCAGTTGCATTTTCTAAAATGCCTAGATACAGGATCTAACCACAGGCCGTGCTCACTGAACACGGGGTCGTGGTGAGCCTCTGTTTCTGTTTTTATTTCTGTTTTCTGGTCCCGAGACTCTTTTGTGGTCTGCTGAGTGATTCTTATGGATCAATACTCAGGAGGTTACAACTACCACTATGAAGAGGATTATTATGAAGAAGAGTATTATACCATTTGTGGTAATCCTCATTCGGTACAATATTGTGAACTCTTTCGAACCATCCCCTTCGTACACACACTATGAGGAGCCTAGGTACGAGCCAATCACTTCATACACATACTATGAAGAACCAAAGTATGAACCTTCTCCCTTATACTCATATCTTGAAGAACCAAGGTATTAGCCTTCATACTCATACTTTGAAGAACCAAGTTATGAGTCGTCTCCTTCATATACTTACTATGAGGAACCATGGCGTGAACAACCCACCTCATATGGGTAATATGAAGAACCAAATTACAACCCTTATCCCTCATATACTTACAATGAGGAACAATGGTACGAACCATCTACCTCATATGAGTATTATGAGGAACCAAGGATCGAACTTCTGAACTCAAGCTCTTGGGATCCTTATTCCGATCACTTTGACGAACCACCAACTATCCTCCCCGTAGCCGAAAAGATAATACAACACCTCAAAACTATTGAGCGTTATATAAAAGAAGCCCGTGCAAGGGAAGAGGAATCCCGCGCAAGGAAAGAGGTAATTTGTACTAAAGAGGTAATAGTAGAAGAGGTAAAAATGGAAGAACAAGTAAGTGAAAAACAGACGCATGAACTTAACAACGAAAAAGGTAAATCCAAAAACGCTAATCTTCAAAAAGAGTCTAGTTTTCAGTAAATTAATCTCTTAACGCCTTCTTTCGAAAACCATTGTTTAGTACCTACTCATTTTAAGTTTTTAAAAGAGCTAATCACTAACACTAAAATTGACGAAATGGTAAGCATCAAGTTGACAAATGATTAAACTACGCTAATAAAAGATGATCCATTTGAAATTAACATTACACCGGTTCCATGTTTTTTTTCAAAATTCCTTTATTAGTAATATTACAATTGACAAAGATCTTTGTGTTAATATAATGCCAAATTACATTTTAGAAAAATTAGGTATTGGTGATTTTTCTCCACTTCAAATACCTATTTTTCTTTCTAATAGAAAAATTGTAAAATCAATGGGAGTAGTTGAAGATGTGTTAGTCCAAACAAACCAAACGGTATTCCCAACTGACTTCGTCATCCTCGATGACGCTCCACTTGTGTTGGGACGACCTTTTGTGAAAACCCATCAAGCTTTGATTAATCGGAAGCAAAAAAATTTTACCCATTCAAATAGGGGCCTTCAAAAGGTATGTTGATCTTGAACATTCAATGAAATATCCAATCGGCAATGATGACCCCCTAATTGAAGATGAAGATGAACCGCCCGATACAGAAAATGAAATCGACCACTTTGTCGAAGAAGAGGTCGCCATTGAACAAACCTTTTTGGTTCTTGACCAAAATGAGCAATCAAATAAGGAGTCTCCCAAAGACCCACCACTTGAGCTCAAAGAACTCCCAAAAGCTTTGGAATATGCTTTTCTCGACAAGGATGGTAAGCTAACTGTAATTATTTCTTCAAAATTAACTAGTTTAGAATAAAAAAATTAATTACACTTTTGAAAAAAACACAAAAACGCGATTGCATGGAAACTTGTAGATATTAAAGGAATAAGCCCTTCCATGTGCACACACAAAATTTTAATGAATGATGACTATAAATCAGTAATACAACCACAACGAAGAGTAACTCCAAACGTCCAAGAAGTGGTAAAAAACGAAGTCATCAAACTACTTGACGTCGGACTCATCTACCCAATTTCCGATAGCCCTTGGGTAAGTCCCTTCCAAGTAGTTCCCAAGAAAGGAGGTATGATGGTGGTCACTAAGAAAAAAATGAATTAATTCCAACGCGAACCGTCACCGGATGGAGAGTGTGTATAGATTATCGTCGATTAAATGAGGCAACAAGGAAAGATCATTTTCCCTTACCTTTTATTGATCAAATGTTAGAAAGATTATCCGGTCACAAATTTTATTGTTTTCTAGATGATTTTTCAGGTTACTTTCAAATACCGATAGCACCCGAAGACCCAGAAAAGACCACATTCACATGTCCCTACGGAACTTTTGCTTATCGACGCATGCCTTTCGCTCTATGTAATGCCCCCGCAACTTTCCAACATTGCATGGTGGCCATCTTCCATGATATGATAGAAAAGACTATGGAAGTCTTCATGAATGACTTTTCTATCTTTGGAGATTCATACGACCAATGCCTCGATAATCTTGAACGAATGCTATCCCGATGTGAGGAAACTAACCTCGCCCTTAATTGGGAAAAATGCCATTTTATGGTAACAGATGGAATAGTACTCGGTTATAAAATCTCAAGTGAATGAATGGAGGTTGATCGGGCTAAAATAGACACCATTTCCCGATTACCACCCCCATCCTCTATTAGAGCCATCAGAAGTTTCCTAGGGCATGCCAGATTTTATAGACGATTTATCAAAGACTTTTCTAAAATCTCAAGACCTCTAACAAAATTTCTTGAAAAAGATGCACCATTCATCTTTGACAAGGATTGCAACAAGCATTTCTAACTCTAAAGGAAATGCTAGTCAATGCACCAATCATGATAGCGCCTGTTATGGGTCATTTTCTGAGCATATATATCCTGACTAATATTCTGCTTTTGATTGTTTACTTGTGATCAGGATACCGGATCAGGATATTGGTAACGTCCTGGTGCGATATCCTGGTGTTAACTAAATTAACCACGTGCAGGTTAGAAGCTGTGGGTCACTAACGGTCAAGTGGACCTCTTCTCCTTAAGACTCGGGCAAACCAGTTATATGAGAGACGTTGAACCCGAAAGACCAGGTCTACAACGTTCGTATGGGGAATATCCACCGAATCCCGGTTTGATAGGGTAGTTTGTTAAATTTCTTTTACTATAAATAGATGGATCGGATCAGATTAAGGCACACAATTTCACTTATACTCTTTTTCTCTAGCTACTAGCAATCACTACACATAAACACTTGTACTCGAATTACCTTGTAACACCTAGTTGATCCGCATCACATCCTGCACTGTATCCTGATATTCGAAGTAATAGAAGAACAAGGCAGCTGCGATTGTCAGCTCCCGAGGTTTTGTGCCGGCGATCTAGATTGATCAAGGGCTTTCCTCGTATATCTCGTGTCACCTCTTACATTTTTTGCTCATTGTTTGATCATAGATACAGCTCTATATCTCGAGCCGTATCCTTAAAACTGTTTTTACAAACAACTTAATGAGCATATTTTCAACACATATTTCTAGTACACTACCTCACTTAACTAATTTGTTCACTTAATTGCTTCGGTAATTTTTTACCAAAACAATTTGGCGCCCACCGTGGGGCAAGTGGTGCTATTTTTACTAAAAACTTTAGTAAAATCATTACTCGGTTTTCTATTGTCAAAACTTTTTGCTACATTGTTTTCAATGGCCTCGAGATCAAACATGAGCTCTTCCACCATGTCTGATACAACCTCTGCAACAATTGGTTCGGTGCTTCCACCTCCTCCTCCAAGAATGCAAGCCTCTTCACAGGGAACTGAGAGTCATGTGGCTCGGGATGTTATCCCTGCTCCCAGTGCCCAGGGATCTGGTCCAGTTTTGGCTTCTAATGATGAAATTCTGAATTTTGTTTGGTAGTGTACAGGAACAGATGAGGCAGCAGCAGGAAACTAACCGGATGCTGATGAGATAGAAACAACTCATGAAATCCGGCCCAAGTAGGCCTGCTGAAGAAATTGTCACTCCTTTGCAACCCAGGGCTTTGAACTTCAGTTCTGCAGTTTGCATTGAGGATAACCGGGGGAATATCATGCCAAGTCATTCCCAGAATCATACTCCTGAGATACCCTCTTCAATAAGAGTATCCACCGTGAGAAGCTCAGGATATGGCCAGAATCCTCAGACTGGTAACCTGTCAAATAATAATATTCTTGCTACTAACAATAGTGGATCTTTGCAGGATGCAGGTATGACGTCAACATTTACTAGGGAGCTTCAAAAGCTGAAAGACATGATATCCAGTGTGCCTCGAGTGGTCCAGCCGATTCCAGAAGTATCCCAAGATAGTCACAGGATATCCTGGTTTGCGCATCCTATCTGTGATGCTGAAATCCCGAAAAGATTTCAAACCCCCAACATGAAACTCTATGACGGAACCACAGATCCTGAAGAGCATATCGCCCAGTATAGGGAAAGGATGGAGATCAACCCTATCCCTCCAGATCTCAAGGAAGCATGCCTCTGCAAGGGTTTTGGTTCTACCTTGACAGGATCGGCCTTAAAATGGCTGCTAAATGTTCCTCCTCACTCAATTACTTCGTTTGCTCATTTGGTCAATTTATTTAATAGTCAGTTTTCTTGCAGCCGGAGTTTTGAGAAACTAACCAGTGATCTTTACAGGATAACTCAAGGGCCTCAGGAATCCTTGAGGGATTATGTGAACAAGTTTAGTCGGGAATCCTTGGATATCCCACATCTTGATATTGCAATAGCTATGCAGGCTTTTAAGATGGGATTACAAAAAGATTCTCAGTTTTATCAGGATCTTGTAATGAATCCCTGCAGGAATCTCGACGAAGCTTGTAACAGGGCCTTGAGATACATTCGGCTAGAGGATGACAAAAAGATGCAAGAAAGAATGAATTCGTCCACAACCTATGAGTCAACCAACAGAAAATCAGAATCCTCATATAAGCCATATCGCTCAAAGCCATATGGCAGAAATGATAGCAAAAAAGCCAACGCTGTTGAAGATGAGGATCCTGAGGAGTATCCTGAGTTGTCTGAATATTGTTTTTCCGTTAATATACCTGAATTAATGTATGCTATGCAGGGTTTAGGAGACAAAGCCAGGTGGCCTCGAAAGAATCAACAAAAAGCTGATTGGAAGGATAAATCAAAATGGTGTGCCTTCCATGAAGATTTCGGACATGTAACTGAGGATTGCATTGCTCTAAGGAAAGAAATAAGCTACCTATTGAGAAAGGGATATCTAAAGGATCTGCTGGGAAGAAAGAAGAATAAAGGCAGGATCCTTCTCAGGATCCTGAACGAGCAGCATTACCCCCAACAGATGCCAAAATAATTCACTTTATTTCAGGAGGGTCCGGTATTTGCGGGACCTCATATTCCGTAGCCAAGAGACATGCAAAAGAAGCTAAGGCAGAAAGAGGAGAAAAGCCAACCAGGATGACGATGCTCACAATTGACAAAGTCATCACGTTCGATAATGATGACAGGGATACTGTCCAGGATCCCCATCATGATGCCTTAGTGATAACGTTATATGTTGCTAACCATTTTGTACGCATGATATTAGTGGATAATGGCAGCTCAGTCAACATAATTCAGCTGGAAACATTAAAAAGGATGAATGTATCTCCGATGGACATTACTTCGAAGTCCACTGTGCTCGTTGGTTTCAGTGGAGAAGCTAGGAATACCGTGGGAGAAATAAAGTTGCCCGTCTATGTTCAAGGGGTCAACTCAATTTAGCACTTTTGTGTTATGGACTCTCTATCCTGCTATAATATTATACTGGGTAGGCCTTGGATCCATGATATGAAGGCTGTTCCGTCAACCTACCATCAATGCGTCAAGATCCCTACTCCTTGGGGAGTTGTCAAGGTGGAAAGTGATTAACAGGAAGCAAAGGAGTGTTATTCTTCTTCGATGAAATCCTCAACAAAGCCTAGTGCAGCATAGCAATTAAATATGCGAGGCCAGGATATCATGGAGGCTTCGGAGCAGGATGTAAAGAAAGTGGTCCTGGATCAGAATAATCTGGATATCTCGATGCTCGTGGGAACCAATATCCCGCAGGATATTGAAGATCAATTAACTAATTTTTTGAAATGCAGGATGTCAACGTTCGCGTGGAAGCACGAGGATATGACAGGTATTTCCAAGGATATTATAACGCATAAGCTTGGTATTGACAGGTCATTTAAGCCTGTCCAACAAAAGAGAAGGAAATTTGCTCCGGAACGAAATATGATCATACAAGTGGAAGTTGAAAGGCTATTAAAGAGCAAGATGATTAGGGAAGTGAAGTTTCCCAAATGGCTGGCTAATGTGGTTGTGGTGCAAAAGAAAAACGGGAAATGGAGAGTATGCGTGGATTACACAGACTTGAATAAAGCTTGTCCCAAAGAACGGTTTCCTCTACCTCATATTGATTCAATGGTAGATGCTACCGCTGGCCACGAGATGTTAACCTTCATGGATGCTTCTTCAGGATTTCAGCAAATCCCAATGCAACCCTCTGATCAGGAGGATACTGCTTTCATGACACCCACAGGTATTTATTGTTATACTGCTATGCCCTTTGGTTTGAAAAATGCAGGTGCAACATATCAGAGATTGGTGAACATGATGTTTAAAGACAAGCTGGGGGACACTATGGAGGTATACATCGACGACATGGTAGTAAAGTCTAAAAAGGCTGAGGATTACCTCCAGGATATCAAGGGAGCTGTTGGGATTGAACCCTACCAGAGGAACAGATAATGTAAAGCCAAAACCAGGTCACAACAGAGGATTCACAATAAGCAGCAGTTTACACTTTGCTCTCCCCTTGAAAGTGAGTTATAACAACTGATGGTCTCTATCTGCTGTTAATATTCAACTGCTGCTGTCCTTTCAACTGCTGATGAAAACCCTGAAGTATCCAACACTGCTGGTCCTATCTACTGATGATAAAGCACTGCCCAGTCAAGGACTGATCAACCTTGAGGAAAGCACTGACATAAAGAGAAAGCAGCTGTTTAGTGAAATATCTGTTTTATGTATAGTCAGTGGTTAGGTTAGCAGTGTTTGTAAGGACAGTAGATACAGGTTGTTAGGCTGTTAGACGTCGCTTTCATGGTGACGTCAGCTGAGATACCTCAGTGGTTTGGATTGCCTATAAATGTAACAGTGCCCTGTACTGTTACATTTGATTGACTGAGCGAGTTCTTCTCCTCATGTCTAATCCTTTCATTTTGTGTGCAACCAACCTTGGGGCATCAGGCTGAGGGGGAGTTTAGTTTGTAAGCATATCTGTAATCTTTTGCTTTGATTTGTAAATCTTTTGACTCTATGAGAAGCAATTGTTTATCAAACTATTTTCTCCATTTGATTGTGTTTACAAAGTTTGTTTTCATTTCCGCTGCACTTTACATGTTTTCATATTTACAAATCGTTCCAAACATACATACAAACAAACACAATCATGAGAGCCTCCGATCTTAACAATTGGTATCAGAGCCTGGACAGTCAAATTCGATCTAACAATCAATTTGACATAACAGTTCGGCTCAAAATTCATTGATACTAAGGTTGGTTGTATTTAGTTGAAAAACAGAGTACTGTGTAAATCATGTTCAAAATGGTTATTCAAAAACTTTGAAAATCAACCAAGATGTCATATGACACACAAATTTCACACAACAAGTGATATCATGCAAAAGTCACCCATAGTTTTCAGATCTGTAAACATATCTGTTAAATTATGGGATTGTTTCATATTTTTCAATATTGATTTCAACTGTTGTTTTGATATTTGTGATGTTTTCATTAAATACTAAAGTATGAACCTCAGATTAACAAAACCTATGATTCATAAGACATTGATGTCTTGTTAACTCAAAAAGAGGGAATTAAAACTTTAGTCATTCAGATCTTATGTGTTAAAAACAGGTTGAGTCCCTCAAAAGGACAAAATCAACTTTGTTAAAATACATTGAGGAAATTCACAAAAACTCAGAAGTGTGTTTATCTCAAAACTTTTGAAGTCAAAAGAAAAGAGTATAAACACAAAACACTTATGAGTCAAAGTTTAGGGTAATAATGGTCATTAAGCAACTATGTGCATTTATCTGTTCAGAAAAGGTTTTGATTCCAGTAAATGAACTCCAAAGAGGACTAGACAAATGTTTAAAAAATTTTCTCCATGTGTCCTCAGGTTTGCAATCAACTGACAAAGAAAATGGTTCCAAACAGTGGTCAAAATGTATCCAAAAGTTTTCTACCACTGTTGTCAAACCACTGACCATTTTAAAAAACTTGTGAATGATATGATTATATACTCTATTGAAATTATACCAGATCCTTTTTGATACTATTCTCAGAAAATCCTTTAACTATTTTTTGTTGTTCAAAGGATTTTCTCAAATAACCAGGATATATTATTCATTTTTTTTTGGAATAATATATTTGGAACTTATGCTTGTTTTTGTTGGCAATAGTTTCAGCTCCTGTCAGGATGTAATACCTTATTTTTTTATGGTATTAGTGTCCTCATAAATGGGTCAAAAGGAAATGGTACATATGTCATGATCATGTCATACTCAGGTTTGCTCCTAAATTTTTATCAAAGGTTGATTGCAAACTGTGCTTAAATTACTAGGGTACTCATGTGTTAATTGAATATTAAACGAAAATGAGTTGCCTTAGCAAAAAGTTTTCATCATCTGGGGTACTAAACCACTGTCTTTCAAAATTGACATGTGGCAAAACCTTGAATGAAAATCTTCAAAACTGTTGCTGAAACACCTGTCCTTCAGAATTGTACCATTTACCCTAACCACTGTTTTGTTCCAACGTCTGATCTCTAAACACTGTCCACTACTGAAAGTTAACCACTGATCCCTCATCTTTTTGAAAAGCACTGATGCTCAAAATCAGTGTCTTATCCACTGATATGCTATCCACTGATAGTAAAAATCATCCACTGCCCATAATTTTTACCGTTGTAACCACTGATGCTTGATACGTCAGTGGCCCTTAAAACAACTGTTCTCCATACTTCATCCACTTCATCAGTGTTTGACACGTGGTCAGTTTTTAGCCCTCAGATCTTAATAACCGCTGCCACATCAGCGATCATTTTTTAAATAAAACCCTGCCCTAAACCCCAAACAGGGTTTTACACTGTCGAATTGAATTCCAAAATTCTCTTCTCATAGCAGTTTCCAACCCTTCTTCTCAAAATATCCAAAATCCTCCTTTGTTCTTCTCCGCAAAAATGACAAAATCAAAGTCAAAATCAAAATCAAAACCTAAATCACCATCACCTTCCAAAGAGGTCGCTCAAACGGCCGAAGAACCCATCGAAATACCATTCAAACAATCTCACAACTATCTGGGTTTACTCACAAAACCTACTGATAATCACACCTTTGACACCATCATTGATACATTATCTGCATCAAAGTACAAAACTTTGTTAACAGCAAATGCTCCCATCTATCTGCAAACCCAGAGAGAGTTTTGGAAAAAGGCGTCGCTTGAAAAACAAGACGGAAAAGTCATAGCCATTAACTCCTCAATACAGGGTAAAGCAGTTCAAATAACCCCACAGTCGATCTCCGAAGTCTTTAATCTCAACGATCAGGAAGGTAAACTCTCTTTTGAGAAAGCCGAGATGAAAACTGATTTCGTAAAAAGGGGGTATGCAGAACAATCAAAGGTTGATACCTTACAAAAAGGTTATTTTCCTTCTGCTCCAAGATTTTTATTTCACACACTTTTGATGTGTGTTTCAAATAAAACAACATCATTTAATGAAATACCATTGAAGATTCAATGCCTGGGGTATGCCATTTTGAATAACAAAGATTACAACTATTCCCAGGAAATCTTCAATGACTTAGTGAAAAATGTTGACAACAAAGCATTTTTACATTTTCCAAGATTTTTGAGTTATTACTTTAAACAAAAATTTGTAAAGGAAAATGAAAATTTGCCAAAACAAGGTGTTCATTGTCAAATAAAAATCTTAACAAAAGAAACATTTTCAAGGATGATGGCACCAATAAAAACAAAAGCATGGGTACCTGAGCAGATTTTAGCGGTTACAACTGCTCCTCAGGTATCAGCTGCTGAGCCCACTGCTCCAGGTGATCATAGCAGCACAACCACTGCTTTGAAACCCACACCTGACATAACCAAAAAGACCAAAAGAAAAACATCCAGAAAACCCACCAAACCCAAAACAAAGGCAACTCTGGAAGATGAGATCCCAGAGGAAATGCCTGTGACAACACAAAAGTCACCACAAACCACTGCTGCTACTTCCTCACAGCAGTTGGAAGAAAGATCTCAACCCATGCCTAAAACTCCTCCTGCATCCTCACAAAAGGATCAGGTTGTAAGCACAGGGACACCACAATATGAAGCTCTGAATCCACTTGGATCCATCTTCCTCAGTCCTGATCCCAAGGACATGTCTCTTTCAACTCCCATCCCCTCACCAATAATAATGCCACAATCCATGCTACCTTTGTTGCATGCAGCTGCTATAGCTCAGACATATACCAGTTCCTCTCTATCACCTGTCACTGAGAGTATACCCCCACAGGTGACTGGGTCTGATGCTACTACTCCTGCTATCCCAGCAACAATTGAGGAGGTTACACCCCCTGAGTTACAAGTAACTCTCGGTGGTAGTTCAAGTGGAGCAGCAACTACAACTGGTGGATCAACAGGTCTCCAGTTGGCCAGTTGTTTCATAAATCAGACTCCCTTAAAGGCAATTTCTTCAATAGCACCAATGTTAACCACTAGTGAGCCTATTTTGACTACTAGTAACATCAAAGGTTTATCAAGTGCTGAAGAAAGAAGTCCCCAGTACCAAGAACAAGGGGCATCATTGGGTGATTTTTGGGACTCTGTTCCTAAGACACACATTGATATAACCACTGCTGGTGGGGATTCAGATGATCCTACTAAAGTAGGTGATGATTCAAGATATCAGGAATTGACGGGCAGAATTGACAAACTTGAAGAATCAGTTGCTGAAATAAAGGAGATGGTGCAAGAGATTTTAAAAGCTCAGAAAGCACAAGCCACTGTTGTTCCTGCTCAAGTAACTGCACAACATGCATTTGCTGAAAATGAGCTTTGGAATACTTTTCAACCCATGCTTGAAGCACAGCAACATATGGCTGACAAAAAGCATGCTATTCAAGTACAAATGCTGACCAACATGGTTGAATCAAGATTTAAAGACACTCAAGCAGATATCAAGGCTATAAAAGCTAGCATTCAAAGTGCCTCTGGCAAAGATCCTTCTTCCATACCATTTCTTGTAAACCCCCCTTCAGATAATGCCAAAAAGGGGGAGAATAACAAGTTGTTGGGAAAAATGAATAGGATGGGAATAGAACATGGCCTTCATGTTGAGCCTGAAAAAGAAAAAGAAAAGCAGGTCTCAAAACCTGTTAGCCAAACAGCTGATACAGCAGTAGTTACAAAAACTGCTGCCATGTCATCAACACACACCACTCTACCACACACCACTACAACTACTGCTCCACCATCATCATCTACAATCATACCATCACCACTGCCTCCTGTCATAAAACAGAAGACAACAGATGTTACAACATCTGTTGTAATGACAACAGTGATTGAAACACCAGTTGTTTCAACCACTGTCAGTCAATCACTGTCACAAACCACTGCTATCCAATCTACCACCACTGATCCACCCAAAACATCATCTGCTCCTTCTTCATTAAAAAGGAGAAGGAATCTCATATCAGATGATGATTCACCACCACCATCAAAAACTACATCACCACTTCCATACCCTGCTCAGAAGCAGAAGACAACTGCTGACATATCAGCAGTTGTAATGCCAGCAGATGTTGAGACACCAGTTGTCTCAACAGCTGTTAGTCAGTCATCCACCACTGCTCTCACCTCTCCTACTTCACAGCCAAAGCTCTTCAACAGAAAAAGAAAGCCAATACCTGCCGATGAGAGTACACATGATCCTAATGCTGCACAACATCCACTGGAACTTGAAGCTATCAAAAATGAGATGAGGCAATTCTATATAGAATAAGATCCTTCAAAAAAGAGATTCTCCTCACTCATAGGCTACATGCCACCAGAGGATATGGATGATTACCTCAAACTCAAGGCAAGGCAGGCTAAAGCAAGAGCTAAATTTGAAAGTGAACGTGAATGTCTAAGCGAAGAAGGCATTGCTAAAAGACTGGATTTCTTCCTTGAAAAGGTAAAGCAGATGGAAGAATTCGTACAGGAACTAATCAAAGAAAAGGCTGAACAACGCAAAGAGCTAAGAAAACAATATCTTGCCTACATTATGAAAGAAAAATTCTATCCTGCTGAAGAAAAACAGTTTGAAGAATGGCCAATAATCGCTCTAAAGCATGAGGCTGAGAGGATTGACAGAATTAAGAATGATCCTACAAAGAAGAAAAATGCTCCAAACTGGAACAAATTCAAAAAGCTCATTGCTGACTTCACTGCTGAGTATAAAAGAAAGAAAAAGGAGCTGGTGGATGCAAAAATGGATAATGCTGAAGCCATATCAAAATGGTCAAGACAGCAGACTAATGAAGCCTATGAAAGGCTGAAGAAAAGAAAGATAACTGTTTCAGGAACTTCTAAGAAGCAAGAACAAATGATGAAACTTGAACAAAAGATAGGAAACCTTGACACACTGTTCCGGTCTACTTTTGTAACAAATCAAAAAGAGGGAGAACAGCTGACTGAAGAAGAGGTAATAGAAAAGGAAGCAGAGTACTTCAAATATACCATCACGAAAATGGGTCTAAAAGAAGAAACTTCAACAAAGCTTCAAAGCCTTTTTAAGGCATTAAACAAACCTGCGTCTCCAAACACTGCTAAAGACAAGACAGAAGCTGAAAGACAAGAACTTATTGAACAAGAAACTGCAGAAGATATAGCTGCAGCAGACAAAGTCACTGAAGAAGCGTTCAAAAGAATGTCTGAAAGTCTGCAGGTGTTTTCAAGGCCATCATCCCTCAACTCATCATCAAATAAGTCTCTCCCAAGAAACCCACTTGGCTTAAAAATACTAAAGTGGATGTCTGATCAAAAGACTCACGTATTGACCCTGGTCAGAGCCAATGGCGAAGTGAAGTACATATCAAGGAAAGAAGCACTAGGCCTTAGTGTTCAAGATTTGCAGGATCTCCTTGAACTTACACTGTGTAGGGATGAGGATGACCAGAGTGCACAGGAATTTGAAGCTGAATTCAAAGATCAAGCTAAGGCACTCTTGATGAGAAATAAAGGTCCTGAATAATGAAGGGTTTTTGGCATTATCTGTTCCAGGGGGAGATTGTTGGGATTGAACCCTACCAGAGGAACAGATAATGTAAAGCCAAAACCAGGTCACAACAGAGGATTCACAATAAGCAGCAGTTTACACTTTGCTCTCCCCTTGAAAGTGAGTTATAACAACTGATGGTCTCTATCTGCTGTTCATATTCAACTGCCGCTGTCCTTTCAACTGCTGAGGAAAACCCTGAAGTATCCAACACTGCTGGTCCTATCTACTGATGATAAAGCACTGCCCAGTCAAGGACTGATCAACCTTGAGGAAAGCACTGACATAAAGAGAAAGCAGCTGTTTAGTGAAATATCTGTTTTATGTATAGTCAGTGGTTAGGTTAGCAGTGTTTGTAAGGACAGTAGATACAGGTTGTTAGGCTGTTAGACGTCGCTTTCATGGTGACGTCAGCTGAGATACCTCAGTGGTTTGGATTGCCTATAAATGTAACAGTGCCCTGTACTGTTACATTTGATTGACTGAGCGAGTTCTTCTCCTCATGTCTAATCCTTTCATCTTGTGTTCAACCAACCTTGGGGCATCAGGCTGAGGGGGAGTTTAGTTTGTAAGCATAACTGTAATCTTTTGCTTTGATTTGTAAATCTTTTGACTCTATGAGAAGCAATTGTTTATCAAACTATTTTCTCCATTTGATTGTGTTTACAAAGTTTGTTTTCATTTCCGCTGCACTTTACATGTTTTCATATTTACAAATCGTTCCAAACATACAAACAAACACAATCATGAGAGCCTCCGATCTTAACAGGAGCATTTGATATCCTGGATCAGTATAACATGAAGCTAAATCCTGCTAAGTGCCATTTCGGAGTGGGGGCAGGAAAGTTTCTAGGATATATGGTGACTAAAAGGGGGATAGAGGCAAGCCCGTAGCAGATTAAAGCTATCTTGGATATTAAGTCACCTTCAAATATAAAGGATGTTCAACGGTTAACAGGCCGAGTAGCAGCATTGAACAGATTTATTTCAAGATCCTCGGAAAAGTGCAAGGAATTTTATGATATCCTCAAGAAGAATAAGAAGTTCGAATGGGGAGCAAAGCATGAAGCAGCCTTGCAGGATTTGAAGCAGTATCTTTCAACCGCACCCTTATTGATGAAGCCAGGGGATGGCGAACCATTATCCCTGTATCTTGCAGTATCAGGGAATGCAGTAAGTGTTGTCCTTGTAAAGGATCATGAAGGTCAGCCGTATCCTGTTTATTATGTTAGTAAAAGTTTATTAGATGCTGAAACTAGATATTCTCATCTAGAAAAACTGATATTAGCCCTAGTTATGGCATCAACGAAACTTAGACATTATTTTGAGACACATAGGATTCATGTTAAAACTAATTATCCTGTTAAAAATGTGCTTAGGAAACCCGAAATGTCAGGAAGGATGGCTAAGTGGTCAGTAAAATTAAGTGCCTTTGATTTAGTTTATGAGCCTAGAAATGCCATAAAGTCTCAGGCTTTAGCTGACTTTGTGGCTGATTTCAGCAGTGACATTCAAAATGAAGTAGACTTAGAGGTACAGCAGCTAAGAGAAAACTTGGAATCCTGGACATTATATACTGATGGTGCATCTAATGTAAGAGGTGTAGGTTTAGGTATACTACTAAAATCGCCACAGGGGGACATATTACCCTAGGCTGTTAGGTGTGAATTTCCTGCTACTAATAATGAAGCAGAATATGAAGCTTTAATCGCAGGATTAGAGTTGGCTAAAAATATGAGTATCAAGAATTTGCAAGTATATGTTGACTCCTTGTTAATCACTAATCATTTTAATGGATCCTATGCAGTTAAAGGTGAGAAGTTAATCGAGTATCTCGAAATTCTCAAAAAATTAGTAGGATATTTCGATATTTTCACACTTGAATAGGTACCAATAGAGGATAATGTTGAAGCTGATGCCTTGGCGAATCTAGGATCATCAGTCAGGATACCGGAAGGAACCCGAATACCAATGTTACATATCTTATATCCTGCGACGAATCCTAAGGATAAGGAAGTACTAAGTATTCAGGATCCCGATGAGTATCCTGAGAAGGATCCCAAGTCCTGGATGGTTCCAATTATAAGATATCTCAAGGAAGGACACATCCCAAAGGATGAGAATCCTAAGGCCTTTAGAATGAAGGTATCACGATTCACTATTATAAATAATGTCTTGTATAAGAAATCTCTTGCAGGACCATATCTGAGGTGCTTAGAGGATCCCGAAACTAAGGAAGTGCTTCAGGATATACACGAAGGGGATTGTGGTAACCATACTGGGGGCAGGTCATTGTTCTCAAAGGCGTTAAGAACATGATATTATTGGCCGACGATGAGAAGAGATGCTGCAGAATATGCTCGAAGATGTGATGCATGTCAAAAACACAGTAACATATTACATCAGCCGGCCGAACCACTTTATCCTATAGCTTCCCCTTGGCCATTCATGAAATGGTGAATGGACATAGTAGGAAAATTGCTAAAGGCTCCAGGAGGAAAGGTCTTCATGTTGGCAATGACCGATTATTTCTCTAAGTGGGTCGAAGCTGAAGCATTCGTTCAGGTTAGAGATCAAGAAGTGGTATCCTTCATAAAAAGGAATATCCTGACTAGATTTGGAGTACCAGCTGAGATAATTTGTGACAATGGATCTCAATTTATAAGCAAAAGGACTACTGACTTTTGCAAGAGTTGGGGAATCAAAATGATTACATCCACACCGGTACATCCTCAAGCAAATGGGCAGGCAGAATCCTCAAACAAGATAATTGTCAACAACTTGAAAAAGAGACTAGGGGCTAAGAAAGGAAGATGGGCAGAAGAATTACCCTTTGTTTTGTGGGCTGATAGGACGACAGTGAAAAGTGCAACTGGCCAAACCCCGTTTTCCTTGGTGTTTGGAGCAGAAGCGGTGATCCCGACAGAAATGGTGATACCTACAGCGAGATCCAACCTCCGAGATCCTGCGCAGAATCCTGAAGTCCTATGCCAAGAACTGGATACTATTGATGAGACAAGAGATGCAGCAAGGCTAAGGATGGCAGCATATCAACAGAGGATATCTAAAGCATATAACAAGAATATAAGGACTAGAAGATTTCAAGTTGGAGATTGGGTATTGAGAAAGGCTTTTCAGAATACTACAAATCCTGCTGATGGAAAGTTGGCTCCAAAATGGTAACGACCCTATGAGGTTGAATCAGAATCAGGAAAAGGAGCATACCGACTCAAGAATATGGAGGGGGATATGCTACCGAGATCCTGGAATGCTATACATCTAAAACTCTATTTCAAGTGAGTATGGAATTTAAATTCTAACTCAAGATGGTATGGATTCTGTCTCTTTTATTAAATTTTAATATTATTTACTGTTTTGAACCCATTATTGACTTAAGCATCGGAGGGGTGTTAGCCAAGCTAACACCCACCTTAGCTTACGGTTGTTTTGCAGTATATGTTTCGAGATATAGCTCCAGGATATGCATTCAGGATACTTCAGAAGATTAGAGGATTGGCACCCTCTCTCACGTCTAAGGGATCCTGATCCCTTCACAGGTTTAAAGGTATTCACATTTCTTCCAAATTGGGTTTAAACACCCCGCCTGGAGCGCAAGTTATTCGGGAATAGTTCAAGGTGGTGGGACCAGTTCATGTAAAAGTGGCTGACAATTTCGTTACTATTGGCTATATCCTGAATCCTAAAGGTATATGAGGATTGATCACCCTCTCTCACGAAAGGGTATTTTCATACTCTCTAAGGTTTAAAGGTTATCACCTTTCTAAGTCTTGGAGTTTATACACTCCCGCCTGTAGTGCATGAAAATTTGGGATTTTCCAGGGTACTAAGGATTTATCTCCAGTATATTTTTGGGTTTTACCCCTGTAACACAAGAATTGTCTAAACAGTTGGAACTGATATTCAAATATTTTCTAAGTGTTTATAGACTTCATGCACAGAGGACATTCCTTCTAAAGCAATTATGAGAAGCTCAAAAGATCAAAATTGGGCTAAGTGTCTCGGACTGGGGACATCTTAGAGGGAGAAGTCGCAAAAGGGGTTGGAGTTTAATACTAGGGTTACACTCAATTCCTGGTATGATCTTTCCTTTGTGAACCTTACATGAATTGTTTAACTCTGTTTAAGGCTTAAAATATCCTGATAAGGATATATCTTTAGGATATGTCTTCAAAATGTGTTTTTGGGATACATTTCGGGATATTTGATTGGAATATTTGGGAAATGATACTTGGATTGAAAATTAATACTCTGGTCAAACAAGTGTTATCAAAACAGGTTTTAGAAAATAGACTATCTTTTATTCTTTAGAAATTTTGTCTAAAATTGTTTGGAAATTCTATTTGATAAAGGTCTTCATAAGATATCACTGAGTATATTGATCGGGATATTTTCAAAAGATAGTTGCACAAATTTTGCAAAGCTAAAATCTAAACTAAGTGATGCATGACAAAAATTAGAAGGCGACAACAAATAAGTCAGAAGGTGGTATTATTTAAAAATAAACGATGCCAGCCGATAACCAAAGGCTTCGTCCTAAAACCTAGGACCCATCCACCCTTGGTTATCAAATTGTTTTAATACAGGAAATAAAATGGTTCAACGGAAAAAGAAAATAAAATTGTTCAAATAAGCATAACTCTCAAATTTAAGGGAAATAAGTTTTAGGAGATAGCGCCTTCTTCGTTCGTGGCATTTTCAACAGCATCCGTCTCGGGATCAACCTGAGCATCCCTCTCAGCATCAGTTGGTTTTTCGACTGCCTTTGAAGATCCTTCAGCTGCAGGTTTAGCAGAAGTGCCACCGAGACTCCTTAGCTTTGTTTCCTAGGCATTGATGTCCCAAGAAGGGCATTCGAAGCCCAGTGCTTTGGCTTCGTGGGCCATCTTTAGCCTGGCCTAGAGAAGGGAAGTGATGACGGAACTTTTAAGGCTTTCCCGGTAGCTGATCATATCCTGTTCGTGTTGAGCATGGGTAGCATTAAGATCGGCTTGGGCCTCGAGAGCAGCTTTGTTGAGGGCGGCCTGGTGTTCTTGGGTCATAGCCTTGAACTTGCCTCATAATGCTGAGATTTGGCGGCTGCAATCATACCCTGATCAGAGATGGTAACTTCGGCTTTCTTCAACTTGGATTCAAGCGTCTTGTTGAGCCCACAGGATTCTTGATATAAATGAACCAGACGTTCGAGACCCTGCAACGTATGAGGACAGGTATTGGTTTTAATAAATACTTATAAGTGGTATAAGGTGCAGGGTATGGCTCAAGGATATTAACCTGGTTGAGAAAAGAAGTCATGAATCCGCTTGCCTCAATGAACCCGTGATTCTCATAAGGGAATGTATCAGAGATAACAGGAGAATCAGGCTCTTTCCTTTTACGAGAACTTGAACTCCGGGGCTTAGTAGCTGGCGAAGGTTTGGGAATGATGATGGCCTTGGAGCTGTTGGGCTTGGATGAGGCCGTGGCCTTGGGACTAGGTTCCTTCTTGATCTGGACCTGATCAGAATAACTGTCCAGCTCATCAAGGTTGAAAACCTCAAGGATCTTGGCTGGTGCTGCATAAAGGGAAAAGTCCTACATCCTTATTACTCTTCGTTATATTATATTACATTAATTAATCGTTTCAAAACTAACCCTTACTAGACATTTCGGATGATGAATATTGGCTGGAACTCGGGATATGTGTGGTAAAACTCCTGTCACTTGCAGGCAATTGGTAAACTGCTTCGATTCTTTTTTCTGATTCCGTAGTAGGGGGAGCTACTTCCTTAAAATTCACTGCGAAAAGATTAAATACGAAGATATTAGCACAAGATAGAAGTCTAGAAGTACATGGGGACATTCATGATCCTACCGGTGGTTAACCACTCCACCGGAAGACTAGCACCCTCATGAATGGAGTCTCGTTTGATGAAGAAGAACTTGCGTTGCCATCCATCTTCATTTTTGGTGGCTTTAAGAATAAGCGGTTTGCTGGAAGTTGAAAAGAGCAGGAACCGACTGGAACCGTGGGATCGGAGGCGGTAAGCGATTGGCATATCTTCGATGCAGAGGTCGGGATAGTGAAGGTTTTTAATTTGGTTGAGCACGATTAATACTCTCCAGACCATGGGCATGGTTTTGGCAAAGGAAATACCGGTAGTCCGGAAGAATTGCATCATGAATTCTGGAAATGGATACCGAAGACCTAGCGAGAAAGGGTATGCTAGAAAACAGACCCAATCAGTAGAAGAAACATCTGATCGAATTGTTCGATCAAATGGTCTAAAAATCGTGCCATCGGGGAAAGCGCCGGAGGCTCTCAACGTCTCAATGTCTGCGTTATCAAAAGCACAGATCTCCTTCTCGGGATTTTTGAGAAGGTTTTGCTGAACGAAGGATTCCGACGATTCACCGGTCTGCGAATGGGCTACAATAGCCATCGGAGGAAGAATAAAGTTAACAGAAAACGTGGAAGGGATAAGTGATTACCTGGAGATTCTGTTGATGATATCTGCTTCTCAAACAAAAAGAGAGAAGATATAGGAGCATTGTAGATGTCCATCGAGTAAAAAGCGCGTTGGAAGTTGTATAGTGCAATCTTGACCGTCATTTCGAGTTAATTGCCTCGGTTCGCGAGACAGGATTTTTAAAATATATCCGTTGGATTGGTATACCAACAGATATATTTTGGGGACAATTGTTATGGGTCATTTTCTGAGCATATATATCCTGACTAATATTCTGCTTTTGATTGTTTACTTGTGATCAGGATACCGGATCAGGATATTGGTAACGTCCTGGTGCGATATCCTGGTATTAACTAAATTAACCACGTGTAGGTTAGAAGCTGTGAGTCACTAATGGTCAAGTGGACCTCTTCTCCTTAAGACTCGGGCAAACCATTTATAAGAGAGACGTTGAACCCGAAAGACCAGGTCTACAATGTTCGTATGGGGAATATCCGCCGAATCCCGGTTTGATAGGGTAGTTTGTTAAATTTCTTTTACTATAAATAGATGGATCGGATCAGATTAAGGCACGCAATTTCACTTATACTCCTTTTCTCTAGCTACTAGCAATCACTACACACAAACACTTGTACTCGAATTACCTTGTAACACCTAGTTGATCCGCATCACATCCTGCACTGTATCCTGATATTCGAAGTAATAGAAGAACAAGGCAGCTGCGATTGTCAGCTCCCGAGGTTTTGTGCCGGCGATCTAGATTGATCAAGGGCTTTCCTCGTATATCTTGTGTCACCTCTTACAATTTTTGCTCATTGTTTGATCATACATACAGCTCTATATATCGAGCCGTATCCTTAAAACTGTTTTTACAAACAACTTAATCAGCATATTTTCAACACATATTTCTAGCACACTACCTCACTTAACTAATTTGTTCACTTAATTGCTTCGGTAATTTTTGACCAAAACAACGCCTGAATGGAAATTACCTTTTGAAATCATGTGCGATGCAAGTGACTTTGTAGTTGGAGCTGTCCTGGGACAAAGAAAAGATAAGCATTTTCACCCAATATACTACGCTAGTAAAACACTTAACGATGCACAAGAAAATTACACAACAACTGAAAAAAAAATTAGCTGTAGTATTTGCTTTTGATAAATTTCGTTCTTATCTTGTTCCTTCTAAAACGGTAGTTTATACAGACCATGCAACCATTCGTTATCTTTTAAAAAGCAGGATGCCATACGACATTTAATCAGATAGATTCTACTCCTCCTAGAATTCGACATTGAAATCAAAGATAAAAGAGGAGCAGAAAACACCGCTGCAGGTCATCTATCCCCCTTGGAAGATCCAGCTTTGGAGGCAACTAGGGACGAGCTCATCAATGAAAAATTTCCAACGGAGTCCTTAGAAATGGTGGAATACCGAGAAGAGCCATGGCACGCCGACTATGCCAACTACTTAGCTAGTGGAATAGTCGCAAAAGGTTGGTCACATCATCAAAGAAAAAAAATTCTTTGCCGATGTAAAGCATTATTTTTGGGAAGATCCTTATCTTTTCAAAATGTGTGCCTACCAACTTATCTGACGATGCGTACATGATAGTGAAGCAAGAAAAATTCTCCGCCATTGTCATGAAGGTCCATGCGGAGGACATCATGGTGCCGCTAGTACCGCATGAAAGGTATTTGATTCAGGATTCTATTGGTCAACCATTTACAAAGACGCCAAAAGTCTTATCAAGACATGTGATGCATGCCAACGATCTGGTAATATTTCTTCCAAAAACGAAATGCCACAAAATGGCATTCTTGTTTGTGAATTTTTTTATGTGTGGGGACTAGACTTTATGGGACCTTTCCAACAGTCAAAAGGAAACAAATATATACTTGTGGCAGTGGATTACTTGTCAAAATGGGCTGAAGAGAAGCTCTTCCAACAAATGATGGAAGAGTTGTGGTAAGATTCCTGAAACGACTATTTTCTCGTTTTGGAACTCCAAAAGCGTTAATAAGTGATAGGGGTACCCATTTTTGTAACCATCAACTTGAAAAAATCTTAACAAGATATGGGGTCTATCACCGGATCTCCACCGCATATCACCCTCAAGCAAATGGACAAGCCGAAGTGACTAATCGAGGTTTAAAAGAATACTTGAAAAAACCGTAGGGTTAAATAAAAAAGAATGGGCTGATAAATTAGACGACGCTTTATAGGCTTTTCGGACCGCCTATAAAACAACCATAGGTACCACCCATATAAGCTTTTCTATGGAAAAAGTTGTCATTTGCCAGTAGAAATTGCACATAAAGCCTACTAGGCATTAAAAAACGTAAACTTAGACGTAGAAAAAGCCGGTAAACATCGATTTTGTCCATTAAATGAATTATATGAATTAAGGAATCAAGCCTACTCTAACTCCGAAATTTACAAGGAAAAAAATGAAAAACTTGCGTGATAAACACATTAAACCTAATGAATTTCGAGTAGGAGATCAAGTTCTATTGTTTAATTCACGACTTCGATTATTTCCTGGTAAATTAAAGTCTAGGTGGTCGGGACCTTTTTCTATCACCCATATTTTTCCACACGATGCAATTGAATTTAAATCTCGGAATGGAATTCCATTCAAATTCAATGGACAAAGGCTAAAGCTATATCAATGATTCACTGAGGGTGATGAGGAAGAAATCTCACAACAAGCGGTTGAGGAATGAACAAGGTTTGTGCACCAACATCATATCTTGTTGGTAATGGACGTTGGGAAAGCTTCCAAAATTGGTAAGATTTCTAATACCAACTTTCGGGAAACAGGTCACTCACACGTCCATTATAAAAAATAAAAAAAATATAGAGTTTTTACCCGCCCACAGGGCCGTGGTCAGCTACTGTCGGGCATAAAAACCCTTTTTTCTTCTCATTTTCATTTCACCACGAACCGTTTCCCCTGAAAACTCTCTGGTTCTTCCGAAAATCTCTGCAGATTTTCATGTCTTTTCTCAATCCAACGTCAACAAGGTGCGATTCTATCATCTTTTGTAGTTAGTTTAACGATTTGCATGTAGTTAAACATCAAAAATTTGGGGAAAAATCAAGGGTTCTTGAACTTGAACCGAATCAAACCTCAAATTTTTTCTTAGATCTGTTAGTATTAGTATAGTTGCATGTTATAGGAACTAAATCAACTGAAGTTGCTTGTAGATTTGCCCAATTTCGAACAAAAACCTCAAACCCTTGTTTTTGAAATGAAAAAGACGAAATTGAAGGGGTAAACGGTTTGTTTTTGAAAAAACGGCACCTAGAGTTTCATTTTCGAGGAAAACCACCCCTACTCAACCAAAAATTTTCAAGTTTTCGAAATCGGCTCGCAAAATGGGATTTTTGGGAAACAGAACCCTGACCACGAGGTCGTGGTCAGCGAGCACAGGGCGTGGCTAGCAAAACTCTATTGAACACAGGGCGTGGCCAGTGGCCACGTGGCCGTGTCCAGTGGCCACTTGGCCGTGTCCAGTCTTCTGTTTTCAGTTTTCTTCAAAAATTTATCGTTTCACGCTAATTGTTTTGTGTTTTCTTCTGCAGAGATGGCCAGCAAGTTCACTAAGTTCAAGCAAAATGAATGGAACTATCAAGCCCGCTATGATGTTCTCAAAACAAGAGCCGAAGAAATACCGAGACAAGTGTGCCTCGATACCTTAGAAGCTGTGGGGCAACTAGACCGTTTCAACACCTTGGTCACGGGTCCACTAAGGGTGGCCCTCTGCACTAGACTCCATGCGGTTCCTGAGTATAGCATATAGGTCTATAGCACTCTCACGTTCAAAGCTAAAGCAGAGCCATTTGATGGAGAAGGGGTTGAGTTCCGATGTGCGGGGGAAATGCTTTCAATCTCTATTGCACAATTTAGAGTGCAAATTGGTTTGATCTCCGAGGAAGAGTCCGATAACAAAGAGAACACGGGTGGTCTCCGTGAGATCCCCACTAACATGCGACAAACGGCATGGGCTCAAATCGGGGATGGAGCATACGATCCAATCCAAACCAAGACCTCCCAGTTGCGGGACCCTCCCTACCGCTACATTCATAGGGTCCTTAGCAACTCTCTCAGTCAAAGGCGTGATAACACCAGTGTTGTCAACTTTCATGATCTGACGGTCTTGTATTGCATCCACAACCATGTTCCTCTTGATGTCCCACACCTGCTCCTCCGAAACATGCATCTCAATCAGTTGGCCTCCTCCCCGACACCTATCTTCTTTGGGCGATGGATCTACCGCCTCTAAAAGACCTTTGTTTAACGAATGCTGAAATCCTTCTGTAAGGGTCCATGGTCGGGAAAGGTAGATCTCATTCAATGTCGTTCAATGGTGGATCATCCACGAGATGGGTGACGGAACAGTCCGCTTCCACACGACTCAGGGGCATGTTTGTAACCCGCAGGAAGCTCTCGTTCTTCACGCCAACCCAATCCGTCCTCCTCCTCAATTTTATGGCCAGCCGGGTTCATCCTCTTCTCAAGGGGGTGGTTTTCCTAACTTTCAAAGTTTACATGATCTTTTGCAGGAAAACCTCTTATGCACCCACAACACCTACAACATGGCCAGCAACACCTACACCCGGGTCAGAGCAATGGAGTGCAACATCTCCGAAATGCAAGATCACATCAGCCACATCCGGGAGCACATGGTGTATCGAGGAGGAGACGATGAAGACAAGGACAAGGACTGATTTGGAGGCATTGGAGGTGGTGTGACAGTGGATGCAGCTTCTATCAGGTTAACCCTTTATCCCACGTGTTAGGCCGGTTGATCAGGATCTGTTCGTCTGGAACGTGGATGAATCGATCACGGTCAATGTGCGGAATCCATTGATCGTGTCTAAGAATCAACAGCAACAGATTCAATGTTTAAACTCGTCTGATCTTCTATTAGAATGATTGTGAAAGTACAGTAGCACCGGTAGAGAATCAGAATGACAGAGGTTCCTTACAAGTTCAGCCAAAAGTCTTAAATGACTAACACATGCTAGCTATTTATAGGAAACATCAGGGAGCTTTAAGTGTCGTTCGATCGGGTGGTGATCCGATCGGATGGTCATCCGATTGGATGGCCATCCGATCGAATGACATCAGTCAACCGTCGGACTTCACTTTTTCATTATGCGCCGATCCCTGAGTTGTCGTTTACACAAACATACATTCAATTACATACATATACACAAAAGACATACAAAGTACAAAAGAAGACTCAATGCTGACAGAAGCTACAGACATATGAACTAACAGACTCCCCCTTGGATGTAGCTGTAGTTCCTTCCAGCATAGTCTTCAGACTTTTTTCTTGCGTCTTCGTTCCTTTGCCCTCTGTCTCCTCTGTTCATCTTTTTCTTCAAGAATCTTCCTTCTAAGTGGCCTACCAACTTCATTCCAGTACTTTCTGTACTCTGGATCACCATCGCGCTTTCTATCCCATCTTGGGATCTTGTTTTCTTCCTTTTTCGATCGGTGTCTGGTCCGTTGGTGGTGGTCTCATAAGCTTGTATCTTCCGAGCTTTGCAGCTTTCTCAGCAATAGCCTTGAATCTCTGTTCGCGCTTATACTTCTTCAAAAATTCATCAATCTCCAAATCTCTCCATTTAGACTTCCAATATCTGTCGGAGTTGATGTCTTAAGTGAAACACACATCCACAATCTTCTGATACTGCATCGCTTGAGCCTTTTCTCGATTCTCGTACACAATCTTATTATAGAATAAGCAGTCGATATCCTTCTTCGAACAATTTACAAGCCACATAGGATCCAATATGCTGATCCTTCTTGATTCACCCTTTGATTTATCAAACAGAGATATCACCGCTTCCGCTGTGCTTTCATTGTACAACCATCCTTGAAAATCTTCATAGAAATCTTGTTCCATGGCACGTAGCGGTATGTTCTTTAAACACCTTGGCGGCTTGACATCCAAAGTAATATCTTTCTCACCATTCTCCAAGATAGTAACAATTTGCTTAGGATATTGAGGCTTCCAATCTGGATATCTCGCCTTTGATTGTTGCTTTACATAATCCCACAAGTGTTGGTCGTGTTACTTCACTTCCAAACCATAGTAAAACTGCTTTATGTTCTTTGTTTGGACCAGTTCATCAACATCCCACCACGGGAGGGTCTTTATGTCCGACAAGAACTCGAAATATTGTACCCCTTGCTCTCGTCTAATGGCATACACTTGCAAGTCTTCTAGATAGCCCCAAGACAAGATGTCACCCCATGAGATATTTTCATCATGCGTAAAGTACTGAAGCGGCCTTATAAACTTTCTTTCCTTTGGCATCACTTTAAACCACTTCTTCCTCTCCTTAGCAAGATTTTCTCTTGGTATAGTTCTCGGTACACCTTCAGTTGTTATCTTTTCAACAATCTTCCTTCTGACTTCGTCTTCGTTCTAATCTTTAAACATTTCAGCGAGTGAAAGAAACATTTCATCAACACCAGAATAATGAAAATATGTTTCTTCATCAGATGAATCAGATGCTTCTTCAACAAGTACTTCATTATACTTATCAGCTTCTTGGGCATATTTAAACTCATACTCCCTTTCTGGTGACGGAGGGATTTCATCTTCTATTTCGAACTTAAACTTCCCATCGTCTAAGCCCAACTCCTCTAACATCTCTGCTCTTGACCTAGGCACCTCTATCTCCCCCTCAAATTTAGCATGCAAGTATATAACAGTTGGTTGCGTGAGGAATACCTGGTCGGCATGTTGTTTTCTTGAAGAAGAAGAAGACTCTTGATGTTGATCCTCCTCTTGTTCATTTATCTCATCATTCATGAAGTCTTCAATCTTTTGATGAACAGACAGATTCACGATTAGCAATCCAGACGAGCCTTGATCATCATCATCTTCATTACCTTCTGGATAGTTGTCTATATACTCAAACAGATCATCATCTATCTTTTCTTCTTCCTCTTCTACCTTTTCTTCATCTTTCCATCGAAGTAACAACACTTCTTGTTCTTTTGCCTTTCTTTTTCGTTGTTCTACTTGCACTCGGCGAATGAGATCATCATAATTGAAAGATGGAGAGGACTCTCCAACAAGAACAAACCCCTTAGGATCTTCTTCAGCATCAACCATTTCAATGTCAGCTTGACTCGAATATCCACCAGCTTCTTGAGTCTCAATGATTTCGGTTTTCTTCCTTTGAGTTGCTTCTTCAGCCAACCTTCTTTCTCTTTCAATTCGTCGTTCTTCGGCCTTTTTGATTTCAATGTTGTTGTAGACAGAGTGAACATCGATGCCCAAGTGACTTTCCATCACTGTATACAACATAGTAAGTTATTCATCTTTCATTGCTTTATCGGCCTTCATCACTTCCATTTCAAGCTTTATCGCCTTGATCTCATTTCCTGACGCTTCATGTAGTTCACTAATCAGCTGATTCAGTGACTTGTTTATCTCATTCAGCTTCACATTTTGCACATGCAGATCGGAAATTTATGATTGCAGAACATCAAAGGGCTTTGCATTATCTTCAACATCACCTTCCATTCTCTTTATCTTCTTAGCTTGCTTGATCGTGACTTTCTTTATCTCTTCATTTGTTTTCGTCAACTCTTCAAGCTGTCTCTTCAACTCATCAAGATCTGCTTCAGCTTTAGCCTTTTCTTTCTCAAGCATACTCACTTTCTTCTCCAAGGCTTTAACTTACGCATCATGAAACATGTCAAAATCATCACCAAGAATAAAATCATCTTTAAGTTCACCTCTAACATTCAGAAATCCTTCAAACATATCTGGAAGTGTTATTTTCTTTGGTTGTGAGGATTCTGGAACTTCAACATTTTTTGGTGGTGGTGGTGGTGGAGGTGTAGATACTCTAACTCCAGTAATCTCAACATCTTCATCATCACCAACATTCTTTTGAACTTCAACTTCAGGAATTTCAACATTCTGCACCTCTGGCTCTTTAGGAATCTCAACACTTTGAACTTTTTCAGCTTCAAGAACCTTTGAAATTTCAATATGCTATTCTTTCTTGCCACCTTGATCTTTAGGTACAGAAGCACCACCTTTTCTTGCCCGTACATTCCTCGGTATAACCCCAGACTGTACTGTCTTTGGCTTTATCATCAGCTTCTTTGTCTCTTCAACTGATGGAGTGTAAGTAGTATCTTCATCGTCAGAACCTTTCTTTTTCTTTGTAGGCTTCTTTTTCAATTGAGCCTTTCCATGACCAAGTGTTGCCATATCAAGTTCTGTCTCTGTCTTAGTAGACTCATCATCTGCCTCACTAGAATCATCACGAGCAACACCTTCAGGGTCTGTTTCTTTAACACTTTCAGTTGGAACACTTGAACTTTGATTTTTAGCAATTGTAGCTTCAGTGAGCTTTATGTACTGTTCAAATGTCACTTTTTTCAAGTCAATCCCTTGTTGAGAGATATCAGCTGGATTCACCACTGGTTCATCTCTTAAACTTGATTGTGACTCCTTTGAAGGCCCTGCAAAACAAACATTAAAGCATTCATTAGAATAATATAACAATTTAAAGTTCTAGCTTCTCTTATGACTCCCCCTTTCACTATACCCTTAACAATAATCTTCGGTGTTGGATCCTTAGGAATAGGAACAACTGGGGATGTCTTTGGAGTTCCCTTTCTCTTGCCATCTTTCACAAACCAATAACGCAGTTTCTTTTCAACCATTTCACTCATCTTATCATCTTCATTCTCAGAATTACTATTCGCATGCCTCCATGCATCATTCTCTGGAGCTACATATGCTGGATTGTCAATTCTGCATATCATTCTCCTAACTCTTGGTTCAGGTCCTTTAGACAATCTGCTTATAGTATCTGTTGTCATGTTCCTTAGACCTAATACATCATCATCATCCTTTGGAATATCTTTAACTAGATCATCTATCATCATCATGATGAATCTAGGATACATGATGTACTTTCCATTTCCAGCTCCAACATTTTCTACCAAATATTTAAATATTACTTGTGATACATTGTATGGCCTGTTCAGCACCAGACAAGTAATAATGTTCATGAGATAATCAGAAGTTTCGTCATAAGCACCCTTCCTGTGAGATAAAGCATGCAGTACGCAGTGGATCATAAACTTGTAAGGTTTAGTGAACATTGTTTTGATCATTTTCCCGTTCAAGTGCCCTGTAAAACCCATCCTTCACCATAAACCTTTGCATAGACGTTCAGGAATAATGGTAGGATCTTCATCACTGTCTCCTAACTCCAACACTCGTCTTAAATCACCAACATTGAACTTAATCTCTAAATCTATGTCCTAACCATTTTCGTCCTTCTTTCTTACTGCTGAATAGATCATCTTTTCCTTTTCCGCATATCTTACTGAACTCCAAAACCGTCTAACATGTGATTCATATACAATGGTTTTATCAGTTAAGGCTTTAGCAATCTTGCTCTCTCTCAAAACCTTTGCTATTACTTTGAACGAAGTATTGTCTGTATAATGTGCATCCAGCAAACAATAGATGTTGTGAGATTTATCCCAATCTGAAGCTTTTCCCTGCACAAATATACAATGTTAACATTAGCACAAAGTTCGAGACATAAAGACACTAGTGATGAAAATTTTAAAATCTCAATTTTTTTCTAACACTGGAGCTCTCTCTATGTATAGTACTGAGGATCAGATGGCTGTCCGATCGGATTGCCACCCTATCGGATTGACATCTTATGCAATGAATAGTCAACTCAAGTCAAATGCATATGGATCGGGAGGCCATCCGATCGAATTGCCATCCGATCGGATTGTCACTCGTTCCTTGTGACAAAACATGATGGAACCTTTGACCAGTCAACACTTTGAGAATGAGAAATGAATCGGATGGTCATCCAATCGGATTGCCACCCGATCGGATTGCCACTCGATTATTGTGACAATTTAGAACAGTTGGAACTTTTGTCATTTTGTGATTGGAATCGGGTGGTCATCCGATCGGATTGCCACCCGATCGGATTGCCACTTGATCATTGACAAGGTTGCACAGTTAATGAAAATTTTGTCCTTTAGTGATGAGAATAGAATGGATGTCCGATCGGATTGCCACCCGATCGGATTGCCACTCTATCCTTGGCATGTGATGAACAGTTTCAAGAATGTGTGCTTTGAATTAGATGGTCACCCGATCGGATTGCCACCCGATCGAGTTGCCAAATTTTCCAAACCACTTTGTGAACAGTAAAAGCACAAGAAACGAGGCAAACACTTAGAATATTTTACAAACATGAAGTGCTATGGATCGGATGGCCACCCGATCGGATTGCCATCCGATCGGGTTGCTAAACTATCCAAAGAACACTTTAACAGTTAAATGCACAAAATCCAAGGTATCATATCAAACATTTAATGCACAAATTTCAAGACAACTCACACTTAAAAAAATATTCAACTCAAACATGCATTGGATCGGGTGGTTATCCGATCGGATTGCCACCCGATCGGGTTGCCACTCGTTCCAAGAACAATGAAGAACACATGAATAGATCTATGAACATCAAAAAATTTCTAATCTAATCATCGAATTGAACATAGATCCATGTAGAGAATTCAAAGGCGATCAAAACCCTATGTTCATATTGTTCTAACTTGTCCTATTCTGTGATTAATTTGACAAAAACTACTCCGACAGCCGATACCTTTAAACTTCAAATCATCAAATTTTAACAAGTTTTGGCAAAAATTGAGACGGTAAACTAGTAGATCTAAGTATCTAGGTCCAAGTTAATAACCCTAGGCACTTAATTTGTCTACCAAGTCCAAGTTAATGACCTTGGTTGACCCGAAACATAGCAAACTGACATTTCGTTCAAAAAAAATTTTAAACATATTTTGATGAAAAATTATAAGTTTCAACTTAATGAACTTGCATTGACTTTGCATTTTACCAAGTTTTTCATGATTAGCACCCAACCCTGTTGTCCAGCTCAGAAACTTCCTGCATCTGCTTCAAAACTTCGAGTCTGAAGATCAGCATTCTACCTTGGTTTGTCGATAAAACTAAAGCAGAACTATAGAATCTTTTTGGAATTTTAAGAAAGTTTAAGACTAGAAAACTATGAAATCTTTTTGGGTTTAAATGCTAAACAGAAATGAAATGAAATGCAGTAAATGTAAACTATTTACAAACATGATTTTGGTGAGCGCGTCAGGGGATCATATCAGCTATCGACAAGCTACAAGTACCGTTAAGCTTGATAACATACTCAGTATTAAACCATTCACTTGGATTGCCGATATACTGATCCTTTTAAGTCTTTACACAAATTTCAATCTATTCAAGATACGAATTAGTGTTTTAAGAGCTTAACTTATACGTGTGTCCCACCTCAGAATATACTCTCGTATCCAGACTTTCTATATTCAGTCTTACAGGTGAACGTACAATAATGATATCTGTAAACGGGTAATGCGAGACCATGAGAGCTCAGGTTAGAACTTCCGTTCAGACAAAGAGATGATGGCTCGACTTTTGGTGTGTCCCGTTTGGGGTTCTTTTCTTCAACAGCACATGATTAGCATTTTGCAATGTTTCATCATTTTTTTATGCTGAGGGTAGGCTTTAAGATTTAAAGCAGTGCAGAGTATTATACGAGAACTAGGCTATTGCTTCCACAAAGTCAGAAGTCCTGGTATAATACCCCAGATATCATTACGCACATAGACCTAGTATGTCAGAAATAGAAAAATCTTTCAAACAAGATTTCAGGGGTTACCTATATATCCGAGAGATGTTCCCCACAAAATAAGCAAGAAATGTTTTTAGGTTTATATCCAAACAAATCTACTAATTGTATAAAAACCTACCGTCATATCATTAGCGAGACTGTTTAACGCCTTTTAATCATTACAACTCTTTAGCATACTGTAACTGTCTAGCTGATGTACTATCATTTCCCCTTTTTACACAAACTCTTTTTGGGTTTTCTATTGTTTTTGGGTTTTGAAAATATCTCATGTTTTTGGATTTTTTTATTGTTTTTGTATTTTCTGAAAATATTATCTATCTCCCCCTAAATACCAAAACAACTAAAAATACGACAAACCAATGCAGTCTGCTTTTCAACATCATCTGCAGTGGTACCTTTATCAACGCTAAGAATCTCTTCCGCAACCGACAACAGCTTCATACCATTTAGTTTTAAAAGATATTGAAAACGTGATCTATCAAAAGCTTTGGTATGTAAGTCTGCTTTCTGTTCGTCGGTGTGGATTTTATCAATTCGTATCAACTTCTTCTCGAAGCAATCTCGGATGAAGTGATGACGAATTTCAATATGTTTGGTTTTAGCGTGATGTGCCAGATTTTTTGTTATGTTTATTGTTGCCTCATTATCAATAAAGATAGGAGAAGTAAGAAATTGCAAACCATAGTCATGCATCTGTTGCTGAATCCACAGGATCTGAGAGCAGCAACTGCTGGCAGCTACATACTCTGCTTCACATGTCGACAAAGCAACAGAAGTTTTCTTCTTACATTGCCACGTGACCAATCGGGGTCTGAAAAATTGGCATCCTGTAGTTGTTGATTTAGCATTGACTTTGCAGCAACCCAAATCAGAATCAGAATACCCTTCAAGCGTAAAGTCACCGTCTTTTGGATACCACAACCCCAAATGATTGTCATTTGGGAAGCTCTGGTACTTGACTGAAATCGTGCCGTGGGGCAGCTTGGGTACATGATATCGGGTCTTGATGCCGTCAAATACATTAGCGATCCGATCATGGGATCATGGAGCGGTACAACGTTTCATCAACCTTCTCTCAAGTGAGATCAGGATTAATCCCATGATTCGTGGCTAATGGGGTGGACATAGGAGCAGTTCCGGACATTCCAAATTTCTCTAGAACATCATGAACATACTTCGTCTGATGTATAAAGGTTCCCTCAGGCATTTGGTCGACCTGCAGCCCTAAGAAGAACTTCATCTCACCCATTGAAGACATTTCAAACTTCTGCTTCATAACTTTTTCAAAATATTTGCAGAGTTCATCATTTGTTGACCCAAAGATTATATCATCAACAAAAATCTGGACTATCAGAAGATGACCATCGACTTCTTTAGTGAAGAGGGTAGCATCCACTTTTCCTCGGATGAAGCTGTTGGCTAGCAGATGTTGAGAAAACATCTCGTACCAGGCTCTCGGGGCCTGATGCAAACCATACAGCGCTTTGTCTAGCAGATAGACCTTATCTTTGTGGATTGGGTCGGTGAAGCCCGGTGGTTGTCCGACATATACCTCTTCCTTTACCTTTCCGTAGAGAAATGCCGATTTGACATCTAGCTGATACATTTTGAATCCTTTCGATGAAGCAAATGCTAAGAAGATTCTGATAGCTTCAAGTCGAGCTACTGGAGCATATACTTCAGTGAAATCTATCCCCTCCTGCTGACTGAAACCTTGGACCATGAGTCGAGCTTTGTTGCGAACAATAACCCCTTTATCGTCCCTTTTACACTTAAACACCCACTTCGTGTTTGTCTTCCTATGACCGTCAGGTAGATCCACGAGTTTCCAAACACCAAGTTTCTCAAACTGACTCAGCTCCTCTTGTATAGCGATGACCCATGAATCTTCAGTCAGTGCTTCCTTATAGATTCTCAGCTTAATCTGCGAAATGAAACAACTGAGTAAAAATTCAGTTTGTAATGGAGCAACTTTAGAATAAAAACTGAGTAAAGGCCATGGTCAATTTGTCGTCTGGTGCGGACTCCTAACTGCAGCTCTCCTATTATCAACTCTTTTGGATGGTATGAAAGAGTCCTCGGCATCACCTCGCCAGGAACATCCACCTCGCCTTCCAAATTCGTAACGTTCTGATTCGCAACTTGTTCATCGTCAAGAATGGTCTGATCTGAAGATTGAATTTGCTCCCCCTCAGACTCTGAATCACCACGATCAAATGTTGGCCTATCATCAGATTCTGAATTATCATTAACCACCGTCTGATTTTCAGGAGCAGGTTCAGGTTCCAAAGTAGTCGGAGTTTGCTGAACTTCATCATTCTCTCCAGCGTGACTTGAACCAGCTTCATCATCATTGGAAGTTTGTCGTTGAAGTTTAGAAGTTCCTGCTGGGAATCTTTCCTGAGATGCTTCATATTCTCTTAATATATCCAACTCATTAAGGAACTCTGGATCTTCTTCTAACTCAAATGAATCCCATAGAGTATCGTAGTTGAATCGCCATGAGTCTGCGGGCTTCTGTGGTGGCATTGTATAACCTTGACACTCAACACGCTGTGCTTCGACGATCCGCTTTAGACTTGGAACAAAGACTCTTCTGAGAGGACTAGCATATCCTACGAAAATACCTTCAATGCTCTTTGAACCAAACTTGCCATCTGGATCTAGAACTGTGCAGGGAGACCCGAACGGTTCCAAATACTCGAGATTAGGCTTGCAGTTATTGATCAATTCGAAACATGTCTTGTTATGCTTTTTCACAGTTAGAACCCAGTTCAGAGTATAGTAAGCGGCTGATACTGCTTCTGCCCAGAAATTAATAGGTAACTTGGAATCAGCAAGCATCGTCCTAGCCATTTCGATCAGCGTTCTATTCTTTCTTTCTGCGACTCCATTTTGTTGCGGAATATATGGTGCGCTGAACTCTTGCAGTATACCTCTTCGACCACAAAATTCTTCCATTTTGTTATTATTAAATTCAGTACCGTTATCACTTCTTAATCTTCTAATACGTGTTCGGTACAAATTCTCAATTTTTCTGAAAAGTCTCAGCAAACTCTCAAATGTTTCATCTTTTGACTTCAAGAATGACACCCACGAGAATCTCAAATAGTCGTCTTTAACTACTAAGCAGTAGAGATCACCAGTTATGCTTTTGACATTCACAGGACCAAAGAGATCCATATGAAGTCTTTCTAACGGTCTCGAGACTGAGTTCATCTTTTTGCACGGGTGAGATTTCTTTCATTGTTTACCTTTAACACAACTAATGCACTCCCCCTCAAGATGGAAACTCTTCAAGTGAACACCTTTTACCAAATCGTTATGCACCAGGTGGTTCATCTTGCGCAGGTGAATGTGGCCCATCTTCTGGTGCCACAATATAGACTCCTTTTCAGTGGCTCTTGACATGAAGCAGTGAGTTTGACCCGTGGTAGTCATAGCAATGCTCATATCCAACATGTACAGATCATTAACTCTCGGTGCTCTCATGATGATCCACTCCTCGGGGATGACAAACCTCGGATTTAGAATCAGACATTCTTTATCTGTGAAGTGTGTCGAATACATTCTATCACAAATTTGAGAAATGCTTAGAAGATTGTTCTCTAGTTCGGCGATCTAATTGACTCTTTCAAACGTGATTACACCATTCGATAACGTTCCTTCACCAACAATACGACCTCCTTGATTACCAACATATCCACCATTAAACCCTCTAACATCATATAACAGGGCTTTTCTCCCCGTCATGTGCATGGATGCTCCACTATCCATTATCCAACGTGAGATAGATCTTGGGAGCTCCTGCACATTTCGAAATACTTTGTTAGATTTTGAAGCAACCCAAGCCTCTTTCGACTTAGATAGCTTGATGTTTAGGCGTGTGGTTTTGGTGTACAGTGGTGGGAAATTCTTGTCATTCATTTTCAAGCTTTCTTCAGACCCAATCTCAACCTCTTTATACAAAAAGAATTCCTTTTCCTGAGGTTGACCAGATGATTGGTCTTTCTTCGGAACATACTTCTTCCCTGGTGGGGTAGAAGTTCGTTTATCAAGTTTCTCATATAAATCCAAAGGTACATTCATCTTCTTAGTTGAAGATGATTGTTTTGCGGACACAGAAACCTTTGGTTTTGAAGAACTTGTTGTTGTAGCTTCAGATTTTGGCTTCCATGTTTGTTGCGAAGAGGCGACCCGTTTGTAAAATTTATCAGTTTTAGTTACCGACTGTTTTACGGGTTCAGTTTTGACTTTGATGTTTTCTTTTTGCAAAACTTTCTTCGCAACAAACATTGGAGCTTTCCCTTTTACATCGTCTTTATTCTTTGGATTCTTGACAACCACAGACTTAGGCTTCGAGTTGGTGCACTTTCGTGCAATGTGTCCAACTTTGTTCCATTTAAAGCACGTGCGGGTGTCAACTTCCCGACTTTTGCCTTCGGTCTGAGGTTGTGAGGCCTTTTTCTCAAAGAATTCTTTGTTTGATTTCGAAAAGATTTCCGACTCTCATTCGGAAATTGAACTTGATCTTTTGACAAACACTTTCTTTTCGATAAACTTCTTGTTTTGAAAGTTCCTGTTCTGATTATTCTTACCACCCTGATAACCTCCCGACCATCTGTTTTGATAGTTATTGTTAAAACGTGGTGGAACAGCAGGTTTCTTGTAGTAAGCTTTGTCTTTTTCAAAATTTAACATTCTTTTGGAATTCTTCAAACCCTCAACTCCAGAAACATCAATTTCAACCAATTTGAAAACCTTTTTCAACTTGTCAACTTTCACATTTTCAAGTGGAAATTCAAGATCCGAATACAACTTATCAGAACCAAACATCTTGTACATGACAAGAGTAGGTTCATCACTTGAGTTGTTTTGGGATTTTAATTTCGGAATGTAGTTGTTTAGAAAACATTCTTCGTCTTCAGTCGAGTCACTATCAGATTTTAAAACGTTTTCAACCACATTTTTTACGACTTTCGACTGAATACTGTCTTCATCAGACGATGAAGTGAATGTGACATCGATTGTTTCTGGAAGTTTTACATCATTTGTTTCATCATCATTATCCAACCCAGATTTTTTCTTTGAAGAATTGTTTAACACAGGCGGTGGAACTTGGTGATAACCAACTCCAGTTCCATCAGAGTATACATCTTCACCAGCCTTGTTCTTTCCAATGGGTTTTGGAACTATATGTTGAAGATCAAAGCTCGCGGAGCTGTAATTGTTTAGTTTCAGATTAATTCTTTCATTTTCAATCTTAGCTTCCAGAAACTAAAGCTTAAGATTAGCAATCTTGTCAAGCTGCTGGTTGATTTGCTTTTCTTCTGATTGAAGAACACCAGATAATTGAAAATTCTCTTTAGAAGTTTTACTATTTCGCTCATCAGAATCTTTGATTGTTCTTTTCAGTTTCTCATGATTTCTAGCAAGTTGTCAGTTTTCATGAATTAACTTCTCATTTTCTTTCCTAAATCGTTCTACATCACTTTTATCCTTTTCAATTTTCTCAGTCAATTCTTTTATTCTTTCATTTGAAGCTCTCACAAGTTTATCACGACTTAAAAGTTGGTCTTCAACCATTTTGACTTTTGCAGCCAACTCTTCAGTCTTTTTAACTACGAGATATGCATTTGTGATACAAACGTTGCATTTTTTCATGCAATTTTTGCAGTCACTTTTCTTTTTACCCTTTTCAGTCTTACCTGACTCATTTGTTGAACTACTACCACTGACCTCATTTGTTGACTTAGACGCAGACTTGGAATCTACCTCTAATTCCTTTGCCATCAGCACTTTGTCTGCCATCTTCGTCAGGTTCTCTGCGGTCAATTCCTTTATTGTGTCGATAATGTCATCATCGACTTTCTTCGACTTTTGCTCTTCCTCTTCAGCTTTCCTTGCTTGTTCTCTCTCTCTCTCTCTCTTCATCCTCTAGCTTCAACTGTTCAATGAGAGTTTCAACTACAAGTGTTGATGGTTTAGCAATTATGTTGCCTCTTGGGTCTAAATAACATTCTCGATCTGGATCCCATTGGTTTGCCTTCTTGGCCTCTTTCCAAGCTCGATAGTTTCTATCCTTCATGGTTTGAGCTAACATCTTCCGATAGGTGTATTTGTGCTGTTCGGTTCGTGTATCTATGTATGGTTTAACTTTTGCCATGAACGCATATCATACAGCATCATCTTCTGGTAGAAATTCACTCTAGTCAAAACCCTCGTCATCATGAATTACTGCTAAGGATCTCGAATTTTCTTTAGGAGCTTCTTCAATTTGTTTCATTCTTGGCGGTTCTTCCTTGTTGCGATGATACACAGTTTTTTTATAATAATCATCGTGAAATGGATTCGTTGTTTCGTCTGAAGCTGCATTCTTACATTCTCTCTTGAAGTGCCCTTTTTGTTTGCACTTAAAGCAAGTAACCTTCGACGTATCGAATCCCAACTTCTTTGAAGGCCCACCAATCGAATTTCTCCCGGTTATCTCCATGAACCTTTGAGCACGTCGAATAACGCTAGCCATACACCAGCGTATGTCAATGAATTCCATTTCTTTGGGATCGATTTGATCATAATCTTCTTTGGTCAAGTTTGTGTTCCCGATTTTCCCAGCTACCAAGCTTTCATAAGATTCCAGGATTGAAGCAAAAAACACCATCTGCTGCTTAGCTGTTTCTTCGTTAAAGTTTTGAGCATTGTTGAGATTTACAGCTATGTTGCACTGGAAGACATTTTTCGGAATGTTCTGCTGCTGCTGACTTCCTGAACTTGATGAAGACGACCCTCCATGATAACCACTGCTTGGAACTGAACTGCCAATTTCTTTCTCTTGATTCGGTGTGCTTGAACTCTCAGCTGAGAACGCAGTCTTTGGTGAAGCATTTTTAGGTATCATACTACCCCCTATAGTACAAATTGACATTTTGTTGGTACGGGGTGTTGTTAACTTTATTCATCTTCTTGATCTCAAGTTCATGACTTTCAAACCTCTCTATCAGCCAATCAACACTCATATCAGACATCTTCATAGTGTTCTTTAGAACCAACCCATAATACTGCCAATCCGTTTCTTTAGGTAAGGATTCAAACAGTTTCTCGACCATCTCTTCTTCAGTCACTGTGATACCGTGTCTTGCAAGCTCTATCCTCAGATGACAGAAACGCTCAACCATCTTCAGCACATTTTCATTCCTCATACATGCAAACAAATCAAACTCCTTCTTTACAAAAGTTTCTTGTTTTTGACGATATCTGCTCCTCCAATACACTTTTTCTCTAACTTACTCCATAAATATTTTGCATTTTCATAAATGATCAATGAAATGATATCATCCCTAACAGACTGATGTAATAGTGCTATACATTTCTGTTCAGCAACAAATATCTCTTGATCACCATCATTCAAATTTTCATAATCTTTCCTTCCAAGATTGAAACCGTGTTTCATACATTTCCAGCTTTGATAAGCAAACGCCTTCAACCAATCCTCGAATCTGTTTGCCCATCTGCTATAGTCTTCGATTGCCATCAGTTTGGGCGGCTTGTTGTAAGTACCGTAAGCGTTGTCCACACTCAGTGAGTCGGTAATCGCCTTCTTCAGATTAGGATTAGTGTTGGAGGTATTTGTTGATGCGTCCCCGGTGTTGTATGCAAAAACTTCGCTAAATGGGTTTAGGAATTCGTCTCCCATTGTTGAGTACCTAAAAATTTCAAACACTTAGACAAATTATCACAAGTTTCAAAAGTTTCAAACAAATGCACTTGAATCGAATGGTGATCCGATCTAGTGGTGATCTGATCGAGTGGTGATCCGATCGGGTGGTGATCCGATCGGACAACACAGGAAAGTACAAGTGTCAACTAAGCAAGTATCGGTTGGCTACTCGATCGGGTGGTGATCCGATCGAGTGATCGTTCGATCGAGTGCCATAAAAACTTTAAAACTTTAACCTCAACCTTTCACCGATCGGATGGTGATCCGATCAAGTGACAAGATGACGTCAGCTGATGAAACTTAAACAACAATGCTGCACCGATCGGATGGTGATCCGATCGAGTGACACTGATGACGTCAGCAAGCAAATATCAAGAACAGACTATGCCAATCCGACCGGACAGCTGTCCGATCGGGTGGATGATGTCAGCAAGAACGAAACATTCATCATGGTTTTTGATAGATTTGATTCAGTTTTAGGTTGAATTTTTTTATGAAAATATGAGGGATTGATCATTGAACAATTGCGAGTCTAATGATATCAAATTTGTCAAATTTTGTCCGTAAATTCCCGTACAATTTTGAGTTTTTCTCGTTTTTAAGGTGTAAAAGTGTAAAACACAGCAAGAAATGAGTAGAAGATGAGAAATTGGTCAAATTTCCGGTGAAATTCGACTAAAAACGGCAAAGAATCGCCGAAATTCTGGTGAATTTGCAGTTGTTATCTTCGATTCAGCCTCTTGTGGCTCTGATACCACTTGTTAGGCCGGTTGATCAGGATCTGTTCGTCTGGAACGTGGATGAATCGATCACGGTCAATGTGCAGAATCCATTGATCGTGTCTAAGAATCAAGAGCAACAGATTCAACGTTTAAACTCGTCTGATCTTCTATTAGAATGATTGTGAAAGTACAGTAGCACCGGTAGAAAATCAGAATGAAAGAGGTTCCTTACAAGTTCAGCCAAAAGTTCTAAATGACTAACACATGCTAGCTATTTATAGGCAACATCAGGGAGCTTTAAGCGTCGTCCGATCGGGTGGTGATCCTTTCGGATGACATCAGTCAACCGTCGGACTTCACTTTTACATTATGCGCCGATCCCTGAGTTGTCGTTTACACAAACATACATACAATTACATACATATACGCAAAAGACATACATAGTACAAAATAAGACTCAATGCGGACGGAAGCTACAGACATATGAACTAACACCACAAACAATTGACTGGCCTGCGTGCCAAAGTTAGAACAATTTACTTTCTTTAACACTTTTATTTTTCTGCATTTTACTTTTCTTTTATGTGTGATGTGGATGATTAACTTTGGTATGTTTAGGTTGTTTGTTATGTATTTTGTGGTGTGGTATTTAAGCAAAACAGGTACCCAGGAAGCTTGGATGCACTAAGTATTAGTGCTACCTAAGCCCGGAAACCCGAACCAAAGGCCACGGACCTGTTTTCATTGATTGCAGACTGTCACCACGGGGTCGTGCTCAACCAGCACGCCCCCGTGTCCACCCTTCTGACCTGCAGTTTTTCTGAAACTTGCCCACCATGGGGTCGTGTCCACCAGGCACGCCCCGTGGCCAAATTCTATAAGTTTCTGTTACTGGCACTCTGACCACGTGGCTGTGCTAAGCCTGCACGAGGCTGTGGCCAGGTGTCCAGTAACACCAAACCTTGTTTTTCAACACCTTTTTACACATTTAATCAACCTAAAAACTTATTTTCGGGACACATTGAGGACAATGTGTAATTTAAGTATGGGGGGTGCTAAAACCTTGAATTTTGCAAGTCTTAATAACAAGTCTTACACAAAACTCTATTGGAACCGCTAATCACCCCAAATTTTTTCAAATGTTTTTCACTTTTTTTACTTATCTTGGTTTAATTTGGGAATAACAAGTTCTAAAAAGGTTATATTTTTACAAATTTACAACCGATAGCGTCGTGATAAAAAGAACCAAAATAAGAAAATTACGAAAAGGCATGACAAATCTAATTAAAATTTTATTATATATACTTGATCACATTATAAACCCATTCCCACAACAAGTGAGTTTTGAGCCTTTATTGAGCATACAAGCATATATCTTTAAACTAAATTCTCATTTTTCGTTTCTTGTGTGAATAGCCACTTGGTTCTTACGACTCTAGAACTTGCCACGACAATACATTCCCGGTCTTTACCAACTTAAACCCAAGTAATTAAATGATGGAGGCATTAGGACTAACCTATTTTCCTTTCAACGCCATTATTTTTCATTTTTTTACCACCTACCCAAAATCCCCCTAGTTAACCCCTTTAAGCCTAAATCTTTTCATTTCTAAACCCACAAAATAAACACCCTTCACCCACCAAAACCTTTTTTCTTTTCAAACCCTTTATTTTAGTAAAAAGCTCGGTTATCTTGTGACGTCTCCTATCAAAAAAAAATCTAGCAATAAACAAACAAGTTCCTCAAAGAAACTTTGTTTGATAATTGATGTGTTCAAAATGTAACATATAAATTTCATCAAATGAGGCATAAAACTAACCCTTTTTTAGTACTAATGTTGGAAAAAGTGTGCTTTTGTCTTCCTTTTGTATTTTCAGGATTAAATGAGCTCAAATTAACAAAAGAAGCAAAAAGGCAGCTAAATCTAGCATAAATACAAGAAAAGGAACAAACGTGGCATGCCCAACCCCCTTCAACAGCATCTCCCAAAGCAAAAACAAGAAGAAAGCTGAGCAAGGGGCTGTGCCCAGCTGAGCACGGGGCGTGCCCAGCTCAGCACGGGCCGTGCCCAGCTCAGCACGGGGCAGTGCTCAGGATGGACAGCCCTGGCACTAAAGACAAACCTATAGAAGCTTCTATTGCCCACCACGGGCCGTGTCTAGTGAACACGGGGGCGTGGCGAAAGTACAGCAGGCACATTAATTGTAATTGCGAATTACAATTAATGAAGAGAGATAGAGTCAGACAGGCACGGGGGCGTGTCCAGCGGACACGGGGCCGTGCCCAGCCCTCTGTTCAGCCTATAAATAGGAGTGCTTGGTTTCATTTCAACTCATCCCTTGGCACACCACCTCTCTCACACTTCATCCACCACTCACCACCACCATAACACCATCATCCACCACCATCATCCATTGTCCATCGTAGAGTGTGTGAGTCGTCTCGGGATCCAAGATTGATCGTAAGAGTTCTTGACAATCAAGGCCATGTTTGCCTAAGTCTCTTACATCACTTGGTGAAGACAAAGTGTCTAGTATAATACTTTTTATTTCTAATCTTTTGCACTTTTTATTTGGTTTTGTATTAATGACTTTAATAACTAGTTACTTATGTTGAAGGTGATCTTTCCTTATCGTTTGTCCGTGGTGTCTTGGCATTATTTTACTGTCTATATAAAATAAAAGATTTTCACCATTCATATCTCCACGGTCTATATGGAGGTATGTTGGCTACCTGGTCGGGGGTTAAGGGAACGGTTTGGTAAAGGTCTTGCCATTGTTCAGCGTTTAGAGGTCCTGCAATGGACCTGGGTCAAATTTAGTAGGACCTCCTTCAATGCTTCACGGTATTGGATGGCGGGGGTCTAAACTCTTTGATCCCCTCATAAGTTAACTACTATTAATACTATAACCCGGCTATTTAGGACTGTATCCCTGCTGACTCAGACTACTTAGCCGAGGGTAACGTCACCTCCAAAAGTGGGGCCTACCACAATATTGCATTAATAACTTAATTCATTATCTTCCAATAATCCACCCTTTTAGGATTGTATCCTTGCTGACTCAAACTACTGGGGTGAGGGTAACGTCAGCTTCAAAAGAGGGGTCTACTACAATAACTAAGATAATCTCTTAATTATGTGCAAAAGTGCGGAAATAATCAAAGGTTATACTAGATACGAGTCGGAACCAAGTGATTCATCTTGTCTATCTGTTTTTCTTTTATTTTTATTTTCAGCATTTTAGTTAGTTTTTATTTTTCTTAGTTTAAAACATTTTTCTAAACTTTTTATTTTGATTAGACGTTGAGGATAAACCGGTACGAAAAGCTCTTGTGTCCTTGGACGACCTCGGTATCTTACCAACGCTATACTACGCTCACGATGGGTGCACTTGCCCATATGTGTGTTTAGTGTTAGTAAAATATCGTGTTTTATAAATTTAAAACTTGGCTAAAATAAGTGTTAAAGGGGCTTAAAATATACACCTAATATATATAACACTTTACCGCACATCAAGTTTTTGGCGCCATTGCCGGGGACACAAGGATTTTAGGAAAGCATAAAATTGACGGCCTAATCAGTTTTTCAAAACCTTTTCAAAACGGGCCCACATTTTTCTGCATTTTAGTTTAGTTTTGCATTTACAGTAGGTTGAACACGGGCCGTGCTCGCTGAACACGGGGCCGTGCTGCATATTTTTCATAAAACACCCAGTAACAGAAGCTTGAACACGGGCCGTGCTCACTGAACACGCCCCGTGCTCAACGAAATCAGTAAATTTAATTAAAACGCCCAGATACAGATTCTGAACACGGGGCCGTGTCCACTGAACACGGGGCAGTGTCCAGCCTCTGTTTCCGTTTTTCTTTTTGTTTTCTGATCTCGAGACTCGGTTGTGGTCTGCTGAGTGATTCTTATGGATCAATACTCAGGAGGTTACAACTACACCTATGAGGAGGATGATTATAGGGGTAATTATTGCACTAATTGTCGTAATGCACGCTCGGTTCAAAATAATCGCTCATATCAACCATCCAATTCATACACCTACTATGAGGAGCCCAGGTACGAGCCATCAACTTCATACACATCCTATGAAGACCAAAGGTATGAACCTCCTCCCTCATACTCATATTTTGATGAACCAAGGTATGAGCCTTCATACTCATACTTTGAGGAACCAAGATATGAGCCACCACCTTCGTATACTTACTATGAGGAACCATGGCGTGAACAACCCACCTCATATGAGTATTATGAAGAACAAAACTACGAACCTTATCCATCATATGCTTACAATGAAGAACAATGGTGCGAACCATCGCCTTCATATGGGTATTATGAGGAACAAAGGGTCGAACAACCGGATTCAAGCTTAGAAAATCCCGATTCTTTTTCTATAACCGAAGTGACCGATAGGATATTAGAACACATTAGAGTTATCGATCGATGTACAAAAGAAGCTCGCGCAAGGGAAGAGGAGTCCCGCGCAGGAGAAGAATTAAAAAAGGAAGAGATAACTGAAAGTGTTAAAATGGAAGAACAAGTAAGTGAAAAACCGACACATGAGTTAAACAACGAAAAAGGTGAGTCCGACAACGTTAAAATTCAAGAAGAGTCTAATTTTGAAGAAATTAATCTCTTGTCACCTTCTTTTGAAAATCATTGTTTAGTACCCACTCATGCTAAGTTTTTAAAAGAGTTAAACACTAACACTAAAATTGACGAAACGGTAAGTGTTAAGTTAACTGATGATCAAACCTCACTAATAAAAGAAGACCCATTTGAAATTAACATTACACCGGTTCCATGTTTCTTTCAAAATTCGTTTATTAATAATGTCACAATCAATAAAGATCTTTGTGTTAACATAATGCCTAACTACATTTTCGAAAAATTAAGTATTAGTGATTTTTCTCCACTTCAAATACTCATTTTTCTATCCAATCGGAAAGTAATAAAATCAACCGGTATAGTTGAGGATGTCTTGGTTCAAACAAATCAGATGGTAATCCCGACCGACTTTGTCATCCTCGATGACGCTCCTCTAGTGTTGGGACGACCATTTGTAAAAACTCACGAAGCTTTGAAAAACCGGAAGTTCAACAATCTACCTCTTCAATTAGGGGCATTTAAAAAGAGTGTCGATCTTGAGCGATCAATGAAATATCCATTCGGCAATGACGACCCCCTAATTGAAGATGAGCCAGAACCACCTGATAAAGTGGGTCTAGCCAAGGACCCTTATAAACGTGGCGCACCACGGAGGCATTCCGCGGAACTATCCTTAGTTTTAGATTAGTTTAACTTTTATATTTTCTAGTTTAGTTTTAATTTTCAGGAATAAAACACACTCGGGATGGTGAAGGATACTAAGGGAAGCTTGAACCAACAACCCATGCACAAAAACAGAGCCTCCCGACAATTTTTCTTCATTACAGGAAGTTCAGCACGGGGCCGTGCTCACCCCAACACGCCCCGTGCCCAAGGTTCTGTAGAAAATGCCCAGTTCAGGTACCTGGACACGGGGCCGTGCTCACTGGACACGCCCCCGTGCCCAGCCTTCTGTTTACTTTTGGTACTGGCAGTCTGGACACTGGGCCGTGCTCAGCCAACACCACCCCGTGTTCAGCTACCCAGTACCATAAAATCTTGTTTTTAACCCACTTTTACACATTTTAATCAACCGAAAAACTTATTTTTGGGACACATTGAGGACAATGTGTAATTTAAGTGTGGGGGGGGGGGGGGATGCTAAAACCTTGAATCTTGCAAGTCCTAAATACAAGCCTTACACAAAACTCTATTGGAACCGCTAATCACCCCAATTTTTTTCAAAAATTTTCATTTTTTTTTTACTTGTCTAGGTTTAACTCGGGAAATTCAAGTTCTTAAAAAGATTATATTTTTACAAATTTACAACCGATAGCGTCGTGATAAAAAGAACCAACATAAGAAAATTATGAAAAGGCATGACAAGCTTAGTTAAAATTTAATTATATATACTTGATCACATAAAAACCCATTCCCACAAAAGTGAGTTTTGAGCCTTTATTGAGCAAACACTTACATATCATTTGACTAAATGCTCATTTTCGTTTCTTGTGTGAATAGCCGTTTGGTTCTTACGACTCTAGAACTTGCCATGACGATACATTCCCGGTCCTTACCAACTTAAACCCGAGTAAGTAAATGATGGAGGCATTAGGACTAACCCTTTTTATTTCTACACCATTATTTTTCTTTTTTTTTTTACCACCTACCCAAAATCCCCCTAGTTAGCCCCTTTGAGCCTAAACCTTTTTCATTTCAAAACCCAAAAACAAACACCCTTTCACCCACCAAAACCTTTTTTATTTTTTTAACCCTTTGTTTTAGTAACAAGCTCGGTTTTTCGTATGACTTTTCAAAAAAAAAAAAAAAGTGTTGATGATGAAGCAAAATAAATAAACAAGCAAGTTCATCAAAAATAACTTTGTTTGAATACTGGCTTCATCAAGAACAAAAAATAAAAAAAATAATAATTTGCAAAAATAAAAAGTCTTTCGAAAACCGACGCTTGTTACGCTTTTTCGCCCTTTCTACTAACCACTAACCCAACCACCTACCTTTAACCCAAGCCTAACCCTTCACCCAAAAAGTCCTCTTGATGTTTACAAAGGTATATAGTTAAAAAGGAGGAGGATTGATTGCTTGGCAAGCCTATGGTAGGAGTAAGTTCCATGCCGCTCTCGAGTGATTCACTAATATACATCTTCGGCCGAGTGTTGAGTGATCCCCGTGAGGTATGTGAACTCGTATATAAATAGAATTTTAAAGAGGCATGTTATGCCCTAATAAGTAATTTATCTTATGAAAAGTTTTAAATAAATCATGACGAATAGGATTGTAAATAAATAAAAATAAAATTAAATAAAGAATCTTGGAAATCCCGACACTCTACGACAAGCCCAAAAACAATCTTCTCTACCCATTCCATTTGGGAGTGTAATAGCCACATATTAAAGAGTTTTGCTTGAGGACAGGCAAAGATTCAAGTGTGGGGGTATTTGATGTGTTCAAAATGTAACATATAAATTTCATCAAATGAGGCATAAAACTAACCCTTTTTTAGTACTAATGTTGGAAAAAGTGTGCTTTTGTCTTCCTTTTGTATTTTCAGGATTAAATGAGCTCAAATTAACAAAAGAAGCAAAAAGGCAGCTAAATCTAGCATAAATACAAGAAAAGGAACAAACGTGGCATGCCCGACCCCCTTCAACAGCATCTCCCAAAGCAAAAGCAAAAACAAGAAGAAAGCTGAGCATGGGGCTGTGCCCAGCTGAGCACGGGGCGTGCCCAGCTCAGCACGGGCCGTGCCCAGCTCAGCACGGGGCAGTGCTCAGGATGGACAGCCCTGGCACTAAAGACAAACCTATAGAAGCTTCTATTGCCCACCACGGGCCGTGTCCAGTGAACACGGGGGCGTGGCGAAAGTACAGCAGGCACATTAATTGTAATTGCGAATTACAATTAATGAAGAGAGAGAGTGTCAGACAGGCACGGGGGCGTGTCCAGCGGACACGGGGCCGTGCCCAGCCCTCTGTTCAGCCTATAAATAGGAGTGCTTGGTTTCATTTCAACTCATCCCTTGGCACACCACCTCTCTCACACTTCATCCACCACTCACCACCACCATAACACCATCATCCACCACCATCATCCATTGTCCATCGTAGAGTGTGTGAGTCGTCTCGGGATCCAAGATTGATCGTAAGAGTTCTTGACAATCAAGGTCATGTTTGCCTAAGTCTCTTACATCACTTGGTGAAGACAAAGTGTCTAGTATAATACTTTTTATTTCTAATCTTTTGCACTTTTTATTTGGTTTTGTATTAATGACTTTAATAACTAGTTACTTATGTTGAAGGTGATCTTTCCTTATCGTTTGTCCGTGGTGTCTTGGCATTATTTTACTGTCTATATAAAATAAAAGATTTTCACCATTCATATCTCCACGGTCTATATGGAGGTATGTTGGCTACCTGGTCGGGGGTTAAGGGAACGGTTTGGTAAAGGTCTTGCCATTGTTCAGCGTTTAGAGGTCCTGCAATGGACCTGGGTCAAATTTAGTAGGACCTCCTTCAATGCTTCACGGTATTGGATGGCGGGGGTCCAAACTCTTTGATCCCCTCATAAGTTAACTACTATTAATACTATAACCCGACTATTTAGGACTGTATCCCTGCTGACTCAGACTACTTAGCCGAGGGTAACGTCACCTCCAAAAGAGGGGCCTACCACAATATTGCATTAATAACTTAATTCATTATCTTCCAATAATCCACCCTTTTAGGATTGTATCCTTGCTGACTCAAACTACTGGGGTGAGGGTAACGTCACCTTCAAAAGAGGGGCCTACTACAATAACTAAGATAATCTCTTAATTATGTGCAAAAGTACGGAAATAATCAAAGGTTATACTAGATACGAGTCGGAACCAAGTGATTCATCTTGTCTATCTGTTTTTCTTTTATTTTTATTTTCAGCATTTTAGTTAGTTTTTATTTTTCTTAGTTTAAAACATTTTTCTAAACTTTTTATTTTGATTAGACGTTGAGGATAAACCGGTACTAAAAGCTCTTGTGTCCTTGGACGACCTCGGTATCTTACCAACGCTATACTACGCTCACGATGGGTGCACTTGCCCATATGTGTGTTTAGTGTTAGTAAAATATCGTGTTTTATAAATTTAAAACTTGGCTAAAATAAGTGTTAAAGGGGCTTAAAATATACACCTAATATATATAACACTTTACCGCACATCAATAATGCTTAGTTTAAATAAAAGTCACAAAAACAAAAATTTTTACGACAACCGACGCTTTTTACGCTTTTAGCCCTTTTTACTAACCACTAACCAAAACCACCTAGCCTTAGCCCAAGCCTAACCCTTCCCAAAGTCCTCTTGATATTTACGAAGGTTTGTAGTTAAAAAGGAGGAGGTTTGATTGCTTGGCAAGCATATGGTAGAAGTAAGTTCCATGCCGGTCTCGAGTGTTTCACAAAAATACATCTTCGGCCGAGTGTTGACTGATCTCCCGTGAGGTATGTGAACTTGTATAAATCGAATTTTAAAGAGGCATGTTATGCCCAAATAAGTAATTTTTCTTATGAAACATTCACAATAAATCATAACGAATAGGATTGTAAATATAATAAAAATAAAACCCAATAAAGATCTTGGATTCCCGACACTCGAGACAAGCCCAAAACTTCTCTTCTACCTATTCCATTTGGGTGTGTAAGCCACATATTAAAGAGTTTTGCTTGAGGACAAGCAAAGATTCAAGTGTGGGGGTATTTAATGTGTGCAAAATGTAACATATAAATTACATCAAATGAGGCATAAAACTAACCCTTATTTTAGTACTAATGTTGGAAAAAGTGTGTTTTTGTCTTCCTTTTGAATTTACAGGACCAAATGAGCTTAAACGAGCAAAAGGAACAAATATACAGCAAAAACCAACATAAATACAAAGAAAAGGAATAAACGTGACATGCCCGACCCCTCGCCAGCATCCCCAAAGGCAAAAACAAGAAATAAAAGACTGACCACGGGGCCGTGCCCACTGGACACGAGGGCGTGGTCAGCTATCTGCAGAAAAGACAAAGCTGTGGAAGCTTCTACGCCCACCACAGGGGCGTGCCCAGCTCAACACGGGGCATGGTCAACACTAAGATACGTAGAATCTTGCAAAATCTTGGTAGTACAGATACGCTTCTGCACAGGGGGCTGTGCCCGCTCTACACGGGCCGTGTTGAGCCCTATGATGACAAATGCAATTAATGAAGGAAGAGAAAGGGATGGCCACAGGGGCGTGTCCGCTGGACACGGGGCCGTGGCCGGGCGTCTATTCAGGCTATAAATAGAGGTGATTGGTTCACTTCAAAGGCATCTCTTGGCAAACCACCACTCTCCTACTTTGCCACCACTACAACACCTAAATCCACCACCATCATCCATCATCCACCTTAGAGTGTGTGTAGTAGTCTCGGGATCCAAGATTGATAGTAAGAGTTCTTGTCAATCAAAGGCCATGTTTGGTTAAGTCTCTTACATCACTTGGTGAAGACAAGTCTTTAATGTATTACTTTTGATTTTTAATCTTTTCGCACTTTTTATTTGGTTTTGTATTAATGACTTTAGTAACTAGTTTCTTATGTTGAAGGTGAAACTTCTTTATCATTTGTCTGTGGTGTCTTGGCATTACTTTACTGTCTATATAAAGTAAAAGATTTTCACCATTCATATCTCTACGGTCTATATAGAGATATGTTGGCTACCTGGTCGGGGGTTAAGGGAATGGTTTGGTAAGGTTCTTGCCTTGTTCAGTGTATAGATCCTGCAAGGACCTGGGTCAAGCTTACTAGGACCTCATTCAATACCCACTGGTATTGGATGGCGGGGGTGCGAATGGCTTGATCCCCTCATATGTAAACTACTATTCAATACCCAGAGGAGGAGTCATATAAACCTCCTCATGAACGTCACCATTCATAAATGCATTTTTGACATCCGTTTGAAAAATCTTCCACTGACGAACCAATGCAATTGCAATCATAGTACAAACTGTCGTCATCTTTGCCACCGACGCAAAATTCTCCCCATAACCATACCATACTTTTGAGAGTATCCCTTTGCAACAAGCCTTTTATCACTCAACAGACCCATCAGACTTTGTATTTATCTTATATGCCTATCGATAACCAATTGTGTGTTTTCTAGGTGGGAGTGGAACAAATCCAATGTATGGGTTTGATGAAGAGCAGTAAGCTCTTTAGCCATAGCATTCTGCCAAAGAGGATCAGATACAACCTCTCTATATGACTCGGGTTCAGATAAATGATGTTTGTTTTCAATAAAGGAAGCAAACGAACCTGAGTAAGTAGAGTAAGCAAAATGTGGCGGTTTTGTGGACTTACATGAACGGGTAGACCTCCTCCAAGGTGGTGGATCTCTAGTCTCAATAATCGAAGCAGCAGTCGCAGGCATAGGCGGAGCGGAAGCACTATCTAACGATGTAGATGTCTCACTGACACATTAGGTGGCATAGATGGTTCAGAAGCAGAAACCTCTGTGTTTAGCAGGAATCGTGAAGAAAGGAATATGCTCCAAGAAAATTACATGTCATGAAACATATAGTTTTTTACTTACACGATCATAGCAACGATAACCTTTCTGTTTAATACCATACCCCAAAAATACACATATAGCTGATTTTGGCCCCAACTTATTTCGTTCAACATGAGGGCGAAGGACAAAGCAAGTACATCCAAAAACTCATAATGTAGAGTAGTCTGGTAGATGACCATATAACTTCTCGAACGGAGAAATCCCCGAATTCATTGCATTGGGAATTCGATTAATCACATATACAGCAATGAGAACTGCTTCTCCCTAAAAGGTACTAGGAACCTCAGTAGATAAAAGCATAGAACGCGCAGTCTCAACAATATGATGGTGTTTTCTTTCTGCAACACCATTCTATTCATGAGTGTCGATGCAAGATGTCTGGTGTATGGTACCACCAGATGCAAGGAGTTGGGTGAATGCATTAGAGGTGTATTCGCCCCCTAAGTCACACCTGAAACACTTTATCATAGATAAATGATGTGTCTTTACAAGAGCTCTAAAGTTGATGTAAACGCCAAGAAAATCAAATTTGTGTTTCATAAGATACACCCACATATAACGAGTATAATCATCTATAAATGATACATAATAGTTCGAGCCACCCTTTGTGGATATTGGCGATGGACCCCACAAATCAAAATAAACAAGATCAAAATGAGCAATAGAATAAGACACTCTTTTATTAATGGTAAAGCAGAAAATTTTTCCAGTTTACAACCACTACAATTAGAAATATCACAAGTGTTCAACTGACCCAAAGCACCAGTAGAGGCTAAAAACCATAAACGTGACGCTAACACATGTCCTAAATGAGAATGCCAGACATAAAACTGAGAAGACAAAGGACTCAAATGAAAAGAAGACAAATCAATACTAGAGGCAGCAACACCAGACACTTTGAGTAGTTTCAAAACATAGAGTTCCCCAACTTACGGCCAATCCCAATCACCCTCTGAGTGAGATGATCCTGTACCACACAAAGAGAATTAGAAAAGAATACTGAATGACCAGATTTACACAACTAACTAACCGAAGCAAGATTCAAAGCAAGTTTAGGAATATTATAAACATCAAAGAGAGCAATGTGAGGAGTAGTAACAGAACCAGCACCCTCGACTGACGTAGATGTAGCACTAGCAAAAGTACCAAAGACTAGTGAAATAGGTTACAAAGAACCAAACACTGACAAATAAGGTGACTTATGATGAGAGACACCAGATTCCAAAATCCAAAAAGATGAAGAAATACTTAAAGTACTTGATGAAGATGGACCCTGACTTGTCGGAGCGTGTATGGATTTTTTAATGTATTTTTAGTACCTTTTTACCCTTGAATAACGCTTTAAATTTATAAAACATGATATTAAACTATCACTCTCTACAACACGCTAGGGCAAGTGCACCCATCGTTGGCGTAGTATAGTGATGATAAGATACCGAGGTCGTCCAAGGACACAAGAGTTTTTAATACTAGAATATCGTCGACGTCTAATCTGACCAAACATAGAGAAAAGTTTTGTTTTTGTTTTTAAATAAGTAAATAAATATAAAGAAATAAAGTAAAATAGATAAACAAGATAGAATCACTTGGATGTGACTCGTCATTTATGTATCCTTTGATGATTTCCTCACTTTGGGTTTTTTAAGAGATTATCTTAGTTATTGTGGCATGTCCCTCTTTTGGAGGCAACGCTACCCTCAACCATATTGGTCTGAGTCAGCAGGGATACACTCCTGTAAAGCCGGATTATTGAAAGATAATTAAGTAACTTATTAATGCAAAACGTGGCATGTTTCTCTTTTGGAGGCAACACTACCCCAGGCCATATTGGTCTGAGTCAATAGGGATACAGTCCCGCAAGGACGGTTTAAAGTTTTAATAGTAGCTAATTTATAAGGGATTACAAGTCATTCTTACTTCCCCGATTTGATGCTATCTACCTCAAGGGAAGTCCTAATAAGCTTGAATCAGGTCCTCGCAGGATCTATACACTAAACGAGGCAAGAACTTTACCCAACCACCCATCTAACGCCCTTTCCAGGCAGTTAATGCGCTTTATATAGATCGTAAAGACACGAATGAGTGAATCAACGAAACATGAAGAAATGATTAAGTAAAGTTCATCTTCAATATAAAAAAACTAGTTATTAAAGTCATTAATACAAACCCAAATAAAAAGTTACCAAAGCTAGAAAATCAAAAGTGATACATAAATGATTTTGTCTTCACCAAGTGATGTAAGTGATTAGTCAAGCATGACCTTTGTTGACAAAAACTCTTACTCTTGATCTTGGATCCAAGCACTCTTACACACAGATTCTAAGGATGGATGATGGATGCAAGTGGTGGATGATGGTGGTATTTGGTGGTGGAGCGGTGGCAAGTGTGAGAGAAGTGGTTTGCCAAAGGATGGTTTACAAATGAGTCAAGCACCTCCTTTTATAGCTGAAAACAGTAGCTTCACACGGCACCGTGCCCACCAGGCACGACCTTATGTCCTTCCCTTCTCTGTCTTCATTTAATGATGGTATCATCTCTTCTCCACACACGGCCCCGTGTGTCAACGACACGGCCCCGTGTCTTCTGTACTTGTTGTACGAACCCATATTTGCGAATCTGAGAGTTGACAATGACCCGTGCTTAGGGGACAGGGCCCCATGTCCCTTATCATTTTCTATTTGTCCTTATTCTCTGGGAATCTTGAGTAGGGGCACGACCCATGCCCGGCTGGCACGACCCCGTGCTTGGGTTCTAGTCTTGTTATTTTGTCTTTGGGGTGAAGCTTGGAGGGTCGGTATAACGTGCCAACTTCTTTTCTTCGTATTTATGTTGGTTTTCGCTGTTGATTTGTTCTTTTTTTCTGTTTAAGCTCTTTTAATCTTGAAAATCAAAAGTAAACAAAGAAACATACTTTTTCCAACATTAGTACTAAAAAAAGTTGCTTTTATACCTTATTTGATATGATTTATATGTTGTATTTTGTGCATATCAGACTCGAATGAGACATAGATGCTGACATGGTAGAAGGGTTAGAGACTAGATACTATTTGAACTGATCGAAAATGTGGGATCCAAGGCAGAAGGCAGCATAGTGCTAGAAGACTCGGTATCTACTGATGTGTAACGCCTCGCTTTACGCAGCTCTACATTTTTAGAAAGATTGTATCGTACTTCTATTTTTGGAAACTCGTTTCCTCTCTAATTGTATTTCATTCCAAACCATTGTAAATCCGAGACTTCGATCGTAATGAAATTAATCCTTTGTGTTAAATACTCATTGTTTATACATGTTTATACATCGATACGTGCATTCGTTTGATACATGATTCGTAATTCGCATAAACGTAAGTTTAACTAGTAGACCATGATCGTGTATTCATAATTCTTAAACCTTCCATACCTTCAAACACTTGGTTATTCGATAGTTATATGATTTTCACTTGATTAATACCAAAATACAAATCATACATACTTATTACATTGATTTGTGACACACCTATTTCATCACACTTTTGGTTTAATTAAAACATGTACCTTTGCATTTTAGGCCTTGTGTATGTTAAATAAACTTTGTCACATCATTAATACATAACATATTCAGCTAATATACAACAACTAAATGTCAAAAAAAAAAAGAATAAAGGTTGCCAGAATTTGCGATGACATATGGGCTGCATTAAGTCCTTTGTTTGTTAGTTTACTACCCACTAATCACATTCAAAGACCAACCACTTAAACCCTAATCCTTTCGCTATAAATACCCACTTATTTCCAGCCACTTTACCACTTTTACAACCCTTAAACCCTCTCAAAAACACACTTAAACACAGCTGAGTTCCAACAACAAAATCAGAAAGTTCAAGACTTTCTAAGTGGGTTCTGACTCACTTCCTTTGCTCTTTTCTACTCATTTCTTTCTTCCTAACACTTGGATTACCTCTAGGAAGGTTTTCACAAGATTACTTGGGTAATCTAAGGTGAAACCTCACCATTTTTGAGGCCCAAAGTGTAATAAACTTTTGGCTCATTTTTATTTCTTTGTATGTTCATTTTCATGTTGATAACTTGATGGAATCTTGTTCCCATCAAGCTCCCAATCAAGTCTATGATTGTGGGTTTGTATTAGGGTGATTACTATCAAAGTTATGAGTTGACACACTCACTTATTTTCTGTTTAAACTTGATAAACAAATGATGAAAACAAGCACAAGTCATCATCTTCTATATGATGAACTTGTGACTTGTAAAGTGTGAACAAATGGAGGCTTTGGCCCTCCAAATTAAGTTCCACTCCTTCATTTGAACACTTTTATGACTTGATTAGATTAGCTTTACTTTATTGTTATTCATGACCCTCCCACCATCTTCAAGATGGTGTGTGTAGTGGTGAATCTTATAATGAGGTTTTCTAACCTCCATGCTTGACATACATGATGCTATATGACAATACTTGATTGGACTTAGTTTTTAGGAGGTATTATTACTAAACTATGTATAATTATATAAAAACATGGCTGAGTTTGTGGTGTTAATCAAACCATGATTACCCATCATAAACCTAAGCTATCATATCAAAGATTCTAGAGTTCTTGTTATGATTCCAATGGGCAATTTGGGACCAATAAAACCACTTGATATGGTGTCATAAACAAACTCTTAGAACTTAGATACTACTTTCATATATACATACCCTTACTACTTTAAATTCATAATCCCGATTCTAAACACCCCATAAACTCCAACACCGAACACGTTCATTCTCCTATTCTCATTAACTCGTCAATACATGGATAATCGGAAGACCTAGCAATTTTGTGAGTATACTTGAACCCCCTTTTCGTTTACCACCTTTTGGGGTGTAACATGTTAAACTATAAACTTACACTTAAACTTTATTTCTAAATGCACAAACATTCCTTATACATGCATGCATACTTGATTACTTGATACTTTAAACTTGGGGCTATACGTTTTATGTTAGACTTATCATTAACTTCGTACGAGCCTATCATTGACATATATAGTGCTATACGATTAACGCATCGCCTGTAAACTTTAGGTTATGTTAAGAGCTTATTGGGTTTCATCATTGGTTTGATTAGTTAAACACATGCCAATTTTATTGTTTATCTTATTTCAGTAGCTTGCCATGTGGAATTGTTTAAAACTTATCTTTTATGCTATGTATGAAAACATGTATACTCGCCGATGCATCTTTGTGTTGAACTTTATTTTAAACATGTTATAGGTTGAGGATGACGATGCTTGAAACTGAAGTAGTGATGATGCTTAGATACACATATAGACGTCTTAGGTTTTAATATGTTGTTTAAATTTTGTACTTGTTTGTTGTATCATTTTTCTTATATTGAACATATTGTATTTCAAGTTCCATGTATTGTAACACTTTTGAATGAAATGAAATCAGTTATCTTTAATTCTAGTGTCACTTTATTGTTATGATGAAATGAGCAATCTATCAGTGACAATCGGCAAAATTCCGGTAATTCCGTACAACATGAACAACTATTTCAACTATTATTTTCGCGTGTTTGACTTGATTTTAATTAATTAAGTCTTAAAAGTCTAGGAATTATAAAAATAATAATGAATTATGATAACAAATCCGTTGCGATTGGAAACAATATCCTAGACTGACGATAAGAACACGAATAAACGATACTTGTCAGTACTAGTCGCGGTAAAATCTGACACGATAAAAACAAGAAATACGGATATGTCTACACAAATATTCTATAAAATATTTGTTCAAAATAATATGTGCTTTATTATTTAGAAAATTCAATTAAAACCCAAATTGTCCAAGTTCATAAAAAATACAGCAATCCTTCGGAAGTGTACAGCATTCCGCAGAACGAAACAGTGACTGTCCGAAAACCCAAAAATAAATATTATTTGACATAAATAATATAATGGGTATTAAAAACGACACAAAATCCGCAACGAATCTTATTGCGTTAAGCTGCACGGCTAGTTCAGTAAACTGCCAGTCAGTAAAGCCGGTACGGGAACCGTGTCAGAGATAATAAAATTTTTAGTCCAAAAAAGTTGGATTAATTATTTGCATAATAAAACATGTGCAAAAATAATTTTTGTTATGTATTTATCTAAACGAAACATGGTGTCAGTATTTAACCCGGTACAGGACCCAAACCGACTTCTTCACCCGAACAACAAACTAAAAATTTTGGTGGACTAGTTTTACCTAGTGACACACTACTTTAAAATATTAGGGCTTAAAACCTTGTAGATAGTTTATATAAAATATCAAAGTTCTTAAAATTCCTAAAGTTTCTAGTTTAAACAAGATTTTTATAAAAAAAATACCCCCCCCCCCCCCATGGTTGATTTCGAAATTGGTGGGTCCCCACTTGAGCCTACTCATTGTTTATGTTGTGTTGGGAGCTCCAAATGCTTGATTAGTGTATTTTCCAAGAACTAAATCCTTCCTTACACTCCACCTTCTCTTCCATTATTTCCAAAACCATCAAACACTACAACTTCCTACTCTCTCTCTCTCTCTAAAATCGTTCAAGGCCAAACATCACCTACATCACCTTCATTTCAATATTCAAACTCAAGAACACATGCTCATATGAAGGTTTATGAATGAAACAAGATACTAGGGAGATTAGGAAAGCTATTTGAAGCATTTTGGTGGAACTAGAAGCCCTTAGATCATCAAGATTTTCTCATCTTCATCCTTATTTTCTAGCAAAAATTATAAGAACACTACACTAATCAAATTTTTATTCTTGAGTTTTAAGAAAACAAGTTCATCATAAACCAAAACCAAAATCAAAACAAAACCCACATGAATAACAACAAGAACAACTAAAAATCATTATTTTTATCCATGATTTTTCTATGATTTTTGGGATGAACTTTGAGAGAGCTAGTAAACTTGAATCTTAGTTATTTTTGTTTAAAAATATGATCTACATACATGCATGTAGGATCAACCAAGATTCATCAACAAAAGTGATGAACATGAGTTATGATGAACATGCATGCTAGGAAAGTATGAGAAATCATTTAAATCCAAGAAAAAAAATTGAAAATTTTCTTGAATAAAGTTTCCATTTCTGGAAAGAATCAAAAGTATGAAATATGTTAGTAGTAAACGTTTTGAACACATATTTATGCTTCAAATGACTTTATGAGTCATCTAAAACAAGAATTTTAAATAAAATCCTATTCTACAAATTTTTGGCAAAAACTAAGAATAAAGTTTCCTTTTTGGGAAAGTTAAGAACTATAACATGTTCATGGTACTTTTGTTGACAAATTTTGATAGATATTGATACTTGATGATGTTTTATGTTGAAAAAAAATGAACACAAGTTTTGTATAAACTTGGGGAAAAATCCATATTTCAAACAAAACTATGACAAAAAATTTTATAAATTTTGTTATGTTTAAAAAGTTGTTAAACAAAGAAATATGAAACTAGAAAAACTATTTGAAGTCTTGAACATGGTTAAACGAATTATTGGACAAAGTTATAAATCCATGTTTTATAAAAAGATTTCTAAACAAAAGTGACAAGTATATATTTTTAATAAAATATCTACTTTCAAAAATATTCATCAAGTATCATAAGTATATATTTTTGATGTGTACATTATATGTTAGTTCAAATAGGAACAAAAGCAAAATTTATACACATCCACGAAAATTACAAAAATATATATGAACTTGAAAAAAGAAATAAAATGTCCATCCTTGGACATGAACACACAAACGGACAAATTCGGACACTATTGGACAATATGGACTTTTGGACAAAATAAAATGGCAGAAACGAAACAAATGGTAAAAACGAGAAGGACGACACGAACGGGACAAACGAGACCAATAAACCAAGCCGACACCATATTAAATGGTCATAACAAAATACGAGCCGTCACAAAAGCTTATGCACTAAAAAGGTTTCATATATGGCATAAGTGATGATAATTATAAAAATTAGATTTTTATAAAAATACAAGTATTACTATTATTTATGACTAGCCCAAATCTTGTAAATTAAAAAGTAGTCCATAAGTTAAATTGGGCTAATGTCCATTTCTCATAAATAAAATTGGGTTAGGCCCACTTTTATAAAACAATGGACTAAAATATATTTTAGTCAAAATTGGGCTAAAGCCCACTCTACAAAATACTTGGGCTAAAAACCCAATCTTTACAAACTATTATGGACTAAGATCCAATTTTTAGAAAATAGATTGGGCTAGGCCCATTCTTACATAACTTATTTGGGCTAAGTCCACTATTATAAACTAAATTGGGCTAGGCCCACTTTTATAAAATGTTTTGGGCTAAGGCCCACACCTACAAATTAATTTGGGTTTGACCCACTTTAAACAAAGTTATTTTGGGCTAGGCCCATATACACCAATACACAAAATGGGCTTAAAATCTGATAAATAAATTAAGCCTGTTCAAAAACAAACCAAATAGAATATATATATATATATATATATATATATATATATATATATATATATATATATATATCGTACATTACGGCTTAACGTACTTCACGTACAACAACGTGCGTGATTTGTTCTATAACATGTGTGATTAATGTTTTCAATATGCGTGATTATTGTGTTTCAACATGCGTGATTTTGGATTTTTGAATTATAACGTGCTTGATTTTAAAATGAACGTGCGTAATTACCTGTCGTACGTGATGTACGTTAAGCCGTAATGTACGTTAACCTTCCTCTATATATCTATATAGAAAAAGTATATCGTACTTTATGGCTTAACGTACTTCACGCACAACAACGTGCGTGTTGTTCTATAACATGCGTGATTAATGTTTTCAATATGCGTGATCATTGTGTTTCAACATGCGTGATTTTGGATTTTCGAGTTATAACGTGCGTGATTATAAAATGAACGTGCGTAATTACCTGTCGTACATGATGTACGTTAAGCCGTAATGTACGTTAACCTTCCTATATATATATATAGGGGAAGGTTCAAATGAAAACCACTAGTTATTGTGAAAACTCAAAAACTAATTAAAAAAGCCAAAAAAACACACCAAATTTTTTTTTTTTTTTTTGCACATCAATTTTCACCACTTTTTATATATAAAAAAAAATTCAAATTTTTTTTTCGTAGTGCACATGTGTAATACTACACATGTGTATTATTACACATGTGTACTACAAAAAAAAATTTTGAAAAAAAGTTTTTTTTTTAAAACAAATTTTTTTTATATAAAAAAACCTGCGATTTTTATAAAAAATTGAAAAAAAAATTGTGTGTTTTTTTAGGCTTTTTTTTTTAGTTTTCGAGTTTTCACAATAAAAGTAGTTTTCATTTGAACCTTCCCCTATATATATACATATATATATACATATATATATATATACATATATATATATATATGGAAGTTATATATATATACGAAAACACAACAAAGAAAACAAACGATTACGAGAAACTAAAAACGAAATACAAGATAGAATACTTGTACGATAAACAAACACAAACCTAAGTGTCTAAGGAGATAAGAACACTTGTAGGTCGAGAAACGAACAACGAACAAGGAATCGAATAGAGATTTTCACGGAACGCAAATCTGTGAGTTCATGTTTCCCCTTTTACTTTGAATGTTTATAGTTTTAAACTTTCGGGGATGTATACATGTTACAAATAGTATGATAATACGATGAAACTATTTTGATCACATGCGTATAGGTGTTTAAAATAAAGGGACCATTAATGAATAAACAAGTACCGAGGAACAAACGAATAGATCTATTTGGGTTTTGGCAAGCCCCACTCTTAACGGCAACGATATCCACGATCGTGAAGAGTGTCTTTTGTGTCCAAACTAGTATCGTTGACACACACGAAAAATTGTCAAGGTTTGGTTGCCTCCTATTCTGGCATACATATTAGTGTCCTTGCAAAACACTAATGATCACGCGATTTTTCATCATACTATAAAAAACGAATTTTACTACTTCAAATGTTTGGGAGACTCATTTGATGCAAAAACGAAATAACATGAATTCACTCAACTTTTGTTGACGTTTTCAAAACTAACATGTATTACAGGAGATTAGTGGACAGCTTTGGAAAAATATGTTCGAGTTGCTACCAAGAAAGAAAGCTTTTGATATGTCATCCGTTTTCAGTTATCATGTTATGTATAATTGTTTTAAACTTTAAAAATGTTGTTGAAATTGTGGTTGTTTTAAATTTCAAACAAGACGTATGTATTATAAATTATGGTTTCGAAACAAATGTATGGATGTGTTGGATTTATATGTACGGGTTCGATAAGTCAACGCTGCTGACCGAGCTATGACCCGTAAGAGTTACACATTGGGCAATGAACACTAAATCCACTTAACTTGATTAACTGGTAATCACGAACAATTAACGAAATAAACGGACTTAATATTTATACTAATTATAAATATATGTATAACGTTTATTCTGTTATTCTCGGGCTTTATCGCGTCTTGAACCTGTACTACATTTATTAGATTTGGTACCCGGGTAATTATTAAATCATACATACTATATGGTTGCATGTGAACATATTTAATCCAAAATATGGAATGCTTTTTTCAATGTTAATATGGACGAGTTTATGGTAATTAATTAAAGTAGACATGGTGGGAACATGTGGAATTTAGCCAATCCTGTCACTATATACTTCTAATGATTTGCAGATTCTCAACAATTTTTTACGTTGAACATATTGTTAGTGTGCACCTTCTTGCTTTTTGCTGGCATATAAATGTTCACTAAAACCATTCAAAATTAAGAGTGCCGCCACCATCCTTATTTCGGTGCCGCCACGAGACGCCTCGCTCTTTGTTCGTGTTCGTGTCTAGCACCCGTTCGTTGTACCTCGGTGTCTCACACGGTTAATTATTAACCACAAGGGTATAATTTTCTCATCAGCAGATTAATTAATATTGTTAATCGTATTTGCATGTTTGTAACCATGATCCTGTTCGGTTCACCTTTTGGTGTTGATTATTTATATTTATTCCGCTGCGTATTTATTAATTATATATTTTAGTTAATAAAATATGTCAAACTTGTTTTTGATAAAAGTAAAATTGACACCACTGAAACCCAACAGTGGTATCAGAGCCACGCTTACAACATGCAAATCGGTACCGGTCTTTTAACCGGAATTAGAATACAAACTTTAATTTTTTAAAGTTTCTGGTCTAAATAATTTTAAGGGCAACTTTAATTTTGGTCAATACTTTATTTGTTTTGCTTGACCAAAAGATTGCCCGGTATATTTTGTGATTGTTGTGGAATATGTAAATCTGGCCCGACCTTATTTTTATGGTTGTATATTTTATTCGGTTTTGTAATTATTATTTTATGCCACTGATATGGTTCAAAGTTGTAATAATTAGTTTATTGATTTGGCCCTTCGTGTGGTTCAAAGTTGTAATAGATAGTTTTTTTGTCTTTGTTATATTTACTTGTTAAATATTGTTGATACGAAGACCCGAAGAAAACCGAATGCCAAGAGGAGTCTTGGAGTTAGTGGGAGTTGCTCAAGACAACAAGATGCACTCAAGTCCATCCTTGTGATTGTTTGTGTGTTGTGACCCCGTGACCCGTTTGATCTTGCTATAAGGCTCTAGCAAGATCGAACAATTTTTGGCCATATAGATTTACATATTTATTTTGCTATTGGGGTTGCTTTTTATCTTATAATTTGTTATAACATAACCAACCCAAATACCAACATGATTTTAAAAGGAGTTTTAAAATATTAAAAACAATCACTTTAAAATAAGTTCTAAATTGATTTTACAACTTGTTAAAGTTTTTGTTATAAAACAAAGGTTGTTTTTGAAACAAATAATAACCAATTAAGTTTTGCAAATTAAACTAGTTTTTATTTTCAAAACTATTAACTTAGTAGTTTTCTATTAACTTAAAATTGGTTATTCCAAGTCGCGACAAACTTAGTTTTAATAGGTTATTTAAAATTAAGTGTCCTGAGAGATGAAAGGGTTCATCAAGATGTCACGACTAAAATATATACTAAAATTGGCTCTTGCGACCCTATTTGGTAAATATTAAAATTAACCTATAATTAAAATCAATAGTCTATGCCATCCTATCACAAGCTACACTTGGAACGTAATGCGAACCATCAGTGTTTGGAGCCACAGCACCGCACTTGATGTCTAGCTTATCCTTCCAAGGTGCAAGGGTTTCGTTGACACATCCGGCCCTTCCACAAGTACCTTCTTTTAGGACGACTATTACTTCTTCTTTTCTCATCACATGCTCCAGCTGTCTCGAAAGTAAAAAGTCGGCATAGATGAGGCTAAACATATCAATGCATAGACAAGAGTTGTCTTAGCGGCCTCATATCCGAGAGTTGTGCAATTCTCACAATTGACACTCGTTGTCAGTCTGCCTTGTCACTTATTAACGTGTATGCCACAGCTGCCTTTAATACTGACTTAGCCAGATTCTCATTCCTTGTTTTAATTACTGTAATGGGTCATTAATTAAATAAGGAAATATACATCGAAAATACTAATTAAATATTTTTTGCTAAACATATGTCATCTGAAAACAACTCCTTTTTTGCTCTCAAGTCCATACTTGAGAAAGATAAACTGAATAACACCAATTTTCTTGAGTGGCACCGCAACTTGAGAATTGTTCTCAAAATGGCAGAGAAGCTTTATGTTTTGGAAACCCCAATCCCAGCTGCACCTGAAAATGGTTCTGCAGCTGCGAAGAAGGCTTTCGATAAACACAAAGAAGATGCCATAGAAGTTGCTTGCCTCATGCAAGCCACCATGTCCCCAGATCTCCAAAAGAACATGGAAGACATGAATGCTTTTGACATGATTGAGCAACTCAAGGGCATGTTCCAGAAACAAGCCCGTCAGGAACGCTCTGACACCATGAAACAGCTTATAAGCTGTAGAATGCAAGAGGGTTCCTCAGTTAGTGCTCATGTCCTCAAGATGAAAGGCTACATCGACCAATTAAACAAACTTGGTTATCCTCTCCAAGATGAGATGGCTGTTGACTTCATTCTCAACTCTCTTTCCAGTCACTATGATCAATTTGTTATGAACTTTAACATGAATGACTGGGTAAAGACAGTGCCAGAGCTACATGGGATGCTCAAAACGGCATAGATGAACATTTCCAACAAAGTAAGCCAAGTGTTAATGGTTCGATCTGATGGTGTTAAAAAGCCCAAAACAAAGAAGAAAAGTTATAACAGCAAAAACAAAGGAAAGGCTCCTGTTGCTGCCAAACCTGCCACCAACAAGAGTAAGCAAGCTGTGAAAGCCCCTCTTCCTGAAGAGCGGCAATGCTTTGAGTGTAACAAGATGGGACATTGGAAACGTAACTGTCCCGAGTATCTTGCCAAGCTCAAGGTGAAGAAGGCTAATGGAGAAGGCACTTCTTCAGGTATTCTAATATATGTTATTGAACTTTTCACTGTTTCTAGCAACACATGGGTATTTGATACTGGATGTGGTTATCACATCATTAATGTCTTGCAGAAGCCTGAGAAGTGGAGAAAACTGAAACCAGGGAGCATGGAGCTCATTGTTGGCGATTGGAAGAAAGTCCCAGTTCTAGCAACTGACACATTTAATCTTACATGTCCTTCTGGTCTTATTGTTGTTTTGAACAATTGTCTTTTTGCACCTGGTTTGACCAGGAACATCAATTCAGTTTCGTTGTTGTTTGAACAAGGTTTTAAGTACGCTTTTAATGGCATTGCTATTTCTGCCTACTTGAATAATATCTTTTATTTTGAGGCTAAACCTCGAAATGGTATTTGTGAGATAAATGTTCAAACTGACAATAATATATATAATCTTTCTAAACGCAATAAAGCTGGTATTAATGAAACATTTCTATGGCACTGTAGACTTGGCCACATAAGTAAGGCACGCATAAAATGCCTCCAATCCAATGGGATTCTTGAATCCACTGGACATGACTCCTTTGATGATTGCGAATCTTGCTTAGCTGGCAAACTCACAAAACGTCCCTTCACTGGTGTTGGTGAGCGGGCCAATGGTCTGCTAGGACTCATTCACACTGATGTATGTGGCCCTTTCAGAACCATGACAAGAAACCATGAAAGATACTTCGTTACTTTCATCGACGATTATAGTCGATATGCTTATGTCTATCTTATGAAGCATAAGCATGAAACTTTTGAAAAGTTCAAAGAGTTTCAAAATGAAGTTGAAAACCAACTTACTAGAAAGATAAAAATACTTCGACCAGATCGAGGTGGCGAATACCTCAGCTTAGAGTTCCTCAATCATCTCAAAGAGTGTGGAATAATTTCAGAACCCACTCCACCTGGCACACCCCAACTTAATGGCGTGAGCGAAAGGAGAAATCGAAGCCTACTTAATATGGTTTGATCGATGATGTGTAGAACTAACTTGCCTCACTCCTTTTGGGGTTATGCTCTTATGACAGCCGCCCGCATTGTCAATCTGGCTCCGACTAAAAAGGTAAACAAAACCCCATATGAGATATGGCATGGGCGTAAACCCAATTTTGAATACCTAAAAGTATGGGGATGTGATGCATACATCACCAGTGATGCTGATGATAAGCTCGATCCTCGAGGCGAAAAGGTTGTTTTCGTCGGATACTATAAAAGAAGCGGATATTATTTCTACCATCCTGATGCAAATGTTATTTCCATCAAAAGGAAGGGGCACTTTCTCGAGGAAGAACTTCTTAATCGAGGAACTGGAAATAATGTGGTTGATCTTGAAGAAATTCGAGAACCAACAACAACCGCTGATGAAGTCGGAACGTCTGAACAACAAGAAATTGTTGCTGATGAATCAGACATGAACACAGGCATTCGCAGAAGTAGCAGGACTCGTAAAGAGCCTAACAGATACCTTTGGCATCTCGAAGGTGCTCAAGTCTTGATAGTAGATGAGTCTAATGACGAACCTACTAACTACAAATCTGCTATCTCAGATCCTGAATCTGCGAAATGGCTGGAAGCCATGAACGCTGAGATGCAATCTATGCGTGATAATCAAGTCTGGGACTTGGTTGAGCTACCCCCCGAATCTCGGGCAATAGGGAGCAAATGGATTTTCAAAAGAAAAACCGATATGCATGGAAATGTACACACCTTTAAAGCACGGCTAGTTGCGAAGGGTTTCACTCAAACTCAGGGTATTGACTATGATGAAACTTTCTCGCCCGTTGCTATGATCAAATTGATCAGGATATTGCTTGCCATAGCTGCGTACTATGACTACGAGATATGGCAAATGGATGTTAAAACCGCTTTTCTTAATGGGCATCTCTCTGAAGATGTCTATATGGTTCAGCCTGAAGGTTTTGTCGATCCTAAATATCCTAGTAGGGTGTGTAAGTTGAATAAGTCCATTTATGGACTCAAACAGGCATATCGTAGCTGGAATCTTCGTTTTGACCAGAAGATCAAAGAGTTTGGTTTTGTCAAGAATGAAGATGAGCCTTGTGTTTACAGAAAGGCTAGTGGGAGCACCATATCATTCCCCATCCTGTATGTGGATGATATAATAATCATTGGAAATAACATCCCTATGCTTAATGAAGTTAAACACTATTTGGGATCTTGCTTCGCAATGAAAGATCTTGGAGAAGCAGCTTATATTCTGGGAATCAAGATCTACAGAGATAGATCTAAGCGGCTTCTAGGGCTAAGTCAAAGTACATACATAGACAAAATAATGACACGCTTTAAGATGGAAAACTCCAAGAAAGGAGGTGTTCCTATGACTAAAGGAACCGTGTTGGACAAATCGCAATCTCCTTCAAGTAACAGACATTGGAAGCAGTTCCATATGCTTCAGCGATTGGTTCTATCATGTATGCTATGTTATGCACTAGACCTGACGTCTTGTATGCTTTAAGCATGACTAGTCGTTATCAGCAAACTCCTGGCATCGCCCATTGGACTGCTGTCAAGAACATTCTGAAGTATCTGAGAAGAACTAAAGATATGTTCTTAGTATTTGGAGGAGTAGAAGAAGAGCTCACTGTAAGATGTTACACTGATGCCAATTTTCAAACTGACCGAGATAATTCTCGCTCACAATCAGGTTTCGTATTCACTCTAAATGGAGGAGCTATCTCATGGAAGAGCTCCAAGCAGAGTGTGGTGGCGGATTCAACCATTGAATCTGAATATATAGTCGCATCAGATGCTGCAAAGGAGGCTGCTTGGATGAAGAAATTCATAACCGATCTCGATGTGGTTCCTAGCATTAAGAAACCCATCGAGATATTCTGTGATAACACAGGTGCTATTGCTCAAGCCAAAGAGCCCAGGTCTCATCACAAGGCCAAGCACATTCTAAGAAAGTTCCACTACATACGGGAAATTATGGAACGTGGAGACATCGTAATAAGCAAAGTAGACACAGATCAAAACCTAGCAGACCCGTTCACTAAGCCCATGACTCAGGACAAGCATGATCAGCACATGGATGCTATCGGGCTTAGATTAGCTAGCAGTATGTTTTGATTTAGTATTTGGATGTACGAACATTCAAATAGTTGTACCTTTTGAATTCACCTTTGATTTACTGGTTAAATGCAAACTTTGAATCTTACAACTGTGTTCGTTTTTAATACGTTTAATCCATGAATCTTGTATTCTAAATTATCCGTAGTCGGTCAGACTCGTGGGAATGACTCTGAATTAAGACTATTCTGACTTTGGACTCAAGGAATTGACTTCCAAACTCACAGACCTCATTATGAATGACGTTGGATGTAACTCGCATCAAATTATCTTCATGGATCTTAGTCATAAGATGATTTGATATTGGTATAGTCATTTAGTATCCTCTTACCTGAGATACATATTAGAACTTCCGTTTACCAAGGATTATTCTTTGATTACTGTCAACCGATGTCACGTAACTGCCAGTCATAAAGGCTTTAATTGAGAATAGTTCTGAAGTTCAGTGGGAGTTGTATGTAGTCGATAAGGGATTTTGTACTCATACATGATATGTAACAGTTAGACATTGTGGCGCCCTCGTTGATTCAAACTGGTGAAGTGTAAGGCCTTACCCAAACTTACTGTGTGTTTGTTCGGACCACTTTGACTCTTGATCGAGAACAATAATAATTGAACGCCATATGAGAATGAACATAATCCATGTCTCATTGATTCAATTGATGTCTTTTACAGAAAGAATGAATGACAACAATTACCATAAGTCTATTGTCTTGCATTAGTAAGTTGTTACTAATGGCAAGGTGTTTTGGTTAATGACTTTAAAGTGTCATACCTTGTTGGGGGCAGCCATGTGCAGCTAGAGCGCAGCTGACTGTCTGCGTTGAGGATTTTATCGAAACCCGTCCAAGTGGGAGATTGTTGGATTTATATGTACGGGTTCGATAAGTCAACGATGCTGACCGAGCTATGACCCGTAAGAGTTACACCTTGGGCAATGAACACTAAATCCACTTAACTTGATTAACTGGTAATCACGAACAATTAACGAAATAAATGGACTTATTATTTATACTAATTATAAATAATATGTATAACGTTTATTCTGTTATTCTCGGGCTTTATCGCGTCTTGAACCTGTACTACATTTATTAGATTTGGTACCCGGGTAATTATTAAATCATACATACTATATGGTTGCATGTGAACATATTTAATCCAAAATATGAAATGCTTTTTTCAATGTTAATATGAACGAGTTTATGGCAATTAATTAAAGTAGACATGGTGGGAACATGTGGAATTGAGCCAATCCTGTCACTATATACTTCTAATGATTTGCAGATTCTCAACAATTTTTTACGTTGAACATATTGTTAGTGTGCACCTTCTTGCTTTTTGCTGGCATATAAATTTTCACTAAAACCATTCAAAATTAAGAGTGCCGCCACCATCCTTATTTCGGTGCCGCCACGAGACGCCTCGCTCTTTGTTCGTGTTCATGTCTAGCACCCGTTTGTTGTACCTCGGTGTCTCACACGGTTAATTATTAACCACAAGGGTATAATTTTCTCATCAGTAGATTAATTAATATTGCTAATCGTATTTGCATTTTGTAACCATGATCCTGTTCGGTTCACCTTTTGGTGTTGATTATTTATATTTATTCCGCTGCGTATTTATTAATTATATATTTTAGTGAATAAAATATGTCAAACTTGTTTTTGATAAAAGTAAAATTGACACCACTGAAACCCAACAGGATGAGCATCTTTTATGTTTCAAATATGTTGTTTACTCGATTGATTGTAACGATTGCCGCTTTGGCCGCACCTCGCAATACGCTGCAGCACAAATATCAAAAATCGGGGTGTGACACTATCTTCGTCTCACTCCGATGTTTCCGCTATTGATTGGGGTGTGACAGATTAGTATGAGAGCCAGGTTTCGATCCTGAGACCTGTGGGCCGTGAAACATCTTTATGTGCTATTCTTGAAATGTTTTTTTATGTGCTCACACTTGCTTTATTATTCCATAACCTGCGCCTTTCCTAAGGCTATTTTACACGATTATGTTAAAAATAAAAAACCCTCGTACTATACAAACGAGACGACTTCACCAAAATAGGCGTGAAACCCAAAATTTGGTAAACGACTCTCAATCCACTTATTCTTTTACACATAATTCGCCATCAAGTTAGGAGTGAAATGCTCACCTTGATGGAGAATTCTCACTTCAAATCTAGTGGACCCTCGTTAACGTGTCGGAATTAAATTTCTTGACCCGACGAGTCATAACCACACTTAGGGTACGACGTTGTCAAGTTAGGAGTGAAACCCACATCTTGTCAACTAGACCCACTCCTTGGCATAGATAGACAAGTTATCTGGTCATCTAGGTTATCATGCATAACCCAGACGGTTATCTGGTCATCTAGGTTCAGGCATAACCCAGACAAGTTACCTGGTCATCTAGGTTTAGGCATAACCCAGACGACTTATCTGGTCATCTAGGTTATCTGGCATAACCCAGACAAGTTATCTGGTTATCTAGGTTATCAGGCATAACCCAGTCGACTTATCTGGCCATCTAGGTTCAGGTATAACCCAGACAAGTTACCTGGTTATCTAGGTTTTTAGGAGGTATTATTTCTATATTAACTATGTATAATTATATAAAAACATGGCTGAGTTTGTGGTGTTAATTAAACCATGATTACCCATCATAAACCTAAGCTATCAGATCAAAGATTCTAGAGTTCTTGTTATGATTCTGATGGGCAATTTGGGACCCATGAAACCACTTGATATGGTGTCATAAACAAACTCTTAGAACTTAGATATTACTTTCATATATACATACCTTTACTACTTTAAATCCTAATCCTGATTCTAAACATCCCATAAACTCCAACGCCGAACACGTTCATTCTCCTATTCTCATTAACTCGTCAATACATGGATAATCGGAAGACTTAGCAATTTTGTGAGTATACTTGAACCCCCTTTTCGTTTACCACCTTTTGGGGTGTAACATGTTAAACTATAAACTTACACATAAACTTTATTCCTAAATGCACAAACATTCCTTATACATGCATGCATACTTGATTACTTGATACTTTAAACTTGGGGTTATACGTTTTGTGTTAGACTTATCATTAACTTCGTACGAGCCTATCCTTGACATATATAGCACTATAGGATTAATGCACCACCTGTAAACTTTGGGTTATGTTGGGTTTCATCATTGGTTTGATTAGTTAAACACATGCCGATTTTATTATCTATCTTATTTCAGTAGCTTGCCATGTGGAATTGTTTAAAACTTATCTTTTATGCTATGTATGAAAACCTGTATACTCGCCAATGCATATTTGTGTTGAATTTTATTTTAAACATGTTACAGGTTAAGGATGACGATGCTTGAAACTGAAGTAGTGATGATGCTTAGATACACATATAGATGTTGTTAGGTTTTAATATGTTGTATCAATTTTGTACTTGTTTGTTGTATCATTTTTCTTGTATTGAACATGTTGTATTTCAAGTTCCATGTATTCTAAAACTTTTGAATGAAATGAAATCAGTTATCTTTAATTCTATTGTCACTTTAGTGTTATGATGAAATGAGCAATCTATCTTCGTCTCACTTCGATGTTTCCGCTATTGGTTAGGGTGCAACATATTGGTATCAAAGCCAGGTTTCGATCCTGAGACCTGTGGGCCATGAAACATCTTTATGTGCTATTCTTGAAATGCATTTTTATGTGCTCACACTTGCTTTTTATTCCATAACCTACGCCTTTCCTAAGGCTATTTTACACGATTATGTTAAAAATAAAAAACCCTCGTATTATACAAACGAGACGACTTCACCAAAATAGGCGTGAAACCCACAATTTGGTAAACGACTCTCAATCCACTTATTCTGTTTACACATAATTCGCCATGAAGTTAGGAGTGAAATCCTCACCTTGATGGAGAATTCCCATTTCAAATTTAATGGACCCTCGTCAACGTGTCGGAATTAACTTTCTTGACCCGACGAGTACTAACCACACTTAGGGTACGACGTTATCAAGTTAGGAGTGTGTAACCATCCTGGTTTTCATACTTGTATTTGTTTAAATTTCATCATAAAGATTTCCGTATTTAAAGTGAAACTCACTTGAAACATACTTGTTTTATACTCATACATACTTATACCAACACAAACACATGAAACAACTGCAAATTTGTTGAGTTTTATACTATTAAACAAGGCTACATAAACTATAAGGGCCTATTATGACATGTTGTGAAACTATAATTTGAATGACCTATTAGTCATTCCTTGAAACTTACATTAAAAGTTTGATTTTAAAATCCGAGGGTTAAAAGTGCGATTATTGCAAACTGCAAGTGTAGGGTCCTTTGGGTCATTCTTGAAACTTATTTATAAAGAAAAATTAATATATATTTTAGTTTTAAAAATCCAAGGTTCATTTGGTCATTTTATGAAACTTATAATTCAGGGACTAAAACTGACTTTTATAAACTCATTTTAACTGAATATACTAACCTAGTTAACTTTTATATAAGGATTTTTCTTTAAACACTAACTCAGTTAGTTTAACTAACTGACTATTACAGGGACCAATTCTGCAAATACCCGAAACTTCAGGGACCAGACTTGTATTTTGTACCAAAGTTTAGGGGCTGTTTTTGTAAATTAATGAAATTACAAGGACCTAAGTGTAATTTTGACAAAAATCGGTTTAAAAAGGGATAAATCCCCTGGAAACCGCTGTAAGCATGGATCGAACTCATGACCTTGTGTTTGAAACTGAAGTGTCTTAACCAGTTTATCCTCTGTACAGAGCTGTTAGAATATGGAAATTAAATTCATTTAAATACACTTTAGAGTTTTAATTAAATTCAGTATTTAAAAAGGATTTTTAATATTTTTTATAAATTTTTCTAGCATAGGTCCCTTTTATAAAAAGTGCGTGTTTTAATCCCGAGAAACTAAAAAAAAACGTGAATAGTGCCGTGAATAGTACCATACAGAGATTATACCCCTTTTCCACCTCTTTTCTTCTCCAATCACCTTTTCCACCTCCTTCAATCACCTTTTCCACCTCCCTTCGTATTATAATTTTTTTTTATCTTTTCTATTTATTTATTTTTTATCTCCACAAATCACCTACCATCTCCATCTATAAATACCAACACCCTCTTACCATTTTCTTCACACCAAATCTTCTAAATCATCAAAATCCTCTCTAAAATTTTGCATTTTCAAGAACAAGTGAAGAATTTTTCTTAGTATACAAGTGAGTTCAAACTCACTTTTCTTCATCAAATCTTCTCCTAGAAAGCTTGGATCTTCTCTAGGATTGTTTCCAACCGATTATCTTGTTAATCTAAGGTACAACAACACCATTTCATGATCCAAACTTGCTGTTTTTTTTATGATTAATTTTATACTTTATCTTTATTCATACTAACTTGCATGAAACTTATATTCTCCATACTTCTAATCAAAACCATGTTTAAGACACTTATGTATGATTAATTCTCATGAGTTTGGAGGTGTGAAAACCCTCTTAACTTTCTGTTATTAATAACTAACATAACTACAAATATTAAAACCATCCAAATCTTTCATAGTTCTTGTGGTGGCAAGTGTTTTGGTTAAACCAACCGAGACTACCATAATTCTTGTGATAAGATTTGTGATTTGGTTAAGCTAACTATATTTACAAACTCTATTATTATGTTGTTATTTTCCTTTCAATCCGATCATACTCATGGTGATAGGTGATGGTAAATCATACCATCCGATCATCTTTGTATTAATATGTGATTTTGGACATTAACATAACAATCTAACTCTTGGACTTAACTTACAAAGATTTAATTTACAAACTATATATATATATATATTCCCATACATAATATATACTTACATAATAATTATTTTAAATCAGTAATATTCAAGTTCAACAACTAAAAATATTATTTTTAATTATTCTGATTTAAATTAATTATTTTGATAATCAGTTATATAATTATCATATTATTTCTTTAAACTATATAATTATTCATTTAACAAATAATATATATTTTAACCATCTAAATTAATTTATATTTTTTTATAAATTAATTATATCACTTGTACAACATTTTGCCAATAATCATTATATTTAATTATCTTAATTAATTATACTAATTAATTATATTCGATTCATTATTACAAAGGTTTATATTAAATCAATTACATATTTTTGCAATTTTATTATTTATGTTAAATTAATATTTTTCATAAATAATTCCTTTACCTCATTTTCATTTTTCCGAGTCCTCTCGTTAGGTTATCCAAACCACATAATTACCATTTAAACTAAACACTACCGAATCCTATGGATTTAGGATTTCCAATTATCCAATTAAACATTATTGTTGATACATGTTCCATATTGTTGCATGTTCAATCAATTAGAGTGATGTGGAATCTTATTTCCAAGAACTCTCACACTTTGCATACTTGTTTGGATTTACCTGAAATCAAGGTGAGTTCATAGTCCCTTTTTTGCATTATTTTTTTTGGGATGATACATATGTTACAATGTGATACAAACTATTAGCTATCTTGTGGTTTCCCCCGATTGCCTTTGCATTTGCTTAATACTTGTTGTTGTTGCTTTAAGAAGTTTACATTCATCAACTTGCATAAGCCCATCGGTTGTATTATAGCGCTATAGGATTGACACCCCATCCAAACTTCCAACTTTGCAATTTTGTTGTTGTTGTTCGGAACCATACATACATACATACAAGGAAGGATGGATGATATTTCCGAGTATCGTCATAGGTTTGAATGTACCATTAAGTAACTACTTGTATTACTCTTATGCTATAAAGACACATCGACAACCACTTTTGTTGAAACTTTATTTATATCACATTAACATTTTTGCAAAACAAAACCTATGAATTCACTCAACCTTTGTTGATCCTTTTACTCCTAACATATGTTTCAGGTGACGACTACAAGAAAATGAACCTAATGCAACCCCGATAAAAAGTTGCATTTGGCCCTGTAAAGGTTGCATTAGGCCTAATGCAACCTTTTATCGGGGGCTACATTAGAAGCAGTTGCATTAGATCTAATGCAACCTTTTTTAGACCAAATGCAACCTTTTTTTTAAGTGTTGCATTTACTAGTCAAATGCAACCTTTTTAGTATGCAACCTTTTTTACATTCTAATGCAACTTTTTTTTGTATTTTAGTTACAAAAATGCAACATTTTTTACACTCAAATGCAACTTTTTTTCATAAAAATGCAACTTTTTTCTAGGCCTAATGCAACTGTTATTATTTTTTAATAGAAAAAATGCAACCTTTATTATAGCACAAGCAACATTTTTTTCACACAAATGCAACCATACAACATAAGTTCAATTGCTATTAATTGATATAAATTCAATAGTAATTACACGAAAACAATAATAACAAAGATATCATTGATAATCAAAGTGTGTACTTCAACATGTTTGTCGAAACTTAAATAACTCTACAGTCAATTACAATAATAAAAAAGTGAAAACATTCTACTCATCTCGATCTCCAACTACTTGTTTCATAACCTTCCGCATCATAATCGAGCGGATGAGAGGATCGATCCAGGTTGAGGGAGAGAACACCGATTTGATTTTGGTGGGTGATTTGCGAGATGGAATTGTAAAATTGAGAATGAGAGGGAAATCTAAATTATTTGGGGGAACAGGGGAACAAAAATAAAAGTAATTGTATAAACTGATTTACAACTATATAATCCATTGTAAAAAATAAAATCGTAGAGGATCAAAGTTGAAAGTAAAAAAGTTGTGAGTCTAAATTGAAATAGCTAAAAACTTTTTGGTTAGAACTACAAATCAAGTAGTTTTGGGTGTAAAGTGAAATATCAATTTTTTTTTTTTGAAAACCCCTAAAACATGGGGGTACAACACCTCAATGCCTTAACTTGTTGATAATTTATATTATGTAAATTTATATTATGTAAATGGTATTTTGAGTTTAGTTTTTCAAAAGTTTCGTTTGTACAATTATATAAATTATATAATTATATAAATATGGTTAACGAAAAACGATGAATAGTAACTTTATTTTTATAATAATATATAGTTTTTCTTTTTCTTTTATTTAATATATTATAATAGTTTATTATATTATTTACTTTTACTAACATATTTTAAAATTTTTCCCCTTTTTAAAACCATATATTTTCTATACGTTTTTTTAATAGTTCTTTTTTTCTTTTTTTAAAACATATATTAATTTATCTATTAAGATGACTTTTATGTGAGAGGTGCATTTAAAATTTCTTAATGCAACTTTTTTAACAAAAGTTGCAAATTTCAACTAAATTTGCAACCTTTCAAGAAAAATGTTGCAATTTTTAATAAAATTTGCAACCTTTTAATAAAAAGGTTGCAAATTCAATATAATTTTGCAACCTTTTTTGAAAAAGGTTGCATTAGATCTTCTAATGCAACCTTTATCTTCAACAAAGTTGCATTAGAGTCAAATGCAACACATTTGAAAAAGGTTGCTAATAAAAAGTTGCATTAGGCCAATTTTCTAGTAGTGCGATGTATGATGCTATGATTTGCAAGAATATTTCATATAGGATCAATTCAAGACTTTTGCCTTAGACTGAATTCGAAACAAATTGTAATTGTTATGTTGTATTTTGTTTATGTTCAAGAAATTCTTTTGGATTTGAATGCAATCTATTTAATTGAACCTTAATCATATTTCAACATTAATTAAATCTCCATGTGCTCAAATGCATTCTATCAAGTTTCGTGACACCTTTGGCTTTTCCGCCTCCGGCCAGGGTGTTACAGATTGGTATCAGAGCCATGGTTATAGGGATTTAGGTTATTAGAAATTACCTTTGACCTAGACTATAACTACCTAGGACACTTTTCCATTAGCAAACTCTTCCGTTATCTTTGCCTTTGACTTCATCATTATCCTTATCTTTTGTAACCAATGCCTCGTCACCAAGGACCTCATCTATAGGATCCTTAGATTTTACAAATACTCATCACCTATCCTTAGGTGATTATTTTCAAAACCTCTCTTGATTTTTAAATTCTCATCAAAGTCTTGGGCTCTAATAACGAACTCGTGCAATCTGGAAGGGTGGATGCCTGTATCTCGAGTTTTCTGTCTAGGCAAGCACTTCGTTTAAATCCCAACTCGAGGGACCAGTTGTACTTACCTGGGAATTATTGAGATGAGTGTCCACTTATAGGCTAAAGCATGACTTCACTAAGTTATAAGGACCCAACTACTTTGACTTGTCACAGATGTCGTTTATTCGATATCCATCTTATTATATGTTTTCTATCCTCATCATTGATTTTATGAAACTGTTCCACCAAAACATTTCATTTTGATTCCTATGACCATATGTTTTCCCCTACTGCTTGTAAATACCTAATTTGTCCAATGATTCTCTTGCCCATGAATTCCCTATTTAACATAGTCATTAAAACACGATCACATTACATCATTTTACTAAAGATATCCGTTATCAAGCAGAAACCAAACCAACTTTTATCGCATGTCTACAAGATCTTATAAATAATAAAAGATCGTTTTACCAAAAACTGTTTTCAAATTCAAATTATTTTCGGGTTTCACACCTAACTTACCAAGACACTAACCACTCCACCACTTGATCCCTATTTCTTTCTTCCTCGCTGAATTATTGGGATATGAAAGGTCGTTTCTTTTTGTTTGTTTCTTCGTTTTCGCCTTACCGACAAACTCTATTTCATTTTTTCTTTTCACAATTGCCGACAACTTTAAATTATTGTCCCTTATTTTCATAATTACCGACAGTGCATTTTTTCTTTTCATAAACGACAGATCAGTAAATAGCAACTTGAATTATTTTTCCTTTTGAATCTCTACATAAACTCCATGCATCCTCTCGGCACACCCACACCTTTCACTCCCCACTCTCTGAAACAAAAGATTACTCGCCTGAGGTACCCGAAATAACACATACCCAACTTTTCTTAGTTCAACAAAACCCAACATTCAAATGGCATATTTCCCAGTAGCACATGCTGAATCCTCAACCGCAGCAGGAATTCATCCATTCCTTCGGTTTGCTGAGCTACCCACTCATGAGAAGTATCAGAAACTCAAAGATCTTGAAGTTTTTACCATCAGCGGTATTGATTGGCATCGAATAGAAATGGTTGACCCCAGTGGTTCACTGACAATATTACTATCATACAATACACCCTGGCGCCGTTTCTTCGACATCTTAGAGCCATCTTATGATGAACTGGTATATGAATTCTTATCCACTTTCTATTACAAACCTAATAGAAGCCTTACCGATGAATCCATTCATTTTCGGCTTTGTGGACAACATTATAACATGTCATTAGCAGAATTCGCAGTTCGTCTGGGTATTTATACCGATGAAGAAGTTAGCCAACCCATTTTTACGAGGGCATCAACCTCCTATACCTATGCGAAAATGAAAGAATATTGGCAACACCATGCATCAAAAGCATGGTGCGGCAACAATAATTCTACAAATTTCAAAGACCCTCGCTATCGGTATATGCACCGTGTTTTAGCCAACACTATCACGGGGCGCGAGATAAATCAACAAAGGGTTAGTACCTCCGAAGTCTACCATCTACATAGTATCTTCGAGCGAGTTCCTTGTAATATTGCCCATGAACTTGCTGCATATTTTTCTAGTCAACAAACAAATCCCCTAAGAAGTCTCATGGGGGGATCTTACATTACTAGACTAGCAAAATCATTAGGTGTCTTGAGTGACCAGGTTATCCAGGGGTTATCTCCTCCAAAGGCACCTGGGATTGTAAATTGTAACATCATTAGACTAACCCCGATTCAACCATCTCAGTCGGGGGGAGCTCCTTTTGTCTTAGAGAGTACCTCCCCACAAAATTTGCAGCAATCCTTGTTGAAATTTCCTCCATCGTCTTTTTATCGTTATGATATGCAACCACAGCTACCATACATACACGAACATATTCCAACTAACCCACCCCAACCACTAATACCAAACGTCTCACAAGGCTTCTCACCGATAGTCTTCGAGGAGGATCCAACGACGCAAGATGAATTGTTTGATGAAAGCATGATGATCCAAGATCAATTAGGATCGGAATCATTATTGCAATCACCGTTACTGCCACAGTCCTTCCTGTCACTGTTGAACGAAGTGGAACAACTGCCACCAACTGATATAGCAGGCCCAAGTACGGTGCCTCAAATGGATCTACATCCAGATCAAATGGTAGTTGAAATGGCTAGGTTAAACAATCAGGTCCAAGATTTGTCACGACAAGTACAATGGCTGACAGAACGGAATCGATGGTTGGAAGGCATGCTAGTTGCTCGTATGCAACTGGATCCACTACCTCCACTACCTGATAGTTTTGAGCCTGAAATTGATCCATTACATGACTTATTTCAAATGTAATTTGTTTACAGCATACTAGACCATCAAACAAACAATGCTATCTATGTTTTGATTCAATTAATGTTGTGTTATATTGATACTTATTTGATTTAGACGAGGCCTCAAATCTTAGTTGATTCCTCACTTAACTAGAAGTGCTATGCGGACCATACGACGAAACACGAAATTTTGGGTGCACACTTAATTTCGGGGTTCGATGCATGAGAATCATAGTAAACCTTGTTAAGTATGGCGGCATAAAATCTAGGGTGATTTGGTAACGAGACGAGTATGGTGAAATAAGAACATGGTGGATATGCCGATGGTACTTCCTATATATAAGTGTTCTTATTGTGCAATACCTCGGAACGTTACCAGAATCACTTGAAGATTTTATGTTATCGTGGACTGTTATGTTATTAATTGTTAATTTTAGTATATATACCCCTTGTCTGCACGTAACATATTGCCATACAAGACCAAACATCTGACACCCGATGATGCGTTTTAGATTTCTGAAATCTTAAAGGGCTAAACACCTCAAAACATATATTGTTTCCTCAAAATTATCAGCACCAAACAATGACTTGCTTACATTTCAAATCATTACAATTACATTCTACGGTTTCTCTCGAATAAATTTTGGGACGAAATTTTCTAAAGTAGGGGAGACTGTAACCATCCTGATTTTCATACTTGTATTTGTTTAAATTTCATCATAAAGATTTCCGTATTTAAAGTGAAACACACTTGAAACATACTTGTTTTATACTCATACATACTTATACCAACACAAACACGTGAAACAACTGCAAATTTGTTGAGTTTTATACTATTAAACAAGGCTACATAAACTATAAGGGCTTATTATGACATGTTGTGAAACTATAATTTGAAGGACCTATTAGTCATTCCTTGAAACTTACTTTAAAAGTTTGATTTTAAAATCCGAGGGTTAAAAGTGCGATTATTGCAAACTGCAAGTTTAGGGTCCTTTGGGTCATTCTTGAAACTTATTTATAAAGAAAAATTAATATATATTTTAGTTTTAAAAGTCCAAGGTTCATTTGGTCATTTTATGAAACTTATAATTCAGGGACTAAAACTGACTTTTATAAACTCATTTTAACTGAATATACTAACCTAGTTAACTTTTATATAAGGATTTTTCTTTAAACACTAACTCAGTTAGTTTAACTAACTGACTATTACAGGGACCAATTCTACAAATACCCGAAACTTCAGGGACCAGACTTGTATTTTGTACCAAAGTTTAGGGGATGTTTTTGTAAATTAATGAAATTAAAGGGACCTAAGTGTAATTTTGACAAAAATCGGTTTAAAAAGGGATAAATCCCCTGGAACCGCTGTAAGCATGGATCGAACTCGTGACCTTATGTTTGAAACCGAAGTGTCTTAACCAGTTTATCCTCTGTACAGAGCTGTTAGAATATGGAAATTAAATTTATTTATATACACTTTAGAGTTTTAATTAAATTCAATATTTAAAAAGGATTTTTAATAATTTTTAGAAATTTTTCTAGCATAGGTCCCTTTTATAAAAAGTGCGTGTTTTAATCCCGAGAAACTAAAAAAAAAACGTGAATAGTGCCGTGAATAATACCATACGGAGATTATACCCCTTTTCCACCTCCTTCAATCACCTTTTCCACCTCCCTTCTTATTATAATTTTTTTTATCTTTTCTATTTATTTATTTTTTATCTCCTCAAATCACCTACCATCTCCATCTATAAATACCAACACCCTCTTACCATTTTCTTCACACCAAATCTTCTAAATCATCAAAATCCTCTCAAAAATTTTGCATTTTCAAGAACAAGTGAAGAATTTTTCTTAGTATACAAGTGAGTTCAAACTCACTTTTCTTCATCAAATCTTCTCCTAGAAAGCTTGGATCTTCTCTAGGATTGTTTACAACCGATTATCTTGTTAATCTAAGGTACAACAACACCATTTCATGATCCAAACTTGCTGTTTTTTTTATGATTAATTTTATACTTTATCTTTATTCATACTAACTTGCATGAAACTTATATTCTCCATACTTCTAATCAAAACCATGTTTAAGACACTTATGTATGATTAATTCTCATGAGTTTGGAGGTGTGAAAACCCTCTTAACTTTATGTTATTAATAACTAACATAACTACAAATATTAAAACCATCCAAATCTTTCATAGTTCTTGTGGTGGCAAGTGTTTTGGTTAAACCAACCGAGACTACCATAATTCTTGTGATAAGATTTGTGATTTGGTTAAGCTAACTATATTTATAAACTCTATTATTATGTTGTTATTTTTCTTTCAATCCGATCGTACTCATGGTGATAGGTGATGGTAAATCATACCGTCCGATCATCTTTGTATTAATATGTGATTTTGGACATTAACATAACAATATAACTCTTGGACTTAACTTACAAGGATTTAATTTACAAACTATATATATATTCCCATACATAATATATACTTACATAATAATTATTTTAAATCAGTAATATTCAAGTTCAACAACTAAAAATATTATTTTTAATTATTCTGATTTAAATTAATTATTTTGATAATCAGTTATATAATTATCATATTATTTCTTTAAACTATATAATTATTCATTTAACAAATAATATATATTTTAACCATCTAAATTAATTTATAATTTTTTATAAATTAATTATATCACTTGTACAACATTTTGCCAATAATCATTATATTTAATTATGTTAATTAATTATACTAATTAATTATATTCGATTCATTATTACAAATGTTTATATTAAATCAATTACATATTTTTGCAATTTTATTATTTATGTTAAATTAATATTTTTCATAAATAATTCTTTTACCTCATGTTCATTTTTCCGAGTCCTCTTGTTAGGTTATCCAAACCACATAATTACCATTTAAACTAAACACTACTGAATCCTATGGATTTAGGATTTCCAATTATCCAATTAAACATTATTGTTGATACATGTTCCATATTGTTGCATGTTCAATCAATTAGAGTGACGTGGAATCTTATTTCCAAGAACTCTCACACTTTGCATACTTGTTTGGATTTACCCGAAATCAAGGTGAGCTCATAGTCCCTTTTTACATTATTTTTTTTGGGATGATACATATGTTACAATGTGATACAAACTATTTGCTATCTTGTGGTTTCCCCCGATTGCCTTTGCATTTGCTTAATACTTGTTGTTGTTGCTTTAAGAAGTTTACATTCATCAACTTGCATAAGCCCATCGGTTGTATTATAGCGCTATAGGATTGACACCCCATCCAAACTTCCAACTTTGCAATTTTTTTGTTGTTGTTCGGAACCATACATACATACAAGGAAGGATGGATGATATTTCCGAGTATCGTCATAGGTTTGAATGTACCATTAAGTAACTACTTGTATTACTCTTATGCTATAAAGAGACATCGACAACCACTTTTGTTGAAACTTTATTTATATCACATTAACATTTTTGCAAAACAAAACCTATGAATTCACTCAACCTTTGTTGATCCTTTTACTCCTAACATATGTTTCAGGTGACGATGTATGATGCTATGATTTGCAAGAATATTTCATATAGGATCAATTCAAGACTTATGCCTTAGACTGAATTCGAAACAAATTGTAATTGTTATGTTGTATTTTGTTTATGTTCAAGAAATTCTTTTGGATTTGAATGCAATCTATTTAATTGAACCTTAATCATATTTCAACATTAATTAAATCTCCATGTGCTCAAATGCATTCTATCAAGTTTCATGACACCTTTGGCTTTTCCGCCTCCGGCCGGGGTGTTACAGAGTGAAACCCGCATCTTGTCAACTAGTTCCACTCCTTGGCATATATAGACAAGTTATCTGGTCATCTAAGTTATCAGGCATAACCCAGATGGCTTATCTGGTCATCTAGGTTCAGGCATAACCCAAACAAGTTACCTGGTCATCTAGGTTTAGGCATAACCCAGACGACTTATCTGGTCATCTAGGTTATCTGGCATAACCCAGACAAGTTATCTGGTTATCTAGGTTATCAGGCATAACCCAGTCGACTTATCTGGCCATCTAGGTTCAGGTATAACCCAGACAAGTTACCTGGTTATCTAGATTCAGGCATAACCCAGACGACTTATCTGGTCATCTAGGTTCAGGCATAACCCAGACGATTTACCTGGTCATCTAGGTTATCAGGCATAACCCAGACAAGTTACCTGGTCATCTAGGTTATCAGGCGTAACGGAAACGAGTCACCTGGTCATCTAGGTTATCATGCTTCTCAAATTCAAAAGAACTTTCGACCACTTTGGTTTAGTCAAAAGTTCCGTTTTTGGAACAATCCAAGTTTTAATCAACCTTCATTATACTATTATACTATTATTCGTATTACGCTTGACACAATGCAACCTCTTCTTTTTCAAGATTCAAATTACATTCAAGATTCTTACACACGCATTATACTAAATCTTTTCATACACTTATACGTTGTTCACATGCATGATTTCAGAAAAAATGGTCACCAACGAGATTTACATTACTCGTAATCCCAAAATGGAGGCATAGCATCAAGATAGGGGTGCGAATGGCTTGATCCCCTCATATGTAAACTATTATTAATATATTAAACCGGCTATATGGGATTGTATCCCTACTGACTCAAACCACTTAGCCGAGGGTAACGTCACCTTCAAAAGAGGGGCCTACCACTTTTCACATTAATAACTTAATTAATTATCTTTCAATATTCCGACCATTTGGGATTGTATCCTTGCTGACTCAAACCACTTGGTTGAGGGTAACGTCACCTTCAAAAGAGGGGCCACTACTAAAACTAAGATAATCTCTTAAAAAGTGTAAAAGTGCGGAAATCATCAAAGGATACATTAAAGGCGAGTCGGATCCAAGTGACTCTTCTTGTCTATCTGTTTTTATTTTTATTTTTATTTCTGAATTTTTAGTTTTTATTTTCTTGTTTTAAAAATATTTTCTCAAAAAAAATTAGATTGATTAGACGTTGAGGATAAACCGGTACTAGAAGCTCTTGTGCCCTTGGACGACCTCTGTATCTTACCAACGCTATACTACGCTCACGATGGGTGCACTTGCCCATGTGTGTGTTTAGTAAAATAGGCTTAAAATATCAATAAAAACATATCACACCCGACGCACACCAAGTTTTTGGCGCTGTTGCCGGGGACACAAGGATTTTAAGAAAGCTTAAAATCGACGGCCTAATCATTTTGCAGAACCTTTTTTTAAAACTGCGCGCACATTTCTGGATTTTTCTTAAATTTTTGCATTACAGTAACCTGAACACGAGGCCGTGCTCACTGAACACGCCCCTGTGCTGCATAAAATAACCAAACACCCAGATACATAGTCTGAACACCGGGTCGTGTTCGCTGAACACGCCCTCGTGCTGCAGAAAACCAGTTGCATTTTCTAAAACGCCCAGATACATGATCTGACCACTGGCCGTGCTCACTGAACACGGGGTCGTGGTGAGCCTCTGTTTCCGTTTTTATTTCTGTTTTCTGGTCTCGAGACTCTTTTGTGGTCTACTGGATGATTCTTATGGATCAATACTCAGGAGGTTACAACTACCACTATGAAGAGGATGATTATGAAGAAGAGTATTGTACCATTTGTGGTAATCCTCATTCTGTACAATTTTGTGACCTCTTCGAACCATCCCCTTCGTACACACACTATGAGGAGCCTAGGTACGAGCCAACCACTTCATACACATACTATGAAGAACCAAAGTATGAACCTTCTCCCTCATACTCATATCTTGAAGAACCAAGGTATGAGCCTTTATACTCATACTTTGAAGAACCAAGTTATGAGTCATCTCCTTCATATACTTACTATGAGGAACCATGGCGTGAACAACCCACCTCATATGGGTATTATGAAGAACCAAATTACAACCCTTATCCCTCATATACTTACAATGAGGAACAATAGTACGAACCATCTACCTCATATGAGTATTATGAGGAACCAAGGATCGAACTTCCGAACTCAAGCTCTTGGGATCCTTATTCCGATCACTTTGACGAACCACCAACTATCCTCCCCGTAGCCGAAAAGATAATAGAACACCTCAAAACTATCGAGCGCTATATAAAAGAAGCCCGTGCAAGGGAAGAGGAATCTCGCGCAAGGGAAGTGGTAATTTGTACTAAAGATGTAATAGTAGAAGAGGTAAAAAATGGAAGAACAAGTAAGTGAAAAACCGACACATGAACTACACAACGAAAAAGGTAAATCCGAAAACGCTAATCTTCAAAAGAAGTCTAATTTTCAATAAATTAATCTCTTAACGCCTTCTTTCGAAAACCATTGTTTAGTACCTACTCATTATAAGTTTTTAAAAGAGCTAAACACTAACACTAAAATTGACGAAATGATAAGCATTAAGTTGACAAATGATCAAACTACGCTAATAAAAGATGATCCATTTGAAATTTACATTACACCGGTTCCATGTTTTTTTTCAAAATTCCTTTATTAGTAAATATTACAATTGACAAAGATCTTTGTGTTAATATAATGCCAAATTACATTTTCGAAAAATTAGGTATTGGTGATTTTTCTTCACTTCAAATACCTATTTTTCTTTCTAATCCAAAAAATTGTAAAATCAATGGGAGTAGTTGAAGATGTGTTAGTCCAAACAAACCAAACGATAGTCCCAACCGACTTCGTCATCCTCGATGACGCTCCACTTGTGTTGGGACGACCTTTTGTGAAAACCCATCAAGCTTTGATTAATCGGAAGCAAAACAATTTACCCATTCAATTAGGGGCCTTCAAAAGGTATGTCGATCTTGAACAATCAATGAAATATCCAATCGGCAATGATGACCCCCTAATTGAATATGAAGATGAACCACCCGATACGGAAAATGAAATCGACCACTTTGTCGAAGAAGATGTCGCCATTGAACTAACCTTTTTGGTTCTTGACCAAAATGAGCAATCAAATAAGGAGTCTCCCAAAGACCCGCCACTTGAGCTCAAAGAACTCCCAAAAGCTTTGAAATATGTTTTTCTCGACAAGGATGGTAAGCTAACTGTAATTATTTCTTCAAAATTAACTAGTTTAGAAAAAGAAAAATTAATTACACTTTTGAAAAAACACAAAAACGCGATTGCATGGAAACTTGTAGATATTAAAGGAATAAGCCATTCCATGTGCACGCACAAAATTTTAATGAATGATGACTATAAATCAGTAATACAACCACAACGAAGAGTAAATCCAAACGTCCAAGAAGTGGTCAAAAACGAAGTCATCAAACTACTTGACGTCGGACTCATCTACCCAATTTCCGATAGCCCTTGGGTAAGTCCCGTCCAAGTAGTTCCCAAGAAAGGAGGTATGACGGTGGTCACTAATGAAAAAAATGAATTAATTCCAATGCGAACCGTCACCGAATGGAGAGTGTGTATAGATTATCATCGATTAAATGAGATAACAAGGAAAGATCATTTTCCCTTACCTTTTATTGATCAAATGTTAGAAAGATTATCCGGTCATAAATTTTGTTGTTTTCTAGATGGTTTTTCAGGTTACTTTCAAATACCGATAGCACCCGTAGACCAAGAAAAGACAACATTCACAGTCCCTACGGAACCTTTGCTTATCGACGCATGCCTTTTGGTTTATGTAATGACCCTGCAACTTTCCAACGTTGCATGGTGGCCATCTTCCATGATATGATAGAAAAGACTATGGAAGTCTTCATGGACGACTTTTCTATCTTTGGAGATTCATACGACCAATGCCTCGATAATCTTGAACGAATGCTATCCCGATGTGAGGAAACTAACCTCGCCCTTAATTGGGAAAAATGCCATTTCATGGTAACGGAGAGAATAGTACTCGGTTATAAAATCTCAAGCGAAGGAATGGAGGTTGATCGGGTTAAAATAGACACCATTTCCCGATTACTACCCCCATCCTCCGTTAGAGCCATCAGAAGATTCCTAGGGCATGCCGGATTTTATAGACAATTTATCAAAGACTTTTCTAAAATCTCAAGACCTCTAACAAAATTACTTGAAAAAGATGCACCATTCATCTTTGACAAGGATTGCAACCAAGCATTTCAAACTCTAAAGGAAATGCTAGTCAATGCACCAATCATGATAGCGCCTGATTGGAAATTACCTTTCGAAATCATGTGCGATGCAAGTGACTTTGCAGTTGGAGCTGTCTTGGGATAAGAAAAGATAAGCATGTTCACCCAATATACTATGCTAGTAAAACACTTAACGATGCACAAGAACATGACACAACAACTGAAAAAGAATTATTAGCTGTAGTATTTGCTTTTGATAAATTCCGTTCTTATCCTGTTCTTTCTAAAACGGTAGTTTATACAGACCATGCAGCCATTCGTTATCTTTTTAAAAAAGCAGGATGCCAAAACGCATTTAATCAGATGGATTCTACTCCTCCAAGAATTCGACATTGAAATCAAAGATAAAAGAGGAGCAGAAAACACCGCTGCAGATCATCTATCCCGCTTAGAAGATCCAGCTTTGGAGGCAACTAGGGACGAGGTCATCAATGAAATATTTCCAATGGAGTCCTTAGAAATGGTGGAATACCTAGAAGAGTCATGGTACGCCGACTACGCCAACTACTTAGCTAGTGGAATAGTCGCAAAAGGTTGGCCACATCATCAAAGAAAAAAATTCTTTGCCGATGTAAAGCATTATTTTTGGGAAGATCCTTATCGTTTCAAAATGTGTGCCGACCAACTTATCCGACGATGCGTACAAGATAGTGAAGCAAGAAAAATTCTCCGCCATTTCTATGAAGGTCCATGCGGAGGACATCATGGTGCCGCAAGTACCACACGAAAGGTATTTGATTCAGGATTCTATTGGCCAACCATTTACAAAGACACCAAAAGTCTTATCAAGACATGTGATGCATGCCAACGATCAGGTAATATTTCTTCCAAAAACGAAATGCCACAAAATGGCATTCTTGTTTGTGAAATTTTTGATGTCTAGGGACTAGACTTTATGGGACCTTTCCCACCGTCAAAAGGAAACAAATATATACTTGTGGCAGTGGATTACTTGTCAAAATGGGCTGAAGCGAAGCTCTTCCAACAAATGATGGAAGAGTTGTGGTAAGATTCCTGAAACGACTATTTTCTCGTTTTGGAACTCCAAAAGCATTAATAAGTGATAGGGCCGATAAATTAGACGACGCTTTATGGGCTTTTCGGACCGCCTATAAAACAACCATAGGTACCACCCAAATAAGCTTTTCTATGGAAAAAGTTGTCATTTGCTAGTAGAAATTGCACACAAAGCCTACTGGGCATTAAAAAACGTAAACTTAGATGTAGAAAAAGCCGGTAAACATCGATTTTGTCCATTAAATGAATTATATGAATTAAGGAATCAAGCCTACTCTAACTCCAAAATTTATAAGGAAAGAATGAAAAACTTGCATGATAAACACATTAAACCTAATGAATTTCGGGTAGGAGATCAAGTTCTATTGTTTAATTCACGACTTCGATTATTTCCAGGTAAATTAAAGTCTAGGTGGTCGGGACCTTTTTCTATCGCCCATATTTTTCCACATGATGCAATTGAAATTAAATTTCGGAATGGAATTCCATTCAGAGTCAACGGACAACGGCTAAAGCTATATCAAGGATTCATTAAGGGTGATGAGGAAGAAATCTCGCTACAAGCGGTCGAGGAATGAACAAGGTTTGTGCACCAACATCATATCTTGTAGGTAATGGACGTCGGGAAAGCTTCCAAAATCGGTAAGATTTCTAAAACCAAGTTTCGGGAAACAGGTCACTCACACGTGCACTATAAAAAATAAAAAAAAATATAGAGTTTTTACCCGCCCATTCTCATTTTCATTTCACCATGACCCGTTTCCCCCGAAAACTCTCTGGTTCTTCCGAAAATCTCTGCAGATTTTCACGTCTTTTCTCAATCCAACGTCAACAAGGTATGATTCTATCATCTTTTGTAGTTAGTTTAACGATTTGCATGTAGTTTAACATCAAAAATTTGGGGAAAATCTAGGGTTCTTGAACTTGAACCCAATCAAACCTCAAATTTTTTCTTAAATCTGTTAGTATTAGTATAGTTGCATGTTATAGGAAGTAAATCAACTGAAGTTGCTTGTGGATTTGCCCAATTTCGAACAAAAACCTCAAACCCTTGTTTTTGAACCAAAAAAAGACGAATTGAAGGGGTAAACGGTTTGTTTATGGAAAAACGGCACTTGGGGTTTCATTTTCGGGGGAAACCGCCCCTACTCAACCAAAAATTGTCAAGTTTTCGAAAACGGGTCGAAAAAATAGGATTTTTGGGAAATATAATCCTGGCCACGGGGTCGTGGTCAGCGAGCACAGGGCATGGCCAGCAAAACTCAATTGAACACGGGGCATGGCCAGTGGCCACGTGGCCGAGTCAAGTCTTCTGTTTTCAGTTTTCTTCGAAAATTTATCATTTCACGCTAATTGTTTTGTGTTTTCTTCAGCAGAGATGGCCAGCAAGTTCACTACGTTCAAGCAAAATGAATGGAACTATCAAGCCCGCTATGATGTTCTCAAAACAAGAGCCGAAGAAATACCGAGACAAGTGTGCCTCGATACCTTAGAAGCTGTAGGGCAACTAGACCGTTTCAACACCTTGGTCACGGGTCCACTAAGGGTGGCCCTCTGCACTAGACTCTATGCGGTTCATGAGTATAGCATGGAGTTCTATAGCACTCTCACGTTCAAAGCTAAAACAGAGCCATTTGATGGAGAAGGGGTTGAGTTCCGATGTGCGGGGGAAATGCTTTCAATCTCTATTGCACAATTTGGAGTGCAAATTGGTTTGTTCTCCGAGGAAGAGTCCGGTAACGAAGAGAACACGGGTGGTCTCCGTGAGATCCCCACTTACATGCGACAAACGGCATGGGCTCAAATCGGGGATGGAGCATACGATCCAAGCCAAACCAAGAGCTCCCAGTTGCGGGACCCTCCCTACCGCTACATTCATAGGGTCCTTAGCAACTCTCTCAGTCAAAGGCGTGATAGCACCAGTGTTGTCAACTTGCGTGATCTGACGGTCTTGTATTGCATCCACAACCGTGTTCCTCTTGATGTCCCACACCTGCTCCTCCAAAACATGCATCTCAATCAGTTGGCCTCCTCCCCGACACCTATCTTCTTTGGGGGATGGATCTACCGCCTCTACAAGACCTTTGTTCAACGAATGCCGAAATCCTTACGTAAGGGTCCATGGTCGGGCAAGGTAGATCTCATTCAATTCTGTTCAATGGGGATCATACACGAGACGGGTGACGGGACAGTCCGCTTCCACACAACTCTGGGGCATGTTTGGAACCCGCAGGAAGCCCTCGTGCTTCACGCCAACCCAATCCGTCCTCCCTCTCAATTTCATGGCCAGCCGGGTTCATCCTCTTCTCAAGGGGGTGGTTTTCCTAACTTTCAAAGTTTACATGATCTTTTGCAGGAAAACCTTATGCACCCGCAACACCTACAACATGGCCAGCAACACCTACGCCCGGGTCGGAGCAATGGAGCGAAACATCTTTGAAATGCAAGACGACATCAGCCACATCCGGGAGCACATGGTGTATCGAGGAGGAGACGATGAAGACGAGGACATGGACTGATTTGGAGGCATTGAAGGCGGTGTGACAGTGGATGCAGCTTCTATCAGGTTAGCCCTTTATCCCACGAACAATTGACTGGCCTGCGTGCCAAAGTTTGAACAATTTACTTTCTTTAACACTTTTATTTTTATGCATTTTACTTTTCGTTTATGTGTAATGTGGATGATTAACTTTGGTATGTTTAGGTTGTTTGTTATGTATTTTGTGGTGTGGTATTTAAGCAAAACAGGTACCCAGGAAGCTTGGATGCACTAAGTATTAGTGCTACCTAAGCCCGAAAACCCGAACCAAAAGCCACGGACCTGTTTTCATTGATTGCAGACTGTCACCACGGGGCCGTGCTCAGCCAGCACACCCCCGTGTCCGCCCCTCTGACCTGCAGTTTTTCTGAAACTTGCCCACCCCGGGGTCGTGTCCACCAGGCACGCCCCGTGGCCACATTCTGTAAGTTTCTGTTACTGACACTCTGACCACGTGGCCATGCTCAGCCAGCACGAGGCTGTGGCCAGGTGTCCAGTAACACCAAACCTTGTTTTTCAACACCTTTTTACACATTTAATCAACCTAAAAACTTATTTTAGGGACACATTTAGGACAATATGTAATTTAAGTGTAGGGGGGATGCTAAAACCTTGAATTTTTCAAGTCCTAATAACAAGCCTTACACAAAACTCTATTGGAACCATTATCACCCCAAATTTTTTCAAAAATTTTTCATTTTTTTTACTTGTCTTGGTTTAATTTGGGAATAACAAGTTCTAAAAACATTATATTTTATAAATTTACAACCGATAGCGTCGTGATAAAAAGAACCAAAATAAGAAAATTATGAAAAGGCATGACAAATCTAATTAAAATTTGATTATATATACTTGATCACATTATAATCCATTCCCACAACAAGTGAGTTTTGAGCCTTTATTGAGCATACAAGCATATATCTTTAAACTAAATTCTCATTTTTCATTTCTTAAGTGAATAGCCGCTTGGTTCTTACGACTCTAGAACTTGCCACGACAATACATTCCTAGTCCTTACCAACTTAAACCCAAGTAAGTAAATGATGAAGGCATTAGGACTAACCTATTTTCCTTTCAACACCATTATTTTTCATTTTTTTACCACTAACCAAAATCCCCCTAGTTAACCCCTTTAAGCCTAAACCTTTTCATTTCTAAACCCACAAAACAAACACCCTTCACCTACCAAAACCTTTTTTTTTCAAACCCTTTATTTTAGTAAAAAGCTCGGTTATCTTGTGACGTCTCCTATAAAAAAAGTAGCAATAAACAAACAAGTTCCTCAAAGAAACTTTGTTTGAAAATGCTTAGTTTGAATAAAAGTCACAAAAACAAAAGATTTTACGACAACCGACGCTTTTTACGCTTTTAGCCCTTTTTACTAACCACTAACCAAAACCACCTACCCTTAGCCCATGCCTAACCCTTCCCAAAGTCCTCTTAATATTTACGAAAGTTTGTGGTTAAAAAGCAGAAGGTTTGATTGCTTGGTAAGCATATGGTAGAAGTAAGTTCCATGCCGATCATGAGTGTTTCACAAAAATACATCTTCGGCCGAGTGTTGAGTGATCTCTCGTGAGGTATGTGAACTTGCATATAAATGGAATTTTAAAGAGGCATGTTATGCCCAAATAAGTAATTTTTCTTATGAAACGTTCTCAATAAATCATAACGAATACAATTGTAAATATAATAAAAATAAAACCCAATAAAGATCTTGGATTCCCGACACTCAAGACAAGCCCAAAACTTCTCTTCTACCTATTCCAATAGGGTGTGTAAGCCACATATTAAAGAGTTTTGCTTCAGGACAAGCAAAGATTCAAGTGTGGGGGTATTTGATGTGTGCAAAATGTAACATATAAATTACATCAAATGAGGCATAAAACTAACCCTTTTTTAGTACTAATGTTGGAAAAAGTGTGTTTTTGTCTTACTTTTGAATTTACAGGACCAAATAAGCTTAAACGAGCGAAAGGAACAAATATACAGCAAAAACCAACATAAATACAAAGAAAAGGAATAAACGTGACATGCCCGACCCCTCGGCAGCATCCCCAAAGGCAAAAACAAGAAACAGAAGACTGACCACGGGGCCGTGCCCACTGGACACGGGGTGTGGTCAGCTATCTGCACAAAAGACAAAGCTGTGGAAGCTTCTACGCCCACCACGGGGGCGTGCCCAGCTCAGCACAGGGCGTGGTCAACGCTAAGATACGTAGAATCATGCAAAATTTTGGTAGTACAGATACGCTTTCTGCACACGGGGCTGTACCCGCTGGACACGGGCCGTGTTGAGCCCTATGCTGACAAATGCAATTAATGAAGGAAGAGAAAGGGATGGCCACGGGGGCGTGTCCGCTGGCCACGGGGCCGTGACCGGGCGTCTGTTCAGGCTATAAATAGAGGTGCTTGGTTCACTTCAAAGGTATCTCTTGGCAAACCACCACTCTCCCACTTTGCCACCACTACAACACCCACATCCGCCACCATCATCCACCATCCACCTTAGAGTGTGCGTAGTAGTCTCGGAATCCAAGATTGATAGTAAGAGTTCTTGTCAATCAAAGGCTATGTTTGGCTAAGTCTCTTACATCACTTGGTGAAGATAAGTCTTTAATGTATTACTTTTGATTTTTAATCTTTTCGCACTTTTTATTTGGTTTTGTATTAATGACTTTAATAACTAGTTTCTTATGTTGAAGGTGAAACTTCTTAATCATTTGTCTGTGGTGTCTTGGCATTACTTTACTGTCTACATAAAGTAAAAGATTTTCACCATTCATATCTCTACGGTCTATATAGAGATATGTTGGCTACCTGGTCGGGGGTTAAGGGAATGTTTTAGTAAGGTTCTTACCTTGTTCAGTGTATAGATCCTGCAAGGACCTAGGTCAAGCTTACTAGGACCACATTCAATACCCAATGGTATTGGATGGCGGAGGTGCGAATGGCTTGATCTCCTCATATGTAAACTACTATTAATACATTAAACCTTCTATTTGGGATTGTATCTCTGCTGACTCAAACTACTTAGCCGAGGGTAACGTCACCTTCAAAAGAGGGGCCTACCACTTTTCGCATTAATAACTTAATTAATTATCTTTCAATATTCTGACCCTTTGGGATTGTATCCTTGCTGACTCAAACCACTGGGTTGAGGGTAAAGTCACCTTCAAAAGAGGGACCTACTACTATAACTAAGATAATATCTTAAAAAGTGCAAAAGTGCAGAAATCATCAAAGGATACATTAAAGGCGAGTCGGATCCAAGTGATTCATCTTGTCTATCTGTTTTTATTTTTATTTCTGCATTTTTAGTTTTTATTTTCATCTTTTTAAAAATCTTATCTCAAAAAAATTTAGATTGATTAGACGTTGAGGTACTAAAAGCTCTTGTGTTCTTGGACGACCTCAGTATCTTACCAACGCTATACTACGCTCACGATGGGTGCACTTGCCCATGTGTATGTTTAGTGTTAGTAGAATATCGTGTTTTATAAATTTAAAACTTGACTAATGTGTAAAATGGGCTTAAAATATCAATAGAAACATATCACACCCGACACACACCAAACATTCTTCGCACGAATTATACTTCTACATGTTTCAGCTAAGTGCCCATTTTTCCTTTCGGATACGCCATTCTGTTGCGGCGTATTTGGACACGTTAATTGTCTTCGAATTTTGTGTTCTCTTAGGTATTTATCAAAATTGTGTGCTAAATACTCCCCTCCATTATCGGATCGTAGACACTGGATTTTATTACCCGTTTGTCGCTCGGCTTCTGCTTGGAATAACTTGAATTTTTCAGAAACCACTTCGGACTTTTCTTTCATAAAGTCTATCCAAACATATCTTGAAAAAATCATCTCTAAAGGTTACCATATACTTTAAACCTTTATTTCAGGGATGTTTTACTGGCCCGAACACATCTGAATGTACCAGCTCTAATGAGACTCGGGTTTTGAATTTTGATCTTTTATACGGCAACTGATGAGCTTTCCCGTATTGACACCCGGCACAAACCGTTTCTTTGGAGATCTCGAACTTGAGCAGACCTTCAACTAACTCCCTTTTTATCATCAGTTCCAATTTATCAAAGTCGACATGGCTCAATCTTGCATGCCATAGATCAACGGTTTGGTTTTCTCTTGTTTTGTCCATATAAGCAGACTCGGCAGACAAAACATAAACCATATTAGTTCGCTTTCCTTGGAGTATAGGAGTAGAGTTGGTTTCAAATTTATCAAAAATAAACACTTCGTTTGGAGTGAAAGAACGTGTTTACCTGTTGAAGTAATTTGAGGCACGTAGAACAAATTCTTCTTTACACCCGGAACATGGAATACGTCTTGCATCAAAAAGTCTTTTTGATTTCCTTCCGTAGGGAACTGGACTTCTCCTATCTTTGCAATTGAATGTTTTGAATTATCTGCGATGACTACAACATGATTCCCGGTGTACTTCCTCCATTTGCTCAACTTTTCTTTTTCACAGGTTAGATGATTCGAACATCCCGAATCGACTGTCCAATCATCAAGTTTATTTGTTTTTAGTTCCGTTGTTACTGTGAGTGCCGATACCTCTTCTAGTTGTGCAACTTGAGCCTCTACATCCCATGGTTCTTCAGTAGTTGTTGCGTTCCCTTCAGCTTTCGGTTGGGTACAGTCTTTAGCCATATGCCCACGAATCCCGCAATTGTGACATTTAAACGGAAACCTTTGATTCTTTCCGTTCTTTCCCTTCTTCTCAGATTCGGTTTCACTGTGATGAGTCGACTTGCCTTTTCGATCATCAGTTTTCTTCCCTCGGTCTTGTCCTCGGTACTTGTTTTGCCACAGCTTGCCTTGGTTTCGATTCTTAGACTTTTTAGAAAACAATGCCTTATCTTCTTCACTTTTTATGGACGCTCCATTGAACTGAGCAAGAAGAGCTTCTTGCCCGGATAATAAGTTTTCAAACTCTCCCAAGGTTGGTTGCGTGGGCCATCCTTGTACTGCGGCCACGAAACTATGGAATTCGGGTTTAAGACCATGAATGATGATCCTCTTCATTCGGGCTTCACCAATCTTTCCTTGCGGATCCAGTTCTCCTATTTCTCGACACGTCTTTGCCTTGTGGAAGTATTGTGGAATTGTTATCTCCTTTTGACTTAAAGATAACAGTTCGTTTTCAAGTAATTGTAGTCGGGTATCGTTTCGTTTTGAATACAACTTTGTAAGGCAGTCCCAAACCTGTTTTAGAGTTTCTAGATCACGAAAGTGTTCCAGTATTTCTTCTTCAACTGTAGTTTTCAGCAGAAACATCGCCCTTCCGGTCTTAATTTTCCACTTGCCAATCGCTCCTCCGGTATCGTTCCTTGGTGTCGTGGTTTCTGATCCGTTCGTCACTTCCCAAAGATCTTGTCCCTGGAGGTATGACATAATACATGTCGACCAGGTGTTGTAGTTGGACTGATTCAGTTTCTTTAGCCCACCAAGCACCTGAACTTCACCCATCTGAATCACGTATAGGTCTTCTTCCTTCGATTACTTTTCGAGTGGTTTCAGGTATCCCTTCTGATCGACAAACTGGTTGCCGACTTCCCTTCACTCGAGCCTATAATCGGTTTCAATAGGCTCTAATACCACTTTGTGAAACTTGTGGCCTTCGAACCCAACCCTAATCCCGAGCCCTTTGATCGTGTTGTTGCTAAACAATAGCGACACTTTTTATTAATTCAGAAAACTTGAAACTGGATACATCAGAAGGAAATAAACAGGGACTATTTATACTAACCTATTTGACTACTAGATAAACTAGGACTCCTAATTTGAACAAAACTCAAATTACGTATGAACTAAGAAAAACAATTAATTAATTAAATTACTTAATCAAAATTAATTAACTAGCCCATGAACTTTTGTAGATCTCCTTCTACCTGTAAGGAATTAAACAGGTCAAACAAACACAATTAACTGCAGAAATGAAAATAAACGACACTAGGATTTATAGTGGTTCGGTCCGGTTCTGACCTACGTCCACTCTCGGAAACTAGGAATGTTTCATTTCTTTTCTATGTGTATATTTACAAATGCAGCTAATCCTCTTTATATAGAGATCAGAATGAAAGAAGAAAACAGGAAAACATGATCCTAAAATTCTGGATCACCAATACTTTTTCCTCCATGTTTTCTGCCCTTGAGTGCTTCCTTGTTTTCTGCCACTAAGTGGTTTCTGCCACTTGTTTTTGGCTTTACACTCAATAATCTCCCACTTGAAGCCACGAAACAATCTTCACCTGTGCTTCAACTGTGCATCTGCATTTCTGTAAAAACTTTTGATCTTTTAGTTCCTTCCTAGTTACCTTGGCCTTCTCATCAGTTAACCTGAAGGCCAGCTGAAGCTATACAAAGCTTCAGCTTATCCAGCATAACAGATTTGGTGAACATATCTGTTGGATTTTCTGCACCTGCGATATTCTTCACGCTCATGGTACCTTCACTTATCAGACCCCTGACGAAGTGATATCTCATTCCGATGTGCTTTGTTTTACCATGATACACTGGATTCTTAGCAAGTTTCACTGCACTCTCATTATCACAGTACAGTGAGTAATCAGCCTGGTCTTTGCCTAATTCTCCAAGAAAAGTCTTCAACCATACTAGCTCTTTACTGGCTTCAGCAATTGCCATGTATTCTGCTTCAGTAGTTGATAAAGCAACACTCTTCTGCAATCTAGACATCCAACTAACCGCTGTTCCTCCCACTGTGAAAACATACCCTGTAGTGCTTTTGAAAGTCTTCTTGCAACCACCCAAATCTGCATCAGAATAACCCCTGAGAATGGCGTCTTTCCCCTTAAAACATAAACCCATTCTTGAAGTCCCTTTCAGATATCTCAGCAGCCACTTGACTGCTTCCCAATGTTCTCTTCCTGGGTCTGACATAAAGCGACTAATGACTCCCACTGCATGAGCTATGTCCGGTCTAGTACAGACCATGGCATACATAAGACTGCCCACCGCGGATGCATAAGGAACATTCAACATTTCAGCTCTTTCCTTGTCGGACTTTGGAGACTGATCTTTGGTAAGCCTGAAATGACTCCCCAATGGTGTGTTTCTGGGCTTGGTTCTTTCATCATTCATCTTGAACCTCTCTAACACTTTCCCTATGTATTTCTCTTGGGAAAGTGTCAGAGATCCATCTCGTTTATCTCTGATGATACTCATTCGAGTATTTGTTTGGCTGGTCCGAGATCTTTCATCTCAAATTCTCTAGACATTTGCCTCTTTAACCTGCTAATTTCTTCCATGTTAGCACCAGCTATAAGCATATCATCGACATACAGAAGAAGGATGATATAGGAGCCCTTGAATTTCTTCAAGTAACAACAGTGGTCCATTTCACATCTCCGGTACCCAGCTCGCTCCATGAATTCATCGAACTTCAAGTACCACTGCCTTGGTGCTTGTTTCAGACCATATAGACTCCTCTTCAACTTGCAGACCATCTTTTCTTTCCCGGCAACCTGAAACCCCTCAGGTTGTGCCATGTAAATGTCTTCATCAAGGTCACCGTGTAAGAATGCTGTTTTAACATCTAGCTGCTCCAGATGTAAATTTTCTACTGCCACGATGCTTAGTACTAACCTGATGGTAGTCATCTTCACAACAGGGGAGAAAATTTCATTGTAGTCAATCCCCTTTTTCTGTTGGAACCCCTTAACAACTAAACGCGCCTTGTACCGTTTAGAACCATCATTTTCTTCCTTGATTCTGAAGACCCATTTGTTCTGCAATGCTTTCTTGTTTGGCGGAAGCTTGACAAGAACCCAAGTCTTGTTCTTGTTTAATGAACTCATTTCTTCTTTCATAGCATGCTCCCACTGCTTTGAATCTCTCTGCTTCACTGCCTCTGAATAACATTCCGGTTCACCATTCTCAGTCAATAAAAGGTAATTGACTGACGGATCGAATCTGGCAGGAGGCTTTGTAATCCTTGAAGATCTTCTTACCCAAAGCGATTCATCTTGCTGAGGCTCTGATGAAGATGGTCCTTCTTCATCCCCAGTGCTATCACTGCTTCTGTCATCTTCGTCTGCAGGATTAGTTGATTCAGGCTGTTCTTCAACTTCAGTACTCCCATTATCTGGAGTTTCCTCTGACCTACTGGTTCTGATGGTTTCTTCAATTTCAACCTGTTCCTTTTGAGCCTTTGAAGAATCAGTGTTTCTGTCTTTATATAACTCTGTTTCATTAAACGTGGCATGCTTGCTCCGGATTACTTTCTTGTTCAGATAATCCCACAGTCGGTAACCCATCTTTTCTGACCCATAGCCAATAAAAGTACATTTTATGGCTTTAGCATCCAACTTGTCACGATCCTTGATAAGATCATAAGCACTGCACCCAAATATCTTCAGATGCTCATACTTGACAGCTTCTCCTCTCCACTCTTCCTCCGGTACCTTGAACCCCAATGGCGCTGATGGCCCACGATTGATTAAGTAGGCAGCAGTGCTAACCGCGTCTGCTTAGAACATCTTGGGGAGCCCTGCATTGATCCTCATGCTCCTGGCTCTCTCATTTAGGGTCCTGTTCATCCTTTCTGCGACTCCATTATGTTCAGGAGTGCCCGGGACCGTCTTAATCATCTTGATGCCATTGTTAGCACAAAAGTCAATGAACTTTGTGCTCACATACTCTCCACCATTGTCGGACTTGATACTCTTAACCTACAGGTTAGTTTTCTTCTCAACAGCAGCTTTCCATTTCTTAAAGGCATCAAATACATCATATTTGTTTTTAAGGAAGTAGACCCATACCTTACGAGTTGAGTCATCAATGAAAGTCACATAATATCTTGATCCACCCAGAGAAGAGACTGATGCAGGCCCATAAACATCAGTGTGAACTAGCTCCAACTTCTGAGCCTTCGGTGGTTTTCCAGTCTTCACAAATGAGACTTTCTTCTTCTTTCCGAAAACACACGATTCACAAAATTCTGGCTCTACCTTCTTCAGTTCTGGAAGCTTACCCTTTGCCACAAGCATCTTCATTCCCTTATCACCCATATGCTCGAGTCTATTGTGCCATAACTTTGAGAGACTTGGCTTAGCTGTAACTGCATTTGCTTCTTCAGCAGGAACCTCCACCATGTAGTGTACCTCTTTTCTTGCCCTTTGCAATAACAAGACTCCCTTTCACAACCTTCCACTGTCCTCCACCAAACACGACATCATACCCTTGGTCGTCGAGCTGACCAACAGAAATTAACATCTTCTTGAGACCTGGTATAACCCTGACATCCTTCAGGATCCAAGTAGTACCCAGCGAGGTCCTCAATTCTATGTCTCCTATTCCTGTGATATCCAAAGTATGATTGTTAGCCAACCGAACTTTACCAAAATGACCTGTTCGGAGATTCTTCATGTTCTTAGAAGTCGGTGTGGCGTGGAATGAAGCTCCTGAGTCCATAACACGAGACTCGGATGTATCCTCTATACAGCAGATAAGAGCATCATCAGAGTCTTCTGAGGTAATGTTCACCTGCTTCTGATCGCGAACAATAGGTGGATTTGGGCATTGATTCTAAAGTGCCCATTTTCCTTGCAATTCCAGCAGTTAATATCCTTTCTCGGCTTTGATCGACCCCTATTTCTAGACTTAGATCTTCCCCTGTTGTTACCTCTGTCTTTCCTTCTACCTCTCCCTTCTGTATTCAGTAAGTTACCTGATGATTCTCCTCCAGAATTACGTCTCCTCATATCTTCATTTAGAATGAAGTCTCTAATGCCTTCAAAAGTGAGTTTAGCAGTTCCACAAGAACCACTAATGGCAGTAACTGAGCCTGACCAGCTGTCAGGTAAGGAAGACAGTAATAACAATGCCTGAATCTCGTCATCGAACTTAATATCAACAGATAACAATCTTGAGAGAATAGTGTTAAAATCATTAACATGAGACGTAACAGATGCACCTTCCTTCATCTTGGCGTTAACCAGCTGTCTGATCAGGAATACCTTGTTGGATGCTGAAGGTTTCTCGTACATGTTTGACAGGGCTTTCATCAAACCAAACGAGGTCGTCTCCTTCACAATATTGAAAGCCACATTCTTGGCTAAAGTAAACCTGATCACTGCGAGGGCCTTTCTGTCTAGACTGTGCCAATCTTCATCCTTCATACCTGTCGGCTTGTTCTCATTCAATGCAATCTCTAAATCCTTCTGACAAGGCAAATCCTCGATTTGCATCTTCCACCACCCAAAATCTTGCCCATCAAACTTCTCAATCCTGTATTTTCCGTCTTCAGCCATTGAGACAAGCTGAACGGCAGTTGTCGGCAGTCGTGAGTCAAATCAACACAGGGACAGCCCTAATCTGGTTGACGGTAGATTAACGGCAGCGGCGAAACTTAATCTGGTTGACGGCAGATTAACGGCAGCGGCGAGACTTAATCTGGTTGACGGCAGATTAACAGCAGCAGCTTAACGGCAGATTAACAGCAGCAGCTTAACGGCAGATTGACAGCAGCAGCTTGCTGTTGTTTCTGTTGTGGCTGTCCTACGGCTGGGGTGTGATTTAGATCGAGAGCCTTAGCTCTGATACCAGTTGTAAGGAATTAAACAGGTCAAACGAACACAATTAACTGCAGAAATGAAAATAAACGACACTAGGATTTATAGTGGTTCGGTCCGGTTCTGACCTACGTCCACTCTCGGTAACTAGGAATGTTTTATTTCTTTTCTGTGTGTATATTTACAAATGCAGCTGATCCTCTTTATATAGAGATCAGAATGAATGAAGAAAACAGGAAAACATGATCCTAAAATTCTGGATCACCAATACTTTTTCCCCATGTTTTCTGCCCTTGAGTGCTTCCTTGTTTTCTGCCACTAAGTGGTCCCTGTTTTCTGCCACTTGTTTTTGGCTTTACACTCAACACTACCACCCCTCGAAACCACCATACCACCCTTCGTTCAACATCGCTTCTCAATTTCAATAGTTTAGGCCTACATATAAAAAGGTACTTGTGAGAAGAAGAAAAACAAAAGGTTGAATAGTCTTATATCTATAATCACCAGTCTAATCTCTAGAGTCAGGAATTCAGAATTAACTATTCATCTATCATTCACTACAACTACAGAAAGTTAAATAGTCTTATCTCTATAATCGTTTGTGTTCCTTCTTCTAAAGTTTATATGTTTGTTGGCAGTGATATATAGTTTTGTTGTATAAGTTGAGTGCCTTTATTTTTAGTTGTAAGCATGTTTTCATTTGAAGATTTATTTCTAATATTTATTGCTTAGTAAAATTGTGTTAGATTTGAACTTTTTGACACATTCATGAAAACCGGGAAGGAAAACTGGGTGGTACCTTGGATCCGCTTCTTTTTGAGATTTGTAACCAGGTTTACCATGTTGTTTTGCAAGTCCTTCTAAGTCAGGTCCAACACTTAACAAATCCGCATGCGCAATCTTCCTTACACGATTGCCCAATGTCACATAATCAACATCCCCGGTGACAGTTAACTTCCTTTCCTTTTTATCATAATCAACTGATTTGATCCCTTGAACTTTTTTTAATGCATTCATCATCCTGAACCTTCTGATCCAACTGCTTAAATTCACTGCGAACACAATTTTCTGAAATCCACAATGTTATTATATAGTAAATATATACAGATCCGGATATTAGCAAAAAGAAAGATGTAGGTCGTAGGACCAACGCGTGTCCTACTTTTTAACAAGTATAATGTGCAATTACCTTTATTTCCTGGTCATCTGGGGGTGAATTAAACTCAGTCTCATCAAGACCAAATGCTTTAGATGTGCCCTCGCCTTCTTTTTGTACCTGATCAAATAACATGTAAACCAATTACAAAGATGAGACAATGAGAACAATCAAATTAAAGGGATGACTAGTATTAAAGTAAGATAATTTTCAAGCATGTTCTATACAAAAAAAGAACACACATGCAAGTGGCATGCCATGTGAGCAAAACTGATGGAGACATTACAAAGGACGAAATGTATCGACAAAGCTATTGGCGGGCTCTTAAGTAAAATTTTCGTTGTGTCATCAAAAGTAAATATGAAATCACCAGATTAATTTAAACTCATTTGGCTTCAAAAAAGAGCCATACTTACATGTGAGTAAGGATCAGATTCTTCAATCGTGATATCGTCAAAAGTAGATATGAAATCACTAAATGCCTAGTCGTCAGACTTAATTTCTTGCTTGTCATAACTTTCCTGTGGTGAGAAAAGAGACTTAGTTTCAGCCATTGGTTCTTTAATTAACTCAGATCTAGTGCCAGATTTCATTTCCCCCTCAAGCAAGTTGGATGTGAACGCCGTAGTTTTATCACCAGTAGATGATTTGACCATCTCTGCGATATTGTATATGTCATCCTGTTTATTTATCAGAAAAACCAATGGTTAATTTTTCATTTAAGTCAACTCGTGTAAAATTCAAAAAATTAAGAGAGATATAAAATAGACATATTACGATAACCTGTTCCCTAGAGTGTGACCGAGCGAACTTACCAATTGAGGACCATGGATGATGCATCTAATAGTTTTCAACTCTGTGAATGATGGATTCACCTGTTTTGGTCGACCTGTCTTTCTCCATCCTCTTACCTCTGTAACATAAAAATATTATAAATAAAAAATAAGAGAGAGTTTATCTATTTGCGGCATAGATTTGAATACAAACACAAAGAGTTAGAGGCCATACCAGTGTAGTCAATAGTATCACCAACTAAAATCCTAAACCAATCAGGATTCAATCTACCAACCTCCATTAACTCAAAGAAATCACGCCGACAAAGATAGTATGCTCCTGTGCTTAGTTCAAATCCAGACAAATCTCCTCCTAGAACTTCTGTCCGTCCCATGTTATTTTCCAAGGTTTCTTGATCAGAGTACACAAGGCTCACACCACATTCATGTACCTCCAATCCACTCATCACAACAATAGAGACATTAACTGTGTCTCCAACGTTCAATGTGTATCCAATTGGCCAATAGCTTACCCATATACATACTTCACCATGTTCAGGTTTGCCAAAGACTTTAGGGTTGTACACATAATCTACAACACCATTGTTGGTTTTGATTTTACAAAACCATACCATGTCATCACCTGATATTGAATACTTGAAAGTTACAATGATTCCATCGAGCCTCTTATTTATGGGACAAGAAGGCACATCAAAAGACAAAGAAGATGATTTTGATGTATACTTAGGTGTCATGTTGGGTTCCATTACATCTGGCAGAGATGTGCTCATTATATCGAATTCGTATAACATCTGCACCATGCAGACAAAAGGGGTCAATCATTCTTCAAGGTTAGTTTGCAGATGGTATATTAATTATTAATTTCAGAGAGAATTAATAAACCTGGATAAGCCTGCTTCTGCCTACTGTGAGCTCATCATCACCACCAAGGCACATCTTGTAATTTTGATATTCTTGTAGCCATTTCATGTGTCCCAATTCAGTTTCATCTAGTTTCATTATAGCTTGCAATTTGATAAAGCCTTCAATTTCATACAAACTATTACAACCTTCATAACCAAACTCTTGCAAAGGAAACTGATGTGACTGGAAAGTTATTTTCTCCAGTGACTCACAATAGTATACATACAATTCTGCAAGTGTACTAGGGAGACAGAGAAGGCATTTGAGTCTAAAAGAAAAACTCACGTCAAGAACCCGGAGATTTTCAAGATGGTTATAGCAAGGCAAGGACTCGAATAGACTATTGCATAAATTCAAGTATTGCAAATATGGTTGAACACTGAATCTCAAAAGAGAAGTGTCAATACGTTCAAGATTGCAGTCTTTGAGGAATAATCGATGTAATGAACACGGGAAGAGAAAAGTAGGTTGCAAATATAGCTTTTTACACCCTGTCATGTTCAATAATGTAAGACTTGAAAGCTCTCCAAGGTTTTCACAAACATTAACCAAACTGTAACAGTTCCAAAGAATTAGAGTTTCAAGATTGGGGATCCTGGTGATATTGCGGATTTCAATCAGTTTGTGTGAGTCTTTAAGATTTATAATCTTCAATGATAGAATATCCTGTTGCAGAAGTAACATAATTTTAATTAACACTGTAAAAGTTCTATAAAGATCATTAAAACTTAAAGGTAACAATAAGAATATATTGGATCCACTACCGTAGGGGGTTCAAATACTTCCAAGTTGCTATAGCTCATATCTACAGCCACCAAGTTTCCCATGCATAAGTCAGCGGGTACGATTTTTGTATGGAATCCAAGCCAACAAAGCCATCTTAATTCTTCCGAAACATGCTTATAGGATCCTTTGAATTCCGCAAAATTTAGTTGCAGCAATTTTAAGTTAACCATCTTTTTAAATGTGTCTGTTTTAAGGTATGATGACTGCAAATGTAGCATGAAGAGACTTAGTAAGTAGATGCACCTGGGCATGTCATGTGTCTTGATAGACATATCTAAGGAGCATAGCCCCTCCTATTCAACTACATTAGATTTTTCACAAGTGGCACACGGGCATGTCGTGTGCCACCTATTTCACATGTTATAACCAATCCATAACATAGACAAAACGAACTTGCACAAAAAAATTATGGTTCGATTGCGTATATCAATATATCCACTTAGAAAGTTCATGAATTACATATTTACCCGACCCAAAATCAACATTGCATATATCCCCTCCCTTATTGAAAAAAAAAAAAAAACAATCCAAATTTACACATTTTAACTTATTTTATTAAAAGAAATTTATAAAATGACTATATTACCCTTATTTTGCATATATCCCTTCTAAACTTTATTAATTGCATATATTCCACCTTAGGTTTATAGGGTTTGCATTTCGTTCTCTATATATTGCAATGCATTATTCAGTAATAATCAGTTTTTTTACAATCTTACATGAAATTCTTTGTAAAAGAGAATGCTATAGATACCGACTTGTACTAATGTAAGGTGTGCACATACAAGAGATAAACACTTCTATCTATAGGGCGAGAGAGGGACCAACAAGAAATAAATAATTACATGATAAGGTCCTAATTTAATAACTATTTAAAACTAACATTCTTCAAAGCTTATAGATACCGGGGTTACATTCTGTAACTTTATCTGAAATTGATGCATCCAATTTGCAGAAATATCGATGAATAATCTTTCAAATTAAATGCAAAAAAGGAGCTAACAAAACAATCTACCAATGTCATGAAACACAAGTAGAAAGAATCAACAACAATATCAATACGAAACCGAAATAAGAGTTTGTCCAGTGAAGGATTCAAACGTTTGAACCCTAGAATACAACAAAAAGAAAACAAAATCTAAAATGGATGGAAAGGGGGTAAGGTAATGTGTGTTTGGAATTTGATCAGTTGTGTCATTATTTTTAAAAGGGTTTTTTAAAGGGTATTATTGCCATTATGTGAAATTTCATTAAAAGAGAGATGTATGCAATTTTGATTTTGGGTTGGGTAAATATGCGATTTACAAAGTTTACAAGGGGATATATGCAATTTTTCCAACAACTTAGTTGAACAAATTTCTCCACAATTTACACCTTTTGTCAAATATAAAGAAAACAGATTAAAGAGTCAAAAGCCAAAATTCAGATTATAACTTGATCTATATTACCTTGAGTGCAGAATTCTCTTTCGACAGCATTTTCATGTCTAGTGCTAAACCTTCTATCTTTTCTGAACCCTAAAAGAGGAAATGCCATAAAAATATAGAAAGTCAGATGAGCTAAGTGGAATAAAAGTGAAAGTAAAAAGAGTTTAAACCTACAGACATGAAACATCTTACCTCTCCTTTGCTTAATATCTTATAAGAGTCATTACTAAGCCAGACTCTACTACGTTTCGCAGGGAATTTCGTTGATTCTTGACGGACTATGTTTTTTCCCATCTCTTGAAGCAATCTATGCATCATGAGCTTTTTGTTTGGTGAAACAGAAAGTAGACATCTGTTGACCAGGGTTTGTATACCAGATATTGCTTAGTAATCAGGCTCCAAAATCTGTATAACATAATCCACATCTTTGCCAATAAAGAAACAAGCAATATGCAAAAACAACTCCTTCTGAGTGTTATATGGCAATGCCATGTAGCTCCTTATGAGTACACTTTGAATTCCAGAATGGATATCTTTTTCCAACAAATTCAATTGGCTTCTCCAATAGTTGATAGTAGTGTTGTTAGACATAGATGAGCCCAACACTTCGAGAGCCAGCGGATTTCCTTCACAATATTGCATTGCTTGTAGTACAAGTTCCTCAAATCCTGCCATGGGAATTTTGGATCTGAATGCATGACGACATAAAAGCTCTAATGATTCGTCATCATTCAATAATTTCATTTCATACTTTTGACACCTCCAACATGGCAGTTCCAACTTTTCCCTAGATGTAATTATAATCTTGCTTTGTGGATTAATCTTCCCGGACGTTCCTAGTAAAGTATCTAACTGACTTTGTCCGACAACGTCATCAAGAACAATGAGTGCCCTTTTCATTTGCAACGCCTCCTCAACCATACACGTACCTCGAGACACAGCAGGTATTTTTCTCTTTTTTCCCCCATATATTTCTTTTATAAGTTTTTCCTGTAGTTTAAGTAAATAATTGGTCCCTTTAGATCCACTACCAATGTTTTCAATAAAACTCACATATTCAAAAGATTTCTGATTTGAATCGTATATGTATTTGGCAAGTGTTGTCTTGCCACTTCCACCCATACCGTAAATTGCTAAAAACTCAAGATTTGACTGATCTAACCAGGAAGTGATCTCCTCATAACGAGTAGAGATCCCTGTTATATTGATAGGAAGATGAACATCTTTGGGACCTAACTTATTGTAAATTGTATCAACAACTTTCTTCAAAATGCCTGTTTCATGCCTGCAAGAACACAAGAAACATGAAGAAGCTCATGAGATGACATTTTGAGTTTCTTTAATACTTTGGATAAAGGCATTACATAAAAATTAAAGTTTCAACAGTGAAGTACTAAATGTTCAATGATTAAACAAAATTACATATCTCCCAGCCCCTGTAGACTTATAGTGTCTTTGGAGGGGATACTTTAACTGATCTCGCTTAATTACACAAATGAGAATTACTAGATTTGGGGACAAGATACATCCAAAAGAAGATTTCAATAACAATCTTCAGTCCTGCTGAAACAAGGCGGCCCATTGGTTCCGTCTAAGGGGTTGTTTGACAACTTATGAATAGTTAAGTGCTGAACCAGTAAGTTAAGTTGGTCTGAACCATTAAGTGTTGAACCAGTAAGAGGTCTAAACCATTAAGAGCCAGTATAATGCTTAACCGTTCAAAGGCAAATGTCTGACCAATTCCGATTAAGAGGTTTTAACCATTCAGACTCAATTCAGACTCAGTATAATGCTTAACCATTCAAAGGCAAATGTTTGAACCATTCAGACATATGCTCGCGAAACAAAGAGTCTGGACCATTAAGTACAGGGGCGGACCCAAGCCCAGCCCAAGGTGGGCGGGCGCACCCCCGGGGGAAAAAAATTAGTGCTAAGTTCTGTCGAAAATTCCGTCCGCACCCCTTGGAAATTTTCGTCCACACCCCTTGGAATTTTTCGACCGTACCCTTGGAATTTTTCGTTCGCACCCCTTAGGTAAAAAGTGTTATCAATTTATATTTTAAATTTTTTTAGTAAACTCTTATTTTTAAAAAAAAAATACTACCTAAATTATATAACTTCTAATACCTAACTAACTAAACCCAAATACCCATACCTTTACCCACTTATAATTCCTAACTAGCTAGCCCACTAAGTCTTAGCCCATTAACCAAACCCAACAATATTTCAAACTATAATAAAATAATTAAAGCCCAAAACCTTTAGAAATTCTCTCATGCTCTCTCTCTCTCTCTCTTGCGTCCCTGCACTGCCAACGAACAACATCACCCATCGACAACAGTAGAGCAGTCGGCGACCACCGTAATCAGCCACCATACCACCGTCGTTTGACACCAAATCTAACCGGAATCCAAACACGGGTAAGTTTCTTTGTTATTTTGATGATTTTGTTTGATATTATAGGAGAAAAAAGGGTAATAAAGTTGTTAAATAGGTTTGAAATTTTGTGTGTTTTGACGTTGTTTATGGTTGTTTAGATGATTTTTAGGGTGATTATGTTGTTTATATATTTTTAGGGTGATTACAACTTACGTTATGATTTCTAGGGCTTGAATAGTTGAAAATTAAAATTGAAACATTATATTATGGAGCGATGAACTTATGTTATATAGAGAAAGATTTGCTTAATAAATTAGTTTTAGATGATGTTTTGGATAGATTTCAAAAAATGAACACCCGTAGGGCGTCGACGTTTTAATTATGTTTGTAACAAGGTTTGACATGTTTTTTATGATTATATAAATTTAGTTTGATGTTCGTTTGTTTTATATGACCCGACCCGACCCGATACGAACCGATTTTTTTACTTATATACCTAGGGGCCTAAAATTTTTAAAAATGTTCCGCACCCCCATGGAAAAATTCCTGGGTCCGCCACTGATTAAGTACTAAACTAGTAAGAGATCTGAACCTTTAAGAGCCTCATTAAGACTATGGGGTATGGGGCTTGGGTTGGGGCGTGGCCCTTGGGGCTTGGGTTTCAAGCCGGGCGTGGGGCGGTCTTGACATCCTAGCTGGCTGCCTCCCATTCACTGACCCCGCCATGTCATAGCCAGGGGCGGATCTAAAGCCATTTAAGGGGTTCCCAGGAACCCGTTCGGTTCATAATTTATAGTGTTAAATCATTAAGAAACTTTTAAAGGAACCCTTTAATATTTTGTAGGGGAACCTCTTATACAAATCAATGAAGTGGTCTATTGGTATGTATGCGTGTTATGTGTATTAGAAATGCCGAGTTCGAGTCTGGTTAGACTCTTTTTGCCTTTTTTTTTGTTTTTTTTACCTTAAAAACTCATTAAGGAGCTGCTAATGCAGCTAACAATCATCTGATTGGGTTTTTTTTCCTCTGGAAGTGAATGAGTTCAACAATCTTGAACTCTTGTAGCAATCTATCATTGATAAATCACATATCCAATTCTATGTATGTAGATGAATTTGAATTTTCTGTCATGATGTTATTACAACAAGTTTCGATCGAGAATGTAATGCAATGTTTTCAAAAGATGAGACCTCGTAGGTAACAATTGTAGGTATGTTTTTTTTTATTCGTAAAGACTATCTTATATATATGTTACGCTCATGACGATGTTTTTTTCATTATCGTATATCGGATTTTTATTATGTGATTAATCTTACCCGACCTAAACCGTCGCACCGACCAGTATTTTTTATGTTCGGACATATGATATTGGAACATTCAAAAAAGTGAACCCCTTGAAAAAAATTTCTGGATCCGCCACTGGTCATAGCGGCCATTTGAAAGTTTGAATTTTAAATTCAAACCGTTTGGCTACCCCAATCCGCCACCCGGGTCTCCCAACAACCCCTATAAATGTAACCCCCAACCCCACCGGTTCCCCCATCCCACGAACCCGCTACCCCACCGAAGACCCACTTCATTCCACGAACCCGCTACCCCACCGAAGAACATGGCATCTTGGACTCACGAGGAAGAATTGGCTCTCGTCACAAGCGTCGTTGACGCTATGAAGGGGCGGCAACCGGGCCAAACAAAATATTGGCCGGAAGCATTCGCAACCTACCGACATAACGTCGGTAACGACCGCCACAACCTCAACGCGTGCCAACACAAATGGCGCGAGCTACGGCCCAAGCTCGATCGTTTCAAGGCTTACTACGAAGCCGTTCCGAGCGGCGAGTTAAGCCACGAGGACCGGGTGGCGGTGGCAAACATAGAGGCAAGGAGCGAAAGGCGTTCGACAAGATCGCCCTTTTTGAAATTTACCTAACGCTCTAGGTTTGTTATTTTGTAATTTTTAGAAATTATGTAATTTTTAGGATTATGTAATTTTTAAAATTTTAATGAAGTTGTAGGGTTTTTTTTTTTATAAATGTTGTGTGAATTTTATAAATCTTTTGTAATTTTTTTTTTAATAATCTGCCATGCGGTGCACCCAACCCAAGCCCAACCCACGCCCCGCCATACCCCGCGGACACGTCACTAGGCGGTGGGGGCTCCCATTCCACGTGTCAACTCATGCCCCAACCCAAGCCCCCACCATACCCCACGGTCTAAGAACTAAACAAATAGCCCCTAAGCATTGTTTGTAGTTTTTCTAAACAATAAATCTACTGACTTATAGCTATATAGTTAACACCAATAATCGTCAAATTAACTAAAATGCAATTCAATAACGATCTAATTGAAACCATACCCGGAAAGAGTGAATCCAGACAAATTAGCAACCTCCATAAGAGCTCTTTTCCACAGATCCACGTTGTGAGTTGTCCACCTAGAAGAAGGTTTGACTTCTAGAGCAAAACTTCCTGTTTGATTCCTCACATTTGTGGGCTCAACGTGACAAAACACAGGTAGAACAAAATGATTGCACTCCCTCCTTTGCTTGAGGATGAGTAGAAGCTCATCAAGGCACCAAGTGGAAGTTGCATAATTCTCTGACAATACAACTATTGAAGCCTTAGATGCTTTGATTGCTCTCTCGATTTCAGGTTTCAGTTCTTGGCCTCTGGGGAGCTCTTCATCATCCCTAAAAGTATGAATTCCTGCTCGCTTTAATCGGTGGTATAGATGATCCGTAAAGGAGTGTCGGGTATCTTCGCCTCTAAAGCTTAGAAACACATCATAGATGCAAGCTTCAGCAGCAGCAGCAGAAGAGGAAGAAGAAGCCATAACACCAGTAGAGGAACTGGAGGCCATTGAAATTAGATCTGCGAGAATTAAAGTTGGGACGAATAGGTCTTGGTCTTCTAAACTTTATATATAAATAACAATTCCAAAACAGAATTTTCAGGGATAGCCGACAGAGGCCACGACAAGACGCTCCTATCATTGGTATATGGGTCTCATTTTCTTTTTTATATTTTTTTTTGAACGGCGATATTTCTACAGGGCGATAGAGATCGCACCTAACCCTATAACTCGGGCAGGCCCCTCCGCCCCACTCCGGCAGCCAAGACTATGTTGTCTTAACCGGGCCCACGCTTGGTGCATCAGAGTTTGGCTAAGGCGTTCCCCGAGAAAATTTCCAGCCCCCTGCCCATATGACAGGAGTTGCACCCTCCACAAGAACCAAGGTTCTCTGGAGTAAATGCACTGTAATAGAAAACTCGGGGTGGCTCGGATTCGAACTTGAGACCTTAAGGTCCCAAGTCCTAACCTTCATTGCCATGACCATTGGGACAAGTCCCAAGGTCATTTTCTTTTTTATATACAGTATAAAGTATCTATGAAATTATTCGGTTATAATAATATAACGAGAGAAAAATGCTCGGATAGTCCGTGTGGTTTCGTCTTTTTTCACCTTAAGTCCCTAACTTTCTAAAATTACCTCAATAGTCCTCAACTTTTTATTTTTTGTTCCCGGATAGTCCCTGGGTCTAACTTCAGTTTGTTTTCTCTGTTAAGAGGGTGTGAAATGACAAAAATACCCTTTCCTTAAAAAGGTCAAACCACAGGGACTATCCGGGCATCTTCTTCATTTTTATTTGTAAAACCCCACCACCACACTTAATCTTCAACCTCCACCCACCATCACCCTCCTCCACCCTCCACCATCACCGCCATAGTCACTATTACCAAGAATAAAGAAGTTATGTTGCTAATCTAGTTTGGTAAGTTTTGTGACAACAAATTTGTTTTATGTGAACATAAACATTCAAAGACTTATCCATTTGCATTTATGCTGCAAGCTTGCTTGTACCTAGGTTCATATCTGGATCGAATACAATTTGATATTAATTTGTTGTGATGAGTGGAATTACCAAGAAGGACACCTAAGAATAATTTGTTGTGATGAGTGGAATTAAAAGCAATCCCTTTATACATATTAATTTGAATATATTATAACACACTAACCCCAATAATTACACTTTATAACAATATAGTGCTGGATGTGTCACCAGACCAGCTGTTTATGATCTTAAAAATATTATATGGGGTTTTTATCATGTTGCCTACGTAATAGGTTCTAGAAGACTTTTGACCATATTTTTCTAATCTACTGTATTTGTTGTATAAGTTTGAAAGATGATACGAGAGGAAATGAAGAAGAGGTACCTAAACAGTGTTTAGCCAATGAGTGCGTATGTTTCCTTCAATCTGTTTTTTTTTTTTTTAACAGCAACTTTCATTATAACACGCCTCCTAGCAAGCCGCTAGCAAAGGCAAAACAACACAACAAACATTACACGACAAAATTCAGCCAATTGTTCCAAGATAAACATTTTAAAGATGAACGATTTTTTATCCAAAGAAAAGCTTGTGACTTGATTTCTCCCACTATCTTTTGCAGCTTAGCTGGTTGATTCTCGAAAATGGCTTTGTTCCTCGTTTTCCAAAGGCTCCAGCACGACACGAGCAAAATGACCTGGATGATCCTCCTTCCTTTTTCCCCTCCCAGCACATTCTTGTGATAGTTAAGGATTTCTAGAGTCGAAGATACATAAATAGGAGGCAATTCTGTATATATTATTCTTGTTAATCTATTTCCTTCAATCTGTTATAGATTTAACTTTATTTTAAGGTAATTCTGTATATATTATTCTTGTTAATCTATTTTTAAGGTAATTACGATATATAATTGTTTTTTTAATCTAAGACTCTAGTCAAATCTCGGTTGACTTAACCTGACATGATAGGAGCTCATGCGTATTTTTGTATATGCAATTTGAAGCAGTAGACACAGTTCAGGGGCTGATCGAAGGTCTTTGATACAGTCAAATCTCTATCTCAATATATGGCGCTTGAGCTTTCTCATCAATGGTTACAACAAATATCCCAACCTCCGTACTTACAATCATCCTCACATACTCTGTTTTGCAACCTGTTTTATCGCTGATGATTCATACCCATCTCCATTTATATCCCCACTCACACCTTGCGAACTAAACCATGGCATATCTTTGGCAGGGCCGGATCTTAGGTCCGTCATTGATGGCGGTGGTTTTAGGGCGAAATGAGAGCAGAGGATTCAGAGTTGAGAGTAGCTGATTATGGTGATCATGATGTAGATGTAGTGAAGTGCAGTTGTTAGGGTGAAATTAGGGTTTGGGGGTGTGATCTGTAATGGAAAATCGGGGAAGATGAAGTGTTTGTGAAATGGATTGATTGCTTAATTTCTGCATTTGATTTGGTGGAGAGTGACTGTGGCGGTGATGGTGGAGGGTGGAGGAGGGAGATGGTGGGGGGAGGTTGAGGATGAAGTGTGGTGGTGGGGTTTTACAAATAAAGATGAAGAAGATGCCCGGATAGTCCCTGTGGTTTGGCCTTTTTAAGGAAAGGGTATTTTTGTCATTTCACACCCTTTTAGCAGAGAAAACAAACTGAAGTTAGACCCAGTGACTATCCGGGAACACAAAATGAAAAGTTGGGGACTATTGAGGTAATTTTAGAAAGTTAGGGACTAAAGGTGAAAAAAGGCGAAACCACAGGGACTATCCGAGCATTTTTCTCATATAACAATAAATGCAAAAAAGTAGTTAGATAACTAGTGGAATTCCTTGGCAAGTGGCGTGTAAATACCATCATTATTGATTCAAACCATTATAGTATTGGTATACTATTGACACTCGTTATAGCAATCGAAAGATAAATAAAGTCACATTTGTAAAAAGGTTATGACATTCGTTATGGTATGGGTTCTTGGTATGGTTTATAAAAAAATAGTTTATTTAGTATCAGATAACACTAACTTCTCATCTACCTTAATGTAATTTATATTTAGTTTTAGGTCCTTGTTCATCATTATATATTGTTCATCATTCTTGTATAAAATTCATTCAATTACATATCTAATATGGTATCAGTTATTCAATTAAGTGGTTGAGTTCTCCACCATTTTCCCTTCCTATTCTTCTTTTTTTCTTCCATATCTGATTACCCATCCATATTCTCCTACATTCTTGCTGTTTCATTCATCTCCCATGGCTTCTTCGTCAACCGAATCCAACCCAATGACTAGCCTTTCACCCATGATGGCTCTAAAATTGGCATCCACCAATTATCTCTATTGGAGCACACAGATGAAGCCTCTATTAACCTATCATCAAGTGCTTAATTACATCGACGACACCAGCCTGCCCCTTCTCCAACCATATCAGCCAATGACAAAACTGTTGCCAATCCAGAATACACGGATTGGATTCAAACTGATCAGAAAGCTATAATCATTCTCACTGCCTCTCTGACTGAAGAAGCTCGCTCCGTCATAGTTGGTTTGTCGACGACGTGTGAAATCTGGCTCGCGCTTGAATCTGCGTTTTGTAATGCTTCGGTTGAACACATTCAGAAACTGTGAGACAATCTCCGTCTCACACAAAAAGGAGACAATTCTGTCTCGGAATATGGGCGCTCGTTCAAGGCCATTTGTGACCAACACCAGGCTATCGGTCACCCTGTTGATCCCATTGATCAGATCCATTGGTTTCTTTGCGGTCTCGGACCCGCTTTTGAAACATTCTCAACTACTGTTTGATCGACCCGTCCTGCTCGAGCCTTTACGGATTTGCTGACCCGAGCCGATAGCCATGAGCTCTTTGCTAGGGCTACTCATGGCCCAAATTATCAGCCTATGGCCTTCGCAGCTCAGTCCTCCTCCAATCGGCCCAATAGACCTCGTGGCTTAAACAAGAATTTCATCCAGAATAGCTCAGCTCGATATCAGCCCAATAACCCTTCTACCATGGGTTCTTTACGACTTGTTGCTCCTAATAACAGGACTCGTCGCCCTCCTACTTGTCAGTTATGCAGGACTCTAGGCCACTATGCAACACGGTGTGCCAAATTGCAAACCTTTGCTTATTCTGCCAGCCCCTCCGAAGAACAATTTGCACAAGCCTTTCATGCTAATTGTCAACTCAATACAACTATTCCTGATTGGACATGTGATATGGGTGCTTCAGACCATATGCTCCCCAACAGTCATAGGGTAACCAATCCTTCACCAACTCAAGGTAATAAATGTGTTTTCTTTGGTATTGGTTAGTCGTTGCCAATCTCTCATATGGGTAACGCTAAATTACTTTGTTCCCTCAATCTTAATAATGTTCTTATTGTTCCTCAACTTACCAAAAACCTTTTATTGGTAAGTAATTTAACTGAGGATAATTTAGTCGATGTTGTTTTCTCACATCCTTATTTTACATTCAGGATCGCCTAACCAAACAGGTCCTAGCCTGGGGTTTCCATGAAGACGGTCTTTATGTTCTTCATAACAGACGTGAAGCCTTTATCTCATCTTCCGCATGTCCTAAAGCATCATTTGAAGTATGGCATTCCCGCCTTGGGCATGTCAATTTTGACACTATTATTATGTTAAAAAACCGTGACCATTTATCGTTTACTTCTTTATTACCCAAACCGGGAACTTGCTCCCTGTGAGAGCTAGCTAAGTCTAAACGTTTGCCCTTTGATAATAATAATAATAATAATAATAATAATAATAATAATAATAATAATAATAATAATAATAATAATAATAATTGTGCCACAAAACCTCTTGAGTTGATCATTGTGATTTATGGGGACCTTCACCGATAAAATCCGTTGAAAATTTCTTATATTATGTCGCGTCTGTGGATGACTTTTCTCGATTTACAGGGGTTGTTTCCACTACGAACAAAAGCTGAAATTTTCGATGCATTGAACATCTTTGTGCCATTTGTTCAAACCCAATTTTCATCAAAAATCAAAATCTTTCAAAACGATGGTGGCACAGAATTTACAAGTAATAAAGTTCGGATCTTATTTGAAAAAAATGGTACTTTGCATCGTATGTCTTGCCCATAGACGCCCCAACAAAATGGGAGAATGGAACGCAAGCATCGTCACATAGTCGAAATTGGGTTAGCCATGCTTTTCAATGCCAAAGTTCCTTCTAACTTTTGGGTTGAAGCTTTTTCATCGGCACTTTATATCATCAATCGCTTACCCTCGACTATTCTTGAAGGAAAATCACCCTTTGATTTACTTTACAACCAATCACCAAATTACTTTACAACCAATCACCAAATTATTACTTTATAACCAATCACCAAATTATTCCTCGACTATTTCGCACATTTGGTTGTAGGGTGTATCCTTATTAGCGCGATTATGCTCCCAATAAACTAGCACCAAGGAGTATACCATGTATTTTTATAGGATGTAGCTTCAAATATAAAGGGTATAGGTGCTTGGACCCTAGTACCTCACGCATTTATGTTACACGTCATGCCCGTTTTGACGAAACACACTTTCCTCTAGCTACCCACACCACCGAAACTCCTGTTACCACCCTTGAATTATCAACCTTTTTTTTATGTATCTCCCAACATTAATACTCCCATGCAACAATAAAAGTCTACCTCACCCACTCAACAAACAAACATACCTACTAATGAGACTATCGGCCCAATTCCATTTTTTCCCTCCTTTACCTCTATTCCTTCCCAGCAAACACCTAACCCCACTGAACAAACTCCCTTGTCTCCTACCTCATCCGACCACACCACACCTTCCAACTCATGGGTGTTTTGGGAAATGTGTGGCTAAAAGCCTATTTTGGCGTAGTGTCAATTCATAAGTTCAAGAACCCTTTCTTGATAGTCAAAATACTCATCCATCTAATATCATACTCCTTGATAATATATGTTTCATTTATAATTATCGAAGAATTCATGAAAACATGTCTATAATCTGACTAATGCAACTTTTTCAATATATAGGTTGTGACCATCTCTCGATGTTCGACTATGTTGTCTCGGATGAACTCAATGAGAACTCCTTCTCATACTTCGGGGTTGTTTGGCAACTTCTGAATAGTTAAGTGCTGAACCAGTAAGAGGGCTAGTAAGAGGGCTGAACCATTAAGTGCTGAATAGTAAGAGGTCTGAACCATTAAGAGCCAGTATAATGCTTAACCGTTCCAATGCAAATGCCTAACCAATTCAAATTATAGGTCTTAACCATTCAGGCTCAGTATAATGCTTAACCATTCAGAGGCAAATGTTTGAACCATTCAGACATTTGCTCGCGAAACAAACAGTCCTAAACCAGTAAGAGGTGTCTGAACCATTAAGGGCCCCATGAAGAGCTAAACAAACAGCCCCTTCTTTTATGCCAATCAAATGTTACTTTGATAGACTGCCTAACGATACCATATCTCACTATCTACCCTAACCTTTTAGTTTCGTAAAGCTTCTTGCAGAACTTACATTTTTTCATATGTTTATGTGGGCCAGTTAACTATTTCGAATCTCTCAAACCCTAGCCCTCCCCCCCCCCCCCCCCCACACACACACGCACACCTACACAAATCATCAAACACACCCACTTTATGCATCTAAGAGAGAGATTCGAGAGAGAGAAGTGGTTGACCGCCCTTTTTCCGCCCAATCATTATGTTCCCTCAATGACCTTCGACTCATGGAAGGAGAACAAGCCTCGATTCATGCACTTAAACCTTGTTTCAAGTTAGATCTAGGTTTCATGAACAGATCTAGGGTGTTTGAGTGTAGCAGTGTAAGGGGTGAAAATGACAAAATAACATTTGTAAGTAAGGGTGTTTGGGTGTGGCTGTGTAGGGGGTGAACAATGGTCACAATGGTGCTTAAGGCGATGATGGATGGTGGTTGAGGTTTTCCTCTAGCAGTTGGGGGTTCTTTTATTGTCGTGGTGATGGTGATAATGGTGGCTGAGGGAATGGATGGTGGTGTTGATGGCAGTAAAGAAAGAGGGTAGCGGATGGTGGTTGGGGCGGTGATGTATGGTGGTGTTGATGGTGATAGAGAGAGGGGGGTGGTGAATGGTGATTGTAGGGGATGGTGGTTGCGGTGGTGGATGGTAGTTGAGGCGGTGGTAGAGAAAGAGTTTTAGAGAGAAAGAGTCATTGAGAAAGAGATATAATAATAATTTGAAAAAGTATTTTGTTTTATTTTTTAAAAATAATATTAAATAAACAGGTAAAAAAGACTAAAATTGTAACACCACGTAAAAACGTGTCCAATCATATGAAGACACGTGTCCTAAACCCTAACCAGGTAACGAGTTATTCCGAAGGACTAAACTTGACAACATTTGATTTGTATGTGAAGGGACTAAAAGTGTCAACATGCAAATTTAAGCCTCTGAGTGACCTTTTACTAAATCTGAGAACTTATGGTATTGTAACACGCTCTCGGAAATAATTAAAAATGATTATAAAAGTTGAAGGATCAAAAGTGTCAAGATCAAAAGAAACCATGTTTCTGATCAACCTCTTACGGACCGCAAGGGCCAAGGCTTACGATCCGTAAGATAGCTACCTGGGCGATACATTCCAATATCAGTTACGGACCGTAAAGGGTCAGGCTTACGGTCCGTAAAGCCTGTATCTGGGCAACAATTTTGGACAGCTGCAGGTTATCATCTTTAACCGACTTAACCTCATTCAAATCGATACCAGGGGCTGTTTAACGGATTTATATTACCACTAGGACACCTGGGGTGATCCTAGGAGCCCCCATAACAGTTGTAGATCATCCAAATGCTTGCAATTTAGTATATAAGGAGCTCTAGTGTAGTGTTCATATGCACTTCATTTGCAACAACTTTCAAAACACTCACTTCTGGAGCTTGCAAGCAGTAGGAGAAGAATTCCAAGTGTAGAAAAGATAGCAAGGACCCTAAGTAAGAGTTTTAACCCCTGCTTAGTCCTTTTAATTAGCTTAAAAACTGAAAAGTCAAACATATAGTAATTAAGCTTTGACTTACGGTTTAATCATAATTAGTCCAGCCACTGATCGAAACGAAAGTGGTTATGGAACCATATTAAGGTAGGTGATTAACCCTTAAAAGGGCACCTCCTAATTTATTCGTTTGACTAGTTAATTGTCGGGTCAAACTAGTTAGTCAAAAAGTCAAACTGGACAGAAAGTTTAAAAATGATTTAAACTAATAAAACAGAGGTTCTAAATTATATTTTAGTATTCTAATGACTTGGTAATTAGTATTAGAACATGTTTAATCAGGTCTAACCCGATAATTATCAGTCTAAGGTCAGTTTATAACCGAAAGTCGCAAAAACTTGACTTTTGCTTTGACTTTCAGTTCTGACCCGTTTAAGCTTAATTCTTCCATGTTTTAAGCTTCCATTAGGACCATATTATATAGTAGTGTAACCTCCTGGAGTTATATTGCTTGGTCCTTCTTGGTTTGAATTTTATGCTCATGTTTGTTAATGTGCTTACAAATGTCGTAAATGCCCTTTTGACACATAAATGAGATTTTTGAAATGTGAGAGGACAAAAACCCTTGATACTGATATATAACCTTGTCCTGAAAATTTGACATCAGTTCTTGGTCTCAAATAGGAGTTATGCCCGATATCGTAATTAGAGGCTTTTTGTTAATTAAAATTGCGATATCTTGCATCAGACATGTTTAAACTTGGATTTTGAACCAAAACTCATTACCTACTGTTAAGATATTATTTTTAAGGAATATTAAGATTTTTGGTTAGATTATAATCTGTTTAAATCATAGAGTTCTTGTGTAATTCGGTAATTGACGATAATACCCTTTTCATGCATAAAATGAGATTAACAAATTATTTGAATGCCAAACATTTTCCTACTGATTTTATACATTAAATAATCTATTTTGAGTATTTAAAACTTATAAAAATCTCATATTTACATAAACATTTTGATTATCGTCAATTAGCGAGTTTTACACTATTTAGGTGCATAGTATGGTTTAAAACCATACTTAACATCTAAGACTTGTTACCTACTGAATTTTTAAACAAATTTCAATATTATTACAGTAGGTATAAGTTATAAACTCATGTTTCCAAAAATGTCCTTAAAAGCATATGTGAAATGACCAAAATGCCCTTTTCGGGGCATAGTTTGGCCATAAATGGTAAACCTCACATATATGTAATATCTTACTGATGTAATGAGATAAAATAAATATTTTTACTGATTACCAAAGACCAGAACTTCAGTTTGTTATAAAATCCCTTTTATAATTACTAAAATGACCAAAATGCCCTTACGGGACTTAAATTGGTTTTAAACACTTTTTGGGCATATATGTTAACATCCTACTGATGTATTAACATATCTTAAGCATAATAACAAATAAGACCTGTATATAATTCATTTGGTTACCCGTTACACATTTATGCGTTCGGATCGATTTATGTAACTAGTTTACGTAAAATAGCCGAAACGGGTTTAACCTTATCATTAAATCCTCAAATTCCAGAATGTGTTTAGTTTACCCATATTATACAAGTATCCAAGCTTGTCGGGTCTAAACCACATTCTATTCTGGTCTCCGCTTAATCTAGCTTTTAGAACCGTAAAGTTTCTTCTTAGCTAGCAGGTCTAAGTCTTTGACTTAATTAAAGACCCGTTAGCATCCTAATAGGTTATTAAAACCTTCTATATAGATTAGTAGCATCTAGTAGAAGGTACCATCATAAAGCTTTAGGATTTTACGGCTGAGTTACTTTTCACGTTTAGCTCAGGTAAAAATACTTTTAACTTATTTTCCTTTATACGGGCTTGGGATATGGTATTATAATAATACCACTTGGTCGGGTATGAAATCATTTAATCGGATTGTGATTAATAAATTGCATAACCCGTTTTAATCTGTCTTGTTTGATAACATAAACATTGGGGGTTAATTCGACCGTGTCCTGGATATCCTCGGCTCATTTCATTTGAAAATGGCCACGACCTATGCACGGGGTGTAGGCATACACCTGACAGATGCAAATGCTAAAATATAAACCCACATGTTGGGGATAACTCCTTTGTGGGTTCTATAAGTGGTGAGTCGGTTAATCGACCGGCTTCCAACCGGCCCTAGTTGTATGACAAACATATAAATCTGTATACAAGATTATCTTTAAATAATTGTCCCAAGTTATAAATGATTTGTGCCTTGTGCACCTAAATCAATTTTCATAAATACTTTTCAAATGAGTCAGTTAATTGTATTTACCAGTGTAAACTGACGTATTTTCTAAAGATTGATTGACAGGTACTTCTCGTAAATAGGCTGGAGCTACTAGGTGTCATATAAGAGGATCTTGCAAATCCCTAGATACCTGGAGTCTGTTATTTTTCCGTTTCTTGTATTTTATTTATGATCCGCCTGTGGATCTTATTACAATCCAGTCTGTATATTCTTTCGTCGAACACTCAGACATTATGGTTTGTAATAGTTTATTCCCCAAGCCTTCCGTTGTGCTATTATATTATGTATTTTGACTGTGATGATATCAACTACGTCACGATACTCCCCGCGGGGCCCACCGGTAATATGTGGAAATATCGGGGTGTGACAGGTTGGTATCAGAGCCAACATTGAGTGATTTAAACACTAACCTTTTGTGTTTAATCTCAATGACACAATAAGCACATTCCTTAGACTTCCGAGTCTAGACTAATGACCTAGGATTTATTCTTAACTTTCATTTTTCTTGTTTATATTATATTTAACTAATTGGAAAATTCCGCCACGCGTAAGAGGCAGAGGAAAGGGACCAATGAGAGGAGGGCCATCAGGCCACGCAGGACCTTCCCATTGACGTACCCCGTCAGCGACTTTCTCCAGTTCCGACTCTCGGGACCATTGGAGTCATAACTTCGAACCAACGAGGCATTCTGTTTCGCTAGGATCCTTCCCATCCGACCCTCCATACTTTGGACAACCCATTCCTGTTGAGCCCCAACATTCCCATCACTCTCAAGAGTCACACCATTCAAACCAATCTCACCACTCCTTTCAATCCCATTCTTTCCATCACTCCGATTCCATTTATTCCCCAGCTCAATTCAATCCCAATGATTATGTCAACAATCTTTTTTATTTCAATCCCTTGGGACCCGAAGATCACTTCTCTCAGGAGATAGAAATGGACGATGACCCTGACCCAGAAATGCAAACCAGAACACCGGGCCACCCTATCAGTATCTCAAGCGGCTCTCCATATCAAGGATCGCCGTACCAAGGGCCCGATCCATTTAAAGAATGGTGGTCAAAGTATGAATGAGAATTCACCCCTTCGTATCATAACTCTCCTGCTCAACCTCCTTTGAATGAACCATGCCTTCAAGCAGTTACCCCACCACCTCTTCCAGTTGAGGAACCACCTCAACCACCTCCCGAGCCACCAAGGCGAAGGAGGAATGCTCGAATGTCTGTGCGTGGGGGACCATGGTTCGCGTCCCCTCATGGTTCAAGCTCGTACCCTCCTATTCTCGAGGACCCCCAATTGGGCAGACCCTCGAATGCGGGGCCGGAAAACAATCCCCCTCCAGTTTCTGATGCACCACCGCCACCGCCAGTGGGTTTTGACAACACAATACCAACATACCCAGGTTCATCTGGGTATAACCCATCTGGATATCCAATGGATTATGGAACCCATGATCCATATCTTACTGCTGCACAATACAATGCACTTTATCCTTCTTATTACCCACCAGTTTTCCCAACTGGATATCCAGTGCAAGGGTATCAATACCCACCATATCAGCAACCTCCTCCTCCCCAACAGGAGCAAACTCAGGAGATTCTGCAGAGGTTAGGCCGGGTTGAGCGTGAAGCCGATGAAACCAAAAAGAAGCATAATAGCTTCCTCAAGGGCCTTGCAAATCTTATCAAAGGCAAGAAGAAGTAGGAAGTTGTTTATTTTATCTTGTATTGTCTTTTAATCAAGTCCCTGCGAGGACATTATTTTTATTTTCATTTTCAAGTACAAAGTCCCTGCGTGGACTTATTTTCTATTTCTGTAGCCCCTGCATGGGCAGTGTGTTGTTTCAAGTCCCGTTTAGGGCATCGTTGTACTAGTTTCATGATTTAATGAAGTTTATTTTTGATTTTTGAATATGTATTTTATTACATCATTATGCTATATCATTTCAAATTTAAATTGATCTGTCAAAAAAATTTCTTAAGGGTATAACCTAGCCAACATATTAATGGCTATGATGGTATAACCTTTTTAAGAAAACAACTCCCTGTTAACATCTGAAAGCATGTTAACATTCCTGGTTGTGTGGTACGAAAAACCACACAAGCTTCCAAATGTACCTGGACTTTCCAAGTCACTTTCATAGCCTATATGATTTATATAAATCATGGCTAATAAACATCAATATAATGTATACGCCTAAAACATCCATTTGAGATGTATGCTTACAAGCAAAGGTGTAATAATGACAATGATAGTTATATTTTATGAACTTCTTGTCAATAAGGTGATGAACTATGTTCGAACCTTAAAAGATCGCTAATCCAAGAGATCATCGGTTATATTCTAATCGTCTCTGTGACAAAGCCTTTTGCGCTATCTAAATGTCCTTCGAGTCGAGCCTTGTGCTAAATGAAAATGTCTTTTATGACATTGACAGTAGTGATTTATATTCCCCTATCTAATAAATATAAAGAATTATATTTCATTGATTGATATTTATTTCTTAAAATGGTCTATATGGTTTAATAATGCCATGACCATCTAATCATCAATGTGATGATTTATTACATAATTTAAATATAACATTATTGTTTGATATAGTACCCAAATCATGGCTGGATCTGATGAAGTAAACAGTCATCCACGGGAAGAAAACAATAATGAGGCCAGAATAAATCTTACAAACGCTGAAATGCAAGCCATGATTGACACTGCGGTTGCTCAAGCGGTAGATAAGATATTCAAGGAACCGAGTAATGTTCGGTCCAAAGCTCACTCAAAACCTTTATCACAGTCATATGCATCAAGAAGAGATGAATCTCAGCATTCATCCAATCAGAGATCTGAGTCTCCAAAAGTGGTGTTAAATCAGACTCCTATGTAATAAAAGAGTTGTACCTATAAGTACTTCGTCTCCTGTAAACCAAGGGATTTTACAGGAGAAAAGGGAGCAATCGACTGCATGAAATGGTTAGACGAAATGGAGACTGTGATTGACATCAGTGGATGTGCTAAGGAAGACATAGTTATGTTTGTGTCTCAATCTTTCAAGGGCGATGCCCTCACTTGGTGGAAAGCGTTAGTACAGTCCACTGGAAAGGTTCATTTGTATAACCTTTCGTGGAGCAAGTTTGTTGATCTTGTGAAAGACACATATTGTCCTCAGCATGAAGTTGAGAGGATTGAAACTGACTTCCTCACTTTAGTGATGAAGGATTTGGACTGTAGGTCCTATGTGACCAGTTTCAACTCGATGTCGAGGCTCGTACCATATTTAGTCACTCCTGAACCCAAACGCATTACGCGTTTCATCAGCGGTTTAGCCCCCGAAGTGAAAGGAAACGTCAAGGCTTCTAAGCCTACTACGTATAGATCTGCTGTGGATCTATCTTTGTCCCTTACTCTTGATATTGTGAGGAGTAGGGCAAAGAAAACTACCGATGACGGGAAGAGGAAGAGGGAGGAAGACAAGTCCCCTTAATCAAACAAGAAGAACAAATGGAACTCTGGTTCTAAGAAAGAGCAGTCAAATGACAAACCCAGATGCAAAACTTGCAACAAAAGGCACTTTGGAAAGTGCAACCAAGACCCACAAGTTAAACCATGTGAGATTTGCAAAAAGAAGGGGCACAAGACTGTGGAGTGCCGGAACATTAAGGATGCAACCTGTTATGGTTGCAACGAGAAGGGGGCCCCAAGAATGCTAAGAAGCCTGAGGAGGCGAAGAAAACCAACGCAAGGGTTTTCCAAATGAATGCAAGGGAAGCGGTGAATGACGAGAACGTCATAACAGGTACCTTCCTCATTAATAATAATTATGCTAGAGTCTTATTTGATTCAGGTGCTGATAAGTCTTTTGTAGACCATAAGTTTTGTAAATTACTGAATCTGCCTATTAAGACTCTAGACATAAAATATGAGGTAGAGCTTGCCGATGGTACCTTAGAATCAGCTTCCACTCTTCTTGATGGATGCTTCATATCCATCAAGAATCATTCTATTCCGCTATCCCTCCTGCCAATGAAATTGGCTGGTTTTGATATAGTATTGGGCATGGATTGGTTATCACATAACCAAGCCCAAATAGCTTGTGACAAAAAGCTAGTTATTGTCAAAACCCCTTCTGGTGAATCCGTCACCATCCAAGGAGATACACAGTATGGATTGCCCAACAATGTTTCTATTCTTAAAGTATCGCAGTGTCTGAAGAGCGGATGTGTCATCTACATGGCACAAGTGTCAGTGAACGACCCAAAGCCCAAGATTGAAGATATTCCTATTATATCTGAGTATCTTGATGTTTTTCCTGATGAACTACCTGGATTACCTCCTGAGAGGCAAGTTGAATTCAGGATAGACATTCTCCCAGGATCTGCACCAATTGCACGAGCTCCTTATCGTCTAGCACCTACTGAAATGAAAGAGCTCAGGGCTCCATTGGACGACTTACTGGAAAAGGGTTTCATTCAACCTAGCTCTTCACCTTGGGGAGCTCCAATATTGTTTGTGAAAAAGAAGGATGGATCAATGCGCTTATGCATTGATTATCGTGAGCTAAACAAGATAACGATCAAGAATCGATATCCCTTACCCAGGATCGACGACTTATTTGATCAGCTCCAAGGAACGAGCTTCTTTTCAAAGATTGACTTGAGATCCGGATACCATCAACTCAAGGTCCGAACTGAAGACATGCCTAAAACAGCATTCAGAACGAGGTATGGACATTACGAGTTTTTAGTGATGCCTTTTGGGCTCACTAATGCGCCAGCAGCATTCATGGACCTCATGAATAGAGTCTGCAAGCCATACTTAGATAAGTTTATCATTGTCTTTATAGACGACATACTTATCTACTCTCGTAATCAAGTTAATCATGAGAAGCACCTTCGATGCATCTTAGGATTGCTTCGATAGGAGAAGCTGTATGCTAAATTCTCCAAGTGCGAGTTCTGGCTTCGTGAAGTCCAATTCCTTAGACATGTTGTTAGTGAACGTGGCATCCAAGTAGATCCCGCCAAGATAGAAGCCATTATGAATTGGGAAGCACCAAAGATGCCAACAGAAATTCGCAGCTTTCTGGGTCTGGCTGGATATTATAGAAGATTCATTGAGAACTTCTCAAGAATAGCTGCACCATTGACTTCTTTGACCCATAAGAATGTAAAATTTAATTGGGGTCCAAAACAACAAGAATCCTTTGAGATTCTAAAGCAGAAATTGAGCAATGCTCCAGTGTTGACATTGCCCGAAGGAATCGAAGAATTCGTCATTTATTGTGATGCATCACACACCGGTATGGGTTGTGTACTTATGCAAAAAGGCAAGGTGATTGCCTATGCATCGCGACAACTAAAGGTGCATGAAAAGAATTACACCACCCATGACTTAGAGTTGGGTGCCGTTGTATTCGCGCTAAAGTTATGGAGACACTATTTGTATGGAACAAAATGTGTGATCTATTCGGATCACAAGAGTCTTCAACACCTATTTAATCAAAAAGAGCTCAATATGAGACAGCGCCGCTGGATGGAGACTTTAAATGATTACGATTGTGAAATTCGCTACCATCCCGGCAAGGCGAATGTAGTCGTCGATGCCCTGAGCTGAAAAGAGAGAATTAAACCTATCAGGGTAAATGCTAAGAGCATCGAACTGACGAATAGCCTAAATTAAAGGCTATTAGCTGCACAGAAAGATGCTATTTTGGAAGCTAACCTTCCAAATGAAAAGTTAGGTGTAATTGCTGAACAGTTAACACCTGGAAAGGATGGAATTCTCAGACTGAATGGAAGAATCTGGGTTCCCATTCATGGAGGACTTCGAGATGTAATCCTCCAGGAAGCTCACAACTCCAAATATTCGGTTCACCCTGGAGGTGACAAAATGTATCAGGACTTGAAAGCTAATTATTGGTGGATGAGATTGAAGAAATCTATTGCCACCCATGTAGCTAAGTGTTTGACCTGGGCTCAGATTAAAGCAGAACATCAAAAGCCATCGGGTCTACTTCAACAGCCAGAACTTCCCACATGGAAGTGGGAAATGGTAACTATGGACTTTATAACCAAGTTACCTAAAACAAGATATGGAAACGATACTATTTGGGTTATAGTTAATAGACTGACTAAGTCAGCACATTTCTTGCCCATCAAGGAGACTTATAGCTCCGACAAGATAGCTCAATTGTACGTGGATAAAATTGTATCCCTCCACGGAGTGCCAGTGGCTATTATTTCTGACAGAGATACTAGATACACCTCTCACTTTTGGAAAAGTTTCCAACAATCTTTGGGCACTCGTTTGAATTTTAGTACTGCTTACCATCCTCAAACCGATGGACAAAGTGAGTGTACAATTCAAACTTTGGAAGACATGCTCCGAGCATGTGTTATTGATTTAGGAGGTAGTTGGGATGACCACCTACCTTTGATCGAGTTCTCCTATAACAATAGTTACCATTCTAGCATTCAGGCTGCGCCTTTCGAGGCATTATATGGGAGAAAGTGTAGAACGCTTGTTTGTTGGGCGGAAGTAGGAGAAGCTCAGTTATCAGGACCTGATATAGTCCTTGAGACGACGGACAAGATTGTCCAGACTCGCGATCGCCTGAAAACTGCTAGGGATAGGCAGAAGAGTTATGCCGACAAGAGACGAAAACCTTTAAAGTTTGAGGTTGGTGATAAAGTCTTACTACAAGTATCACCCTGGAAAAGTGTGATGCATTTTGGTAAGAAGGGCAAGTTGAGCCCTAGGTATATTGGACCATTCGAGATTATCGAATGTGTCGGCAGTGTAGCTTATAAGCTAAACTTTCCTGAGGAGCTGAGTGGAATCCACAATCTATTCCACATCTGTAATCTCAAGAAATGTCTACCTGATGAATCGCTAGCTATGTCTCATGAAGATGTACAAATTGATGAGAGCCTGAGGCTTGTTGAAAGACCTATATAGATCGAGGATCGTCAGGTTAAAAAGCTCCGAAGGAAACACGTACCCATAGTAAAAGTCAAATGGGATGCCCGTAGAGGTCCCGAATATACGTGGGAAGTTGAGTCCACTATGCGACAGAAGTACCCTCACTTATTCCAGTAAATCTCGGGGTCGAGATTTCTTTTAAGGGGGTGAGGATGTAACACCACGTAAAAACGTGTCCAATCATATGAAGACACGTGTCCTAAACCCTAACCAGGTAACGAGTTATTCCGAAGGACTAAACTTGACAACATATCATTTTGTATGCGAAGGGACTAAAAGTGTAAACATGCAAATTTAAGCCTCTGAGTGACCTTTTACTAAATCCGAGAACTTATGGTATTGTAACACGCTCTCGGAAATAATTAAGAATGATTATAAAAGTTGAAGGATCAAAAGAAACCATGTTTCTGATCAACCTCTTACGGACCGCAAGGGCCAAGGCTTACGGTCCGTAAGATAGCTACCTGGGCGATACATTCCAATATCGGTTACGGACCGTAAAGGGTCAGGCTTACGGTCCGTAAAGCCTGTATCTGGGCAACAATTTTGGACAGCTGCAGGTTATCATCTTTAACCGACTTAACCTCATTCAAATTGATACCAGGGGCTGTTTAATGGATTTATATTACCACTAGGACACCTGGGGTGATCCTAGGAGCCCCCATAACAACTGTAGATCATCCAAATGCTTGCAATTTAGTAAATAAGGAGCTCTAGTGTAGTGTTCATATGCACTTCATTTGCAATAACTTTCAAAACACTCACTTCTGGAGCTTGCAAGCAGTAGGAGAAGAATTCCAAGTGTAGAAAAGATAACAAGGACCCTAAGTAAGAGTTTTAACCCCTACTTAGTCCTTTTAATTAGCTTAAAAACCGAAAAGTCAAACATATCGTAATTAAGCTTTGACTTACGGTTTAATCATAATTAGTCCAGCCACTGATCGAAACGAAAGAGGTTATGGAACCATATTAAGGTAGGTGATTAACCCTTAAAAGGGCACCTCCTATTTTATTCGTTTGACTAGTTAATTGTCGGGTCAACTAGTTAGTCAAAAAGTCAAACTGGACAGAAAGTTTAAAAATGATTTAAACTAATAAAACAGAGGTTCTAAATTACATTTTAGTATTCTAATGACTTGGTAGTTAGTATTAGAACATGTTTAATCAGGTCTAACCCGACATTTATCAGTCTAAGGTCAGTTTATAACCGAAAGTCGCAAAAACTTGACTTTTTCTTTGACTTTCAGTTCTGACCCGTTTAAGCTTAATTCTTCCATGTTTTAAGCTTCCATTAGGACCATATTATATAGTAGTGTAACCTCCTGGAGTTATATTGCTTGGTCCTTCTTGGTTTGAATTATATGCTCATGTTTGTTAATGTGCTTACAAATGCCGTAAATGTCCTTTTGACACATAAATGAGATTTTTGAAATGTGAGAGGACAAAAACCTTTGCTGCTGATATATAAACTTGTTCCAAAAATTTGACATCAGTTCTTGGTCTCAAATAGGAGTTTTGCCCGATATCGTAATTAGAGGCTTTTTGTTAATTAAAATTGCGATATCTTTCATAAGACATGTTTAAACTTGGATTTTGAACCAAAACTCATTACCTACTGTTAAGATATTATTTTTAAGGAATATTAAGATTTTTGGTCAGATTATAATCTGTTTAAATCATAGAGTTCTTGTGTAATTCGGTAATTGACGATAATACCCTTTTCATGCATAAAATGAGATTAACAAATGATTTGAATGCCAAACCTTTTCCTACTGATTTTATACATTAAATAAACTATTTTGAGTATTTAAAACTTATAAAAATCTTAGATTTACATAAACATTTTGATTATCGTCAATTAGCGAGTTTTACACTATTTAGGTGCATAGTATGGTTTAAAACCATACTTAACATCTAAGACTTGTTACCTACTGAATTTTTAAAAAAATTTCAATATTATTACAGTAGGTATAAGTTATAAACTCAGGTTTCAAAAAATGTCCTTAAAAGCATATGTGAAATGACCAAAATACCCTTTCGGGGCATAGTTTGGCCATAAATGGTAAACCTCACATATATGTAATATCTTACTAATGTAATGAGATAAAATAAATATTTTTACTGATTACCATATACCAGAACTTCAGTTTGTTATAAAATCCCTTTTATAATTACTAAAATGACCAAAATGCCCTTACGGGACTTAAATTGGTTTTAAACACTTTTTGGGCATATATGTTAACATCCTACTGATGTATTAACATATCTTAAGCATAATAACAAATAAGACCTGTATATAATTCATTTGGTTACCCGTTACACATTTATGCGTTCGGATCGATTTATGTAACTAGTTTACGTAAAATAGCCGAAACGGGTTTAACGTTATCATTAAATCCTCAAATTCCAGAATGTGTTTAGTTTACCCATATTATACAAGTATCCAAGATTGTCGGGTCTAAACAACATTCTATTCCGGTCTCCGCTTAATCTAGCGTTTAGAACCGTAAAGTTTCTTCTTAGCTAGCCGGTCTAAGTCTTTGACTTAATTAAAGACCCGTTAGCATCCTAATAGGTTATTAAAACCTTCTATACAGATTAGTAGCACCTAGTAGAAGGTACCATCATAAAGCTTTAGGATTTTACGGCTGAGTTACTTTTCACGTTTAGCTCAGGTAAATACTTTTAACTTATTTTCCTTTATACGGGCTTGAGATATGGTATTATAATAATACCACTTGGTCGGGTATGAAATCATTTAATCGGATTGTGATTAATAAATTGCATAACCCGTTTTAATCTGTCTTGTTTGATAACATGAACATTGGGGGTTAATTCGACCGTGTCCTGGATATCCTTGGCTCATTTCATTTGAAAATGGCCACGACCTATGCACGGGGTGTAAGCATACACCTGACAGATGCAAATGCTAAAATATAAACTCATATGTTGGGGATAACCCCTTTGTGGGTTCTATAAGTGGTGAGTCGGTTAATCACGATCGGCTTCCAACCGGCCCCAATTGTATGACAAACATATAAATCTGTATACAAGATTATCTTTAAATAATTGTCCCAAGTTATAAATGATTTGTGCCTTGTGCACCTAAATCAATTTTCATAAATACTTTTCAAATGAGTCAGTTAATTGTATTTACCAGTGTAAACTGATGTATTTTCTAAAGATTGATTGACAGGTACTTCTCGTAAATAGGCTGGAGCTACTAGGTGTCATATAAGATGATCTTGCAAATCCCTAGATACCTGGAGTCTGTTATTTTTCCGTTTCTTGTATTTTATTTATGATCCGCCTGTGGATCTTATTACAATCCAGTCTGTATATTTTTTCGTCGAACACTCTGACACTATGGTTTGTAATAGTTTATTCCCCAAGCCTTCCGCTGTGCTATTATATTGTGTATTTTGACTATGATGATATCAACTACGTCACGGTACTCCCCGCCGGGCCCACCGGTAATATGTGGAAATATCGGGGTGTGACAAAAATACCCTTGGGTGACGAGATTTAACAAGAAAAATTAACTTGGTTAAGGCCAAAAAACGTAACGTATAAGATTTTGATACACAAATTACAAATCCCATCAATTTTAATGTGAAAGAATACCGCCTGAAATTGGATATATGGATAAGGACAAAATATGTAATCTACTCTATATTATTTAAGTTTTTTATACATTTTTGTACTGAATATTAATAATGATGTGAATTAATTACACTATCAGTAATTAAAGTATAGGGTTATTGGATTTTAATATTTCAAACTTTGACCAATTGGCCGGCAATAATCTCAACTTAAGGTAACGTTTGGTATGCAGGAATGAGAGGTGGAATGGAATGGACCATTGTGAGGGAATGAAAAAAAAGAGTGTTTGGTTGGTCGATGGAATGGAATCGCCCATTCCTAAATGCATTCCATTCCCTCAAAATCATTCCATCCGCCCCCCCTGTTTTTTTTTCCATTATATTCCCTCTTCACCCTTCATTAATAACATCAAAATTCCACCACCCTTCACCACCGTCATTCGCCGCCGTCACACACCTCCGTCACCCACCGTCGCCGCTGCCACCTCCATTCACCGCCACCACCCACCTTCAATCATCGGGGCCACCGCCGCCACCATCGCCACCATTGCAACTGCCACCTCCGATCACCGCCGCCGTCTCCGCCCACCTCTGCCACCGCTATCAACCGTCACCACCCACTGCCACTACCACATGCGACCACCGTCGCCGCCGCTACCACCGTCGCCACCCACCTCCGTTGTCACCCACCACCACCACTACCCGCTGCCGTCGTTTCCACCCACCTCCACCGTCGCCGCTGCAACTGCCACCTATCACCACCCACCATCATCGCCCATCACTGACCATCACTATCTGATTTTATTCCTTCATCTTTTCTCTCATACCAAACAACAAAAAGTAATGGTTCATTCCATTCTCACATGGTAACCAAACAAGACATGGAATGGTAATGATTAATTCCATTACCTCATCCATTCTATTACCTCGCCCATTCCATTCCCTCGTCCATTCCATTACCTCATACCAAAAGACCCTAAAAGATTTTTCTTGCCAATCCACATTTCCAATCTATTTTCCTTCACCAAACCTTTACTAACTATGGTTTAACCCATTTAGTTCACGGTGACATAGCAGCTGATATGCCAAAAAGTTTGTTATTTTTCTGACATGGTTGTTATGTGAAACAATCACCACCTCCACCTCCACCACCACCCACTACCACCACTACCACCATCAGCCACTACCACCCACAACCACCACTATCTGCCACCACCACCAATCAACAAACACCACCCACCACCGCCATCAACCTAACCTCAACCGTACCACTACCATTAACCTCAACTCTCACTATCATCATCCTCAACACCCAACTCCGACCAGTGTAAGCCCTAACCACCACCATTAAACTACCATCCACAACTCCAACCTCAACATATCCACCAAACACCCCACTCTTTGAACCTCCGACCACCACCATTAAACTACCATCCCCAACTCCAACCTCACCGGAACAACGTGAGACACAACGATGGAGGAAATTTTGAAGTTTTGAGCGGCGGAGAAGGTAACAGGAGGTTTGAGATGACTGGTGGTAGTCTCATTTGGTGGTTTCAGGGGTAAAGATGGTCGCCGAAATAAGTTGCGGGTCACCGGAGTTGCTGGAACGAGTTGTAAGGTTGCCGAAACAAGTTGCAGACGGTTGGTGGTGGTGATGGTGGTGGGTGGTACAACCCTAAAATGAGGGTAAATTAGTTTTTCAAATATTAATTACACTTTAATCCCCCATCTTAATTACACTTTAATTCCCTCATCTTTAATTATTGATAAAATCTAAACCACCAGATATCACCAAATGCCCCATGATCTCACCGAAGTTGTTTGGTAAATCAATTTCAATGTCATCCAGCAACGACTGTATGAGGTGCACCTTGTAATCAAGTCAGTTCAGGTTGAACCTTCTTGGCCAGAAGGTAGTGAGAGTGATATTCTGGTGCTTTGCTAGTGGTTCGACACAAGGTGGGCTTTTCTCCAAAGCTAGAGAAATTGCTTCCATCATGAACTGAGAGTGATATTCTGGTGCTTTCAATTCCTCCAAACATTGTAATGTTTCATCTAGCATACGAACACTTAATATTTTTCGGGTAAAGAAACCGTTTTTCTCTTTAGTTCATTAGGATATTTCGCCTTATGCATAGCAGCATGAGATGGTGTTTAAATAGGTCTAGTAGGAGCCGCCACGCCACTGGAGAGATGGAGATAGAAACAACACTACCAAGTCCACCACCTCCTTGCAATAAAGCACTTGGCTTGCCGCTGATGAAACGACCACTACCCAAGGAAGAAATTTCTGACTTTGTGACGGTGTCTTTGTTTAGCAACGGTGGCTGAACACCCCTAGGCATCGAACGGGACCTCTGGACCTCCTAGTTATCATTCTCTAATCCATGTGTACCCACATCACGCGGGTCCCAGGCATCCCGGGCATCATGCCACCTGTACCAGGCGGATTGATATTAGGGTTTATACTCACTTGTGCTTTAATGTTTCTTATGCTAGCAGTGGGCCCTGCACGGAATCTCAAGTTCTTCTCAGCTTCATTATGAATTTCTGTAATTGTCTTCGGTTTCACCCTTTTATCGAAAATAAAATGTATCCAACATTAAACCCGATTAAACACACGAAAGGACTAAAAAGACAATATAATATATTGAAAATGAAAAAAAAACAACTACCTGTTCCATCTTTGGAATCCATTTATTTACTCTGAGATCAATAATATCACGGCCTGGCCTGGCCTGTTCTTTGCTTTCATTGATTTTATATATCATGGATTTTGATGCAGCGTTTGGGCTTGCCTCAAGTTCTTGAGCACTGACAACGACACACGCCTTACCCTATCACCGCTCGAACTTGTAACGAACCATTGAGAGCTTTTAGTGTCTTCAAAATCCACCTTACTGATATCATCCATGCCTAACTTTTCTTCACTAAAGTCAAACAATTGACTTGGACTTTTAGCAATAGATGGTTTGCTTGACTTTTCTTGCTTCTCCTAGAAAGAAAAAAATCTCCAGTTTCATCGCCATTTCTATGTTTCAGACGCAGGCACTTCTTATTTGACTGCTTTCACAAAAATAAATTGTAGATTAATAACATGACTTACTTACGTGATTCTTTAAATTAATTACCCAAAAAACTAAGAGTAAATCACAAAAGTAGCCATTTTATAGACCTCTATGGCCATTTCAGAAGAATTTATTGTATACAGCAACGAGATACATGAACTTTTGGATTAGATTTTTTTTCCTAACTGTATCTTTTAACAATGTTTTCTAGCTCACGTTGAGATAATGCAATAGATGTATCTTTTCCTATGTATGTAATGTTAGAATATTATAAACATAATTTCGTATTTATATGTAACGATTTATAGGATATATAAACTTATATGTATGTGTGTAAATTCGAGGAGGTGTGACTTGTGGATTGTGTCGGTTTCGAATGGTGGTTATTCCCGCCAAACTCAACCGTCCCTCCAACCGTTTCTCCTCCCTATGTATTTAAGTCTTTTGCCGGGAATTCTCTCGGTACCAAGACAATTATAACTGTTAGTAATTGTCCACATTTATCACATCATCGTTTGTCCAACTTTCAATCCATTCTCAAACTGTTTACCGACATCATGAACACCAATTCATGTGATGATTCCGCTGTGTCAAGTTCTGAGGGCCATCATAGTGGTATCAGAGCATCAGGTTACTCCGATCTTAGGGCAACATCTACAACTATTCCGTGTCAACATTGTGCAGACGAAAGAAGGGGAAGAAGGTGGCTAGTAAAACGATGTTACTACTGTAATAATCCGGGCCATCAAGTTTCAAACTGTAAGAGGAAAGAAAGTGATGAAGAAACTCAATTAATACGTCTTGCAATCAACACCGGTGTACAACAACGTGATGTCAAGAATGAAGAACACAGAAGAAGTTGGGAACCAGAATTCATAGTGACCGGAACAGATGGTGGCTTATGGTCGGAAATTTGGTATGTCAGTAAATCTCTAAAAAATCATTTCTCTGGAAATTTAAACATGTTCAAACGTATTAAGAGTATGAAAGGGGTAGAGTCAAACACGGGTGAAAATCAGTTTTACTTCATAAGGGGTATCGGTGTTACGGAAGTAATTTCAGGAATCGAAAGAATTCGAATTCAAAGTGTGTTTTACTCACAAGACATAGATAGGAATGTCTTAAGTTATGATCAACTAATCACACAAGGGTTTACTGTTAAATTCTCTGGGGATAAGTGTAAACTTTATCCTACATTTAGTGTTCCTCTAATAAATGGTATAGATGCAAAATCTGGGTTAACTAAGGAAGAAGAAATGGGGATTTTAGAGAAACAGAAAGTGATGAATAAAGAAGAAGAGTTTATGGCTTTCAAGAACGATTATTTAAACAGTTATTTCGAAAATCTTGAAATATCATCAAACGAACCGGATTGGAACGTGATGATACTTCAAACTTTGAAATTTAAAGATTTTATGGATTGTAAGGCTTTGCTTGACATGATGGATGACGATGAGTATATCAGCAAGTATAAGTATATTCTTCAAACAAAGTTTGAAGAAATGGTAGAATGGTTTATGATAAAGAAACTGGGTATAACATCCAGACCGTTACCGGCCTATGCATCGAATAATCGGAAAGTGTGTTTACTGGATCTGTACCTAGAAACGGAAAAGGAAGGAGGGCACAGAAGTATAACTGAGTATAATTTATGGCCTAAGGTGGCCAAAGATTTAGGCTTTGAGTACAGTGACGGTGAGTTGATTCGACTCATATATGTGATGTACCTGGACGTCCTCGTCTACTACTATAAGTTTAAGATCGTTCAGTCAAGAGTCAGTGAAAGGGATAATGCAGATGATAAGGAAGTGCTGGCTTCTAAGATGGATATGCGGAGCAGCCGCAGTGAAGGTGAAGACGTCAAGAATGACATAGAAGAAGATGACTGTCAAGAGGGTGCAGGAAGTCCAAAGGAGCACTATGCATTTTTCACAAATGATGGCTGGAACGAGATCAAGAGACGAAGACAAGCCAGGAGAATCTTCGATTTCAACAGGGCAAAGGCAGCTGTGGATGCGGCTAATGAAAGTGTTCTGCAACACTCTCGTAAACTCGATTATGTTTAGGGGAGAGTGTTAGAATATTATAAACATAATTTCGTATTTATATGTAACGATTTATAGGATATATAAACTTATATGTATGTGTGTAAATTCGAGGAGGTGTGACTTGTGGATTGTGTCGGTTTCGAATGGTGGTTATTCCCGCCAAACTCAACCGTCCCTCCAACCGTTTCTCCTCCCTATGTATTTAAGTCTTTTGCCGGGAATTCTCTCGGTACCAAGACAATTATAACTGTTAGTAATTGTCCACATTTATCACATCATCGTTTGTCCAACTTTCAATCCATTCTCAAACTGTTTACCGACATCATGAACACCAATTCATGTGATGATTCCGCTGTGTCAAGTTCTGAGGGCCATCATGTAAGAAACTCGATGACATGTGTTGATCCCCATCCCATGAACTCTTCCTTGTTTGACTGTTTTCGCTAATGGCTCAGGCTTTGATCTTTTAAATTTCTTTCCAAAAGCATGTGGTTTCATTTCATCATCTTCAGAATCTGAGCAATGGTACTCATCGTTATCATCTTGTTTGTCTGAATCATAATTCTTTTCGGATTTCAGTTTGGTTTTGGCAGATTAAAGATCCTCAAGAGTCAACTTTTCAGCATGATTGATAATCTCCCAGTATTCCTTACACAGAGTCTCATACATGCTCTGATTGTTAAAGTCTACAATTTCCTCCAAAACCAAATTCCATGTTAATTTTTTTTACAAATTATTATGTCAAATTCAGTGATTAGGGGCTCCATTTCGCCACCTCAATGACACCTCAGCGTCACGCTATTCTACTTTTTTGACTGAGATGTAGGGGGCGCTAGCCCATACCCTCTAGCCTTATAACTTTAATCGAAATGAGGATTTAACAGGTTACCCACTTATAATTGTGATGAAGATTACACAAGGGTTTCATTTTTTTTAACTTTGTACCACTTAACAATTTCTAATTTCAAATATAACTTCTATCAATTCAAAATAGTTATCAAACAATCATATTTTATTCAACTAGAACAAACAGACGCCCAATAACACCCCACTCATACATTTGCTAAATTCCATGTTATACGATAAAGAAATAAATATTACATCTACATACCTTGTTGCTTCAGCATAAGAGAGACATTGCCACTTGAGTTTTCAACTGAGGCAAAGAAAGGAGAAAAGGATAACACAATAGAACACCAGGATCTAATAAAATGTCAATCCTGACAATTCTGCTTGATAAAGATTCTAATCCATCTCCTTGCTCACATTGATTGCCTCAATCTAAGTACTAAAAACCATGGTTGCAAAAGTCGTTAGGTGCTCCCTACTCGGTCGACCGAAGAGTTGAGAGTACTCGGCATAGGCGGAGAGTACTCGGGGAGTACTCGGAGATGTTAAATTATAAAGATATTAGTTTTTGAAAATTAAATATATGTCTAATAACATAAATTTACTAATATTTATAACAAAATACATGAAAATGATCTTCATTATTTAATATGATAGTCAAATAAATTATGTTTTATTATTTTCTAAATCAAACTCGGCCCGAATTGACCTACTAGATCCGATTTTGGCCGAGTTTGACCGCGTTTGATCGATTCCGAGTAATTAGTCGGAGTTAGAGAAAGTCACCTCGGCAGCCTACCTTGTAGAGACTACTCGGGGAATACTCGGCCTTGGAAACCTTGTTTTACAACCATGCTAAAAACACGTAACGGTTCTTCGGTATACACGGCTTGTTCTTGCGAGCACCTGTGAAATTTCATATTTAACAATATACTGTTTAACTCCGTATTCCACGCACGTGGAGCTTGCCTTAACCCGTATAACGCCTTTGACAATTTATAAACTTTATGCTCTTCGCTTTTTTTAACAAACCCTTCCGGATGAACGACATAAACTTCTTTTAATTCGCCATGTAGGAACGCGGATTTTTCATCAAGATGATGTAATTCTCAACCTTCATTCGCTGCGAGAGATAAAAGTAATCGAACTATTTCAAGTCGAGCAACTGACGTGAACAATTCGTCAAAATCAACTCCAAGTTGTTCAACATAACCCTTTGCCACGAGTCTAGCCTTGTGTTTATTTAGTGAGCCATCCGCGTTTTGTTTAACCTTGAAAACCCACTTCAAACCATGCGGTAACTCGGTTAACGACCAAGTATTATTTTTCTTAACTGATTCGATTTCTGCACGCATTGCTTTCATCCACTTCGGTTTAGATTTTGCATCGTCAAAACAAACCAGTTCATCATCCGCAAGTAATAAAAAAATCTTCATCAATAATACATGAATTTAAAACGTAATCGTTAAAACAAATCTACACTTGAATAGTTGTCATAATTACCATCTAATCCACTAGACTCTCCATTAACGGACCCATCTTCAGTGTTAATTACGTCATTAAAGCCAACCCAAACATTCCCGATTTGCGAGGCACTTTGTCATTAAAAACAACATTTTTCCCCCAATTCCAACCATGTGTTTCATCAAACTTCGTATCCCCTGTCTCGACCCACAACAATTACGTCATTATATTACTAATGGTTGGCCTACTCGTTGAAATGGTATAACAAAGAATAAGTAGCTCTTTCATACTTCATACCTATCTCAAGCCATACCGAGAGAAGCATAAAGAAGTATTTAACGACTTGTGATTTTTTCGTATTCATTTCTTTCAGTTCAGTGTAATTAATATTTACTTTAGCAATTGAGCGTTTCTTTCGTTAAAAAGTTCATGTCAACACTATTAAATTATATAGTTTATTGTGAAACCACCCGTATAACGCACGTATACTAAAATTAGTTGAAATATAAATTAAATAAAGAAAACACTTTTGTACTTTTGTTGATCAGTTCTGTTTAAACATAATGGAAAACATGAAAACATACCTTTGATTGCATCAGCACAGACCAGCAGGGAATCCAGATGGAGACGCAGCAACAGTGTTTGACATGATTGTCAGCTTGATCTGGTTCCTCCTTAGGGTGCAATCTAATGATGGTGATGATGAGAAACCGACAAGGGAATCGGTTATGGAGAGGAGGTCGATTGATGTTATGAGAGTAATTAGGTTGTGTGTCTAACCTTGAAACCTCTACATTAGTCTCCTTATATAAGCACCCAGGAGGAAACCCTAATTAGTTAATAAGGGTAATTAGGCCCATCAACAATTACCAACTAATTATTTAATAGGATTGTCATATATTTTGATCCATATAATGTAAATGATTATAATGGCTACTAGATTAAATATAAAATAAATATATTTAATCTTACATTCTCCCACTTAGCCGAGTAATCATTTACTATGAGTATTAGATAAGCCTGATCAGGAGTTAACACTCATTTTAGCCTTAAACAAGTACTATAGCAGAGAAATACAGCCGTTGAATCATTATGCGACTCAGGACCCCCATTAATCATACTATAGCCTTAATTTAAAACCTAATCGTTATGATCAAAATACGCATAAGCCCTTTGTTTGATTTGTAACTTTATTTGTCTATATGCCATTATGTCGACTTGACATATTCTTAGAGACGTACAAAATCAAACTGATGAGGAAAATTAACTAATACTTAGTCATTCATAGTACGATATGCAATTGCGCATGGCCATTAATTTATACCCGTCTATGAGCTCTCTTAATAAGACTTATGGGTAATAGCCCTTCAGTTATAGGATCCTTAAGCATATCATGAATGTATTCGATACAAAACTTAGTTTCCTCAATTCGTTCATAAACGAATAATTAATTGCGTATCGAAATTTAATGCAGCACCTCTCGAACTGTTATTGTTCAAGGAGTCATGGTAGCTGACTTTATCACACTAAGTCTTCAAAACATTAATTATATGGAGTTAATAAACTTATGAGTCCACTGATATATTTCCAACAACATTTAGTGACGATATTATGTCGTTATAACTTAGGTTGTTAATATCAGTGCATTATGACTCCTCCATGAAATAGGTTTTGTCTGCTGACATAAAGATATACCCGAAATTACATTTTGTCATCTTTGAATATTTCAAAGTTAGAGTAATAAACCGGTTTTAATTCTCACTTCTTCTTCAAATTGTAGCCTCTCGTTTCTTTTAAAGATATTGTAATACTCCATTAGATGCTTCACATTAATCTAGTGTGTTGCAATGTGAGTAATATCTAAACGAGTATAGACTTAAAATACATAAGGCTTCTAATTTATGAAACGTAAATAAATAATCTCATTTATCCTATTATCCTCTAAAGGAAAGCAGTATTTTGTTACATATGTAAGGACCCATTTAATGTTAAACTTATGGAACGAAACTAATGTCTCATTGGGTCTATCTCGGTATGTTATGATATCAATCACGTAAGAGATATCTCTGAGATCTATTATATCAAAGTTTGTGTTAACAATGCTTTGACTCATGTAACATATACTTGTCAAAAGAATATCATCTATATAGACAAGTTTATCTTAGTTGCTCCCACTCATTTTGAGGTAGGTACATTAATCCACTTGGTTGTTGATGAAAATAATTACGTTAAGATTTCATCACATTATAATGTTTGCATTAACCCATACATGGATTTTATTGGCTTACAAATAAAGTGTTCTTTAACCTTCAGTTTGAAACTTTCAGGTTGTTTTATGAACATGTAAATATGTCAGCCATTTATTAGGGAAAATTGTTTTTAATGTTCATCTAATGTAGCTTTAAATTGTTATAAGCTACTAGAACACTGATGATCCTCAAAGAATCTTTAATAATTTATATCTTCCTAAGTATAACCTTTGACAATCAATCATGCCTCTTTGTGTCTTAACGCTTATATCAGGATTTGGTTTAGTTATGAACACTCTTAGGTAATTCAATCAAATCCCAAACGTTATACGAACACATAAAATCAGTTTTACTAGAAAACTATTTTATTCCATTCAGAGGATTAATTGACACTAATGGCTTAATTTTGAAGAGATAGGATCAGTAAACATTTCCAAAATCCATTTCAACTTCAGTTAGGGAGGTTATGTAATCATCAAAGTTAGTAGGACTTTGACTGCTCCCACTAACCTTAGAAATCTTTAGGAACTCAGCATGCTTAGGGTCAATATTTAACGACCAACAAATTCTAATAGAGAAACAAGTTAATGACGTTAGTCGTTGTGATTTCTCTTGTTGAGGATTATGTTAGTTTAGGTAAGAAATCTAAGTGTACCCACAATTAAGCAACAATGAAACTTTTGTAAGAGTAGCATTAGATTTTAAGGAGACAAGTTTTGATAGAACAGTGTCGTGATGGAGCAGTGTCTTGTACAAGAGGTGGAAATTGAGGTAATGTAAAATTTTCACTCCCCCACCTCTTGCAACTATTGCAAGTTATTCTTAAGACATTTAATGCTCCCACTGATCTATAATATCTCTAGAAATGCTACAAGAGAAGTTTTAATGAGGTACGTGACGTGGGAACCTATCATATATACGTTAGACTTTATTTGATTTCTTTAATGTCCAGATATCATAAGAAACTTTAGGGACATATTTAATAGAAATCTTATAAAGTATGTATATGAATAGATTTCTTCTAAGAACATGAGCCATATGCGACAAAATTTAGATACAAGTTGATAGTCTTTTAAATGATAAATGGATTATGTCTGAATATTCCATTTGGAATAAGTTCCACGAATGTCAATGAATGACTTATGATGGACCCATACTTATTCCTTAAGCCAAGTAATATTTAGGGCTTTAACGTCATGATTTAAAATCACTTAGAATGAGATTAGATAAAAAATCATCCCCATTAACCATGTCATGATTTCTCATGAATTTTGGTTATAATGGACGAAATTTGTAAGTCTCATTTTCCTTTTGTCAAATTCTCATTTACATGATGACAAAAGTTGTGAAGAATGTAAGGTATCATCTAGTTTCATCTTAGTAATGTTTCTATCCAGATATTTAGAACAAATAAGATGAGAGTTTAAGATAAGTGTGACTTTATGTTGACTATGCAAACCTCACAACCTTTATAACATTGTTTAATTATGATACCATATTCTGACTAATCTTCAGAATATATATATAAGGTATCGAAAAACGTTGTTAAAAGACTGATTATTATGGTTCTTATAGCTTAACATTTAATTTTGTCACTAACTCTCATGTTAGTTATTTGTCGAGTTCTGGTATGGAAACATATGGAACTAGAGTCAACTAATCATGTGTTAATGGAATATTAAAATTATCAGACTTAAATATCATTAATAAGTGACTATCTAATTAATTTATCCAACTGTTCTTTAGAATAATGGATAGTCTCGTTGCTTATGCCTAGTCTAATGACATAATTATGCAGTGAGATTTTCCCTTGAAGAACCTTAAAGTTGGAATTAGCACTTGTAATTTGTCTATGGACCTTAGAACAATCCTCTTTTAAAGTTTAAGTGGTTGTAAGTTGAGTAACAACTTATTTTCCAGCTTCAAACATTTATTTTTTTGTACATATGTTGCTTATCAACACACTCGTTATAATTTGGTACTTGTGAGTGTTATAGTTGATCTATAAGGCATCAAATTGTACTAGTGAAAATCTTAGTATGTAATGTACTGGAAAAAATGTACTTATTTCCATGTGTAATCCCTTAACTTTATGGGTCATGGTATTGTACATTATTATGTATTCACATATACCACTTAGCTTTATAATTTAGAATTTTAAATGAAGGCATGCATCTTTAGGAGTTCTTGTGATTATTCCACAATTATAGATTAGTCTTAGGAAAGACTTAATCTGGAATAACCTTTTAGTGACAGCACTTATTCTTGATTATCATAAGAGACATCATGTTCGATTTATCCTAATCATCATGCTCTACTTTTCTTCTGTAGTGCTTTATCAGAAGAGAGCAATAGGATTATCGTGTCTTAAGAGATAATCAAGGATTTAATTTAAGAGCTAATTTTAATAGAAAATTTCAGCAAAACATATTAGATTTAGGAATTAGAGTGGATGAGATATAGAATTGTAGAAGAAAAATTATAGTGAGTAAAATTATGGGTACTAAGAATAAGGCAGACGAAATGATCATAAAAAATTAATTAAGGATCATTAATATAAGGATCATTGAGTGAAGAGGTTGTGATATGTCTATTACTAACATCAAAATAATAGACTGCTTAAAGTTCTACTTAAACGAAGACAAATCAGCTTTGGCCAGAAGTGTAATCATTTATGCATGTGTGCAAAGTGGTTGTAACAAATCAGCTTTGGCCAGAAATTGAGACAATCACTTTAGTTATGCATTTGTTAAGTATGCCATCTATGAAGGAATTAAATCAGCTTTGGCCAGATACTAAGACATTCATGTTTATGATGCACACTTAACATAGCTTTCGTAATACTTGGATGATAAGTAGATGTATCAAGTCAGCTTTGGCCAGAAATGATACATCAGAAGCTTGATGGAGAGTGTGAAAACCGGGTGTCAAAGTGTTTAAATCATGTGTTTTAGTGCGTTTCAGGCGGTTATGTATTTCGAATGTGATAACTACGAGTTTTTATGGTTTTACAGGTTAATCGTTTAAATCAGTGAAGTTAGAGTGTGTGGTGATGAAGCGAAATTACCGTGGATGATAAACAATGCGAAAGATACCATTCGGTAAATGTTTGGGTCAAAAGATAGTTCGAATGTGCGAGAATTACGAATGAATGAAGTCTAGGGACTTGATAGTCATTTTATGAAAGTGTATGTTGAACAAGAAGGCTCCAGCAGACGACAACCGTAGCGTACAGTTTGATTTCGTAGTCTACGGTCTAGTGGAATTGACCAGAAAATGAAAGAAGCAGCAACATTTGATCGTAGCCTACGGTCGTATGCGTAGGTTACGGTTGATATATGATAAGCAAAAAAGGTAAACAACAAAACGGACAGAAGATGAAAACCGTAGGCTACGCTTTGGTTCCGTAGATTACGGTTAAATTTATAAGGCAGCAGACATTAATTGGGGAGAAGAATTACTATTATAAAAAAACATCACGTGATCTCTGAATGAACATACACGCAGACAAGGGCACATGAAATATATGTGCATTACATTAGAAAGTCAACAATCATCATCATAATTTGAAGGAGGGTTCGAGAAACAAGGAAGCACAACATCAATAAAACAATTAGCAGCCAATCATCACGTGAAGACTTGTGAAGGCTGACAAGAAATCAACAAAACAAAACATCATCATCACGGCACATTGGGGTGGAATTGGAATTTGTTTTTCTTTCAAATAATACATCATCATAAATGGGCCGACATCACATGGACTTTCCTTTTGGGCCGAATAGAGAGAGGCTGAGATGGATTATTTTTGGGTTCCATAAAATCGACCAACATCACATCTGGGATATAAACATCTTCGACGGCAGAAGAGGGGAGTCATATACGCGGGGGAACGAAGATAGAGAAGCCTACGAAGATCAATCTTACCAATGAGCGGCTAGTCGTTTTATGGTTTCCTCCGGATGGAGGGTTTTTGTAAGTTAATGGATATTATGTGTTTGCTACAATCGTTTTAACCTGGTGATCTAAGCATTCGATGCTTTTCACCATGGATTTGATTTATTGGTTGTAAACGATTGCATTTATTTAAACCTTAATTTCTAAGCATTCAGTTCCCGAGAGTTCTAGTAATTGGGATATATTTGACGTGTGGTTAGGGTTTGTAAATTGTAATTGATAATCATTCGATAACCTCCCGTTATGTATTGACCGGAGTACTTAGTCGTTGATTATCACAATTGAGAAATTAAATTAAACACTTATGTCTATGTGAGTGTTTCGATTAAACACATAATTGAATCTAGCTGTAAAACCTAAAATCTGGAGGAACCATTGTTCTTTCTATTGATTTAAACTTCACTTTTAGTTCGTAATTTTAGATAATCAATCAAATCCAACAATTAAGTTTTACTTTTTTTTAGTAGTAGTTAATAAAAACTGAGCATTATACACTTTCCACAATCCTCCTCTGGTTCGATGTCCGACTTACCCTATCTACTGGTTTAGTTGGTTTTTGCATGTCACTAACGACGGACATCAAAGCTCATTCAAGTAAAGCCATTTTGGTTTTGTAAAACATTATTTGATCCTTATTAATTAACTAACTAATTACAAAACGGTGAGTTCGCTGGGGGGTGCAGGGGGACAGTGTGCCCCCTGCACGGGGTTCGGGGCGGAGCCCCGAGCTAAATCTTAGTTCACATTAAACAGCCTAAAATAATGAGGTTTCGAGTCAGGTCTCGAGTCAGTTATGAGGTCTCGAGTCAAGTCTCGACTCAGCTTATAACATTATGAGGTATCGACTCATTAATGGTCTCGAGTCGCAACCTCAGTGTCTCGAGTCGTAATCATGGTCTCGACTGCTGTGAATTATGAGATCTCGACTCCTTATGAGGTCTCGAGTTGTAACCTTTATGGTCTCGAGTCGCAACCTTATGGTCTCGAGTTATGACCTTATGGTCTCGAGTCGAGACTTTTATCTCGAGTTGTACAGATTTAAGCCCTTAGTCGAAACCTCAGTGATCTCGAGTCGAGACCTTATGATCTCGAGTCGAAATCGTTGTCTCGAGTTATAAACATTTGAGAACACTTATGATTTCGAGTCGAGTTCTTGTGGTCTCGAGTCGAGACCTTTGTCTCGGGTGGTTAAAACTTATCTCGAAACTTCTGTTACAGCTATTAATGTGAAAACATAACCGAAAATTCGAATTGTTAGGGATTTTGAGATATGGTTTCCTGTTTTAGTGATGATCTAATTTTATCATAATATTTCGAAAATTATAACTGTATATCTTTTAACAGTTTTCGAATAAACTTAACAGATTAAATTGGATCAAACAGGGAAATAACACTCAAAATCCAAATTATATTCCAAAACATAAAGGAATTTCGAATTTTCCTAAGAACACATGATGAACCCTAAAAAAAATAAAAACATGATTCTGGAACCCGAAACCTGAATTTTAAGGCTTTAAACAGATTTCGGTACAATTAAGATTTACCATTATGATTCCGAGTCATTTAAAAACATTCTTTACCCGAAACAGTGGACTCGGGTTATGTGACTCGAAACCAGCCGTGAGTTTTATTGAGTTTTCAAAACTTCTGTTTTCCAGATTTCAATCCCAGAATAATGGATACGAAAACAGAACTGACTAATCAACATATGCTCTGATACCACATGTTGATCAGTTCTGTTTAAACATAATAGAAAACATGAAAACATACCTTTGATTGCATCAGCACAGACCAGCAGGGAATCCAGATGGAGACGCAACAACAGTGTTTGACATGATTGTCAGCTTGATCTGGTTCCTCCTTAGGGTGCAATCTAATGATGGTGATGATGAGAAACCGACAAGGGAATCGGTTATGGAGAGGAGGTCGATTGATGTTATGAGAGTAATTAGGTTGTGAGTCTAACCTTGAAACCTCTACATTAGTCTCCTTATATAAGCACCCAGGAGGAAACCCTAATTAGTTAATAAGGGTAATTAGGCCCATCAACAATTACTAACTAATTATTTAATAGGATTGTTATATATTTTGATCCATATAATGTAAATGATTATAATGGCTACTAAATTAAATATAAAATAAATATATTTAATCTTACAACTTTTAATTAATTATGTTTGAATTAACCAATTACAATATTAGTTAACCAATCGATACCATGATAGCTTTTACAACGATAGAATAAACGAATGTTTTATCATTTTAAAAACCATAACAAAACTCACTTCAATTACCACCAAATCCACAACCTCCAATATCAACCTTCCATAAATTCAACACGTATTTCAATCTTTCAACTTCAAACACCAAATTTTAAAAACCATAACAAAACTCACTTCAATTACCACCAAATCCACAACCTCCAATATCAACCTTCCATAAATTCAACACGTATTTCAATCTTTCAACTTCAAACACCAAATAAAGGTATCTAAGGGTACAAAGATAGTGAAATGCAAGCTTCCTTGTTGACATTTGAGCCCGTGAACACATTCACATCCCTTCACAACTTTAATGGTTAGAAAGTTCCATCTTTAAGCATTTCGACAAAGAAATTCAAGAAGATTCAAAGATTATAGTTGCCGGTGAGTCTTTCAAATCAAGGGAATGGTTGTGCTCGCTTTCGTAAGTCACTATAAGCATTGATGGATCGTCTAAAGCTCTTTCAACATGTTTTCTTGCGGGACATCCTCTCACGCTGCTACACTTGTAATAACCCCTAAAATTCATAACAAATAACATACCAATTATTATAATGAATTAAAGGTATAACCAAATAAATTCATCAGTAACGATATATTTTTTAAAATGGAAAATCAAAGTCATCCCATTGTTGTATAGAAAAGTCAGAGTTGACTTTCTGACCATTGACTTTTATTCTTTATTTTAATCGGTTGTTGCCTAAGTTTTATACCAAATATTCTTGTGATTGAAGATGCATTTTAGATCTTTAAATTAAATATAAAAATATTAACAATATTAAAAGTCCAAGGAACCCACATAGAAAGCCTAACCAATAGTCAAACTTCTTTTAACATACATTTGGGGCGGCTCCATTATCCTATGCTAATGAAAACAACAATAAAACTAGTAATAATTTATCCCGAGTAGTGACTCCGTGAGTTGGTCACTCACCGAGTGAGAAATGAGAATTACCGAGTCATACCGGCTTAAACTAAGAACAAGACATTACCTTGGATGAGGTGACCCTTTGATCGGCTTTTGACCGTACTTCCTCCAAGAATAATCGTCTGGTGGTATATCCGCCATTTTCAGGCTTATCGCGGGGACTCTCACGACTCTTTTCAACCTTGTTTTCCTGCAAATATTCAAATACTTTTGTGTGATTATTTGCTCTAATTCTATTACCTACATTTTATGTAATATGTATTTGCCATAACCTACATTTAAAAAAAAAACCGCTATAATCAAATTTGCCTTCACCACCCCTCTATATCCTACCAATAGCTCTTTTATGACCTGGATTACACCAGGTACGTTTTTTTATTAGTTGTCATAACTCGATTGAAAAAAAATAAAATATCCCCCCTTGCACCCTATCTAGACCCTAGACGCCTACCAATCGCCCTACCATCACACGATCACGCTAGATATATTTTACGTACTTATTACAACCCGATAAAAAAAAAAAAATTGGAGATCGGAATCCGGTACCGTTTTTTGGAACAATGGCATCGCCCCGAAGAACTCGTACACTTCGTATGCGAATCACCAATCGAATCACACTTCCGTTTAAACGAAGAAGACGACATATTCGGCTGGCCAGCCGACGACACCTGAGAAAGATTCGTGATCTGGAATCCAGAAGACATCGATGGCTGCAACCCCTCGGTATCTCCGGTCAATGACGACATAAAAGAAGTCGCCGGAGACGCCCCGCCGGCTCCGGCACCAAAACTGATCGTCGACATCCGTTGCTGCATCGAAGTACCAGAAAACCCCTTCTCCACCGTCACCGCCGGCATCACTGTCACCGGCGGCACCGTCACCGGCGCCGGCGACGGACCCATTGTCGGTTTTTTTTGTATTCTAACTGGTGGAGTTGAAACCGGACCTCGCCGGAATCTTGCATGACCGGTGGAAGTCCGGTCAAGAACCGATATAAATTTTTTAAATTTGTTAACGGCGAAATCTGCGGCGGTGACGTAATCGGTGGTGGTGGTGACGTTACCGGCGGCGGCGGAGTACGACGGTGTACGGTGGTTATGGGTGGAAAGTAAGGTGATTAGATTCTCAAGGCTTTGAAGACCGGCGGCGGCTGCTTCCCGGACGGCGGTGTCTTCCGTTTTACCGGCTGCGCCGGTGCCGGAGTTTGTGTATGAATTCATGAGGTCAATAGCACCCATAATATGTAACGTTGGAAAATAATAATATGAATATGATGATTTAAAGGGGGATGGTTATTAATATTTGGAAGTCAAAGAGATGATGCGGTGGGTGGAATGCATTGTGAAATGACGAATTTGTCCTTGAGTGTTTATGTTTGGTCAAAGAGTTGAGCCAATGGTGGGGTGACATGTGGAAAATGACAGATTTGTGGGGCAGGTTGTTTATGTTTTTAAGGAGGAGACTATTTGAACGGTTGTGATTGAGTTAGGGGGTCAAAGAGTGTGGCATTGTCGTTGGATTACATTGTTCTCTTCACATTTGTTAATTCTGTTACATTTTTTATTAATTTTAATCAAGTGTATTCCCCTTAAAAATTAATGTTAAAACTTTAATTTTTAGTTTGAGAACTTATGGAGATTATTCTGTGGGAACTTTGGGAAGTAATGGGTGGGGAAAGCAAGAGTTGTAGCGGTGGAAATAAAATACGCACGCAGGCATACCGCCAGCCTCACCCAATCAGTACACCTATACTGTTCGTTACGTTTGTTCTTTAATATATAGGTAATATGAGAAAGCGAAAAACTTATGTCAAATGAAAACTCAAGTAATATGGTTAATAAGATCGTTTCTAAGGCTTCCCTAACCCAATTTTTACAAAGTTGTGTTCGTGTGAGAAACAATACTTATAGCTAGCTATATGGTGCAAATCTATATTGTTGTATCAACTTCTACTCGCGTATCTGATATAAGATTTATCAAATAAAATACATCTCGTGTCGTTTAATTATAATTTAAATATAGTTTTGAATCAACGGTCGCATATGTTAGGCGCATGTGATGTTATACATAAAGATGTAGAGGTATGAATTTCTGACACTATCTGAAAACACTACAGTAACCTAACATGAAATTCGTGGGTTTGGATTTAGTTTAAACGCCTTAGGTCAGTTTCAGATTAAACCCGCGAACCCGTTTAGCTAAACGGGTCAGGTTGAGGTCAGCTCGGTCAGGTTGGCTGATTAACCCGTTTAACCCATTTATATCATATTATATTTTTTTACAATAAGTATAATGTCATAAATTAAATCGGATGTGTTTTTATGTAATAATTATAACTTAATATTAGAAATTGGCATAAGATTTTATAATCTAAATATAATTATATTATATATACATTTGTGTTTTTTAGTAAATTTTAATTTTAATATATTAATTTGTGTAAAAATTAAAAATTAAAAATTCAGGTTGAACATGTCGTATTCGGGTCAACCCACGAATATTCGGGTCGTGTTTGGGTTTATATGTATGCATGATTTTTAGGTTCGGGTTGAACCCACGAACCCGACCAATTTACCACCCCTATAAAGATGTCTAATAGTGTCAATTACCTTGCTATCTGAAAGTATGGTGACAGTATATGATTGGTAAGTATGATGACACAACGTCTAGAGTAGTGTTATAGATAAAATATGGTGGGGGGGGGGGGGGGGGGGACATACTAAAATGTATATCTGTATGATTTTTGTTTGTAACCCTTGCGCAATACAAGGGATGCAAGGGTTATCTGGAATTATTGGGCGGAATTCGTCTGTATTTGGCTCTTTAGGTCTCTTCTAAAATCCCAAGGCTCAACTATGTACATGTGATGGAAACTCTCAAACTAAAGTACGGTAGGGGCAAAGGGAATTTCTGATGGAGCGATGTAATTCATCATCGGAAAGAACACCAACGGTGAAAGCACTCTGAAGGGCCGACAGTGACACTGGGAGACAAAAACTAAGGGAGCGAATAAGATTAGATACCCCAATAGTCCTAACCAAAGTTCAAAAATATCATTTAAATGATTCACATTATGGATTTATGGTCATCAACCGACCACGCCAAAAGAATTATGTAACACGATACATTCATTGGCAGTAAATGTTATCAAAGGCATTTGGTTGAGGTAACTCTTAGCATTAGGTACTAATACGGCATTCAATCTGTTTAGAATTGTCTATTTATCTTATCAAGTGAACCATTATATTTTCCCTAATGGAATCAATAAGATCAAGTACTTGCTGTTTACACAATTAACCTATCGGATAACTAAATGCTTTCGTTATATTGTTAGTAATGTAATTATACTTGGATGTTGTTCCATATTTGCAATAACCAGGGGCGCAGCTTAGTGTATGTCCGGGGGGCGCCCGCCCCCCCCCCCCCCCCCTCCCCGAACTTTTCGATGCGTAGTGTTATGAATAGTACTTTCGTATAGGTATATACGTTGCCGCCCCCGGTTTCGGAAAAATTAAGGGGGCGTGGCTTCGCCAATGGCAATAACTCCATATCTTCTTATAACTTATATTAATAACATGTAAGTGAATGTAACCCTGGGCTTATAGCTCAGTGGTTATGGAAATGAGGGAAGACTCCTAACCGAAAGGTCTCGAGTTCGATTCCTGATCCACCCGGGTTTTACCGGCTTTGCATTGTCGTGCCTTCGGGCGGGTGCAGGGTCGGGTTTTCCCCGGAACTGGTGGCATGGTGGGCTAGGGGCTCCGTGCGTGCAGGTTGGGCTGCCGCAGGCTACCTTTCGGCCAATGGGTGCCGCGTACGGAGTACCCGGCGATTCTTATGTTGGACGTTCAAAAAAAAAAAAACATGTAAGTGAATGTTTACGTACTTTAGTGATTTCATTTAATTTCATGATCAGTACAACTATAGGTCCTTGCAACACGCCATAATGTCATACCAAAGAAATAAAAGTTAATTACATAGATAGACCCTATGGTTTATAGTTAGTTTCACCTTTAAGTACTAACTTTTTTTAACAGGTTTAGGTTTTATGGTTTCAATTTTGTAACACATTTGGGTACTAACACCAAAATTATGAATATAATGACTAAAATACCCTTTCATTTTTTTTTTAATTTTATCAATGTAACAAATTTGGGTACTAACACCTAATTTTATTTAAGTTTAAATCAATTTTACAAAATCTATTTATTTTTTTTTCATCTTTTTATTATATCTCTTAATTAACATAAAATCTATTTATTTTTTATTTTCATCTTTTTATTTAATTTCTTATTTAACATAAAATCTACTAGTTACACCAGTATTTTTTTATTCATTTATAAAATAAAATACACGTTCTTGCTAAACAGGTTTTAAAAACTTCAATGCAACAAACTAAACTGTTGAAAAGATTTTGTCGTATAAATTATGGAATAAAGTTGGTGTTTTAGAATACTAGTTGAAGAAATATTCATTAAATTATTAGAAATCGACTTTAGCTGCTTAAAATAATTGAGATGTATAATATATATATATATATATATATATATATATAGGTAGAGGTTCCTGTAAAAAGTGGGTTTTTTTGTGAAAAGAGTAAGAAAGAATCTACACCATTAGATCTTTGATCTAATGGTTGAGATCATAATGGCAAAATTGTAAATAATGTTTACTATTAAACATATTAATTTTCTAGATTAAGGGTATACATGTAAATTTAACATTTTTAAATTAAGAAACTAACATTAATGCACATGCAACTTACCGTGGCTTTTTTTAAACGTCAATAACTTTTTATACGTAACTTTTATTTTTAAAAATTACACCATAATAACGAGCGTTTTTTTATCTTTAATATGAGTACCATTGTAACAACCCGCTTTTTGGGAAGTCAAAGTACAAGTCAAAGTCAAAGTCAAAGGAAGAAAAGATTGATAATTGCGATCTGTCACTCCTTGCTTGACTAGTAGATTGTGCTTCTTGACTTGTAATCAGATTCTATTATTTATTCGCTTTAGTTGTATTATGTGGAGTATCTATTAATAATCGCTATTTAATCGCATGTTTAATCGCTAATCGACTTATCGCTAATCGCATCGCCATCGCAACTCGAATTATGTGTTCTGGATATTGTTTTACGTGTGGGTGCTATTATGTTTTACTTGTGTATGTTATGTTTATGTTGAGGTGTTTAATCGCAATCGCAATTCTATCGCATCGCAATCCAATCGCAAACGCTAAACGCAAGTTATTTATAGTGATTGTATGTTAGATATAGTAGTTAGGTTATTTGTGTAACTAATGGGTAATACTATCGCATCGCTCACTCGAATCGCATCGCAACGCTCAATACGTGAAACGAAAAGTCGAAACGCAACTCGTCGGAGCCACTCGATCGAATGGCCGTTCGATCGAATGACCTTTCGATAGGATTGCCATCCGATCGAAGTGACATCCGATCGGTGCACCATCCGACCCTTGCTCCACCTTTCCCTTTTTGGCAACCTATAAATACCCCCCTGACAGCTCTTCCTCAGTCGACTAGCACGCTCAAGCCCTCTTTTCTCTCGATTTCTCGCGATTCTTGTAAGTTTTCAACTCAAATCTTGTACTTCTATGATCTACAAGCACTTCTTCATCATTTTCACCTTTGAATCTTAACTTTTAACCGTGAAATCAATGGATTTGAGGTGTTTTAGGATGATGTCATCATGGAGTTCTTATGAACTTCAAGATTTGGCTTCATTCCACCAAGAACAACTCAGATCTGAAGGATTTCCACATGATTTCACAACGATTTCGCATAGATCTTAACATTTCCAAAGTTAAAAGGATTGAAAGATGCTTTTCCAACTTTCTTTCAACTCTTTTACACTCAATGCACTCAAAACCGATAGAATCGGAGCTCATTCATGCCTTCTACTCTTCTCTAGTGATGTGCCGGTTTGAGATCTGAATCCTATCAACGAGACAACAGATTTCTGGTTGAACATGAAACCACCCGTCACAAACAGTTAACTAATCAGGTTGGGGTGATTCCCGTCCGATCGGATAACCGGGTCTGATGGAGTTTCTGTTATTTGACACGTTGTCATACCCTCTCGAGCAAACCGCAAAACTTAGCAAAATAATCAAGTTCAAGACGATCAGATTCGTTGGGACGGATTGCCGTCCAATCGGATTGCCATCCGATCGAACTGCAATCCGATCGGATTGCACTTGGGCTTCAACACTTAATCATTTCATAATTTTCAAAGGCCATCAGTTCTAACGGATTGCCATCCGATCAGATTGCTACCCGATCGAATGAGCATCCTGCTGTGAACTTGTTCTCACTAAGTGTCCTGCCAATCGGATCGCTATCCGATCGAATGACCGTTCGATCGATCGACCTGAAGGGTAGAGATACTTCTCTGTTTTCAAAATGCTACAACGAAAACTTCAAATCCATCATACACAAACACATCCTTCTCAAACGAATGTCAATCCGACCGAATGGCCATCCGATTGGATGACCATTCGAACGGATTGACATCCGATCGAATGACCATCCGATCGGACTGCCATCCGATCGGATTATCATCCGACACTTATTCACTTCGCACCATTTTACGCACCGTTCATTCGCTTATGCTATCGTAAACTGTTCAGGCTAATCACTCTAGCGCTCCTTTCAACCCATTAACGTCCATCGCTGTGAGTATACTCGATCCCGCTTTAGGCACTTTTGGGTGTTACATACGTTACTTATTCTAATTCACATCGACACACAACGCAAACACTATTTATACGCTGACCGTTGTTGCATGATACGTATTACTCGATGAATGCTTGTATGTTATGTTAACACAGTGATTGTTGCATGACGCCTTAGCAACGATAGTACTATTTGTTTGGACTCAGCACCTGTCGTGGACAGGGGTTGTTAAGGTTACCTCTTCACATGTCACGGTGGTGATATGTGTTGTGCATTCTACAACTCGCAGTCTAGTCTGTGCATATTTCATTGTCGATAACCTGCTAGCTTCACATTATACATGTTACATGCTGGTTATGCGTAAACGCTTTCGAAACTCTATTATTACTATTAAACTTGTATGCTCACCTTTACACTATGTGTATTGACCGCTATTTTAACGTATGTGACAGGTGTTTGAATGCCTAGGATGCTGTGCTTTACCTGCTTTGTGGAATCAAGTAGGAATGAGAGTCTAGAAATGAACAAACAATTTATTTATGTATGAGTTGTCGGAACAGCCTTATTTGTCTTTGAGATAACTATGTCGGTAATAACTGATATACTTGATAGGTTATGGTATGGGACATAATATTAACTATCCGGTAATTTAGTTGTTATGGAATTTCTCTTGGACAATCTGTTTCGCTCAGTGCCGCGCCCCGATGTTTCGGTCATCGGTTGGGGTGTGACAACCATATTGCTATACTTATATAGAGAAAAAAATATGTTTCGATTAGATGTTTAGTCCATGATGTTTTGTCTATGTTCATACAGTGGTGTTTTAATTGTATTGTGATTCAAAGTGTGGTGTTTTAAACACATACTGGAATGCAAGTGTAAAACACTATACGATTAACATGCGAAGAACATCTACTGGAATGTAGGTTTTAAAACGCCATGGTGTCTTAACATATGGAATCTGGAACATCTACTCGCATGCAGATGTAAAACTCCATGCACGCAGGTTTAAAACACCATGACAATAACCATACTATGAATATTATCCTAAGAACACATTATGGAAATGGAGGTAGTGTCTTTAATAGTGTTATATACTTATTGAATGATGTTATATAATTATTGAATGGTGTTATATAATTATTGAATGGTGTTATATATGTTCTGAATGGTGATTTTGCAGTGTTATCGTAGTGTTTTTATAGAGATCTTTAAAATGGTGTTATATATTTATTGAATGGTGTTATATACTTATTGAATGATGTTATATAATTATTGAATGGTGTTATATACATGCTGAATGGTGGTTGCAGTGTTATTCGTAGTGTTTTTATAGAGATTTTTAAAAAATATCATGTTACTATAAATAAGGTGGCGGTTATGGCCCCGTGTCCAGCGGGCACGCCCCCGTGGCCAGCCTTTTCTCTTCCTTCATTAATTGCAAGTGTCAGCAGAGGGCCCCACACGGCCCCGTGTCTCCTGGGCACGGCCCCGTGGTCAACTTTGTATCTGTACTATCAAGATTTATCAAGATTCTGCGTATCTTTGCGTTGACCACGCCCCGTGCTGAGCTGGGCACGCCCCCGTGGTGGGCGTGGAAGCTTCTACAGGTTTGTCTTTTGTGCAGGGCCCTGACCACGCCCCATGCCCAGGTGGGCACGACCCCGTGGTCAGGCTTCTATTGCTTTGTTTTTTGCTTTGGGGATGCTGCCGAGGGGTCGGGCATGTCATGTTTATTCCTTCTTTTTGTATTTATGTTGGTTTTGGCTGCTTATTTGCTCCTTTTTCCGTTTAAGCTCATTTGGTCCTGTAAATTCAAAAGGAAGAAAAAAACACGTTTTTTCCAACATTAGTACTAAAAAGGGTTAGTTTTATGCCTCATTTGATGTTTTTATATGTTGCATTTTGCACACATCAAATACTCCAACACTTGAATCTTTGTTTGTCCTCAAGCAAAACTCTTTAATATGTGGCTTACACACCCAAATGGAAGAGGCAGAGGAGAAGTTTTTGGGCTCATCTTGAGTGTCGGGAATCCAAGATCTTTATTGGGTTCTATTTTTATTATATTTACAATCTTACTCGTCATTATTTATTTAGAACACTTTATAAGAAAAATTACTTATTTGGGCATAACAAGCCTCTTTAAAATTTCATTTATATACAAGTTCACATACCTCACGGGAGATCACTCAACACTCGGTCGAAGATGTATTTTTGTGAAACACTCGAGACCAGCATGGAATTTACTTCTACCATATGCTTGCCAAGCGATCAATCCTCCTTTTTAACTATAAACCTTCGTAAATATCAAGAGGACTTGGGGAAGGGTAAGGCTTGGGCTAAGGATAGGTGGTTTTGGTTAGTGGCTAGTAAAAATGGTGAAAAGCGTAAAAAGCATCGGTCGTCATAAAACTTTTTGTTTTTGTGACTTTTATTCAAATTAAGCACATTCAAACAAGATTTCTTTGAGGAACTTGTTTGTTTATTGCAGGACTTTCATTTTTTTTTCATGTCACAAGATAACTGAGCTTTTTACTAAAACAAAGGGGTTTGAAAAGAAAAAGGTTTTAGTGGATAAAAGGTGTTTGTTTGTGGGTTTTGAAATGAAAAGGTTTAGCTCAAAGGGGTTAACTAGGGGGGTTTTGGGTAGGTGATAAAAAAATGAAAAATAATGGTGATGAAAGGAAAAAGGGTTAGTCCTAATGTCTCTATCATTTACTTACTTGGGTTCAAGTTGGTAAGGACCGGGAATGTATCGTCGTGGCAAGTTCTAGAGTCGTAAGAACCAAGTGGCTATTCACACAAGAAACGAAAAAGGAGCATGTAGTTTAAAGATACATGCATGTGTGATCAATAAAGGCTCAAAACTCACTTGTTTGTGGGAATGGGTTTATAATGTGATCAAGTATATATAATCCAATTTTAATTAGATTTGTCATGCCTTTTCATAATTTTCTTATTTGGTTCTTTTTATCACGACGCTATCGGTTGTAAACTTGTAAAAATATAACCTTTGTAGAACTTGTTATTCCCGAATTAAACCAAGACAAGTAAAAAAATGAAAATTTTTGAAAAAAATTGGGGTGGTTAGCGGTTCCAATAGAGTTTTGTGTAAGGCTTGTTATTAGGACTTACAAGATTCAAGGTTTTACCATCCCCCCCACACTTAAATTACACATTGTCCTCAATGTGTCCCAAAAATAAGATTTTAGGTTGATTCGAATGTGTAAACGGTGATTAAAAACAAGATTTTCTATTACTGGGCGTCTGGCCACGGCCCCGTGTGGTCTGGGCACGGCCTCGTGGTCAGATCACCAGTATCAGAAGGCTGGCCACGGGGCGTGTTCAGCGAGCACGGCCCGTGGCCAGTTACCTGAACTGGACAATTTTTCTGCAAAGCCTGGGCACGGGGCGTGTTGGGCTGAGCATGGCCCCATGCTGAACTTGCTGTAATGCTGGGAAAGTTGACGGAAGGCTCTGTTTTCCTTCATGGGGTGTGGTTTTAACGTTCCCTTTTTCAACCTCCATCTTTTTTAGTGTGGTTTATTCCTGAAAAGTAAAACTAGAATAAAAGTTAAACTAAACTAAAAACTATGGATAGTTCCGCAGAATGCCTCCGTGGTGCGCCTCGTTTATAAGGGTCCTTGGCTAGATCCAAAGTCAGTCATATGTTACCCGAGGGGGATGTCTCGCATCCCGTGTTGCACCGTCAGAGAGCGTCATCCAAGCTTGAGTCTATGACATCCATGTAGTTTACCGGGTAGTCCTCTACTCTTTTCCCAACCCCGAATTTCATCTCCTTGTCTCCAACCCTCAATGTTAACTTCCCACCACTCATATCCACCATTGCACGAGCGGTGGCAAGGAATGGTCTTCCTAAAATGAGTGGTATTTTGGTGTCTTCCTCCATTTCGAGTATGACAAAGTCGGCCGGGAAGACAAAGTCTCCGACTTTTACCAATAAATTCTCGATGACACCTTGTGGGTGTTTGAAAGACCTATCGATGAGTTGTATGCTCATCTTTGTGTGGCTCGTCTAACCTAGTCTGAGTCGGTCAAATATTGATGCGAGCATGAGATTGATGCTAGCCCCAAGGTCGGCTAGTGCATTTTCGTACAGGTGATCCCCCAATGGAACAAGGGATGGTGAAGCTTCCAGGGTCAATTTTCTTTTGTGGGAGTTTGTTGAGTAGTACGGCGGAGCATTCTTCACTTAGATTGACCAACTGCAATGTTTCAGTCTTCCTTTTGTCGGTGAGGAAGTCTCTCATGAATTTTGAGTACTTTAGCATTTGAGTGAGGACTTCCACAAATGGAAGATTGATATGCAGTTGTTTTAGTAAGTTTATGGATTTTGTGAATTACTAGTCGGTCTTTTGGCGAAGTAACCGGCCGTGGTAGGGTACCGAGGGGTTTCTGGTAGATTTGGAATTTGGCAGAGGAGTTGTTTCCTTGTGGGTTGGTGGCGAATTCATGGTTTGGATGGGTGGATTATTGTTGGTTGAGGGTAGTGGGGCTTCCTCGGGGCCTACCGTCCGGTTTTATAAATGTTATTAGGTGTACTTGTGCCTTTGGGTTGGTTTCGGTATTGCTAGGTAATGCGCCTTGTGGTCTCTCGGAGAAATTTTGGGCTAGTTGAGTTAGTTGTTTTTCAATGTTTTGAATACTAGCTTGTTGATTTCTAAAGTTGGATTCCGCTTGTAGGAATCGGTCTGAGTACCTTTTTTCGGTTTTGGAGATGAGGTGTGAAACGAGGTCTTCAAGCCTCTCCTGTCCCCCTTGTTGTTGTTGAGTGAAATTTTGTGACTCATTTCTTGGTTGTTGTTGAAATTTTGCTCGTTGATTTTGATTTTGTTGGTTACTACTATTTTCGGGCTCCCTCCAACCAAGCTTAGGGTGGTTACGCCATCCTTGGTTGTAAGTACCCGTTGGTAGGGGTGAGTAGTATACGGTTCCGAACCGCCAGAACCGCGGAACCAAACCGGAACCGCTAGAACCGAACCGTATTTTTGTATATAGGGTCCGGTTCCGGTTCTAAAATTTGGGTAAAAACGGTTCGCGGTTCGGTTCCGGTTAAAACCAACGGTTCCGGTTAAAGAACCGCTAGAACCGGTTGGGATTATAAATATTTAAAACCCTATTTAATTAATGGGCTTTTAAACATTCTTATTCCCTTCTGTTATATCATTCTACGATCACATCCCTAACCCTAATTGCTATCAATCTATCGTTCATCTCCATCAAGATATTAGTGGCAGCTCTAGGTTTGTTCTTCTACTAACCTTACAAGATATAATTGAGTTATGATTTACGTTGACAAACGCGTATAGTATACTGATTTTTTTTCATCTATGTATTGAAATTCTTGAAAACTTATTTTACAAACACCAAGCCCAAAGTTCTTTCATCTGTTTACATTGCTTTATGTATCGATAGAAGAGATTTGTGACAAATCCAAAGTGCATTATTTTCCTTAGAGTAAAATGCATGGATAGTCCCTGTGGTTTGGTGAAATTTCACCTTTAGTCCCCAACTTTTCAAAATTACACTCTTAGTCCCTGTGGTTTGACAAGTTGTTACTCGGATAGTCCCCAAAGCGGATGGAGGTTAGTTTTTCTTAATAAATGGGTGTGAAATGACAAGGACTATCCGAGTAACAACTTGTCAAACCACAGGGACTATCCGAGTAACAACTTGTCAAACCACAGGGACTATCCGAGTAACCTTCATCCGCTTTAGGGACTATCTGAGTAACAACTTGTCAAACCATAGGGACTAAAAGTGTAATTCTGAAAAGTTGGGGACTAAAGGTGAAATTTCACCAAACCATAGGGACTATCCATGCATTTTACTCTTTTCCTTAAAGGATCATATAAAATATATATTGTCATTTTGGATATACACGTATTTCATCAATAAATCAAACAGACTTTTAGGACTGAACCGCTTGTGTTCTAATTCTTGATCGAAAATATATATATATATATATATATATTTGATCACCGAAACAAACTCATGAAATCAATCATTTAAAAAGTACACCTTTTGTGAAACCAGTAGGGAGAATTAGATCGAAAATATATATATATATTTGATCACCGAAACAAACTCATGAAATCAATCATTTAAAAAGTACACCTTTTGTGAAACCAGTAGGGATCCATAACCCATCGATGAAACAATATATAAACAAGTTAACTATCACAGACCTAAAAAGATTGTTGAGGCGTTATTCCAGTCTCAACTGTAGCTTCCGAGTCTGCTTTTAGTACGGGGGGACAGGTAGTGGAGTCATATAGAAGTTCATTATCCCCCATCATTGTTGAGGCGTTAATTTGCACGCAAGATTGGATTCGAACCGGGAGAAAACATATATACGAAGAGGATGAGGAATGCGAAAAATTCGACGAGTTTACAAAGGGTAAATATTATTTTTTTTTGTTCATTTTATTCGTTTATTTTTTTTTAATTGCTAACACTTGGTTTCATTTAGATGTTTATGAGAAGATTAAGAGGATGAAGATCGAATGAAGTTTGAAGATGTTTGTTTTAATTGTTAACACGATGGTTCTAATTGTGTTATTTAGAGTTTGTTTTATGGCTTGAAATTTTTTATTGATACTTTGCTACTTTTACTTTGGTTGGTTTGAACTTTGAATGTTGCAACTCTTTGTTAATGTTTTAAATGGTTTGATTCGTTTTTATTGAATTGTTAATTTTAGTATTTAATTGTCAACCGGTTCCCTCGAGAACCGTTTACACGAGAACCGTTTAAACCGGTTCTGAACCGAACCAGAACCATTATAATACGGTTCGGTTCCGGTTCCTAAATTTAGCAATTAACGGTTCCGGTTCGGTTCGGTCCGGTTCTGAACCGTTGCACAGCCCTACCCGTTGGGGGACCCGACGGCCTATGCCTATTATCAATGTAGTTTACCATTTCCGTTTGATTATCCATTTCTTTCATACAACTCCAATTTTCATGTGGCCCACCACACCCTTCACAAGCCATAACCGAGGCCGTTTTTGCCATTTATAACTTTTTGATTTTTGAAGATAGGGCCTCGATTTGGGCTTGTAAAGAGGTGTTCTCATCTACTTTATGGGCACCCGGGGCAATAGATTTTGTACCTTGGGGGGTGTGCCATTGAAAATTTTTTTGAGCAATTTCCTCAATTTGATTATAAATTTCATTTGGGCGGCGATTACCTTGGAGTCACCCGGAGCTTGAGTCGAGTGTTTGTCTCGTGTGTGGCAACAACCCATTATAGAAAGTGGATACTTGTTGCCACACTGCGAGACCATGATGATTCCCCGTCCTCTTGTGAATATGTATTGATTTCAGTCATTAATTTAGCGGTTTTAGAGGGTGGGAAATACTTATATAGAAACTTTAGGGCAAGTTCATCCCAAGTGTGACACCCGGCTTTTCAGGCCGTACCGTACAATTGTAACACGTGTTGTGAATATGTAAAAGGTTGTATTTGACTGATTATGATGTTTATATGTGGAATTTAATGAGTTGGTAAAATTAAACTTTGGTAAAAATTATGTTGGCAACGATAAGATAAACGCTTATCCCGTAACAATTAAAATGCGAAACAAACGTAGGTGAGCACCCGATCAGTGTTAAAATCCTAAAAATAGTCTATTATGATTAGAATAATAATTTTAATCGTATTCATGAGGAAAAATAAATTAAAACGCTAAGAAACTCTATTTTTCGAGTTTGAGCGCGTACTGCGCGAATTAAACAAAATATTGTCAACGCAGCCAGTCGAGGCAACTGATAATTATTTCAGTAATAATTTTGAGTGATTATTTTTATAGAATGATAAAAATAATTTAAAACGCACTAAAACGGGACTAAAACGCTAGATAAAATACCCGGTATCCAGTAAAATACCTGTTTTTATCACCAATCTACATATATATATGTATATATATATATAATCTTGTGTGTATATAGGAGAGAGAGAGAGAGAGTAGGTGGCGGCTTGGGGAGGTGCCACCCACCTTGGAATTGTGAGATTTGGACAAGTGGACCTTGTGTCTTGAGCTAATGATTTAAACATTCTACACACACTTCATTTTACATAAATCAAGATCAAACAACTCTCTCTCTTCCCCTCTTGAACCTCACGGCCGAACACCCTCACATACACACACATTCAAAAATTTTCCAATCATTCCATGAAGATTCAAAGGCCATTCATGGTGATTTCAAGCTTGTAAGGAGGTTTGGAAGTGATTTCAAGCAAGAAGAAGCCTCATATCACCATCTTTTCTCAAAAACCCACTTAGAAATCTTGAAGGTATAAACTTATTTTTAAAAATCACATTCTTGATTTTTAGTGATGATGGAAATGTTAGATGGTTTCTCTTGAACTTGGAATGAATCACAAACTTGTATCAAACAAAGAATGAGATTTTAATCAAAGTAAAAATGAGTGTGTATATGTGTGTGTGTGTATGGCCGAAAATTATGAGTGTGTGTGTATTTAGTTGTGTTTTGATTTCTTATTGAATGATTCTTGATTGATTTAAGTTGATTCTTGAAAGATGGGTTCATGCATGGTTTAAAAGAGATGTCATAAAAGAAGGTTCTAAAAGGGTCATGTGATTTGAAGAGGAATATGATGAAAAGTGAACTTTTGGAAGTTCATATATGTGTATATGTGTGCCGTATATATGTATGCATGTATGAAAGTTTTATCACATGTAATTAAATGAAGGAATGTTTGCAATTATATGAAAATGATTTGGTGATAATAAAATGGATATGTTTTGATTTATATGAACATGACATAAATATGGTCTTTGATGCATTTAAGATCATGTTAGATGATGATGTTATGATATGATACTAGTCTAAGTACCCGTGTGTTACACGGGTGGCTAATAAGAAAAATAACTACTTTAACATTGTTGACGTAAATATTTTAATTATATATACGTTGAAATATTAACGGAAATGATAGAGAGTACACCAAATAATTGAAATACATGAATACAAACGAAATAAATATTAATATCATAAACATATTAATACTGAATTCATACGGATTTGTTGATGCATCGTTTAACACCTAGCATTACAAATCGAAAAATGGAAACACTCAAGAGCACCGAACCGGCGTAGCCTCCTTAAAAAAGACCCGCATGGCATCCAAATGCCTCCTTATACCTGTGAGCTTCATCAACTATCACATACCTGATTCATAAGTGATAAGTTTAGCATTAGGCCATATTTAGAAAAGGGAAAAAGACAAATAAAGTTCTAGCCAATCTGTATAAAGACATTATTTGTAGAATTGTATAACACCAGCATGCATTAAAATAACCACATACTCTTTGTCCACATCATGATAGCCGTGTCTTTTACAGCCTTAAGTTACGCACCAGAACGCATTAAAAGTAATTCCACAACCGATAGGAGTTCTTTTCCGAATTTACACTCACATTGATGCCTTAGTTAGGCTACTAATTTCCATCATAGCACAAAAAGCAACACAAGTTGGAAGATTTTATGGCACTTACAATGAGCAAAAAAAGTGACAATAATATTATACTAAATAAACTTAACAGATAATAAAATAAAACAAAAAAAATAGCATATACAAAGTTATTTGGTTTAAAGAGCTCAAAGTAGACTTCTCTCACTTTAATTTTTAATAACTTACGTATATGCTCACATAGCCTTAGCAACTGCATTCCCTAAGGATAAATAAATAGAAAGCAAGAATTTACCGGAGACATCGTGGACAACCCGGTCATACGCCAAACATCTTGAGATCAATCGGCAATCGGATCTGTTGGACTGCATTCACAAATAAAGGAAGATATTATGATTTCAATAGAAGCATGTATAGAAATGGGAGATTCAAACAATACTCTCCGGTTAAAAAAATAAAAGTGAATTTGTACTTTTACTTTTACAGTAATATGATTACAAATCACGTGTAATGATATTATAAAATAATATTATAGTAAATAAACTTAACAGATAATAAAAAAAAACAAAAAAAACAGCATATACAAAGTTATTTGGTTTAAAGAGCTCAAAGTAGACTTCTCTCACTTTAATTTTTAATAACTTACGTATATGCTCACATAGCCTTAGCAACTGTATTCCCTAAGGATAAATAAATAGAAAGCAAGAAATTACCAGAGACATCGTGGACAACCCGGTCATACGCCAAACATCTTGAGATCAATCGGCAATCGGATCTGTTGGACTGCATTCACAAATAAAGGAAGATATTATGATTTCAATAGAAGCATGTATAGAAATGGGAGATTCAAACAATACTCTCCGGTTAAAAAAATAAAAGTGAATTTGTACTTTTACTTTTACAGTAATATGATTACAAATCACGTGTAATGATATTATAAAATAATATTATAGTAAATAAACTTAACAGATAATAAAATAAAACAAAAAAAATAGCATATACAAAGTTATTTGGTTTAAAGAGCTCAAAGTAGACTTCTCTCACTTTAATTTTTAATAACTTACGTATATGCTCACATAGCCTTAGCAACTGCATTCCCTAAGGATAAATAAATAGAAAGCAAGAATTTACCGGAGACATCGTGGACAACCCGGTCATACGCCAAACATCTTGAGATCAATCGGCAATCGGATCTGTTGGACTGCATTCACAAATAAAGGAAGATATTATGATTTCAATAGAAGCATGTATAGAAATGGGAGATTCAAACAATACTCTCCGGTTAAAAAAATAAAAGTGAATTTGTACTTTTACTTTTACAGTAATATGATTACAAATCACGTGTAATGATATTATAATCACAAGCATATGATGAATGTTTTTGTGTGTTAGATTCTACATTTTGAATTAATATAGAATTAGATTACATGCAAATTAGTTGTTAATGTTCTCCAACTTTCACTTATCAAGTTTCATTTAAAATAATAATATCAAAGGCAAACGGTTTACAACTACGCCGCTAGCCTTTTGTAGTAGTTACAATGAAAACGAAGAAAATATACCGACGCCGAGATTCTCTCTCCATGAGAGAGTAGCACGCAGTTGCTTAGCGGTTTTCTTCACATTATCTCCTTTTGCTTTCAGAAATCTTCATATGCAAGCTTCGTTGCAAAATTTCTCCTGCAAATGCATTTAAATTACTCAATTAACAGCTCATACCAATCTACAGAAGACTTAGCAACTGCATTCCCTACGAATAAATAAATAGAAAGCAAGAATTTACCGGAGACATCGTGGACAACCCAGTCATACGCCAAACATCTTGAGATCAATCGGCAATCGGATCTGTTGGACTTCAAATCTGAAGCGCCAAAATCGCAGCTCAAAGAACACCACAAAAAGCCTCAAATATTTTAGTTATATAAATGTTAAACTACTAACGCAAATATTATAGTACACTGAATAATTGAAATACATGAATGGAAAAAATCACAAATCATTAAAGATTTCTTCAACTGACCTGGACTGGCTCTTTTTAACCCGGCCATATTGCCACCTCCATATTCTATCTTCTTCAACCTATGTTGAGTGTGAAAATAAAGGTTTTTGGACTAAAAAACACCTTGGTCACTGAATCAATGAACACAACACTTTTGGCCGTTGTAGCTGGAATCAGGGGAGAGAACATGTTTAGATATAAATGTAAACTCAACTATATTCGTAAACTTTCCAAGATCATTAGGTATCGGGCCCGCCTAAATTACTGTTGTAAAGTTCTCTGCAGAAAAATGTCAAGAAACATAATATTAATCCTAAAAGCTGTTTTTTCAAGTGATGCGTTGTATTAACAGTTTTTCATTTATTTTCATTGATGCGTCACAAATGTGATAATTTTATTCAAGAACCAAATTATAAAGTTAAAAAGGAAATGGGTCATATGGATTGAACGTTCATTATTTAATCATTTATTCAAAAAATTAGATTACTATCTAATAGTGTCGATATTGTATTAATCATTCGTCCATTTTTCTTTTAAATGGGAAAAGGTGTTTGGGGTTAACCCAACCTGAATTCAACCTACACTAAAAGCAACTGCTCTGACCCGTTACTTGACTCCCTTGACCCCAACCATTTTTCATGACTACTATTTTTCAGGTTTCAACTAAAGCAAACCTTATATTCAAAACTTTTGAAGAACCACATACCTAAAACGCAAGCTACTCAACACGGTACCGGTACCGCTCCGGTACCATTCTCATCCCTATACACACAAACATATAGTACGTATAAACTCCTAATATTGGAGAATCAAAACACCGCTAAACTCCTCAAACTAATCTCAGGTTTATACTAATCAATACCTTTTGACAATAACCATGATCAAACTTAATTCAACCTTGTAGATCAAGTCTACCTATGCATCTTAGCTTATCATATCTACTTATGATTGGTAAAGTTATGAATCTACTCTTGAGTATTATGTACCTGATAGCTAATAGGTCTGCACTACTAGTTTGCAAATAGATCAAAATCCATTCCATACTTGTACATGTAGAGCTTTTTTCAAGCAGGCCTACTCTAATATTTTGAATATTGACCGTTTCATGACTAAAATCTGTGAATGTGTTGTAATTTTTAAAATTAATTATTAAGAAGAAGGAAAAAATCACCTTATTTTGGTTGAAGTACAAAAGAACAAATAATGAGATTCCGAATACCATAAATGTGCTAAGGTTTATTAATCTCCATTCATCTCTTAGCTCTAACCTGTTACAACAACCAAGCAAACGTCAATATATATAATCTTCTAAAAAAGAACAACCAACCAAACATCAATATATACAATATTTTCATAAAAGGTTGACGCAATGGACTGAAAACAAATTCAATAAGAATTTGATCAGTTGATAAAATGTATGGTAAAACTTGTGATTAAAGAAGTCCTGCTACCTTTAATATCTTCACGGCCTTTCATGGATCATGCCTTTTCTCCAGCTCCTCAATTAGACTCGCTACTGTTTTATCAATACCTTTCTTCAACGACACTGGGTAGTACCAGAGGTGACACGCAGGAGACCAAGTTTAATAATCTCATGGAGAGAAACGATGATGTGGTTGTACCATCACCAGCTGAGTCGTTGCTTCTGCTTGAAGTTGGTGTTCCGGTAAATGAGGAAAGTGAAGAAATAAAGGGATTCCACAAAACCCAAAAAAAGCACAGGAAAAACATTACTCGTTTACTTCACAGAAACCCTAAATCACCAATACTGTCGTTTCCTTGGTGGTGGACCCCCACTAAACCTCCTAATCAACTGATATGGCCTTAAACAATGGCAGTGCTAGATGGACGATGGTGATATCGTACGTATTATGTAGAATGACGCCGGCTATCTCCCGTAACCGTCCAGCAACACTGTACAATAAAGTCGTATCCTGCTCCACTCTTCTTTTATATATCTCTCTTTATTCTTTTATAGACATCACCACCATCACCCTCTCCGTCGATTTTCCCACCACCCCTAATTCCACCCCTGATTTTCCAAATAAAGTCAAAAGTCAACCTTCACACCGTCATCTTGTCCCCGAGCTTCTCTCAATAACATGCGACTCTTGTTCTTGAGGACACTCGCTCAATGATGCAAACTTTCCCCACCACCCCTACCGCGTCCGGACCCTCCATCACCTCCTTTTTTTCCTGGCTTCCTATACTGTTATAGTGCCTCCACTAAGCTCATATCCACTAAAGTCAAGAGCTTTACTAAAGGCCTTACTATCAGTAAAATCTATGCAAGCAACCCTGAAAAAAAAACAAATCATTAAAGAAATTAATTTATTACAACAAAGATCAAAATACACATATTTAACTTTTAAATTTAAAAAAAAATACCTTTTAGAAGCACCTGATTCAAAATCTTTAGGAATAGCCATCCTTGAAATCTCTCCACATTTGCCAAATTACTCCTCAAGGCTACTCTTAACCTGTGCAACAGACCAAAAATAATGATTTCAAATAATAACACCGGAATGTATAACTAAGAGACTTGTGTAATTATGATATGTAAGACATACATCGTCAAAACTGTCATCGGTACCAACTCCCCTTACAAATATAGGTTGTACTTGAGATTGCCCACTCTTTTGTGAAGACCTATCATTGCTACATAATAAAATTTCAGTCATCGATTCATGTTGTAACTTTTAATCCGATATGAAATCTTAATAAGAAAGAATCAGTAGCCAGGAGTGTAAGCTCCATTTTCCTTTGCTAAATCAAGTCTCACGGCACGGTCGAGTAAACATAATAAAATTTCAATCGTCGATTTATGTTGTAACTTTTAATCAGATATGAAATCTTAATAAGAAAGATAAGTACCCAGGAGTGTAAGCACCCTTTTCCTTTGCTAAATCAAGTCTCACAGCACAGTTGAGTAATAATTCATTATTGAGTTCAAGGGACTGCAAATAGAATTATGCCAGTTAGTTTGAAAAAATAAACAGTAATCTAACGAAAATAATAAAGAAAGAGATTAAAATAAACCTTTTGAGCTGCGCATCAGCTACAAATCGACCATCTCTCAAGGAAAGCCGGAGCTCAACAACTTCACAAGCATCTTTGAAAAAAGTAAGTCTGCAAGGTAATTAATTAGTAGCCAAAAAACAGTCAAAAAGCGGTAAAGTTGCAAAATTTCTATATAAGTTGCACATACATATCAATTTTTCCCACAGAGTAACTTAGATTGCCGACAAACAAAGTTTTGGATCCTATTGCTGGAGTTTGAGGCTGCCATATGTAACATTTATTAGTGAAACAACCATACACATTAAAAATAATCAAAACAAATATGAACACAAAACACCAACCGCTTTTGTTGCTGATGGAACATCAACGGTTATATTTATGGTTTTAGGTTCATCCTCCTATTCAGAACCATCATCTTCTCCGCTTGAGCCCTCGGAGTCCTCGTCATCATCACTGCTCCCCTCTTCTGCTTTAGAGTCTGGCCCTACAACATTCTCCGGTAGGATAACATTTATAAGTAACAAAAGTACTTATGTTTATGATTAAAACCTTAAACCATATATAAAAGCTCATGCACTTCATCCGAACTGGCACCGTCGTCTGAATCAGCTTCATTTTCAGCTGCAACATCACCATTCTTAGAGCCGGGAGGTTAATGAAAATGTCTAATCTCGGTCTGCAAGTCAAGACTTCGAGCTTGCTTCCATTCGAAAATGTTTGCCACGGCGGTATCAACTCAACGATGTGATCGCTCACGCAAAGAAGACAATCCATCTCTATTTGCCACATTTGTTTATTCTCAGGCTGCAAGGGTTCCAACCTCCATAACTAACCAAATACAGTGGCTGTATAAACAAAAAACACGGGTTAGCAGCTGAAACACTAAATTGAATAATATAAAGATAAAAAGATCAGACAATTGCATCCCTACAACTAACCATAATTTTTTTCATTGCTTCTCTATAGCTGGCCGATATGATTATGTCAACATAAGTAAATATGAACAGAAATATCAGTATATGATTAATAGTTTTTTTTTTTCATTCAGCATTGCAAAAAAATAAAAATAAAAAAAATAGATGCTTAGACTGTTATATAGCTCTATTATCAACCAAAGAGAGGTTATTTTGGTTTTAAAGATTATCCACAGAAGGGGTACCACTTTGGTTATCATCAAGAAAAGATGTTTGTCACAATATTAAAGGATTAAAAGTTTATAATCAACTACTCCCAATGAGATTCAAAAAAGGCTAAGGTAGTCGACTTCGCTATCAAATTGACTATTCTTTAATAAAAGAAATTGATAAGAATTAAGATTTTTGAACGGGTCGTTTTATTTTTTTCAATTAATGTCATTTTTGAGCTACAAACACTTTCTCATTTATTTTCAAAACTTTCTTAAGGAATTTATATGTAATTATGATTGCAAAAATAATATTGGTTCAGTGATAATCTAAATCTAAATGCTTGAAAAAAACAACTTTATACAAAAATTTTAACTCGTTCATTTTCAAAACTTTCTTAAGGAATTTATATGTCATTTTTGATAATCTAAATGCTTGATATCTCATTCATTTTCAAAACTTTCTCAAGGAATTTATATGTCATTTTTGAGCTACAAACACTTTCTCATTCATAAATGCATGTATGGTTACATTAAACAAAACTTTTTGAAATAGATTATACAAAATGTTTTAACTCATTTTGTTTAAAAACTGTGGTGTTTTAATACATTCAACCTCCTAAATCATATTTACTTAAAAATAAATTATTTTAGAAGTATGATTTTTTTTTCGATCAAATCTAGCAAACCAGTTACTTACTAACTGGACTAAAAGGTGCTTCATGTGAAAACCCAACCCGAGCAACTCTAGAATTCCCAACTTGACCAGACAACTTTTAAAACTGACACCTATCTTGCCAAACAGACGGGTGTCTTGAATTGTTGCCCAGCACACTTTAAACGATTTTGACATGAACACGTTGAGACAAATGATGCATTTTCTTCCAGGTCAGCATTTATATTATAGGAGATAAAAATCTTACCATCTTTCAAGAAGCAAAGATCAGTGCAAATGTTTTAGGTTCTCTTATCCTCAGCAGCAAATAGCTGAAAAACAATAACAATGGTACTATAAATGAACATTTTCTAAGATTAAGACCTTAACTACAAACATAAAAACGACATATTGCTCAAATAATTTATCAAAATTAGAAGCTTCGCAACTTATGAAGGCAATATGTTGATGCAAACAAATGGCTTAGTAATGATTTCATCAATCAGGGCCATCTCGGGGCCTAAAGCGAAGTCAAAATTTGGGGCCCCTTATTTGCTTTTTGGACAGACAATAAAAAACTCTCCCCCTCTTATATTTCAACCAATGAATCTAGTTTTATTTCTTTTTCCATGAGCAAGAAAAACTTAGTAAACTAATATGCTATAAAAATGTAAAATGTAAAATACCATAACTCATAGGTGTCTAAATAGCATTGCACAAAACTCGTTCTCATTAACATGTATCTCAATCTCATTCCCCTTGATGCTCCATCCTTACCCACTTTTGTTAAACACCATATGCACTATCAAAATCTCTTATTTTAGAAATACTTCTTTGATAAGTATTTGAAATGGTACATATTTCTAAAATCGAATCAGAGAAATAGAAAATTAATTTCTATACCTCACTTATATTACCTCTCATACACTAACCTTTTATTAGTTTTGTGCAAGTCACAACATCCGGATAATATCCTCTCCTTAACATATCCTCAAACACTTGGTGTGCATGATAAAGGTCCACATATATGATTCGATAACATGGGCACAACTGCACAAGTCTGAAGAATATATCTAAACAGAAACTGGTTAATTCAGACCAATAAATCAAAAGGTTTATTAAGCTAACCTACCATTGTAGAAACAAAAATGTGGTTAAAGTTGTTTGAAGTTGGACTTACCATCCGAATCTCCAAGAGGTTTCCCATTGATAAACACTTGTGGAACAATATGCCTCCTGACTATCTCACTTTGCGCATCCTGAATTTCCAACCCATCCTCTGCGAAACGAAATCCATCGCAATTTTTTAAATTAATGAACATCTCATATTGTATATTAATATAATTATAATAAACCTTGTCGACATAATAAACCTAACTAATATACCCTGTATAAACCAACCTATTTGTTCTTGATTTGCACAACAAACATTTATACTCCAAAATTGTAAGTAATTTTCATTCAATTAAAGCATCTTTCTCAACCGCCGATGAATCAATCAAATGAAAGACAAAAAAATAGGTATCTTATTTATAAATTCTAACAAAAACTACCAGATCTGTACAAAGAAACCAATAAGATATAAATTAAAAGATGATTGTTACCGTAGAATCAAAGAAATCGACCAGAGAAATAGTCTGCCGACTCCCCGACATTGTTACAGAATCAAATTTAGATTATTAGCATGAACCCTAACTGTGTACACAATCATTCAGATTCAAAAATACAATCAACAAAACGTCACATGAACCCTAACTGTCAAAAAACCGCAATACAATTGAAGCATTTGCATACCTGGAAGAGATTGGAGATCGTCGGAGCAGCAGCAAAGCAGTCGAAGAATCATCAAAGAATCATCAGCTATTGTTTGAAATTGAAAACATAATATACATCAACAGAGAGATGGAGCGATGGAACAGGAAAGATATATGAAATTGAAATTAGGGTTTTAAGAATTGATCTAAGAGTATTGGAGAAGATTTCAACTGATTGATTGAGAATTGATTGGAGTTTCCATATTGAAGAACATAATAGCGCTTTAACAAAATGGCTGAGGAAGGAGGAAAATGATTTGCCGCCCAAATACCCATTTCTCTGGCCAAAGAAAGCAGCCACCTCAAAGTCAAAAAGTCAAAATTTATTTTGCTTTAGTATAATAGATAGATGGGTATACTAGATGCATATACTTAGACATGCATGATGATATATGATTATAAAAAGGTGATTTGAGTATGATTTAGTAAAAACCAGATTTAATCAGATTACAAACACTAAAATAAAGTTATTTTAAAGTTTTTAATGACATATAACTTATTTATAATGTTTGCTAGCTTTGCATGTTGTACTTGGTGCATTAAAAGTTGTAAAATACGTGAAATCACATGATTTATGTGACTTACACAAAAACTGCACTAATCTGATTATAACCACTATTTTAATCAGAAAATAACATGTATCGTGTTAAAATATCAAGTCATTTCGAGTTGGGATGATTATAGTAACGTTTAACGCAAAACTATGCGTTAAAACGGTCAAAAATCGGCTTTTCGAGTGATTTTTATAAAACTGATTTAGATCAGTAAGTAAACTGATATTTTTAGTTTAAAAATAAGTATTTTAACTAATTATAAGTTTACTAGGTGTTTGGTTAGTCATACGTGACTTTCGACGCCCGAAAACGAACCCGAATCGCTAAAATACGCATTTTTCAAAGTATACTAGTATGGGTAAAATTTTGGGTGAACCTTATGTGTTAAAATGTGTTATATGATTTAAACATGTGAATGTAAAAATATGTTAAGTTTTTAACATGATTTTAGAAATTTAGCTATTACATGTGTGCTTGTGCGTTTTGTGCGGTAGAAACGGTAAAAATCGCGTTAAATGTGTAACTTGTTTGTCGAGCATGAAAATTTGTACGTATAAAATAATTTTTTTTGTATTTGCCTTAAAAATGACAAAATAGATAAGTTAACAAGAATTCGCGTGTTTCGATGATAAATTATGTGAACGTTTATGTATATATATTACGACGCGCAAATCGTAGATATATTGCGTATAAACGGATTTACACGATAACGGTCACCAATAAAATCGTTCAAGTCGCAAAATCAAAAAATATATATATATATATGGACTCATATATATATTAATGCCAACATAATCAAAAATGATAACTTTTCGAGAAAATCTCAAAGTTATGTGATAATTCTAAGAAAACAGAGATACTTAGGATTTTTGTGTTATGTATATTGATTTAAAATCGTTCCTATATATATATAATAGGACGTGTAGAAATCAATCTCTGGGATTGCGCTATTTAAAATACGCACCCAAAGGTGAGTGTCACTAAACCCCTCTTTTTACTGCTTTGTATATATTTTGGGGGTAGAACACGCCAATAAAAGGGTTTAATAATGTTTTTGGATTAAAACATACCTTTTAATATAAAATATATATTTTCAATGAAAATATATGGAGTTTGATAAGTCATACGTTTCGAGGTAAAACGTTTTTGATGAATGAATGTTTGGAGGAAATTGGGATGGTACGGTGTTTCCGAGGCGAAACAGACCGTAAAGTTGGGACGGATGCCAGCCTGGTCTCAAGGGAAGGGGATTCAGGGGCTTCGTACAACTTCGTGTATTAAATTTGTCATATTAGTAGGATATATATATTGTACGTGAGGCAGACATCATATTGGTCTCGAGTGGACCCTGCGCCCATGATGTCATTTAATCATTTAAGTATTGCACGCGAGGAATTGTTGGTAGATCTATCGGGTTGACAACCCCGTCGTGACCGGTCGCCCCGTTTCAAGTCAAACGACGAATTGATATTCTGTTTATTGTCTAGCATTGATTATCCCTGCATGATAAATATATAGTTCGTATTGTCTAGCTAACATACGAGTCTAAAAATTGACGCTATGAATTTAATATACAAAACCTGGGTAAGAGCTTTATTGTCGGGTTGCTGAACCGCGATGGAGGACCCATGGATTTTATTAAGGAAGTAAAATGGACTTTCTAAAGATTATATGGATGTTTTAAAATAAACACATAATCAGAAAGTTTTCTTTTGGAATGAATTGTTTGTATGTGAATATGTGAACTCACCTTCCTTTGTGTTGACACTTGATTTTAACGTGTTCTACAGGTACTTGAGTTCGGCTTCGGGAATCATGGCGTATCTTGTGTTTGATGATGCATGTTGTGTTACTTAAAATGTTGGACTACCTATTAAACTTTCTGGGACGTATGTAATAAGATCCGCGAGGATCAAAGACAACTTAACTATGTAGTTGTGTCGTGTCTTAAAACGTAATGTTTAAATAACTTATGTTTAAAATAAATTAAAATGTCCAACAATTAAATGCATCGATCGACAAGATATAAATGGGCACCAACTTCCGTCACCACTACGTTTTATATTCCGATGTGACGTTTTTGGGGTGTGACAGAAGTTAAAATGTCCAACAATTAAATGCATCGATCTATACAAGTACTGTTATGCTAACAACTTTATTACAATACATTACATAAAGACAAAATTAACTACTGTTGAATCCTTCCACTGATGTGAACCCAGATACACTTGATATATCCAGCAGTGCTTGACTCATAGCAGTAGATTGAACAGCAGTGTTTAATCCTTAACAGTCTTCAGGGCTTCATCAGCAGTTTGAAGGACAGCAGCTGTTGTATACGATCAGTGGATTGAGGACATCAGATGTTATAAACACTTTCAAGGGGAAAGCCTGGTGTAAACTACTGCTTATGATGAATCCACTGTTGTGAATCAGTTTTGGCTCTAATTATCTGTTCCTCTGATAGGGTTCAATCCCAACAATCTCCCCCTGGAACAGATAATGCCAAAACCCTTCATTATTCTGGATCTTTATTGTCTCATCAGAAGTTCCCTAACTTGTCCTTTAAATTGCAGTTCAAAATCCATATAACTTGTATCATCCTCATCCCTACAAAGTATAAGCTCAAGGAGATCTTGTAGATCTTCAACACCCAGGCCCAGTGCTTGTTCCCTTGATATGTGCTTTACTTCTCCATTGGATCTGAACAGTGTCAATACATGGGTCTTTTGATCAGACATCCATTTTAGTATTTTTGAACCCAATGGGTTTCTTGGGAGAGGTTTATTTACTGATGAGTTAGGAGATTGTGGCCTTGTGAAAATTTGTTGAGCAGTACCCTGAGCTTTTGCTAGTTCAGAATTTTCAGCAGACATTTGTTTGAAAGCCAATTTTATGATGTCATTTGCTGCAGCTATGTCTTCTGCAGTTTCTTTTTCAATCTGCTCTTGTCTCTTTCTTTGATCTAGCTCAATGACTGAGACATCTGCTGATGTGAACAGTGGTTCAGAAGTATTGATCTGCTGTTCTGGCTTTTTGTAGTCAGGCCTCTTTGGGATGTTAGGATCTGTCATCCTTCTTTTCCTTAGCCTTTCATAAGCCTCATCTGTATATTGCTTTGTCCATTTTGATATGGCTTTAGCAGTTCCAACCTTTGCATTCACCAGCTCTTGTTTCTTCTTTTTGTACTCCATGGTGAGATCATCAATGGCCTTTTTGTATTTGCTCCAGTTTGGAGCTGACCTTTTCATTCCTGGATTGTTCTTGATTTTCTCAATTATGTTCACCTCATGCTTTAAAGCAATGAGTGGCCATTCACTGAATTGTTCTTCATTTGCTGAATAAAATTTTTCTTTCATGATAAATGCAAGATAATCCTTTCTCATCTCCTTTTGTAGGACAGCTTCAGGTGGCAGATTTGACATATCTTTGCTCAGGTCTCTTGCATAATCTTCCATATGTTTGACCTTAGTGAGCAGAAATTCCATTCTTTCAGAAATTGCTTTATCACCTTGATCTTTACATTCAAGTCTAGCCCTTATATCAGCTTGCCTGGCTTTAAGTTTTAGATACTCATCCATATTTGCTGGATTCCTGAAGCCTATGAGAGAAGGAAATTTTCTTTGTAAAGGATCATCCAGTGTATAGAATTGTCTCATCTTATCCTTTACAGGTTCCAATTCCAGTGGATAACTTGCAGCAGTGGATACAATATTAGCAGGGTTTATTGGTTTGACAAAAGTTTGTGGAATGGATTGTTGTGGTTTGATGGCAATGTAAGGTGTGGAGGATAAAGGAATAGGTGCTGGTATATCATCATTACCCTCCTGAAATTTCCTTTTCCTTGTGTAAAGCTTTTTGGGTGAAGGGGGTTTCGGTTGTGATGTGACAATGGGTTGTATGGTGATTGTTGAAATGGTGAGGGCAGTGGTAGATGGCTGGCAAACAGCTATTGAAACAACTGGTGTTTCAACCTCTGTTGTCATTACAACTACTGATGTGTCAGTAGATGTCTTCTGCTTTTCAGCAGGTGGTGATTTGGTGGGTGGTGATGTAGTTGAAGTGATGGTTTTTGGTGGTGAAGTGATTTTAGGTGGTGGTGGTAGGTCAGTGGTTGTGGTGTGTGTTGTAGTGGTGACAGATGTTTGGCTAACAGTTGCTGAAACTACTGAAGTATCAGCAATTGTTGATACAACTGATGTTGCAACAACTGTTTGGGTGGAAGATTGATGTTGGGGGCTTTTGGGAGTATGCTTTGTGAGTCTGGATGGTGTGGATTTGGGTTCCCTCACTTTTCTAGTGGGATTCTTTCTTTTAGGCTCAGGATTTTTAACATCCTTTGGCTCAGAACAACCCTACGCATTCAGCACCATATAAGCTCTTTTCTCCTCATTCCACCTGGACATATCCTTTGCCTCTCTGTCCCTTTTTACACTTTCTTTTGCTTTGGCAAGTGCATTTGTGGTAACATCAATCTTTTTACTACCATCTGGCAAGGGAATATCTTTAGGGATAGCATCTTTTAGTGGTTCAATATAGAGGCCATCTTCTATTCCCTTCTTCTTCCACTGCTTGATTTTCTCCCCCTTTTTGGCATTATCTGGAGGAGGGTTATCAATGAAGAGAACGGTGGGAGGAGCAATGCCAGTGGTGTTTTTCAAATGGGCTTTTATTGCCTTGATATCTGCCTGAGTATCTCTAAATCTTGCTTCCATAGTATTTCTGATCTTTTGAACCTGTATTTCATGTTTCTTATCAGCTACTTGGTTTTGATGGATGTCACACCCCGGATTTCCACGTGTCACCGGTGGGCCCGGTGGGGGAGAATCGTGACGTGGTTGGCAACATAATAGTCAAACAACACAATATTTAATATGCACAGCGGAAGCAATTGAAAGATATATTTCAACCGAATAAAATATTGTAATATCGTGTATCACAAACAGTTGAAAGTTTATCCACAGAAGGATCAAAATAAATTGGAAACAGTAGTTCAACAGACTTTAGGCATCTTAAGCTTGCGAGACTTCTATTGATGCTAAGGAGAAATCCAGCCTATTACGCTTAGTACCTGCATTTAATATTTTTGGGAAAATACGTCAGTTTACACTGGTAAATACAATCAACTGACTCATTTTAGAAAATGATTAAAAATTGATTTGGATGCACGTGGCATAAACATTTTATAACTTGGGATAATTATTTAAATATATAATCTTGTGAACGAATTACATGTTCCTTATGCGTTCAGTAGCCCGGAGTGTGCCGGGTTAAAGATCAATAGACACACCACATCAACTATTTATGCACTGACGAGTGTACGCCTACACTCCGCGTTTAGGTCGTGGCCATTTTGTAAAATGATGCCAAGGATATCCGGGACATGGTCATTAACCCCCCAAAGGCTTTAAGTAAACAAAACAGTTTAAACGGGCTGATTAAATTATTCAATTAACCACCAAACGATGGAAGATTTAATGCCCGACCAAGCGGTATTTTATATACCGTAACCCAAGCCTGTATATGGAAAATAAGTTAAAAGTATTTACCTGAGCAAAGTAATAATCACAATAAGCAAATGCAAGTAGCTTTTACTGGTCTCCTATTCTGGAACAAAGGTTTATAATAACCTATTAGAATCCTAACGGGTCTTTAATTAAGCTTAAGCTTAGACCGGTTAGTTTTAAAGATACGGTTCGTACGCACTAATAAGCCAAGACCGGATAGAATGTGATTTAGACCCGACAAGTTAGAAGACTTGCTTAATATGGGTATTTCATACACATTCTGGATTTTGAGATAAAACCGATAAGGTTTGACCCGTTTCGGCTAATTTATGTAAACTAGTTACATAAACCGAACCGAACGCGTAATAAGCGTAACGGGTATCCGTAAGAGCCATATACAGGTTTCCTAAGTTAATATGCTTCAAATATGTTGTGACATCAGTAAGATATCTTTTATTATGCCCGGAACAAATTTAAACACAAACTATGCCCCGTAGGGGTAGTTTGGTCATTTACAAGGTTATAAAAGAGTTTAAGTATTATCCTGAGTTACAGGTCTGATGTAATCAGCAAAGATACTCAATTTGATAAGTTATAACAGTAGGGTAAAGTATATATGTGAAATTTATCAATTATAACCAAACTATGCACCGTAGGGGCATTTTGGTAATTTCACATAAGCCGAAAAGCTCAAAACTGAAGTCTGAGTTAAACAACTTTTGCTTACTGTTAAAATATTATAATTTACCTAAAATATCAGTAGGTATCAACCCTTGTATGTTTAAAATAGTTTTAGTACATACTATGCGTTAAAAACGCTTAAAAAGGCGATTAGAAGCCATTTCCGGGTTCTATACATAAAGCTGATATTTTTATTATTCCAGAAGGCTTAAAATAATTTATTTATCATATGTAATCAGTAGCAAAAGGTTTGGATTCAATTAGATGTGTAAAACTCATTTTATAGCCCGTAAGGGCAAAATCGACAATTACCGGATTAAGCCTACGACTATAAGTTATGCTCAGCCTAAAATTAATTAAAAATCTTCAAAAATCCCAAAATAATATATTACATCAGTGGGTAAAGATTTTGATATTAAAAAGTATGTTTAAGTAGGCTATACGCTAATTATGTCGTTTAATAGCTAATAAACTTTCTAATTACGCTAATGAGCATAACTCTCAATCTATACCTCAAACTGATGTCAAATTTTGGATGCAAGTTTATAATTCAGTAACTAAGGTTTCTACACTTTTACATTTTCAAAAATCACGTTTTAAGGTGAAAAGGGCATAATGGTCAACATATGAGCAATTAACGGAATCATGCATATTAATTGGTTAACTAATGAACCAAGGTGTATAATCACAGAGGGTTTTACTAGCATGTAACCTGGTCCTATTAAAGCTCTAAGGTATTTTTAAAACATACCAAAACGGGTCAGAACTGAAGTCAAAGCAAAAGTCAAAGCTTTGCGACTTTCGGTTCCGAACCGGGTCTACACATAAAATTGTCGGGTTGAACATGTTTAGACATGTTCTTACACTAATTACCAAGTTATATTAATGATCAAACAGGCTGTATGTGTTCTACATTGCTAATTATGCATAAATTAGAAAATAAGCATGCTGTTGACTTTTTAATAACAAGTTTGACCCGACAAATGGTCTAGTTAGAGTGGGAATCAGAGGGTGCCCTTTTAAGGGTTTAATGCCCACATAATTACCAACTTATAACTACTTTCAATTCGACTAATCACTGGATCATCAATGATTAATCGCTAAGTCAACCGTTAATTACGACGGTTTGACTTTTAAGCTAAAACTAAGCAAAAACTTAACTAAGAAAGGTTTAGCAAACTTACTGGAGTCCTATGCACGAAATGTGAAGCTTAGAGAGAAGTCTTGAGCTCTAGAAATGTTCCAAAGTGCAGATGGAAGATGGGAGAAAAATGGTTGCAACTTAGTGGCTTTATATAGTGATCAAAACTCAATGGATTGTTGACAAATAAGTCTATCCATGTTCCCTGATCACTAACACATGTCCCTAGTGTCTAGGAGCCATTTAGAGGTCGTCCAAATATGAGGAAAATCGTTCAAAGGTCGAGTATTGCATTTAAACAGCAAACAGGCGAATCTGTGGGAGCTGGGCACTCCTTGCGCACCGTAAGGATTGTGCTTGCGGTGCGCAAGCCTGTGATCAGAAGCCAAAACTTTTTGTTCTTTCAAATTTCGAAAGGGCAACTGATGTGTAACGATTTTGGACATGTTTTATCAATATGGGGCCTCATGTTTTGGGTCTTGAACAGTTATACACCCCACCACTTTGATATGTTTTCTCGAATCCTTTAGAAAGTGCCGAACATGAAGGTTTATCGTAGAAATTCCATAGGATCCTATCTTGCACTTTGAATTCAATTATTGTCAACAATTCACTGGATTGAAGGTATATTAGATGTGTGTAATATATAATTGGGTCTTGGGATTTATAAATGAGGTCGTTCAGAGGTAAGAATTAACATGACGACACTTTTAAATCCTGCCATACATCTTTAATTATACCCGGGTTTATATCACTTTTGTCTTACATGACACGTGTCATTATTTTATTGAACACGAATTTTCGAGGTGTTACATCCTCACCCCCTTAAAAGAAATCTCGACCTCGAGATTTACTGAAATAAATGAGGGTATTTTTCCTTCATTGTGGACTCGACCTCCCACGTGTACTCGGGACCTCTACGGGCATCCCATTTTACCTTTACAATAGGCACATGCTTCCTTCGAAGCTTCTTAACCTGTCGATCTTCTATCGACAATGGTTTTTCCACAAATTTCAAGCTCTCATCTATATGCACATCTGTATGTGGTATGACTAGCGATTTGTCAGCTAGACATTTCTTCAGATTGCAGACGTGGAATACGTTATGAATACCACTGAGCTCTTCAGGTAAGTTTAACTTATAGGCAACTGATCCGACACATTCGATGACCTCGAAAGGTCCTATGTATCTCGGGCTTAATTTGCCTTTCTTACCGAATCGCATCACCCCCTTCCAGGGTGATACTTTTAGCAACACTTTGTCACCAACTTCAAATTTCATAGGTTTACGCTTTGGATCTGCGTAACTCTTCTGCCTATCTCGGGCAGCTTTGAGACGGTCACGAATCTGGACAATCTTGTCCGTCGTTTCAAAGACTATCTCTGGTCCTGATAATTGGACATCTCCAACTTCCGCCCAACAAACGGGCGTTCTACACTTTCTACCGTATAAGGCCTCGAAAGGCGCAGCCTTAATGCTGGTATGGTAGCTATTGTTGTAGGAGAATTCGATTAACGACAAGTGGTTATCCCAACTACCACCTAAATCGATCACACATGCACATAGCATGTCTTCCAACGTTTGGATGGTACGCTCACTCTGTCCATCCGTCTGAGGGTGGTAAGCCGTACTAAAATTCAAACGCGTGCCCAAAGATTGTTGGAAACTTTTCCAAAAATGTGACGTGTATCTAGTATCTTTGTCAGTGATAATAGACACAGGTATGCCATGTAAAGCTACAATCTTATCCACGTACAACTGGGCTAACATGTCGGAGCTATAAGTCTCCTTGATGGGTAAGAAATGAGCTGACTTAGTCAGTCTATCAACTATAACCCATATCGTATCATTTCCTTTTCTTGTCTTGGGTAACTTGGTGATAAAATCCATAGTTACCATTTCCCATTTCCAAGTGGGAAGTTCAGGCTGTTGTAGCAAGCCTGACGGCTTTTGATGTTCTGTTTTGACTTGCGCACAAGTCAAGCATTTAGCTACATAGGCAGCTACAGACTTTTTCAAGCCTATCCACCAATAGTTTGCCCTTAGATCCTGGTACATCTTATCAGCTCCAGGATGAACGGAATATTTAGAACTATGGGCTTCCTGGAGGATAACATCTCGCAGTCCTCCATAAATTGGAACTCATATTCTTCCATTTAATCTTAGAATTCCGTCTTTGCCAAGAGATAACTGCTCCTCAGTTACTCCTAGCTTTTCGTTAGGATAGTTAGCTTCCAACACAGCTTCCTTCTGTGCAGCTAACAACCTTTCGTTCAAACTGTTCTTTATTTCAATGCTCTTGGCATTGATTCGGATGGGTTTCACCCTTTCCTTTCGACTCAAGGCATCGGCGACTACATTCACCTTGCCGGGATGGTATCTGATTTCACAATCATAATCATTTAAAGTCTCCATCCAACGGTGCGGCCTCATGTTTAAATCCTTCTGATTAAACAGGTGCTGGAGGCTCTTGTGATCATAATAGATCACACATTTGATACCATATAAATAGTGCCTCCATAGTTTTAGTGCAAATACAACGGCACCCAACTCCAAGTCATGGGTGGTGTAATTCTTTTCATGCACTTTTAACTGTCTTGAAGCATAGGCAATAACCTTGCCTTTCTGCATAAGCACACACCCCATGCCAGTGTGGGATGCATCACAGTAGACTACAAATTCTTCGGTACCTTCAGGCAATGTCAGTACAGGAGCGTTGCTCAACTTCTGCTTCAAGATATTAAATGATTCTTGCTGCTTGGGTCCCCAGTCAAACTTAATCTTCTTCCTAGTTAAGGAAGTTAGGGGTGCACTTTGAAAAATTTTCAATGAATCGCCTGTAGTATCCTGCCAAACCTAGGAAGCTACGAATCTCCGTAGGTGTCTTTGGCTCTTGCCAGTTCATGACTGCTTCTACTTTAGCGGGATCCACTTGGATACCACGCTCACTCACCACATGTCCAAGGAATTGGACTTCTCGAAGCCAAAATTCACACTTTGAAAATTTGGCGTAGAGTTTCTCATGATGTAGAAGTTTAAGAATACATCGAAGATGCTTCTCATGATCAGCTTGGTTCTTCGAGTAGATGAGAATGTCGTCGATGAAAACGATGATGAATTTATCTAAGTGCGGCTTGCAAACGCGATTCATGAGATCCATGAACGCGGCCGGTGCATTAGTGAGCCCAAAAGGCATCATTAGGAACTCGTAATGACCATAACGAGTCCTAAATGCAGTTTTGTGTACGTCCTCATCTCTAACCTTCAGTTGGTGGTAGCCTGACCTTAAGTCAATCTTTGAGAAATAACTTGCCCCTTGCAATTGATCGAACAAATCGTCGATCCTGGGCAAAGGATACCTATTCTTTATTGTGACCTTATTAAGCTCACGGTAATCGATGCACAGACGCATCGATCCATCCTTCTTTTTGACAAATAGGACTGGCGCTCCCCAAGGAGACGAACTAGGTTTAATGAAACCTTTGGCTAGCAATTCATCTAGCTGTGTCCTCAATTCCTTCATCTCCGTTGGTGCCAACCTATAAGGTGCTCTAGCAACAGGTGCTGCTCCAGGGATGATGTCAATTCTGAATTCCACTTGCCTATCTGGTGGTAAGCCAGGTAGTTCTTTAGGAAAAACTTCGGGGTATTCAGAAATGACGGGAATGTCTTCCATCTTAGGTTTCGGCTCATCAATAATCACTTGTGCCATGTAGATGACACAACCCTTCTTTAAACACTTAGAGGCCTTGAGCATAGTCACTTGCTCAGGCAGTCCATACCGAGTATCACCCTGAATGGTAAGTGATTCGCCAGATGGAGTCTTGATCATCACTTGTTTTCTATTGCAGACAATTTGGGCCTGGTTAAGAGATAACCAGTCCATGCCTAAAATGATGTCAAAACCGGCTAACTTAAAAGGAGTAGGGACAGAGGAAAAGAGTGGTTCTTAATGGATATGAAACATCCATCTAATATAGTTGAGGCGGTTTCTATGGTGCCATCAGCTAACTCCACCTCATACTTTACGCTTAAGGTTTTAACAGGTAAATTTAACAATTTGCAAAACTTATTATCTACGAAAGACTTATCAGCGCCTGAATCAAAAAGTACTCTTGCATAGACATCATTTATGAGGAAAGCACCTATTATCACATTGTCATCCTGGACTGCTTCCTTTGCATCCATTCTGAAGACCCTCGCATTGGTCTTCTTGGCCTCATCAGGCTTCTTGGCGTATTTGGGGCAGTTGGTCTTGATATGCCCCTTTTCATTGCAACTGTAGCAAGTTGCATCCTTCAGCTTTTTGCAATCCAAGGTCTTGTGTTCCTTGGACTTGCATATCCCGCAAGCAAACGTTCTCGACTGAGTCTGAGAGTTCGATTCGAGTCTGCACTTTCCAAAGTGCTGTTTCTTGCAAATCTTGCACTTGGGCTTCTCACCAGACTGATGGCCATCTTTCCTTGACTCAGACCCCTTCTTGTTGTCACCGTTTCCTCGGTGCTTCTTATTTGACCTCCGTGAATTATCATCTTCACGTTTTCTCTTCTCAACATCTTTGTTCCTCAGCGATCTTTGTCTGACCGCATCAAGAGTGAGGGACAAAGATATGTCAGCTACCGATCTGAAAGTAGCTGGCTGAGAGGCCTTCACGCTTGCCTTTATCTCGGGGGCTAAACCACCGATAAAACGAGCTATTCTTTTTGGTTCCGGGGTCACCAGATACGGAACCAACCGGGACATTGTGTTAAAGCTTGTGAGGTAAGCTTGGCAGTCAAGGTTTGTCATAACCAATGATAGAAAATCAGACTCTATCTTCTCAACCTCGTGCTGAGGGCAGTAGTTTTCCCTGATAAGGGCAACAAATTGTTCCCAAGACATGTTGTACAATGGGATCTTCCCGGTGGCTTGAATCAGTGATCTCCACCAGGCTAAGGCTTCGCCTTTAAACGATTGTGACACAAACTTGACTATATCCCTCTCAGCGCATCCGCTGATATCCACTACTGTGTCCATCTCGTCTAACCACGTCATGCAGTCGATGGCTCCCTTTTCCCCAGTAAAATCCCTGGGTTTACATGAAACAAAGTATTTATAGGAGCAACCCTTGTTACGGGGTTCTTGATTTAGTACAATCTGCTGAGATGGAGCACTGTGGTGGTTTGAGGAGAGTCTATCATCATTTTTCTTGGGTTCTTCCTTCTTGGAAGGTGGCTTCGAATGCGGTGTAGATAGGGTCCTACTCCGAGTCCCACTATACTCTTCGTACTGCCGCTCTAAGGCCTTTGTAACAGCGTCATCAACTAACGCTTTCAGTTCAGCACCCGTTAAATTAATTCGGGCGTTATCATTATTCTCCACTGGGTGACTATTAATTTCATCCGAGTCAGCCATTTTAATTGAACTGTTACATAAAACAAGGACAATAGTTTATTTGGGAGTTTATTATGGAATTGCCCCTTAGGGTAATTCATTAACCATGGTAAACAGAGACCATATTTGGTTAATTTATTAATCACATTTATTTAGGATTTTATTATAATTTATCCTAATTATAAACAATAACAATATATATTAGTACATAAGGCCTAGTCACAAGGACAAATTTTTAAATTATTAGCAAGGATTTCAGAGAATCGAGGCATGAAGGTTTGAATCATAGTTCATTACCTTTGTCAGACAGGGAGTCATAGCTACCACTGTCTTTTGGCTCATATGGAAATGAGCAAGGCCCGTAGGCACCATATTACCACGTATGGTCGATATATGATCATCTTAATTGATGATTTAAACCCATGATTCAGAGATCATTAAGTTGGGTTTGGAATCTTTGGAAATATCCTTATATAAAAATGACGTGTGTGATTTTAACGAATCACGTCTGCCAGGAGTGTTAACATGTTTTCAGATGTTAACTGGAATTTGAATCTTTTAAATAGGCCTTACCATCTTGGCCCGGTCTTTTAATTGACCCGGAGGCTAGGTTATACCTTTAAGATTCTTAATTAATATTTAAATAGGCAGATATATTTTTTTAAAAGGAATGATTTTAATTTATTTATTTCATATATAATTTATGCATATCATAGCAAAATGAAATTTATAAACTTACATTCCATTAATTTATTAAAAGGTTACATATCGCCCTAAACGGGACTTTTCAAATAGACAAATCACCCACGCAGGGGTTAATACAGTAAGCCATGCCCACGCAGGGGCTCAACTGATACAAGGAATTTACAACAACAATGGAAGGATTCAATGGTCCTTCTTGCTCTTCCCTTTTATTAGGCTTGTCAATCCTTGGAAGAAAGTTTGTCGCTCCCTACGTTCCCTGTGAAAGTCTCGCTCGACCTGGTCCAACCTTTGCAGAATTTCTTCACGCTCTGGTGGGGAGAACCTTGGTGGCTGCGATTGTTGCCGAATAATAGGTCTATTAGGTATTTGGTACCCGTGAGTTGGGTACCCTACTCCCCATGGAGCTCCATACTCTCCTTCCTGATGAAGGGTGTTATAGTGGGATGCTACCAAATACGGGTCGGCTTCTGCGTAGTTGTAGTTGGTGTGTACCGGCTGCTCAAACGGGTTATACGCCATCGAACCCGTGTAGACAGGAATCGGGTTATCAAAACCCATCGGAGGTGGTTGCGGTGCAACTGGGTGCGAAGGTTCACCCATTTGTGGGTCTTCCTGAAGTGGCGGATAATGACTGCCACTTGATTGACGGGGAGAACTAAAATGGAAGTCTCCTGCTCGCGCAGACATACGTGCGTCGGATCTCCTACGCCTCGGCGGTTGCGGAGGTGCCGGCTGAACTGGTGGCGGTGGAGGCGGTGGCGTGACTGCCACGAATCGTGAATCCTCAGAGGGATCCTGTTGCTGCAGCTGCTGCTGGTGAGGCGGTGAATGGCGAGGAGGTGTAAAATACCACTCGCACCAGTTAAACCGTGCTTGAAAGCTGTCTGGACCTCCATAGGGTGATCCATGGAAAGAAGATCCATCCGAGATCTCAATGGGATGGTTCGGTGTACCGCTTGCAGGTTCGACAGGATCTGTGTCCTCGTCCATGTCCATAGCGTTGTCTCCTGAGAAGTGGTCCTCCGGTCCCAATGGGTTAAAGCCCACTGGTTCTTGTATGTAATTTGCCGTGTTAAACCGGCCCCTAAAAACAGGTGTAGGGTCACCAAAGGAGTGGTGCGATAAAGATCGCTGTAGAGGTATGTAGGAGGGTTGAGGGTTATCGAGCTCATTTTCCGAATGTGGCCCATAAGAGTTATGAATGGGAGGCGTCGAACTGTGCGATACAGATCGTCTAGCTGGTTCAAACAGGTTCCTCCTGTTATCTCTAGGGTCAGCACTCGCGGTGGCAGAAGGAGTTCGCATATGCGAAGGCCCTGCCTCGTCGTCATTGGGGGCGGTGATTGGCCCCTTGCCTCGTCCTCTACGTCGAAAGAATCTTGGCGGCATGTTTAGTCCTGTCAATACAACATGACATAACAACAAAATATATAAAATAAAGGACAACACAAAACAAAGTAGAATTTGTCCTACGTTATATGTCTAGACTCGAAAGTTTAGAAATGTGCAATTGTGTCATTAAGATTAAACACAAAAGGCTAGTGTTTAATTCACTCAATGTTGGCTCTGATACCAACCTGTCACACCCCGGATTTCCACGTGTCACCGGTGGGCCCGGTGGGGGAGTATCGTGACGTGGTTGGCAACATAATAGTCAAACAACACAATATTTAATATGCACAGCGGAGGCAATTGAAAGATATATTTCAACCGAATAAAATATTGTAATATCGTGTATCACAAACAGTTGAAAGTTTATCCACAGAAGGATCAAAATAAATAGGAAACAGTAGTTCAACAGACTTTAGGCATCTTAAGCTTGCGAGACTTCTATTGATGCTAAGGAGAAATCCAGCCTATTACGCTTAGTACCTGCATTTAATATTTTTGGGAAAATACGTCAGTTTACACTGGTAAATACAATCAACTGACTCATTTTAGAAAATGATTAAAAATTGATTTGGATGCACGTGGCATAAACATTTTATAACTTGGGATAATTATTTAAATATATAATCTTGTGAACGAATTACATGTTCCTTATGCGTTCAGTAGCCCGAAGCATGCCGGGTTAAAGATCAATAGACACACCACATCAACTATTTATGCACTGACAAGTGTACGCCTACACTCCGCGCTTAGGTCGTGGCCATTTCGTAAAATGATGCCAAGGATATCCGGGACATTGTCATTAAACCCCCAAAGGCTTTAAGTAAACAAAACAGTTTAAACGGGCCGATTAAATTATTCAATTAACCACCAAACGATGGAAGATTTAATGCCCGACCAAGCGGTATTTTATATACCGTAACCCAAGCCCGTATATGGAAAATAAGTTAAAAGTATTTACCTGAGCAAAGTAATAATCACAATAAGAAAATGCAAGTAGCTTTTACTAGTCTCCTATTCTGTAACAAAGGTTTATAATAACCTATTAGAATCCTAACGGGTCTTTAATTAAGCTTAAGCTTAGACCGGTTAGTTTTAAAGATACGGTTCGTACGCACTAATAAGCGAAGACCGGATAGAATGTGATTTAGACCCGACAAGTTAGAAGACTTGCTTAATATGGGTATTTCATACACATTCTGGATTTTGAGATAAAACCGATAAGGTTTGACCCGTTTCGGCTAATTTATGTAAACTAGTTACATAAACCGAACCGAACGCGTAATAAGCGTAACGGGTATCCGTAAGAGCCATATACAGGTTTCCTAAGTTAATATGTTTCAAATATGTTGTGACATCAGTAAGATGTCTTTTATTATGCCCGAAACAAATTTAAACACAAACTATGCCCCGTAGGGGTAGTTTGGTTATTTACAAGGTTATAAAAGAGTTTAAGTATTACCCTGAGTTACAGGTCTGATGTAATCAGCAAAGATACTCAATTTGATAAGTTATAACAGTAGGGTAAAGTATATATGTGAAATTTATCAATTATAACCAAACTATGCACCGTAGGGGCATTTTGGTAATTTCACATAAGCCGAAAAACTCAAAACTGAAGTCTGAGTTAAACAACTTTTGCTTACTGTTAAAATATTATAATTTACCTAAAATATCAGTAGGTATCAACCCTTGTATGTTTAAAATAGTTTTAGTACATACTATGCGTTAAAAACGCTTAAAAAGGCGATTAGAAGCCATTTCCGGGTTCTATACATAAAGCTGATATTTTTATTATTCCAGAAGGCTTAAAATAATTTATTTATCATATGTAATCAGTAGCAAAAGGTTTGGATTCAATTAGATGTGTAAAACTCATTTTATAGCCCGTAAGGGCAAAATCGACAATTACCGGATTAAGCCTACGACTATAAGTTATGCTCAGCCTAAAATTAATTAAAAATCTTCAAAAATCCCAAAATAATATATTACATCAGTGGGTAAAGATTTTGATATTAAAAAGTATGTTTAAGTAGGCTATACGCTAATTATGTCGTTTAATAGCTAATAAACTTTCTAATTACGCTAATGAGCATAACTCTCAATCTATACCTCAAACTGATGTCAAATTTTGGATGCAAGTTTATAATTCAGTAACTAAGGTTTCTACACTTTTACATTTTCAAAAATCACGTTTTAAGGTGAAAAGGGCATAATGGTCAACATATGAGCAATTAACGGAATCATGCATATTAATTGGTTAACTAATGAACCAAGGTGTATAATCACAGAGGGTTTTACTAGCATGTAACCTGGTCCTATTAAAGCTCTAAGGTATTTTTAAAACATACCAAAACGGGTCAGAACTGAAGTCAAAGCAAAAGTCAAAGCTTTGCGACTTTCGGTTCCGAACCGGGTCTACACATAAAATTGTCGGGTTGAACATGTTTAGACATGTTCTTACACTAATTACCAAGTTATATTAATGATCAAACAGGCTGTATGTGTTCTACATTGCTAATTATGCATAAATTAGAAAATAAGCATGCTGTTGACTTTTTAATAACAAGTTTGACCCGACAAATGGTCTAGTTAGAGTGGGAATCAGAGGGTGCCCTTTTAAGGGTTTAATGCCCACATAATTACCAACTTATAACTACTTTCAATTCGACTAATCACTGGATCATCAATGATTAATCGCTAAGTCAACCGTTAATTACGACGGTTTGACTTTTAAGCTAAAACTAAGCAAAAACTTAACTAAGAAAGGTTTAGCAAACTTACTGGAGTCCTATGCACGAAATGTGAAGCTTAGAGAGAAGTCTTGAGCTCTAGAAATGTTCCAAAGTGCAGATGGAAGATGGGAGAAAAATGGTTGCAACTTAGTGGCTTTATATAGTGATCAAAACTCAATGGATTGTTGACAAATAAGTCTATCCATGTTCCCTGATCACTAACACATGTCCCTAGTGTCTAGGAGCCATTTAGAGGTCGTCCAAATATGAGGAAAATCGTTCAAAGGTCGAGTATTGCATTTAAACAGCAAACAGGCGAATCTGTGGGAGCTGGGCACTCCTTGCGCACCGTAAGGATTGTGCTTGCGGTGCGCAAGCCTGTGATCAGAAGCCAAAACTTTTTGTTCTTTCAAATTTCGAAAGGGCAACTGATGTGTAACGATTTTGGACATGTTTTATCAATATGGGGCCTCATGTTTTGGGTCTTGAACAGTTATACACCCCACCACTTTGATATGTTTTCTCGAATCCTTTAGAAAGTGCCGAACATGAAGGTTTATCGTAGAAATTCCATAGGATCCTATCTTGCACTTTGAATTCAATTATTGTCAACAATTCACTGGATTGAAGGTATATTAGATGTGTGTAATATATAATTGGGTCTTGGGATTTATAAATGAGGTCGTTCAGAGGTAAGAATTAACATGACGACACTTTTAAATCCTGCCATACATCTTTAATTATACCCGGGTTTATATCACTTTTGTCTTACATGACACGTGTCATTATTTTATTGAACACGAATTTTCGAGGTGTTACAATGGATGAGCAGTGGTTGAAACAGCTCCCAAGGAGCATCAGGGGATGGAGCAGTGGATGTAGATGGAACATGTGGTGGTGCAGCAGTGGGTGTGGACTTTTGTGAATTTAACAACTGTTGCCGCATTTTCTTGATGTCTGTAACAGATGAGTCAATTCTGTCTACCCTCTCCGTCAATTCCTAATATTTCAAATCATCACCCAAGTTAATGGGATCATCTGATTCCCCACCAGCAGTGTTTGTATCAATGTGTGACTTAGGAAACAAATCCCAAAAATCATCCATTGATGCCCCTTGTTCTTGGTACTGGGGTCTTCTTCCTTCAACACTTGATAACTTTTTGATGGTACCAGTGGTCAAAACAAACTCACTAGTGGTTATCAGAGGTGCTATAGACGGAATTGCCTTCAAGGGAGTCTGATTGATGAAACAACTGGCCAAATGTAGATCTGTTGATCCAACACTTGTAGTTGCTGCTCCACTTGAACTACTGACAGGAATTACTTGTAACTCCTACAGTGTAACCTCCTCAATTGTTGCTGGGATAGCAGAGGTATAAACATCAGACCCAGTCACTTGTGCGAGTGTACTCTCAGTGACAGGTGATTGAGAGGAACTGGTTTGTGTCTGAGCTATAGCAACTGCATGCAACAAGGGTAGTATGGATTGTGGTAATGAGAGGGGAGAAGATATGGGCGTTGAAAGAGACATGTTCTTGGGATCAGGACTGAGGAAGATGGATCCAATTGGATCCAGAGCTTCATAATGTGGGGTCCCTGTGCTTACAACCTCATCCTTTTGTGAGGATGCAGGAGGAGTTTGAGGCAAGGGTAGAGATCTTTCTTCCATCTGCTGTGAGGAAGTAGCAGCAGTGGCTTTTGGTGACATTTGTGTTGTCACTGGCAGTGGCTCTGGGATCTCATCTTCCAGAGTTGCCTTTTTAGTGGGTTTGGGGGGCTTTTTGGATGATTTCTTTTTAGGCTTTTTGGTAATGGCAGGTGTGGGTTTCATAGCAGTGGGTGTGCTACTATGATCACCTGGAGCAGTGGGCTCAGCAGCAGATACCTGAGGAGCAGTGGTAACTGCTAAAGTCTGCTCAGGCACCTCTGATTGTGTTTTTGCAGGTGTTAACATTCTAGTGAATGTTTCAGATGTTAAACCATGTATTTGAAAAGATTCACCTTGGATGAGCAAATTTTCATTCTCCTTTCCAAATTTTTGTTTAAAATAGTAGCTTAAGAACCTTGGAAAAAGTAGAAATGATTTGCTATCAAAATTTTTTACCAAATCATCAAAGATCTCCTGGGAATAGTTAAAATTTTCATTGTGCAAGATAGCAAAGCCCAAGTTTTGGATCTTTGATGGTATTTCATTAAAAGCACTTGTTTATTTGAGACACACATCAAAAGGGTATGGAATAAAAACCTTGGTGCAGAAGGGAAGAAGCCTTTTTGTAAGGTGTCCCTTTTCATTTCCGGACCATACATCTTTCCAGAAAATCAGTTTTTAACTCGTTTTTGGGAAAACAAGTTTTACCTTCCTAATCATCGAGTGCAAAGACTTCTGAAATTGATTGTGGAGTGATTTGGATCTTTTTGCCCCTTATGGAAGAATTAATGGCTATAACTGTGTCACCTTGATACTCAAGTGTGGCATTTTTCCAAAATTCTCTCTGGGTTTGTTTGTAAATAGGAGCATCAGCAGTCAACAATGTTTTGTACTTTGAAGCTACAAGGATGTCAATGATGGAATCGAAGATTCTGGTGGTAGTGGGTTTTGTGAGTAGACCCAAGTAGTTGTGAGGTGCTTTGTATGGGATTTCAATGGGTTCAGCGGCCTTTTGAGTGACCTTTTTGGAAGATGAGGAAGATTTTGATTTTGTCATGTTGATGAAGAAGAACGAAGAATGATTTGAGACGGAAGGATGGAAACTGCTTTTGAGAAAAGAATTTTGGAATTCAATTCGACAGTGTAAAACCCTGTTTGGGGGTTTTGATCAGGGTTTTATAAGAGACAAAGTGAATGCTGACGTGGCAGCGGTTACAAAGATCTGATGGCTAAGAACTGACCACGTGCCAACCTCTGATGGAAAGATGAATCATGGAGGTCAGTTGTTTAGGGAACCACTGATGAAGCAAATATTAGTGGTTGCAACGGTCAAAGTGAAGACAGTGGATGATTTTAACTATCAGTGGATAGCTTTATCAGTGGATAAAACACTGATTTTGAACAACATTGATTACCAAGAAAGTGAAAGAACAGGGATTGACTTTCAGCAGTGGACAGTATTTAGGAAACATATGTTTGAACAGAACAGTGATTAGGAGTAAGGTAATGGTAAGGATTTGAGGGCTATTATGTTAGCAACTGTTAGTGCAACAGTGGATAAGCTTTTGACAACTGTTTTGAACATCTGCTGCTCTGATGAAAGAAATGATTTTGTCTTGTGAAACCACAATATCATGTTTCAACATCTGTTGATGGTGATTATAAAATATCTGCAAGATTGCTATCTTCAACAAAATACATTTTAGATGCAAATTGTTAAGTTTAATATGTCAGCAGATTTTACAGGATTTTGCATTCAAGGTTTTGCCACATGTCTATTACAAGTCTTGAAGCTTTTATAGATTACTGACAGTGGTATAGTACCCCAGATGATGGAAACCTTTTTACTATGGCTACTCATTTTGTGTCATAATATTTAAATAAGAACATGAGTACCAAGTATTTTAAGGTCTGTTAGCAATCAATCTCTGATCTGTGTTAAAACAAACTTGAGTTTGACATGACCTTGACACTTTTACCATTTCCTTTTGACCTATTTTCAAGGATAATATCACCAAAAATAAGGGTTCTATATCCTGACAGGTGTTTGAAACTTTTGCTATAAAAAACAAGTAAAAGTACAAAATATATCACTCTTGAAGAAAAAAATAAAGAATAATATATTCTGTTTTATTTGAGAAAAACTTTTTCAAGAAAAAAAATTAAAGGTTTTTCTGAAAACAGCATCAAACAGGATCTGGTATATTTTCTAATTAAACTCATAATCACATCACTCTCAAGTTTTATGAAAATGGCAGTGATTTGAAATTGTAATAACCACTGTTTGAGACCATTTTCTTGTTAATTGATTGCAAAAATGAGGAGATATGTTCACATAAGTTTTGAAAGTTCGGTTATAGACTTTGTTACCATGTGATGGCTCTGAAAAACTTGTCTAGTCCTCTTGTAAGTTTAATCACTGGTGATACTATTGTTACCTGAACTCTCCTGAATCAATGAATGCACACAGTTGCTTGATGACCATTGTTCACCCAATTTTGGACTCTTAAGTGTTTTACATTTATGCTCTTTTCTTTTGACTTCAAAAGTTTTGAGATAAACACACTTTTGAGTTTTTGTGATTTTTCTTCTTCCCTATTTACCCTTCCCATTCATAAGTACTGAAATACTCACTGGGAGGTTTTATTGAAGGAATACTTATTCCAGAATCATTTTGCAGCAATGTTTTGAGAGTTCTGGTCATATTTGTACATGCTTATATCAAATCTCACATTCCATATGATTTGGACTATTTTAACACCTGATTTTCTTAATGTATTTTTAACAAAGTTGATTTGGTCCTTTTAACAGGATTCCCAACCTATTTTTCAACACATAAGATCTAATAACTAAAGTTTAACTTTCCCTCTTTTTATGTTAACAAAAACACTAAGGTTTTTACGAACATAGGTTTTTGTCGACCAGAGGTACATACTTTAGCGGCAAACATGATGGATCCAGCACAAAACTTCATAACAAAAATTAAAATCAATTTTGTAAAGAAAATAATTATACCATAGTTATCAGACATATTTTCAGATCTGAAAATATGACATCTTGGTTGTTTTACAGAGTATTTGAATAGCAACTTTGAATCGTGATCACTCGGTACTCTGTTTTTCAACTAAATACGATCAACCTTAGCATCAATGAATGTTGAGCTGAACTGTTATGTCAAATTGATTGTTAGATCGAATTTGACTGTCCAAGCTCTGATACCAATTGTTAAGATCAGAGGCTCTCATGATTGTGTTTGTTTGTATAATTTGAACAATGAATGAATATGAAATAATGTAAAATGCAGCGGAAATGGAAACAAACTTTATAAACACAATCAAAAGGGAGAATAGTTCTGATAAACACATGCTTTTCATTAGGTCAAAAGATTTCAAATCAAATCAAAAGATTACAATGCATGCTTACAACAAAACTCCCCCTCAGCCTGATGCTCCCTGGTTGATTGCACAAGATGAAAGGATTGGAGGAGATAGACTCACTTAGTCAATCAAATGTAACAGTACAGGGTACTGTTCCATTTATAGGCAAATCAAACCACTAAAGCATCTAAGCTGACGTCACCATGAAAGTGACATCTAACAACCTAACAACCTCTAACATCTGATCTATACAAGTACTGTTATGCTAACAACTGTTATTACAATACATTACATAAAGACAAACTTAACTACTGCTGAATCCTTCCACTGATGTGAACCCAGATGCACTTGATATATCCAGCAGTGCTTGACTCATAGCAGTAGATTGAACAGCAGTGTTTAATCCTTAACATTCTTCAGGGCTTCATCAGCAGTTTGAAGGACAACAATTGTTGTATACGATCAGTGGATAGAGGACATCAGATGTTATAAACACTTTCAAGGGGAAAGCCTAGTGTAAACTACTGCTTATGATGAATCCACTGTTGTGAATCAGTTTTGGCTCTAATTATCTGTTCCTCTGATAGGGTTCAATCCCAACAGCAACTATCTGGAAGTCTTCCTAAAAAGACTTACCTGGATTGCCCCCTGCGAGATGGATCGAACTTCGAATCGATCTGACACCCGGTGCTGCGCCCAATTGCACAATCTCCTTATAGATTAAGCACCGCCTGAGAATGATAGAAATGTCGAGGCAGTTTCAAGAGCTATTGGACAAGGGTTTCATTCGATCAAGCTTCTCGCTTTGAGGCGCATCTGTTTTGTTGAGAGAAAGAAGGATGGATCCTTCAGGATTTGTGAGGATTTCGGAAAGCTGAACAAGTTGACTATCAAGAATCGGTACCCTTTTACCGAGGATTGATGATTTGTTCAATTAAGCTACCAGGATCCAGCTGCTACACGAAGATCGATCTACGATTAGGATATCATCAGTTGAAGGTTGCTGACGAAGATATTTCGGGGATTGCTTTACAAACGTGATATGGCCTTTACGAGTTATTATTCATGCCTTTTGACTAAATTAATGTGCCATTTATATTCAAAAATCTCATGAAACAGGGTATGGAAACCCTAATCGGATAAATTCGTGATAATATTCATCGACGACATACTTGCCTATACATGAACCAAAGAGAATCATGAGTAAGGTTTGAAGTTAACTATGGAGTTGATGAAGGATGAGGAAGGTATGCATGTAGATCAGTCTAAGATTGGAGCAATCAAATGATGAGGAGCGCCAAAGACCCTGTCAGGAGTACGATGATCTATATGACTTTCTGGGTGCTACCGGAGATTTATTAAGAATTTCTCTAAATTAGTGCAGTCTTCGACACTAATAAACCCAAAAAGGAAAAAAGAGGAATTGATTGGACAGCAAGATAGTAGGAAGCTTTTCGGACCCTTGAAATAAAAGTTGGGAACGTGTATTGATGGACTCCGAAGGAAGTTAAGATACTCACATGCCCTTGGCAGAGTTATCTTACAATAATAGTTAACACGCTAGTATTCAGGTTGCTCCGTTTGAAGCCTTGCATGGATGGAAGTGTTGATCGTCACTTCGTTGAGCTAACATTACAAAGGACAATTAACCAGACCTTAGTTTATCTAGGAAACCAGCGACAGGATTTGCCTGTATCGAGGGAAGGTTAAAAGTCGCCAATTGATCAACAGAAGAATTACATGGACAATTGAAGGAACTATTGCGATTCCAGATTGAAGATTTGGTTCTGATAAAAGAGTTATCTTGCAGATATGATATTAGGTTTAGCAGAGAAAAGAAAAACTGAGCCACAATGATTAGGTCCTTTCAAGAGCCCATCTTGAGTTGGATCAGTCGCTTATAGGCTCAAGCTACCATAAGGATTGAGTAGTGTACATGAAGTATTGTTTGGTCCAGTTTGAGAAAGTGTGTAATGGATAATATACTAATTTTGTTTCTTGTAGAGATTTATTTAGAAGATAAACGGAAGTTTATCGAAGTACCGTAGAAGCAGTACGTATAGCCAGAAGAGTTATGTTAATAACTGGAGAGGCGATTTCAGTATTCTAGTAGTATATGTGATTTATTGGTTGTGTAACCCGTGGATACCTTAAATGAAAGCAAGAAGGAAAGAAAACGATGTTTGTGAGATTTGATTCTTTCGAGAGCCCATCTCGAGTTGAATCAATCGTGTGTAAACTCAGACTACCTCAGGTACGGGGTAATGTATATGTAAATATACGTATGTTAAACCCGAAACGATGAAACTTTGACTTAATCTTCTTGATTAAGTGCTTGAGAAGGTTGAACCTTGGAAAGGGTGGAGAGCGTTGAGACGTGAGATTAGGAATTGAGGGTGTGTGTAATATAGATCTACAAAGATTCTTTGTAATAATCAAAGTTTCTCGCAGAAACTACAAGACTATATTCATTAAACCTGTTTTTACTGTTTACACCTAGTGCGAAAACAAAACCTGTAAAGTAAAATTTCGGGGACGAAATTTCCTAAACAGGGGGAGACTGTGACACCCGGCTTTTCAGGCCGTACCGTACAATTGTAACACGTGTTGTGAATAGGTAAAAGGCTGTATTTGACTGATTATGATGTTTATATGTGGAATTTAATGAGTTGGTAAAATTAAACTTTGGTAAAAAATATGTTGGCAACGATAAGATAAACGCTTATCGCGTAACGATTAAAATGCGAAACGAACGTCGGTGACCACCCGATCAGTGTTAAAATCCTAAAAAATAGTCTGTTATGATTAGAATAATAATTTTAATCATATTCGTGAGGAAAAATAAATTAAAACGCTAAGATATTCTATTTTTCGAGTTTGAGCGCGTACTGCGCGAATTAAACAAAATACTGTCAACGCAGCCAGTCGAGGCAACTGGTAATTATTTCAGTAATAATTTTGAGTGATTATTTTTATAGAATGATAAAAATAATTTAAAACGCACTAAAACGGGACTAAAACGCTAGATAAAATACCCTGTATCCAGTAAAATACCTGTTTTTATCACCAATCTACATATATATATATATATATATATATATATATATATATATATATATGTATATATACACATTATTGTGTGTATATAGGAGAGAGAGAGAGAGAGTAGGTGGCGGCTTGGGGAGGTGCCACCCACCTTGGAATTGTGAGATTTGGACAAGTGGACTTTGTGTCTTAAGTTAATGATTTAAACATTCTACACACACTTCATTTTACATAAATCAAGATCAAACAACTCTCTCTCTTCCCCTCTTGAACCTCACGGCCGAACACCCTCACATACACACACATTCAAAAATTTCCAATCATTCCATGAAGATTCAAAGGCCATTCATGGTGATTTCAAGCTTGTAAGGAGGTTTGGAAGTGATTTCAAGCAAGATTCAAGCAAGAACAAGCCTCATATCACCATCTTTTCTCAAAAACCCACTTAGAAATCTTGAAGGTATAAACTTATTTTTAAAAATCACATTCTTGAGTTTTAGTGATGATGGAAATGTTAGATGGTTTCTCTTGAACTTGGAATGAATCACAAACTTGTATCAAACAAAGAATGAGATTTTAATCAAAGTAAAAATGAGTGTGTATATGTGTGTGTGTATGGCCGAAAATTATGAGTGTGTGTGTATTTAGTTGTGTTTTGATTTCTTGTTGAATGATTCTTGATTGATTTGAGTTGATTCTTGAAAGATGGGTTCATGCATGGTTTAAAAGAGATGACATAAAAGAAGGTTCTAAAAGGGTCATGTGATTTGAAGAGTAATATGACGAAAAGTGAACTTTTGGAAGTTCATATATGTGTATATGTGTGCCGTATATATGTATATATGTATGCATGTATGTAAGTTTTGTCACATGTAATTAAATGATGGAATGTTTGCAATTATATGAAAATGATTTGGTGATAATAAAATGGATATGTTTTTATTTATATGAACATGGCATAAATATGGTCTTTGATGCATTTAAGATCATGTTAGATGATGATGTTATGATATGGGTATACTAGATGCATATACTTAGACATGCATGATGATATATGATTATAAAAAAGTGATTTGAGTATGATTTAGTAAAAACCAGATTTAATCAGATTACAAACACTAAAATAAAGTTATTTTAAAGTGTTTAATGACATATAACTTTGTCATACTGTTTGCTAGCTTTGCATGTTGTACTAGGTGCATTAAAAGTTGTAAAATACGTGAAATCGCATGATTTATGTCACTTACACAAAAACTGCACTAATCTGATTATAACCACTATTTTAATTAGTAAATAACATGTATCGTGTTAAAATATCAAGTCGTTTCGAGTTTGGATGAATATAGTAACGTTTAACGCAAAACTATGCGTTAAAACGGTCAAAAATCGGCTTTTTGAGTGATTTTTATAAAACTGATTTAGATCAGTAAGTAAACTGATATTTTTAGTTTAAAAACAAGTATTTTAACTAATTGTAAGTTTACTTGGTGTTTGGTTAGTCATACGTGACTTCTGACGCCCGAAAACGTTACCGAATCGCTAAAATACGCATTTTTCAAAGTACACTAGTATGGGTAAAATTTTGGGTGAACCTTATGTCTTAAAATGTGTTATGTGATTTAAACATGTGAATGTGTAAATATGTTAAGTTTTTAACATGATTTTAGAAATTTAGCTATTACATGTGTACTTGTGCGTTTTGTGTGGCAGAAACAATAAAAATCGCGTTAAATGTGTAACTTGTTTGTCGAGCATGAAAATTTGTACATATAAAATATTTTATGTATATTTGCCTTAAAAATTACAAAATAGATAAGTTAACAAGAATTCGCATGTTTATATGATAAATTATGTGAACGTTTATGTATATATATTACGACGCGCAAGTCGTAGATATATTGCGTATAAACGAGAGTGTTAACCGATTTACACGATTACGGTCACCAATAAAATCATTCAAGTCGCAAAATCATATATATATATATATATATATATATATATATATATATGGACCCATATATATATTAACGTGCTAACATAATAAAAAATGATAACTTTTTGAGAAAATCACAAAGTTATGTGATAATTCTAAGAAAACAGAGAAACTTAGGATTTTTGTGTTATGTATATTGATTTAAAATCATTCTTATATATATATAATATGACGTGTAGAAATCAATCTCTGGGATGCACTATTTAAAATACGCACCCAAAGGTGAGTGTCACTAAACCCTTCTTTTTACTGCTTTGTATATATTTTGGGGCTAGAACACGCCAATAAAAGGGTTTAATAATGTTTTTGGATTAAAACATACCTTTTAATATAAAATATATATTTCATTGAAAATATATGGAATTTGATAAGTCATACGTTTCGAGGTAAAACGTTTTTGATGAATGAATGTTTGGAGGAAATTGGGATGGTACGGTGTTTCCGAGGCGAAACAAACCGTAAAGTTGGGACGGATGCCGGCCTGGTCTCAAGGGAAGGGGATTCGTACAACTTCGTGTATTAAATTTGTCATATTAGTAGGATATATATATTGTACGTGAGGCAGACATCATATTGGTCTCGAGTGGACCATGCGCCATGATGTCGTTTAATCATTTAAGTATTGCACGCGAGGAGTTGTTGGTAGATCTATCGAGTTGACAACCCGTCGTGACCGGTCGCCCCGTGTCAAGTCAAACGACGAATTGATATTCTGTTTATTGCCTAGCATTGATTATCCCTGCATGGTAAATATATAGGTCGTATTGTCTAGCTAACATACGAGTCTGAAATTGACGCTATGAATTTAATATACAAAACCTGGGTAAGAGCTTTATTGTCGGGTTGCTGAACCGCGACGGAGGACCCTTGGATTTTATTAAGGAAGTAAAATGGACTTTCTAAAAATTATATGGATGTTTTAAAATAAACACATAATCAGAAAGTTTTCCTTTGGAATGAATTGTCTGTATGTGAATATGTGAACTCACCTTCCTTTGTGTTGACACTTGATTTTAACGTGTTCTACAGGTACTTGAGTTCGGCTTTGGGAATCATGGCTTATCTGGTGTTTGATGATGCATGGTGTGTTACTTAAAATGTTGGACTACCTTTTAAACTTTATGGGACGTATGTAATAAGATCCGCGAGGATCAAAGACAACTTAACTATGTAGTTGTGTCGTGTCTTAAAACGTAATGTTTAAATAACTTATGTTTAAAATAAATTAAAATGTCCAAAAATTAAATGCATCGATCGACAAGATATAAATGGGCACCAACTTCCGTCACCACTACGTTTTATATTCCGCTGCGACGTTTTTGGGGTGTGACACCAAGTGTTTACCGAACCACTTGGGAGGGTGTTTAGCCAAGTCTTAGCTCGGTCTTTTAGTGAAAATGGGAACATTCAGAGGCGAATGGCGCCGTTTGAAGCTCCGTTGATCCAGAAAGTGTCACATATTTCCAAAAAGTTGGTAATATGTAAATAGGGATCTTCATCAGCTAGGCCATGGAAGGTTGCAGAATTTTGGATCATTTGAATCAAATGCGGCCAAAGTTCGAAATTGTTGGCATCGACATTCGGTGCATTGATGGCGGCTCCGAGATTACCGACCGTGGGCCGTAGGTAATCCATTAGGGCATGCTGATCCGCCATTGGGAGTTGGTCCCCCGAAGCCTTCTCTTGATTTTTGGCTTTTAGTCTTTTTCTTAGAAAGCGTTCAGGCTCGTCTAGAGGCTCTTTTATGTCTTTATTGGAACTGAAGCTCAATCTTCATCAGCTAGGCCATGGAAGGTTGCAGAATTTTGGATCATTTGAATCAAATGCGGCCAAAGTTCGAAATTGTTGGCATCGACATTCGGTGCATTGATGGCGGCTCCGAGATTACCGACCGTGGGCCGTAGGTAATCCATTAGGGCATGCTGATCCGCCATTGGGAGTTGGTCCCCCGAAGCCTTCTCTTGATTTTTGGCTTTTAGTCTTTTTCTTAGAAAGCGTTCAGGCTCGTCTGGAGGCTCTTTTATGTCTTTATTGGAACTGAAGCTCATGCACTGCGATTGAATTCCAAGTCCTGCGATAAAAACAAAAAATAATGTCAGTCAGATCTCTCACCACGGCCCCGTGGTCACTGACCACTACCGTGGTCGTGGTTACCGTGTCTGTTTTCTGGATCTCAGTTACTGTGGAGTTCAGCACGGCCCCGTGGTGCACCGCCACGACCCCGTGATCACTCTTCTATAACTCAGAAAACAAAAACTGCCAGTAAGAATGATGGGCACGGCCCCGTGTCCGACCGAGCACGGCCCGTGCTGAAGTCTGCAGAAACTGAAAAATTAAGAAAAATCCTAAAAAACAGATAAATAAGTAAAAATAATTAGGCCGTTGATTTTAAACTTTCTTAAAATCCTTGTGTCCCCGGCAACGGCGCCAAAAACTTGGTGCGTGTCGAGTGTGATGTAATTTTATTGATATTTGAGTAAAATGCACGGATAGTCCCTGTGGTTTGGTGAAATTTCACCTTTAGTCCCCAACTTTTCAAAATTACACTCTTAGTCCCCGTGGTTTGACAAGTTGTTACTCGGATAGTCCCCAAAGCGGATGAAGGTTACTCAGATAGTCCCTGTGGTTTGACAAGTTGTTACTCGGATAGTCCTTGTCATTTCACACCTATTTAACCAAAAAAACTAACATCCATCCGCTTTGGGGACTATCCGAGTAACAACTTGTCAAACCACAGGGACTAAGAGTGTAATTTTAAAAAGTTGGGGACTAAAAATGAAATTTCACCAAACCACAGGGGACTATCCGTGCATTTTACTCTTGATATTTTGAGCCCATTTTACGCATTAGTCAAGTTTTAAATTTATAAAACACGATATTCTACTAACACTAAACACACACTTGGGCAAGTCCACCCATCGTGAGCGTAGTATAGCATTGGTAAGATACCGAGGTCGTCCAAGGACACAAGAGCTTTTAGTACCGGTTTATCCTCAACGTCTAATCAATCTAATTTCTTTGAGAAAAGTTTTTGAAACCTAAAAATAAAAACTAAAAATGCAAATATAAATAAAATAAAAACAGATAGACAAGATAGAATCACTTGGATCCGACTCGCCTTTAATGTATCCTTTGATGATTTTCGCACTTTCTGACTTTCTAAGAGATTATCTTAGTTATAGTTGTAGGCCCCACTTTTGAAGGTGACGTTACCCTCAACCCAGTGGTTTGAGTCAGCAGGGATACAATCCCAAATGGTCAGAATATTGAAAGATAATTAAGTTATTTATTAATGCGAAAGTGGTAGGCCCCTCTTTTGAAGGTGACGTTACCCTCGGCTAAGTGGTTTGAGTCAGCAAGGATACAATCCCAAGAAGCCTGTTTAAAGTATTAATAGTAGTTTCATATGAGGGGTTCAAGTTATTCGCACCCCCGCCATCCAATACCAGTGGGTATTGAAGGAGGTCCTAGTAAGCTTGAACCAGGTCCTTGCAGGATCTATACACTCAACAAGGCAAGAACCTTACCAAACCATTCCCCTAACCCCCGACCAGGTAGTCAACATGCCTTTATATAGACCGTAAAGACATGAATGATGCAATCTTTTACTTTATATAGACAGTAAAGTAACCTCAAGACGCCACGAAAAAATGATAAGAAAAATTCACCTTCAACATAAGAAACTAGTTATTAAAGTCATTAATACAAACCTAAATAAAAAGTGCCGAAAGATTAAAAAATCAAAAGTAATACAATAAAGACTTGGTGAAGTGATGTAATAGACTTAACCAAACATGGCATTTGATTGGCAAGAACCCTTACCATCAATCTTGGATCCCGAGACTACTACACACTCTAAAGATGGATGATGGATGATGGTGGTGGGTGTTGGTGTTGTAGTGGTGGTGGAGTGGTGGCAAAGTGGGAGAGTAGTGTTTGCCAAGTGATGCCTTTGAAGTGAACCAAGCACCCCTATTTATAGCCTGCACAGAGCTCTGGCCACAGCTCCGTGTCCAACGGGCATGCCCCCGTGGCCAGCCTTTTCTCTTCCTTCATTAATTGCAAGTGTCAGCAGAGGGCCCCACACGGCCCCGTGTCTCCTGGGCACAGCCCCGTGGTTAACTTCGTATCTGTACTATCAAGATTTATTAAGATTTTGCGTATCTTTGCATTGACCACGCCCCGTGCTGAGCTGGGCACGCCCCCGTGGTGGCCGTGGAAGCTTCTACAGGTTTGTCTTTTATGCAGGGCCCTGACCACGCCCCATGCCCAGCTGGGCACGACCCCGTGGTCAGGCTTCTGTTGCTTTGTTTTTGCTTTGGGGATGCTGCCGAGGGGTCGGGCATGTCACGTTTATTCCTTATTTATGTATTTATGTTGGTTTTGGCTGCTTATTTGCTCCTTTTGTCCGTTTAAGCTCATTTGGTCCTGTAAATTCAAAAGGAAGAAAGAAACACGCTTTTTCCAACATTAGTACTAAAAAGGGTTAGTTTTATGCCTCATTTGATGTAATTTATATGTTGCATTTTGCACACATCATTTATTATACCCGAAACTCGAACCCAAGGCCACCCGACCTGAGAAACTATCATACCAGAGTTACCCGAACCCGATGTATAGCAAACCCAAACCCAATTGACCTTAAACGATTTGGTTAATAGATATAGTTTTGGTGATTTCAGGTTCACCCCAAAAACTCGAACAACTTTCAAGGTCATTTTCAAATCTTGATGAATCCTACCTTGAACTACTTGGTAGTGTTCCTCATGGAGTTTTGTTTTATAGGTTTTTATTTTGTGTGTGCTTTTAAGAATTTTTGTCTGTTTTCTACGCAATTGTGGCAGGTGCTCCTGTGCTACCACTACCTTCGTAATAAGATTTTGCATTTGCTATCTTCTTTTTATAACAACCATCACAAAATTTCATTCTATAACCACAAACAATTACAAGATAAAGTCAAAGTATCAGCCCAACAAGGTGTTAGTTGTTGACAATGGAAACCCAAAACATTTTTATTGAATACACCAGTTTTGATATAACTCCGATGGAAGTAACCGAGCCCAATTAGCCCCTTATGAAGATATTGCAGAATGTGGCTACGGGGTCACCTAAGCATTTGGCCAAATGTTCGAATTATAGGCAAGGAGAACTAGACACCCTAGAGTCAATAAAACTATACTATCCCGAAACCTGACCCCTAATAAAACTAGGCCAATTGGATTTTAACACCTTTAACTTTGAAGAATTGGCCGATAACACCCGCAACTAACACTTTGATCTGTGACACCCCAAACTTTTAATTTTGTTTGTCATTTCACCACTCAGTTAAAAAATGGCTAACTGAGTTAGTCTTCAATCCTAGCTGGCATCATTAATCCTACATGGCACGAGTGATGTGGCTAACACATCTTATAAGAAGCAAAATCCTGAAAGCTGGCATTGTTGTTCTGTAACATTTGATGATGATTTGGTTGATACAAGTAAACACATAACAGAACAAAGTAGTAAAACCACGCCACCGGTGAAGCCTAGAATTAACGCTAATCGTTTTTGGTTACTTGAATCTGAGTTGTGATTTTGAATGCTCTGGATTCCTTCCTGATACTGTGCGTTTTGTCCTAACATTATTCCAGGTGGTGGTGCTGATGTTGAAGATGATGACGTGGCGGTTTTCCCGAAGAACGGACCGATGAAGCTGCATTCGGTACGGACGATCTCACCGCAAAGTCCAGGATTGTGTGAAAACGACGTCGTAGTGAAGTTAGCTAGCGTAGGAGTCACCGGAACCGGACCGGAAAGCTTATTGAACGAGACGTTAAAGATCTGAAGAGACGAGTGATTCAGAGGAGGAACAGAACCGTTAAGACGGTTAGAATCGAGCCGGAGATAGTTCAACCGGTCTAGGTTGGTAATATTGACAGGAATAGGACCGGATAATCTGTTGAAGGACAGATCTAGGGTTTTAAGACGGCGAAGAGATGAGATTGAAACCGGAATGGTACCGGAGATACGGTTGTGGTTGAGAAATAGGGTAATGGGCGGTGGTTTTGAGGTTGATAAGTCTGGTGAGGTCTGGTATGGTGCCGGTGAGAGAGTTGTTTTGGAGGCTGAGTACTCGTAACAGGTAGAGAAGAGTTAATGTGTTGGATGCGAAAACGCCGGTGAGGTCTAGGTTTTCGAGAACGAGACGGATGACTTTACCGTTGGACTGGTATTGTACGCCTTGCCATTTGCAGTGAGTGGAGGTTGTGTTGATGGAGAACGGTAGGTTGTTGTGGAGGTCGGCTTTGGATGTGAAGGCTAGAATGGATAACGCATCGGGTTGTGGTGGTGGGGGTGGTGAGAGGGTTAATGCTGACGGAAAGAGGGTGAAGAAGAGGAAGATGATGGTGGATATCATGGTTAATGGTGGTGAGGGAGATTAGAGGAGGACGCCATGGGAGGGGACCTGCAAATAATAAAAGTTATAACACATGTTACAGCTTTCAGGATTTTGCTTCTTATAACATGTGTTAGCCACGTCACTCGTGCCATGTAGGATTAATGATGCCAGCTAGGATTGAAGACTAACTCAGTTAGCCATTTTTTAACTGAGTGGTGAAATGACAAACAAAATTAAAAGTTTGGGGTGTCACAGATCAAAGTGTTAGTTGCGGGTGTTATCAGCCAATTCTTCAAAGTTAAAGGTGTTAAAATCCAATTGGCCATAAAACTATACCATTTAACTCAAACACCGAAGAACCCGAACCTAAAATGGTTCGGTTGTAGAATACATTTTTAGTTTTGAAAACCCAAACAACCTGACCCGAAATGCCCGAAACCCGAGAAAACAACCCGAAGAACACCCATACTTCTAACACGTTTGTTTCGCAGAATTCTTTAGAATTAAGACGGAATTGGAATTAATTCTTTTGAAATTTAATGTTTGGTTGGCACATAATGGAATTCTAATTTAAATATGTTTCACCATTCATTGAAATGTAAGAATTCTTCAATACCCTAACGAAATTTCAACTTTGTAACTGAAAGTTAGCTGATTACCTAAAATACCTTATATTTCATCATCTTCTAATTCATCTAATTTCATTTTTTAAATTTACCATTCAAATACAATACAAATTTTGGTTGGGAATTTATTCTAGCTCTTTCAGATTTCAATTCCTTCCGAAAGTTTCTACAAACCAAGCGACCCCAAAACCTTTTTGTATGTACTATAAGAAAACAAGACCACTAGACTTACAAGTTGTCTTGTTTAATTACCAAATAAATCATATCCATGATTTACTTTTGTTGATTCAAGTACACTTATAGAATACCGAAAAAACTTGGGAGTTGTTATATAAACACTTGTGGTGTGATTAACAAAAGAATCATTTGATGTGAGTCTACTTTACATAGTATCCCTTGCCAACTATATTGGCATTGTTTAAAGAGTTAATTGCCCGGATGGTCCCTGTGGTTTGTCATTTTTTTACCTTTAGTCCCTAACTTTTCAAAATAGCATGTATGTTCCCTGTAAGTTGCTCACTTGTTATTCGGATAGTACCTGGATTGGATGACAGTAAGTTTGCTCAGTTAAGTTTGTGTGAAATGTCTTAACTACCCTTTATACATATATTAAAAAACAAGAATTTAATTAATAAATAGTATGGGCCCACCCCACCACTACCCAACCCCTTCTTCTCCACTCCATCCAAACTGACACCTTCATCATCCCCTGCATCACCACTCCCGCCACAAACACCTTCCACAAACTTCCGGCCACCACCCTCCCAAAACCACCATTCACCCCACCACTCCCATCTCCGATATTTATTAAAGCCTCATCCTCGTAGTGTATTGTCGATTCCCCTAGCACACCGTCATTCCACCACCTCACCTCCCTCTTCGCTGTTGCACATCCACCATGTCTGATCACTCTGCCGCCCACTGATTCCATAAAGTATAAGAACATATTTCATCAGCCGAAATCTCTTTGACATTCTCCAAAACCATGAGAAATCAATAGCGTCTTCTTCTCCAACGATGCAAACCCGTTGCCGATCTTCAATACAAGGTACAATCATCACCCACTCTTCATCTTTCTCATAATCATACCATCAATTCCCAATTTACCCCTCACTCTCACACACCAAGTACCCATTTCCAAAACCCCAATTTCACTTGACTTTTTTCCTCATCTGCTCAATCTGATATTAAACCAACATTGATTGAACTCTATACACATCCAATAATCGTTTCTCTCTTTTATGCCATTTAGCCAATATTCCTGAAGTTTTAAAAGCATTTTATTTTGTTTTTGTTGGTGATGTTGTGGTTAATGTGGTTTGTTCAGATTGTTTATGAGTTCTCTTTGTAGAAAATACGAACTCTAGCGAGACCATTTCGAAGACAAAGTTGCAGATTACATTTATTAAAATGATAAACACCATTGTTGATGAATTGGAGGCTGAGTGGCAGTGGCGGACCCAGGAATTTTTTCATGGGGTGCGGAACTTTTTTAAAAATTTTAGGCCCCTAGGTATATAAGTAAAAAAATCGGTTCGTATCGAGTCGGTTCGGGTCATGTCGGGTCGGGTCATGTAAAAGAAAAGAAATCGCCTCATAACGTCTCTACTCATGGTTCCTATCACAAACAACTTGATCCATAAGTTTATCGCTCCATAACATAATGTTTCAATTTTAATTTTCAACCCTAGAAATCGTGTGTAATCACCCTAAAAATCATCTAAACAACCATAAACAACGTCAAAACACATGAAATTTCAAACCTATTTAAGAATTTTGTTACCCTTTGGTGTCGGACGGCGGTGCTTCGCGGCTGCTGATGACGTGCTGTTGTAGTTGTTGTTGTGTTCGATGATCGCTGGCAGGAGACGACCCAAGAGAGGGAGGGCGGGAGGAATTCTAAGGGACTATTGGGCTTATTTTAATTATTATAGTTTGAACTTAGGTTGAGTTTGGATAATGGGCTAGTAATTAGTGGGCTAATTATGTTTAATGAAATAGTGGGTTAAGGTATTGGGTATTTGGGTTAAGTTGGGTAGTATAAGTTTATATAATTTAGGTAGTTTTTTTTAATTAGAGTTTACTAAAAAAATTTAAAATATAAATCGATAACATTTTTTACCTAAGGTGTGTGGACGAAAAATTCCAAGGGGTGCAGATGAAAAAATTCAAGGGGTGCGGACGAAAAAATCCAAGGGGTGCGGACGGGATTTTCAACGGAAAATAGCACTAAATTTTTTTATTCCCGGGGTTGCGCTCGCCCACCTTGGGCTAGGGGTAAGTCTGCCCCTGCTGAGTGGATGTGTTTAATATGGAAAAAGAAACCCAGGTGGTTTTTATTTTGGATAATTTGCTTATGGTAAGCGCCTAATTTGCTGATGGTTTTTGTTTCATGTAGTTTGCGTCGTAGCCGGTAAGACCGCTCGCCTGAGAAGACGAGCTGGGTGTGGTCGGAAATGTGAGATGAGATGATGTGCTAGTGGGTGCCACTAGTTTGTATATTTTATTAGGAAAAATTACAAGTTTTGTCCTTTATCTTTATAGTACTTTACAGGCGGTGTCCTTTTTTTCAAATGTTGACAGGCGGTGTCCTTTAGTAGGTATTTTGTTACAAGTTTTGTCCTTTCCACCCAACCTGGTTAAAAAACTCAATTAATTTGTGGCACATGATAAGCACATGAGGGTAATTATGTCTTTTCCACCCCACCACTTCATTTCCCCCTTTTATATATATATATATATATGTATAATAAACAATACAGATAATTATCTCTTCCCCTCCACCTCTCTCTCCCTTCACCTACCACCACCACCATGTGTTGCCGTCGCCACCACAACCACAACCGTCTTCACCAACACCACCATATGCCGCTGCCACCACCGTTTTCACCATCCAACCACCGTTTTCAGTCTACTTTTTACTTATTCTCCAAAGCACTTCCTCCATTTTCATCTTTCTCGCACAAAAGACGAACCTGCAAGCGTTAATTTTCAGTTTCCAGTTACGAAATTCATGGTTTTTTTTTGTTTTACTTGGGGAAGAAATGATGTGCACTGCTGTTTATGGTATGCTTTCTCGCTACCTAACTTCCTCCCAAGTTCTTCTGTGATTTTGTTATATTTCAAGCTATTGCAAAAAGTCAATTTTTCAACATAATAAATCTTTTTATATTATGTGATTTTGTTAAAAAATCATATGATAAAGTAGATCAAGCTCTCCATCCACTCACCAGTATCAAACTCGCATACAGATCCAGATGTCGCTACAATGTTTTGATTGATCAGATCGGCGGTAGGTGCGGCGGCGGCGGCAGGTGCAGAAGGGGTTTCTGGGTAATTGGGGGAGAGACGAACTGGTGGTGCGTCTCTCTGCAATGTTACGAAGGTGTTGAAGGCGATTGCAGCGATGGTGTTTACCTGTTCCTTCCTGTATTGGGATATTATGTCCACTGAATGAATTGGGGATTTAGGGTTTTTTTTTTGTGGTAGGGCATGTGTTTGAGAAAAGGGTTTTGATTGATCAAATCATGAAGACTGGAATTGGTTTGTTGAGTTGGTAGAGTAAAGAATAAAAAAAGGAGAATTGAGGGTTTCGGTGGTGGTTAGGTGGAGTTGGGTGGTGATATGGTGGTTGCAGGTGGTGGTGTTATGGTGGTGTTAGGGGGAAGAAGAGGTTGAGGGGTGGGGGTGGGGCCTTTATACATACATACATACATAAATATATGTATATATTTATACATATATCAGCATTTACAAAAATTGTCCTTTTTATGTATAAAGACTAAACTACCCTCATGTGACTTGCATGTGACCAGATTTAACAAGAAAATCTAACTAGGTTAGGCTCAAAGGACAAAACTTGCAACAAAATTCCCTATAAAGGACACCGCCTGTCAACATTTGAAAAAAAGGACACCGCCTGTAAAGTACTATAAAGATAAAGGACAAAACTTGTAATTTTTCCATTTTATTATTAACTTATGGGAGTGGTGGGGTGCATGGTGGTTATGGGAGGGTGGTGGCCGGAGGTTTGTGGAAGGTGTTTGTGGCGGGAGTGGTGATGCAGGTGCTGATGAAGGTGTGGGTTTGGGTGGAGTGGAGAAGAAGGGGTTGGGTAGTGGCGCGGTGGGCCCCATACTATTTATTAATTAAATTTTTTTTTTTAATATATGTATAAAGGGTAGTTAAGACATTTCACAAAAACTTAACTAAGCAAACTAACTGTCATCCAATCCAGAGACTACCCGAGTAACAAGTGAGCAAACCACAGAGAACATGCATGCTATTTTGAAAAGTTGGAGACTGATGAAACAATGGTTAACCAGATGGGTTAACTCACTGGTCTCGTCAAGAGGGTTAATCCCTTCTTTCCGAGGATCGCCGGCTGGATCGTCAGGGGGAGGGTTTCCTGCACAAGGAAACAAACCGTGACTCGCAACAAGGAGGATGGGGTGGGGGGTGCTCCTTGTTACCACTCTCCGGCGTGAGAATCAGTAGTTTGCTTGGGAAGCAAAGTGTGATAGTAGTAGTATTGAGAGAGTTCCGAAGTGATACCTCAAACCTGGTTTGGGGTCAGTATTTATAGCCGAGGAGTGGAGGAGGGTAATTGAGTAGCTAGCCTGACATCGCACAGCTATTTGCAGGTGTGTCAGACCTGTCGGTTACTGTGGTGATGCCACGTCCTGCTGTGGTGTCAGACTGTTGTATACACGTGGGCCGGTAGGCGACTGTTCCCAGTGCCACTTGCACTGTGGTGTCAGACCCACTTGCCTTGTAGGCAGGATGCGGTGCGAAGCCGCATCGCTGCTTGCGGTCATTGATGTTGTTCCCGCGTTGGTTGTTCCATCCATGATTTACGCGGGATGCGGTGTTATGCCGCATTGCCTGCTGAGTGACTGTTACTGTTGTCCAGATCCCTTGTCGTGACGAAAATGTTCATAGGATGCGGCGCGGGGCCGCATCGCTATGCGTAACATTAGTTTTCGTCCTTAAGGTAAGTCTTCTCATCACTGGACAGATTGGACCGCTGTGTTCGCGTGTGCCCACGCGGACACAGGTGAGTTTATTGCTGTTGGAGGTTTTTGATGAGGGTAATGGTCACTCGCGGTCATGCTGACGCGAGATCTGGGACCATACCCCTTCAAGTCCCCCCAGTCTAGTGTTCCTTCCGTATGCAAGTTGCATGTGGGAGGGATACTGGACTATGTTGTCTAGAAGGTTAAATATGGGCCATGCAGATGGCTCCTTCTTTCAGTAAGTAGTAGGCCTTTCGAGTGGATTGTTTCTTCCTTTGAGAAGGATGTCCGGTGAGCAATTTCCGTCTGATGCGGAATTCTCAGCCAAGGATTTGACTCTTGGTCTACCTTTTTCTGATGTCATCAGCCACATGTTGGTGTTTCGAACCAACCTTTGAAACGGTGACTGATGTTGTTAGCAGGTTTCGAACCAACCTTTGAGATCGTGACGGATAAGTGTTCCGCCGGGTTCGAGCCAACCTTTGAGATGGTGACGGAAGGTGTCCGTTGCCGCAACTCTAGTTGTAACCTCTGCGTTAGCTTATGCAGTGTTTGTAAGCACTTTGCTCAAGCTCTATGTTCAACTGGATATCCAACGATGATCCCTATTTTGTGGGGTGTTGGTGTTCTCCAGTTTAGCTCTCTAGTAACCGCACGTCCTCTGCGATTTATCTCTCAACTAACCGCACGTCCTCTGAGGTCTAGCTCTCTAGTAACCGCATGTCCTTTGCGGTTACCTCGTTGCCGAACCTTGTTGGCCATGTTTGTTTGAGAAACGTGGGGTAGTTGCGCCATTGTTGGCCGTGTTTGGTCGAACAATGTGAATCTGGACTATGGGTAGATAAACATGGTCATAGGCAGGGTTGTGCCCACCATTGTTTATTCTATGCGGTCCATAAGTGGGTAACTAGTCATAAGCAGACTTGTTACCACTGTTCTGGAGCTACTTTCCTTCACGCTTTGGTAGGAAGTAGTTTTCCTTTAAGTAGTGTTGCCGGAGGAGACCACCTTAGATGCTTGGGAAGTTGGTTGAAACTCTTCCGCATTCGTTTTGTAGCCACTTTCCTTCATGCTTCGTTGAAAAGCAGTTTTCTTTGAGGTAGCTTTGCTCCACCGCGTGGTGGTTTAGTTGTGGCTCTTCCGTAGCTACCGTTCGCATAGTTGCGATTTGTCGCAGCTACTCACGAGTGATTGCGGTTTGCAGCAAAGAACTCGCTTCTAGAAGTCTTGTAGCCTGGATGCAGCTCTTGAAGGTTCAGGAGACAGGGTTGCTGATGCGCGGTTGCTCAGCATACTTGTCCTTTTCCTTAAGGAGAAGCTGTTTGCGTTTCCTCCGTGGTTGTGAACCGGATACGAGGGATTTGAAGCCTGAAGAAGCTTACATGGAGTGCGGTTGACCGCATCATGAGAAGCGGTTTTCGCAGTCCAAAGAACCATGCTGGTTCTGAGTATCTGACACACCCGTGCGGGGTCGTGTGTGTCATCTCCGCATATTCCACGTGTGCTCGTGGGTATGTGCGGTTTATCGTTTATACCCCCTTATATAATTTAGATATATATATATATATATTTGCCTTTTTTGAGGGGTATGTAAAAAACGACATGCGGTATGGGTTATGGTGCGGTAAACCAGAGAAACCGCATGCCGCTTAAGTTTGGATAATGTTTGTTGCTTTTGTTTATCTACGTGGCTGATGGCACGTGTGGGTTGTTGAAAGTTGGTAGGGCTCTGACATGTGATGATCTGAAAGGACGTTTGCACTGACCGAGGTCATAACTGCACTGTGGCAAGTAGTGTAAAGGTCTTTTCTGTCAGGCGCGTGGGCGGCCACGCGCGCGTGATAACCGTCAGCTGAAAAACCGCTGAACACGTGGCGATACGTCAGTGGCCCTTTTTGAACGTGGTAAGTCGGTTTACTGCATCGCATTAATTGCGATGAGTATATAAGGGGAAACCGTTTGGTTTCTCCTCACTTTGTTCAAATTTCAAAAATTTCTCCGGTGAAAAGAGATCATACTCTTCATCTTCTCCGATCAATCCGCCTGTATTTCCGGTGATCTTCTGAGTTTTTCTTGTAAACTCATACTTCTTTCTTTTCCTTATTTCTGATGGCTGAACCATCTAACCCACACAATGTGGAGGGCGAAAACCCTGAAACCTCTTCTCCGGTGGCCGGGGAAGAAGAAGATGATGGTGGTAGTGCCCCTGGTGGTGGCTTGCCACCCTTGAAGTGGTCGAAAGCATCGTTCGACCAACTGATGATCAGTACACAGATGCCCTCCGAGTTTGGGGCTGTTTATCCCCAAGACGGTGACACCGGTGCTTGTGCTCTAGCCGGTCACGTGACCATGTGGCCGATTCTTTCGTCGATGGTAACCTTCGTTTACCATTGACCGTTTTTGTTGCTGAGTTGTTGGAGTATTACAAGGTCCATATCTCCCAGATGAGTCCTTTTGGGTTTATTCGTATTAGACACTTTGAATCAACGTTTCGTGCCCTTGGTTTGCCGGTTATCGTTGATAATTTCCGGGGGTTTTATCAGTTGACGGTGAACACTGGGTTCTTCTCTTTCCGAGAACCGTACGGAAGTACCAAGTTGATGACCCCTCCCAAGGGTATTACAAAGTGGAAGAGCAAGTTCTTCTATGTTAAAGCTGTCGCGGTTGTTCTCAACATGACTTTGCGGAATGTTAATGAGCCTATCCCTGCGGAGGATATTCCCGTTCCTAATGCGGAGAATGCGGAGTGGTTCCCACGGTTGAGGACTATTGAGCATAGGCTGTTGAAGAACACTGAATTGTGGATGCTGCGGATGTTATTGACTAGGGCCGATAAACATGCAAGGCCCGTTGTGCGGGAGAAAACTGGTGGTAAGTGTTCTTACTCTTGTGCGGTTTCATTATTCCTTTGTTTGTTATTAATTTGAACGTGTACTATCAGAAGTTGTTGTTGAGCTGTGGAAGATATTTGATCCAACCTTTACTGGCAAGGTTGATATTGTCAAGACTGCTGAAGGTGCAGGTTTTAATTTGACCATTCTCCATAACTTTCGCGTTCCTACACGCGAGGCAATGAATGCACCCCTGCCGCAGGGCAAAGGTATAATTCATAGCCTTCTTTTCTTGCCTTATAAGTTTCGTGTTGCTGATATTCTACATGCAGGTACTCTTGGGGCCCTTGGTAAGTTTGAGTCAAAGGGTGCTCCCAAAAAGCATGCAGAGAAGAAGCAAGTAGATAAACCCGTGCGGGGTCGCGGCAAAAGAAAACTGAAGCTCCTGTTGTTCCGCCTTTGGTTCCGCATGCAGCAGGTATCTCTCGATCTCATTTCCGCAGATATACCGATTACATGGTAGTATCTGACACCCTTGAGGGCTTGGGTGTTCCAGGTGCTGGTGCGGCCACAGGTGGAACCACTGCGGGTTCTAAGGCTGCTGATGAGAAGAAGAGGAAAGCAGGGAATGCTGTTGATGCTGGTGAGAAAAAGAAGCCGAAGATTCAGACCAGGCGCGGGGCTTTTGTGGGACAAAGGAAGCCTGCGGTTGTTCCTGGTACGTGATGCATAACTTGGACAAATATTTTGTATTTGTACTTGTAGTTTAATGTATTTTTGCTTTGATTGCAGAACCCCAAGATGAAGGGTTCTCCATCTTTGATGCTCCTCCTCCTCCCCCGCATGACACGGCTGCGGGTGTGGGGGTTCATAAGGCTGTTACGCCTGAGTCCTCTGTGCGGGAGGAGGATACTGGGAAGGGGCATGCGGCCCAGATCCATGACACGGTGGATTCTCATGACAATGTCATTACCCCAGAGGATGCTGATGATCTGAACCTGAAATTTGGTTATACTGAAAGGCCAAAGTCTCCTGCTGCTGAGAAGGCTTCTGGTTCCGTTTCTGGGGGTGCGGGTTTTGTAGAGACTCCCATTCAGCCTGAAGAGTCAGAATTGGAGTATTATTACCGCACCTATACGGAAGATCGGGCCATGGCTTACCACCGCCCCCTTGGACCGTACGACAGGGGGATGATATTACTTCTGAACCCTCCGCGAGTAGGGAGATTTTGGGTGGTTTGGGCACCCCTTTTGAGGTCAACCGGGCCCGTTCTCTATGAAGTGAGGCCCAGATTAACCAACTCTCCTCCATGCTTGTTGGGAGTTCCGTAATGGCCAGTGCCATTATGGAAAAGTATAAGGTGTTGGGGCGCAGGGAGGAGGAGAATGTGCGCTTGCGTGCTGAGGCTGAGGAGTTGGTGAAGGCTGCACGTGAGGGTGAAGAGCAGCTTGAAAGGGATAGGGCTGCGTTTGAAAAGCGTAAGCAGACTGAAGAGTGGGCTGCGACTGCTGAGCTTAAACAGGTTCGTACCCTTGCAAAACTGCTTTCTGATGAACGCAAGCGTTGGAAAGAAACTCTTTCTAATGAGCGCAAGACTTTATCTGATGAGCACAAGACTTGGAAAGAATCTTGGGCCAAACAGAATGAAACTCTCTTTCATGTTCGCCAGGAGCTTACTAATGCAAAGGCAGCGATCTCTACGTTGGCGAAAGAGAAAACTGCGGCTGTTGCGACTGCCCAAGAGGCCAAGGAAGCGGAAGCTCGCCTCGCCAAGGCTCTTGAAGAGGCCAAGGAGGCGGAGGCCCGCACTGCAAAGGCTCTTGAAGGGGCGAATGCTGACCGCACCAACTTAACGAAAACTATCTTGGGCCTCCAGGTATAAGTTTCTTGCTTTTGAATTTGTTCATCTCACAAGTATGTTGATTATTTTTGTATACTTGTTTTTGTTTTGTTAACAGGCTGAAGTGCGGACCCGGGGGGCCACTATTGAGGAGGTCTCTGCCCGTGTTGATGAGGTTGAAGCGCGGGCAAGAGAGGCTGAGGAGGCTAGAGATAGCCTTGCTTCGTCACTTGAGCTGCTCAAGGCTGACCATGAATGGATGCGTATGCGCGGGATCGGGCATGTAAGTATCCGTTGCCTTTGTTGTTTTTGTTGTAGGTTTGCCTTTGATAACCTCTGTATTCTTGTTTCGCAGATTGTTACGGCCATCCTTGACGCACCTGAGACTGTATCAGGTGTTAATGAGATTAAGGAGCGTGCCCGGGATGCTGGTTTTAAAGCTGGCTATAATCGCTGTATTGGCCATCTGAATGTTGTAGCCCAGGGCGGATATACTGATGAGCGATCCGGGTTCCACGGTGTGGATACTGAAGCGCTTCTTGATGCTGCGGTTGCGGCGTATAACGACACAACCCTTTCCGGTCTTGAGGATCTTGAAAAGTGTCTAGAAGCGGAAGACTATGTGGACCGCTTGCGAGTGTTATACGCTGATGAAGAAGATGAGGAAAAACCTACTGTGTTGGGCAAGGATGGTGAGGGTTCCAGCGGCACAAAGAAAGACTAGGCTGACCTGCGTGCCTTTTTTGTTTCCTCATGTAAATGTTAAAAGACTATGTAAATTCCCTATGCACCGCGTAGGTGTAGGAATTTTTTGAATATAAAGAATTGTTTTGTTCAATTTGTACAAGTGTTTTTACTACTTGCATGTTTGAATTTGTATGAGTTTAATGTTACTGTGAGTAGCACTAAATCTGTAATTGCCTTTTGCCTATCTAGGTGATAAGCAAGTATGAAGAACTGTGTCTGGTCGGACAACAGTGTTGTCATTGCTGGCCTATTATAATAGTTGCGTGTGGTTACCACTCTGTGTGGGTATCACGAATGAAGATTTTGCTAATCTGTTTTTGTGTATACCTCAGAGTGGAACACGCATTTATAATAGAAATAAATAAACAATATTGCATTGAATCGTCTATTTATTTATTTGCAAATGGCCCGTGGCCTGATAGGTTACATGGTGAATGTAAAAAACATGGCTTACATATAACAGCGCCGAAGTTGTTGTGCATTCCATGTGCGTGCAATAGTTTCGCCTTCTAATGTTTGAAGTTTATACGCGCCTTTGCCCAGGACCTCTTGGATGAGGTAGGGTCCTTCCCACTTGGGGGCAAGTTTCCCTGGGCGTTCCGCGTTTGATGCTTCATTGTCACGAAGGACGTAGTCTCCCGGGTTGAAAGTACAAATGCGAACGCGTGCATTGTAGTACTTTTCAAGTTTGGTTTTGTATTTGGCCTCGTTGATGGCAACGTTTTCGCGCCTTTCTTCCAAGAGGTCCAAGTCAACCCTGCGTTCCTCATTGTTGTCTATCTTGTTGATAGCCAACATTCTAGGTGAGGGGAGGCCTACTTCCGCGGGGATCATCGCTTCAGTGCCATAGACCAGGCTGAAGGGTGTCTCACCGTTGCTTGTTTTTGGGCTTGTCCTGTGAGCCCATAAAATACTTGGGAGTTCATCAACCCAGCCGCGTCTGGCTGTTCCCAACCGTGCTTTGATGCCTTCCACTAAGCTTCTATTGATACTCTCGACTTGGCCGTTCCCTTGCGGATGCGCAACTGAGGAGAATATGTGTTCAATGTTTAGCTCTTTTAGCCATTTTTGAAAGTCATCGGTGGCGAAGTTGGTACCGTTATTGGTGACGATGCACATTGGTAGACCGAAACGGCAGATGATATGTTCCCACACGAATTTCCTTGTTATCATAGCGGTGGTTGATGCAAGTGGCTTTGCCTCTACCCATTTTGTAAAGTAATCAACAGCCACTATGATAAATTTCACTGCACCGGGTGCGTCTGGAAACGGTCCCACCACATCGATTGCCCATTTTTGGAATGGCCATGCGGTGGTGACGGGGATCAGGTTGTTCTTGGGACGCAAGGTCTTGGGAGCATGTCGCTGACAATTGAAACATTTGCGTAAGACTTTAACTGCGTCCAGGTGCATACCGGGCCAATAGTACCCGGCGTTCATGATTTTGGCCACGACCATGCGTGGGCCTGCGTGTATGCCACATATTCCCTCGTGAATTTCTTTGATAAGGTATATGGCATCTTGGGGGTTGACGCATCGAAAGAGTGGCCCCAGGTATGATTTACGGTATAAGATACTGTCTCCCATTTGGTAATGACACGCTTTGTATTGTAGCTTGCATGCTTCTGCCTTGCTTTCGGGAGTAACACCTGATTGTAAGTATGCAATTATCGGTGTCATCCAGGATGTTGTACCGTACTGGATGACATTGACTTGGCGCAGGGGTACTGAAGGATTTTGCAGAATCTCGATGCGTACCTCTTTTGCCAGGTGTTGGAAGCTGGTGGATGCAAGTTTTGATAGTGCATCCGCAGGTTTGTTATCACTCCTGTTAATATGGCGAATATTGAAGGAGGTGAACCTTGATTTCAGTTGCAAGGCTTGTTCAAGGTAGAGGATCATGATATCCCCTTTTGCGGCATAGTCACCGCCTATCTGCCCTGCAACCAGTAGTGAGTCGACATGTGCTTCCAAATGTTTGACGTCGAGTTTGACTGCCAAACGCAGCCCTGCCAGCAGAGCCTCATACTCCGCTTCGTTATTCGTGCTTTTGAAATCGAGGCGGATTGCGTAGGTTAGCTCTTGGCCATCGGGGCTGACAAGTCGCAGACCTGCGCCAGCACCATCTTCGTTGGATGCACCATCTGTATATAGTGCCCAGGTTTCTGCGGAGGATGGTGGTGATGTAGGGTTTTGTTCTTCCTCGCATTCTTGAATGCGGTTTGCTGGTACTTCAGCAACGAAATCAGCCAAGACCTGGCCTTTGATTGCGGGGCGCGGCTTATAGTTCAGTGAAAGTGCGCCCAGCTCGATTGCCCATTTTGCTAATCTCCCAGAGATGTCGGGTTTGGATAGGATCGGGCCGATCCTGTAGTTGGTTAACACTGTGATGACGTGGTTTGCGAAGTAACGTCGTAAACGTCTCGATGCGTGCACTAGTGCCAGTACCAATTTCTCCATGATGGAGTACCTTGTCTCTGGGTCGTTGAGCATTTTGCTGATGTAGTAGATGGGTGTTTGGATTCCTTCCCGCTCCACTATGAGTACCGCGCCTACCGCGTTGTCCGCGGCAGATAGGTATAGAATAAGTGGCTCATCTTTTCGTGGTGCGGTTAAAGTTGGGTGCTGGATCAAACACTCTTTCATCTGCCGGAAAGCTGTTTCGGCCTCTGCGGTCCATTGGAATTGTTCCTTTTTTAGGCAGCTCCGCAGGGTCTTGATAAAAGGGTATGAATTAGCTGCGTGGTTGGCTAAGAATCTGTTTAGTGCGGCTAGCCTGCCGGCTAGTCGTTGCATTTCTTTCATCGTAGAGGGCAATGGCATGCGTTCGATCGCCTGAACTTTTTCCGGGTTTACCTTGAATCCTTCTTTGGTTACGATGAATCCGAGGAATTTTCCTTCTTCCATTCCAAACGAGCATTTCCCTGGATTAAGCTTCATGTTGACGCTTCGTAGAGTTTAGAATGTTCTTTCAATATCGTTGAGCATGGTGTCTTCCTCCATGCTCATGACGACCAGGTCGTCCATATAGATTTCGACACTTTTGCTGATTTGACCGCGAAAAGTGTCGTTCATCAACTTTTGATAGGTTGCGCCCGCGTTGCGCAACCCGAACGGCATTTTGGTGTAGCAGTAGTTCCCGGTAGGAGTGCGGAATTCCGTTTTGTCTTCATCTTCGATTGCCATCTGTACCTGGTGGTAGCCTTTGTAACAATCGAGGAAGCACTTCCATCGAAATGGTGCGAGGTTATCGACCTTCTCGTCGATCTCTGGAAGTGCGTAACAATCCTTGGGGCAGGCCTTATTGAGGTCTTTGTAATCGACACACATGCGCCAGCCCCCGCTTGGTTTTTCTACCATGACGGGGTTGGACAGCCAAGTCTGGTATTTGACTTCCCGCAGGATGCCTGCGGAGAGCAGTTCCTGTACAGCTCTTCCATCACCGCGTTTTTTGCTGATCCAAGGTGGCGTTGGCCTTGGATCACCGGCTTGATACCTGGCATGGTATTTAAGAAATGTTGCGCGATTTCGCGTGGCACCCCTGTCATGTCTGCGGGTGTCCATGCAAAAATATCTTGGTTCCTGAAGAGGAGTTGCTTCAGGCGCGCTCTGATGGTAGGTGTCAAGGCATGGCCCAACGTGACCGTTTGCTGTGGGTGTCTTGCGTTAAGCACCCATATTTCTGGTTGCGTGTTGGGGGTGGGCCTTGCTACCTTGGCTGGACGCAGGTCGTCCGTAGTCATAACTTCTCTTCGGGCGTATATTACCGCGACCCCCGTCTCGGTTGGGAAACCAATGGCAGAGTGAGGGACGGATGTGATCATGTTGAAGTCGCCCTGGGACTCTCTCCCGAGAAGTACGTCGTACTTGGAGGTGTGCGGTAAAACCATGAAGTTTACCTCCTCCGTTCTTGTGTGCCTCCCGTTGGTGAGGCGCACAGGAAAGGTAATCTGGCCCAGGGGGAATACGGTTTCCCCTGCAAACCCGGCCAACCGGTAGTCCGCTGGCTGCAGTCGATCTTTGTCTTCTTGATCGAACTGGTTGAAGCATTGCTCGTATATGATATCGGATGTACTGCCCGGGTCGATGAACAATCGCTCGGTGCAGTAGTGAGCCAGGTGGCCTGTGATAACCACGGCGCGTCTATCGTGCGGGCCGCCTCGGACTTTTGGGAAGACGACTTGCTCGTCTTTCCAGTCATTGTCCGGTCTTCTTGCCGCCTTGGGCGGCCTTCCTCTTCCTCCATTGATCATGTGGGTAGAGGCCACGTACATGGTCCTCTTACCCGTGGAGGTGCCCTCGTTGTGGGGAGTGATGCGCTTGGTAGCTTTTTGTGCGCCTGTCAGCAGATGTTGCAGTTTCCCCTCTTTTAGGGCTCACTCAATCTCCAGTCGGAGACTGATGCAGCTGTTTGTTGTGTGGCCATTGTCCTTGTGATACTCGCAGTAGAGTGCGAGATCCTGGTTCTTTTTGGACTTCATTGGTTGGGCCGGTCGCAGGAATTGTGCGTCCGTGAGAAGGACTTCGCTTGGCGACTGGTTAATCTCGGTCCAGCTGCGGTCCCGAGACTCCTTTTTTGACGCCCGGTTTTCACGCTGGGCGTTGATTGTAGCCCTTGCGTCAGGCTGGTTGCTTCGTGGGACATATGGTCTGGAATCGCTACCACGATTCCATGTGTCCCGGTTGCGCTTATTGCTGCGCTTGGGCTCTTGGCGGGAAGACTGGCCTTCCGCCTGGGGTTGTGCCTTTGACATGTGCGGTCTTAGGGACCGCTGAGTCTGGGCGTATGTCTTGACCGCAGCCATGACATCTTCCCACTTCTTAGGCAAACCATCTTTGCCAGAGATATTCATAACCATTTGCTCGTCTTTAACGGCAACAATGAAATGGTTACGTGCCATTTGGTCGGCGACATCGCCTATCTCTAGGCATTCTTTATTGTAACGGACAACGAACGCTTCAAGCGATTCGTTATCCCTACGCCAGATGTTTATGACGTCCATGGAATCACGTTCATGGCGTCGTTGCTGGCTAAAGTGCGCGAGGAACTTTTCTTGCAAGTCCTCGAATGAGGTCAGTGACCCTGGTGGTAAAGAATCGAACCATGCCCTGGCCAGACCTGTTAGGGTCTGTGGGAAAAAATGGCACCAGGTGGGTTCATCCCATCTACCGTTGCACCCGGCGCCGACGAAGATGTTGTTGTGATCATCTGGGTCGGTTGAACCGTTATATTTCCCAATATTTAATGGGAATTTTGTGGTGGTGACATCGGCGTGGGCGATTTCTGGGACGAACTTGGAGTTTTCGGCCGCATATTTCGGCCTGTAGGGTTGGCCGCGGTGATGCTTTGCAGCGCGGAGGTACGTAGTGCGGGGGTGAGTGGGAGGAACGTAGTTGCGTCCTCCCGGTCTGCTGCTGGTGGCATGGGATTCCGCACGGTATGTACCATCGTCCGGATCAGTATAGCCTTGCCCTTCACGGTGGGACTGGGGTCCCAGTCGGCTGTGAATGCCTAGGCCGTGGTGGGCTGTAGACTGTCGCCTAGTTTCGCCATGTGGGCCTAGGCGACTCTGTATATGGCTCCTGTGGCGGGACCCATATGTGGAGTCGTCCTCATCAAGTGTGCGGACGTCGCAGTAAGAGGAACCGCGATCTTCGTGCCTGCTTCTGGAGGCCGAATGTGTTGGGGCCCTGCCTTCGTACTGTAAAGTCCGACCTGCAGGGGTGTGTGGTGCTGGGGTGGGTCCCACAGATACTTGCGCTTCTGCGCAAGCTCTGTTGTATGTTGCAGCCAACATAGCTGCTTGTTGGTCGTACCAGGCATGAAGGTTCATGCCTGTAGGTATCACAGGAGCGTACTGTGATAAATCGTGTCCAAACGTAAGGGATGCGCCCCTTTGCGTTGATGTGCCAATGTGTTCAGCATTTGGGGCTAGGGGAATGGTTCCCGCAGGCCCTTGATTTGCGGGGTTTAGGTTATCCCCGGTGGTGTTGTTTTGACGATCAGACATGATCTTTGGAGAGAAAGGGATGGTTGGAAAAAAGTGCTAAGAGTAGCAGTGGGCGCCAATGATGAAACAATGGTTAACCAGATGGGTTAACTCACTGGTCTCGTCAAGAGGGTTAATCCCTTCTTTCCGAGGATCGCCGGCTGGATCGTCAGGGGGAGGGTTTCCTGCACAAGGAAACAAACCGTGACTCGCAACAAGGAGGATGGGGTAGGGGGTGCTCCTTGTTACCACTCTCCGGCGTGAGAATCAGTAGTTTGCTTGGGAAGCAAAGTGTGATAGTAGTAGTATTGAGAGAGTTCCGAAGTGATACCTCAAACCTGGTTTGGGGTCAGTATTATAGCCGAGGAGTGGAGGAGGGTAATTGAGTAGCTAGCCTGACATCGCACAGCTATTTGCAGGTGTGTCAGACCTGTCGGTTACTGTGGTGATGCCACGTCCTGCTGTGGTGTCAGACTGTTGTATACACGTGGGCCGGTAGGCGACTGTTCCCAGTGCCACTTGCAGTGTGGTGTCAGACCCACTTGCCTTGTAGGCAGGATGCGGTGCCAAGCCGCATCGCTGCTTGCGGTCATTGATGTTGTTCCCGCGTTGGTTGTTCCATCCATGATTTACGCGGGATGCGGTGTTATGCCGCATTGCCTGCTGAGTGACTGTTACTGTTGTCCAGATCCCTTGTCGTGACGAAAATGTTCATAGGATGCGGCGCTGGGCCGCATCGCTATGCGTAACATTAGTTTCCGTCCTTAAGGTAAGTCTTCTCATCACTGGACAGATTGGACCGCTGTGTTCGCGTGTGCCCACGCGGACACAGGTGAGTTTATTGCTGTTGGAGGTTTTTGATGAGGGTAATGGTCACTCGCGGTCATGCTGACGCGAGATCTGGGACCATACCCCTTCAGAGACTAAAGGTGAAAAAAGGCAAACCACAAGGACCATCCGGGCAATTAACTCTTATTTAAATATTTCAGTTTTCTTAATCCTAGATTTTATATAAATACATGGATTAGGATCAAATACAAAGGAAAAATAAATAAGAAGGGTAAGAAGGATTTAGGTGCATTGATCTAAGATTTGGAAGGTTGAGATTAGTTTTAAAGAAAAGAAGATAATGGAATGGTATAAAAGGAATCCTACATTTAATTATTTTCTCTCTCTACATGGAAGGCACACGTCAATTCCCCCATCAATTTAAAACGTCAATAACTTTTTCATATGACATATTTTTTTAAAGTTCACCATAATAATAAGCGGTTTTTTATCTTTAATATGAGTATGATATTGCTATATAAAAATAAAATAAAATAAATTCATTTTTACTGGGTTTTTTCTGCATTGTGTTAAAGGTTCAGATCATTGTGACTTTTAACTGGGTTTTGTTCGTTACGTTTTTACTAGGACTTCGATACATTGTGTTATTATCAAAACTTATAACACAATGTTAATTTGGGTTCAGGTCACTACGTTTTTATCAAAACTTATAACACAATTTATGACACAATAAAGATGGTGTTATATTTTTGTACTCTATATATTGTGTTATAGGTTCGGGTCATTGTGTTTATTCTGCTATCCATTGTGTTTTAATTTGTTGTTCATTATGTATTAGTCTGTTGTCTATTGTGTTTTGGTGTGTTGTCCATTGTGTCTTTTATTTGCTCTCATTAATTGTGTATTTTATCTGTCGTCATCAAATGTGTTTTTAGTCTACTTCCATTGTGTTTTTAGTTTGAGGGTTTGATACTCATTGTGTTTTACGTTATGTTAATTGTGTCTTTTATCTGTTGTCATCGATTGTGTTTTTGGTCCACTTTCCATTGTGTTTTTAGTTTAATACTCATTGTGTTTTACGTTATGTGCATTGTATCTTTTATATGTTGTATTCGATTATGTTTTTAGTCTACTTTCCATTGTGTTTTTAATTTGATACTCATTGTGTTTTATGTTATGTCCATTGTGTAATACGCAACTGAGTTTTCTCATTGTGTTTAACATCATGTCCATTGTGTAATACGCAACTGAGGTTTTTTTTTTTTTTGAAAAATATAACAATATGATACTCATATTAAAGATAAAAAGACGTTCGATTTTATGGTATGATTTTTTTTAAAACAAATGATGTATAAAAAAGTTACAGACGTTTAAAAAATGAGGGGAGGAGGGGGTAGGGGATAGCATGTGAATATTTTTTCCTTTTGTAAGACCATGTGTAGTGGGCAATATTCACCCTTGGGCGTTTTGCGCCATGTGGCAGCCCAATCAGCAATGGGGCATTATTGGGCGTTTTCTAAAATGGGTGTAGTGTGGATGGGGCATTATTGGGCATTATGTTTTGTAGTAAAATAAAATAAAAAAAAATTAAAAAATCTTATTGGCCAAGCAAATGGAAGCTCAAATGTGATTGGCCAACAATCCCCCTATTCGGCTTTTTTCAAACCACGCCAAGGAGCTTTTTTTTTTGCAAGATAACGCCCAATCACGCCCAAGGGAGCGGTGAAGGGGCGTGATTGGGCAATTTAAAAAAAAAAAAAAAAAACGCCCCACTACGCTTGGTCTAAACAAAATTATCTTTCCCACTTGATTTCGCAGACATTTATCACTCTCTAATGGCTTTTTACATTTCTTATTTTAAATCATTTGTATTATAACTCAACCCATAAATATATTACACCTACACTATGTAGGATTTAATCTCACGTACCATTTACCATCAAGATATCCTCTTTGGGACATTTCAATGTTTAATTAACAACAGAATTTAACAAGACAACAACAATGCAACATAATCCAACAACACTGCAATTTAGCATAATTTGATAGTGGCCTACCGGATGAACATAAAACAAAAGGAAAAGACATAAGATATTAACAAGAAAACAACATATGCTAACCTGTTATATCAAGCACTTTTTCATCATCGGTAATACTTTGTTTAATCGGTTCTTGTCCTTCTTTGAATAATCGCCCACAAACGTGTTAATAAATTAATAACATGAAAAAAAAAAACAACAAAAGAAAGTGAAAAGAAAATTCAATGTAGTAACCTACATGGGGAGTATGTAGGGTTGTAAACAAGGCACACCATTCGTGAGCTACTTGAAACCGGCTTGCAAAAAACTCAAGCAAAGTTTAAACTAGCCTGAGTTCGAGCCTAAAAAATAAGCTTGTTTATAGACGAATATGAGCTAGTAGGAGTGTTCTGAATTCGTTTTAAATTCCAAAAATTCGAAATTCAATTAAATTCAATTCGATTATCAAGAATTCGTTTCGATTGTTAAAATTCAAATTCGATTCGAGTCAAGTAAATCAAATACGAATCGAATTCGAATTTATAATTTCAAATTCGATTCGAAATTCGAATAAAGGTTATACATTTTTATTAATTATTTTTATATATAATACATATATAACTTTTATTGGGCTATACTATAAATTATTTTCAAAATTTATCCCTAGTATTAAAATTACTCATTACCAAGCCCACTACATGACCCATAACTAAAACCTAAGTAACAAATCTATCAATATTTCTAACCATAAAAGTAATAACTAGTAATGTGGAGTAGTTATTCCCGACTTCTCGTTTTGAATTTTAGACTTATGATATTTTATTTGGAACTTTTTAATGTGATATCGTGCTTTATGGCTGCTTTAAAATTTATGTTTCATTTTGATAGGTTTTTACATGTTTTAAAAGAATCTGAATCAGATTGAACTTATTCGAATTCCATTCGAATTCAAATTTTTAATCGAATATGAATTGGGTTTTTTATTCGAATACGAATTGGGTTTTTTGTTCAAATACGAATTCGAATCGAATTCGGTAGTTCTTAATCGATTTCGAATTCAAGGGAAAATAAAAATTATTCGAACAATTCGATTCAAGTAATTTGAAAAATCGATATTCGATTCGATAAACACCCATATGAGCTAGTAGACTCGCAAACCTAAACGAACATGCTATATATGTATGTGTATATATTATTTTAAAAATGTTGAATATAGTTGTTTACATAATATTATTATATTTTATACATATTATTTTGAATTCTTGATGAACAGTGTTCACTCAAGAGATAATTAAGAAACAAAACAATTGACAAAAGATTCCACCCATAAATATATATATTAAACTTAAAAAATATCATATAAAAAATAGGTAAAATATATTTCTCTAAGAATTTACAGGTGTGGCTTTATTCGATTTTCATATTATTAAAATTATTTTTTGAATATAAAAAAAACAAACAGATTCAGGTATGACTTTATGAAAAATATCGTTTTATTTTAGATATAGTATTTTTATAATGTAAGCTATATGAGTGTTGATACCGTGATGAAGCAAACCGATTTGGACAAAACAACATAGGTACCGAAATCGGTATTATCGGAACCGATATTGACCAAACATCGGTATTGGTATCGGTAATATCGGAACCAATAAGATACCCGTTATATATGTCGGTAACCCATTTAAGTTTTCTCTAATAACTTGCATTCATTAACTTTTTTACTAGATGAATACGAAGGTGTGTTTACTTTTCCATCGAGAATCCGATGTGTATTTTTATTCACTCCGGTTTCCTTTTGGTATCGTAAGCCATACGAGTGCCGATACCGTAGTGAACTGAACCGATTCCCACCAAACAACATCGGTACCGGTTTCAATATCGTAACTGGCATTGTATTCATTATTATATATTTTTTATTGATGTAAAGCATATATGGATATGGTTCTTGGAATATCACGAAATTATTTTTTGGGTTTTCCATTTCAGTTGCTAGAGCGAGTGTCGATACCACAATGAACTGAACTGATACCGGTCAAACCCCGTCGCGTAGCGCGGGAGAATCCCACTAGTTTATTATTATACATAACACTATAATTAAAATAACTAAATAACTTATTTTTGTTATTTAAAAAAAAATATTGTTAGCTACTTGAGCTCGGCTAGCTAAAAGCTTTAAACTAAGCTTAAACAAGCCCAAGCCAAGTTCTCATAAGTCAATCAGGCCGAGCTCAGCTCGTTTACACCTCTCATAAATAGACACAATACAATAGTAAGAATAATCGCCTTATCAAGGCACAAAATGATGGTCTTGACTCTTGAGTTTCAATTAAATTTTGACAACAAAGGAGTCTAGTGTTCCCTTATCTATATTTTTATGGTTTGCCAATATTGAAGATTGTTGCAAATTCAAATTCAGAGGCCCTTCTCGAGTCTATTCCAAAATCAAAATCAACCTTAAGTTTCTTACAAGTCTTTGATGAACTACATTTCATATGTTTGATGAAATGCTTTAGTTACTATTTAAAATTTCAATTAATGGTGTCATTTGATCTCTTGTTAAACCCCTTTCCCCCTCATTGTTAGTAGAGATAGAAAAGAATCCAAATGGGTTTTGATCATTTATGTTGATTTATTTGTTATTGTCAACAACTCTTTTTAAAACCCATCCCCCCTTTTGATTATCTTTAACGTTGGCGGCTTCTCCAAATAAACTTAACACGTCGCCATAGAAGTCATTTCAAATAATTTTTGTGTGAATGAAATATCTAGGTTGTGGTTTAGATAGTTGTAAGTCGTGTAGGCATACTCTTTGTAATACGATACGATCATCTAATATTGCAAAAGGAGAAATTTTCATTAAAATGCCAAAGTAACAAATTACAAACAAGTGGCAGGTAAACGGCAACAAGCTGCGCCGTAACCCCCTTTTGAATTGCAAAACCAATCCTGTTAAAGACGAAACGACCCTTAAAGGTTGAGAGATTACTATTCACAACCCGTTGAACCCTGTTTAGGAATTCCACAGCCTCTGGGGCTAGGGAACCAAATGTATCAAAAGCGAATGGGATAAACACATGTTGATTCTCTAAACAAGCCTTCTCATGTTTAGCGACCTTGCTTGATTGCGCCTTCAACGCAGCCTGGCCAGCAACAAACCCATTATCCCTGAGCCCAACAAGAGGGAACACTCCTGTAAGGTCCACACAAGCGTGTTTTCCCCTGGCCCACCCAAACACAAGAATATCAGCTGGTCGAAGAGTAGACCTCCCATCGAGTGGATCTGTCAGAAAGTTCACCGGAGCCTCCTTTTTTGCTGAAATCCCTGCCCGCTTTAAAATATCAAACAGAATATCTCTTACCAAATCATGCCTGTATTTAAAACCAGGCAACTCCTTACAATGAATCGCATGCTCGCCAAAAGTATCTAAACAAACCTTGCGGCAAACTGGGCAGGGCTCAACAACCGGAAACAGAGGGATCATTAGCCGGTACTTAAGGATTGCCCGGTATTCCACTGCCGACATGTGTTGGCCTAGTCCTTCAATGGGGATGACTGTCAGAAAATCTTGAGCATGAGGAGCCCGGAGACAATCGAACACGGCTTTCTGACGAGGGGATAGACTAAACTTCTCTCCCAAACTCTGGACAGTTCTACTAAATAGGGCACTCGCCAAAGCATTCTGGGCTTTAGGGGGGCGGTGTCCTTATTAGAGAAACCGCCAATATCGAAATCCGGAAGGGACATGTGCATGCAATCCAAAGCACACACATAATCAGAATCTAACCCGGCAATACCACAGTCCCGAAGAATGTGGTCCTGCAAACTCCAAGATTGCGCCCTCGATGCCACGAAAGCATACGTCGATACATCCTCAGCCGAACATAAACCCAAACCCCCAAAACGGGTCGGAATGGATGCAAGCCTCCATTGAAGATCCCCAAAAAACGGACCCCCACAAACCACAATATCCTCAATAGCTCTCCGAAGGCCTTTGTCAAAAACCGAAACAGCCTCCCCAACAAACGTGGGTTGGCACGTTCTGAGGCCGAACAACAACTTAGCAACACCCATGCAAGAGCGCAGCAAGAGAAGCTCGCATTGAGGGTCCCGCAGATGTGGAAGATAGCTCATCAGATCCACTGCACAAGATGCCCTTTTCACGGCCAACCTACTAATAAAACCCGCATCCCGACTAACAGCGCCCCCGAGGAGTTTGACACCCGACACCGGCCTTCCAATCCCACTAGGAAACAAACCCTTTTGCGCCTTAACTCCATTGCACGATGGCCAAAAAACTTCTGTTTTCTTGACGTTAAGTTGAAGCCCCAAACAAGGCCCCTTAGTCCTGATGATTTCTAAAGCTTTAGCCACCTCTTTAGCATCTCCTATAATCGTACCATCATCTAAGTACCAAGCATGAAAGAGTAACTTGCATCTATCTCGAATCTGATGAATGAGGGGATGCAAAACTAAGGCAAAGAGAAGAGGCCCCAAGGGGTCTCCCTGCTGAACCCAGTGGTAGACCAAATATGATCGTCTCCGACATATAATCTGGCCGGCTGTCCATATAGAAAATCCACCCATAAGGAAATGGACGGGCATCGGGTCCGAACTTCTGACAAAAGGGCGGTTCTATCCACCAGGTTGAAAGCATTAGAGAAATCAACAGTAATCATGGCCAACGACCCATCCGAGTGGAACACGTTTAAGAACTTGTTCGCACTATGGAGCACAACCTCAGCCCCGCTAGGAATACCCACCCCAAATTGAAAATCACCGAGATATTTAGCCATCTCCTTCCCGACCCCCCTCATAGCCGCCTTAGAAACTAACCTCCTCCAAATTGCGCCCACGGCAATAGGCCTAATCCCGTTGTCCGGTTTTAGTAAGGGCGTGAGGGGTGCAGAAGCAACAAACTCCGCCAAGACCCTAGGGCACCTCCCACCCAAGCACAAGTTAACCACCTCAGAAATAGCCTTAAGCAGCCCGCAAGCGATCACTGACCCCTCTCCACAAAGAGCATCCAAAATGTGTTGTGCCCTCAACCCATACCTCCCACAAGAGGTCCCTTTGGGGAAAGATTTAATGCACCCAAGAACGTTATCAACATCCACAATAAGGGGTTGCTCCGATAGTAAGGACCTAGGCATAATCGGAGGAGGTAGGACATGATGTTTAGCCACCAACGCTTTCATATTATTCTCACCAAGAGGTGCAACCCCCGAAGAACATAAAACTTTCACCGCCGCAGTGAAATGACCATCTGCAACTTTTCGTAAACATTGCTTAACGTTGGTGCCCACCCTTGAATTATTAGACCCATGGGGAGGCTCATTAGGGCGCGTAACCACCTCTGATGGTTCGGCAAAAAGTGATAGGATGAGTTCAGCAAAACCATCCCCATTGCCCCACGCTGTCAGGGCCCGCTGGATACTAAGACATTGTAAGGACTTCCTGTTCCCCGACCTGCGCTCCTGACGGTTAGAAGGCCTGAAAATCCGCAACGTGCAACGTGGCAACAACAAAAGTCTCACCCACGCCTCAACAGACTCTGGCATAGCCACCACCTTGCACAAAGATGCCGTTAAAGCTTGGGAAAAGGCCATTCGACAACTATGAGGGATGCTCTTAACTGTTTTGATGGGAAGAGAGAAGACACGATCAAGCAGACTCACGTCCACCCCATACCTCCAAAAGAAACAATCTCCTTTCCAACATGTGACGTATGAATCCCCACCATAAACTCCTCTACATTTCCCTTAACCAACTTGAACCGTGACACCCCATCTGCATGGTGGCACCCCCGACTGAGAGCATGTAATCACATGTTGATACATATATGTGGACGCGACTCGACTTGACGCGACTTGGTTCGGTTCGACCCGTTTAGGTTCGGCTCAAGCCCGACGCCACGACATTCCTCCGTCGTGCGTCCCAGAGTTCGTCACGCGAAGCACGGAAAGCCGAGAACCGTTCCCGCTTGACACATCATCATGACATCATCATGATGATGTCATGATGATGTCACTTATGTTGACTAATCTACAACCTGCATATTGAATTATCATAATTCACGTGCATGGAATTTATGGTTGGGCCAATCATATTGTTTACAACTCATGGGCTGAAACCTTTTAAGCCCAAGCCCATGATTGACGTAACAAGAATTATGTCGACGAAACACTTCAGTTTCGTCGACCAAGACCAGTTTCGTCGCTGTTTCGTCGAGCAATGATGTGATTCGTCAAATGTAATTGTGATTCGCCAAGTGTGGTTTGTTTCGTTGTGTCTGTGTATATAAATAGAAGGTTATCCTTCTGTTTCGAAGTGAGAACACATAGAGAACACAGAGAGCACACACAGAGCAAAAAACACACACACACATGAGAGTTTGAGAGAGTTTGCAGAATAGATTTGTAAACCTTGTGCTTGTAACCGAACCTTTCATTCGTATTAATACAGTGGTGTTAAACGGTGAACTTTGTGTGTCGTGTATTTTTCGTGTTCTATCTCGGTTTGCATCTCCGGTTGGATTCCGCACAACCGGGTGTGTTTGACAACAAGGATTAGGCGACTAGATCCTCCCCTAGCCGGACCTACAAGTGGTATCAGAGCCATGGTGCCCGATTTAGTAAATCTAACCGTTTACTAAGTCACATGTGCTCTAGATCTGTGATTTTTGTGCGTTTTTGTTCAAGATGTAAAAATGGCGAAAATGAGAAAAACTCAGATCTGGACCCGAATATTCAGATCTGTGCTAAAACGAGTGTTGGGTTTTATGTTTTTCTCCTAAATATTCAAGTAATCATCATCAAAAATTGAATACAAAGCGTTTCATCAAATCTGCAAATTTACACAGTCGCTGTGTTCTTGATGTTCTTGGTATCTTCATACTTCGAAAGGTCAAACAGTTCCTCGAAGGGTCAAGTAGCTCCTCGAAGGGTCATCCTTCTTTTTCGATGGATCAAACTGTTTTTCGAAAGATCATCTATCCGTTTCGAAGGGTCACCTGAACAGAATCAAGGATCACCTTTACCCCTCAACAACCTCGAAGGATCATCACAATCCCCAACAACCTCGAAAGATCAAACATATTTCGAAGGGACATCAACAACTTCGAAAGATCAGATCTGATATGTTCGAAAGATAGCAACTGATGTTTGTGAAATCCAGATCTGACATGTGCTCGAAAGATCTGTGAATCATCTTTCGAGACCGGTTTGGTGTTTGTCTTTCGTTTGATCTCGAATGAATGATCCTTCCATAAGTTGATCCTTCGTCAATCATCTTTCGTTTGTTGATGTCGGCTGATGTGTGGCTCTTGTCAGCTGAGATTATTGTCAATAAATGAGAGAAGATGAGGTTGGTGGCTGCTTGTTGTTTATCGAAGAAAGAGAAGAAAACGAAGACAGTGTTATGTAGCGGCTGGGGAAAAGGGGAATTAGTAGGGTTTTGGATTTTTAGATGTGTATTGAGGAGAGAGATTGTGATTTTTCATTTGGGGCCCATCATTTAATCAGTTTCCATAGTGGGCCACTAATTTGTGAAATCATTTTCTTTGTTGGGCTTTAAACTTAAGTCATCGTAGACTTAAGTATTAGTGGGGCATTTTACTCTTTTATTTTTAAATCTTGTGCCCACTAATTGTTAAAGAATGGTTGTTGGTTTGGACCCGTCTTTATTCGTGAGTTGCATAGTTGGGTTGAGGTTTGGTGAAGTTGATTTGAATCGCGCTCCTAATATCAAGGTCAAAATTCGTATGGGTTTTGGGAGCACACGGGATGATGCGGCATGATGAAAACAAGAGATGATGAAAACTTGATGGTTTGAAAAATGTGGGGTAGTCACGGTTACCGATGCAAATGTCAAAAATGGTGACGCGACTATTATGGGCCAAAAACGAGAACGGTATGTTCACTTCCGCACGTCGATAGTTTATGATTGTTATTGGTTATTCGAAAATGTTCGAAAGCATTTTGTTATTTGTCATATTCTCGCATTTGAAGACGAACGTATGAACCTTGAACGCCAACACCGGTCCTAACGAGTTCACAAAGTCTTTGGAGGGATACAAGTCGGATCCGATGGGGTACTAGGCGATATTGCTTTATCAACTAGAATATGCAACGAAGAAATCCTTTTTGTTTATTGTCATATTCTCGCATTTGGTAACGAATGAATGAACCTAGAATGTCAACACCGGTCCTAACGAGTTCACAAAGTCTTTGGAGGGATACAAGTCGGATCCTACGGGGTACTAGGGGACGTTCTTATTCAACTAGCTTATGCAAAGAAGAAATTCGTTTTCGTGATTTTTCGAAAAACCAAGAACATTCAACGGAGATTGATGACAGTTCCGCTTAGTGGAGGGAATTGGTGAACATTTGACGACAGTTTCTTTGAAGTGGAGAGAATCTGTTAAGGTTTAGAGATTTTACCAAAGAAATGGGGGGATAAAAATGTTGAATTTCTTCGGTAAATTTCTAAACGCAATCACAGGTGGTAGAGTTTGTGATTTTCTGGTGATACAAACGGTTCGGCGTGGAATGTTTTGCACATACACATATTTGAGGATTTTAATTAATTCTCCAGCCAGCGTGAAGGGTTTTGCACGGAAAAATACAGGTTTCTGAAGTCTACAGTAGTTACAAAAGCGCTGTTCACTGAAGACCTGGGGAATCTTAATGAAAGCTGATAGTTCAAGGCTGAAGACCTGCAGGATTCGGTTTTGGGTTTGATGTTTCTTTGGGATTTTACAGGGATCTGGGGGTAACTCAATTCGTTGAGTTTGCAAACGATGTACTTGGTCTAGCTGACTTCCTGAGTACTGATGCTGAAGATCCGTAGTGCATTACGTGGTCAACTTCACAAAGGCGAGACAATGAGATCTGGATGTAGTTCAACTAAGCATGCTGGTTGAGCTTGCAAGGGATACACTTGGTCTAGCTGACTTTCCTGAGTGTTGATGCTGAAGATTAAAGTGCATTACTTGGTCGATTCCACAAAGACGGTTTACAGAAGACAGTTCACCAGAAATCTCTATCAATGTAGTATGCTTGAATGAAATGAAGTTCTTATGACAAGATCAAGACTTGATGCAGTTCTTAAAGATTGGAACCCTTATCAAATGCCGGTTGGAGTATTGGAAGATCAGCGGAAGATCGGTCAATTGAGGAAATTGCACAACACCCAACACGGATACGCGTACTTTAAGGGGGAAATATTTTACAAGGAGCGTCAAGATACTACTTACCTGGATCATCGGTCAAGGGGGAATTTGTTAACACAGAGAAGATGAATACTTGACTGAAGATCGATTGCAGTTGCATTTTCAGCATTCGACAACAACGGACAAGGGGGAATTTGTTGATGCAGATTTTGTGTCCGATGCTTGTCGAATAGATTAGTTTTATTTTACGCTGAATTTGTAATAGTTAGTGAAACGGTCTATCGAACGTGTATAGACCCGCTCGTTTGAAGTGGTCAAACGAGAGGGTTATTCGGTTGACCGTGTGGGTTTTGCTAGACAAACAGTTAGATTATGGTTGTATAATGTTTGGTGTCGAAGGATAAGGCATCGAAGGATTGTGTATATCCTTCGATGAGCTCGAAAGATATCCATCGATAGATGAAGATGGACCTCGAAGGATATGTCATCCTTCGAGGTATATGTGTATCTTTCGATAGCTGGATGATCGACAGATGATCTATCGATCAATCAGTTAGATCCTTCGACCATACAACCTGTGTTGGGTATAAATACCAACACTTTGTCATTTGCAAGACCAAGAGAGTGAGAGGAGGTTTGAGACCTCACCCGGGGAGAGATCACCACTTGATCTCTCCCGGAATGTATACTCCTTTGGTATTAGTTCGGTTATCATGTAATCGGGCCGACTTGTAACGTTTTACTACCGGATTAATACAAAGTTGTTTGTTTATCATTGCTTATCTCTTCCGTCTTTGAACATAATCACAAGAATCACGGTTTCGGTCCCCAAACCCGGTCCTACAATTGATCCAGAAACAAACACTGCTCGCTATCGTTTGGTGTATGATCCTCCAAAAGTGATGAAGAAGATACCTTTGATGAAAATGAAGATTGACTTTCTAGGAAACTTTCGTTGCTGGGTCTATGATGCGGATACTGGAGAAGCCGTGATCCTATTCAGAGATAGTCAGGAGAACTTTAGAATAATAGATCCGATGTGGATTACTAACATGTCCAGATCGGATATTATTGTTCTGAAGGATCATGAGATAAACTACTTGGTGCGGGATCGAGATCAAGCAATGAAGTTTCAGAAGATGGCCCGGTACTGTTTCAATCTACTGATTAATGCGGGAAGTACATGGTCATCACATCATTTGACAGTTGAAAGGACGTCCGAGACTTAAAGACACGAAGATCGAGACAAAGCTACAGCCAAGGGGGAGTTTGTTGGTGCACTTGTGTCTGTACTTTGTCTGTATTTTGTAATGTATAAAACGATGTCTTTTGTCTGTCATGTTTACGTCTTTTGTTGTGATGTATATGTGTTTGAATGTAAGTTTGACCAAGTCAACCATCCTCCTGGTTTGACTTGGCCAAACAGTCAACACTATGTATGTAAGTTGTATGCTTCGAAGGATGTCATCGAAGGATGGTTTGTATCCTTCGATGACATCGAAAGACAACCTTCGATGGATACATATGGACCTCGAAGGATATATCATCCTTCGAGGTATGTATGGATCCTTCGGTAGATTTCTGGTCGATAGATGATCCTTCGACCAGACTACCCTATCCTTCGAGCATGTTATCTGTTATGAGTATATATATCCCATACATGGTTCAGTTCACAGTTAGTCTTGAAAGTTCTTTGGATAGTGCATGTGAGTGAACCAAGTCTTGTAGAGAGCATTTCAGTTTGGTCAAGGGCTGTAACCGTGTCCACTGAAATACAAGAGAAAACTTTGATATATTGCGTGTCTACTCTTTCTCTTTGTAACTTGTGCTTTCATCTAAACTATCGGTTTGCATTCTAGCTTGGATTCCGCACTTGCTAGAGTGTTAAACATAACAAGGATAAGGTTCAACCTCAACCTCCGAGGGACCTACAAGTGGTATCAGAGCCTTGGCTCTTCTCCTTGTTAAAACCGAGGTGTTCTTGGTGGTTTTCGGGTTGTTTTTCGGGTCTTTGGAGTTTATCATTTTCTGAAAATTCTGTCTAAAATCTCGAAAATCATCATGTTTTGCTGAAAGTTCTTATAAAAACCTTGTTGTTTATCATTTTCACATGTTAAAAGTGGGTTTTTAGTGAAGTTTTAAGCAAAAATTGTGTTTCGGAAATTTACGGTTCACCGGAAAATTCATAAATTTCTGGGTTGTTCTTCATATCTTCATCAAATATTCAAAGTGTTCTTTAGTGTGTTTACTTTTTAATCCTTTGAGATTTGAATATTCAAGTGTTTGTGTATTGAAAATTGTGTTTGGATTAAAATATTGTTCATCATCATTTGGTTGGTAATTTGAAACTTGTGTAGCCGAAAGTGAGTATACTTTGTGTCAGGAAGATAAAGTCAAATATATCAACTTTTTCACCAACCCAGTTACCTTTTTGATGAAACAAAACATCAACGAAACAAAAGCCTATTTCGTCATTATCCTTGGGCTTTGAATTGTTGGGCTCGTTTCTGTTTCGTCAAGCCCAGAAGGCCCCCTTTGTTTCGTCAAATTTGAAGGCCCACAAGACCTTCTGTTTCGTCAAGATTTTTATTTCGCCAAAAGTGTTTACAAAAATTCAGTTTCGTCAACTTTCTGTTTCGTCAAACATTAGAAAATTCTGTTTCGTAGCCAAATCTGTTTCGTCGTGAAAGTTGTAATTTTTAAACAGAAGGTTTGCACTAGTTGTTTAACTGTTTGTTTCAAGTGTGTTAATCAGGTTGTTATCATTCGAGATTTTAACATAGTTTGTGAAAATTAATTTTTTTTAAAATCAATTTTCACTTAATATATTAATTTTTATAAAATGGGAACAAACGGTGAGTGGTGGACTCAATTAACTTCGACTCCACAATCATCAGCTAAACAACCTGAGCCAGAGTTCGACAAAACTGCATTCTTGCGAGCACTTGCCACACCTCAACCCAAATTTGATCCGACTGCCTATTTTTGGAAACCACCTCAAGCCCAACCTCAACAAGGCAACCAAAATCCTTTCATAAATCAAACAAGTACATCCACGTCCAACTCAAATAAAGCCGATGATGGGTGTGACTGGTCTGTACAATGTGGAGGTGGAAATCAAGGAGGAACTGCGTTTTATGCTGAAATTGTCAAGAATGTCAATGATGGTGAATCTTCAGGAAAAGATGACAGTTCAGGATGTAGTGGCACTGATGAAGATAGCTCAGGTGTGAGTGATTACAGTTCAGAATCGGACGTCAAGGAGGGAATGGATTCTGAAGCTGATAGTTTATCGAATGGTGCCAAGGAGATGAAATGTCAAAATTCTGACTTGGTCAAGAAAGCTGATGCTACATCAAAAGAAATGGAGAAGATTCTCACGGAAGATGGATCTTTCTCTTCTCAGACTGGCTTTAAGGCTAATGTCGACAGTTCATCAAGTCAGGTATGTGTCGATGAACCCACTGTAGTTAGTTGTGAAAATTGTGATAGTTTAAAGGTTAAATATGCAGAAAAGGAAAGTCAGTTTGAAATCACACACAAACACAATCAACAATTGATTGTAGATCTTGCTAAAGCAACTGAAGCTAACGTGTTTTTAACCAGAAATGAAAAGGAATTTAAAACAACAATTGCGTCATTAAGACATGATGTTTCAGAATTACAAAAGGCTGTTTTGAGAAAACAACATGCTAACAATGATTTAATTGACACAATTGAAAAGCAAATGGTAGAGTTAGCAACAGCTAGATGTGAATGTGAGACAATTAAGCAGAAATTGGAAAGCTATTCCAATTCCCGCTATGTTTTGGATCACATTATTGACGTTCAAAAGAAAAAGGGGGATAGGAAGTGTAATGGATTTAAATCATGTCCTCCCCCAATGAATCACAATTACTCCAAATTGCCTGATGACGAGGATATGCCCCGTTTTGAACCTACTGTGCCACTCAATCTAGATGACTTTGCAGCAGGCCTCGGGTTCACAACTGGTACATCATCCTCGGGTCAATCAGAATCTGAATCTGAGAATGTGACAGATTCATCGTGTGTTAAGGAACAGAGTCCTCCCATTGTTGAGGATGCTGATTCTTCGGATGATGAATCTGAAGTAATTGTGAACCAACAGTCTAACTCGGTTACAACAGATATTCCAATCGAGAATCACATCTTGTGTGATCCACCAGTGGAACCGAGTAAGACTGAAATGTCAAAACCAATGGAGTCCCTTATATCTATCAGTGAAGGGAATAACTTGTTGTACACGCTCAAAGGAGATGACAAAATCTACTCTAACAAAGATTTTCCAATTAAAAATGTAAATCAAGATTTAATTGAGCAAATTTTTGAAGGTTGTATTGATAAGTTTTTGGGAAACAAAAGTGGCAAAGTCACCGTCACTCAATGTGATCCAATTCCGTGTGAACAAGTTAGAAAACAATACGGAAACCAAAAACAACCAATTGAGCGAAAACAACAAGTGAACTCCGGAAAAGGTAAGGTACAGGGAAAGAAAGCTCAGAACAAGAATGTTCAAGCGCCTAAAGTTCAACAGCAAAAGGTGCAAAACAAAAGAGCTCCTGTTAAGAAAAGAGAACAGAAAGTGAACTTTGTTGGATCCAAGGGTACAGATAAACTTGAAACATTTCAGGATAAATCTAACGTTGATTTTGTAAAACAAGTTAGAATTTTAAAACGAAATGATCAGAATAATTACACCCAACACACAAAAGGATGTGATTTAGGTCCAAGCACGTCTAGATCACAAAGTTCATTGTCTGGTTCTCCGTCTGGCCATCAACATGTTTCTCCGAGGTTTGTAGAGCGGAGAATGTGTTTTGAGTGTGGCACAATTGGGCATATTGTAAGATACTGCCCATACCTGCAAAAGTTGAAGGCTTCCCAAGAAACCAATTACCAAAAACGATCAGTTTCCCCGAAACAAGACCCACGTGTCTTGAAAGAAAGGGAAAAGAAGTTAAAACAAAAGAATCAAAAGGTAATTGAAAAGGCCTTAAAGTCAGAGGTCAAAGAAGAAAAACCTGTTCAAGCAAAATCTACAACGGTAAAACCAGTAAATGCAAAAACAATTAATACAAATACTGGTAAAACAGCTTGGAAGCAAAAACAGGTAATTCAATCAGGGGGAGCACCACAAGTTCTGTTTCCTAATCATCAGGAGATTGAGATTACTTTCCTTGATGATCAAGGACGACCCAAGTCCACAAAGGCTTGGGTCCCCCTCTCCGTCTAATCTTTGAATGAGTGTGTAGGATATTCCAGGAGGAACTTTCGATAGTCGTAAGATTGTTGATAGTGGAGTGTCCATGCACAAAATAGGCGACAGAAGAAATTGTTGCCTTTGATGGAGAGAAAAAGAAAAGAAGACAGAGATGTCTGTTGAAAGAGTTTGAAAAGCTTCGACAAAAATGCAAAGCCTTTTACAATCAAGCTTTGATCGGGTCCCCAGGATAGATTCAATCAAAATGTACGCACCTGCAGCACGTCTGAAGTTCATATTCAACAAGATGAACGTGCAGTGTACATTTCTTCGCGGTGTGATTGAAGAAAATGTGTTTGTTGAACAAACTACACCGGGTGTGCGGATGCCTTAGCGTGGATTGAACAACCGCACCCTACTTCTGAAAGAGAAAGACAAAGACCTTCGCTGGTGCGATGTGGAAGACCAGCCGGACCCAAAGGTTTATGATCTTGTTGCTGTCAAGAGACTTCTCAGTAGCTGCAAAGAATCGACTTTGAAATCCACACCGGGTGGATATCCAGTTTGGGAGAGTACTCAGATTCCTTGCAATGCAAGAAGCAGTTGCAGGATACGGTTTTAAATTTCTAATCTCTCCTTTACTTGTCGTTATTTAAGCTGCTTTGTGAATTGTTATCCTCTCGTAGCACTCTTTGGCCAGACAATGACGTCATGGCCCGCACTGCAAACCGACATGCCAACTGATTTTTCCAAAATTCGATAAATCTTTTCAGATTAAAAATTAATTTTGGTAAACGGCATTGAGGTAAAACATGAGTTAACCAACATCGGAAAGTCATTTTTGTAAATACCTTTGTGTTTTTAAATTTTATCTTAGTTTGTTGATTTTAGGGGGAGTAAATCCAAAATTTGAAAATCCAAAAACATCGAAAAATTTCAAAAGCACAAAAAAAATAGAAAATCAAAAATGAGTTTCCTGGCGAGAAAAAGAGAAAATGATAGTACATCAGTGGTCTGTCTGAACCTCTTTAAACCTTAAATGAAAAAAACGATAAGCAGCTCTATATAAGATGTATCGGTAGGCTCACAATCATTTTAAAGTGTGCAGGGTGATATAAATCTTAAATCGACTGAAGACTAGGTGGGAACCATTCATTGGCATATGGTCTTAGTACCGAAATTTCGTTTGAGAGATTGCCGAGGTTCTGAGATATTCGGTCTTTATGCTGCTTATCATCTGGGTATCATGGTTGTATCTTTTACCGAAGAATAACGGGGACGCAAGTCTAGATCTTCCATGATACCATACATACGTGTACATATTGCATTCGACCTCAATAAGTGATCAACAATCACATGTCCAAACAAATAAGTGATAATATATCACATCTTTCCGGGAGTCAAGTTCGTCTCTCTGCTGTACGAAAGTACTGACCTGTTCACGGACTTGCTCCTGTGCCCTCATGCATCGAAAATCAAGTTCCTCATCAATAAGTGATTCTATCACATAGGGCTTGTTTTCATTCAAAATAAGTGAGAATCTCACATCATATACGGTCAAACAGATGATAATCGGTATACTCACCGGTAAGATGAACCCTCGTGCATACCTTGATACGGGAATGTGTCGTGATGTGGATGAACACCGGTCGGTAAGTACAAATCATACCTTAACGTATCCCCTCGCCATGATTACAAATGATAAGTTGAGTTTATGTGGACAACAATACCGATAATCGTTATAGGATGCTTATCTTAATGTTAACTAAAAGAACAACTAGAGCGTTTTGGCATGACCGTACACTGATATGATTCTCTTACCCTCGAAACTCGCAAAAAGAATGTCTGTAGATATTTATTTACTAATTTTCAGTTTATGCATCTTTGTATATTTTTTATTTATTGTTTTCCGTCTTTACGTTTGAAAAATGAAAAATTCCAAAAAGATTTTAGGTGTGTTTTAATATAAACTTTATAAAATCCAAAAAGATTTTGCTTCTAGTTTATTTTTGATTGACTGATGTTGGAACTCGAGTCTATCCTACCCAAAATCCTGATCGTAAGCCGGAAAACAATTGCATCTTCATAAACTGTCGAAGTTAACAAGTTTTGAAAGTTAAAGGACTAACATTGAATATTTTTCTAAACTTTCAAACTGTTGTCGGTCGGTGTTTGATTGAGATTTGATCTCATATGTGTCATTTGTTTAAATGTTAACTATATTCCAAGCGGTTGTTCTCATTATGCGTTTAGCTTTCTTGCATGTGCAGATGCTAAAGGCGATGAGAACATGTTCGATGACAAGCTTTGGAATGAAGACACGACGTGGAGGCACTCAAAGGATAAAATGATCGAGTTGCCGCTAACCCATCATCAACACCACAAGGATCTCAAGCTATAAAGATCAAGTCTTTCACGAGCATAACTCAAGGGGGAGCTTATGTTAAGGGGGAGTTTGTCAACACACTTCCTACATGAAACGGGGAGTTTGTTGATACACTTTCTGCTTTCAAGACGTGAAGACTTTGAAGATCCTCCGACATAGAAGACATGAAAGGCGAATCTCGCGAGTAGCGTCCAAGGGGGAGTTTGTTGATACATATATGTGGACGCGACTCGACTTGACGCGACTTGGTTCGGTTCGACCCGTTTAGGTTCGGCTCAAGCCCGACGCCACGACATTCCTCCGTCGTGCGTCCCAGAGTTCGTCACGCGAAGCACGGAAAGCCGAGAACCGTTCCCGCTTGACACATCATCATGACATCATCATGATGATGTCATGATGATGTCACTTATGTTGACTAATCTACAACCTGCATATTGAATTATCATAATTCACGTGCATGGAATTTATGGTTGGGCCAATCATATTGTTTACAACTCATGGGCTGAAACCTTTTAAGCCCAAGCCCATGATTGACGTAACAAGAATTATGTCGACGAAACACTTCAGTTTCGTCGACCAAGACCAGTTTCGTCGCTGTTTCGTCGAGCAATGATGTGATTCGTCAAATGTAATTGTGATTCGCCAAGTGTGGTTTGTTTCGTTGTGTCTGTGTATATAAATAGAAGGTTATCCTTCTGTTTCGAAGTGAGAACACATAGAGAACACAGAGAGCACACACAGAGCAAAAAACACACACACACATGAGAGTTTGAGAGAGTTTGCAGAATAGATTTGTAAACCTTGTGCTTGTAACCGAACCTTTCATTCGTATTAATACAGTGGTGTTAAACGGTGAACTTTGTGTGTCGTGTATTTTTCGTGTTCTATCTCGGTTTGCATCTCCGGTTGGATTCCGCACAACCGGGTGTGTTTGACAACAAGGATTAGGCGACTAGATCCTCCCCTAGCCGGACCTACATCACATACACTCCCCACATAACCATTGGCCAGAGACCTTAAGAGCCTCACCAACCGAAACAAACAAATCCCTATCCGCAGCTACGGCATCCCGCATGGCCCACTTCTTGTCATCTGAAGACAAATGAAGCCGCTTGATATGGGCCACCAACCTCGGGAACCCCTTAGCCCCTGCTTGTCCATCAGGGCAACAATGGAAGCTTTTAAAAGGGCACAACCAGACACCCCTTGAGGAACCAACAACCCCCTCCTCGGATGGAGCCCCACAAACAGTCAAAGCCCCAGACAAAACCCCCACTCCAGACCCGGGCATCAACAATTCAAAATACAAACGAAGTTTAAGGAAAATTCGCTCTGAGCTTGGGAAATAAATAACGAAAAGTAATGGGTTAGCGGGGGCAACGACAAGTTGCCCCACCTCCCTTTAAGGTACACCACACTCAATCCATTGCGGGCTTTCGAAACAGAAACAAAATGAGTCCTAATCTATTTTCGGTGTTCCAAATCTGACATCTACACCTTTATCACATCTAAAACCCCAACGGAAACTATTTGAAACAGCTGATTATTCAATCAGACATTCAGCGTAAAACAAATGGTTTTTCTTCTCGACATTTCATCGAACACCTGGCGTGCAACTTACAATAACTAGCTTCTCAATGAATATTAAACCAATGAGAATCGTAGTGTTGTGTAGAAGAAACAAGTGAAGGTGGAGTAATGAGCAGGAGAGTGATTTTAAAGAATTACAAAAGTGATTTTATCGAATAATAAAGGCAAACAGTAAAGATCTAAAGAAATAATTGAAAACCTGTAGAGAGGTGGATTTGAAAAAGTGAAACAGAAATATGAATCTGAAAGAGAATGAAGGGATCAAGATTGGTTACCTTCGACAAGAATGATGTGATGTATAATTTATATTTGTGTGTTTTATGGTGACGTAGATTTGTTCTAATATTATTTTTTCACGATATTGTTGTTGTACGTATCAGGATGAGTAAATATCAGAGTATTACCAATGGTTGAATAAGGGTTATTAGATTTTATCACTCTCAACTATTGACTATTGGCGCCGCCACCCCTAACTATCACTTTGACGCCTGTCACCCCCAACTTAACACTTAGTGTGTTCTGTCACCACGTCGTTAACTGATCACTAATTTTTGATCCTGTTACTACACTTTTTGAGGTGTCATAAGTATCTTGGGAAGGTTTTAAGGATCATAGGACGCCCCCAAAAGTATAGTAACAGGATCAAAAGTTAGTGATCTAGTGACAGAATACACTAAGTGTTAAGTTGGGGGTGGCGGACGTCAAAGTGATAGTTGGGGGTGACAGCGGCCAATAACCAATAATTAAGGGTGATAAAATCCAATAACCCGTTGAATAAATACATATTATGTTGAATACACTATAATTATGATGCACTATATTTTTGGGCTGATAAAGCCCTAGAAAATCTGTTTTATGCTGATCACATAAAATGCAGAATCTTCTAGACAAGTTGTTCAACCTCTGGTGGAAATTAGAACAGTGTCTTGGAGAAAGAACAGCATGTTGCTATGGGTGCATTAGTTGTTCAACCATTCGTGGAAATTTCATCAATTTGTTCACTAGTCTTAAAATGGGATGCTAATAATGCTATTGTGTAGTATATACGAATGCATCCGTGACCTAAAGGTCTCGTGGTACCTACCTACCCCCCCCCCCCCCCCCCGTGTGCCCATACATGGGTTTAATTTGTTCACTAGTCTTAGGGGGTGGGGTGGTCACTAGTGATAGAGTTCCATCACTAACAATATCCAATCAAGTTCTGCCATGTCAGCAACCATTTTTTCATCACTCACAACCTTTTTTAGTGGCAATGGTCATCACTCACCACCACACCCAACAATTTCCCCCCAACCAACAATTCCTCTCACAAAATCTGGCCATCACGCGTTATACTTTTGCAGCATTTCCACGCGTTATAAACTTATGGTTGCGGTGGGAGTATTTTGTTTATCACTCGTTGAAAATGCCATCACGGAAGTTCAATGGGACCACCCCCAGTGGCCTTAAGATGGGTTTAATTTTCAAACTTGTATGGGCCGAATGTAGTCTTTAGAAGAGGACCCAAGTCCATAGCCACGAGACCACCATTTAACGATCAACTCAGTGTCGTGTATAGCCAAATATACAAATATGCTAACTAAATAAACGTAGACAGATGGAGTTTATAGAGAAATGGTCTACATAGAATAGAAGAAAAGAAATGAAGATAAACTAAAGAAGTGATGAAAATTTTTTATTTAATATGGAGACTTGTTTAGATACGAAGTGTCATTTGAGCAGAGTTAGGTCCAGTGGACTTATCCAAGCCTAAGCCCAAGCCCAAGCATTAAGCCTTACACGTGCACACCGGTCCTCAAACTAAAGTATATTTTCTCTTTTCTTTGACGAAAGTAAGTTCGTTTACCAGTAAAATAGTGAGGGTATGTGGCTAGAAAATGAACTGGTAATCTTTTGATGTTTGGTCACATATAGAGATGGACAAATCGGGTTTTTTTCCCTAACCGGTTCAGGTTATAAACTGAAAAGGGTTGGTTAAATTTGGTCAAAGTCAACTCGTAGCCAAACCAATTCGGGTTATAAACTGGTTTAAGTGGAAATTTACTCGGACCTGTCCAAATTGATTTGGTTCGGGCTCGAATCGGGTTTGTTTTTTAAAATTTTCACAGTGGTCACAAACTGGTAGGCCGGACCAGGCTCATATCGGTTTGGGCTAAACCGGTTTTTTCACGGCATTGGGTTGGGTTGGTTATAAACTGGTATGGAAATTCAAACCAGGCTTTTTTTCCAGCTCAGCTTGCTGATTGTGTAAGTTTCGACATGTGTGATTTTATTGATGTTTCTTTTAGTATTATATGTTTGACTCGATATATTTTACAGGGGAAGGATCCACTAAAAAATGGGTTTTGTCTAAATAGTCTAAGAAGGATTGTGATAATCACATGTGACACTTCTTCTAAGTAGGAAGGAAAGACATTTTCGTATTAAAACATTTTAGTTCTTATAAGTAGGAGTGTGAAGATAACATATAGCACCCTTTTTGTTTTCTCAAAAAGGGAATTCTATTGGCACACCAGCCAATCTACCCGCACACTTTGCTTTTTCAATATGGATCGTATAGGCCTATACGGGTCGTATTGCTTTTTCAGTTCCCAATAAACACTGATGTGTTAGATTTTGTCTATTTGACTGAACCTATACGAGTCGTATAGATCCCCTGATTTCTCAAAAAAAAAAAAAAAAAAAAAAAAAAAAACAAAGGGTTAATTGATAAATCAGGGGGTCAATACGTTTTGACCCCCTGATTTATCAATTAACCCCTTGTTTTTTTTAGAATTCAGAGGGTCTACATGATAAAGTTTTAAAAATGTTTTTTGTTTAAAAAACAAAAGAATTCTTTTATTAAACTTTGTTAAAGCAATTATTAAATGTATACAAAAATTTGCAAAAAAAAAAACCAAATTTTAAATAACCCCTTGTTTTTTTTTTAGAATTCAGGGGGTCTACATGATAAAATTTTAAAAATGTTTTTTTGTTTAAAAAATAAAAGAATTATTTTATTAAACTTTATTAAAACTATAATTAAATGTATACGAAAATTTGTAAAAAAAAATTAATTAACCCTCCCCCCCCCCCCCCTTTTTTTTTTGAGAATTCAGGGGTCTACTTGATAAATTTTTAAAAATGTTTTTGTTTAAAAAATAAAAGAATTCTTTTATTAAACTTTGTTAAAACTATGATTAAATGTATACAAAAATTTGTAAAAAAAAAAAGAAAGTTTAATTAACCCCCTGATTTATCAATTAACCCTTGTTTTTTTAGAATTCAAGAGGTCTACATGATAAAGTTTTAAAAATATTTTTTGTTTAAAAAATAAAAGAATTCTTTTATTAAACTTTATTAAAAGTATGATTAAATGTATACAAAAATTTGTAAAAAAAAAAAAAAACAAAGTTTAATAACCTCTTGTTTTTTTTTTTTTTTTTTTAGAATTCAGGGGATCTATATGATGTACCAGATTTTGTCTATTTGACTGGCCCTATACGGGCCGTATGAGCATATATAGATGTAGTAACGGTCCCGTATATGTATCGTATAGGTTAATTTGTAATTTTAAAGGTATTTTGTTTCTATAATGTATTTAAAGTGTTGTTTGTTTGTTTAATGGATACAACACGTAAAGTAACCGACAATATACGCCAAGATACGACACCGTATAGACATAATACGCCATAATATGGAACAATACGACAAGTAGAGACAGATGTCACACCCCAACCGATGGCGGAAACATCGGGGTGTGGCACTGAGCGAAACAGATTGTCCAGAAGTTTCCATAACAACTATAATTACCAATTATTTAAAGCAACATATCCCATACCATGTCATAAAAGATAACATAATTATTATAGACAAGATCTAGTCAAATTGTTCTGTTCCGACAACTCAGATTTTTAATACAGACACTTTATTGTTGATCTAGGTCTTTCCTAGCCTCGATTTCATAGCAAGCAAATCATGTAAACATTCTAAGCACCTATCACATACGTTAAAGTAAAAGTCAATACACATAATGTAAAGGTGAGCATACAAGTTTAATAGATATAGTAAAATTTGAAATCGTTTACGCTTAACCAGCACGTACACATAATGAAATGAGGCATGTTAGTTATCGACATGAACCTATCGATACCAATGACTGCGGGTTGACTGCCCAAGGCGGTTCGCGATACACACTGATGTGCGTTAGGTGTATATGTAGGTTTAAGTATATTTTAAGCCCTTTTACACTTTCTTTAGCCAAGTTTTAAATTTATAAAACACGATATTTACTAACACTAAACACACATATGGGCAAGTGCACCCATCGTGGGCGTAGTATAGTGTTGGTAAGATACCGAGGTCGTCAAAGGACACAAGAGCTTTTAGTACCGGTTTATCCTCAACGTCTAATCAAATCAAAAAGTTTAGAAAAATGTTTTAAGCTAAGAAAAATAAAAACTAATTAAAATGCTGAAAATAAAAATAAAATAAAAACAGATAGACAAGATGAATCACTTGGTTCCGACTCGTGTATAGTGTAACCTTTGATTATTTCCGCACTTTTGCACTTGTTTAAGAGATTATCTTAGTTATTGTAGTAGGCCCCTCTTTTGAAGGTGACGTTACCCTCAACCCAGTAGTTTGAGTCAGCAAAGATACAATCCTAAAGGGTCGGATTATTTAAAGATAATTAATTAAGTTATTAATGCAAATTATGGTAGGCCCCTCTTTTGGAGGTGACGTTACCCTCGACTAAGTAGTCTGAGTCAGCAGGGATACAGTCCTAAATAGCCGGGTTATAGTATTAATAGTAGTTTAACTTATGAGGGGATCAAAGAGTTTGGACCCCCGCCATCCAATACCGTTAAGTATTGAAGGAGGTCCTACTAAATTTGACCCAGGTCCATTGCAGGACATCTAAACGCTGAACAATGGCAAGACTCTTACCAAACCGTTCCCTTAACCCTCGACCAGGTAGCCAACATACCTCCATATAGACCGTGGAGATATGAATGGTGAAAATCTTTTATTTTATATAGACAGTAAAATAATGTCAAGACACCACGGACAAACGATAAGGAAGAATCACCTTCAACATAAGAAACTAGTTATTAAAGTCATTAATACAAAACCAAGTAAAAAGTGCGAAAAGATTGAAAATAAAAAGTATTACACTAGACACTTGTCTTCACCAAGTGATGTAAGAGACTTAGGCAAACATGGCCTTGATTGTCAAGAACTCTTACGATCAATCTTGGATCCCGAGACGACTCACACACTCTATGATGGACAATGGATGATGGTGGTGGATGATGGTGTTATGGTGGTGGTGGGTGGTGGGTGAAGTGTGAGAGAGGTGGTGTGCCAAGGGATGGTTTGAGCTTGAGCCAAGCACTCCTATTTATAGGCTGAACAGAAGCTCGGGCACGGCCCCGTGTCCAGTGGGCACGGCCCCGTGTCCACATCCTCTCTTTCTTCATTTAATGCAACTTGTCTTTATTAGTTGACCACGCCTCCGTGTCCGCTGAGCACGACCCCGTGTGCAGAAGAATCTTTGTACTATGAAGATTTGCCTGGATTGTGCTAATCTTATAGTTGACCACGGCCCCGTGTCCGCTGAGCACGGCCCCGTGGTGGGCAATAGAAGCTTCTACCACTTTGTCTTTTCTGCTGAAACTTGGGCACGCCCCCGTACTGGCTGAGCACGGGGCGTGTTCAGTCTTCTGTCTTCTTGTTTTGCTTGGGAAGATGCTGTCGTGGGGTCGGGCATGTCTCGTTGGTTCCTTTTCTTGTATTTATGTTAGATTTTGCTATCTTTTTGCTTCTTTTGTTAATTTGAGCTCATTTAATCCTGAAAATACAAAAGGAAGACAAAAGTACACTTTTTCCAACATTAGTACTAAAAAAGGGTTAGTTTTATGCCACAATTGATGTAATTTATATGTTGCATTTTGCACACATCAAATACCCTCACACTTGAATCTTTGCTTGTCCTCAAGCAAAACTCTTTATAATGTGGCTTTACACTCCCAAATGGAATGGGTAGAGAAGAAGGTTTTTGGGCTTGTCATAGAATGTCGGGATTTCCAAGATTCTTTATTTAGTTTTATTTTTATTTATTTACAATCCTATTCGTCATGATTTATTTAAAACTTTTCATAAGATAAATTACTTATTAGGGCATAACATGCCTCTTTAAAATTCTAATTATATACAAGTTCACATACCTCACGGGGATCACTCAACACTCGGCCGAAAATGTATTTTAGTGAATCACTCGAGGGCGGCATGGAGCTTACTCCTACCATAGGCTTGCCAAGCAATCAATCCTCCTCCTTTTTAACTTATATACCTTTGTAAATATCAAGAGGACTTTTTGGGTGAATGGTTAGGCTTGGGTTAAAGGTAGGTGGTTGGGTTAGTGGTTAGTAGTTAGTAGAAAAAGGGCGAAAAAGCGTAACAAGCGTCGGTTTTCGCAAGACTTTCTATTTTTGTAACTTTTATTTTGATGAAGCTATTATTCAAACAAAGTTATTTTTGATAAACTTGTTTGTTTATTTTCTTTTGCTTCATCATCAACACTTTTTTTTTTTTTGAAAAGTCATACGAAAAACCGAGCTAGTTACTAAAACAAAGGGTTAAAATGAAAAAGGTTTTGGTGGGTAAAAGGGTGTTTGGTTTGGGTTATGAAATGAAAAGGTTTAGGCTCAAAGGGGTTAACTAGGGGAATTTTGGGTAGGTGATAAAAAAAAGAAAATAATGGTGTAGAAATAAAAAGGGTTAGTCCTAATGCCTCCATCATTTACTTACTCGGGTTTAAGTTGGTAAGGACCGGGAATGTATCGTCGTGGCAAGTTCTAGAGTCGTAAGAACCAAGCGGCTATTCACACAAGAAACGAAAAATGAGCATTTAATTTAAAGATATGTATTTGTATGCTCAATAAAGGCTCAAAATTCACTTTTGTGGGAATGGGTTTTTATGTGATCAAGTATATATAATCAAATTTTAATTAAGTTTGCCATGGCTTTTCATAATTTTCTTATGTTGGTTCTTTTTATCACGACGCTATCGGTTGTAAATTTGTAAAAATATAACCTTTTTAGAAGTTGAAATTCCCAAGTTAAACCTAGACAAGTAAAAAAAAATTTTGGGGTGATTAGCGGTTCCAATAGAGTTTTGTGTAAGGCTTGTATTTAGGACTTGCAAGATTCAAGGTTTTAGCATCCCCCCCACACTTAAATTACACATTGTCCTCAATGTGTCCCAAAAGTAAGTTTTTAGGTTGATTGAATGTGTAAAAGTGGGTTAAAAACAAGATTTTATGTTACTGGGTAGCTGAACACGGGGTGGTGTTGGCTGAGCACGGCCCAGTGTCCAGACTGCCAGTACCAAAAGTAAACAGAAGGCTGGGCACGGGGGCGTGTCCAGTGAGCATGGCCCCGTGTCCAGGTACCTGAGCTGGGCATTTTCGACAGAACCTCGGGTACGGGGGGCGTGTTGGGGTGAGCACGGCCCCGTGCTGAACTTGTTGTAATGAAGAAAAATTGTCGGGAGGCTCTGTTTTTGTGCATGGGTTGTTGGTTCAAGCTTCCCTTAGTATCCTTCACCATCCCGATTGTGTTTTATTCCTGAAAATTAAAACTAAACTAGAAAATATAAAAGTTAAACTAATCTAAAACTAAGGATAGTTCCGCGGAATGCCTCCGTGGTGCGCCACGTTTATAAGGGTCCTTGGCTAGACCCATCTTATCAGGTGGTTCTGGCTCATCTTCAATTAGGGGGTCGCCATTTCCGAATGGATATTTCATTGATCACTCAAGGTCAACACTTTTTTTGAATGCCCCTAATTGAAGAGGTAGATTGTTGTACTTCCGGTTTTTCAAAGCTTCGTGTGTTTTTACAAATGGTCGTCCCAACATTAGAGGAGCGTCATCGAGGATGACAAAGTCGATCGGAACTACCATTTGATTTGTTTGAACCAATACATCCTCAACTACACCGATTGATTTTATTACTTTCCGATTGGATAGAAAAATGGGTATTTGAAGTGGAGAAAAATCACTAATACTTAATTTTTTGAAAATGTAGTTAGGCATTATGTTAACACAAAGATCTTTATCAATTGTGACATTACTAATAAACGAATTTTGAAAGAAACATGGAACCGGTGTAATGTTAATTTCAAATGGGTCTTCTTTTATTAGCGAGGTTTGATCATTAGTTAACTTAACACTTACCGTTTCGTCAATTTTAGTGTTAGTGTTTAACACTTTTAAAAACTTAGCATGAGTGGGTACTAAACAATGATTTTCGAAAGAAGGTGACAAGAGATTAATTTCTTCAAAATTAGACTCTTCTTGAATTTTAACGTTGTCGGACTCACCTTTTTCGTTGTTTAACTCATGTGTCGGCTCTTCACTTATTTGTCCTTCCATTTTTACACTTTCGGTTATCTCATATTTTTTTAATTCTTCTCTTACGCGGGACTCCTCTTCCCTTGCGCGAGATTCTTTTATATAGTGATCGATAACTCTAAGGTGTTCTAATATCCTATCGGTCACTTCGGTTATAGAAAAAGAATCGGGATTTTCAAAGCTTGAATCCGGTTGTTCGATCCTTTGTTCCTCATAATACCCATATGAAGTAGATGGTTCACACCATTGTTCTTCATTGTAAGCATATGATGGATAAGGGTCGTTATTTTGTTCTTCATAATACTCATATGAGGTGGGTTGTTCACGCCATGGTTCCTCATAATAAGCATATGAAGGTGGTAGCTCATATCTTGGTTCCTCAAAGTATGAGTAAGAAGGCTCATACCTTGGTTCATCAAAATATGAGTATGAGGGAGGAGGTTCATACCTTTGGTCTTCATAGGATGTGTATGAAGTTGATGGCTCGTACCTGGGTTCCTCATAGTAGTTGTATGAATTGGATGGTTGATATGAGTGACGATATTGAACCGAGTGTGGGTTACTACAATTAGTGCAATAATTACTCCTATAATCATCCTCCTCATAGGTGTAGTTGTAACCTCCTGAGTATTGATCCATAAGAATCACTCAGCAGATCACAACCAAGTCTCGAGATCAGAAAACAAAACTAAAAACGGAAACAGAAGCTGGACACGGCCCCGTGTTTAGTGGGCACGGCCCCGTGTACAGAATCTGTATCTGGGCGTTTTAATTAAACTTACTGATCTAGTTGAGCACGGGGCGTGTTCAGCGAGCATGGCCCGTGTTCAACCTACTGTATCTGGGTGTTTATGAAAAATGTGCAGCACGGCCCCGTGTTCAGTGAGCACGGCCCGTGTTCAAGTTACTGTAAATGCAAAACTAAACTAAATTGCAGAAAAATGTGCGCGCGTTTTTAAAAAAGATTTTGAGAAACTGATTAGGCCGTCGATTTTAAGCTTTCTTAAAATCCTTGTGTCCCCGGCAACGGCGCCAAAAACTTGATGTGCGTTAGGTGTATATGTAGGTTTAAGTATATTTTAAGCCCTTTTACACTTTCTTTAGCCAAGTTTTAAATTTATAAAACACGATATTTACTAACACTAAACACACATATGGGCAAGTGCACCCATCGTGGGCGTAGTATAGTGTTGGTAAGATACCGAGGTCGTCCAAGGACACAAGAGCTTTTAGTACCGGTTTATCCTCAACGTCTAATCAAATCAAAAAGTTTAGAAAAATGTTTTAAGCTAAGAAAAATAAAAACTAATTAAAATATTGAAAATAAAAATAAAAATAAAAACAGATAGACAAGATGAATCACTTGGTTCCGACTCGTGTATAGTGTAACCTTTGATTATTTCCGCACTTTTGCACTTGTTTAAGAGATTATCTTAGTTATTGTAGTAGGCCCCTCTTTTGAAGGTGACGTTACCCTCAACCCAGTAGTTTGAGTCAGCAAGGATACAATCCTAAAGGGTCGGATTATTGAAAGATAATTAATTAAGTTATTAGTGCAAATTATGGTAGGCCCCTCTTTTGGAGGTGACGTTACCCTCGACTAAGTAGTCTGAGTCAGCAGGGATACAGTCCTAAATAGCTGGGTTATAGTATTAATAGTAGTTTAACTTATGAGGGGATCAAAGAGTTTGGACCCCCGCCATCCAATACCGTTAAGTATTGAAGGAGGTCCTACTAAATTTGACCCAGGTCCATTGCAGGACCTCTAAACGCTGAACAATGGCAAGACTCTTACCAAACCGTTCCCTTAACCCCCGACCAGGTAGCCAACATACCTCCATATAGACTGTGGAGATATGAATGGTGAAAATCTTTTATTTTATATAGACAGTAAAATAATGTCAAGACACCACGGACAAACGATAAGGAAGAATCACCTTCAACATAAGAAACTAGTTATTAAAGTCATTAATACAAAACCAAGTAAAAAGTGCGAAAAGATTGAAAATAAAAAGTATTACACTAGATACTTGTCTTCACCAAGTGATGTAAGAGACTTAGGCAAACATGGCCTTGATTGTCAAGAACTCTTACGATCAATCTTGGATCCCGAGACGACTCACACACTCTATGATGGACAATGGATGATGGTGGTGGATGATGGTGTTATGGTGGTGGTGGGTGGTGGGTGAAGTGTGAGAGAGGTGGTGTGCCAAGGGATGGTTGGAGCTTGAGCCAAGCACTCCTATTTATAAGCTGAACAGAAGCTCGGGCACGGCCCCGTGTCCACATCCTCTCTTTCTTCATTTAATGCAGCTTGTCTTTATTAGTTGACCACGCCCCCGTGTCCGCTGAGCATGACCCCGTGTGCAGAAGAATCTTTGTACTATAAGATTTTCCTGGATTGTGCGAATCTTATAGTTGACCATGGCCCCGTGTCCGCTGAGCACGGCCCCGTGGTGGGCAATAGAAGCTTCTACCACTTTGTCTTTTCTGCTGACACTTGGGCACGCCCCCGTGCTGGCTGAGCACGGGGCGTGTTCAGTCTTCTGTCTTCTTGTTTTGCTTGGGAAGATGCTGTCGTGGGGTCGGGCATGTCTCGTTAGTTCCTTTTCTTGTATTTATGTTAGATTTTGCTGTCTTTTTGCTTCTTTTGTTAATTTGAGCTCATTTAATCCTGAAAATTCAAAAGGAAGACAAAAGCACACTTTTTCCAATATTAGTACTAAAAAAGGGTTAGTTTTATGCCACAATTGATGTAATTTATATGTTGCATTTTGCACACATCACACACTCACCACTGTGAGCCATGTAACTGAACAGGTGCTGAGTCCAAACTAATAGTACTACCGTTGCTAAGGCAGGTAGACAGCATTCCAAGTGTAAACATAACAAACAAGCATTCACGTAATACATGCGGTAATGGTTAGCGTTAAAGTATTTGCGTAGTGTGTTCGATGTGATTTAGAATAAGTAACGTATGTAACACCCAAAAGTGCGTAAAGCAAAAAGGGTTCGAGTATACTCACAACGATTGATGGATTGAAGGGAACGCTTAGAGCGAGTTTAGCCTGAATAGCACGATAGCATAAAAGATAAGCAACGTGTAAAACGAAAACAGAGTGTCAGCGGGTCGAACAGTAATCCGATCGGATGACAGTCCGATCGTGTAGCCGATCGATCGGGTGACAATCCGCTCGGATGGTCATCCGATCGGGTGACCTTTCGAGTGCATTGTTACTTCGTTTGGGAAGGATGTGTTTGTGTATGATGGTTTGACTTTTGAAGTTTTCGTTGTAGCATTTTGAAAACATAGATGTATCTCTACTTTTCAGGTCGATCGATCGAACGACCGTTCGATCGGACGATGAACCGATTTGGTTGGACACTTCAGTGAGAACCATATTCACAGCAGTTTGTCACTCGATCGGATGGTAGTCCGATTGGGTGGCATCCCATGTGCCTTAAACATGTTGAAAATTGTTTAAGTGTCGAAGTCAGATCGGGCGACACCCCAACCTGGCCGACCTGATCGTCTTTTCGTTTGGTCCTTTTGATAGTTTGTCGTTTTATCGAGATGATTTGATAACGTATTAAACAATAGAAACCTTGTCACGACTTAGTAACCTGATCGGACAGGAATCACCCAAATCTGACCAGTTAACTGTTCGAGACGGTGTTCCATGTTTAATCCGAAATCGGTAATCTCGTGGATAGAATCCAGATCTCGAACCAACACATCAACAAGAAAGAGTAGAAGGTTAGAGCAAGCTCCGATTCTATCGGTTTTTGAGCGCATTAAGTGTAAAAGAGTTGAAAGAAAGTTAGAAACCATCTTTCAATCCTTTTTCACCATGAAAATGTGCAGATCTATGAAAGATCTTTGTTTATTTCTGTGGAAATTGGTTAGATCTAGGTTGTTTTTGGTGGATTGAAGCCAAAACATGAAGTTCCTAAGAACACCAGGATGACATCATCCTAGAACACCTTAAATCTTGATGATTTCACGGTTAAAAGTTAAGATTCAAAAGATAGAAAGGTGTAGGAGTGCGTGTAGATCAAGAATGTACAAGATTTAGGTTGAGATCTTACCAGAATCGAGAGAAATTGAAGAAAAGGTGACTGGAACGAGTGGAGAGAAAGAGTGAGCTGATACTTTCCCAAAGTGGAAATGAAGGAGTATTTATAGGGTTTCCCAAAGTGGAAAGGGTTGGCCGATCGGGTGGCAGCCTGATCGAACGGCTGGCTGATCGAGCGGCAGCTCGATCGAACGGCTGGTCACTTGGTCGATTAGCCACTTGGTTCGAGTGTTCCGTACGACGAGTTTTGTCGTTTCGATTGCGAATGCGAGCATTGCGATGCGATAGAGTTTCCTCTTCAAATTACTTTTAATCCCAACTACTATATATAACATACAATCATCCTAATTTTCTTGCGTTTAGTGTTTGCGATTTGATTGCGATTAAGTTTCGATTGCATTTTCGATTGATCTCCACAACATAACATAAATAATAAACATGCACAAGTAACACATAAAAGCACACACACATAAAATCATATCCAAAGCGCGTAAGTTCGAGTTTTGACTACGATGCGATAAGCGATAAATAGCGATTAAACCTCGATTATTAATAAGTACTCCACATAATACAGCTAAAGCAATAAAATCAATGTTTTCAGACCCGGACCGGACCGGCCGGTCGAACCGGTCCGGCCGGGATCCGCTAGCTTTACCGGGCCGGTTCACGACTTCAGACCGTTTCTGCATCAGACCGGAGGTCCGGCCGGTGACCGGCGGTTCGGCCCGAAGTTCTGTGACCGGTCAGACCTTCTCCGACATCGTCTCTCCTTCTCCGATCGTCTCTCCTCCGACATCGTCTCTCCTTCTCCGATCGTCCGGCGATCTCCGACTGGAAAATCTTTCTTCTCCGACAGTTGACATCGACTCTCCGACGGGAAACTATTTTTCTCCGACGCAAACTATGTTTTCACCTTATCTTGAAAGTTTTTTTTTGAACGGTGGTGCAGACTTAAAGTCAAAACTCAAAACACTGGTTTATTTATGTTAAAAAGCATGACACACCATCATTTAATTCATTTAATGTATGCAGCTTTTTTGATTCCCTAGGACTAGACACAAATAATAAATATTAAATATATATTGTTGGTTTCAAAATCACTTTTTCTTATCACAAATATTTTTATATATATTATATATATATATGTATGTATATGTATATATCCGGTCTTAAATCCAGTCGAACCGGTCGGACCGGTCCGACCTTTGACCCCGTAAGGCGACCGGGTCGACCTCCGGTCCGGTTCTGAAAACATTGAATAAAATTGATAGATTCTCTATAAGTCAAAGAAGTCAAAACAGTCAAACTTGACTTTGACTTTCGAAACACGGGGTGTTACAGCCTCCCCTTCTTAAGGGAATTTCGTCCCGAAATTAGGCCGAAGCCGTAACAAACAACTGCGGGTACTTTGCCTTCATGTCACTTTCGAGTTCCCAAGTGAACTCTGCGCCTCGTTTGCCTTCCCAGCGAACCTTCACAATGGGAATGCGTGAGCGTCTGAGCTGCTTGGTTTGTCGATCCATGATCTCGACAGGCTTTTCCATGAAGTGTAATGTTTCGTTCACTTGTAGATCTTCTAATGGAACGTGCAGATCATACTCAGCTAGGCACTTAGTGAGGTTTGAGACGTGGAAAGTCGGGTGGACATTGCTAAGTTCCACCGGTAGTTCGAGTCTGTAGGCCACCTTGCCATCTCTTTCCAAAATCTTAAAGGGTCCAACGTATCGAGGCGCGAGCTTTCCTTTCTTGCCGAATCGGACCACACCCTTCCAAGGTGAAAATTTTAGGAGTACGTAGTCACCAACGTCAAATTCAAGGGGCTTGCGTCGTCTATCGGCGTAACTTTTCTGACGACTCCGAGCTTTTAGTAGATTGTCTCGAATCTAGAGGATTTTGTCAGTCGTTTCTTGCGATAGCTCATGACCGGTTAATTGCGAGTGCCCGATCTCGTGCCATACAATAGGCGATCGACATCTTCTTCCATATAATGCCTTAAATGGTGCCATTTGAATGCTGGCATGATAACTGTTATTGTACGAGAATTCGACTAAAGGTAAGTATGCGTCCCAATTACCACCGAAATCTATGACACACGAACGGAGCATGTCTTCCAGAGTACGAATCGTTCTCTCAGTCTGACCGTCGGTTTGAGGGTGGAATGCGGTACTTAGATTGAGCATAGTACCAAGAGCCGTTTGAAACATCTCCCACAGGCGCGAGGTAAACCGAGCATTACGGTCAGAGATGATGTCGCGAGGCGTCCCATGTCGACAAATGATCTCATCGGTGTAGATTCGGGATAATCTTTCTACCTTGTAGTCTTCCCGTATTGGCAAAAAGTTAGTAGATTTGGTCAAACGGTCAACAACAACCCAGATGTTGTCGTGACTTGATGGCGTGCGCGAAAGTTTCGTTTTGAAGTCCATAGCTATACTCTCCCACTTCCACACAAGGATCAATGGTTGTTCAAGTAAGCCAGAGGGTCTTTGGTGTTCGGCCTTGACCTTCGAGCAAGTCAGGCACTTTCCAACATAGAGAGCGATATCCCTCTTCATGCCCGGCCACCAGTACTTATAACGAAGGTCCTGGTACATCTTATCGGCACCGGGATGAATAGAATACCGGGATTTGTGGGCTTCGTCCATCGGAATCTGTCATAAGTCGGTCCGTTTAGGGATCCAAATTCGGTTCAGATAATGGAATATCCCATTCGACTTATTCACTAGTTGGGCTCCATCGTGGTGAATCATTTCCTTCTTCAAAGTGTGTTCGGTAAAACATGCATGTTGGGCTTCATGGATAAGAGTTTCGAGATCATATTGGGCTTGAAAATTACGGGCGCTATGCAAATAGCTCCGTCTGCTGAGAGCATCGGCAACGACATTTGCTTTGCCAGGATGGTAACGGATCTCACAGTCGTAATCCGTGAGAAGTTCAACCCATCGGCGTTGGCGCATATTAAGTTCTTTCTGGCTGAGGATGTGTTGTAGGCTCCTATGATCTGTGAAGATCGTACACTTAGTACCATACAGGTAGTGTCACCAAATCTTCAGTGCAAAAACAACTGCACTTAGCTCGAGATCGTTGGTTGTGTAGTTCTTCTCATGGATCTTGAGCTGACGAGACACGTAAGCGATAACCTTGTCTCGTTGCATGAGAACACAACCAAGACCAAGGTTCGAGGCATCACAATAGACAATAAAGTCATCGTTTCCGTCGGGTAGAGTGAGAATGGGAGCATTGCAAAGCATATGCTTGAGGGTTTGAAAGGCAGTATCTTGTTTAGTTCCCCAAACAAAAGGCTTGTCCTTGTGCGTGAGGGAAGTGAGCGGCACGGCGATCTTAGAGAATCCTTCGATAAATCGGTGATAATAGCCCGCCAGCCCGAGAAAAGAATAGACTTCAGTCGGGTTCTTAGGTGTAACCCAACTCTTGACAGCTACGATCTTCGCAGGGTCGACGTGAATTCCTTGACTATTTACAATGTGACCGAGGAATTGAACCTCCTCCAGCCAAAATTCGCACTTGGAGAACTTGGCATAGAGTCGATTCCCTTGGAGTAGCTCGAGAACCAAACGTAGATGTTGCGCGTGTTCGGTTTTCGACTTGGAATAGATCAGGATATCATCGATGAACAATATGACGAAGCGGTCGAGAAAAGGTTGGGTGCGTTAGTTCGACCAAAAGGCATAACAACGTATTCATAATGGCCGTAACGAGTGCGAAAAGCAGTTTTGGGTATATCCTCCTCTTGAATACGTAGTTGATGGTAGCCTGAATGTAAATCAATCTTAGAGAAACATGTAGCACCTTGTAGCTGGTCAAATAAATCGTCAATACGAGGCAGGGGATAGCGATTCTTGATCGTTAGCTTATTCAACTCCCTCTAGTCGATGCGCATCCAGAACGACCCATCCTTCTTCTTGACGAAGAGGACTGGAGCGCCCCAAGGAGAGGTGCTAGGGCGAATGAAGCCTTTGTCAAGCAATTCCTGGAGCTGACTCGACAGTTCGCGCATCTCGGATGGTGCGAGTCGATAGGGAGCTCTAGCGACAGGGTTGGCTCCAGGAATGAGGTTGATCCGAAAGTCGATATCGCGACTCGGAGGTAGTCCGGGGAGTTCATCAGGAAAAACGTTTGGAAATTCACGGACAACAGTAACATCTTTCACTCCCTTTTTCTCTGCTTCTACGATGTGAGCCAAGAAAGCTTGATATTCCTTGCGGAGATACCTGCTAGCCTGGACACACGACATGAGTTGGAGTTTCTTCGACGCGACTTCTCCGTAAACACACAACTGATCACCATTAGCGAGCAAGAATCGAATCATCTTGTCAAAGCAAACAACTTCAGCATGGTTTTCGCGAAGAAAGTCCATGCCTACTATGACGTCAAAGCTTCCGAGCTGCATTGGGATGAGGTCGATGGGAAAGATGTGATTGTTGAGTTCAAGAGTACAATCACGAAGAACAGAGTTGACGGCGACGGTTCTTCCGGTGGAAACTTCGACATCGAACGTCGAGGGGAGATGGGCGCGCTTACGATTAAGGAGCTTTTCGAACTCAAACGATACAAAACAGTTATCGGCACCAGTATCAAACAAACATGAAGCATAAATACCATTCACGAGGAACGTACCATTAACCACGTTGTTGTCAGCCTGGGCTTGGCGCACGTTGATGTTGAAAGTTCGAGCACGTGCTGCTTGTTGCTATTGCTGCTGCTGTTGTTGTTGCTGAGGCTGCAGCTGCTGGGGCTCTTGTTGCACAACCCTGTTCGGGCACATGTTGGCGAAATGGTTAGGAACGCCACATGCGAAGCAGACTCTGGCATTGACTGCGGGTGCCAGAGGAGCTTGTTGACCCTGAGGGGCGGCGAGAAGAGCTTGCTGAGTAGGAGCTGGAGTTGTGGTGTTGTGAGAGTCGGTTCGACAGTTGGCGGTGAAATGGCCATACATATTGCAATGTACGCAAAATATGCAGGCGATACCCACCGGGTGATGACAAGTACATGTCAGGCAGGCAGGGTGGGGACCAGTATATGCACGCTTTGCAGGCGGCGCATAGGTAACTGGTGCTGCAGATGGTCGGTATTGCTGTTGTTGCTGAGCTGGCACCGCTTGGAGTGGAGCAGCGGTAGTGACAGCACAGTTCTTGTTGCTGGAGCTGCTGTTGTTGGTCTTCCTCTTACGACGAGAGGTTTTTGAAGACTGAGGAGTTGCGGCGGCTGTCTCAGCGGTTGGTGCGGCGGTTGTAGCTTGATGCAGGTTCTTCGTAGCTTTATCCCAAAAACCAGCTTTTACTCGATTATCGTTGATTTCCGCGACAAGCAAGTAAGTTTCTTCGATCGTCGCTGGCTTGGAAGCATGCACAAAATCTGCAACACAATCCGGCAGAGCGCGGATGTACTTCTTGATCGTCATATCTGCAGTCTTCACTTTATCAGGACAAATGATGCTGAGCTGCTTGAAGCGAGCAGTCAAGGTAGCATTGTCTCCATCCTTCTGTTTAATATGCCAGAATTCGTCCTCCAACTTTTGACGCTCGTGAGGAGGGCATAATTCTTCCAGCATAACTTCCTTGAGCTCATCCCATGACAGACCGTAAGCTGCATCGTTTCCGCGTTTGTTCCTCTCAGCCATCCACCATTCTAAAGCGCGGGATTGGAAGACGCCAGTCGCGTTGAGAGTGCAGAGGTCATCGGGGAAACCGCTCTGTCGTAGGGTGACCTCGATGGAATCAAACCATTGAAATAAAACCGTAGGGTCACCTTCGCCAGTAAATTCCTTTGGCCCACAAGCCTTGAACTGTTTGAAGCTAAAAGCAGTCTTGGGAGCTTCAGTTCGGGACTCCTCAGATGATTTGCTCATATTCTCGTACAGTTCACTCACGATCTGCGGAACTACCTTTGCCATCTGTTTAGTAAGCATGGCGCCGAGGCGTTTATCTGCTTGTTTTCGGCGAGCAGCTTAGGTAGCGCGAGATCCAGATGACGACATTGTCTGCAACAGACATTGCCGCAGGACTCAACACAGTTTCGATTACCCCTAGTATAGTCTAGCGATTCGTGATAAAGCTCAGGAACACAATCATGTATCACATAAACACATAGGCACGTAAGCAAGGAATCACATAAGCACAGAAACACATAAGCATGTAGAGGCATATAATCACGTAATTCACCTAGGAGCACATAGAGACAGTCAGAAAACAGAAACCTATCATTCAAAGTTCTACGCTTGCTAACTTTTTGTTGCGAGGAACTGCGCACAACGGGTATCATAGTGTATAGTATAGGCGAGTTACGTAGCATGCGATTATCTGTAGGTAGCGATTGGTTAACGTTTTGAGATAGAGGTGCAGTGCGAGTTGTGTGTGTCGATCTAGCGATAGCGAAAAGCGAACAAGCACCAAAAATCGCAACACATAAACAGATAAATCACAATAACACATAAAATACACATAAAATCGACAAATATCAGAGTCGACAGTTGCGGCTCAGAATCGAAACACACAAAATCGAGAAATAGATTGTCTGCGGCTATTAGACATCGACTGTTCAAAGTGGTTCAACTATTCTCAAGGTCCTTTTGTCCACACTTTGACCTTCAGGACGGTGCTCTTGCCTCGAATCTGGGCGAAGGGCACACATCCTTTTGGTTTTAGCGTGACTTCAAGTCGTTGGAGTCCGTCGAGACTTTGGTGAGAGTTTTGTAAAACAAGTTAGGGCAGATTAAGTCGTCAAGGTTCGGGTTTCACCCCTGACTTAACAACTTTGTTCTTGTTTGATAAAAATAGAGACAGAAGCTTGCGTTAAAATACGGATTTCACTCCTGTTTCAACGCAATTTCTCGTGTTTATAGAATAAATGCAAGTCGAACAGGTGATTTAGTCGAGAGTTTGCGGCTTTCACACCTATTCTCGACACTAACACTTGTTCGTTTTGAAATAATAGAGTGCAGAGATAGTGCAACGTGTGCGAGAATAGCAAGCAGGCTCGTACATGACCCCTACAGGGTATGCACAAGTTGGTCTGTTGGTACCTAACTATAGACTAGGTCGTTTCTAAGACATCGTCCGGGACTGGGTCGAGTCTCACCTAATTCCCTATAGTTATGGCTCTGATACCAATCTGTCACACCTCAACCGATGGCGGAAAGATCGGGGCGTGGCACTGAGCGAAACAGATTGTCCAGAAGTTTCCATAACAACTATAATTACCAATTATTTAAAGCAACATGTCCCATACCATGTCATAAAAGATAACATAATTATTACAAACAAGATCTAGTCAAATTGTTCTGTTCCGACAACTCAGATTTTTAATACAGACACTTTATTGTTGATCTAGGTTTTTCCTAGCCTAGATTTCATAGCAAGCAAAGCATGTAAACATCCTAAGCACCTGTCACATACGTTAAAGTAAAAGTCAATACACATAATGTAAAGGTAAGCATACAAGTTTAATAGATATAGTAAAATTCGAAATCGTTTACGCTTAACCAGCACGTACACAGAATGAAATGAGGCATGTTAGTTATCGACATGAACCTATCGATACCAATGAATGCGGGTTGACTGCCCAAGGCAGTTCGCGATACATACTCACCACTGTGAGCCATGTAACTAATTGTCCTTAACAACCCCTGAGTGAACAGGTGCTGAATCCAAACTAATAGTACTACCGTTGCTAAGGCAGGTAGACAACATTCCATGTGTAAACATAACAAACAAGCATTCATTTAGTCACATAATACATGCGGTAACGGTTAGCGTTAAAGTATTTGCATAGTGTGTTCGATGTGATTTAGAATAAGTAACGTATGTAACACCCAAAAGTGTGTAAAGCAAAAAGGGTTCGAGTATACTCAGAGCGATTGATGGATTGAAGGGAGCGCTTAGAGCGAGTTTAGCCTGAATAGCACGATAGCATAAAAGATAAGCGGCGTGTAAAACGAAAACAGAGTGTCAGCGGGTCGAACAGTAATCCGATTGGATGGCAGTCCGATCGTGTAGCCGGTCGATCGGGTGACAATCCTCTCGGATGGTCATCCGATCGGGTGACCTTTCGAGTGGATTGTTACTTTGTTTGGGAAGGATGTGTTTGCGTATGATGGTTTGACTTTTGAAGTTTTCGTTGTAGCATTTTGAAAACATAGATGTATCTCTACCTTTCAGGTCGATCGATCGAACGACCGTTCGATCGGACGACGAACCGATTTTGGTTGGACACTTCAGTGAGAACCATATTCACAGCAGTTTGTCACTCGATCGGATGGTAGTCCGATCGGGTGGCATCCCATGTGCATTGAACATGTTGAAAATTGTTTAAGTGTCAAAGTCCTAGCATTACATGGTCGAGTGACAATCCGATCGGGTGGTGTAACATTCCTATTTTTATCATATAAAGAATTATAGGTTTATTTAAATTTATTGGCCACTAGTAACTAGTTTTATTTTTAATATAATTATTCGACCCAAATAGTTTTAAAAAAACTATTTTTGGTTGAAATAATATATTAACTAATTGGCCTGTATACGGGTGACCTTTCTATTAAAATAAAAGTATATAAAAACTTATATTAATAGACAGGTAGATTAAATGTTAGAAATATGAAGTACCTAGACGGGCCCAGAAACCGTTTAATAATTAAATTATAAAAATACGTTGTATTTAAACCTACTCTATTTTTAATGAAACTTGGTTCAAAATGTAGACAAAAATATTCTCGTTCTGATGATATATTTATTATTTTATAAAACGTTATATTTTAAAAGTTATAATCGCCAAATAAGTGAAGCAGTTAAATTAATTATAATCTATATATATATATATATATATATTAAATAATGTAACAAAAAGATAAGATATCAAAAGTCTAAAAAGTCATGCATGAAAACTTAAAGTATAACATGCATAAACATTTACGTGGCTGAATTTTAGAAAGATAAGAATATAAGGTGTCATGCATGAAAACTATGTGGAAGTTAAAGGAATAAAAGGAATTTAATAAAATATACATGGCTGAATTATTTAAAGATCAGACTAACAAATTTCATATAAATAGGCGATACATTCAGCCATTCTAAATCGTTCAAACCTCTAACTTCTCCTTCCCACTCTCTATGTCTTCTATAATATATTTTTATTATTATTTCACCCATAATAATAATAAAGCCATGTCCTATTTAAGTGTATTAACTCCCGATCACCGCTACCCTTTCCGATTGATCTGAGCCCCATAACGCATGTCAAGGCTCTGCCTGACTAAGTTCATTAGGGTTCTGTCTCGGGACATAGGGACAAGGTTGAATTAGGGGTACTATACTTAACACAAATACAAATATATATATATATATATATATATATATTTAAAATAGCTTAGAAGTTATACCCAAAATTTATACCAGGAGGCTTTTTAGTTAAACCCTAAAGTTACAAAGTGGGTCCATTCTCTTTTCTCACTATTTTATTCCCTTTTTCTTTGTGATATAATTATATTCAAAAATGTCCCAAATTGATCCATAAGTAAAAACCCGGACCCCTGAAACCCCAATCCATATCAAAAATCAAGAAATTTAGAATATTGGTCTTCTCGCGGGGCGCGTAAAGGTTGGCCAGGAGTTCACGCGGGCCGCGACAAGCCTGAATTTCAGCTATAAATAGCCTAGCTCAGGGGCTTTCATTCTGTGTCGACGAAAACTTTCAAAAACGAAAGTATTCTGCTCTGAAGTAGAAATTACAATTAAATTAGCGAGGCGCTGCTACGATACCGGGTATTAACTCGATCGCTGCTACGATTCAATGTCCGATCGATTGAAACTATCCAATGAATGTTTAAATGCTATACTTTGTCATTAGTCGTGAATCCGACAGGATGTTTGAGTGCCACCCAAACTCGGGGTAGACTCTGTCATTCGTTGCGAATCCGATGGATGTTTAAGTATCGCACTTTGTCATTCGTTGCGAGGGTTTAATCTCGTGAGTTATCGTAAATGCTGTATTAGTTACTGACCTAGTTCGTGAGCATTATTATTTAATTGGGTACAAGGCTAATCAGTAGGCTAAGCTCTGCCCGTATAAATCTGCAATGTGAGTCATTCTCTTTTTATCAACTGTTTTACAATACCTCAAATTATTTTCAAATGTTATAATTACAGGGAGTAAGTCGTGGTAATCTTAATCAGTGGCTAGTGGGGTATTGTGCACATTACTAATTTCTCACGGGGTTAGGCTAATAAGCCCTAACACAGGTTAGGCAAATAAGCCCTAACAGTGATATATCATCACTAATTGGGTGACAGGACCCAATAGTGGTATGACCATCGTCACCATTGTGACACGGCGCCATATAACAATAAGATAGAAACCATTGTAATCGCTCTTATGCTGTAATTTATAACTAAGGGTCATTTTATAAAAATGAATGAACTCACCAGTATTTCCTGCTGACCAAATCTTTTTAAAACGCGTTTCAGGTAATTACAGTAGATCAGGAATTAGAAGTTGGATGCGGCACCAACAAGGCTTACAGAAGTGGCTTATTTTATCAATTAAATTAAATTAAGAAAAATTGTTTTATGTATTCGAATTTATTCTATAATAAAGCTACCTTTCAAAACATGGTTTATCCCATCTATTTAATAAATAAAATCCGGTGTTTTCTAAACTCACGGTTCTGACGAAATTTCCGCTGCACTATTTTTCAAAATAACCACCGGTACCACTTGGCTGTTCGCGGCTCCCGATTCCGTCCAGGGTGGGGTCGGGGGTCGTGACAGGTGGTGATCCGATCGAACAGTGATTCGTTCAACGTTCACAACTTCAAATGTTTGAAATAGATGTTAAAAGTGGGGCCAGGGTACAAGCCAATCGGATGGCAACCCGACCGGGTGACCGTCCGATCGAACAGCAGTCCGATCGGGCGACACCCCAACCTGGTCGACCTGATCGTCTTCTCCCTTGGTCCTTTTGATAGTTTGTCGTTTTATCGAAATGATTTGATAACGTATTAAACAACAGAAACCTTGTCACGACTTAGTAACCTGATCGGACAGGAATCACCCAAATCCGACCAGTTAACTGTTCGAGACGGTGTTCCATGTTTAATCCGAAATCGGTAATCTCGTGGATAGAATCCATATCTCGAACCAACATATCAACAAGAAAGAGTAGAAGGTTAGAGCAAGCTCTGATTCAATCGGTTTTTGAGTGCATTGAGTGTAAAAGAGTTGAAAGAAAGTTAGAAACCATCTTTCAATCCTTTTTCACCATGAAAATGTGCAGATCTATGAAAGATCTTTATTTATTTATGTGGAAATCGGTTAGATCTAGGTTGTTTTTGGTGGATTGAAGCCAAAACATGAAGTTCCTAAGAACACCATGATGACATCATCCTAGAACACCTTGAATCTTGATGATTTCACGGTTAAAAGTTAAGATTCAAAAGATAGAAAGGTGTAGGAGTGCGTGTAGATCAAGAATGTACAAGATTTAGGTTGAGATCTTACCGGAATCGCGAGAAATCGAAGAAAAGGTGACTGGAACGAGTGGAGAGAAAGAGTGAGCTGATAATTTCCCAAAGTGGAAATGAAGGAGTATTTATAGGGTTTCTCAAAGTGGAAAGAGTTGGTCGATCGGGTGGCAGCCTGATCGAACGGCTGGCCGATCGAGCGGCAGCTCGATCGAACGGCTGGTCGATCGGCTGGTCACTTGGTCGATTAGCCACTTGGTTCAAGTGTTCGGTACGACGAGTTTTGTCGTTTCAATTGCGAATGCGAGCGTTGCGATGCGATAGAGTTTCCTCTTCAAATTACTTTTAATCCCAACTACTATATCTAACATACAATCATCCTACTTTTCTTGCGTTTAGCGTTTGCGATTCGATTGCGATTGAGTTTCGATTGCGTTTTCGATTGATCTCTGATGCGTGTGTGGTGTGTATATAAATTTAAGTATATTTTAAGCCCTTTTTACACGTTAGTCAAGTTTTAAATTTATAAAACATGATATTTTACTAACACCAAACACACATATGGGCAAGTGCACCCATCGTGAGCGTAGTATAGTGTTGGCAAGATACCGAGGTCGTCCAAGGACACAAGAGCTTTTAGTACTAGTTTATCCTCAACGTCTAATCAAATCAAAAAGTTAGAAAAAGGGTTTTAAACTAGAAAAATAAAAACTAACTAAAATGCTGAAAAATAAAATAAAAATAAAAACAGATAGACAAGATGAAACACTTGGCTTCGACTCGTGTTTAGTGTAACCTTTGATTATTTCCGCACTTTTGCACTTTTTAAGAGATTATCTTAGTTATTGTAGTAGGCCCCTCTTTTGAAGGTGATGTTACCCTCAACCCAGTAGTTTGAGTCAGCAAGGATACAATCCTAAAGGGTCGGATTATTGAAAGATAATTAATTAAGTTGTTAATGCATATTGTGGTAGGCCCCTCTTTTGAAGGTGACGTTACCCTCGGCTAAGTATTCTGAGTCAGCAGGGATACAGTCCTAAATAGCCGGGTTAAAGTATTAATAGTAGCTTACATATGAGGGGGTCAAAGAGTTTGGACCCCCGCCATCCAATACCGGTGGGTATTGAAGGAGGTCCTACTAAATTTGACCCAGGTCCTTGCAGGATCTATACACTGAACAAGGCAAGACTCTTACCAAACCATTCCCTTAACCCCCGACCAGGTAGCCAACATATCTCCATATAGACCGTGGAGATATGAATGGTGAAAATCTTTTATTTTATATAGACAGTAAAATAATGCCAAGACACCACGGACAAACGATAAGGAAGAATCACCTTCAACATAAGAAACTAGTTATTAAAGTCATTAATACATAACCAAGTAAAAAGTGCGAAAAGATTAAAAATAAAAAGTATTACACTAGACACTTGTCTTCGCCAAGTGATGTATGAGACTTAGGCAAACATGGCCTTTGATTGTCAAGAACTCTTACGATCAATCTTGGATCCCGAGATGACTCACACACTCTACGATAGACAATGGATGATGGTGGTGGATGATGGTGTTGTGATGGTGGTGGGTGGTGGGTGAAGTGTGAGAGAGGTGGTGTGCCAAGGGATGGTTTGCAAATGAGCCAAGCACCCCTATTTATAGCCTGAACAGTAGCCCGGACACGGCCCCGTGTCCATTGGGCACGGCCCCGTGTCCACCTTCTTCTCTGTCTTCATTAATTGCAGTTTGTCTGCATTAGTTGACCACGCCCCCGTGTCCGCTGGGCACGACCCCGTGTGCAGAAGCGTATCTGTACTATCAAGATTTCCTCAGATTCTGCGAATCTTAGAGTTGACCACGGCCCCGTGTCCGCTGAGCACGGCCCCGTGGTGGCTGATAGAAGCTTCTACAGCTTTGTCTTTTCTGCTGACACTTGGGCACGCCCCCGTGCTCATTGAGCACGGGGCGTGTTCAGCCTTCTGTTCTCATGTTTTGCTTGGGAAGATGCTGTCGGGGAGGCTGGGCATGCCACGTTTGTTCCTTTTCTTGTATTTATGTTAGATTTAGCTGCATTTTTGCTTCTTTTGTTCATTTGAGCTCATTTAATCCTGAAAATACAAAAGGAAGACAAAAACACACTTTTTCCAACATTAGTACTAAAAAAGGGTTAGTTTTATGCCACAATTGATGTAATTTATATGTTGCATTTTGTGCACATCAATCTCCACAACATAACATAAATAATAAACATGCACAAGTAACACATAAAAGCACACACACATAAAATCATATCCAAAGCGCGTAAGTTCGAGTTGCGAGTGCGATGCGATAAGCGATAAACACGCGATAAATAGCGATTAAACCTCGATTATTAATAAGTACTCCACATAATACAGCTAAAGCAATAAAATAGATAGATTCTCTATAAGTCAAAGAAGTCAAAACAATCAAACTTGACTTTGACTTTCGAAACACGGGGTGTTACAACAGACTACGCCATAATACGTGATAACACGACACATATATACAATCTACACCCTAATTCGACACTCACAACCGAGCGTCACTGACACGACCCGTACGGACAATATATGCGATAATACCGAACATTTTGACAATATACGTCATAATACGACATTTAACTACAAAATACATCAAGTAATGATACCGTACGACGCGTATACATACAACACAACACGACATGTTAGAGTACAAGTTGATTCCAAACAAAATTACATGTAATCATAGAATACGATACCACACGGAAACCGAACGTCACCGATACGACACGTATAGAGCATATACTTCATAAAATGACACGTAATGACAAAATACGTCAAAATACGGCCCGTATACGCATCGAATAGGCAAAACCTAAAATTATGAAATTTTGATTCTACCCCTATACGCATCGTATAAATCAAAACTGGGTCGTATAGTAGGATAATACGGGTCGTACAGGCCTATATGGGTCGTATAGACCCCCTGAATTCTCAAAAAAAGGGTTAATTGATAAAGCAGATGGTCTATACGACCCGTATAGGCCTATACGACTCGTATTGGTGCAATCAAATAGACAAAATCTGACACATCAGTCTTTATTGGAAATTGAAAAAGCAATACGACCCGTATAGGCCTATACGACCCGTATTGAAGGTGTCGATTTAAGGGTTCAGGTGTGCCAATAATACGACCCTTCTCAAAAATACAAAAAAAAAAAATCTAGTACAAAAAATCTAGCACAATAGATCAAGTACAAAAAATCTAGTACAAAAAATATAACACAAAAAAAAAAAAAAAATCCAACACAAAAACAAATCTAATACAAAAAATCCAACACAAAAAAATGTAGTACAAAATCTAAGCACAAAAACAATGCTATACAACTTAGAAATAGAACACATTTTTGTGGGTTCTTTTAGTTGTCATATTTTATATAGCAATATGGTGCTTAAATTAAAAATAAACGTTTTTAATTTAAAGATGCTCGATTTTACAATTTAAAGATGCTCGATTTTATAGTGAAATTTTTATGAAAAAAAAAAAGTCTCGTATAAAAAAAGTTATAAACGTTTAAAAAACAGGGGTATAATATGCATGTGTTTTGCATGCGAGAAAGAAAGTCAATAAATAGATACACTGGTCGGACCGGATCTCTTACCGGTTCACTGGTCGGACCGGTCAGACCAGTCGAACCGGATTTAAGAACCGGATAATATAATATATAACTTAAAATTATAAATATATACAATACATTAAAATTAAAAAGTAAGTTTATAACTTAAAAACAATAGAATCTTTAATTTACAAAGTTTGATGTTGTTTTTTTAATTAACCGTAGAATCTTTAATTTATAAAGTTTGATATGGTTTTTTTTTAATTAACCATGGTTCTATTTCTAGTTACCAAATGAATAAGTGCAAACATTTAAAATTGATTTATGAAGTCTTCGTATCTTTTTTTTTTTTTGAAAGGAAAATTTCATTCAACAAAAGGCGCACAATTGGTCCTCAAAACAAGGGCCAAAAGGCGAACTACAAAACCAAATCAACCCAAAGGATACACATACCAACTAGACCACTCTACATCTATAAATCTAGATCTATTACAAATCCAAAAGAAAGTCGTATACTTGATAGTTTCAACAATCTCTATTGGTCTCCGAAGCTTGTTGTTGAAGATACGGTTGTTGCGCTCGTTCCAAATAACCCACATGGTCGTGTATACTATTCCTCGCAAAACTTTCTTATCATTCTTGGACATCGGATGAGCCTCCGGGATCTGCAGAATATCCGTAACATCAAAGAGAATAGATGGAGGTAACCGGCACCAATTCTCAATTCTATGCCAAACTTCTTGCGAGAACCAACACCCCGTGAACAAGTGCAGATCCGTTTCTACTTCATCTTTGCAGAATGTGCAGGTTGTATGTTGAGGTCGCACCCCTCGTTTAATCAGTTCTGCAATAGTAGGTAAGCGATTTAAGACCGCTCTCCACACCATAACTTTACACTTGAGCGGCACCCAAACCTTCCATTTTATCTTCCGAACTTGGCCAGCCGTGTTGGTATCAAACGACAAACTTTTTGCAGACTTCACACTGAACTGACCATCAGCGACAATCTTCCATTTCCATCGATCAGCACCGCCTCTCCATTTAAAATCATGGATCTCCGAAAGGATCTGAAAAAGATCATTGACTTCTGCAGCTGTATTTGGTATCGAAATCCAATCCCAAGACAAGTTCTTGACGTTACCAGTAACCGAAATTCTATCTCCCACTTTCACCCATTTATTTCTTTCGAGTTTAAAAAGATTAGGATATGCCAATCGAAGTGGTTCGTCTCTTAGCCACGGGTCACCCCAGAAACTAATAGAATTTCCCTTTCCAAGATCACCACCGAAATGCGAATTAAAAGTAGACCCGTTTGGAGTTTTTTTTTTCTCCAATTTTAACTATACGTTTCCAACACCCACTCGATGAAGCACTACACGGTAGTAACGCCCATGGTCTACTATTGCCATGACACCCCATAATAATCTTCTTCCACAATCCATTATCTTCATTTTTGAATCGCCAAGTCCATTTTAAAAGGAGCGCGTCGTTAACATCTTGCAATCTAGATATTCCCAACCCTCCAATCTTTTTAGGAGGAGGACTGTGGAAAGTGTCGTAATGAAAAGAATTGATTAACTATTACTAAATATGAAAATCGGTTTGTCTGATTGTGAGAAATAGCTAAATTAACGAATAAAAATTGTGTTTTAAATCAATGAGAAGAAAGATGGTTCCTCCAGATTTCAGGTTTTGCAGTTAACTTCAATTATGTGTTTAATCGTTACCTACATAGACATAGGTGCTAATTTTGATTCATTAATTGTGATAACCAACGACTAAGTACTCTGGTCAATACATAACGGGAGGTTATCGAATGATTATCAATTACAATTTACAACCCCTAACCCCATGTCAAATATATCCCAATTACTAGAACTCTCGGGAACTGAATGCTTAGAAATTAAGGTTTAAATAAATGTAACTGTTTACAATCAATTAATCAAATCAAAGGTGAAAAGCATCGAATGCTTAGATCACCGAGTTATACGATTGTCACAAACACATAAAACTATCCAACTTACAAAAACCCTCCATCCGGAGGAAACCACTAGGAGATTAGCCGCTCATATTGGTGGGTTGATCTTCGATAGCTTGGTCTTCGTATCTATCTAGAATTAAAAAGTGTCAGATAAATCATATTTATTATCCATAAAAGCCCAAGAAAAATTAGATTTAATTTTTTAACTTATTCCTTTAAGCAGCCGTCTACTCCATCTTTTTCATTCTTATCATCTCTTCTTTCTTTCTTACATGCATCATTCTAAACACTTTATTAATCAAGGCCTCTTTTTCTTTTCCTTTCAAGTTACATATTTGATACTTCTATTAAAGGAGAATTCAATTTCAGTTTGATGGTTCGAGATAGAGGCTGGGTGGAGACCTATTCATTACAGATTTAAGGTTTTAGAAACGAAAAATATAGAAGAAATGTGAAAATTTTAACAACCGGCCTGACCCCTTGCACCGGTCTTCCGGTTTGACCGCCGGCCACTGGTCTGGCCGGCCGGCTAGCTGCAGAACCGATCCAACATATTGAGCCAGACCGTTTGACACTCTGGTCGCCGGTCCGGTCCGGCTTTCAAAGCCTTGATATTAATCACTGATTTGAAAAATGAAAAGTTAAGATTAATGAAAGGTTAAATTATTTCTCATCCTGATTAGGCAAAATAAACTTTTTATTTGATCCTACCCCTTATTTTATAATCATATTAAAACGAATAAGTTTTGTATAAAATATATATGATGCATAAATTAACTAAAGACAATTGACTTATTCACATCTCACTTTGTTGATATTATCAGTTTATTTATAATTCAGATACTCCATTTTATGAATTTCATGTTTTTTAAGTGTAAAATGTTGTGTTAATTTGAAAAAAAAAATATTGGTGCTTTTTGTATAATTTATTTAATAATACAATACATGTAAACAAATATAATTTTACAAAATTTTAAGAATCTAAATAATTACCACGTTTTAAATATATTAAAATCCTAACCAATTTTTGACTTTTAACCAACTTATGCTCACAATTTTGTTATAACTATTTCATACATTAACATTTAAGAAAAAAAATACACCATAAAACGATTAATATTTAAAAAAAAATACACCATAAAAACGACCATTTTCATCCCTTTAATTTAGTATGGTATTATTATAGTTTCTGTAATTTTAAGATAAAAATGATTAATATTTAAGAGAAAATACACCATAAAAACGATCATTTTCATCCCTTTAATTTGAGTATAGTATTACTATAATTTTTTTATTTTAAGAAAATAATATATTACGTGATTACTACGTCTGTGTTCTCCTCAACATTACCCAAACACCCCACTAGTTTAATTATATATAAGATATGAAGGTTTACAAGCAGTAGGTGATCTACTCTCATATTAAATAGTGATTAATTAAACTATCTATTATTTAAATAATGGGGAAATTCATCCTGACCAATTAGTAAAAGGAAAATATACTCAAATTATAGTAAAATAAAAAAATAAATTTTAAATTAAATAACTAATAGAATTTCTAAGATTTGGAATATAAACTAGTGGAATTTTATGTGCTTCGTAGCACACTTCCAGTCAGTATCAGTTTGGTTTGTTATAGTACCGGTACGATATCGGTATTCGGTATTGCAACAAAAAGTATATGCTCAAGAGGATAGATGTTTTACATTTATATCAGTACTGTTACCAAAACAATGGGGCCCACGGATCTTATGCCCACCCGAGACCGACATCTGGATTACACGTTCTCCTAAAACGGAACACAATCCCAGATTGTCTAGAGAAACGCTTTTATCATGTGTCATATGGTAACAACTATTCATGTAATACTTCCAAGTTCTTGCTTTTTCTTCAAGTGTTCTTCTTTGTTCTTGACTTATCATTAACTTATCTTCATACTCGTTCTTGCACTTCAACAGAAACTTATCGCGATAGTTGATATGATTAGACACAACGGTTCTCCAATTCCAGAAACTAAATGAAGCTTGCTATTCAACGAGGTTATTCTCCACAACGACGATACGCTTGTTGACTGTCACATAAACAAGGAGTCCGTGCTCACCCTTATGCGTTCCTCCATAGGATTCAGATCTCTATTCGGTCATCTTTCCAAACTGCAACACAAGAATATGTGGTTTCAACGAATCGGTGTGACTCGGTAGTTACCTTAATCACATCTTCCTTGGAGTCACGGATCCGACAATAGTGCCCATGGATCTTATGCCCACCCGAGACCGACCTCTGGATTACACGTTCTCCGAAATCGATTTAGGTCACGTGTTGAATGATCGAGAGAAACTTCTTTGAGCTAACTGTCGATATCTCATCCTTTTTATCTTGTTCAAAGTTTCTACGACGAAGTTTTCTTCGTCGCTAATTTCTCCACTCACTGTGAAATCGAACAGTTTCTTCATAGATTCCGTCCGGTTTCAAAGCCTGTTGAGGATTACGAGTGTTCTAGACTCGTTCAAGGCATGCTTGTTTGTGTGATTTACAGAAATAAGGATAAAGCTCTATATTTTGATGCCGTTGTTGATGTTGTATGTATTTTATCACATCTTCCATGGAGTCACAGATCCGACAATAGGAATCATTCAATTGAGAGGAATCATTCCAAGATCAATTCCAATTGCAGTTTTTTTCAACTCTCCTGGCCATTTTCAAACAAGTGGTTGTAATGATGGGACCCTTGATTTGAAACGCATAATGTGCGTTGATTGGATTGTAGATATTCTAGAGAAAGCAAACCGGGTATACAAAATCGACAATAGTTATGGTGATCCACAAACTTGTTTGGAATTCAATGCGAGTTATTTGTTACCAGTGCGGTTACCATGAGCATGAGGAACTTTTAATAAGCTGTCACAGTTGTCAAATTCGTTGCGTGCATTCATATTGTTGAGACAACAACAGATAATGAACGAATTGCTGGACTTCTTGTTCCAAATGCAACTGATGAAACCAGAGCTATTATCTTGGTTGTTCAGTACTTTCGTGATAAATATAATGTTCATCTTCGTTATCCTTTGCTTCCTGCAATTCAACCAGGCACGGATGCTAAACGTACTGTTATTACACCCGAGATGATTCAAGTGAGTCCTAAGAAGCAAGTGTCTGTCTATTCAATTGAGAGACATCATTGCATTACATCCCCGATGAAAGACATAATCGATAAATTTAGGGAAAATGGGGTTGAAAGATGATAACCCAACAGTGGAGGATCTCATTCTACAGCTTCGATAAATTCAGGGGAAATTGATAGTTTAATACGCATCGTATAGGCCTATACGATGCGTATTAATCGACAAAATTACTGAAATACCCCTGTTTTTTTGATAAATTCAGGGGTATTTTTGAGAAATTCAAAGTTTAATACGCATCGTATAGGCCTATACGATTCGTATTATTATGATATACGATACAACATAGGCCTATACGATCGTTTATGACATAATTTGAAATTTTGTTTTATCGTGTTTTCCTCAGTTCGACGCGTATACGTGTCGTTTTTTGACGAACTTTCGCATATTTTGTCAGTTTATGACGTATACCTTCAACATGTGTTGTTTCGGTGACGTTCGGTAGTGTGCGATTATCGTATTCTATGATTACGTACAATTTTGTTTGAAATCCACTTACATTAGTGCCGTGTTATATGTATACGCGTGTGGAAATATCATTAGTTGCGTATTTTGACGTATTTTAACAAATTTTTGCGTATTTTTGCGTATTTTGACGTATTTGAGCGTATTCTGACGTATTTTAGCTTACTTTAACCTATTTTTAGGTTATTTTTACGTATTTCGGCGGATTTTAACGTATTTCGGCGTATTTTAGAGTATTTTAGAGTATTTTTGTGTATTTTAGAGTATTTTAGCGTATTTTGACATATTTTAGCGTACTTTAGAGTAGTTTAGCATATTTTCGCATATTTTAGCGTATTTTGACATATTTTAGCGTATTTTGACATATTTTAGCATTTTTTAGCGTATTTAGACATATTTTCGCATATTTTAGCGTATTCTAAAAATCACTCTAAACCTCTCTCTCTTGAAGATCATCGGATATGCATCAAGAAGGATAACGCAAACAAGTTCTCCACAGTTTGTTATTCAGATCTCTATTCAGTCATCTTTCCAAACTACAACACACGAATGTGTGGTTTCAACAAATTGGTGTGACTCGTGTCACACCCCGATATTTCCACATATCACCGGTGGGGTATCGTGACGTAGTTGATATCATCATGGTCAAACACACATAGAATAGCACAGCGGAAGTCTTGGAATATAAAATATTATTACAAACTCAAATGTCTGAAAATATCAAAGTATTTATTATAGACGAGTCTGTAATATCAAATCCACAGGAGGATCAATACAGAATGTTTAAAATGAAGCTTAGCAGACTTTATGGCATCTTTAAGGATTTGCAAGATCCTCTTTTTCGACACCGAGCAACTCCCAGCCTATTACGAGTAGTACCTGCCACTTAGCCTTTTGAAAATACGTCAGTTTTCACTTGTAATGTCACGGCCCCCGACCCGGTTTGACCCGTTCCAGGAGCCGCGGGACAGAAATTCTTGTGGTATTTATTTAATTGAGTTTAACAGCGGAAGTTTATTATCAGGATCGTTTAAAGCTAAAATTTTCCCGATTTATTTTATTTCACAATTGGGGATAGAACCCCGATAATTTACAATATTATGATTTTACTACGAAATCGTTATATTACAAAACTTATTTCTTTATTTTATAATGAGCCACTTTCTTAAGCTTGAAATGCTTCCCAGCACTTTTCCTGAATTACAATAGATCACCTGAAACATGTTTGAAAAAGGTTTTGTCAGCGGAAAATACTGAGTGAATCATTCTATTTACTAAAATGACACATTTGTTATAATTTACAGTATTAAGGAAGATTACAATGTTTCTGATATCAAACCAATTACCCACAGTACTTTGTCACTCGACCCATTGGCCCTTCCGTCCAATGGTGTCTGTGACTATGGTCATATCACCCATTGGCTGCCCCAATGGTGAAGATTATCAAGTAATGTATACAAAACCCCACATACCGGCTGTAATATGGTGATTACATAAACTTAATCCCTGTAATTATAACTTTGAAATAAATAGGGTTTTGTAAAGTAATTTGATAAAAAGAGAATGACTCACATTGCTGATTTAATACGGACAGAGTCTAGTCTATGATTTAGCCTGGTTAACCTAATTTAGATAACAATGCACACAAAACTGGGTTGGTAATCAATACAGCATTTACGATAACTCACGAGATCAACCATCACAACGAGTGACAAAGTGCTATGCTTAACATCTGTCGAATTAACGACTAATGACAAAGCATCACCCTAATGTGGGCAGCACTTAAACACCCGTTGAGTACATTGATCGATCGGAAAATGAATCGTAGCAGCGATCGTGCTAATACCCTGTTTTGCGGCAGAATTTCGAGACCCGGGGGTGTAATTTGGAGTATTCAGAGTGTATCTTCGTGTGTGATGGAAATTATTTCGACATTAAATGTTCAGAAATCAAGTGCCAATGTCCTCTATTTATAGCTGAATTTTGGTCAAGCTTACGCATCGTATCACTCCTATCCCTACGATGCGTAAGGCTTCCTGCGCACCGCAGGGACCTTATTGCTACGATGCGTAAGGAATAAAACTAGCTTATAGGGTAGCCACGATTGGGACTAGCTCAGGTGAGTTGACACTTTTGATTTTCAGTTAGGTGACAACGTTGATTTGAAGATAATTGTCAATTAGGGTTTACCCCCCTTGAATTTTAGGGGCCCTGGTCCTGATTCCGATTATTCTAAAAAATTTAGGGTTTGTGCGAAATCACTTGGGTGTCTCAATTAGGTTTTCCTAATGATCAATTAAAGTAATAATTAGGACTTTTTAGTGAGAGTTGTTACAGGTAAATACAATTTAACCGGCTCATTTGAAAAGAGTTTATGAAAATTGATTTAAGTGCACAAGGCACAAAACCTGTTTTGATACTGTTCTGTTGATGACTTAAAAGTTGGGGGTTAACGACCATGTCCTGGATATATCCTTGGCTCATTCATTTGTAAATGGCCACGACTTATGCGCAGGGTGTAGGCATACAACGAAAAGATGCCAATAATAAATTATTAATTACCCACAAGTTGGGGATAACTCCTTTATGGGTTTTAAAAGTGGTGTGTCGTTTAATCATGTCTCAGTCTCTGTACTGGGCCCCAGATGTACGGTAAACATGTAATTCAGTATACAAGATTTTTATTAAGAATTGTCCCAAGTTATAAAAGGTTTTGTGCCTTGTTCACTTAAATCAATTTTCATAAACTCTTTTCAAATGAGCCGGTTAAATTGTATTTACCAGTGAAAACTGACGTATTTTCAAAAGGCTAAGTGGCAGGTACTACTCGTAATAGGCTGGGAGTTGCTCGGTGTCGAAAAAGAGGATCTTGCAAATCCTTAAAGATGCCATAAAGTCTGCTAAGCTTCATTTTAAACATTCTGTATTGATCCTCCTGTGGATTTGATATTACAGACTCGTCTATAATAAATACTTTGATATTTTCAGACATTTGAGTTTGTAATAATATTTTATATTCCAAGACTTCCGCTGTTGTTATGGGTGAAATTCTAAGCCTATATCCTGACTTTGTATCTTGATTTTCTATTAGTTGTATATGATCAGGATACCGGATCAAGATACCGGACCAGGATATTGGTAACATCCTGAGGCAGTATCCTGACTATTACTAACAATTTGCTTGTAAACGTTGGCTACAAGGGACTAACGTTCATGAAGACCAAGTAATCCTGAAGACCCGCTCAAATTGGTTAGGATAAGGACCTTGATGGCGGAAAAATAGCTCTTGTAACGGTCAGCATTGAAGATTGACGTGTTTTATGGAAAGTTACGAAGATTGGTCAAAGATATTAATGTCATAACGGTTATGGAAGCTTAAATCCCGGGGTTATAGTTGGAATGCGCGTGGAAAACGAGTTGATACAGCCTGGCAACGTTCAGAAAGGAAATAATCTCAGTATCCCGGATTTTTAGCATAATATCCCGGATTTTTAGCATAGTTAGTTGTTTCCTTTTACTATATGAAGGAATGCACGGATCATAGGAACACACAACTTACACACACACAATTCTCGTACACTCTTGCTCTCTAACACCTACAACCACTCACAAACACTCACACTTGTACTCGAATCGCATTGTAACACTTAGTCGATCCGTATCATATCCTGCACTGTATCATGTTATTCAAGCAATAAGAAGAACAAGGCAGCCGACGATTGTCAGCTCCCGAGGTTTTATACTGGAGATCTAGATTGATCAAGGGCTTTCCTCGTACATCTCGTGTCAACCTTTACGTTTTCGCTCATTGTTTGATCATAAATACAACTCTATATCTTGAGCCGTATCCTGAAACTGTTTTAGCGAACAACTTAACCAACATATTTTTTCACAAAGTATTACTAGCACACTACCTCACAAAACTAATTTGATCACTTAATTGCTTCGGTAATTTTTGACCAAAACAATTTGGCGCCCACCGTGGGGCAAGTGGTGCTATTTTTACTAAAAGCTTTTGCAAAATCATTACTTGGTTTTCTATTTTAAAAAAATTTTACCACGTTATTTTCAATGGCCTCGAGATCAAACATGAGCTCTTCCACCGTGTCTGCTACAACCTCTGCAACAATTGGTTCGGTGCTTCCTCCACCTCCTCCAAGGATGCAAGCCTCCTCGCAGCCTCAGGATATTATACCTACGCGGAGTATTCAAGGATCCGCTCCTGTTTTGGCCTCTAATGAAGAAATTCTAACTTTGTTTGGTAGTGTACAGGAACAGATGAGGCAACAGCAGGAGACCAACCAAATGCTGATAAGAGAGATACAACTCTTGAAATCTAGCTCAAGAAGGCCCACTGAGGATACTGTCACTCCCTTGCAGCCTAGATCTTTGAGCTTCAGTTCGGCAGTTTATACTGAGGATAACAGGGGGAATATTGTGCCTAGCCATTCCCAGAGTCATATTCCTGAGATACCCTCTTCAGTCAGGGTGTCAACTATGAGAAATCCAGGATATGCTCCAGGATATGCTCCAGGATGTGCTCCAGGATATGGCCAGAATCACCAAGCTGGTAACTTGTCTGTTAACAACAATATCCCTGTTACTAATAATCTTGGATCATTGCAGGATGTAGGCATGACATCAGCGATAACCAGGGAGCTTCAAAAGCTGAAGGATATGATATCAAGTGTGCCTGGAATAGTGCAGCCTATACCGGAAGTATCCCGGGACAGTCACAACATATCCCGCTTTGCTCACCCCATTTGTGATGCAGAAATCCCAAAGAGATTCCAGACTCCTAACATGAAGCTGTATGATGGGACGACGGATCCTGAGGAGCATATTGCCCAGTATAGGGAGAGGATGGAGATTAACCCTATCCCGCCAGAACTTAAGGAAGCATGCTTGTGCAAGGGCTTCGGCTCTACTCTAACAGGATCAGCCTTGAAATGGCTTCTAAATGTTCCACCTTATTCAATTACATCATTTGCTCATTTAGTCAATTTGTTTAATAGTCAGTTTTCTTGTAGTAGAAGCTTTGAAAAACTAACAAGTGACCTCTACAGGATAACACAGGGGCCTCAAGAATCCCTAAGGGATTATGTGAACAAATTCAGCAGGGAATCCTTGGATATCCCACACCTTGATGTTGCTACAGCAGTCCAAGCATTCAAGATGGGACTACAAAAGGATTCCCAGTTTTATCAGGATCTTGTGATGAATCCTTGCAGGAACTTGGACGAAGCTCGAAACAGGGCCTTGAGATATATCAGGCTGGAAGATGATAAGAAAATGCAAGAGAGGATGAATGCATCCTCAACATATGAACCAACTAACAGGAAGTCAGAATCCTCATACAAACCATATCGTTCTAAGCCATATGACAGGAATGATAGCAAAAAAGTGAACGCTGTTGAAAATGAGGATCCTGAGGAGTATCCTGAATTGTCAGAATATTGTTTTTCTGTTAATATACCCGAACTAATGTATGCTATGCAGGGTTTGGGAGATAAAGCCAGGTGGCCTCGGAAGAATCAACAAAAAGCTGATTGGAAGGATAAGTCCAAATGGTGTGCCTTTCATAAGGATTTCGGACATGTTACTGAGGATTGCATTGCCCTGAGGAAAGAAATAAGCTACCTACTAAGCAAAGGATATCTGAAGGATCTTCTGGGTAGAAAGAAGAATAAGGGTCAGGATATTGAGAAGGATCCTGAACGAGCAGCATCACCTCCCGCCGACGCCAAGATAATTAACTTTATCTCAGGAGGGTCCGATATCTACGGAACTTCTTTTTCTGCAGCCAAAAGACATGCAAAGGAGGCTAAGGCCGAAAGGGGGAATAAGCCAACCAGGATATCGACCCTCATGACTGATAAAGTGATCACGTTTGATAGTGATGACAGGGATACTGTCCAGTATCCTCATCATGATGCTCTGGTAATAACTTTATATATTGCTAATCACTTTGTACGCAGGATACTGGTGGATAATGGCAGCTCAGTCAACATCATCCAATTGGAAACCTTGAAGAGAATGAACATCCCCGAGATGGAGATTACCTCAAAGTCCACTGTGCTTGTAGGGTTTAGTGGAGAAGCAAAGAATACTGTTGGGGAGATAAAACTGCCCGTATATGTCGAAGGAGTCAACTCAATACAACGCTTCTGTGTCATGGACTCCTTATCCTGCTACAATATCATATTGGGTAGGCCATGGATCCATGATATGAAAGCTGTGCCATCAACCTATCATCAGTGTATCAAGATCCCCACTCCTTGGGGGGTTGTCAAGGTGGAAAGTGATCAACAGGAGGCAAAGGAATGTTACTCATCCTCGATGAAATCCTCAACCAAGCCTAATGCAGCATAGCAATTAAAGATGCGGGCCCAGGATATCGTGGAGGCTTCAGAGCAGGATGTAAATAAAATTATCCTGGATCAGGATAATCCAGATATCTCGGTGCTCGTTGGAGCCAATATCCCTCAGGATATTGAAAATCAGTTAACTAACTTTTTGGAATGCAGGATGTCAACATTCGCATGGAAGCATGAGGATATGACAGGTATTTCTAAGGATATTATAACTCACAATCTTGGAATTGACAGGTCTTTCAAGCCTATCCAGCAAAAGAGAAGGAAGTTTGCTCCAGAACGAAACATAATTATTCAAGAAGAGGTTGAAAGACTATTGAACTCCAAAATGATCAGGGAAGTCAAATTTCCCAAGTGGCTAGCAAATGTGGTCGTGGTTCAAAAGAAGAATGGGAAATGGAGAGTTTGTGTAGATTACACAGACTTAAACAAAGCATGTCCTAAAGACCCATTCCCTCTACCTCATATAGACTCGATGGTGGATGCCACTGCCGGTCATGAGATGTTAACCTTCACGGATGCATCCTCAGGATTCCAGCAGATCCAAATGTAACCTTCAGACCAGGAGGATACTGCTTTCATGACACCAACAGGTATTTATTGTTATACTGCTATGCCTTTTGGTTTGAAAAATGCAGGTGCAACATACCAGAGATTGGTGAACATGATGTTTAAAGACAAACTAGGGGACACCATGGAGGTGTACATTGACGTTATGGTAGTCAAATCCAAGAAGGCTGAGGATCATCTCCAGGATATTAAAGGGGCATTTGATATCCTGGACCAGTACAATATGAAACTAAATCCTGCCAAGTGCCATTTTGGAGTGGGGTCAGGAAATATTTTAGGATACATGGTGACTAAAAGGGGTATAGAAGCAAGCCCGGAACAAATCAAAGCTATCCTGGATATCAAGTCACCATCCAACATGAAAGATGTGCAAAGATTAACTGGACGAGTAGCGGCATTGAACAGATTTATATCAAGATCCTCAGAAAAATGTAAAGAATTCTACGATATCCTGAAGAAGAATAAGAGGTTCGAGTGGGGAGAAAAACGTGAAGCAGCCTTACAGGAATTAAAGCAATATCTTTCAACCGCACCTCTGATGATGAAGCCCGAGGATGGTGAACCATTATCCCTGTATCTTGCAATATCAGGGAATGCAGTAAGTGCTGTTTTGGTTAAGGATCACGAAGGTCAGCAGTATCCTGTTTATTATGTTAGTAAAAGTTTATTAGATGCTGAAACTAGGTATTCCCACTTAGAGAAAATGATATTAGCCCTAGTTATGGCATCAACGAAACTTACACATTATTTTGAAACACATAGGATTCATGTTAAAACCAACTATCCTGTCAAAAATGTGCTTAGAAAACCAGAAATGTCAGGCAGAATGGCTAAGTGGTCAGTAAAGTTAAGTGCTTATGATTTAGTATATGAACCTAGAAATGCCATAAAGTCTCAGGCTTTAGCTGACTTTGTGGCTGATTTCAGTAGTGACATTCAGGATGAGGTAGACCTAGAAGTCCAACAGTTAGGAGAATCCTCAGGATCCTGGACATTATATACTGATGGTGCATCTAATGTAAGAGGTGTAGGTTTGGGTATACTACTAAAATCGCCACAGGGGGACATATTACCCCAGGCCATTAGATGTGAGTTTCCTGCCACTAATAATGAAGCAGAATATGAAGCTCTGATAGCAGGATTAGAATTAGTTAAAAATATGAATATTAGATATTTACAAGTATATGTTGATTCCCTGTTGGTTACTAACCATTTCAATGGATCTTATGCAGTAAAAGGAGAAAAGTTAGCTGAATATCTGGAAATTGTTAAAAAATTAGCAGGATATTTCGAAATTTTTATACTTGAACAGGTACCAAGAGAAAAGAATGCTGAAGCTGACGCTCTAGCAAACTTAGGATCTACTGTCAAGATACCGGAGGGAACTCAGATACCAATAGTGCACATCTTGTATCCTGCAATGGAACATTTCAAATTTCATGATAAAGAAGTAGCATGTATTCAGGATCCTGGTGATGGATATCCTGAGAAGGATCCTGAATCCTGGATGACTCCAATTGTGAAGTTTCTTCAAGAAGGCGATATCCCAAAGGATGCAAATCCTAAGGCTTTTAGGATGAAGGTATCTCGTTTTACTATTATAAATAATATTTTGTATAAGAAATCCCTTGCAGGTCCGTACCTAAGGTGCTTGGAAGATCCTGAAACCAAGGAGGTACTTCAGGATATACACGAAGGAGACTGTGGCAACCATACTGGGGGCAGATCTCTGTTCTCGAAGGTGTTGAGAACAGGATATTACTGGCCGACCATGAGAAAGGATGCCACGGAGTATGCTCAGAAATGCGATGCATGTCAAAGACACGGCAACATCCTGCATCAGCCTGCAGAACCATTATATCCTATCATATCCCCTTGGCCGTTTATGAAATGGGGAATGGACATTGTGGGAAAACTTCCAAAGGCTCCAGGAGGAAAGGTTTTTATGCTGGCAATGACAGATTATTTCTCTAAGTGGGTCGAAGCCGAGGCCTTTGTTCAAGTCAGGGATCAAGAAGTGGTATCCTTCATAAAGAGGAATATCCTGACCAGATTTGGGGTACCGGCTGAGATAGTTTGTGACAATGGCTCTCAATTCATCAGCAAAAGAACTACTGATTTTTGCAAAAGTTGGGGAATTAAGATGATTACGTCAACACCAGTGCATCCTCAAGCAAATGGACAAGCAGAATCCTCGAACAAGATAATCGTCAACAATTTAAAGAAGAGGTTAGGTGCCAAAAAAGGAAAATGGGCGGAGGAACTACCATTTGTCCTATGGGCTGACAGGACAACTGTGAAGAATGCTACTGGGCAAACCCCATTTTCCTTAGTATTTGGAGCAGAGGCAGTAATCCCGACAGAGATGGTGATACCTACAGCAAGATCCAACCTACAGGATCCTGAATCAAATCCTGAAATCTTATGTCAAGAACTGGATACTATTGATGAAACAAGAGATGCAGCCACGCTAAGGATGGAGGCATATCAACAGAGGATATCCAGAGCATATAACAAGAATATAAGGACTAGAAGGTTCCGAGTCGGAGATTGGGTGTTAAGGAAAGCTTTTCAGAATACTACGAATCCTGCTGATGGAAAGTTGGCTCCAAAGTGGGAAGGACCCTATGAGATTGAATCGGAAGCAGGAAAAGGAGCATATCGACTCAAGAATATGGAAGGAGATATGCTACCAAGATCTTGGAATGCTATACATCTAAAGCTCTATTTCAAGTGAGTTTAGAATTTAATTTCTAACTCAAGATGGTATGAATTCTGTCTCTTTTAAATATAATTTATTTTATTTGAACCCAATACTAACTTAAGCATCGGAGGGGTGTTAGCCAAGCTAACACCCACCTTAGTTTAAGGTTGTTTTGCAGAATATGCTTCGGGATATAGCTCCAGGATACACACTCAGGATACTTCGAAAGATTAGAGGATTGGCCCCCTCTCTCACGTTTAAGGGATCCTGATCCCTTCACAGGTTTAAAGGTATTCACCTTTCTCCCGAATTGGGTTTAAACACCCCGCCTGGAGTGCAAGTTATCCAGGGATAGTTCAAGGTGGCGGGACCAGTTCATGTAAAAGTGGCTGACAATTTCGTTACTGTTGGCTATACCCTGGATCCTTAAGGTATATGAGGATTGATCACCCTCTCTCGCGAAAGGGTATTTTCATACTCTCTAAGGTTTAAAGGTTTTCACCTTTCTAAGTCTTGGAGTTTATACACTCCCGCCTGTAGCGCACAAAAATTTGGGATTTTCCCCAGGATACTAAGGGTTTATCCCCAGTACATTAAGGGTTTATCCCCAGTAAAACTAAAGTTTTTAACAAGATTGTAAAGATATGACAAGCTGTGATTACACACGTTCTTTTGTGGATAAGAAGCTACGAAGTTTAATCATTAAGTGAAGAAATACTCAAGTATGTCATGCACTGATGCAATATCCTGCACAGACAGGGGACATCCATGCCGGGGACATTGCAAAGGATTCAAAGGTTAAGGTTGGAAATTATTGCCTAAGTGTTTCCGGTATGATTTATTATTCTTCAAGTCTTGAAAACCTTATTTAAGTGATCTAAGTTTTCTAAAAACTCATATTCAACCAAGTTTTGTCTAACATTTAGAAGACATTTTCTCAGTATCCTGACCAGGATATTTGATCAGGATATTCAAAACATACCTTTCAAAATAAAAACTTAACAACAACAAATAAGGCTAAAAGGTTAGTTTATTATTATTGGTCCAAAAGATTGTATTCTTGGTTTCATCTCTAAAAGAGACCCATCCACCAAGAACACAATTAAGTTTTTAAAGCATATTTACATAAACAGTTGAAGGCTTCGTCCTGAAAACACAGGATCCCTCCACCTTCAACTGTCAAACTATTCTACTTGCAGGAAATTAAAATTGTTTTAAGTGCAGGACGACCAGATGATTCAGACCCTACAAAATACAAGTATCATTAAAGACAGACTAACCAGGATACAGGTTCAGTATATGTGTACGGGATACAAGATCTGGATACTTACCTTATTAGGGAAAGAGGTCATTGGCTCGATAGATTCCGTGAAGCCAAGGTCATCAAAAGAGAAACCTTTGGCAGCAGCAACGGACGGCCCCTCTTTCACCAGAACAGGCTTGGGATAGCTGTCAAGCTTCTCAAGATCGAAGAAAACATATATCCTTACCAGACATGTCGGAATGACTAAAAAATATACCCGTTGGAATCAGGATATCCAACAGTTATATTTTTGGGGACAATTGTTATGGGTGAAATTCTGAGCCCATATCCTGACTTTGTATCTTGATTTTCTATTAGTTGTATATGATCAGGATACCGGATCAGGATACCGGACCAGGATATTGGTAACATCCTGAGGCAGTATCCTGACTATTACTAACAATTTGCTTGTAAACGTTGGCTACAAGGGACTAACGTTCATGAAGACCAAGTAATCCTGAAGACCCGCTCAAATTGGTTAGGATAAGGACCTTGATGGCGGAAAAATAGCTCTTGTAACGGTCAGCATTGAAGATTGACGTGTTTTATGGAAAGTTACGAAGATTGGTTAAACATATTAATGTCATAACGGTTATGGAAGCTTAAATCCTGGAGTTATAGTTGGAATGCGCGTGGAAAACGAGTTGATACAGCCTGGCAACGTTCAGAAAGGAAATAATCTCAGTATCCCGGATTTTTAGCATAATATCCCGGATTTTTAGCATAGTTAGTTGTTTCCTTTTACTATATAAAGGAATGCACGGATCATAGGAACACACAACTTACACACACACAATTCTCGTACACTCTTGCTCTCTACCACCTGCAACCACTCACAAACACTCACACTTGTACTCGAATCGCATTGTAACACTTAGTCGATCCGTATCATATCCTGCACTGTATCCTGTTATTCAAGCAATAAGAAGAACAAGGCAGCCGACGATTGTCAGCTCCCGAGGTTTTATGCCGGAGATCTAGATTGATCAAGGGCTTTCCTCGTACATCTCATGTCAACCTTTACGTTTTCGCTCATTGTTTGATCATAAATACAGCTCTATATCTTGAGCCGTATCCTGAAACTGTTTTAGCGAACAACTTAACCAACATATTTTTTCACAAAGTATTACTAGCACACTACCTCACAAAACTAATTTGATCACTTAATTGCTTCGGTAATTTTTGACCAAAACAATTTGGCGCCCACCGTGGGGCAAGTGGTGCTATTTTTACTAAAAGCTTTTGCAAAATCATTACTTGGTTTTCTATTTTAAAAATTTTTTACCACGTTATTTTCAATGGCCTCGAGATCAAACATGAGCTCTTCCACCGTGTCTGCTACAACCTCTGCAACAATTGGTTCGGTGCTTCCTCCACCTCCTCCAAGGATGCAAGCCTCCTCGTAGCCTCAGGATATTATACCTACGCGGAGTATTCAAGGATCCGCTCCTGTTTTGGCCTCTAATGAAGAAATTCTAACTTTGTTTGGTAGTGTACAGGAACAGATGAGGCAACAGCAGGAGACCAACCAAATGCTGATGAGAGAGATACAACTCTTGAAATCTAGCTCAAGAAGGCCCACTGAGGATTCTGTCACTCCCTTGCAGCCTAGATCTTTGAGCTTCAGTTCGGCAGTATATACTGAGGATAACAGGGGGAATATTGTGCCTAGCCATTCCCAGAGTCATATTCCTGAGATACCCTCTTCAGTCAGGGTGTCAACTATGAGAAATCCAGGATATGCTCCAGGATATGCTCCAGGATGTGCTCCAGGATATGGCCAGAATCACCAAGCTGGTAACTTGTCTGTTAACAACAATATCCCTGTTACTAATAATCTTGGATCATTGCAGGATGTAGGCATGACATCAGCGATAACCAGGGAGCTTCAAAAGCTGAAGGATATGATATCAAGTGTGCCTGGAATAGTGCAGCCTATACCGGAAGTATCCCGGGACAGTCACAACATATCCCGCTTTGCTCACCCCATTTGTGATGCAGAAATCCCAAAGAGATTCCAGACTCCTAACATGAAGCTGTATGATGGGACGACGGATCCTGAGGAGCATATTGCCCAGTATAGGGAGAGGATGGAGATTAACCCTATCCCGCCAGAACTTAAGGAAGCATGCTTGTGCAAGGGCTTCGGCTCTACTCTAACAGGATCAGCCTTGAAATGGCTTCTAAATGACACAGTAGCATATTCCTTAGACCTTGAAATGTTGGTATCAGAGCCAACATTGAGTGAATTAAAAACTTGTCTTTTGTGTTTAATCTCAATGACACAGTAGCATATTCCTTAGACCTTTTGAGACTAGACTTAACATAGGAACGCTCTCATCCCTATTAAGTAAACATTGTTTTCGATTTTGTGTATTTTAAATAAGTCGCCAAGCAAGGAAGCCGTTGATAGAGATTTTCCTCATCCGAAGCCAAGGAATACCAAGCTTCACCATACGGCTAGAATAAGCGTGCGACCGGTTTGGAGGAAGACCTTTATGGATTCATTCCCAAAACCAAACCCATTTGATTTGGAATCAGACTTCAGAGTCTATACCGGAGGTCCCTGAGGCTCAAATTTTAAAGTCTGTACCAGTGGAGTCCATACCAGGTGGTCCCTGAGACTCCCGTTTTTACCAATGACCCTTGTATCTTACCTTCAAGTTTGGAATCCCAGACTTGGATTATATCAGTCAAAACCCAATTCGTGATCCATATCATTCCTTAACCATTGAATCCTTGAATTCTACTTCAATAACGGATCCTGATTGGAATACTTACCTTATTCACTGAGGTCTTCCGTGTCTCTATCGTATATGGTAAACGAAGAAGAGAGACAATCGGAATGAAGCAAGGAAGACATTAGATAATTATTCTTTCATAATATTCCTTGTCTTTTAAGTCCTTAAAAGGACCCGTCTCTTTTATAAAGTCCCTGTGAGGACATTTGTACAGCAAAGCCCTTTTGTGCGCGCCCTGTACCAATATAGTCCTTTTATGGACATGTTATTTTATTAAAATCCCTTTGGGGATACGTTATTCGAAATAGTCCCTTTGAGGACATTGATATTTCATTATAACCCTTATATAAATTTGTAATATTTTATAATCCTTATACGGACTTATAATTTTTCATCTTAGTCCTCTATGGACAAATATATTACTAGAAGTCCTGATTAAGGCACTATTGAAAAATTCCTAAAGATTTAGGAAAGTTTTGAAAATTTCATGTAGGTATTCATTTCGTCCTTTATTCCGCGATAGTTCCAAATTTTACTCGAACTTTATTGATCAGCTGAAAATTTCAAAAGATCCTCTTAATGGTATAACCTAGCCTATATGTCTATGAACATGGCTGTGATGGTAAAAACCTCTTAAGATAATTAATCCTTGTTAACATCTAAGAACATGTTAACATTCCTGGCTGTGTGACTTGAGAGACCACACTAGCTTCCAAAAGTACTTGGACTTTTCCAAGTCACCTTCATAGCCTATGATCAATACGAATCGCGGCTATCAAACAACAGTATGAAGTATACGTCAAAAACATCCAATTAAGATGTATGCCATTGGGCGAAGATGTATTCATGACAATGATAGTTTTATTTTATAAACTTCTTGTCAAAAGGTGATGAATTATGTTCGACCCTTAAAGATCACTGATCCAAGAGATCGTTGATTTTGTTTTAATTGTCCTTTGTGAGAAGGCCTTTGTGCCATATAATCATTTATGTTCTTCATGACTAAGCTTTATGCCATATATTTTTACGTCCTTCGCGACGGGCATTTATGCCATATAAGTATATAATTATAATAAAAAGTCATGTAAGGCTAGCCTTCGAGCTATTCATAATCGTCCTTGTGACAAAGACAGTAGTGACATTATGATCCTCTGTCAAACAGGTAATGGACTCGCTCTAAACCTTAAGTGCCATTAATGGTCCTTTGGTGACCTAGGCTGAATGTAATGGATATACATTCAAATAACATTCATTAGGAATGTTTGGAAAATAATAGCCTATACGGTTTAAGGATGCCGTGGCTGATCTATGTTAGGTCATCAGGATGATGACTAACAATTGCTTAATATGGTAGTTAATACCAAGTTTCGAGTATGGCAAACTCGAATGAGGTGAATAGCAATTGCGATGCTATTAAGGCGACAAAAGCTAATGATGCTACAACATAAACCTCAATATTTATAAAGTTAATCTCCAAGCTGTAATTGACACAGCAGTTTGAAAGATCATGGAAAGGGTCATGAAACAATTCAAAGAGCCGAATGCTTCTCGCTCTGAATTTCATTCAAAACCTCAATGAATTGCTCGTGAAAAGAGTTTGTTCGCACTTCGAATGTGAAGGATGAACAAGGGAGGAGGATAACTCCCAGAAATCGAAGAAAAAGAGCAAATTACGGGCTTAATAAGAACTATCATAAGTCAGCAAGAAGCCGGTATGTAAGAATTGCTATAAAAGACACTGAGGACAGTGTCAAATAGATCAAAGACCAAAGCAGTGTGCATTTGCAAAGAAACTGGTCATCAGTCCCATGAATATAGGGACAAAAAGAATACAGTCTGTTACGACTGTGGTGAGAAAGGCCATATTAGAACTAAATGCCATAAAGCTGCCAAAGAGGCGCAGCTAAGTCTGGAAAGGCTAAGAAAGGAAATGCCTGAACTCACCTGATGAATGTCAAGAGAGAGTACATGATCTTATCCAGGACTTTTCTTATCATTTGGACAATGATAATTTCTGCCAAGTATCCTGTTTTAAATACAGGCAATAATAAGTCTTTCATAGACCAAAAGCTTGGCAAACTCATGATGGTATTCATAAGAACTCCAGATTCTTAGTCAGGTAGAACTTACCAATGAAATCTGAGAGACCGATTCTTCTATTATCGGCAATAATCTTTCTATATAATCTAAGAGTACCCTTTCTTTGAATAGAGTACGACAATATATGTTATTTTAATTATTTTCTTTTCTCGTTGATTTATATCAACTACGAGTGCCAACTATGCTTGACAAAAGCGCCATGTGAGGATTGGCATATCCCAATGCGTCCCATAGATTATGTCCATGCCTGATCAGTATGGAAGTTTAATGCATGGGGCCACCAAGATATACCAATGGTCATATTGTACTAAAGTCAGCTAGTGGTATTCAAAGGAGATATCCATAATAGAAAATGCCTAAGTAGGCGTCTCTACTTAAGGCGTTCGTGCACTCGTAAAGCAGATGAGTCATCTGTATGGCACAATCGTCAGTAAGTGGACCAAGGTCAAGGATTGAAGCTACCTCTATCATAGTAAGATAACTTGTTTCCTTCTCAGTAGAACTACCTTGTTATACCCCCTGAGGAGCAAAGTGAAGTTAGGATTGACATCCTATTAGGAGCTGTATCTGTTACAGAAGCTCCATATCGGTTAGCATCAACAGAAATGGAAGAACTGAGGCTAACCAGATGAGTTATAAAGAAAGGCTTGTACCGCCTAGCTCGTTGTTTAGGAGCCCCGACTATTATTGTTGATAAAGGAAAGCGCAATGCAATACCCTTGTGCATTGGTTACTGCAACCTAGCTAAGAAACAATTAAGAATCGTTATTAGATGCCCAGGATCGTCGATTGGTTCGACTAACCATGAGGGTAATTAATTCCTTAAGATTGATTCGGGTAGTAGTTGGAATAACTACCTCACCCCGAATAAGTTCTTCTATAACCAATAGCATTATATAAGCATCAAGGTTACTCCTCTGGAGACCTTGTTTGGGAGAAATAGCTAAACACCCAATTGTTGGGCAGGAAATTGGGAAAGCTCTTTTATCTGGATCTGAGATTTGTCTTAAGGACGACGGATAGGATATTATGGATCCGTAATCATCTAAAAACTGCCAATAATTGGCAGAAGAGCAATGCGAACAAGAGGCGCAAATCTTTTAAAGTTCCAAATGGGGAACAAGGCTCTATCGAAAATATCAAATATGAAAGAGTACAATATGTTTCGGTATATAGAGCAAGTTAAACCTTGGATATATAAATCATTCGAGATCATCGAATGTGACGGCAGTATAGCTCATAAGCTAAACTTGCCTAAGGAGCTCAGTGGAATTCACGATGTGTTCTACATTTCTAACCTAAAGAAATGCCTAGCTGATAAATCGCTAGAAATGTCTCATGAAGACGTATAGATTGATGAAAGCCTGAGGTTTATGGAAAGACCTATATCGATCAAGGATCGACAGGTTAAGAAACTCCGAAAAGGAGCATGCACCTATTGGATAGGTCAACTGGAATACCCGTAAGGGTCCCTAAATGACTGTGGAAGTTAAGTTCAGTTTACGACAGAAAGTACTTCCATCTTTTTTGAGCAAATCTCGGGGTCGAGATTTCTTTTAAGGGGTTGAGGATGTAACACCTCATAAAATCGTGTCCAATGATGTGGTGACACGTGTAATGAACCCTAATAAAGTCAAACGTTGACTATGAGGGACTAATTTCGTCAAAATCGAAAACTTTGTTTATAGAAGGACTAAAAGTGTCAACATGCCTAAACTAGGCCTCTGAGTGACCTTATACGATGTCCGTATTCTCAGACGAGCCACTTGTTGGACGGGAGGAGCCGTTTGCGTAATTATGTGAAAATTTGCGCGTCGAAGGGTTAAAAGTGTCAACATGTTAATTCTTACCTCTGAGTGACCTTTTAACAAAAAGAGAGCTTCATTATGTTTCATCATATTCTCGGGAATGCCTAATATTGGCTATGCAAGGCTTTTATGCCAATAAATGAAGTTATGCGCAAGTTTGAAAGTTAGAGGGGTTAAAAGCGTCAACATGTTTAATTATACCTATGAATGACCTTTTAACAAACCCGAAGCATCGTAATGTATTATAATACTCTCAAGAATGCCTAACATGGACTGGATAAGGCTTCGAAGCTATTAAACGATGATATGCGCAAGTTTGCGCATTAGAGGGACCAAAAGCGTCAACTTTTGAATCTACGCCTCTCGGGGACCTTTTAAGCGAACCGGAGCATTTTAATAATTGGACATACATTCGGCGATGCCCATTATGGGCTATGGAAGGCTTGGATATCATTAAATGGCATTTCGCGCTACTTAGCGCAATTAAAGGACTAATTGCGTCAAACTGCAAATGTAGGTCGAATCATTTGATAACGGACCGTCCGGAATATGTCCATGAGTTAAACATACCCTATTTATTCTTTTTATAGCTTAGATATAGGCTTAGAGGTGTTTGGTGCGCAAAAATAAACTTTTATGTCATGCAGGGACTAAAAGTGTCAAAAAGTGCACAAGTTTGCACTTTCGCGCATATCTCGCATTCTGAATATCCCCGGACACCCAAAAAATTATGTAAGCACTAAAATATTTTATTTTAGTGTGTGGCATGATAAAATTCCACCCGTCGCGTGATTTGGACCATTTTTAGCGTCCGTTCGTGTTTCGTCGTAATTAGACGCATAACGTGACCATACGACCAAACGAACCGACATCCGAGATACTTCCGGGCATATTTTGAGTCCTCTAAACATTATTGACCTTGTAGAGCCTTAAACATGGACTGGCGGGCCTCAGACGTGTTGAAAATGGCATTTAGTAAGTGCAGGGACTAAAACGCGACATTCTGCCAAACTTTGTAACTGAAAGAAGTCAGGGGCTGTTGTTGTAAAAGCCTGAAACATGTCTGAACTGTTCTGGGCTTAAAAACAGGTCATAAGCCCATTGGGCTGCATTATTTGTGGACCAAAATAAACAAACAGCAACATGTTAGGGCTGTTTTGAAGAGAAGATTAGCACAGGGACTGAAATGGCATTTCTGCCAAACTTATAAGCTGTGCCGGACACCCAGGAGGGCCGCGTGAACCTGGGCCAACCCTTTACGCGGGCCGCGAGGTCCCTACCTGCAGATTTATTATATTTTTTTTTTGTTTCTTGCTTGGTCTCCACTCAAAACCAATTCTTAGTCATTAAGTTCGATTTGCTTGGACTCCAAGCTGATTATACAGTTGTGGTAACAGGTGTTATGATCTGAATAACTCTCCTAACACTTGTCAAGATCTGAATCAAACCCAAAAACTATAAATAGGAGGAAAACCCAATTAGTTCATTGCTCATTTTTCATTCATTCCTCCATTCTCTCAAATCTGGAACTCCCTAAGCTGAAGTGGAGCATAATCTTAGTAGAAAAGATAGCATGGACCATTTGTAAGTCCCTTAGCCCACTCACTAGTTCAGATTTATGTTCTATCAACCAAAAAAGTCAAATATCGCAAATAAACATTGACTTTCGGTTTAAACTCTCATGGTCCAGCCACTGATTGAATTGAAAGTGGGTATAAGACCATAGTTAGGTAGGTGATTAACCCCTGAAAGGGCACCTCCTAATTCCTTCGTTTGCTTAGTTAATTGTCGGGTCAAACCGTTTAGGTAAAAAGTCAAACTTGGCAGATTTGTGCATATTAATTAAACCATAGATTCAGATGTTATAAATTATATTTTAACACTCTAATAACTTGGTAATGATTATTAGAACTTGTCTAAGCTGGTCCAACCCGACAATTCTAAGTTTAGGGTCGGTTCGCAACCAAAAGTCGCAAAAGCTTGACTTTGCTTTGACTTTTCAGTTCTGACCCGATTAAGCTTGATTCTTCCATGTTTTAAGCTTCCATTAGGACCATATTATTTAGTGATATAACCCTCTGGAGTTATATAGCATGGTTCCTCGTGGTTTGAATTATACGCTAGTTTCCGCTATTATGCTTATAAACGCCCATTTTGCCCTTTTGACATAAGGATGAGATTTTTAGAAATGTGAGAGGACAAAAACCTTTGTCACTGATATATAAGCTTGTCCCGAAAATTTGACATTAGTTCTTGGTCCCAAATAGGAGTTATGCTCGATATCGTAATTAGAAGCTTTTAACTAAGTAAATTACGATATCTTGCATAAAGCGTGTTTAAACTTGGATTTTGACCCGAAACTCATTACCTACTGTTAAGATATTATTTTTAGGGATTTTTGGAGTTATTGATCAGATTATAAACTGATCATATCATAGAGTTCTTGTATTATTCGGTAAATGACGATAATACCTCTTTTCGTGCATAAAATGAGATTTACCAATGATTTGAATGCCAAACCTTTTCCTACTGATTTCATATATTAAATAAATTATTTTGAACATTCAAAACTAATCAAAATCTCAGATTTCCATAAAACCCCTTAATTATCGTCAATTAGCGATTTTTACGCTATTTAGGTGCATAGTATGGTTTTAAACCATAATTAACACCTAAGACTTATTACCTACTAAATTTTTAAACAAATTTTAATATTATTTCAGTAGGCATAAGTCGTGAACTCAGACTTCCAAAAAATGTCCGTAAAAGCATATGTGAAATGACCAAAATACCCTTTCGGGGCATAGTTTGGCCATAAATGGTAAACCTCACATATGTATGATATCTTACTGATGTAATGAGATAAATTAAATATTTTTACTGATTAAAAAGGACCAGAACTACAGTTTGTCATAAAATCTCTTTTATAAGTATTAAAATTACCAAAATGCCCTTACGGGACTTAAAATGGTTTTAAATACTTTTTGGGCATATATGTTGACATCCTACTGATGTATTGACATATTCTAAGCATAATAACATATGGAACTTTTATATAATTCATTTGGTTACCCGTTACGCATTTTACGCGTTCGGATCGGTTTATGTAACTAGTTTACGTATGTTTGCCGAAACGGGTTTAACCTTATCGTTTTTATCTCAAAATCCGAAATGTGTTTAGTTTACCCATAATATACAAGTATCCAAACTTGTTGGGTCTAAATAACATTCTATTCCGGTCATCGCTTAATCTAGCGTATCGTACAACTTTAGATACTTTAAGCTAGCCGGTCTAAGTCTGCGACTTAAATAAAGACCGTTGGCATTCTGAATTGGTTATATATTACCATAACTCCAGACTAGAGTCACCCGGTAAAAGCTACCTGCATTTAGATAGATTGGATACGACTGAGTTATTTTGCTGTGCATCAAGTATTAGCTCAGGTAAATACTTTTAACTTATTTTCCCTTATACGGGCTTGGGATACGATAGATTAATACCGCTTGGTCGGGTGTGGATCAATCAAATGCCGGGTTGTGGCTAGTAAATCCACAAAACCTGTTTTGATACTGTTCTGTTGATGACTTAAACCTTGGGGGTTAACGACCATGTCCTGGTTATATCCTTGGCTCATTCATTTGTAAATGGCCACGACTTATGCGCAGGGTGTAGGCATACACCGAAAAGATGCCAATAATAAATTATTAATTACCCACAAGTTGGGGATAACTCCTTTATGGGTTTTAAAAGTGGTGTGTCGTTTAATCATGTCTCAGTCTCTGTACTGGGCCCCAGATGTACGGTAAACATGTAATTCAGTATACAAGATTTTTATTAAGAATTGTCCCAAGTTATAAAAGGTTTTGTGCCTTGTGCACTTAAATCAATTTTCATAAACTCTTTTCAAATGAGCCGGTTAAATTGTATTTACCAGTGAAAACTGACGTATTTTCAAAAGGCTAAGTGGCAGGTACTACTCGTAATAGGCTGGGAGTTGCTCGGTGTCGAAAAAGAGGATCTTGCAAATCCTTAAAGATGCCATAAAGTCTGCTAAGCTTCATTTTAAACATTTTGTATTGATCCTCCTGTGGATTTGATATTACAGACTCGTCTATAATAAATACTTTGATATTTTCAGACATTTGAGTTTGTAATAATATTTTATATTCCAAGACTTCAGCTGTGCTATTCTGTGTGTGTTTGACCATGATGATATCAACTACGTCACGATACCCCACCGGGCCCACCGGTGATATGTGGAAATATCGGGGTGTGACAACTCGGTAGTTAGATAACTATAAGTTTAAAATTTATAGTGTGTGATTTGACTAGGAAAGGATTAAAGGTGATTTCTACTTTCTGAACAGTCACATCCCAGCAATTAACATCCAATAACCGTATTGTTATTACATCTAAGATGATTCAAGTGAGTCCTATGAAGCAAGTGTCTGTCTATTCAATTGAGAGGAATCATTGCATTACATCCCCGTTGAAAAACATAATCACAGTCCTTTTCCTTCAATTTCCAAAACAGCCACCAACAATACTAGTTTGTTACCAGTGTGGTTGACGTGAGCCTTAGGAACTTTTAATAAGCTGTCACAGTTGTCAAATTCGTTGCGTGCATTCTTTTTAATAATATTGTACAAGCATGGTTCACATTTAATACACTGTTTGTTACCAGTGTTGTTGCCGGGAGCCTGAGGAACTTTTAATAAGCTGTCACAGGTGTCAAATTTGTTGCGTGCATTCATATTTCTTGTTCCAAATGCAGCTGTAGGATCCTTACTTAAAGGTCTATCTCTAAAAGATGCAACTTTACGGCATGCTTACCGTAATCACATCTTCCATGGAGTCACAGATCCGATAATATGGCCCACGGATCTAATGCCCACTCGTGGTACAACCAGGAATTGCAAACCGCAACCGTTTTTTACTATGGGAATGGTGGCTATGGGAAATCAAACCGCAATCGTTTGTGACAATGGGAATGGTGGTTATGGTAAATACAAGTTTTCTTTTTGAGCTTGATGGATGTCCATTATCTCAACGCTTCTCCTTACATTATTGATCTGGAATTGGAGAACCGTTGTGTATTTGCTTACTGATTATTGAAAAGATTTGTGGAAATCGTATTGTTACACCCCAACAATTTACATCCACAAATCGTACTGTTATTACATCCGAGACGATTCAAGTGAGTCCTATGGAGTCACAGATCCGACAATATGGCCCACGTAAATGGCGGTTTCTAGAAGAAATCACAGAATCAGAAGAAGGTTACAAACACTAAGAAAATCACCAAAATGTGCGTTGATTGGATTGTAGATATTCTAGAGAAAGCATACCGGGTAAAAAAATCGACAATAGTTATGGTGATCCGCAAACCTGTATGGAATTCAATGCGAGATGTTTGTTTTCTTTGAGTGCTTTTCCTTCAATTTCCAAAACAGCCACCAACAATACCAGTTTGTTACCAGTGCGCTTACCATGAGCCTGAGGAACTTTTAATAAGCTGTCACAGTTGTCAAATTCGTTGCGTGCATTCATATTGTTGAGACAACAACATATAATGAACGAATTATTGGACTTCTTGTTCCAAATGCAGCTGATGAAACTGGAGTTGTTATCTCGGTTGTTCAGTACTTTTGTGATAAATACAATGTTCATCTTCGTTATCCTTTGCTTCCTACAATTCAAGCAGTGACAGATGCTAAACGTACTGTTATTACATCCGAGACGATTCAAGTGAGTCCTATGAAGGAAGTGTCTGTCTATTCAATTGAGAGGAATCATTGCACTACATCCCCGTTGAAAAACATAATCGGTAAATTTAAGGAAAATGGGGTTGAAATATGATAACCTGATGTGTACAAAATGCAACATATAAATTACATCAATAGAGGCATAAAACCAACCCTTTTTTAGTACTAATGTTGGAAAAAACGCGTTTCTTTCTTCCTTTTGAATTTACAGGACCAAATGAGCTTAAAAGAACAAAAGGAACAAATAAGCAGCCAAAACCAACATAAATACAAGAAGAAGGAATAATGTGACATGCCTGACCCCTCGGCAGCATTTCCCAAGACAAAAACAAGAAAACAGAAGCTGACTACAGGGCCGTGCCCAGCCAGGCATGGGCCGTGGTCAGACCTCACACAACAAGACAAAGCCTGCAGAAGCTTCCACGCCCACCACGAGGTCGTGTCCAGCTCACCATGGGGCGTGGTCAACTCTAAGATTTGGAGAATCTTGATAGTACAGCAAAGAGTTGACCACGGGGTCGTGTCCAGAAGCCACGGGGTCGTGTGGGGCCCTCTGCTGACAGCTGCATTTAATGAAGGTAGAGAAGAAGTTGGCCACAGGTTGTGCCCAGTGGACACGGGGCCGTGGCCGGGACACTGTTCTGACTATAAATAGGGGTGCTTGGTTCAGTTCAAAGGCATCCCTTGGCAAACCACTTCTCTCTACTTTGCCACTACTCCACCACCAGTACAACACCAACACCCACCACCATCATCCATCTTTCATCTTTAGATTGTGTAGTAGTCTCTGGATCCAAGATTGATCGTAAGAGTTCTTGTCAATCAAAGGCCATGTTTGGCTAATCTCTTACATCACTTGGTGAAGACAAGTCTTTAATGTATTACTTTTGATTTTTAATCTTTCGGCACTTTTTAATTGGGTTTGTATTAATGACTTTAATAACTAGTTTCTTATGTTGAAAGTGAATTTTCTTTACTATTTCTTCATGATGTCATTGATTTGCTCATTCGTGTCTTTACGGTCTATATAAAGCACTTTAACTACTTGGAAGGGGGTTAGAAGGGTGGTTTGGTAATGTTCTTATCTCGTTCAGTGTATAGATCCTGCGAGGACTTGGTTCAAGCTTACTAGGACCTCCTTCAATGCCCTAAAGGTATTGGATGGCGGGGGTGCGAATAGGTTGAACCCCTCATATGTAAACTACTATTAAAACATTAAACCGGCTTCTTGGGATTGTATCCTTGCTGATTCAAACCACTTAGCCGAGGGTAACGTCACCTTCAAAAGAGGGGCCTACCACTTTTCGCATTAATAACTTACTTAATTGTATTTCAATATTCTGACCCTTTGAGATTGTATCCCTGCTGACTCAAACCACTGGGTTGAGGGTAACGTCACTTTCAAAAGAGGGGCCTACTACTATAACTAAGATAATCTCTTAAAAAGTCCGAAAGTGCGAAAATCATCAAAGGGTACATTAAAGATGAGTTGGATCCAAGTGATTCGTGATTCTATCTTGTCTATTTGTTTTTCATTTTATTTATTTTTTACTTTTTAGATTTATTTTCATGTTTAAAAACTCTTTTCAAAAATTTAGATCGATTAGATGTTGACGATAAACCGGTATTAAAAGCTCTTGTGTCCTTGGACGACCTCAGTATCCTACCAACACTATACTACGCTCACGATGGGTGCACTTTCCCTAGTGTGTGTTTACTGTTAGTACAATATCGTGTTTTATAAATTTAAAACTTGACTAATGCGTAAAACGAACTTAAAATATTAATAAAATCATATCACGCTTAACGCACACCATAACCCAACACTGTAGGATCTCATTCTACAGCTTCGATAAATTCAGGGGTATTCTCAAATAAGTTTCCTAGATGTTTGAAGGCCAACAAATGTCCAAAGTGCTGCTTCTTCGCCCGCGTGACAGAAAGTTACCGTGTGACAGAAAGCTACATTGGAAAATTAAATCGACATCTTCAATACGCATCTTATAGGCCTATATGATGCGTATTACTTTTTTATAAGGGGACATTGTCAGCTTTTGATTGACCTAGAAGTTTGAACCAACCTTAATACGCATCGTATAGGCCTATACGATACGTATTGAAGGTGTCTATTTAATTTCCTAAGGTGTGCCAATAATACGACCCTTGGTTTATTTATTTTATTTATTTCTATTTAGTTTAACTAGTCATGTGATTAAATAAAGAAAGTGGTGGAGGATGCTCCATAATTTCCATGTTTCATATTTATAAGTTAGCGACTGGCGGACTCATAAATTTTTCCATGGAAGTGCGAAATATTTTTAAAAAATTTAGGCCGTCTAGATTTATAAATAAAAAATTCAGTTCGGGTCGGGTCATGTAAAACAAAAAAACATCAAACTAAAATTTATATAATCATCAAAACCACGTCAAACGTTGTTACAAACATATTTAAAATGTCGTCTTACGGGTTTTCATTTTTAGAAACCTATCCAAAACATCATCTAGAATTACTTTCTTAAGCAAGTCCTTCTCTATATAACATATACAACTATCACTTAAATTTTCATCGCTAATCCGATTACGCAAGTCGGTCTTCACATTCTTCATTGCCAAAAAATACCATACTCTAACCATCCCTTATATCCCTTTAGGTCGTACCATTCTTCCTTGAATTTTCTCAACTCTTTACCTTGAAACGTTGATTGTGGGTATCTAATATCCGTTCGTTGACATGGTCCTCTTAGTAGGTATGCCCTTCTAACATCATCTCGTTGATTCACGTTGTCTGATGCAATCGCCTTGCGATTATGAGGATCCGAGGAAAGATTATTCACATCAACAAAATCAGAAAATGATTCAATTTCAACCGCTTTCCTCTTGTTGAGAAATCGCGCCATAACTTCCTTACTCATTGTGCCTATCAACCATCAATATTCCTTAATTTTCAAGTTTTGAATTTCAACTTTTCAAACCTATACTAGAATCATATAATCAATAAGAGATTAAGAGACAACAAACACATCCTATAAAGACTAGAACAACCCCAAATTACCTCAAAACACATAAAAATTTATACTTTTTTAACACATCCTATTATCTCATGAGTCTTGAACAAAATAACATAAATATCAAAAAAACAAAAAACAAAACACGTACCTGTTCGTGGCTGGCACTACGCTGCTCATGGCTGGAATTTTGCAGTCGCCGTCGGGTGTGGGGGTGTCGCAGGTCACTGGCAGTGAGGTGAGGCAGAGGGAGGTCGGGTGTCGCTCAAAGCTGGCAGTCAATTGGGTTCTTTTGTAAACTGGACTGATTTTGTTTAATTAAACGTGTATTTGGGTTGAGCTTGAATTTTATTAACGTATTGGGCTTGATGGAATGAATTCAAGTTTTATTAAAGGGGTTAGTCGGCTAACTTGTTTACATAATTGGGTCGGGTTTCAATCCGTGTTCACAATTTTTTTTATGTAAATTCCTAACATCTTTTTTTCTAAGGAGTGCGGATGAAAATTTCAAAAGGGTGCGGTCGAGATTTTTTGCGGAAAATACCACTATTTTTTTTTTCATGGGGTGCGGCCGCCCACCCACGCTATAGGGTAGGTCCGCCCCTGTTAGTGAGTTAGTAGTTAGTTATTGTTCTTTTATCTATAAGTAGTTAATGAAGACAGAATGAAAAATATTGATCCAAGTTGAGATTCTGAAAGGGGTTCATCTCCCGGAGGATGGTCCTCTTGTGTCGCATTTCTTCTATGCTGATGATGCGTTGGTTATTGGTGATTGGAGCAAGGATAATGTGCTAAATGTGATCAGGATTCTGAGGTGTTTCTATTTGTGTTCAGGCCTCAGAATTAATCTTGAAAAGTCCAATATTTACGGTGTTGGAGTGGACGGGGCTGATGTGGAGGTTATGTCGGCCGAAGTTGGGTGTGCATCGGATTCTTTGCCTTTTAAGTACCTTGGTTTATTGGTAGGAGCCAACATGAATAGGATCGCTAATTGGAGGCCGGTGGTTGAGGTTTTCGAGAAGCGTCTTTCGATGTGGAAGTCCGCCTTGTTGTCTATGGGTGGGAGGGTGACGCTTGTTCGGTCGGTTCTTGAAAGTCTTCCGTGCTATTATTTTTCGTTGTATAGGGCTCCTGTCAAGGTGATAGCGGAGTTGGAGAGTTTAATGAAGAAATTTCTTTGGGGCAGCTCGAGCGGGGTTAAGAAAACCCACTGGGTTGCTTGGGAGAGGGTGGCTTCGCCTAAAAAGCTTGGGGGGTTGGGTATCTCGAGGCTCTCGGACATAAACATGGCGTTACTTTGTAAATGGGGATGGCGGTATAAAATAGAAAAAGAGAACTTGTGGGTTAAGGTTATCAACACCTTGCATTCGGGAGGATCGGAGTGGGCTTTCTTGCCTGTTAAGAAGTCCAATAGAGGTGTTTGGTTGATCATTACTTCGGTTCTGAACAAGAATATACCTGGGGTCCCTATGATCAGAAGTTTGTTTAAAGGTATAGTGGGAAACGGCGAGGACATATTATTTTGGCTAGACCCGTGGCTGAAGGATCTTCCTTTGAAAGAATATTTTCCCAGCCTTTTTCAGCTAGAAGTGGTCAAAACTTGCTCGGTAAAGGATCGGTTGGAGGATGAGGGGCTTTGGCTGTGGAGGTCTGATCCCTCCTCAGCGGATGAGATGGCAGAATGGGCTGAGCTGCAGATCCTTCTGGGATCGGTGGCGGTTTCCAGCAGGAGGGATAGGTGGACGTGGCTCGGGGATAGTTCCAACATGTTCAGCGTCCGGTCCGTTCGCAGTCTTATCTCGAGTAGCAAAGCGGCGAGTAATAGGTATGTTTTTGAGTGGAGTAAGTGGGTGCCGGGGAAATGTAATGTGTTTGCGTGGAGGTTGGAATTAAACAGGATCCCTACGTTTGACTCGCTGAGTAAAAAGGGTATTTTGGGAGGAGAGAATTTATGCCCGATGTGTGGTAGCGAAGAGGAGTCCGTTGAGCACTTGTTCATTTCATGCGGGGCTGCGGCGGTGATTTGGAATAAGGTGAGCTGGTGGTGCCAAATCCCTAATATTTATGCCTTCTCCATTAAAGATCTTTTGGAGGTGCACAAACATAGCAGGATCGGCGGTTCGGAGGCTTATGCGCTTAAGGGGATTGTTCTTGTGGCATGTTGGTGTTTGTGGCTGGCCAGGAACAGGCTCGTTTTTTCTGCGTCCCAGGTTAAAGTGGATGACATCTTCAGCAATATCAGGTCTTTGGGATATCTTTGGTTCAAGAATAGGTCGAAGTTCAAGTCGGTTAGTTGGTTAGATTGGTATAAATTTGTAATTATGTAGTCCTTGTAGTGTTCGGTGTTTTTGTTGTTTGTTCTTTGGGCTCCCGTTTGGGCGGGGGTTCTGTGGTTTTCTAATGAAGTTCACTTTTCAAAAAAAAAAAAAATTCTCTCTAAGCTTCTTCCTATTTTCTTTTGTACAACGAAAACCGTTGTAACGATAACATTAACTACCCCAACATACCCTGATTTCAAAATTACCTTGAAACATGATAATATATTATATTTCTTGCCCTATGGCTAGACCATATGATTCAACATATATTTATTGCATGTAACAAGTGGAATTTCATCCTCCTCTTCCCTTTTATTTTCCCTCAGTATATATAATATTGAAGATGTATAAGGTCCATATATGAAACTTTATGGAATCATATTTGAATGTGGTTTTATATGTGATATTCATAAACCATCCTTAGCACTTTAAAATTCAATACAAACAAGTAACTGGAAAAAGAAGAAAAAAAACGTGTAATTAGTGTTTCAATCCACTGATTAATTAGTTTGGTTTGCCGTTTTTCAAAACCATAGTCAGCGATTTGAATCATTTGATCTGTACTTTTTTATCAATACCAGACAAACTGAATCGTAAACACCTATCAACTCATATGTTAGCATGTTGGTGTAATACAGTAATAGACATTAAAATAATATAACTATTATCCATCACAATATATAAAATCACACACAACACAAATTACAGAAAAAAATTGTAAAATAGTTTTTTACTATATTTATCGTTATGCATGAAGCCATGAAGGTTATCAGTTTGGTCGTTGTGTTTGGATCAAGTTCGGGATGGTTTGCACTGATCCAATTGGCCACCATCTCTTTTCGAAAATAGAAGTCTGAATTATATTTTTAAATATTTGGAAAGCAAACAAAACTAATGTAACATGGGACCCAAATGGCTAAAAGCACTCCCATACCTTCTCCCATACTTCATGATTTAGTATTTATTTTTAATTTTATAATGATTTGGTATTTATTTTTAAGTTTATAAAGATCGATATCGGTAATTAAACAAGATATAAATTTGTATATTGATCGGAAATATTCATATATGTCTTAAAAACTGGATAAGAGTATTCGGTGCACGGTATCATGGCGGGGACCAAGTTTGCCGCACGGGGAACGATTGCCGGCTTCAAATCGGTGAGTGGGGAATGGGGATTTCGGTGAGTACTCACCGATGTGGGAAGAGGAGGGGGGGTTAATGGTGGGTCCCAACCCCTTTTAACCAATCATAATTTTTTTTAAATTCTTTACCACTCTCTAAGCGTTTGAACCATTGCCAGTGATTGAGTGCAAAATGGGTAGTTGAATGAGGACTTGACATGGCATGATATTATTGGCTATAGAATAACTCAAACACCCTAAGTGATTGAACGATACCCTCCACCCTTAGTTTAAAAATTAGTTTATACAAGAATGTATATAAAGATTTAAAAAATAGAATAATTTGTAACATCTACCACTGAAACCCTCTTTCAAGTGAAATAGATTCTACCTTTAATTTTTAGGTAAATCAGATAATCAAGTGAAATAGATTCTACTTTTAATTTTTTGGAAAATGAGATTAACCATTGTTTTGAAAATACTGATTTACCTTTCTAATCCAATATTATTTAATAAAAAAATAACATAATTGGGAATCAAAAGCGATAATACTTATGTATCATTGACGTTAGGTACAGCTTGTCGAATTCACTGATAATTTTTTTGGTGAAAATATAATATCTTTGACAAATGGGTATCTCGTGAGGAAATCGGCACCCACGATCTTATCCTCTTGCCAAACTTAAAAAAACCTCAATATTCTTCGATTGATTCGCATCTTGCTTGCGTTTTTGTTCAAGTTCCTAGAAATGTGGTGTGTATGTATAATTTAATGTATTATATTATAATATAATTTAATGTTAGATGAATAATTATTTGAGAGGAGAAGGAAAAAAATAGTAGTAAAACAATAAATAATTTATAACTTTTTTCATTACTTATTTTCATTATCTTTAATTGAATAAAAATACTTTATCCTCTCTGAAGGGGTATGGTCCCAAATCTCGCACCATGTTTATGCACGAGTGACCATTACCTGGCTCATTACCCCTACCAACAAAGACTCACCTACGTTCGTGCGGACACGCGCGAACCCGGTTTGCTTTCCTACTCTGGGAAAAATGAGAAGGCTCACCTTGTGTATGAAAATAGTTGTTTTCGTCAGCATAAAAGGGCGGCGAGTAATCACCTCACTGCTGCGATCATGCGCGGGCACGCGCTCAGCAGCAATAGGAAAGTTGTACTTAGATTACCGCACACAAACGACGCGGCCCAAAACCGCATCCTATTGTCATACAAGTGGAACTGACACTTTGACTTCAGTGACCAAACCAGCAAGTAGTAAGCCCGGGCACTGATAGCGGTCAGCTATCCTGCCCACATGCATAAAGCTGGTAGACAGACTGACAACCCCAGCAGGACGTGGCAGCACCTTCGCATGCGTCCAACGCTTCCGTGACCTGCGCTCCTGACATACCTACAAAAAGGCTACGCGTTGTCAGTCATGCCCTAGGCCCGTCTAGCGGCCCTTTGGGCCCTTCTCCTTCACTCTTCGGCTATAAATACCCATCCCGAACCAGGTTTGAGGTAACGCTAATCTGCTCTCTCACACATACTACTTAAATACTTTGCTCACAAGCAAATACTTATCCTCACGCCGGAGAGTGGTAAAAAGGAGCAACCCCCACCCCATCCTCCTTGTTACAAGTCACGGTGTGTTTTTCCTTGTGTAGGAGAAGGATTAGAGGATGACCTGGCCATTGATCGAGGAAAGAAGAGATTAACCTTACTTGACGCGACTAGTGGACTAACCCCCCCCCCCCCCGGTTAACCACTGTTTCATCATTGGCGCCCACTGCTACTCCTCTTAGCCCACTTCTCTCTTCTTTTCTAAGATCATGTCCGATCATCAGATTTCTATCACAAGGGAACCCTTCATCCCACCAAGTGCAGGGCAAACAAGGAAAACTCCCCCTAGCCAACCAACAAGCCACATTAGCACATCCGCACACGTGGGTAATCACTCGGCGAATATGCCAGAAATTTCCCAATTTGCAACAATTTTACAACCAGGAGTCGATCTCCACTCCTAGTACGTGCAACAACAGGCTCTCTTAAACGCAGCTTACGCACAGGCCTGCGCTGTCACACCCCAACCGATGGCGGAATCATCGAGGCGTGAGCATGATGCGAATAGGTTGCTCGAGAGAATCCATAACGACTAGTTTAGTGACAATATTTAAAAGGTTCAATATCCCATACTATCAAACAAACATTCTCACAAAAGTCATAACGGATTCGAGTTTCTCAAACAACAAAACATAGCATAACAAAACTTGCAATTAGTTTAGGCGGGTTTCTAGACATCCTAAACCATTTCCAGCAGTATTCCATCAACCTGTCACATACGTTAAAATAAAGGCAATACATTGATGTAAAGGTGAGTAAACAAGTTTAGCATAAATATAGTAGTAAAGCGTTTACACATAACAAGCATGTAACACGTAGAGAGGTGAATTAAGTAAGCTATCAACAAAGATACAAGCTAACCACGTGACTGCGAGGTAGAGTATGCGCGATACGTGTTCACCGCAGTGAGCACGCACGTAAAGTGAGTATGTGATCCCTAGCAACCCCTGAATAAACAGGTGCTGAGTCCAAACTATAGTACTATCGTTGCTAAGGGCGATAGGCGAGCTATCAATGTATACACATAGCAAACAAGCATTCAACGATTCACGTATAAAATGCGAGAGCAGTCAGCGTTTAAAATGAGTTAAGCGTTGTGTGCGTTGTGTTTTGATAGAGAACATATGTAACACCCAAAAGTGCGTTAAGCGAAAAAGGGTTCGAGTATACTCACAGTGCGTGTTTAATAGTAAACACGGTCTGGAATGGATTGAAAGGAGCGCCGGATCAGCCTGTGTACGGGAACAGAAGTGCTTAAGTCTTCCAAAGTGCTGAAACGATCGAAATCGAAGTGTCGGGTGGGAAACAGAGGCTTCGTACGAAGGGAGTACCTTTGTACGAAGGGAATGCCTTCGTACGAAGGGAGACTTCATACAAGTGTTGCTTCCGTTGTCCAAAATCGAGTGTTCTTCGCGTCTTGCTTCGGGAAATCGAGTGTTCATCCCTCCAGCCTTAAGCTACTAATTAAACTTAGAGCCGGAGAGGTCTTTTGAGCTGTTCAGTCACCTGCGGGAACCTAGCCTGGGCTATACAAAGCTGGTGCCTTCATACGAAGGCAGTGCCTTCGTACGAAGCCTAGTTTCATATAAACCAGTCTGTCTCGTGTAAGTGGCTATTTTCGACATTCGGAGCTGTGTTTTCGCCTGAATCGGATGTATTTTCGAGTCCTTTTCATGGCGGTTTCGACACCACTTCGTCCCACTATCCAGTGAACGAAATATATGTCGGTTTTGGTCCGTTTTTGTGTGAAAATCGAGTTTTAAAAGGGTTTTTACTTGGATAAACACTTGGTGAGGGTGAAACCTTCAGATGTCTAACTTGGGAAGCCGAAGCTAGGCCCAATACACCCGGTTTAGTGTAGATCCAAAGCAAAATGAAAAGTTTTGTTAAAAAAGATGAAGGTTTTCTTATAAATAAGGAAGTTTAGATGAAAAAGATGAAGTTTAGTTGAAAACAGAGAACTTTGGATGAAATTGGAAATAAACCCGTGTAAAATCATTATGGAAAACGTTGTGAAACATGTAAAAATAGTAGATCTTAATTGGGAAATCGAAGGAACAGCAGGTTGAGAGCGTTTTGAGTGAAATGGCAGAAAGTTAGAATGAGAGGAGTGGCTTGGGTATTTAAAGAGGGAGAGTTGAAGGTCTATACGAAGCTGGCTGCCTTCGTACGAAGCTGCTGGCTTCATAAGAAGAGACCTGTTTTGTATGTTTAACTCTCGTTTCGTGTGTCGGGTGTTCGTTTGGTGCGTTTTGTTGCGTTAGTTAGACCTAGTACTTTAAATATTTTAGCGAGGTCTTAAATGTCGTGTGGCGTTGCATTTTAGAGTGATAAATCGAGTCGTGCGAGTGAGAGTTTAAGCGTTTCGAGTGATGTCAACACATATAACATATCCAACATTTAAATACATAAATAAAACAAATAGTATAAATAAATCCGCGTTTCGAGTTTGTGTTGAGTTTGCGATAAGCGTTTAGATAAGCGTTTTAAATAAGCATCTAAGTGTGTTAACATGCGATATAAAATGCGTTTAAAATATAGTTAACCCATTGAAATCATCGAATCTCGGAGCACAAGCGTTTACGAAATGAATTTACGACACGAAAGGAACAACCGAATGGTTGGGTTGTTACAGTCTCCCCTACTTTAGGGAATTTCGTCCCAAAATTAAGTAGTAGATGTAACAAAGATTTGCGGATATTTAGCTTTCATAACACTCTCGAGTTCCCAAGTGAACTCGGCGCCGCGTTTGCCTTCCCATCTAACCTTCACTATGGGAATGCGACTACGTCGAAGTTTCTTGGTTTCTCGATCCATGATTTCTAATGGCTTTTCCATGAAGTGAAGTGTCTCGTTTATTTACAAGTCTTCAAGAGGTACACGAAGATTTTCTTCGGCTAGACACTTCTTGAGGTTTGAGACGTGGAAAGTCGGATGTACGTTGCTGAGTTCAACCGGTAATTCGAGTCGGTAGGCCACTTTACCAATTTTTTCCAGAATCTTAAAGGGACCCACGTAACGTGGCACTAGTTTCCCTTTCTTGCCGAATTGGATCACCCATTTCCAAGGTGAAACCTTTAAGAGGACGTGATCTCCAACTTCAAACTCTAGGGGCTTGCGGCGTTTATCGGCGTAGCTCTTTTGACAACTCCGAACTTTCAGGAGATTATCACTTATTTGGAGAATCTTGTCTCTCGTTTCTTGTATTAACTCGGGACCGGTGATCTGTGCGTCTCCGACCTCGTGCCAAACAATGGGCGATTGACATTTTCTACCATATAATGCCTCAAAGGGTGCCATTTGTATACTAGCGTGGTAACTGTTATTGTACGAGAATTCTACTATGGGTAAATGCGAATCCCAATTACCACTAAAATTTATAACGCATGAACGAAGCATGTCTTCGAGGGTGCGGATTGTGCGCTCAGTCTGACAGTCGGTCTGGGGATGGAATGCGGTACTGAGGTTGAGAGTCGTACCGAGAGCGGATTGGAATATCTCCCAGAGACGTGAGGTAAAACGACCATCGTGGTCAGAGATGATGTCACGAGGCGTCCTGTGTCGACAAATGACTTCGTTCGTATAGATTCATGCTAATCGTTCAACCTTAAAGTCTTCTCGTATCGGAATGAAGTGAGCAGATTTCGTAAGACGATCAATGATAACCCAAATGCTATCGTGACCAGAAGGCGTACGAGGGAGTTTTGTAATAAAATCCATAGCTATATTTTCCCATTTCCACATCGGGATTTCGGGTTGTTCGAGTAAACTAGAGGGTCGTTGATGTTCGGCCTTAACCTTCGAGCAAGTTAGGCATTTCGAAACATATAGGGCAATATCCTTTTTTTCATGCCCGACCACCAATTCCTAGAATGGAGGTCCTGGTATATCTTGCCGGCACCGGGGTGAATGGAGTATCGAGATTTGTGAGCTTCAGTCATCAATATCTCCTGGAGGTTATTGCGACTAGGAATCCAAATACGGTCGAGATAGTGAAAGTTACCGTTCGATTTATTTTCTAACTGAGTTTCGATACCACATATCATTTCCTCCTTCAAGGTATTCTCAAGAAAACATGCATGCTGCGCGTCGTGAATCAGGGCTTCGAGGTCATTCTGAGCTTGAACTTACCGAATACTATGCACATAGCTTCGTCGGTGGAGAGCATCGGCTACGACGTTTGCCTTGCCGGAATGGTAACGTATCTCACAATCATAGTCATTAAGAAGTTCAACCCATCTGCGTTGGCGCATGTTCAGTTTCTTTCTGATTCAAGATGTGTTGTAAGCTCTTATGGTCGGTGAAGACCGTACACTTTGTTCCATAAAGGTAGTGTCTCCATATCTTTAACGCAAAAACAACTGCACCGAGTTCGAGATCGTGGGTAGTGTAGTTCTTCTTGTGGACCTTTAGTTGTCGAGACGCATATGCGATAACCTTGTCTCGTTGCATAAGAACACAACCAAGACCTAGGTTAGAGGCATCGCAGTAAACAACGAAATCATCGTTTCTGTCGGGTAGGGTGAGAATAGGAGCGTTGCAAAGCATACGTTTGAGAGTTTGAAAGGCGTTCTCTTGTTCAGAAGTCCAAACAAAAGGTTTGTCCTTATGAGTTAGAGCAGTAAGAGGTACGGCGATTTTAGAAAAGTCGGCGATGAATCGACGGTAATAACCCGCCAATCCGAGAAATGAACGGACTTCGGATGGTGTCTTCGGCGTAATCCAACTCTTTACAGCTTCTATCTTCGTGGGATCGACGTGAATTCCTTGACTGTTAACGATGTGACTGAGAAATTGAACCTGGTCGAGCCAAAATTCACACTTGGAGAACTTGGCGTAGAGGTGATTTCCTTGAAGAAGCTCGAGAGCTAAACGAAGATGTCGCGCGTGTTCGGCTCTCGACTTCGAGTAGACAAGAATATCATCAATGAACACAATGAGAAAACGATCTAAGAAGAGTTTGCACACGCGGTTCATCAAATCCATGAAGACCGCTGGTGCGTTTGTGAGACCAAAAGGCATGACCACGAATTTATAATGGCCATAATGAGTACGAAAAGCGGTTTTCGGAATGTCTTGCTCTTATATACGCAACTAGTGATAGACTGAACGTAAATCGATCTTCGAGAAACATGTAGCGCCTTGGAGTTGATCAAATAAATCATCGATTCGGGGTAGCGGGTAGCGGTTCTTGATAGCAAGCTTGTTAAGTTCCCTATAATCGATGCACATTCGGAACGATCCATCCTTCTTTTTCACAAAAAGAACGGGTGCGCCCCATGGTGATGTGCTCGGGCGTACAAAGCCTTTATCAAGTAATTCTTGAAGTTGGCTAGATAGCTCGTGCATTTCGGATGGTGCAAGGCGATAGGGGGCTTTTGCAACAGGTGTATCGCCTGGAATTAGATCAATACGAAAATCAATATCGTGAGTAAGGGGTAAACCAGGTAAATTGTCGGGAAAAACTTTAGAAAAATCACAAACAACAATACCGTCTTTCACCGTTTTCTTCTTGTTCGTTGGTACTACGATATGGGATTGGAAAGCGATGTATTCCTTGCGTAGGTACTTACTCGCTTAGATACACGACATGAGCTTCAACTCCTTTGAGAGTACCTCACCGTAGACACGTAATTGATCACCGTTTGTAAGAGAGAAACGAATCATCTTTTCAAAACACACAACTTCGGCATGATTTTTCATAAAGAAAATCCATGCCCACTATGATGTTGAAACTACCTAGTTGCATAGGTATGAGATTGATCAGGAAGACGTGATTGTTGAGTTCAAGAGTACAATCACGTAGAACGGAGTTAATGGTAACGGTTCTTCTGGTGGCAACTTCAACGTTGAATGTCTTTAGGAGTTTAACGCGTTCACATTTTAGAAGCTTTTCAAATTCAAACGATACAAAATAGTTATCGGCTCCAATATTAAATAAACATGAAACGTAAATACCGTTGACAAGGAACGTACCATTGACAACGTTGTTGTCATTCTGAGCCTGGCAGAGGTTGATGTTGAAAGTTCTTCCACGAGCAGCTTGTAGTTGTTGTTGCTGTGGCTGCTGTTGTTGCTGTGGTTGCTGTCGCTGTGGCTCTTGTTTCACAACACGTTGCGGGCAAACATTGGCAAAGTGGTTTGGATCACCACAAGTGTAACAAGCATGTGCATTAGCAACTGGTGCTGGAAGAGCTGGGTTGCCCTGAGCATTTCGAGGTTGAGCGGGCGGTGCTACGAGGGCTTGAGGAGCTTACTGACGAGGGCCTGTCGGCAGTGAGATGTGAAGTGTCCATAGATGTTGCAGTTGACACAGAAGCGACAATTTTCCTCCACTGGGTGATGATAGGTGCAGGTAGGACATAGTGGGTGATTCTGAGTGTACGCACGCTTAGCAGGCGGGGCATTAGGAGTAGCAATCTTTGAGGGCTGAGAGTTGAAGGGTGCTGCAGTAACCGCATAATTTTTGCTGGAGTTACTTCGCTTGCGACTCTGTCGATTAGACTTGGGGGGCTTGAGTTGGTACGGTATCGGCTTCCGACGACGCAGTAGCTTGGTTGAGACTCTTGGTCGGGACCTTAAAAGTTCCAGCCAAGACTCGCTTGTCATTGATTTCTGCGGCAAGCTGATAAGTTTCCTCAATTGTTGCTGGTTTCGCTGCGTGAACAAAGTCAGCGACACAGTCGGGGAGAGCACAGATGTACTTTTAGATAGCTTTTTAGGAGTGTCCACTTGACTTGGACAGATGATGCTCAATTGCTTGAATCGGGCGGTGAGACCAACGTTATCATCTCCAACTTGCTTGATGTTTCAGAATTCGTTTTCCAGCTTCTGGACTTCGTGGGGAGGACATAATTCTTTCATTATGAGCTCTTTGAGCTCCTCCTATGTGAGCCCATAGGCTGCATCGTTTATGCGCCTGTTGCGATCGGCGGTCCACCAGTCAAGTGCCCTTGACTTAAATACACCAGTGGCGTTGACAGTGCGGAGATTCTCGGGACACCCGCTTTGTCGGAAGGTAACTTCGATCGAATCAAACCATTGAAACATCTTGCTGGGTCCAACTTCACCAGTAAAGGTCATAGGACCACATGCTTTGAACTGCTTGAAGTTGAACGGGGTTTTCGGCACGTCAGCTTTAGAGTCAACAGAAGAGTTGCTACCGACAGCATGGATCTCGCTAACGATTTGAGGGATCACCTTGGCCATTTCCTTGGCCACGAGGGAGGCGATTCGTTTGTCAGCATTGCTCTGCCGAGCATTACGGCGAGTGTGAGAACCAAGAGAAGACATCGTCAAGTGTGAGTCCCTCTGCAGATTTCATCATGATGAATTAGACATGATTCGATTATAACGGGTTTTGGGTATGAGTTTCGCGTTTCGTTATACTGTATATTTTATTATTATTATTATTATTATTATTATTATTATTATTATTCACATAAGTTACAAAATCACATAATCACGTAAGCATGTAATCACATAGGCACATAAGCACGTATTTGCACGTATACACATAAGCACGTATTAGCACATAATTCACATAAACACATATTTTGCACGTATTCACCTTCTCTAAATTGTGTGTAGCGTGGCGTGATATTGCGTAACATAAGCGAGGGTATAACGTGCGAGAGTTCTTCGTTTGTCTGCGATTAGTTAGCGTTTTAGATTGCGAGAGTTGTGCGAATTATGCGTAGTTTGGCCTAATAGACTATGCTCTCACCGTAATACAGCCAACAGCATTCGTCCTTCCAGTTACTACGTGCCCCGAGTCATTAGAACAGTCGAGACTTTGGTGAGATCTTTTAAAATCAATTTAGGGAGTGGAACGGGTTATTAAGATGCGGGTTTCACCCCTAACTTAACAACTTCGCTCCTAATTGTGGTGAGAACCACGAGATAGAGATGGAGATTTCCGCCGAGATGTGGATGTCACTCCTAGCTCAACGGAAGGTTCTCGTGCTGAGAGTAACGCGTAGAGTGAGTGATTTAGTCGAGAGTTCTTGGTTTTCACACCTAATCTCAACACAATCGCTCATTTGTGTTATACGAGTGTCTTAAAAAATGTATATTGTGTTAGCCTTAGGAAAGGCAATAAGCATTTAAACCTTAGGAAAGGTTCCCTTCGTACGAAGCAGGTGGATTCGTATGAAGGTGTATGATGTGGTTTCGTACGAATTGAGTAGGTTCGCACAAAGAGGTATGTTTGGTACTTAGACTATAGATTAGGTCAAATCGTGAAATTCTACCTAATTCCCTATAGTTATGGCTCTGATACCAACCTGTCACACCCCAACCGATGGCGGAATCATCGCGACGTGAGCATGATGCGAATAGGTTGCTCGAGAGAATCCATAACGACTAATTTAGTGATAATATTTAAAAGGTTCAGTATCCTATACTATCAAACAAACATTCTCACAAAAGTTATAACGGATTCGAGTTTCTCAAACAACAAAACATAACATAACATAACAAAACTTGCAATTAGTTTAGGTGGGTTTCTAGACATCCTAAACCATTTCCAGCAGTATTCCATCAACCTGTCACATACGTTAAAATAAAGTCAATACATTGATGTAAAGGTGAGTGTTGGCCCATGCATTCAAGCCCAGAAGAACAGATGATATGAAAAGCACAAACTGGTTCTCAACAGTTGATCGCAATAAGCAGTGCATGTCCTAGATTCTCCCCAATGACAGTGTTTTCCAACAGCCGATGATTCTAATGCTGATTTGTACAACAACTGTTATTCAAAGAACTGCTGAGGTATAAAGACTGATGTCCTAACAACTGATGGTTCTCAAGTACCGATGAAGACTAAAGCACTGCTGACTCAAGGTCTGATCACCCTTTGAAGAAAGCACTGATCTCCAACATCAGTGCTTAGGCAACAACAGTGGGAAGCTGCATCAGTGTTTATATAATCAGTTGTTTATTGTATCAGTGTTTGCATGTATCAGTGTTTAGAATTTGTTAGTCTGTTAGATGTCACTGTCTAGGTGACGTCAGCATTAGATGCTCAGTGGTTTGGAATGTACTATAAATAGAACAGTACCTGTACTGTTCTATTAGCTCTTTTGCACGAATCATTTTGTACGAACAAACTAGTGAGCTCAGGCTGAGGGGGAGTTTAGTGTTCCTGCATGTATAGTTAAACTTTTGTAAATTCATACAATCTTTTGACTAATGAAATCATGTATGATGAAAACTATTCTTCTTTGATTGTGTTTTAAAGTTTATTTCCATTCCCGCTACACATCATTCTCTGTTTCATCTTTCAATTCTGTTAAACAATACAATCAAAAGAAACTCAGATCCTAACAATTGGTATCAGAGCATAGGACAGTCAAATTCGATCTAACAATCAATTTGACATAAAAGCTCAGCTCAAATCTATTGATACTTTAAGTTGTTCGTATCAATGGAAAAAACAGAGTAAAAGGTAATCACGTACAAAGTTGATTATTTAAAAACTTTGGTAAAATCAACCAAGATGACATCACAATCACACGACCCACACAACAACGGAACACTATTCAAGCCACCTATGCTTGTCAGATCCGAGTACAATATCTGGCAACGTAGGATGGGCCATGTGTTAGCTCAGCAAAACATCGGCTGTTGGAAGTCAGTCATCTTTGGACCTCACGTTCCAATGGTGCCTAGTACTTAAGATCCCAAAGGCTTCGTGCCTAAAAGCCCTGAAAACTACTCAGAACAAGATTTTCAAAAAAATTGAATTAGATGCAAAGGCTTTTAGCATAGTAGCCTCAGCTCTTCCAAATGACATTTACGCTGGACTGTTACATTGTAACAGTGCCAAAGAGCTGTGGGATGCTCTAAAAGAGCAGTTTGGTGGAACAGAAGATAGAAAATAACAGGGGGGTTTTGAATCAACAGTATGAAACGTTTTGCCATGTCAAAGGAGAATCACTAACACAACAGTTTGAACGTTTTAGTTGTCTCATTAGTGAACTTAAACTTGTTAATGTTGAATTTGCAAAATCAACTATAAATAGTAGGTTTCTAAGATCACTACCTGACAAATGGGACACAATTGCTTTTGTGACTAGAAACTCTGTTGGATTTAAAGAATTAAGTCTGACCCAACTTCATGGTCGACTCCTCACTTATGAGAGAGAGTTGAACCAGAAAAAGAAGTTACAAGAATCAGGGAAGGTTGCTGATGATTACACCTTTGGTAACACTGGACTTTTGGGTCAAGAAGAATCTGGTAGTAGTAAGGATCAGAGTTATGATCATTACATTAACATAACTGCTGGTGGAGCTTTTAACAACTCTGATTCTTAGTCATCCAACTATGCTTTTACAGCAAATGGAGAAAACCAGAATTCTGAAAACTTATCCTTTGAACTCAATGATCTCCAGTATTTTGATCCCACTGATTTGGAGGAAATGGACATATTGCATCAACTGGCACTGCTGAGTGTAAGAACCAGCAAGTTTTATAAGAGAACTGGAAGAAAATTTCCAGGGTTACATGGGAATCTAAAAGTGGGGTTGGTTAAATCAAAACTAAAGTGCTACAAGTCTGACAGGCTAGGACACTTTGTAGAGAATGTAGAAGCCAAAATAGTGGACCAATCATAACACATCCTAGCCCTAGACCTCAAAACACAAAAAACATTGTGCACTATTCCCAATATACCCCTGCTGCTCATGTAAACACTGCTCATTATGCACACCCTGTAACACATGTTCCAGTGCAATATGTTCAAGCCCCTGTCTCACAAATTCAGTATGTCCAAGCACCAGTCTCTCAAGTCCAAGTGCAACAACCTGCACCACAACATGCTGCACAACCATCTGCTCCAGCAGAGACCAGTCAGCAAAGCTTCTTTACCCAAGGCTTTGTTGATTGGAGTAGCATGCCTGATGAGTTATCTGATGAAAACTTTGCTCTATTTGCTAAGAATGATGCTTCTTGTGATGAATTTTGTTTTGCAGCTTTAGAGTCAATTCCAGAAGGGCTGGAAACTGAAGAAGGAGAATCCAGTACTGAAATAGTGGATGAAATTGCTGAAGCAGTGGTTACTACTGTTGTTGGTGAATAGCTGTTAGACAAAGAATCCTAAACCATTGTTAGAACCTCTTGCTGACCCATGGTGTAAAGATGAAGTGGAGAAGAACACCAGTGCTTTTGAGAATGTTTGTGACTGTGCCATGATGGCTGCAGCTAAGGTATCACCTCAGGTCTTGAAAAACCTATGTTCAGACAAATGCATCATAGGATTTGCTAATGATAAAGAGGTGAATGAAAACCTTAGGGAAAAAATTTTAAAAGATGAAGTACAATTTGTAAAGTCTGTTAAAGAACTGAAAAACAAATTGTTTGAAAAAGATAATGAGATCTACAGTCTTAAACATGAATACAACATAACCAAGGACCAACTTCAGGCCATGATAGAGAAATATCATGCTTGCAAAAAGGAGTTGGAATCCACCCAAATCACTTGTGAAAAATGGGTGGAATCATGTAAAGGTTATGAGCTGTTGTTAGAGAAACAGATCAAAAGCAATGTAAAATTTGGCATAGGTTTCAGGAAAAATAACTAAGTTGAAAACACCGCTGTAAATGAGTCTGGGTCTGTTAAGATAATTCCAACAAACAAGGATGGTCAAGAAATTAAAATAACTGATAAAAATGGTAACAAAATCATTTTGGAAAAACTAGAGGGGTCATCAACCTTTGAGGAGATTGAAAAATATCAATTCAAACCCACCTGGTCAGATGAGTGTGACATCCTTGAGAATTTCAAACCCATGGATTTTTCCACAGTTGAAGGTGTGAAAGCACCTAAGGCCAAGGTCATTCCTCTTAAAGACATCCCAACAGTGGTTCAAAACTCTGTTGCAAAGGAAGTTGAAAAGAGGAAGAAGAGAGAAAAAGTAAAAAATTTGTTTTGTGACTTTTGTGAAAAGAAAAATCATTCCACAAAAGATTGTTTTCACTTAAATCCTATGACATTAACAAAACAAGCATAATTGAGCCTACAGAAAGTTGCTCCATCTGTAGAAAAACCAACCATCTTACTCATGAGTGTGTGTATCTCAAAACTTTTGAGGTTTAAAAGAAAAGAGTACACATCAAAAACACCTGTGAGTTCATCAAAACCATTTGTGTCTGTCCAAACAGCTGTTACAAAACAGTTGAACAAAAACTCTGCTCCCAGAAATGTTCAAGTGGCAGATGCATCTCCTGCCAACCAATTCCAAAGAGGAAGAGGTCAACCTCCATACCAATGGGTCCCACATGTTTATGAGGCTTACAAAAGGCCTTCTAAACCAAAAGTGAACAGGCATCCTTTTGGGTTTCAACATCTGACAGGAAATGGTCCACAACAGTGGTTAGAGAAAGATTGTTCAAAAATTGTTTAAACCCCTGAGCTAACCACTGTCCATGTTCCTGGACTTGAGACTGACTCTGTTGTAACCCCATCCAAAGCCTTAATGGCTTTGGAGACCCTCCTGAACTAATTGTTTACTTGATGTGCAGGGAGCTTCTGCATGCTTAGATAGTCTTTGGTATGTAGATAGTGGAGGCTCCAGGCACATGACTGGATGTAGAGCCCTACTCAAAGAATTCAAAAATCATGGAGGGGGTGATATATCTTTTGGTAACAATTCTAAGGGAAAGGTGTTGGGGTCTGGAACAGTTCAGTCAGGAAAAATCAAGTTTGAAAATGTCAATCTCATTGACAATCATAAGTTCAACCTCCTTAGTGTCTCACAAATGAGTGACAAAGGCTATGGGTCATTCTTTACTAAGGAGAGTTGCAAGATTGTTGGTCCAGAAATGGTCAAAAAGATTGAAGAAATAATAGCCAATGGAAAAACTCAACTTGTTGCTCAAAGGAGTGGTAATGTTTATATAGTTGATTTGTCAAAAGAGAACCCTATGACTGATGCGTGTCTATTCTCAGCTGCCTCTAACAAAGAGACAGAATTATGGCACAGAAGATTGGAGCACACAAATCTCAAGACAATCACTGCTTTGTCAAAACAAGGCCTTGTAAGAGGTCTTCCACAAAAATTGTTTACTTGTTCTGAGCATTGTGTTTCCTGATTAAAAGGTAAATAACATAAAAGCTCATACAAGTCCATTGAGGAGTCCAAAACAACCAAGTGTTTGCAAATGCTGCACATGGATTTGTTTGGCCCAGTAAAAATCATGAGCTTGAAAAAGAAAAGATATTGTTAGTCATTGTAGATGATTTTTCTAGGTTTACATGGACTTACTTCTTACATTCTAAAGATGAGACTGCAGGCATTTTTCAAGACTTTGTCAAACAGGTTGAAAAGCAATTTGACTTGCCAGTAAAAATCTTTAGTAGTGACAATAGAGAAGAGTTTAGAAACAAGGAGTTCGATGAGTTCTGTGTGTCAAAAGGGATTGTAAGGCAGTACAGCATCCCAAGAACACCAGAGTAAAATGGGATGGTTGAAAGGAAAAAACATAACTTTAAAATAAAGTCAATCATTGATGTAAAGGTGAGTACACAAGTTTAGCATAAATATAGTAGTAAAGCGTTTACACATAACCAGCACGTAACACGTAGAGAGGTGAATTAAGTAAGCTATCAACAAAGATACAAGCTAACCACATAACTGCGAGGTATAGTATGCGTAATACGTGTTCACCGTAGTGAGCACGCACGTAAAGTGAGTATGTGATCCCTAGCAACCCCTGAATAAACAGGTGCGGAGTCCAAACTATAGTACTATCGTTGCTAAGGGCGATAGGCGAGCTATCAATGTATACACATAGCAAACAAGCATTCAGCGATTCACGTATAACATGCGAGATCGGTCAGCGTTTAAGATGAGTTAAGCGTTGTGTGCGTTGTGTTTTGACAGAGAACGTATGTAACACCCAAAAGTGCATTAAGCGAAAAGGGTTTGAGTATACTAATAGTGCGTGTTTAATAGTAAACACGGTCTGGAATGGATTGAAGGGAGCGTCGGATCAACCTGCGTACGAGAACAGAAGTGCGTAAGTCTTCCAAAGTGCTGAAACGGTCTAAATTGGAGTGTCGGGTGGGAAACAGAGGCTTCGTACGAAGGGAGTGCCTTCATACGAAGGGAGACTTCGTACAAGTGTTGCTTTCGTTGTCCAAAATCGAGTGCTCTTCGCGTCTTGCTTCGGGAAATCGAGTGTTCATCCCTACAGCCTTAAACTACAGATTAAACTTAGAGCCGTAGAGGTCTTTTGAGCTGTTCAGTCACTTACAGGAACATAGACTGGGCTATACGAAGCGAGTGCCTTTGTACGAAAGCAGTGCCTTTGTACGAAGCCTGGCTTCATACAAACCAGTCTGGCTCGCGTAAGTGGCTGTTTTCGGCGTTCGGAGCTGTGTTTTCGCCTGAATCGGATGTATTTTCGAGTCCTTTTCATGGCGGTTTCGACACCACTTCGTCCCACTATCCAGTGAACGAAATATATGTCGGTTTTGGTCCGTTTTTGTGTGAAAATCTAGTTTTAAAAGGGTTTTTACTTGGATAAACACTTAGTGAGGGTGAAACCTTTAGATTTCTAACTTGGGAAGCCGAAGCTAGGCCCAATACACCCGATTTAGTGTAGATCCGTAGCAAAATGAAAAGTTTTGTTGAAAAAGATGAAGGTTTTCATATAAATAAGGAAGTTTAGATGAAAAAGATGAAGTTTAGTTGAAAACAGAGAAGTTTGGATGAAATCGGAGATAAACTCGTGGATAATCGTTGTGAAACATGTAAAAATAGAAGATCTTACTTGGGAAATCGAAGGAACAGCAGGTTGAGAGCGTTTTGAGTGAAATGGCAGCAAGTTAGAATGAGAGGAGTGGCTTGGGTATTTATAGAGGGAGAGTGGAAGGTCTATACAAAGCTGGCTGCCTTCATACGAAGGAAGTGCCTTCGTACGAAGCTGCTGGCTTTATAAGAAGAGACCCGTTTTGTATGTTTAACTCTCGTTTCGTGTGTATGGTGTTCGTTTGGTGCGTTTTGTTGCGTTAGTTAGACCTAGTACTTTAAATATTTTAGCGAGGTTTAAATGTCGCGTGGCGTTGCGTTTTAGAGCGATAAATCGAGTCGTGAGAGTGAGAGTTTAAGCGTTTCGAGCGATGTCAACACATATAACATATCCAACATTTAAACACATAAATAAAACAAATAGTATAAATAAATCCGCATTTCGAGTTTGCGTTGAGCTTGCGATAAGCGTTTTAAATAAGCGTCTAAGTGCGTTAAACATGCAATATAAAATGCGTTTAAAATATAGTTAACCCATTGAAATCGTCGAATCTCGGAGTACAAGCGTTTACGAAATGAATTTACGACACGAAAGGAACAACCGAATGGTCGTGTTGTTACATGCGCGAGTACGTAGCTACCTGGAGGGCCTACATCGGCCCCATTTACACCAGCACCGCGTATTATTTAATACGAGGCGTTACCGCCAACACATCCCACGTCTACAAATAGGCGCGGGCCGCATGAAGACTCTTATGTGAGTGTCTATACGTTACAAGAAGGGGATTCCACTTACGGATCCCGGGCCAGAACCTCAGCGCATAAGCGCCTTGGACCACCCAGAGAACATAAGCGAGAATCAGTTACTCGCCGAGGGCCGGAATAATAAGCCATCTTGGGCCGCATCCCAACGACGACGCGTACGACAGAACCGACCCTGAAGATTTACATAATGCGGGGATTCACAAACGGCTTACAACCATTCTGAGGACCAAGACGATTACATTCCACCGCAACCTCGCACAACTTATGATCATGCTGCAAAGCACGATTATAGGTCGGTCTACAAACCGACGTCTACGGCGGGCAACTCCAATTTCATAAAGGAGATTTTCTTGGCCCCACTCGCAAGGGCCAAGCTTCCGCTCACCATGGGCGAATACACTGGGTCGTCGGATCCTGACGACCACATGTGCGTATTCACCAGCGCCGGCCTCGTCGGCAGCTGGTTGCACCCCTTGTGGTACCATTTGTTTGTCCAAACCCTTACAGGTCCTGCAAGAGGCTGGTTTGATTCTTTGCCAGGGGGGTCAATGGCGTCATTCGAAGATTTGCAAGAGAAATTTCTTTCACATTTTAGCCAGCAGCGACATCACGCTCGTGATACTTCAGACGTCATGAATATCTGGCGAGGAAATGATGAAGGCTTGGAAGCCTTCGTTACCCGTTTCAACAAAGAATGCCTCGAGATCGGTGAGGTACTAGACGCGCTTGCATGCGCTCATTTCACAAAGATGGTAAAAAACGATGAAATGATTAAAACGATATCCGACAAGGAAGGCTTGCCAAAAAAGTGGGATGACGTCATGACGGCGGTCAAGACGTATGCCCAAATAGAGCGGTCCTTAAGGCCCAATACAAGCAAAGATCGCCCTCCTACCTCAGAAGGGCAATCGTCCAGCCAAGAACACAGGCGCAACAACAATAAAAAGCACAACAGGAGCTCGTGGAACCGCGACCATGACTCCAAATCGTACGACATACGTGGGTCCCAGCAGGACGCAAGATCAATGATTAATACCCAAAGGGAACAAAGGGCACCAAAGAAAGAGACTCGGGAACGTAATTGTACCGAGCTCACCAAGTCGCCAAGGGATGTTCTTCTCATAGAAGAATTCAACTTGAAACCCGCCCTGACGATAAAGTCCAAAAAAGGGCAGGACCTCCACAAGTACGGTGAATACCACAAAGATAGTGGTCATACTATGAACAATTGTTTTAGTCTCAGGCTGGAGATGGAACGAGCTCTCAAAGAGGGGTAGTTGCAACATCTGTTTCCAAATGCACCGGAGCAAACTAAGCGTATAACTCCTCAAGACAAGGTCACCTCCGACAACAAGAAATTGTAGTATATGGCAACAACCCACATGATCAGTGGGGGCCATAGGCAACCGCGTAAGGTGGCAAAAAGGGGGCAAGTCGTCGATTGGCGGGACGAACAAGTCGTTTTCCCCCGAGTTCGAAGCGGACTGTGCGACAGGCACACCGTCGTAATTACCGGCTGCTTAGCACACTACTATACCGAACATCTATTTATTGACCTGGGCAGTACCCCCGACATCATATACAACAGTGCTTCAACCAGTTCGACCAGGAGGACAAGAATCTGTGCAGCCGGTAGACTATCCTTTGGTCGGGCTTGCAGGGGAAACAGTGTTCTCCCTCGACCAAATCACTTTTCCGGTGCGCCTAACAAATGGTAGGCACACACGAACAGAGTAGGTTAATTTTATGGTCTTACCCCATACCTTCTGATATGACGTACTTCTCGGTAGGGAAGCACTGGTAGGCCTGTAAACAAACCGAACGTTCATGAACTGTTCGTGAACTTGTTCGGCGGAAAGTTTGTTTATGTTCGTTTATTTAATAAACAAACAAACACGAATAGAAAATTGTGTTCGTTTAATTAAATGAACGAACATGAACACACCTTGTGTTTGTTCATTTATGTTCGTGAACGCTCATTTATGTTTGTTTATTTATGTTCGTGAACGTTCATTTATGTTTGTTTATTTATGTTCGTTTAAATTTTAGTAAATACAAAAATAGTTATATTTATATAAATATAGGTTTTCTAACTACTTATATAAATATAATTAATTAGTAATTGAGTTTTCTAGTAATAAAAAATGAAACTTTAGAATTTTTCTTAGATTGTAACTGATCACTTACTTAATATTTATTTAAAAAAAAACTACTTAACTTTAGTATCTATGAACCCTAATTTAGATGTGTTTTCGGATAACTGTATCATATTAGACTTGTTTGTTTGTGTTCACTAATGTTAAATTGTGTTTGTTTATATTTGTTCAATTACGTTCATTTGTGTTCGTTTATGTTTGTTCAATCATGTTAATTTATGTTTGTTTAGGTTTATTGAAATATGTTCAGCTAATTTTTTTTGTTTATGTTCGTTTGTGTTCGTGAACTGTTCGTTTAGGCTTTAAACGAACGAACATAAACGAACACGAACAAGCCCGATTTCTTAATAAACGAACATGAACAAAAAATGTGTTCAATTATATGTTCGTGTTCGTATTCATGTTCATGCTCGGTTAAAGTTAAATGAACGAACACGAACATGCCTATGTTCGTGTTCGTTCGGTTCATTTACAGGCCTAAGCACAGGGCGACTTCAATATGATCACTGATAAGTGGTAAAATACACATATTTGTCCCGTGTAAATTGTATAATTATTGTATAGGTTTTATTTATTTTTATTTAGTTTTAATGCTATATTACATTATTTTGTGTTTTGCCAGGTCCTGGTGCAAATGGAGCAAAAACGGGTAATAAAGAAATAACCAGCCAGTTGGGCAGAGTGGGGTGCCAGAGACCGAAAGAAATTTGCCGCTATTTTCTGTGAGTGGGCCAATGCCACTATCTCTATTTTATAAGTTAGAGAGCTGCCACAAACAAATATAAATATTTGGATCGAGAGAAAGGGCTAGGCCAACATCAATGTATAGTTTTATAATTTGAGTTCATCTAATTTATTGGTGTTGGGCCGCATGAAGTTTGGGCTGCTAGACGAAAGAGTTGCCATGCCTTATTAATATATAAATGGGCTGATATGTTATTATATTTGAAAGAGTTTACGAATTATAAAAGGAAAAAGAATGATGAGACCAATTAAAAAGAAGAGGATGCAATTTATTTTTGTGGTGGGGGCCGCCAAGGACTACAAGTCAGTAGACAAGATGCTGTTTGTTTTTTCAGAGATAAAATGTCTGAAGTCTGCGGACCACATCTGCAGGCATCTGCAAGAGAAGATGTGACCCAAATGTCTGCAGTCTGCAAGGAGAAGATGGTTTGTTTTTTTCCTTAAAAACAACTTCACACACAACACACACACCACCAGTTCTCTCTCTGCTCTCTCTCTCTCTCTACAAACTCTCTCTCTCTACAACCACCACCACCACCGGTCTCCCTATCTCGCTCATGTTCTGGTCGTCGGAATCCGGCGACGGGTCCGGCAGTTACACAGTTCACCGGTGATGATTATGAAAATCGATGATGATGGAGACGATGATTATGATGGTGACGGGAGTTCCAGATCTGTTATTTCTCCGGTAAACACACCTCACCCATCCCTCTTTCCGATCGCAGATCTGTTATAAATATATACATGTTTTTTCGTTTCTCTGTAAAATATATTTTTATTTTCCGGTGACGACTCTCATTCTCCGATGAAGCTGGTCACATACGGCTTGGTTCCGGTCTTAAGTCGATTTGGGCAGGTCGAGGTGGTGGTGGATTTTGACGATGGTGGTGGTGGAGGTGGAGGTGGTGGCTGAGAGGTAGGAGGTGGTGGCGGAGATGTGGTGGCAGGTCGAGGTGGTGGCGTAGAGGTGGTGCCAGGGGAGAAGAGGAAGAAGAAGGTCTTGCAGATGCCTGTGTGAAGATCATGAAGCTATTATACATAGCTTTTTTTGAAGCTATTAAAAACTATTTTAAGATCTTTTTTTTTTAAAACAAACAGTCTTCAAGGGCTTATGTCTGCCCGCCCGCAGACATAAGCTCTTTACAGACATTTTAAGCAAAAACAAATAGAACCTTCGTGAATGTGATGGATTTTAATGTCCAGAAACTTGCGCATGAAGTTTGTGTATTGGGCTTTACGAAGATTATGTATACAATACTAAAACCCTAATGAAAATAATTATATATTAGCCATAATCGATATCAGAGAGATTATTCCATAGACGGCTGGAACTGGGAGGCAGCCATATTTTACGCACGTATCAGAGGAACACAAGGCGCCAGAAGAGGGACGAAGGTTAAAGACAAAAAGAAGATTGGCGAGGGTTCAAGTCGCGATCAAGATTTAAGTCCGGGTTTGCAATTTATTAGTATTCAATTTTAAAGACTTTGTGTTCTTTTTAACTTGATACTATGATTTGTTATTTATTAGAGACTTGTTTCTTGTTCTTGGTTATGTTTCTTGGCTAAATTTTCTTTAACTACCTAGGCTTATGACAATGGTTTAATAAAGATTGGATTTTTATTCGGTTTTTAAGTGGTCTATGGATTTTCTTGTATTGTAATGACTATGGAATTTTAACTTGGTGTATATGCATGCTTGATATTGTTTTATTACTGATTGTTGCTTCGTATAATCCTTGGTGACGGTCTATATCACACAATAGGGTTGTGCTAGGGTTCTTGATTTAGGTGAGTGTCTATATCACGTAATAAGTCATTAATCCTTTAGGGTGAAAATTGCATAAGTAACCTTAGAAGTAATATTCGGTAATTTAATAAAATCAAGTGTTCTACTAATCTTGTCGCTGTGAGGCTCGAGGTTATTAATAGGTCTTGGTTTGGTTTATAACTAGGTCTAGGTTTTGTTAAAAATCGGTCTAGTCCTTAAACATTCTCTTGTCTATTAAACCAAGATTGAAACCCATAGTTGCCTTAGACTTTCGCGCTGTGAGGTAGATCGTCATATTAAGGCACTTTCAAGAAGTTAGAGGACTGTGAGGAAATCTAAAAACCGGTAAGCGTAACAGCCTAGGTAGTGCCACAAGAATCGCCTTGAGAAGGATCGAGGGGCTTAGTGGTGTCTTAATAGGTTTAGCATCTAAAGATCCCGGTTCCATACCACAAAACTATCGAATAGAAATCCATTCTGAGTTTAGCTTGCGTCTAGCCTAGGTAGTCTTCATCGCCACTGGTTCTAGTCTTCGTCCAAGTTCGTGTCTAGTTATTTAGCATTATTTTAATATTTAATTTGGGATTTTTAGAAACCCCCCCAATCAATAAACAATTAGTTAAGTCATGTCAGTCATTGTCTAAATAGAGTCTTAGCGTAATCCTTAGAGTCTCGTGGGTTCGATACTCGGACTTACTTTAGCTTTACTACATTGACCGATACACTTGCCGATTGTGTGGTTTTAGTTTTAGATCGAGTCTAAGTTTATAAATTTAAAGCTTAGAGTGTCTAGATTAGGGTTAATTTTAGTTGTTTTTAATTAACCACTTCGTGCACATCAATCACGTCCACTCCTCACTCTTCAATCGGTTTCCTAATCAAAACCGGGATCGCGATCATCTATGCCCGCAGAGAAGTCATGTCTACGGACGAACTGTGTACGGCTAAAACGCCAAGGCTAACCCCCAGCACAGAACCAGAGAAATGGGTACTAAACGCAAAGTACCCCGACCAAACGATCACCTTGGGTCACGCCTTGTTGAATAATGTGAAAGCGCAACTGAAGCTGCTACTCTTCAGGAACAAAGACATATTCGCTTGGACTCCTGCAGATATAACAGGAGTCCCACGCGACATAGCACATCATTGCTTGAATACCTTACCAGGTAACAAGCCCGTAGTCCAGGCAAGACGCAATCTGGGACCCACAAAGAGTAGCGCAATGAACGAGCAGGTCAAGGAACTGCTTGCCGCAGGGATTCTTCGGGAAGTTAAATACCAAACCTGGTTGGCAAACCCAGTTTATGGTAGAAAAAGCAAGTGGGGAATGGCGAATGTGTGTCGATTACAAAGACCGTAACAAAGCCTGCCCCAAGAATTGCTACTCACTTTCGGAGATCGATGAAAAAGTCAACAATCTCGCACCATTCAGATGGGAGTGCTTCCTCAACTGCTATAAAGGGTACCATCAGGTACAAATTGCATTAGATGATGAGGATAAAACAGCTTTTCGCACATGAAGGGGTATGGTCCCAAAAACCTTGCACAGGCGCATAGGACCATACCATAGCCTTATTCAAAAAACATCTTGAATAAGACCCTGCGTGGCCGCACATCGGTTCTAAACAAGATTTGGAAGGAAACAGTCTTCGATAAACATGTGCCGAAGAAAAGGAGAAACATTCAACTAACACCCTTATGCGGGCTCGCGCAAGGGTATAGTTAGACTTGAAGATATAATCCTAAACACCTCCGCGCGTTTGAAAGCGAGACTTGAACAAAGGAACCTTTTCTGTTATAACAGAATGGACACGTGGCAAAAGTATAATGGTTTACAGCTGTAGATCTTCTAGAAAGCCTTAAACGCTCGTCGTGCATGACCATTTGGTTATAATCGAGAATGACGTGGCATAATCCTGGACACTCACCTAAATCACGATGATGACACTAACTTGAAGAAGGATCTACTCAAAACCACTTTCCACGTGGCAACTCCCCAACCATTGATCAAGACCCACGATCCGTGTGCAAAGATTAACGGAAGGAAAGATAACTACCAATGGAAAAGTGTGTTCCGTTACTATCTCTGTCAGGCTGTTTTCCCGCCAAAATCCGGCTATAAATAAGACACACCAGGTATGATCTCACAAGTTACATTCATTTACTCTCACTTTTAATACATCTTCTTCTTCTTCGAGATCACTGTACTTATTCTCACGCCGGAGGGTGGTCACGGAGAGAACCCCCATTCTCCCCGTGGCGAGTCTAACAGCCATCTGTTTTGCAGTGATCATAGGAGAAGGGGGCTAGCTAACCACCGAATTGATGAGAGGGTTGGCCGTTTTATGCAAAGACAAAACCCCTGATCTGATTGGCACCGGCCAATTCCGATCGCTGTTTCTTCATTGGCACCCACCGATCCTTCTATTTTCATTTTCATCTTCTCGATCGATTCATTCTCTTCCTTCTTTTTTCAATGGCAGAAGCCCCGTCGAATCATCCACCAGGTCCTCGACCAGAGAACAGGGACAATTTTGTTCCTGCTTCCCGCGTCGAGGGGATTGTGGAAGAAGCATCTGATGATAACGATGTTTAAAACAACGTTAATCGTGAAAATGATCATGTTACACCAGGAGTATAGCCTGAAATCCCGGTCAGCTCAGTTTTACCTCTTGGCGAGACTCCGATCTCTTGGTACGTTAAGTCTCAGGGAGCGTTGAACGCCGTTTATGCACATCTCAGTGCACAAACTGCTCAACCAGCACCACAGACGCGTAGATCTGCAGCTTAGGTGAGAGCTCCATCCGCACCTCGAGTATTGCATTATGATGCACCGTCACACATGTCGGTCGATGATACGGAAGTCTATTCCAAATCTAGCACTAGATATGAATTGGCTCACTCTGAATCCAGACGACGAAACCACCATGAAGAGCAATATTCTCAAAAACGCCAATCGGTTCACTCATGTTTGGGCCCGCGTTTCTCGTAGAAGTGGGACACCCAAACTGATGAATATGATAGGACGTACAATGGAGACGACAAAACGAGCGTTTTCAATTGATTGCAGAGAGATCATGCAAGTTACAAACCAAAAATCCGTGCGGTTTACAACCCAGAAGCGGAGTATGACTACAATCTGATTTATCGACCAGCAGAAGCTGCTGAAAACTCAAAGTTTGTCAGAGAAATTGCACTGGATCCCCTCGAGCGGGCAAAACTACCTTCAAATGTTAGAAAGTTCAATGGATTATCAGATCCTGATGATCACCTGCGAGTGTTCACAAGCGCGAGGCTAGTCAGCGGATGGACACTACCTATGTGGTGCCACTTGTTTGTCCAAACCCTAACAGGTGCCGCGCGCCTTTGGTTTGACAATTTACCAATAGGTAAGTTAACATCCTGGGTTGATCTTAAGGAAAAGTTCCTGGTTCATTTCAGTCAGCAGCGTCGATCCATTCGAGACTCCGTGGATATCATGAACATCTGACGAAGGGATGATGAAAGTTTGGAAGATTTTATCACAAGGTTCAACAAGGAAGTGTTAGAAATTGGTGATGTACACGAACACTTAATCCGTGCACAATTCAAATACGCGGTAAGATGCGATGATATGATCAAAGTGTTGTCAGGAACTGAAGGATTGTCGAAAAGCTGGGAGAAGTTAATGGCAGCAGCCAAGGTTTATGCTCAGACAGAGCGCAATTTAAGCTCAAACAGACCACCAATGCCCCAGAACCGTCCTCAAGACATGAGCGGAAGCAGTGGTCGGAAGTTCAAGAAAAGTTGGAAAGACTCAGCTTCAAGCGCATCCTCTTCAGATGACGCCCGCGTAACAATCAACAAGATCACAACTCAAAAAGAAGCCAAGCAAGAAAATCGCGAAAGGCAGTGGACGCCTCTTACCAAGACACCCGCGGAGGTGCTTAGCACCGAGGATTACCAGTTCAAAACACCACCACCGATCAAAAATACGAGAGGACAAGAACCGAACCTCTATTGTGAGTACCACAAGGAAAATGGCCACACCACAAACAACTGCATTTGTCTGCGTACAGAAATAGAGAAAGCACTCAAGAGTAGGGAGCTTACCCATCTAGTTCAAAACGTTCGCAAATAAATCAAACAGATCACCCATGGTGACGAAGGGCCAAGCAGCAAAAAAACTAAACAAGCTTAAAGGTCCGGGACAGTTCAGTGCGCATGTAATCATAGTTTCCTTCATATTTAGTAGGTTCTTCAACTTGTCAACTTATGGCACAAGGACTATTTACACGCGCAGTAAATTATGTTTCTTATTTATCCTAATAGCAGCTTTGTACTACATGGCCCCTTCGCCTTATCCAAATTAAATACAAAGTCTGTTACATTACACCTTTGTGTTTTTATTACAAATGCATGCAATTTCTTTTGGTAAGCACAAAAACACTATGGTAATCTAACACAAGTCTCATGAACGGTTCGCGGTCACAGGTACTGCGCAAGGTCCAGCCCTACGTTCACACATGAGCTTTATACCATCTTTATTTGTCTTACCTAAACAAAGTAATTGTACTCATCCAGACATTGTAACTAAAACATAACATGCATTGATAAAAAGTTACTTGCGCAACAACGCATTAACAAAAAACCACATGCGCGGCAACACATTTACAAAAGCCACTTGCGCAATAACACAACAACAAACTGTTACAAACGAGATCCACATCCCAAACCTATTCAACAAACATGTTCAACAACCATAAAATACAAAGACAACCTATTCTAATTCTTCATCATCGGAGGAATCCGCTTCATCTGGGAGTATGTCCTTCAGTTGAGCCACAAAGTCTTCAGACTGAAGTGCAGCGGTTACCAAATCCATGACCGAAAGGTGCAGGTTGTTATACTCTGTCTTAGTAGCAGCATGGGCAGCCCCAGTATCAACTCCGCGTGTCATAGATCTACTGTTGTCCCAATCAACCCTTAGTGCATCATTCACATGTTGGGTACACTCTGCGTACCCCTGAGCATATCCGTCACTCTATGCGGTAACCCTCCAATTGGCAACAGTTTAATCTAAGTCGATGGAGTTAAGAATCGAATTTGTAATCTGCGCAGACAGAAATCACGATAAGAAGATGTGCAAACGTATCAGAGATATTATAAAGGGTTGAAATACTTACGTTGATAACCCCATGATGCCTCATCTATAGCTTGTCATTCTTCAGAGGTTCAACCAAACTCTACGCCGTCACCCAGGCAGTTTCAGAATTTTCCAACTTCTCCTCAGTTTCGGTAAGACAGCGGGAGGTTTCAGCTTTCTCAACTCTCTCAAGCTGCAAGTCTTTTTTGGCAGATTCAAGCTCCGCCTTGTTTTGTTACTGATCAGATAATAAAGAAGTGAGTTCCTCTATCTCCTTATTTCTAAGGGCAAGAGTGGCGCAGGTTTGTACCTCTATCTGCTCGCTCCTCTCTCTGTGGGAACGGGCTTCTTCATGGGCCGCCTCGGCCTCTGTCTTCTCCTTCTTCAACCTTTTGATCTCCGCCTTGAGATTGTTAATATTGTTCCAGAGAACCATCTTCTCACTTTTATCCTTATCACAAATTTCTCTCCAATGTTTTCGCTCTTGTGAAAGAAGAGCCGCTTCAGATTCAGCTTTCCTTTTCCATCCCGCAGCAGACCACTCCTCTGTCTTCTGCTCGCTTTCAAATTTGGCTTGATCAGCCTCCGGCTTAGTTCTTAACATGGCAACCTTCACCTTCTTTTCAGAAACTTCCTTTTCAACGCTTCAAAAGCATCCCACTCCTTATGCATGCTGCGCCATTCGCGCACTATTCTATGAGTGGTGGAAGTTGGACTGGTAGTTTCTTCAAGATAGGAACGATAGGTTTGATCATGAGAACGTTCCTTTTGGGATTTAACTTCACCGGGTGAGAAGATACCCTACAACCAGTCTCGGTAAATCTGCCAATCAGAAAAGGTGTCGCCTTGCTTAAGTTTCCATACAGGCGCATGAGTTTCGAAAGCTCTCTTCTCTGAATAAGATCAATAATAATAATCCCCCAGAGTTTCCTCCGGGCGGATAGGAGAATCTTCCTCATCATGAGCAACAAAACCCTGATCAACACCAGATGGGTTTGCCTGAACATCATCTCTGAGAGGAGAAGGAGTAGTTGCGGAAAAAGGAATGGTTATCACAGGATCGTCTCCTTCAAGGATGGATTTTCCTCTTTCTGTCCCATGCGCCATAACCTCAGGAGAGTTAGGCTTGGTAACACCAACGTCAACCGTCTCCGCTTCCACAACTTTCTCCGCTTACAACTCAACTTCAACAGGCTTCTCCACCTCAACAGCCTTCTCTACCTCCGCCTCTGCAGCCTTGGTACCTTCCAACTGTTCTCTAATAGATGCTCGAGGTGGTGATGGCGGGAGATCATCATTAAAAACAGATGATGATTCCACGCAAACAGGCGGAACAAGCTTTTCTGCAAAATGAAAGTTCATGTTAATGTAAAAATATGAGAAAACAGAAGTTAAGAAGGCACTCACCCAGAGACAGCTTCGTAGCAAAAGCATCCAGGTTACCCTTCTTACTAATCCTTTTCCTGATGATCTTCTTGGTAGGTGGTGCTGCAGCTTCGCTCTCTGGCTTCCTCTTCACCGCCTTAGTCCTCAGCAAGGGCTCAGGACTTGAGTCCAGCTCAATAGGATCATCAGGATTTGGCACCGGAAGGTCCGCCGCATCTCGAGGCTCCGCCTTTGGTTTCCTCATAGCTACAGGCGCAAGTCCTTCCAATGCGTCAGACACCACTATATAATCACACCAGGATTCAGAGATATGGCACGTACCTTTCTTCTCTTCCTTGGGAACTTTCGCCTTCGGTGCAGCTGTTACAGCCAGAGCACGCTTCTTCTTCCTTGATTCAGTGCCTATGCCTAGGTTTGTCAATTCACCTATTCAAAAAGAAAATATTGCAATATTACCCAAAGCGCAAAGTCAGCATAGAGTAGTATTGCAATATTGCTTAAACATGTAAACGAAACATACCAACATTAGTAGAAGGCTGCGCACTCAAATCTACATCCCTTGGAAGCGCAAAGTTCCTTACTATTTGATAGTACCAGGGCTCCTCATTAGCACCCTTCTTTACAGTTGTCATTTTTCTTATGGGAAACTTCTGCTACACGAAACTGTCGTTTGGGTTGCGTAATACGGACGCAACTTATCAAAAATTGATGAACGACACGTTTGGTGAACAAATCAGCAAAAGTGTCAAAATTTACATAGACGACCTCGTCGTCATGAGCATGGAGGAAGACACTATAAAGGACGACCTTGTTACGTGTTTAAAAAATTGTTTTCTTGATTTTCAACAAAATTCTGTAATTTGTGTGATTGTGCACGTGTTTAACATCTAAAATATGATTGTGCTAATATAAAATGTAAGTTATTGTATTCCCATATGTTGACATAAAAAAATCAAAAAAGGTTTCAATTTAGAATCAACTAGAAAAGTGCCACGCGCGCGTTGCGCCGCGGGCAACGAAATTGACTACACGTTACCGTGTAGTCGATCAGCAAACTCCGGTTATAATTAACCTCCGGATCATAGTTCGTAGTAAGTAGTAACTATAACTACAATGTTATATCATGGTTGGCCACGCCAAGCTAAGCCACGCCACTCCACACCCCTAGTGTGTGTATACAATATCCAAAATGACACTTGCGGATGACACCAGAAATGTAAATGGTTAGTAAAGGTAAAATTAAATCAAACAGACACCCATGTTCCAATCTAAGAAACCTTCTTCTTCATTAGCACAGCCCCGATCAATCTTTCGCTAAAAACAATTTTCTTCCTCACATGTTCAATTTAAAGATTTTAGGCTCAGATTCTAATTTCATGGCTGCAGTTCTGGTTGCTTAATTTCAAGCATCAGAGTTGCCATGCCAAGAATGCATCATAATCATCATCACCCAATCTAAGGTCGTTACAGCCACGAAGTGGGTACAACCCAGAACAAAATATAACAACATAATGCACACAAAGGTTAACGGAAACACACATCCAAGGCTCAAGAAACCATCACGGCCAGTTAAGCATCGCTATATCTGACCACCAAAAACTTCATACAACATCATCATAGCTCTAACACATCGATATCCGTGGAAAAAAAAGCAACAACCATAGCTGGTTTGAAACTCACGTGCAACAATGACACAAAAGCTAACCACGAAACCCCCAAAATTAAGGAAACACTATACATCCACAACCACCGTTCGTCGCCGTCATAGACGATTCGTAAACCGCCGACAACATCAAAATCCCAAATCTCACCCTCATAAAAAACAGATTTAACTAAACCAACAGACTCAGATCTAATAGATCGTCATCGTCTTCACGGCTCAGTGCCGCCCAGGCTGCAACCAGAGTTGCCACGCCAATAGTCAGGCTCCAATCATCGCCGGCGGTGAAACAACAATACCAGCGGTTGTAACAACAACCACACCACAAAGTAACCCAACATTAAACCACAAAATGCAAAGAAAAATAAAAACCAAAACGCTGACCTGAAGCCGGTTCCTCCGGCAACTGTGGTGCAATACTCATCGCTCCATTTCTTTCTCTAACACCACACAATCTCATTTGTATCATAGATAACAACAGATCTACCCCGCATGGATCCGGCGGCGATATACAGTTGCCAAGAATTTTAGAGAGAGAAAGAGGGGTGAGAGGCCAAACCTTTTAGAGAGAGGATGAGAGGTTCGCAGAGCAAAAATACCTAAAAGTGGTAAAAGGAAACCACCCATAGTTTCAAGAAACCATCGTACACCAAACATGTACAAAACACCAAGCTTAAGGAACAACAACAAAGAGCACAGATAAGCAAGTCAGTAAAGAGTACAACACCATATTGCATAAACATGTTGCAAATTAGAGTATATATAAATTTTAAATCCAAAAAAGGTTAGAACCGCTTTTCTAAATACATCAATCATTGAAAAAACTTAGATATATCATATACACCAATAAATATACTCGTGCATATGCGTTTAGTATCTCTTCTTCAATTGTTGCATCACCTTTGTATAACATTCCCTTTTCTTTGAAAAAGGTCTATCAATCATTCAATAAACTTAGTATTGATGGTTCCCACTACATTTAAAAACCGAAGCAAAACAAAAAAAAAGTTAATTAAACAAATAGTTGAAAAAACAAATACATCAATAATTATTTTCGAAAGAGTAAATTATGAATTTGGCCCCTGTGGTATATCATTTTTATCCTTTTAGCCCAAAAAGGAATCTTTTAACATCTGAGCCCCTAAAAGTAAATGGATGAGGTTAGTATTAGGGGCCAAAAGGGTTAGAAAAAAAGACGTTGGAGTCTCAAATATTAAAAAATTATTTTATTTTTAGGCTAAAAGAATAAAAGTAATATAACACATGGTCAAAATCGTAATTTACTCTTTTCAAAATAACCATAAAGATTCCAATAAATAAAATAATAATAATTAAAATATATAATATGTATTCCTTAGCCAACTCAACTCCATTCCTACTCTATAAATTAACCCTTTCCCTTCATCATATTCACTCCATCGGTCTCCTCTTCTACCTTTCTAACACAATGAAGCTCTCTATCGTTGTACTTTTCGCTCTATTCGCGGTATCGTCCGCGATCGACATGTCGATCATCCGCTACGACGAGGAACACATGCCCGCCACCTCGCGTACCGATGACGAAGTCAACGGTATGTACGAGTCATGGCTTGTTAAACACGGCAAATTCTACAACGCCCTTGGAGAGAAAGAAAGGAGGCTAGAGATCTTTAAAGATAATCTTAAGTATATCGATGAACATAACTCGGGTGATCACTCGTATAAACTTGGACTAAACAAGTTTGCTGATCTGTCCGTTGAAGAGTACCGGTCTACTTACACCGGTGTTAAGAAGATCGATTCGAAGCCGAAGGTGAATGGCGTTAAAAGCGATCGGTACGCGGTTCGGACCGGTGATGATCTGCCGGATTCCGTTGACTGGAGGACCAAAGGGGCCGTTGCTGCTGTTAAAGATCAAGGAAGCTGTGGTGAGTTGTTTTAATTTATACTGTATATTACACGGGTTAAATAAATAAAGTGAGTTAATTACATTGATGGAACCTGTGTTTATAGTTAGTTTCGTCTTTGGATATTAACTTTTTTTAACAGGTTCGGGTTTTATTATTTCAATTTTTTAACCTAAAGACGAAACTAACTATAAACCACAGACTTCATGTGTGTAATTAATTCTAAAAAATATAATAGTTGTTAGCGAAAATATAAAAGTTATAAAACAATATTTTAAGATAACTTACGTGTAAAGTTACGTTTAGATAATTATTTTGAAAGTTGACAAAATTATAACAGGTGACGTAATAATTATCTAATAACTTATTTAGTAGATATAATATCTTTTTTTTTTGGAAATTAGAATTTCATAAAACACACGGGCTCTCCAAGACGGAGAGACCACAAAAACCAATTACATCAAGTCCAAATTAAATTTACACCAAGACTTTCAATTAACGCTACCATCCTTGAATCTACTACGAAACCACAGAAAGCCCAAAGCTTTGATGTCCGCAACAACTTGATGCACATTGACTTCAACACCACGGAAAATCTTATCATTACGAGCCTTCCAAAGACGCCAACAAGTAGTAGATATAATATCTAATAACTTATTTATTAGATATAAACTTTTGCAAATTGCATATTTATTATTTATTATCTAATAGACTATTAGGTATTGTTTTTTGCTACCTTTTTTGGCATGTTTATTATATTGTTAGTGATGCTCATAAAAAAAGACGAAAACAATAATGGATGAAAGTGAAACACATGCTAATTTACTAAACTTTTAGTATATTTTTGATTGGTGAACGGATCATAAAATATGCATTGTGGGACCGGATATCCCGATGAAGATTTTTTATGTTTTGTTTTTATAGATTTTAAAATAAAATGGATTTTGGAACTATTTGGGTTAGATTAGAATCAAACCCCCTTTTGCAAATTGGAAAGTAAATTAATATGGATTTATGGTTGTAGAAATTGCTAGTCAGCCGGTGAGGTGCGGACTAGTTATTAATCGGGATTAACTGAGGATTAATCAGATATAATCGGGATTAATTGTAATTATTCAGAAATTAATCGAGATTAATCGGGGATTAATTGATGCTTAGTTGGGTTTTTTACAACCATGATTAATATGGATTTATGTTTATTGAATTGAAGGGAGTTGTTGGGCGTTTTCGACCATCGGATCAGTGGAAGCTGTAAACCAGATCGTAACCGGTGATCTAATTACATTATCTGAACAAGAGTTGGTAGATTGCGACACATCGTACAACGAAGGATGCAATGGAGGTGATATGGATTATGCTTTTGATTTCATCGTCAAGAATGGCGGTATTGACACCGACACAGACTATCCTTACACGGGCAAGGATGGTAAATGTGATAGTAAAAGAGTATGTATCGTTTTTTATCATGTTTATATTTTAGTGGATTATTAATGTTGGTATGTCTTTGATTCTTAATCTTTTTTTTTTTTAATTTATGTTGTGTAGAAAAACGCAAAGGTTGTTTCGATTGATAGTTATGAAGATGTTCCTGTGAATGATGAGGCGGCATTAAAGAAGGCTGCTGCAAACCAACCTATTACTGTTGCTATTGAAGGGAGTAGCCGAGATTTCCAGCTCTACACTTCGGTAATTTCTTAAATTTTTGTTTACTTTTTAATTTAGCTAAGGGGTTGTTTGTTTACCACTTAATGGGGCTTTTAATGGTTTAGACTTCTTACTGATTTAGCACTTAATTGTTCAGACTGTTTGTTTTACGAGCAGATGTCTGAATCGTTCAGACAATTACCTCTGAATGGTTAAGCATTATACTGAGTCTGAATGGTTAAGACCTCTAATCTGAATTGGTCAGACATGTGCCTCTGAAGAGTTAAGCTTTATACTAGCTCTTAATGGTTCAGACTTCAGACATTTTACAGGTTCAGCACTTAATCATTCAGATGTTGTCAAAGAGCCCTAACTTTTGAAATTATAATATAAAGTAAAGTAAAAGTAGAGATAAGATCCACAAGTTTAACTTTTGAATCAACTTGTTGCAAGTTATGACAAAAAGAAATAAATTGGGGGACTCCATTAATAAATGCTGAATGCACAAATTTGATACTACAATCTGTACTCATCCTTGAATCCAATTCTTGTTCTTGGTACTTGCTAATCTGATTTTGATAACCCGAATCACATAATCACTTACAAAACGCACATTCAAACACAACTTGGTCTAAATTTATAATGTTCTTTTTGTTCGTATTTGTTCAGGGTGTCTTTAGTGGTTCATGTGGAACCGCTTTGGACCATGGTGTAGTTGTGGTTGGGTACGGGACGGAAAATGGCAAGGACTACTGGATTGTTAGGAACTCATGGGGTGCGGAATGGGGTGAACAAGGCTACATAAGAATGGAACGAAACATAAAACAAAAAACAGGTAAATGTGGAATTGCAATGGAGGCATCATACCCGATCAAGAACGGCCTTAACCCACCAACCCCCACTCCATCACCACCAACCCCCACTCCATCACCACCGACCCCTGTCGCACCCGAAGTTGTTTGTGACAAGCACTCCACTTGCCCTCAAAGCACCACTTGTTGTTGCGTCTTTAGTTTCCGCAACTCTTGCCTTTCATGGGGTTGTTGTCCTTTGGAAGGCGCCTCGTGCTGTGATGATCACTACAGTTGCTGCCCACACGATTACCCCGTTTGCAATGTCCGTCGTGGCACATGCTCAAAGGTACTAAAACCTCTACTTTTATTTTTGTATATAACGGGCCAAATGGATAAAGTTAAATAAGATATTGTTACATATTAAAAGTTAAACAAAATATGTTATTAATAGATTAAACTTTTTATATAATTGTTAAAAACAATGGTTTGAAATAATATAATTTTAGAATCATATTTGACACACTATTATTTTTAAAAAGGTATTCATTCTAGTACAACATGTATTTAAGGCAAAACCCAACTCATAAAAAAGTTACACTGTATGACCCGTTACACCACGGGTCTGCAAGTTACACCACATGCCCGCGCGCGTTACACTACGGGTCCAAGCATTCAAAAATTCTTATGGGAATTTTCATTTTATGTAACAGAGTACAAATTGCCCATTGGAAATTAAGGCATTGAAGCGTATTCTTGCTACACCAACTTATACCAATGAGAGGAAGACTGCCTGAGAAGCATGGCTGCAATGGGAGGCTGTTATTATTTAAGACTTTTAAGTTTAATCTGAAAAAAAAACAAAAAAAAAAAAACCCCAAACAATTTGATTTATCATCTGGCAATCAGATGCTCATTCGTACATATTGTATTGATTTCTGTACTCAATTTCAGCAACAACATTGCTTTCCTCTTAATAAAGTTTCCATTTACAACTATCTTTCTTTTACTTTATTACTTTTTTTTTTTTTTTTTTTTTTTTTTTTTTTGCGATGTGACGCAAGTGGCATAGCTTTGATATATTTGTTTCAACTACTTTATCGACGACAATTTGTGTGTTTAAGATTATAACCGAATGCATTGATGGCGTGTAACTCTCTAGAAAATATAAAAAATATAGTGAGATCTTAGTGTCATGGGTAAATTAGTTTTTCCACTTATGTCGAACTAGCGTGCCATGTTGATTGTGTGACGACTATCTACACAATGTATCGGACCTAATAGACATGTATCACTCATTATGGACTTAGTATAATCGAGATGCATCTTTGAGCATTTATCGTACCTAAAATTATATACAAGTAAAGGATTGAAGGGGTATGATCCTAAATCTTGTGTGCTGAGAAACGAGACTAATGCGCAAGGAGCCATACCCAAACTTAGCCACAATCTCTGGAGTCCATTACAGGCACGCGCGGGACCTTAACGACGCACTCGGCATAACGACAGCTGGTTTAGGTACAAATAGTACAAATGGCAGAGCATGCAACCAATCAGGATACGCCAGGCTGCGCTGCAATCATACAACCACCACGATGAACAATCGTGCGGGAGACAATTAGTACAAAAAGGACAATGATGTGTAACCAATCAGGTTGCATCTTACACTTCTCCGTGATCTTCACTTACAGCTGAATGTTTAGTTGTAACTAAAAACTAGAAATTAAAAGCAACTCTTCAATGCCTTATTCAAACAAACACACATTACATTAAAAAGTAAGGAATATTGGATTTTAATAATCCCAACTATTCGTCGTTTGCCGTCAACAGTCCCAACTTCAAAAATAACCAGTAGTAGTCCTAATAATTGACATATCGGCCACCAATGGACCCTGACTAAGAGAACCCTAACGTCGTTAGTCTCCGATTGCCGAAAAACTATTTTGTCCAGAAAAAGGTTTCTAAAGGTCCGATCTACGGTTACAAAGAGGTTTGAGACGAAAATGTTGAGTTTTCCGTCAAAAAGTTGAGTTTTACGGCGAAAAAGCAGTTTTCCGACGAGTTTAATAATTGGGGCTTTACTAGAAAAAGTTCCCCAAATGTCCATAATAAAGTTACAAAGAGATTCAGGACAAAAATGTTGAGTTTTCTTACCAAAAATGAGTTTCCGGACAAAAAAAGTTTTCCAGCGACCGGAGACTAACGGCGTTAGGGTTCTGTTAGTAAGGGTCCATTGGAGGCCAGTATGTTAAAAGTTAGGACTGCCAGCGGTTATTTTTAAAGTTGGGATTTTTGGCGGCCAACGACGAGTAGTTGGGATTATTAAAATCCAATATTCCAAAAGATAAAAGTGCAAAACAACCACTTACACATTTGCTTATTTGTGACCGAATAAGTATCACAAATTTAGCGACAGACTTGCTGTTGGGTTGTGGAAGATTTGACTAGCAGGGGTGTTCTTAGTTACACTCCTTCTGCATCTAGCAGGGGTGTTCTGTGTTACACTCGTTCTCCATCTAGCAGGAGGGTTTTCTGTTAAAGTAGTTTAAAATCAACAACCCTAATTGTTCCCCCTATATATACTTCTCATTCATGTCTGTAAATTTTTTGAGCACCTAATACAAAGAAGAACTAGTTGTGGAGAGTGGATGTAGGTCAGATTAGACCGAACCACTATAAATCCTGTGTTCTTGTTCTTGTGATTTAGAGTGTGTGAGTATGTGTGCCTGCTGCAGATTGTTCTAGTGTTCGTGTGATTCGTGTTCCTGACCCTAACAACTGGTATCAGAGCTCGGGCTCTTGATCGATTCACACAAACTAGGTAAGAGGTGAAGAAGAACACTTACCAGTCGAAGAACAAGCCGTGGTCTCGGGTTTCAGTCACAGTCGCAGACATAGCGTCTAGGGTTTCTGAACCAGCTGCCGCTAGCACAGCCGCCAACACCGATGTCAGTTCCTAGCTCCGATTAGGGCTCCGATTGAAGACTCTGCTCAGATTGCGACTAGGGTTTTGATAACCCAGTAGCCTCCGCCGCCTGGGGTTACAAAATTGAAGACCATTGTTGCTAGATATCGCATCTAGGGTTCCAAAATCGAAGATTTTGAGGGATCACAGGGCTATAAGTTTACAAACAAAGGAGTTTGTTAGTTCAAAGTAAACGATTTCACTAAAGACCTCTGAACAGGTTAAAATAACGGATTCATGAAGAGTCCGAAAGTATAAAAGCGATTGATTTCGCTAAGTTAACCAAATCGGTTGAAATAACGAGATTACGTTATTTTGATTTGCATTATTCGTATAAAATACGTATATGCTTTGTAACCAAAAAGATATTACCATACTTTCCTGGTAATACTAACAATTGGTTAAAGTATGAGTAATGCTTAAAAGATTACTCGGGTCAAATGCATTGAGTTTAAAACTCAATGAACTATATAAGAAAGGTTTCGAGGACGAAACCTATTTAAGGGGTGTAGACTTGTAACACCCCGAAAACGGGTTTGGTAATCAAACCACGTTAATACTAAAAGACGGGTAAAGTACCGTTAGTGGTAAAATCAACCCGGTGAATATTAGGATTTTTAATAAATAAATCTAATATTGAATAAAAGTTAAATGAAAGTTTTTGAGAAAAATAAAGTTTATAGAAGCCCGAGTTAATGGGACTTAAAATAAACTTAGTCAATAATTCCCCAAACCCACTAAGTTAACTAGGAATGTTTAACCCAGTTAATTAGAGGGAATATTATTGAAATTAAGTAGGTTGTGGCCTACTTAATAACTAACCAAACAAGAGGGGCCAAATCAGGATAACTTGAAAGTTATGTTATAAAAATAAAAGTTAAACAAAACACACACATTCAGAGTGTGTGTTCTGGACGTACAGGGGAAGCTCCCAGGAGTTCAAAACCCTAGTTCTTACAAAATCATCAAATTGAAGGGCCAATTAACGCTCAAATTCACAATTAAACGTGAATTAATGATCACCTAAGCTAGGGGATCATAAGGTATGTAAAATTTTGATGATTCTTGAAGTTGTGAAATTTGATAAATCTCATAATCTGCGAATTAGGGATGAATTATAAAAGCTATGGCTAAATTATGATGTATAATTGCTTAGGAACCAAACCCTAAGTGAAAATTATACATAAGATGCTATAAATTGAATGATTTGATGAATTACCACACTAGGATAAATGGGTATTAATCATATGATGAAATTGATGATATAATTGTGTTTATAATCATCATATATGACGGAAATAAGGAATTAAGGAAATACTTGAACAAATTGTGTGTTTGAGTTTATGATCATACTTACTATGAAACGGGTTTTGTATGATAAAACAAAAATGATGATAGATTAATGTTAGAATGATGTTTGATATCATCATGTGTTAAAAATGATTAAAGTTGTGTTAATTTGATGAATTTCGACTACATGAACTTGATTGAATAAGTAATTAAACCGGTAGCATAAGAATGATGCTTACCGGATATTGACAAAGTAATAAAATGAGTAGTTGATCTACATCGTGTAATTACTTTCGTCAATAGGTAGTTTGACTTTTTAAAAGTCAAAATGACCAATTATATGATTGAATAATAATTTCGACATAAAGGTCGTAGGATGGAATAGTCGTGAATGATTATGACTAGTCTAACCATCTTACAAATTACAATGATAGTTTGACGCTTGACGAGCTAGGTGAAAGCTTGGGAAGGAAGCGGGTCAAACGAATCAAGAATGAAGGAAAAGCATAATCTGGATGCTAGGTAAGTAAAGTTTACACTCTATTTATTTAATACCTATTGGTTTTATAGGTTATGAATACTAGAAATTCATGTTTTAATTATGATGTTCCGACAAGACATGTGCGGTTCGGAACCAAGACAATGCTAATAAACCATGTTTAATGGTCAAAAAGAATTATAAAGATTATTTAGTCATGAAATGACTAATAGATAATGAGTTTAGAACGGTTACCTTATAGGGTAAACCGACATAAATGAAAAGAGTAAAACGGTAATTCGGTCACTTAGACCAAATGGGTCAAATGGTGAAGATATCACTATTTGAAAATATCGACTAATGAAAATTGTCGAGTCGTATGTTCACATGAGTGAATAAAGAAAGGATAATTGCATCGCTATTAATCAGTGATTATTAAAGCAAGGTATTAAAACGGGTCAATATATTGATCCGAGTCAGGTATGTATAATGGTTCAGCTCATCATTTAGAACTTGAGGTTCTATAAGAGTTAGACAAGGTCAAAAATGGATATTCAGTTATCTTTTAGGTAAACCGAATAATTTAAGTTATAATCATGGTGTTTTAGAAACATAATGGTTTCTAAACAAGGTTATAGTTAAAAGGTCGGATTTTGGGTCAAACAAGTATTTAAAAGTCCTTCGTCGTAAAAGAAGGACTAAAATTGACCAAAATGCCCTTGTAATCCTAATCGAGCAAACGACCCTTAAAGGTTGTTTGGAAATGAGTATTAGGATGAAATAAATACTTAGAATAAGTATAAAAAGCGAAAGATGTAAATCTTTAGTCAATTGGCTCTATAGAAGTCTTTGCCATAAAATAATGATCCGAGGGGTAAAACTCGGAATTTATACATTACCACATTAAACCCGCCACAAATATAGTTTTGGAGGAAGATAAATTGATCAGGAATGTGGTAATATAATGCTAGATACAAATGAAAGCGATTCGTGTAAAAAATATGCTTAAAATCCCTTAACGGGTCAAAGTAAGCATATGAGCGAAAACGGGTTTAAAATACTAATGAAATCCGTGATTTGAACTTAAAATGATAGAAACTATTGAACTTGTTAAGTTCATAAGGAATTAGGATCAAACAAACATGTTTGTTTGATTAATACATGAATGGGTCAAAAGTTCATAATTACCTTTTAAGCTGAAAGCTTAAAAGTTTAAAATTTTTTTAATCCGGATGTCGAATGTTAACTCCATACGATGGAGAATTAAATTATGATCACGTAGGAAGAAACGTGAGTCAAATCGGATAAAAAATGAGCAAGTTATGCTCGTTTTCGTAAAATATGATTTGGCTGGAAATGTGTAGCATCTGGAACCAAACATTCTGTCGAAATGGTACCCTCGCGCTACGCGACGGATAGCACCAAACGGTGTCGCGGCCCGCGACGGTTGTCGCGTCACGCGACAGTGACTCCATATCCCGTCGCGGCACGCGACGGGTCACAGTTGCTGCAAATTGTTGCTGTTGATCAGTGCGGTATTAGGAACTTGTATAAACAATTTTTGAACGCTCACAACTAATAAATTTTGAGTGTTTGGACTCATGAACTGGGTTGGACATGTTTTAAACACCGAACGACTAACTCATTTCGTATGTTATGAAATGTAGGTATATTGTATGATACTGGATGACGATCAAGCTCAACGAAGAACCAAACACGATCAAGATTCAAGCTTCCGCGAATAGTTTCGTCGTCACGTTTTAATCGGCGAATGTATTTACGAAATGTTGAAATGTTTTATTATTAAAATGTTTTAATAAACTCGCATTTTTAGTGTATGTTTAAGTTAAATACACTATTAAAATCAAAATGTATATGATAATCGTATAAAATGAACTAAGGGTCTTACAAGTTGGTAATAAGAGCTCCAGGTTAAGGAGAAAGGTGTTCGGTTCGAGACTTGATCGCAAAATTCGGTAAGTTATTCAATACATTAACGGTCTAGCATGTAAAGTGTTGAAAACAACACATAGGGTTATCGTGTAAAACACGGTACCCAAAGAAAGCGATAAAAGAACAACATAGTTAAACGAATTACATGTGTTAACACGTGTCGTAAAAAGCCTTGTATTATAGTACGGGCGTTTATAAATGTCAAGATTACTAACATTTGTAGACGTTTTAAATTAAAGGATCCTTGCATCTGAAGATGACGAGAGTCTAAGGATCTATCAATAAGATGAAGATATGGTCCGAAGTATGACAAGTAAGTCATACATGTTAAAGACATAAATCAGGAAATGATCTCGAATGAGAGATCGAACAACAAGGAGAATTATAAGGGCAAGTATCTACAAGGTACACATCTTAAACTTATAGTATAAATAGTAATATGCAACAAACACATGGTGAATGACAGTTGCATATAGAATATGAAACTTGGAAAACTTGGATAGGTTACCTATCCAGGATGACGTTTCCAAGGGAAATTCAATAAAGATATGTATTATTCACAGTCGTGAATAATAAGACAATAACTGAATTTAGTTTAAATATAAACTTGGATGAAAGTAATCATCCAAGAAAGTATTCTCAATAAAGATTAAATTGAGAAAGGTAATGATCACATCAACGAATGTGATTGTATAAATGGTTATAAAAAGGAACATTGTATATGTTCAAAGATAAAACGGGTAAAACTAGAAATTGTTAATTGGCAATTAAATAAAGTTTTACCAATTGAAATAAATCGAGATATTTCTTACATGGGACGTGATGTGGTAATTATATTAAGGTTATGTGTACCATGTGTTGATCGCTTACTCTGGCCAAGTAAGTAGTGAACACATGATACCATGAGCTTCTTATAATGAGCACAATTATGTCCGATGTGGTAAGGTCGAGACGAATAAAAAGTTAAAAGAACTGTAGGATCATTTGCACGACCAAACGAGTCGTTCAGAAGAATTCTCGATCAATACGAGAGGCGGAAACAAACGTATTGATGTTGAATCAGCTTGATGTACACATTAACTGTCTTGTTTATTGATTTGAAAGCGTTTACAGGCTAGAGACACTTCGGCAGCACCTCGGCTCCCGGAATTCAAAAGTTACAAATGATTTGAATCAAGGCACTATTTATAGACAAGTCATTTCGTGCGAAATGAACATCTGCCCATTTCGTGCGAAATGGTTGCATCCCATATGTTTCTTGTTTTTCTCGATCTTCGTGCCCTGATCAATCATACTAGTTACAAGACTCGATACAAGACGAAGTCGACAGACATATGCACCAACAGACTCCCCCTTGGATGTCGACGAGTCTTCAGTGCGAGTCTTCAGTATGTCAAGTCTTCAGTCTTGATCAGTCTTCAAACTCTTTCCAAAATATTTGTCACTGAAGCATCCTTCAAACTCTCTCTTTCTTGTCTTTAGAATCTCACCCTGACTATTCCTGAATTACAACCTGGCTCTTCAAAAACTTTATCAGGTCTTTTGATTCATTAAGTTCTTTAGCATCTGCAGCTTTTCATCTCGAATGTTGTTTCGGGATCTAACTCTGGCTCTAACATCGTCAGACTCCCCCTTTCATCAAGCTGGGATCGCAGTCTGGAATTTGCTATCACCTTAAGATCGAATCCTGGTTCACATCTGCACAAATCTCTACCCATTGTGAGATAAACAATTTAGACATTAATAAGCTTTGCTGCATCACTTTTATTTGTAACATTCACATTTATTTATCATTTTAACCACAACTCTCCCAATCCACTGTTCATCATGTTTGGCACTCGGAATTTTGAAAATCAGCTCTCCAACATCAGTTGTCGAAAACCTTTTTGTAATTTTCAAAATTTTATGCTAAAACACACTAAAATCTTTTTGGATTTTTGTTATTTAAAGAAATGCAGTAAGGAAATATTTACAAACAATATTTTTGTGAGTTTGTGTAAGAGGATCATATCAGTTTATTTAGACACATCAGCTGCACCGTTGATCTAAATTTAATCACTTAAAGCTTTTAAACAATTCACCCTACATCATCGATATTGTGGTCCACTTAAACTCCTCTAGGATGTTCGTAATGCTTACCGATACATTTAAAGTATATTAGATAGCACTAAAATCCTATGGGCCCCACAATCTAAGCATATCCCCTCATCATGTAATGCACTGACTCGAATAACGCTTTTAAACTTTCATCAATTGTGATTTGTGCAAAAATAACTCAGAACACTTAAACATTAACGATCAGGTCGATACTCCCGTATACGCAGAGATCGTCCAATGTTTAAGTAAAATAAGGAAAAATAAAACAAGTTGAAAGAGTTTAGGCTTTAACCACTAGTTCGATACTCCCGTATACACAGAGGTGATCCAAAGCTTAAACGAAACACCAAAGAAACTAAAACAGAACGATTAGGCATTAACATCCAGGTCGATACTCACGTATACGTAGAGGATGTCCAACGCTTAATCAAAATAAAGAAATCAAACAAGTTTAAATTTTTGCAAAAAGAAAACACAAAATCACAGTGACTTTTCAGCAAAGTTGTGAAAGCTCACAAACTTACCAGTTTTATGTCCTAAGACAATTAGCAATTACCGAGCAGGCACACAGTCAAGAAGGACAAAACTAAGTACTATGCGTTCGACCGTGTTTCCCACCAGACTTAGGCATTTTGCGTTATGTTTGTATCGTTTTTGCGACACTACTAGTCTTAGCTGAGCCTATCGACACATCCCTAGTGAGACTATTTAAAACTTTATAAAACTTCATATTTCTCTAGCATGCACAGATAGTCCACTGATGTACTATCATTTCCTCTTTTTCACAACACAACTCATTTTTGATTTTTTAATGTTTTTAATCTTTTAGATTTTATCATGTTTTTGGATTTTTCAAATTTTCAAAATTTCTAAAAATTTTCTTACTCCCCCTAAAATCAAAATATGTTTCAATTTTGATTTTCCGGGGAAATTTGAAAACAATAGACTGTACAAATAAAATGACAAACTGATGAGAATTGCCTCAATTCGCCATCCACTTGGCTTAAACAATCAGAACTCCCCCTGACAACAAACTATTTTCCCATTATGATTTCAAAACACTTAAGTTTATTTTAATCAAAATGGTTTTTCCGGAAAATTAGTTTTGTTTGTCGTTTCACAAACATGGGGTTTTCATCACATTGTCCTTTCACAATCCACTTGTAAAATTTTAACACTTTTCGGCTTTTCACAAAAAAACAATACCACTTGTAAGAAAGTTAAATCAAATACAACTTAATGTCCTTGATTAACCACTTGTAACGCGAAATATCACAGTTAACAATCTGTGAATTTCTCAAGAAAGATGCCGATTACTACTCCCCAATTACCAACCTGGGAGTTCCGGCAAGTCAGGATTTTTATTTAAAGAGATCCGCCCAAGCCTGACGGTTCTTGGGTGATTCCGAGTTATTATTACTCGGTTTCTGAACATTTTTAGATTTGAAATTTTCAGTCTGCAATGATGGAAAGTTGACATCATCCTTTTGCAGAACTGACTTTTCTCTTTTTAGTTCAACTCGTGGCTCTTCTGACTTTGACGAATCAGATTCATTGCCAAAACATGGCTCCTTTGCTTCCGAAGAAACAAATTCATCGCCAGAAAGTGGTTCCTTTGTTTCCAAAGAAACAAATTCATCGCCAACCTTTATTGGAACCCAATCCACATAGGATTTAGGTTTTCCAAATTCATCAACCAGTGACATGAACGACCTTTCACAGTTTCTTTTATACTCAAAAACTTTGATAAAGATTTTGTCTGAAAAATTAACTTTGTTTGATTTTATATCAGTTTGATTAGTCAATTTTTCTTTCTTTATCCTCTCTTTTGTCCTCAGATTTGTATCTGATGAATTCGTTTTGCTTGACTGATCATTCTTTGAAGAACATGACGATTTATTAGAACTTTTATCTGAATCAACTGTTGTATCCAAGGACAAAATCGTTTCAAGATACTCCCTTGCTTTATTTCTTTTCTTTCTCAGTCTGTCTTTCTGCCCTTGTGAAAGTTTCACTTTCTGTTCTTTCTCTTTCTGTTCTTTGGGCTTTTCTTCAATTTTGACTGATTTCTTTATCTTTCCATGAGATTCAGCCCTCGATCTTCCATTTGATCTCATTGGGCAATCTATGGCAATATGACCTCTGATTTGACAGTCATAGCATCTTCTTGTTTCAAAACTCTGACTCTGGCAGTTAACAACAATGTGTCCTTGAAAACCACATTTGTAACACACTTTGTTATCATACCGATCTCAACTTTCAAACCACACACTTAAATCATAACACTGATTGGCCTTGTGGTAATCATCACTTCTCTTGTAAGCTTGATTTGACTTTTGAGCACTGTGGTCAAACCTGCACCACTTATTACCAACTTTTTGTGAGTTTTGATTTTCAACTTTTTGTGGTTTTTCGTATTGATTGGATGATTGAACTGATGACCCTTTATTGATATTTTGAAAATTTTTCAAATTTTTTACATTTTGTTTTTGTTCTACATTCTTCTTAAAAGGTTTTTGCTTTGAGCATTCACCTCTTTCAGTAGATTGTAGAACAGTTTCTTGAAATTTTTCTTTTATTTTCAAAAATATTTTCTTTTTATCATCTTCATCATCAGTTTTATCATCACAATTTTCAATTATGACTTTGTCATAATTTGTGACATTGTCACTTATTGGAATTTCATTGATCGGTTTTGGACATAAATGATCCAGAAATACTGACGAGGTCACAAAACCTTTCAATTTCTTTTCTAACTCATCAATTTTATTTTTAGCACACTCAACTTCATTTTCAAGTTGAGTAATTTTCTCAAGATGAGAATTTATTGCTTTTTCATTTTCAATTTTGTTTTTATCTAAAACAGATTTTTCATTTTCTAAAACTTTTATTTGATTTTGAAATTCCGTTTCTTTTTCTTTTAAAACTTTGTTTTCTAATTTTATCCAAAACACATCTTCTTTTTCTAAAATTTTTATTTTATTTTGAAATTCTTTTTCATTTTCTTTTAAATTTTTGTTTTCCAATGTCAAACTCTCCACATCTTTCAAGAGTTTGACATTTTCTGCTCCAGATTTATCACATTTTGAGCATTTCTCAGGCAGCATCTTTTCAACATCAGCTTCCTTCTCAATCTTGAAAGCTGGAATTTCTTTAACCTGTTCCTTTACCGCTCGAACCTTTTCTTCAGGTTTGACTTCACCGTTCTGTGACAACTCAATTGTTTCTTCTTGTTTAGATTTTTCTTGATGAGCACTGTCAACCTGTTTCTTCTCAGATTTTATAATTTCTTCAACATTTGCTGCCTTGAGATTCTTCTTTTTTGCAACTAGTTTATTTTTGAGCTTTTCCAATTTAGCTGCAAAAAACATATTATACAAATCAGGTGAAAATAATCCTTTATAAAATTCAAGTTGTTTAATTTCTTCACTGTCATCATCACTCTCTTCATCTGATGAGTGATAAAAAAAACTGGAGCTTTTTCTGAAACAACTTCAGAATCCTTTTCTTTTAAAACTGGTTCTTTTGAAACTAATTCTTCTGAAACTGGTTCTTCTTTGATCTTTAAAGGAATAACTTGTTGAAATTCGTAGTAATGATACGCTATTTCCTCTTCAGAACCCATGTTTCGGTTTAATGGTTTCACAAATTCACAACTTTCAAGCGAAATGAAAGTTCAAACGAAATGAACTTTTGATGCGGAATGACAGCTTCAAACGAAATAACCTTTGGTACGAAATGGCAATTTTCAAACGGAATGGGTTAATTTCAAGCGAAATGGTCCCTTTTTACCCAATTCGTGCGAAATGGAATATATGTTTCACACGAAATGACCTTTTCAAGAGAAATGAACACTTGATGCGAAATGAAAATCCGTTTCGTGCGAAATGGAGGTCTGGAAGTTCAATTCGTGCGAAATGGAGATCTGTTTCACACGGAATGGCCCATTTCGTACGAAATCATGATGACGTCACACAAGTCGAACAGTTTTTGGCAAGATTGATCAAGTTTTAGGTTGATTTTAGGTCTGATTCTTTCAAGGATTTGTTAAAACAGTGTTTCGCACGTTATATGTGAAAATCAGTCTATTTTAACCGTGAAATCTTGATTAATTTTGAAAAACACGTAGAAGAATGAGAAGAAATCAGAATTTTTGGTATAATCGAGCTGGATCGGTAAGAACTCTTCCTCCTGAGCTCTAATACCACTTGTAGGATCGTTTGCATGACCAAACGAGTCGTTCAGAAGAATTCTCGATCAATACGAGAGGCGGAAACAAACGTATTGATGTTGAGTCAGCTTGATGTACACATTAACTGTCTTGTTTATTGATTTGAAAGCGTTTACAGGCTAGAGACACTTCGGCAGCACCTCGGCTCCCGGAATTCAAAAGTTACAAATGATTTGAATCAAGGCACTATTTATAGACAAGACATTTCGTGCGAAATGAACATCTGTCCATTTCGTACGAAATGAACATGTTCATTTCGTATGAAATGGCATTTCCATTTCGTGCGAAATGGCTGCATCCCATATGTTTCTCGTTTTTCTCGATCTTCGTGCCCTGATCTATCATACTAGTTACAAGACTCGATACAAGACGAAGTCGACAGACATATGCACCAACAAGAACCTTGGGGTCAAGATATTTTATGGGCATACTCGTATAAATGGTTTCGAGGGAACCATAAAAACGATGTATGGCGCTCATAGAAATAAATGACCCAAGGGAATTCATGAAATAAGTCATTTTGGACGAAAGAGCCATGGTTGACAACAAGGGGCATATAAAACCAAAGTATAAATGAGCCGCAGGGTTATAGAAACGAAGGTATTGCCCATACAAAAAGACGATCGAAGTCATTGACTTGGTCGTAGTAAAGAAAGGATGATGATAATAATCATCATTCAGAAATTTAAAAGACCATCAAGCATGGTCACATAAAGAATAAAGTTTTGGTTAAATAAAGCAATGGATTTCGCTATGAAAATCAAACAAGTCAAAATGAAGTTTAAATGCATACCCAAAGGGTTGCATTAATAATGACTTCAGTAAATCACCCGGTTGATGGGTAGGAATTTAAACACATGCGTAAACCGAGAGCCGGGAACGCGGGTTGAAAGTCAAAGGACTCGAATTATGAGTTATGACTAAATGACTATAAAATTTCGTAAATAGAAATTTTGAATAAATATGTTCAATTATTTAAGGTTGAACAGGTTAAATAAAGAATAAAGTTTGATTGTTTATAAGTGATGGATTTCACATTAACAAGTCAAATAGATTGAATACGATATAATGCCGGATGGCATAAGTAAGCGCAAGCCGGATAACGGTAACGTTAAACGCAAAGGAATAATGAGCCCAGTAATGGGACATAATTAAATACGAATATATGTAAACCGGATAACGGTGTGCATAAGACGAACGGACTCATAAATGACGCGAGAAGTCATAGAGTCGGGATAATGATCTGAAATAAAAGGATTGTAGTCTCGAACTACAGTCAAGGTTAACGGATCTTAAACTTGAAACCAAATGATTTTCAACATAAATAGGGTGCCTTGACACCAAACATGTATTTTAAGAATGACATGAGTAATAAATGATCTACGGGATCAACATAACCTTTGGGTTATAAATAATGAAAAGGTCTATAGGACCAAAACGACCTGTGAGGTCATAAATAAAAAGAAATGAACTATAAGGGCATTGCCTTAATAAGGTGAAAGCCTAGAGAAATAGCCCACGAGGCTAAGTGAAGGAACCTATGGGTTAATTAGACAAAGCGAGGGAACCAGTTGATAATCTCCGCGTAAAAAAAAGACTGAAAAAGAATAAATTCTTAACTGTCAATATCATGATATGGAAAATTGACAAAAGTTAAAGAAAAGATGTTTAACTAAAATTTCAGTTTTAGTAAGAAATAACGTTTTTACAAATATGAATTTTGATAGGAATTGAAACTGTAAATATTAAAGATACAGGTCTTGACACTGATAAATGCAAGACGATATATTCGAAAAGAAATATTTTCGAAAATGAAAGGTTGAAATAAACCTAAACACGACGTGACGCGATCACGGTCAAGCAAAGTAATGTGAAGTATAATCACATTATAGCCCGAGTGATGGGTATAAAGTATCTGGACTAATAAGTCGAGTTAGTGAGACCGATAAAGGTCGAAATTCAAATTGAGAATTTGGATAATACGCTATTTATGATGAGAATAGCATGAAATTAAAAAAAAATTAATAGATTTACATGATTAAGTGGCCAAACTAGCGACACGATCAAGTAAACAATAAAAGTATATAGATACAAGATAAAAGTGACGGCCCATAAGACCTCACTAACCGAAAATACTGATCACCTATTTTGAGGGATTATAGGGCTATAAGTTTACAAACAAAGGAGTTTGTTTGTTCAAAGTAAACGATTTCACTAAAGACCTCTGAACATGTTAAAATAACGGATTAATGAAGAGTCCGAAAGTATAAAAGCGATGGATTTCGCTAAGTTAACCAAATCGGTTGAAATAACGAGATTACGTTATTTTGATTTACATTATTTCGTATGAAATACTTATATGCTTTGTAACCAAAAAGATATTACCATACTTTCCTGGTAATACTAACAATTGGTTAAAGTATGAGTAATGCTTAAAAGATTACTCGGGTCAAATGCATTGAGTTTAAAACTCAATGAACTATATAAGAAAGGTTTCGAGGACGAAACCTCTTTAAGGGGGTAGACTTGTAACACCCCGAAAACAGGTTTGGTAATCAAACCACGTTAATACTAAAAGACGGGTAAAATACCGTTAGTGGTAAAATCAACCCGGTGAATATTAGGATTTTAAATAAATAAACTAATATTGAATAAAAGTTAATTGAAAGTTTTTGAGAAAAATAAAGTTTATAGAAGCCCGAGTTAACGGGAATTAAAATAAACTTAGTCAATAATTCCCCAAACCCACTAAGTTAACTAGGAATGTTTAACCTAGTTAATTAGAGGGAATGTTATTGAAATTAAGTAAGTTGTGGCGTACTTAATAACTAATCAAACAAGAGGGGACAAATCAGGATAACTTGAAAGTTATGTTATAAAAATAAAAGTTAAACAAAACACACACATTCAGAGTGTGTGTTCTGGACGTACAGGGGAAGCTCCCAGGAGTTCAAAACCCTAGTTCTTACAAAATCATCAAATTGAAGGGCCAATTAACGCTCAAATTCACAATTGAACGTGAATTAATGATCACCTAAGCTAGGGGATCATAAGGTATGTAAAATTTTGATGATTCTTGAAGTTGTGACATTTGATAAATCTCATAATCTGCGAATTAGGGATGAATTATAGAAGCTATGGCTGAATTATGATGTATAATTGCTTAGGAACCAAACCCTAAGTGAAAATTATACATAAGATGCTATAAATTGAATGATTTGATGAATTACCACACTAGGATAAGTGGGTATTAATCATATAATGAAATTGATGATATAATTGTGTTTATAATCATCATATATGATAGAAATAAGGAAATACTTGAACAAATTGTGTGTTTGAGTTTATGATCATACTTACTATGAAACGGGTTTTGTATGATAAAACAAAAATAATGATAGATTAATGTTAGAATGATGTTTGATATCATCATGTGTTAAAAATGATTAAAGTTGTGTTAATTTGATGAATTTCGATAACATGAACTTGATTGAATAAGTAATTAAACCGGTAGCATAAGAATGATGCTTACCGGATATTGACAAAGTAATAAAATGAGTAGTTGATCTACATAGTGTATTTACTTTCGTCAATAGGTAGTTTGACTTTTTAAAAGTCAAAACGACCAATTATATGATCGAATAATAATTTAAACATAAAGATCGTAGGATGGAATAGTCGTGAATGATTATGACTAGTCTAACCATCTTACAAATTAAAATTATTAGTTTGACGCTTGACGAGCTAGGTGAAAGCTTGGGAAGGAAGCGGGTCAAACGAATCAAGAATGAAGAAAAAGCATAATCTGGATGGTAGGTGACGAGGTATGGTACTGGACCCGACCCGAACGGTTGGACTTTTATGCTATTTATCATTTTTATATTAATTATATATTATTATTATTATTGTGTACTAACCCGCGAAGCCCAGCGCATTGTAGTTTATACTACACTTGGCTGTGGGCTCGTAGAGACAACCCCTAACTGGGCCTGGCCCATTGAGGTTAGGGTTTTCCCATATCTCCTATATAAGGAGGTCTCCACCTCCTTATTAGGGCATGAGATATAGGGCAACACTTTTGTAGCTGGAAATAGGGGATTCATCCTCTACCGGCCGTCTCTACAATTGTCCACGTTCTTTTCTTCTTATCTGCAGGTCTAGGATTTGGGTGAAAAAGATGAGGTTTGGCCGTATCCATCACCGTAGAAGTACCGACCCGCTCGGGTACATGCTTCTTCATTGGCGCCATCCGTGGGACGGGCAACGAACCACATCTTGTTATTTTCCTCTGCCCAAACTCTTAGACCTACGATTTTTTACAAAACCCCCACAATATTTTCGGCTTTACAACCGAACATATCTACAATTGCTTGGGGGAGGATACACAGTCACAGCTCCAAGGGGATCCTTGCTTCCATTAATGAGTTTCACGCTCATTTATACATCGAATCAAGTAAGTCTCCTACTTTATTCATCTTTGATGCAAACCTTTTCTAAAACAGAGTTATGACAAAGTTCAGTGAACTTTATTATTTTCAATTGTTGTTTAGCAAAAAAATATATATATCACTGTAATACAACAATATTACCAAAACCATACTTCTCCTTAAAAAGGGCGTGCGCGATTACCCCTGCATGCCGGACACCTCCATGGGTAGAATCTGTCACGCGCCCTTATCGGAGAAACTCCGCCACCGCGCGAATACACCCTGCGTTTGCCCGGCAGACTCCGCCGCCATGCAAGTACACTCCGCCACCGCGCGAATATACCCTGCGCTTGCCCGGCAGACTCCGCCGCCATGCAAGTACGCTCCGCCGCCGCGCAGGGGCTCCGCCTACTAGATATACTACGCCACGCGGGTATATCGTCTGCCGGACACGCTCCGCCGCGCGGGTACTCCGCCTACCAAACATACTTCGTCGTCGCGGGTAAACTCCTCCGCACGAGTATACCGGCTGCCGGACACGTCCGCCGCCGCGGGTACACCGTTTGCTAGACATACTACAAAAATCAAAAATCAAATTCGTTGGATACCTCCAGGAGAAAAGGGTACGATGTTTAGAAGTGTCTACGTTTGGTCAAAATTTACTATTCTCAGTTCACACTCCACTCACGTTGTGTATGGAAAATATGTGTTCTTCAATCAACTGCTGTGGCTTGCCGGACATTTTACGCCGCGCGGGTATATGGCCTGCCGGACACGCTCCGCCGCGCGGGTGCTCCGCCTACTAGATATACTACGCCACGCGGGTATATCGTCTGCCGGACATGCTCCGCCGCGCGGGTACTCCGCCTACCAAACATACTTCGTCGTCGCGGGTAAACTCCGCCGCACGAGTATACCGGCTGCCGGACGAGTATACCGGCCGCCACGCGAATGCACCCTGCCTGCAGGACACAACTCGTTGCCGCGCGAGTGCGGCAATGTTTATATTTGAACCCCTAATGACAGCATATTGGCTACTCATAGCTTCACTGCTCCTACTATATCTCCGACCATTGTCTTTTCGGCTGCTCGTTGGTTTCATTTAAATGGTACCTTTTGGTAAATATATATATACATAAATATATAAGTACAACGACTAGAACCTGTTTCATAAACAACCCACAAGTTTTAAAATATGTACGCTTCACGATTCTATGCCAATGCCTGAGTCATTAAATTTTGTCGACAAATGAACAACTTCTTCACCAAGGTTGTGCCCTTGTTCAAGCCAAGCGCTATCTGCATACTTGTTACACTAAGTTGTATTTATATAATGTCAAAGGAAGTCGTACTTACTGAATTACCTTTCTTTGGAATAAGTAGCCCTGTTGGATCAACACCATCAAGATCATTCACTTCATTTTGAAACAAAATTCCCTTTCACACTCCACTAGCTTTAATTATCCTGTGAACCTTGCCCGCCGGACACAACCCGCTACCGCGTGAGTGCACTTCCGATTGTCGAACACACTCCGCCACTGCGCGAATACATCCCGCTTGTCGGACACACTCCGCCACCTGCGCACTTCAAACTAGTTTGCTACTACGCGTAACGGGGCAAACTCTATCCGCGCACGAGTAAGTTCGGCTTGCGACAGTCAGACCCCCCTACGCGGAGATGCTTTCGTCCACCATTATTTATTTATTTATTTATCTATTCTTTATAAATGCAATATTTTGAACAACCACAGTATTTTGTCTCGACAAAGAGGTTGGCTAATATGTTATAAACTTTTGGACTATTAACATAAGTTAATAGTCATGAGCTGAGGCTTTAAGCTCACTTTGTATATCAGTTAAGTAAAACTCATGTTCAACTATATATGACAACCAAAACTAATGGGTTTAACAGTAGTAACATGTTCATCACCATGATGTCATTGCATGACATTTTCATGGCCATGTTTGTAAAAACAATATATGAATACGTTGAGTTACTTGCAAGCATGCATAATATAACATGTATGTATATTTTTATTTAAGCGATCACATTACATACAGATTACACGTAGTATATTTATATACGAGTATACACCCGTCGCTTATCTACATGGCACTCGAAACGCCTTGCTATATGGCACGCTCCAGCGCGATTTGTTGTTTAACCATCACATTCTTAGACTTCGTACCAGTTGGGTTGTGTGGTCGTTCTTACCCGCCACCACTGGCGAAATCTTTTATTCAACGCCACCATCGGCGGAAGCTTTTATTCAATCCGCCACCACCGGTGAAAACTTTTACCCACTCCGCAACTCAGGCGGTCGCTCTTCATCCACCCACACTTCTTGCGGACACGTTTGTTCGTTTCGCCACCCTCGACGGAAAGTTTTATTCGTCGGTCTTGGCCACACTGTGTGGATCATCGATCTCCCCGGGTTCTTCTGGTCGAATACACGTTCTTCAAACTTGAGGTCAAAAAGCAAGGAGGACATCGCAGTTGTCAGATGCCTTCTTAATCAGATATCATGTTATTAATCATGAACAATCATATCTTAGTGACACTTTCACATACATACGTGAGTGCATATGAAATATGTTTCATACTTACTTTCTATGCCATCTTGGGAGCATTGTTAAATTATGGAAACACCATTTTATACATGATCTACTCAAATACATTTGGGCAATAAGCATTAGACTATAAATATGAGGACACAAAGCTGCTGCTAATCATAGCATAGAAGACGTGCCAAACAAGGGCACGCAACACCCTCGCGGGGTATTAATATTTCTATTTGCTTTATTAGTTGAAAACTGTTTCACACTTTATTTCACAAGGCCAATACTACTAACATATTGTGCGGCATTGATAAAGTACTCTCGCTGGATATGGTCACCAAAGCCATGCGTTTTGGTCCAAGCATCTCGATTTACGAGCCCAACGATATCCAGGTATACAATTTTGGCATTAAAACCAGGGAACTTGCAGATCGCGGACACTACCATTACTGGACGCGGTCATCAAAATCGGCCGTTCCAGTCCTAACATGGCATATCCTAGTTGAAGGGCATAAATTTTGGTACGACTCTTACCACGTTAACCTAAAGGGCGTATATTACAGTTGAACCATCTTGCTAAAATATTGCTTGAAGTACAGCATATTTCTTAAAGCATATGCCCCCTACTTGTCAAGAATGATCAAATATCATGATTCTATCTATTTGCATATTAATTTCGTTGTCACACATGCGACCCACTTTTATGAGTACATATTGGCGGTTAAGAGAATCTTTAAAAGCCAATAGTTCTATTTTTTGTGAATTATGAAATAAAACATCATGCATCAGTGAACAATGGTTGTTGAGTGTTGTGGTGTTTCGATGACGGCACCATAGCAGTCGTTCTTTAGGAGTATTATCCACTCCCTTTTGTTATATTGTGGGGTTAAAGTAATAACACACAGCCCACACGCCATAGGCGATGAGGATTAATCGAATGAGGTAATTTAGACAAATTTGCTACCAACATTGTTTGTTCACTCAAACGAGTATTCTAAACGCCAATGCGCGGGTGGAAAAGGGTATGATAACTCCAACAAATTTTCACAAATTTTCATTCACGCTGAGGCGCATAAAACACTTAATCATTTTGGGCAAGTGTCTCACACGCCATAGCGCGACATCGAGTATCACTTATTAAAATTTATGCAAACATTCCATGCAATTGCGATACGGGAAATATGTTCGGTCACTGACATCCTCAAGCTAGACAGTCTTCCTGATAATGTTCTCGCAGTCTCCAACATGACACATCGAGCACATGATTCTCCTGCTAACATTATCTAGCAACATTGAAATAAGGGACTGGGACAGTGTAACACTACAAACACTACAGAACGTGGTCACTGAAGTCTGGAAATTCAGTCCGGACATTCCGGTTTGCACAACTAGTGATCTGTATTCAAGAGCGTGGTTTTGATCGGGAACCGTATTGATAACGACGAATATAAGCCTAAGTAACATTGTGCCAGACGACATATTCAGGTACACAATTTTAGGTACAAATTTTGCATTTATTGCTTTATTTACTTAACACTTTACAACACTTTGTCCACACACCCTCATATAACTTACATGCTCTGGTCATGTATAATTTGGTAATGACAAAGAGAAAAGGAAGTCGTTTGACAGAAAAGCCGCATGTGTTCTACTTTTATATGCATATACCTGGTCTCTTATTAGCATTCACAATTTAAGTTTAATGCTACTAACATTATTTAGCAGCACTGAACTGGGGGACTAGCAGGCTATAGCGCCACTACGCCTAAAAGCGATCATCTTCTCTCAGGCTGCCCATTAAGGTGACATCCACCGCACATTATCCCGCACCGTTTCTTATATAATGTGGATGTTTCGATACGCCAGACAATATTTATACTTCACATCATTTGGCCTACGACTATACCACTTGACACGCATATGCAATTTGGTAGTCAAGACAAGTGAACGATAAAACTAGTATACTTGATTATTCGAATGATCATTCCACACGCTATGCGACACGAAAAATACTTATTCGGATATGTATTCTCCACACCAGTCTGCGACATGGATAAAAGAAAACCCTCATGCCACATTCGGCGAGGTAAAACAGACATGCCACCTACTATAAGCATTCCACACGCCAGTGCGCGTCCAGGAAAAGCACGTAGTAGCTTACACAAAGTGCTCATTCACGCCTAACGCGTATAAAGCATTTTATTATCTCAATGAGTGTTCACTCACGCCAAGCGCGTAGAAAGCACTTTGTTGTTCAAGTGTTCATTAACGCCGCGCGGGTTATAAAGCACTTTCTGATATCTACAAGTGTTCATCTAAACATTTGTAAACACAACATACCACCGCATTTAAACTGCATATCACGGTAAAAGACAACTCTGACACGAAATATTTTTCATAATAACAAAGTCAGATGATTAAATTATACAGCGCTAACAGTGGGCTTCTTGGTAATAGATGTATTCAACCACTGCTACTCCAGCGGGTATCTTGGTAATAGATGCACAACCACTGATGAAAAACCAAGTACTTGTCCCACAATTATACAAACATTGTGGGGAACATAAATAACGCTCTAAGCACCCTTCTGAGGTCACTGAGCATAGCAAGCACTTCTGCAGGGGTGCATTGTATAACATTCTTCCCGACTGCAACGATGATTGCTATAGTCGGATCATCAATAACGATGGCTGGTACAACTGCCAGCAGTTCTACATTCGCCTAAGGTGGCATAACATCCGCATGTGCATCTATGACCACCAATGGCTGCACAATACGACAACGGAGATCCCGATGACACGGAAGCGTGGTAGGGACCGTCGTCACATCAACATCAACTCTCTCAATGGGTTGAACGCCGTTAGCGCACCATATGTTAACCAACAAAAGTCACACCACAGGGTGGATATTCTACAGGAGCCCACACGACTATGGGCGCACATCTAAAGCAGGGCCACACCTGCAGAAATTATCCAAGGGCGAGGCACTTAACCGCCAAAACTCAGCCTGTTCCAAGACTCATGCATGAGATCTAACCGGATACGCGCAACCTTAACAAGCTCATGGCAATGCGCCAGTACAAATGGCAATTATCTATAACCAATCAGCGTGCGTCAGGTTTACCCAACCAATTTCCAAGATGAACAATCGTATACTATTCATTGCTCCATTATCTCTACTCACAGCCAACGACAACCACAACAAACGTGGCCACCAACTTTCCCGCACTCGGACGACATGTAAGCCTAAAACTAGTGATCTTCACTCCCAAGCTCCTAATAAGTCTAAGTGCTCTTCCCACGCTTGCACGCGGGAGCAACACTAGACTGGGGGACATGACGAGGTATGGTACTGGACCCGACCCGAACGGTTGGACTTTTATGCTATTTATCATTTTTATATTAATTATATATTATTATTATTATTGTGTACTAACCCGCGAAGCCCAGCGCATTGTAGTTTATACTACACTAGGCTGTGGGCTCGTAGAGACAACCCCTAACTGGGCCTGGCCCATTGAGGTTAGGGTTTTCCCATATCTCCTATATAAGGAGGTCTCCACCTCCTTATTAGGGCATGAGATATAGGGCAACACTTTTGTAGCCAGAAATAGGGGATTCATCCTCTACCGGCCGTCTCTACAATTGTCCACGTTCTTTTCTTCTTATCTGCAGGTCTAGGATTCGGGCGAAAAAGATGAGGTTTGGCCGTATCCATCACCGTAGAAGTACCGACCCGCTCAGGTACATGCTTCTTCAGTAGGTAAGCAAAGCTTACACTCTATTTATTTAATACCTATTGGTTTTATAGGTTATGAATACTAGAAATTCATGTTTTAATTATGATGTTCCGACACGACAAGTGCGGTTCAGAACCAATACAATGCTAATAAACCATGTTTAATGGTTAAAAAGAATTATTATGATTATTTAGTCATGAAATGACTAATAGATAATGAGTTTAGAACGGTTACCTTATAGGGTAAACCGACATAAATGAAAAGAGTAAAACGGTAATTCGGTCACTTAGACCAAATGGGTCAAATGGTGAAGATATCACTATTTGAAAATATCGACTAATGAAAATTGTCGTATCTTATGTTCACATGAGTGAATAGAGAGGATAATTGCATCGCTATTAATCAGCGATTATTAAAGCAAGGTATTAAAACGGGTCAATATATTGATCCGAGTCAGGTATGTATAATGGTTCAACTCAGCATTTAGAACTTGAGGTTCTATAAGAGTTAGACAATGTCAAAAATGGATATTTGGTTATCTTTTAGGTAAACCGAATAATTTAAGTTATAATCATAGTTTTTTAGAAACATAATGGTTTCTAAACAAGATTATAGTTAAAAGGTCGGATTTTGGGTCAAACAAGTATTTAAAAGTCCTTCGTCGTAAAAGAAGGACTAAAATTGATCAAAATGCACTTGTAAGCCTAATCGAGCAAACGACCCTCAAAGGTTGTTTGGAAATGAGTTTTAAGATGAAATAAATACTTAGAATAAGTACAAAAAGCGATAGATGTAAATCTTTAGTCAATTGGCTCTATAGAAGTCTTTGCCGTAAAATAATGATCCGAGGGGTAAAACTCAGAATTTATACATTACCACATTAAATCCGCCACAAATATAGTTGTGGAGGAAGATAAATTGATCAGGAATGTGGTAATATAATGCTAGAAACAAATGAAAGCGATTCGTGTCAAAAATATGCTTAAAATCCCTTAACGGGTCAAAATAAGCATATGAGCGAAAACGGGTTTAAAATACTTATGAAATATGTGATTTGAACTTAAAATGATAGACACTATTGAACTTGTGAAGTTCATAAGGAATTAGGATCAAACAAACATGTTTGTTTGATTAATACATGAACGGGTCAAAAGTTCATAATTACCTTTTAAGACGAAAGCTTAAAAGTTTAAAATTTTGTAAATCCGGATGTCGGATTTTAACTCCATATGATGGAGAATTAAATTACGATCACGTAGGAAGAAACGTGAGTCAAATCGGATCAAAAATGAGCAAGTTATGCTCGTTTTCGTAAAATATGGTTTGGCTGGAAATGTGCAGCATCTGGAACCAAACATTCTGTCGAAATGGTACCCTCGCGCTACGCGACCGATAACACCAAACGGTGTTGCGGCCCGTGACAGTTGTCATGTCACGCGACAGTGACTCCAGATCCCGTCGCGGCACGCGACGGGTCATAGTTGCTGCAAATTGTTGCTGTTAATCAGTGCGGTATTCGGAACTTGTATAAACTAGTTTTGAACGCTCACAACTAATAAATTTTGAGTGTTTGGACTCATGAACTGGGTTGGACATGTTTTAAAACACCGAACGACTAACTCATTTCGTATGTTATGAAATGTAGGTATATTATATGATACTGGATGACGATCATGCTCAACGAAGAACCGAACACGATCAAGATTCAAGCTTCCGCGAATAGTTTCGTCGTCACGTTTTAATCGGTGAATGTATTTACAAAATGTTGAAATGTTTTATTTATTAAAATGTGTTAATTAACTCGCATTTTTAGTGTATGTTTAAGTTAAATACACTATTAAAATCGAAATGTATATGATAATCGTATAAAATGAACTAAGGGTCTTACAAAGAAGAAATTCAGGTGGATCATCGGGTGATTTAATGCATGTTGGCAGAGGTAGGAATAATAACAGAAGTAGTGGCAGTAATAACAGAAAGAGGAGCCAGTCTAGTGCTCAAAATGATGTGACCTGTTAGAACTGTAAAGAGGTTGGACATTTCAGGAATCAATGTCCAAATGATAAGAAAGAAGTTAACGCTGCAGTAGACCACTCAGATGATGAAGTTTTGATCTGTAATGTGGAGAGTAGTGTGGATTCCTGGGTTATGGATTCGGGTGCTTCATTTCATGCTACCCACAATAGTGAAGCACTACGGAATCTTAAAATTGGGGATTTTGGTAAGGTACGACTTGCAAATTATGAAGTCTTAGATGTCACAGGCATGGGTGATATTGACTTAGTTACTTTAGTCGGATCTACTTGGACTTTGAGAGACGTGAGAGTCATTCCAGGCTTAAAGAAAATGCTTATTTCAGTCGGGCAGCTTTATAATCAGGGTCACGAGGTTAAGTTCGGTAGTGGACAGTGGAAGGTAATTAAGGGAAATTTAGTAGTTGCACGTGGCAAGAAGAGGGGCTCATTGTACATGGTCAGTGTACCGCCTGAGGGAGAGGTTATCCCAGTTCAGAAGAAGACCAAGATCCGGTTGACAGAATCTCGTGAGCAGAAGAAGGTTTGCTTTGCAGATGGCAAACCCAGGGTCACAGGTCAGATTCAGGTTGAGCGTGCTAGAAAAGGTTCAGTAAAACCAGTCAGGGGCATTCGTGGCAGTAGGAGCACGGTTTGTGCTTCAGTTAGAGTTACCAGACAACAATGGGTTAAGAGAACCAGTATTCTAGCTGTTAAAGTCTCTCCAGTTGATTATCTGCTTTATTCGGAGAGTGTTTGTTCTCAGGATGTTCCAGGATCGGGCAGTTCGTGTCAGTGGGAGCCGATAGGGACAGAGAACGAGTCACGAGTAGTGACTGATGAGTTGAATCTCAGTGGGAGCTTCAACGAGCCTTCATGTTAAGTGATGAGAAGGCTACCCACAACTAGTGAAGATGAAGTGTTTACAGAGGCATTTATGAATATGAAGTTGCATGGAGTGCAGTTTGAAGTTGTCAAAGCCTCCAAGTGAGAGATTGTTGGGTTGTGGAGGATTTGACTAGCAGGGGTGTTCTTAGTTACACTCCTTCTGCATCTAGCAGGGGTGTTCTGTGTTACACTCCTTCTGCATCTAGCAGGAGTGTTCTCTGTTAATGTAGTTTAAAGTCAACAACCCTAATTGTTCCCCCTATATATACTTCTCATTCATGTCTGTAAATTTTTGAGCACCTAATACAAAGAAGAACTAGTTGTGGAGAGTGGATGTAGGTCAGATTAGACCGAACCACTATAAATCTTGTGTTGTTGTTCTTGTGATTTAGAGTGTGTGTGCTTGCTGTAGATTGTTTTAGTGTTCGTTTGATTCGTGTTCCTGACCCTAACACTTGCAACTGAAATCACAATAGGCGTAAAACTAAAACTAGCAACCGCAAAACGGTAGCAAATTGGTCACTGAATCTCTGGCATAAAAAGGTCATTAAAAGGTCGTCGCAAACGGTTTACAACATCTGAGAGTAGATTTCGGTTGATAAAAATGATAGCAAAATATGCATTGATCGCAAACTTGATTTTACAAGAAAGATTTTTGTGATCGCAAAATGGCTATTTGCGACAGTTTTTGAATCGGAATTATGATGAGATATGGACTTTTGTCTGTTGCACTTGTAATCAACAAAAAATGGATGAAAAATGCCAAATTTTACACACAATTTACACTACCGTCGGAGCGACAAAGAGCAACGTAAGTTATCCCTTCTAATAAGGTACATCCGCCCCTGATATGACACTAGCCGATTTAAACTGAAGCATTAGAATATTCAAAGAACTCATTCTTATATAATCTAGTCAGTAACTTATCACTCCAAGAGATTATATACTTGAAAAGTATGGGAGTGTATATGTTTCTTTTGTTTTGTAGATCGAAACTTAGTTCTTTAGTTTGGGGATAAATGATCTAATTTTGATGTAATCGAGTGGTTGTAACTTGGTTTTCTTGTTCAGACATTAGTTTTTTTTTTGAACGGCCAACAAAAAACTTTATTCAATAGCAACTGGCCCTACACCAAATATACATAATACACCGATTTATGATACACCAATGAAAATGCAAAACGACCCAGCCCAGCTGACCACTATACATTAATCAAAAACGTCAAAAGTCTTCCATTTTTCCGGAGTTAATCCGGATTCCTTTGATCGATTTTTGACCCATAAGTAGCTCATAGCCTTTATTTCCTCCAAGATGCTCGATACTGTCGGATATATACCATTGAAAATCAGCTTATTCCGTGTTGCCGATATGCTCCAAACCGTAACGTGAACGATTGCATTAAAAGTTTTTTTTCTTTTTCCTAGAGCCTGACCCATACAAGTGAAAATCCAGTATGTCTTTTAAAGTGAATGCAAAAAAGTGTGGAGTTTTGCACCATCGAGAAATTAGAGACAAAACTGTTCTATATTTTTATATAGAAGATGTTGTTAGAAAAAAAAAAAAATACTATTTAATAGATAAAAAAAGTAAAGCACTTAGACCATGTGTAGTGGTAATGTGTTATAATGCCCCCACCATGGGGCATTATCCGACACGTGGCGTCCTAGTCAGCGATGGGGCATTATAGCAAAAGTGGCGTAGTGGGGCATTATGCCAATAACCCCCATTCAATCATTTCACAATTATTTATTTTAATTAAAAACATAACAAACTTCATTAATTTAAAAAAAAAATTACATTACTTGAAATAAAAAAAAAAAACTGAAAAAAAAAAACAGAAAATAAAAAAAAAACAGAAAAAAAAACCGAAAAAATTAAAATAAAGTTGAAAAAAATAACATGATCTAGAGTCCATATTTTTCTCTAATTTTTTGGCGACGCATTTGCGCAAGGATCAACGCATCGCCTTGTAGGTGGTCCATCGATTTGGACAAAACTCAATGTCCTTTTCCATTTGCCTCGCCTCTTGCATCTCGTTAAACTTTTTGGTTTCGGCCACTCGTTCTTGCATAATCTCCCAACGTTTGTGGCCGAGGTCGCGAATGTCTTGGAGACGACGGTTCATCTCCTCGAAATCATCCTTTAACTCGAGATCGGAAGACGACTCGACCGTTTTTTTCCCGGTTCCCTTTCTTCTACCGGTGGGTCGGACCAACTCTTCTTGAATTCTCTCGTCAACGTCCACCGCCTCATTTAAATCAACATTGCGGGCATCCGATGTCGGAGTTGACGGGTCAACGGAGGATGATGTTTTTGACCTTTTAGCCCGACGTCTACTACTGGACGTCATTGGATTAACTACCGCCCACTTTGGACTTTTTCGTAGTAGCTCCCAACACTTATAGTACGTGAAAGGGCATTTTGTCCTCTCGAACTCCTCCAAAGTCTTCGTTAAAACCCAGACGTCACCTTCACCGCTCGGGCGATTATCGTAGTTACGTTGGAAGACTTCTTGGAACGCATGACACTTGTTGTTGATGTCGGTCCATTTGCTAGAAATGGAATCTTTGTCCCGATGTTCGCCTTGACCCCACGTGCTAAAAAAGAGTGCACGAACCCTATCCCAAAAAACCGGGCCAGTTTGAAAGTTTGCTACAAATTAAAAAAAAATTATAAGTTGTATGTTAAAAAATATAGTAACAAAATAAGTAAAACAATATATATATAAAATGGTTACTGGTATCTTCGTCCTCCGAAATGTCGAGCCACGCCCGAGCCAACGTGAATTCCTCTTCCTTCGTCCACTTAATGATATTTTTTGTACGCCGTGGTGCGTCTTTTTCCTTCTTCTTATGCGACCTTTTGCCGCGTTTTGATGTTTCTTGCACCGGTTCGGGTTGCGTCTCCGGCACGACTTCGACATCTGGTTGAGACCCGCCGGCTTGACCATAGCCGAAAGTGGGAGGCACAAACGGAGGGGCGCCACTCAAGTAAGTCGCGTACGTTAAAAAGCTCGGGTCCATGTCTTGAAGGTTATACGGGTTTTGCGGTTGAGTTGTGTTCGGGTTCGTGGGTCTTGCGGGGACACCAAAAGGGGGTCGAAATGGATGCATGATTGTATAAAAATGTAGGAGAAAGTGGGTGTTTTTTTTATAAAAAATAGAAGAAAAGTGGGAGAGAAAGTAGAAGATAAAGTGGGTTTTTTATAAAAAATGTGAGAATGTGGGGTAATATATATATAGTGGGGTAATATTTTAAATTAAAAAAAAAAAAATATGACCGTTTGTCAACGGTAAAAAAGGTGGGCCCCCCTCATTTTAAGCGTTTTAATTTAAACGCCGAACGAATTTTTTCTCGAAAATAACGCCCGGTAACGCCGGGTGTAGCGGTTACCGGGGCGTTATAGGGCGTTTTTTTTTTTATAAATTTTAAAAAACACGCCCCACTACGGGCGGTCTTACAAACTTACGGCTCGTTTAAAACACCAATAAATATATTTTAATGCCTTTACTTTTGCAAGCACAATTACGCTCATTTAAAACACCAATGAATGAATATATTTTAATGCCTTTACTTTTGAAAGCATAATTACATTAAGAACCCTGTAGTGGTAGAAGTGGCAGAGGATTTGCTTTTTTTTTTTTTTTTTTTTTCAAAACGCCCGACCACGCCGAACCACACCACCCCGGGGCGTTTTCCATGTATATTTGGGTTGGGCGTTTCCTTAAAAACGCCAAAGCAAATGGAGAATGGCCAATCAAGGTAAACGTTGGTCAACGGTCAACTCTCAACGGCTACCTTTTTTATTCAGTTTCAATATATATATACACACACTCACAATATCTCTATAAAAATAAACACAACACCAGACCACCTTCTCAAAAAACAGATTACCCCACATCTTCCTCATCCGTTGCAAATTATTATTACAAAGAGATTTTAGCCGATAAGGGTGGGCCGACCGACGAGGAGGTCGAGCAAGAGGCGGTTACGAGTGCGTGTCAGCTCACGGCGAGGTATATCAAACACGTTAGTCGGCCTCCACACCCAATTTTGCAAAGAGAATATATGGAACGAGACCGAAAGTCAGTAAACGCTCGTTTGATGAAAGATTACTTTGACGAAGTGCCGACTTACCCAAACCCAAAACGTTTTTAGGCATCGTTTCCGGATGAGTAAACCTTTATTTCTACGCATTACCGGAGACTTGGAAAACAAGTTTGATTACTTTAAGAAAAAACCGGACGCGAGAAAGTCACTTGGATTTACCGCTATTTAAAAGTGTACTTCAGCGCTAGGAGTTTTTAAAGATGGCTGAAAAAACAACACGCGATACCTTGTAGTATTTTTGTCACGGTACACTACAATCTATTAAAAATTATATTCATTTATAATTTTAGTTAGTTTAATAGTATATATATTTGTTTTTTAAGGAATAATAAATACGTACGGTGCGGGTTATCTGAGAAAGCCCATTTGGTACTGATGTGTATAAAATGCAACATATAAATTACATCAAATAAGGCATAAAACTAACCCTTTTTAGTACTAATGTTGGAAAAAGTGTGTTTTTGTCTTCCTTTTGTATTTTCAGGACCAAACGAGCTTAAATGGAACAAATATGCAGCAAAAAATTAACATACATACAAAGAAAAGGAAAAAATGTGGCATGTCCTCGACAACATCACCCCAAGCAAAAACAAGAAACAGAAGGCTGACCACGGCCCGTGCCCAGCGGACACGGGGGCGTGGTCGGGTGTCTGCAGATGTGGACAAAGTTGTGGAAGCTTCTATTCCCGACACGGGGGCGTGCCCAGCTCAGCACGGGGCGTGGTCAACGCTAAGATTTGCAGAATCTTGCAAATCTTGATAGTATAGATACGCTTCTGCACACGGGGCCGTGCCTAGCGAACACGGGGCCATGTGGAGCCTAATGCAGACAAGTGCAATTAATGAAGAAAGAGAAAAAGGATAGCCACGGGGGCATGTCCAGCGGACACGGGGCCGTGGCCGGGCTACTGATCAGGCTATAAATAGGGGTGATGGGATCACTTCAAAGGCATCCCTTGGCAAACCACCTCTCTCCCACTTTGCCACCACTCCACCACCACTACAACACCCACATCCACCACCATCATCCATCATCCACCTTAGAGTGTGTGTAGTAGTCTCGGGATCCAAAATTGATCGTAAGAGTTCTTGTCAATCAAAGACCATGTTTGGCTAAGTCTCTTACATCACTTGGTGAAGACAAGCGTTTAATGTAATACTTTTGATTTTTAATCTTTTCGCACTTTTTATTTGGTTTTGTATTAATGACTTTAATAACTGGTTTCTTATGTTGAAGGTGAAACTTCTTTATCATTTGTTCGTGGTGTCTTGGCATTACTTTACTGTCTATATAAAGTAAAAGATTTTCACCATTCATATCTCTACGGTCTATATAGAGATATGTTGGCTACCTGGTTGGGGGTTAAGAGAATGGTTTAGTAAGGTTCTTGCCTTGTTTAGTGTATAGATCCTGCAAGGACCTGGGTCAAGCTTACTAGGACCTCTTTCAATACCCACTGGTATTGGATGGCGGGGTTGCGAATGGCTTGATCCCCTCATATGTAAACTACTATTAATACATTAAACCGGCTACTTGGAATTGTATCCCTGCTGACTCAAACAACCTAGCCGAGGGTAACGTCGCCTTCAAAAGAGGGGCCTACCACTTTACGCATTAATAACTTAATTAATTATCTTCCAATATTTCAACCCTTTGGGATTGTATCCTTGCTGACTCAAACCACTGGGTTGAGGGTAACGTCACCTTCAAAAGAGGGGCCTACTACTATAACTAAGATAATCTCTTAAAAAGTGCAAACGTGCGAAAATCATCAAAGGTTACATTAAAGGCGAATCGGATCCAAGTGATTCATCTTGTCTATCTGTTTTTATTTTATTTTTATTTTCAGCATTTAGTTTTAATTTTTCATGTTTAAAACCTTTTCTAAAAATTTTGATTTGATTAGACGTTGAGGATAAACCGGTATTAACAGCTCTTGTGTCCTTGGACGACCTCGGTATCTTACCAACGCTATACTACGCTAACGATGGGTGCACTTGCCCATGTGTGTGTTTATGTTAGTAGAATATCGTGTTTTATAAACTTAAAACTTGAATAATGTGTTAAAAAGGCTTAAAATATTAATAAAAACATATCACACCCGACACACACCAAGTTTTTGGCGCCGTTGCCGGGGACACAAAGATTTTAAGAAAGTTAGGAATCAACAGCCTAATCATTTTTTTCTTATTTTTCTGTTTTTTTATAGAATTTTTCTAGATTTTACAGTTTCTGCAGACTTCAGCACGGGGCCGTGCCCAGCATCCTTACTGGCAGTTTTTTGTTTTCTGAGTTACAGAAAGGTGACCACGGGGCCGTGTCGGTGCAGCACGGGGCCGTGTTGAACCTTCCAGTAACAGGGATCCAGAAAACAATCGCTGTAACCACGACCACGGGCCGTGGTCAGTGACCACGGGGCCGTGGTGAGACTTCTGAGCAACAATCTTTTTGTTTTTATTGTAGGACTTGGAACCCAAGCGCAGCACCTGAACCTCCTACGCAGTGCATGAGCTCCAGTTCCAATAAAGACATAAAAGAACCTCTAGACGAACCCGAACGCTTTCTAAGGAAAAGACTTAAAGCTAAAATCCAAGAGAGATTTTCGGGGGACGCACTTCCAATGGCGGATCAACGTACCCTAATGGATTACCTACGACCCACTGTTGGTAATCTCGGCGCCGCTATCAATGCACCGAATGTCGATGCAAACAACTTCGATCGTCGGCCGCATTTGATACAAATGCTCCAAAACTCCGCAACTTTCCATGGGCTTGCGGATGAAGATCCCCATTTACATATCACCAACTTTTTGGAAATATGTGATACTTTTCGGATCAACGGGGCATCAAATGACGCCATCTGCCTCCGAATGTTCCTATTTTCACTAAACGACCGAGCTAAGGCTTGGCTTAACACCCTCCCAAGTGGCTCGGTAAACACTTGGGATGAACTAGCCCAAAAGTTTCTATATAATTATTTCCTTCCTTCTAAAACGGCTAAATTAATGACTGAAATTAATACATACTCACAAGAGGACGAGGAATCGTTATATGAAACTTGGGAAAGATTCAAGGAGCTATTAAGAAAATGCACTCATCATGGTCTTGCAGTATGGCAACAAGTATCCACTTTCTATAATGGGTTATTGCCACACACAAGACAAACGCTTGATTCTAGCTTCGGGGGACTTCTAGGTAATCATCGCCCAAATGAAATTTATAATCAAATTGAGGAAATTGCTCAAAACAATTTTCAATGGCACACCCCCCGAGGCACTAAATCTATTGCCCCGGGCGCCCATAAGGTAGATGAAAGCACTTCTTACAAGCCCAAACCGAGGCCCTCTCTTCAAAAATCAAAAAGCTAGAAATGGCAAAAACGACCTTGATTATGGCTTGCGAAGGGTGTGTGGGCCACATGAAAATTGGAGTTGTATGAAAGAAATAGATAATCAACCAGAAATGGTAAACTACATTGATAACAGACCTAGGCCGTCGGGCCCTCCAACGGGTACCTACAACCAAGGATGGTGCAACCACCCTAAACTTTGTTGGAGAGAACCCGGCGATAGTAGTAATCAACAAAACCAAAACCATCGAACAAACTTTCAACAACCAAGAAATGAGTCACAAAATTTCTTTCAACAACAACAAGGGGGATGAGAGAGGCTTGAAGATACTATCTCACACCTTATCTCCGACACTGAAAAGAAAAACTCGAATCGATTCCAACAAATGGAATCAAGCTTTAGAAATCAACAAGCTAGTATTCAAAACATTGAAAAACAACTAAATCAACTAGCTCAAAATTTCTCCGAGAGACCACAAGGCGCGTTACCCAGCAATACCAAAACCAACCCAAAGGCGCAAGTGCATCTCATTACATTGAGAAACCGTATCGTAGGTCCCGAGGAGGCTCCGCTACCTCCATCCGACAAGAGTCCGTCCGATCAAACCACAACTTCACCAACACCCCAAAAAGCAAAAACTCCTCCGCCAAATCACGAACCTACCAAGAACCCCTCGGTACCCTACCCCGTTCAGTTACTTAGCCAAAAGACCGATGAGCAATTCACAAAATTTGTAAACTTACTAAAACAATTGCACATCAATCTTCCATTTGTGGAAGTCCTCACTCAAATGACTAAATACTCAAAATTTATGAGAGACTTTCTCACTCACAAAAGGAAAATCGAAACATTGCAATTAGTCAATTTAAGTGAAGAATGCTCCGCCGTGCTACTCAACAAACTCCCACAAAAGAAAATCGACCCCGGAAGCTTCACCATCCCTTGTTCCATCGGGGGATCACCCATATGCAATGCGCTAGACGATCTTGGGGCTAGCATCAATCTCATGCCCGCATCAATGTTTGACTGACTCGAACTAGGTAAAACAAGTCCCACAAAGATGAGCATACAACTCGCCGATAGGTCTATCAAATATCCACAAGGTGTAGCCGAAAATCTATTGGTAAAAGTCGGAGACTTTGTCTTCCCGGCCGACTTTGTCATACTAGATATGGAGGAAGACACTAAAGTACCACTCATTCTAGGAAGACCATTCCTAGTCACCACTCATGCAATGGTTGATATGAATGTTAACATTGAGGGTTAGGGACAAAAAGATGGAGTTCGGGGTTGGAAAAAGAGTAGAAGACGACGACCTGGTCAACTACATGAATGTCATAGACTCAAGCTTGGATGATGCTCTCTGACGGTGCAACATGGGATGCAAAACATCCCACTTGGGTAACATATGACTGACTTTGGGTCTAGCCAAGGACCCTTATAAACGTGGCGCACCACGGAGGCATTCCACGGAACTATCCTTAGTTTTAGTTTAGATTAACTTTTATGTTTTCTAGTTTAGCTTTACTTTTCAGGAATAAAACACACTCGAAATGGTGGAGGTTACCAAGGGAAAGAATAACCCACACCCCATGCACAAAAACAGAGCCCCCCGACAATTCTACTTCATTACAACAAGTTCAGCACGGGGTCGTGCTTAGCCCAACACGCCCCCGTGCCAAGGATCTGCAGAAAATGCCCAGTTCAGGTAACTGGACACGGGGCCATGCTCACTGAACACGCCCCCGTGCCCAGCCTTCTGTTTAATATAAAACCTGCGATCTGAGCACGGGGCCGTGCCCGGACCAACACGGGCCCGTGTCCAGACGCCTAGTAACAAAAATTTTGTTTTTAAACACCTTTTTACACATTCAATCAACCTAAAAACTTATTTTTGGGACACATTGAGGACCATGTGTAATTTAAGTGTGGGGGGATGCTAAAACCTTGAATTTTGCAAGTCCTAATAACAAGCCTTACACAAAACTCTATTGGAACCGCTAATCACCCCAATTTTTTTCAAAAACTTTTCATTTTTTTAACTTGTCTTGGTTTAATTTGGGAATAACAAGTTCTAAAAAGGTTATATTTTTACAAAATTTACAACCAATAGCGTCGTGATAAAAAGAACCAACATAAGAAATTATGAAACGGCATGACAAATCTAGTTAAAATTTGATTATATATACTTGATCACATTATAAACCCAGGGTAGGGTTCTAGAGTGAACACCAGGTTGAGAGTGAACCATGTGAACCAATCTGGGCCATTGGATTACACCATCTAGAGATTTTTATATAATGACAAGATTGTAACTGTAATTTTGTAACTTCCTTTTAAAATAATTGATAAAAGGGTATTTGTGTCTTTTGTAAATTGCATTTATTAAACAATAAAATCAAAATCCTTAAAATCTCGCTAGTTTCCGTACATACAAGATACACAGCTGTTAGTGTATACCCATGTTTACAGTCTCGCTAGTATCAGTTTATACAAGATACACGGACGTTAGTTTATACACATGTGTACAGTCTCGCTAACTATCAGTTTATACAAGATACACAACTGTTAGTTTATACACATGTGTACATACTTTTATACATCTGTGTATTATATTTAGAAATTGTTACATATGTGTATATTAACAACATTTAGTATATTATGCATGTACACGAGTAGATTCATATAAAAAATATGAAATTAATGAAAATGAAACATATCACATGTATACAAAAATAAATAACTTCATCACATATTCAAAAAAATAATTACAATTTCAATCTCAGAAATTTTTTTCAATATTTATTGAAAATTATAAAAAGTTAAAAACAACATATTATGATATCTATATATACGGATAATACAAGAAAAAATATATTAAAGTTAAAAATTAAACCAAAATCTATGGATAAAAAATTATAGTGAAATAACTAAAAATGAGAGAGAGAGGGGGAGAGTTAAGAGAGGAGAAAATTAAGGGATTGTAATTAAACATACTTGACTAATGTCAATCTTACCCTTTTAATATAAAAAAATTGATCAATGGTTAAGATTAGTTCACTCAGTTCACTCTCAAAAAGTTGTTCACTCTTAAACCTAATCCTGTAAACCCATTCCCACAATAAGTGAGTTTTGAGCCTTTATTGAGCATACAAATATACATCTTTAAACTAAATGCTCATTTTTCGTTTCTTGTGTGAATAGCCGCTTGGTTCTTATGACTCTAGAACTTGCCACGACAATACATTCACGGTCCTTACCAACTTGAACCTAAGTAAGTAAATGCTAGATGCATTAGGACTAACCCATTTTCTTTTCAACACCATTATTTTTCATTTTCTTTCTCACCTACCCAAAATCCCCCTAGTTAACCCATTTGAGCCTAAACCCTTTCGTTTCTAAACCCACAAAAACAAACACCCTTTACCCACCAAAACCCTTTTTCTTTTAAACCATTTATTTTAGTAAAAAGCTCGGTTTTCTTGTGACGTTTCTTTATCGAAAAAAATGAGGTCTCGCAATAAACAAACAAAGTCCTCAAAGAAACTTTGTTTGAAAATGCTTTAGTTTGAATAAAAGTCACAAAAACAAAAAGTTTTACGACGACCGACGCTTTTTACGCTTTTAGCCCTTTTTTACTAACCACTAACCCAAAACCACCTACCTTTAACCCAAGCCTAACCCTTCCCCAAGTCCTCTTGATATTTACAAAGGTTTATAGTTAAAAAGGAAGAGCATTGATTTCTTGGCAAGTATATGGTAGAAGAAAGTTTCATGCCGGTCTCGAGTGTTTCACAAAAATAGATCTTCGGCCGAGTGTTGAGTGATTCCCCGTGAGGTATGTGAACTTGTATATAAATGGAATTTTAAAAAGGCATATTATGCCCAAATAAGTAATTTCTTTTATGAAACGTTCTGAATAAATCATAATGAATAGGATTGTAAATAATATAAAAATAAAACCCAATAAAGATCTTGGATTCCCGACACTCAAGACAAGCCCAAAACTTCTTTTCTACCCATTCCATTTGGGTGTGTAAGCCACAAAATAAAGTGTTTTGCTTGAGGACAAGCAAAGATTCAAGTGTGGGGGTATTTGATGTGTGTAAAATGCAACATACAAATTACATCAAATAAGGCATAAAACTAACCATTTTTTAGTACTAATGTTGGAAAAAGTGTGATTTAGTCTTCCTTTAGTATTTTTAGGACCAAACGAGCTTAAATGAACAAAAGGAACAAATATGCAGCAAAAACTAACATAAATACAAAGAAAAGGAATAAACATGGCATGCCCAACCCCTCGACAGCATCTCCCCAAGCAAAAACAAGAAACAGAAGGCTGACCACGGCCCGTGCCCAGCGGACACGGGGGCGTGGTCAGGTGTCTGCAGATGTGGACAAAGTTGTGGAAGCTTCTATTCCCGACACGGGGGCGTGCCCAGCTCAGCACGGGGCGTGGTCAACGCTAAGATTTGCAGAATCTTGCAAATCTTGATAGTACAGATACGCTTCTGCACACGGGGCCGTGCCCAGCGAACACGGGGCCGTGTGGAGCCTAATCTAGACAAGTTCAATTAATGAAGAAATAGAAAAAGGATGGCCACGGGGGCGTGTCCAGCGGACACGGGGCCGTGGCCGCACTACTGTTCAGGCTATAAATAGGGGTGATGGGATCATTTCAAAGGCATCCCTTGGCAAACCACCTCTCTCCCACTTTGCCACCACTCCACCACCACTACAACACCCACATCCACCACCATCATCCATCTTCCACCTTAGAGTGTGTGTAGTAGTCTCGGGATTCAAGATTGATCGTAAGTGTTCTTGTCAATCAAAGGCCACGTTTGGCTATGTCTCTTACATCACTTGGTGAAGACAAGCGTTTAATGTAATACTTTTGATTTTAATCTTTTCGCACTTTTTATTTGGTTTTGTATTAATGACTTTAATAACTAGTTTCTTATGTTGAAGGTGAAACTTCTTTATCATTTGTCCGTGGTGTCTTGGCATTACTTTACTGTCTATATAAGGTAAAAGATTTTCACCATTCATATCTCTACGGTCTATATAGAGATATGTTGGCAACCTGTTCGGGGGTTAAGGGAATGGTTTAGTAAGGTTCTTGCCTTGTTCAGTGTATAGAACCTGCAAGGACCTGGGTCAAGCTTACTAGGACCTCTTTCAATACCCACTGGTATTGGATGGCAGGGGTGCGAATGGCTTGATCCCTCATATGTAAACTACTATTAATACATTAAACCGGCTACTTGGGATTGTATCCCTGCTGACTCAAACCACTTAGCCGAGGGTAACGTCGCCTTCAAAAGAGGGGCCTACCACTTTACGCATTAATAACTTAATTAATTATCTTCCAATATTTCAACCCTTTGGGATTGTATCCTTGCTAACTCAAACCACTGGGTTGAGGGTAACGTCACCTTCCAAAAGAGGGGCCTACTACTATAACTAAGATAATCTCTTAAAAAGTGCAAAAGTTCGGAAATCATCAAAGGTTACATTAAAGGCGAGCCGGATCCAAGTGATTCATCTTGTCTATCTGTTTTTATTTTCAGCATTTAGTTTTTATTTTTCATGTTTAAAACCTTTTCTAAAAATTTTGATTTGATTAGACGTTGAGGATAAACCGGAATTAAAAGCTCGTGTGTCATTGAACGACCTCGGTATCTTACCAACGCTATACTACGCTCACGATGGGTGCACTTGCCCACGTGTGTGTTTAGTGTTAGTAGAATATCGTGTTTTATAAATTTAAAACTTGAATAATGTGTTAAAAGGGCTTAAAATATCAATAAAAACATATCACACCCGACACACACCAAGTTTTTGGCGCCGTTGCCGGGGACACAAGGATTTTAAGAACGTTTGGAATCAACAGCCTATTCATTTTTTTCTTATTTTTCTGTTTTTTTAGGATTTTTCTAGATTTTACAGCTTCTGCAGACTTCAGCACGGGGCCGTGCCTGGTTAGACACGGGCTGTGCCCAGCATCCTTACTGGTAGTTTTTTTGTTTTCTGAGTTACAGAAAGGTGACCACGGGGCCGTGTCGGTGCAGTACGGGGCCGTGTTGAACTTTCCAGTAACAGGATCCAGAAAACAATCGCTGTAACCATGACCACGGGCCGTGGTCAGTGACCACGGGGCCGTGGTGAAACTTCTGACCAACAATCTTTTTGTTTTTATCGCAGGACTTGGAAGCCAAGCGCAGGACCTGAACCACTTACGCAGTGCATGAGCTCCAGTTCCAATAAAGACATAAAAGAAGCTCTAGACGAACCCAAACACTTTCTAAGAAAAAGACTTAAAGCTAAAATCCAAGAGAGAGTTTCGGGGGACCCACTTCCAATGGAGGATCAACGTACCCTAATGGATTAGCTACGGCCCACTATAGGTAATCTTGGCCAAAGAAGGAGGGGTTAGATGTGATTGGTCAAAATCTCCCCCATCAGGCGTGGAATATTGGACGTCGTGGTCTAACAATCAGGGGTTATACCTGATTGCAGGCGTGTTTAGGGCGTGAAAACGCCCAAACCAGAACAAGTACGGGTGGTCTAACCATTGCAACTTAGACATCTATTGGTTCAGTTACATGAATTTTAAGAGTTACAAGATAATTAATATAAAGGAAACAAGATAAAGAGTAAACTACCATTTTGGTCCCTGTGGTTTGGGCAGTTTTGTCATTTTAGTCCAAATCTCAAACTTTTTAAATCTGGGTCCCTGTGGTTTCATTTTTATGGTCATTTTAGTCCAAAATTCAAAAACTCTTATTTTTAACTGTTACCACCGACCTATTTCGTCTTTTTGTACATGGGTATTTTTGTCCAAGTGCTTTTCATTTAACATTTTCTTAATTAAAAAAGTAAACTAAATACATTATTAATTCCTTTATATACCCTTTTAATATTCATATCCTCATTTACATCATCTTCAACCCCTCGATCAAAACCCTAACCAGAGACATCTTCAACCCCCAAATAAAACCCTAACCCACGGGAGATCGAAGCTCATCATCTTCCTCAAATAAAACCCCAACCCACAGGAGATCGAAGCAACGACAATGGTGGTTTGCACATGTGGAGCCTCAACCCAAATGAGAACTTCATGGACAACACAAAACCCAGGTCGGCGATTTCACCGGTGCAACAAACCATCAAGCTGTGGATTCGTTGCTTGGGCTGAGCCACCGAAGATTCAGAACCTGACTGTGATGATTCCTGCACTGTTGGACACCATCAAGCGGCATGAAAAGAATGCAAGACAGATGTTTGCTCGGAACATGAAGCTTGTAGAAGAAGCTAAAAAATTGGCACAGGAGAAGAAAATGCTAAAACTTATCTTAGGTTTCCGTTTTTTCTTGTTCATGGTCTACTATGTTAGGTCTGCTTAGGGTTTGTCTTTTGTGGGGATTTTGTAAGTTTGGTCTGTAAGTTTGCTAATATGGTTGTTTTGTAAGATTGTAATGAAATGTATGGGGCTTTTGTAACTGAATTATGACCAAAGTTTGTAATGGAATAAATGGGGCTTATGACCAAAATGTCTTGTGCATCTAATGTCTTATGACAACAACCAAATGACCAACATGTGCCGACATGTGCCGATGCTTATGACCAAATGTGCAGCCAAATGTGCAGTTTTAAACATACCAAATGTGCAGCCAAATGTGCCGTTTTAAACATACCAAATGTGCATCCAAATGTGCCGTTTTAAACATACCAAATGTGCAGCTTTTAACATACCAAAACAGATCTGCAAAGTGTGGTCTTTAACATTGCAAATGACCAACATGTTCCAACCAAAATATAAGTACAATACCAAACATACATAAACAGTTTTCATCCTACCAAAACATAAGTACCAAACAACCATTAACACTAAAAGTTAAACATAGTTAAGTAGTTTGACTATCTTCATCCTGCACTACCTTCACAGGATCCTTCATAACTACCATCAACACTCTCACTTTCACTATCTTCATCCTGCTGATCAGTATCCTCACTATCTTCATCCTGCTGATCACTACCCGCATCAATAAGGTCTACATATTCAGGTTCCTTTTCAACATCCTTCTAAGAAAACCTGCTAACATGTTAAATATACATATCTAGCACCTTGTTTGTTTCAACATAGCTAATCATTCTCAATACATCATTGTCAGTGCCTAGAGGCCTTAAACCTACCATTAAATCTTCCCCTGGAACCCTAAAATGGTAAACCACAACGTCCTCTTCTGAATAACCAAATGCTAACAACATATCATTTATAACTATCAATGAAAACATATCAGAAATAACATTATCAACGTAGTCTACCTTATCCCCGTCGTATTCAAAATCATCCTCGTTAGTGAAATCACCACCATGGTGCACTTTCAGGGTGGATAATTCAGGATGATTTGCTGTGGAATAAGATAAAAAGTTTCAATCAGAAAAAAGGGTTTTCAAATCCAGCTTATCAACGAAATACGTACCGTATTTTACTTCTGGTTCAAAATTGAAGCCTTGTTTTCGAACACAGCAGCTAAAATCATCTCAATCGTCATCCATCGGAAACGTCTCTGGTCTTGGCGAGATTGCAGATGTTGGCGATGATTTTTGGGGGTGAAGATGATTGGAGATAATCTCTATAATTGGGGGTTGAAGATGATGTAATAGGGTATATGTATTTAAATGAGTTAATAATTTATTTACTTTAGTTTTTTAATTAAGAAAATGTTAAATTTAAAGCAACTGGACAAAAATACCCCTACACAAAAAGACAAAATAGGCAGGTGGTAATAGTAAAAAATGAGAGTTTTTGAGTTTTGGACTAAAATGGCAACAAAATAGAAACCACATGGACTCAGATTTAAAAAGTTTGAGATTTGGACTAAAATGGCAAAACTGCCCAAACCACAGGGACCAAAATGGCAGTTTACTCCTAGAAAAATGATTAAATACATTTTTTAATAGTGTTGTACTTTATGCTTTTTGGTTGCATGTTTTATATACATAATAGTGTTGTACTTTAACCTAAAACTTTTCATCTTTTGCTTTTAACAAAAACTTTTCATTTTTTTTTGCAATCCCACAACTTTTTTACTTTCGACTTTGGTCCCCTATATTTTTCATCTTTCGCAAATTTTCGTTTTGCATTTAGTTCTAAATTTTGTGAGTTAACACAGCACAACGTGCATGTGTGGTTAACGTTTCTACGTTTCGTTTTATTTTATGTTCTGTTCTAATTTTTGTGAGTTAACACGCCGCAACATGCGTGTATGGTTCAACGTTTTTATGTCTATTTATTTCCGTTTGAGAGGTTCGTTGCAACGCGCCGGTCCTAGATCGACTTGAGTATTTTCTATGTTTTAAAATGCCGTCTAATTTTTTCACATTAATATGCCACAACTTCAGTGTTGGTGGTGTGACATTGCTGCTATTTGGCAAGGTTTTACCCCCCCCCCCCCCCCCAAGGCATGAGGGCTTAACGTTTTAGGTTTTGGTCTAAATTTTGCGCATAACACGCCACAATGGGAGTGCATGGTTCAAGGTGTTTATGTCTACTTTTCGTTAGGTGTTGTTTTTTTCATTTATTTTGTTTTACAAGCTTTTCCGGTGTTGGTGGTCGCTGGCGACAATGTGACATTGATGCTATTTGATATGGTTTTACGCTCCCGCCATAACGCCGGGTTCTATAGTAGTTTACTAAGAGATACAAACTTTTGTTAAAGTATTAGAACACTAATTCTGTATGCCATGATATGAGGTAACACGACATTTACGGGTTAGGGTTAGTCAAAATGAGTTCGAGTTAGTTTTGATCTTTGGGTTGAGTCGAGGTAACACGAAATTCGTGGGTTAGGTTTAGTCAAAATAGGTTCGGTTTAGTTTTGATCTTTGGGTAGAGTCGGTGAACATGTTTAACTAAGCATATTAAACACAACTGAAAAGTGTTGGTCAGTTCTATAAGAATTGTATGGAAAACAAGATAAAAGATCAATACCTGTTAGACTAAAGAGTCTAGTAATCGCATCAGAGAGGGGAGTAAATAGCATCTTGTTAGCTTGGTCAAGTTTCCGTTTAGGGTGTTTGTGTGTTCTTGATGAACACGATTTGAGAGAGAGAGAGAGATAGAAAGAGAGAGAGAGAGAGAGATAGAAAGAGAGAGAGAGAGAGAGAGAAATAGTAGGGGACAGAAATTAGAGAGTTATGATGTTAATGATATTGTGTGTAACCTTGATCTCTCTAGTTATATACTCCCTACATAGACCAAAGGGGAAACCTTTGATTAGGTAATAAGAGTAATTATGTCCATCATAATTTTGATCAAAACAATAAGATAAATGAAAATGATGGCCATTAATCTATACTAATGCATAAAACAAGGATATTTTAAGATATCCAACACCCTAGAACCTTTTTGGTACAATCTAAAATTAAGGGTAAATTAGTCTTTCATACATAATTACACTTTAATCCATCCATCTTAATTACACTTTAATTCACTGTTTTTAACAAAATTATAGATAATTAGTTAGTAGTTACTCTTAACCCCTTTATTAAAAACTAACTACCCCATGATTTTTAAAAAATCATAACTTTTTCGTATATTAATATTTAAAAAACCAACACTATAGAAACAAATATTTTATTCTCTTTAATTTTAGTATAGTATTGCAATGGTTTTTTTAATTAAAAAATTGATATGCTACGTGGTTAACCGAATCCGAACTTAAAACAGACAAAACCGAACGGAAATGAACCAAAAACTGAATTGACTGAAAATCGATTAACTGAAACCCAAATAAACCAAAACCTGAACCAACCAAAGCCGGTTATTGATTTTTATTTACCCTCATGTAACCAAAGTAAGTTTAAGCCCATGTTTTGGTTTTGTCTATCAATAAAAATTAAACGAATCAAACCAACACCATCAATCTAATCGAATAAACCGAGCTGATTAACCGAAAACCGATTGGTTAATTAAAATAGACTAACTGATTGGTTAATTAAAATAGAATAACCGATGACTTTGGTTTCGGTTGAGGATAATAATAAGTGAACCAACCGAACAATACACACGCTAGCAGTTTGTATGTTTCCCATCGTATCGTGTGGGAACCCTTCTAGTAAATATATAAAAATATTTATTCTTACGTTCTTCCACTTGGCTGAATAATCATTTATTACGAGCATTAGGTAAACATGACCAGGATTTAATACTCATTCAAGCATTAAACCAAGCCATAACAAAGATATACAACCATTGAGTCAGTATTCTACTCAGGACCCATTAATCATACTAGAGCCCAAAGTTTAAAACCTATATAGTTGGATCAAAATTGACATATAACCTCTTAACGTTATTGTATAATTACTTGTCTACATTTCATTAGGCTAGCAAAATATATTTAGAGATATACAAATTCTAAACGTATGAGGAATAATTAATTATTTGTAATACGATATGGAACTATACATGGTCATAAGTAATCACGTCCTTATCGTAAGCGCTTACAACATTTAGTGATTGTGATCAGTAACATATTATGTCATTTTAAGTTTTTAACTTAGTTTGTTGTCATCAGATAGCTAATTATGACTCCTCCATGAGACATGTTTGTCTGCTGACATAAGAATATATCCCAAATTACATTTTGTTACCTTTAAAAATAACAAAGTTTGTGTAATCAATCGGTTTGAATTATCACATCTTTTTTTCAAATTATTGTCTCTCTCGTTTCTTAAAAATATTATTAAGTGCTTTACAATAATCTAGACTGGGTTAGTAGTGTGAGCAATATCTAATTGATTATAGACTTGAAACGACATAAGACTTCTAATTAGTAAAGCACAAGGAAATAATCTCATTTATCATGTTATCCTGTAACACCCCAAAAAATATTCAACATTCTCTTTTATAAAAACAACATGAGTATAGTAACTAGGATTAATTAACCTAGTTAAAATATGTTGTTCTATTAGTAAAATGGGTAATTGGTTTCATGTAAATAATAAAACCAAAATATAGGGACTTACATGGGTTACTTGAAAAGAATAAAAACATACAAAGGCTCTAAAAAAACACACCCACATATATGTCTGTGTCGACTTTTAGAGTGAGAAAGAAGGTGAAACCCTCAAAATCTCAAGAACAAAATTCAGCCAAAATCAAGCGTGAAAGTAATAGGTTTTTGTTGCATGTTGAAATATTTGAGCACACAACATCCTTAGAAACATAAGGTAAGTTGAAATTTCATCTTTGGTGGAATTCTCTAGTTAGGAGAAATTCATGAAAAGATGGTCTAGTAATCTAATCACGATAACTATGTGTTTTGATGATCATAAAAGTGTTCTTGGTAGCATAATTGTTGATGTTGGTGATGTATTTGATATATGACATGCATAGATGTTTGTTTAAGTAATTAATGAAATGGGTTTTGACCTTAGAATGTAAAACCCTGAATTCATATGAAATAGCTACATGTGGTAGCTTTGATAGATTAAATTTTGCATGATTAATCGATTGTTAGTGAATGTATAATCATAATACTTGAATTGGGGTGATAGAAAGTGGGAAAATTGAACTTAATGGACAGTTTAGAATTAACGCCCATAAGGTGTTTGATAAAATGCCCAAAAGAAAAATAATTGCTAATATATCATCAAAAGGGCTTATTGAAAACTCCTTGAATGATTGTTAGCAAGTAGCTGATAAAAACGGCTATAAATAATGGAGTTAATGATTAGTCGGATTGTAAACTATAGGCAACTCGAGTGGAAATCCGGGAGACCAAGCCGGAGGGGATGCGCGACTCAAAGGAAAACTTTAAGGTATGTAGCTAGATGTTACGTTATTTATTTTAACTAGTAATGGTTTGCTCATAAGTGATGGTATTCACAAGAGCAAACCAAATAGGTAGTTTACCGTCCATTGGGGCCATAAACTAGATGACGAACTAGTAAAACCGAGGTATAAACAACCAGCGGGGTTGTAGAGACCGAGGTGTTGTTCAATTTCTGAACTATGATTTTGATTATGGTTGAAACACAATAAGATCCATAATGGGAGAATGCGGATCACATGAGCTAAAATGCTCAATATAGTAAACGAGTCGATTTGGGTAATTAGTTACCAAACTGAACGAACAAAACGAACACTTGGTAAATCTAGGTCCAGGTAGTGTATTCGAGCTTATATTATAAGGGGAAAACATTATGAAAAGAAAACACGTTTCAGTTGACATGGTCGGGTGTAAACCTGAGCCGGATGGGTAAGGTTACTGAGAAAAGACATGTTTCAGTTGACACGACCAAGTGGAAACCTGACCCGGCCGGGTGGAAACCTGACCCGGCCAGGTAAGGGGCCTGAAAAAAAACTTGTGTTTCATGTTTTCATACAATGTTTTGATTACTAATCGTTTGGATGAAATTGTATGATAGGTGCCTAAGTAGTTAAGACCCCGGATGAAGATTAAGCCATATCAAGAAATGAAGACTCCTTAAGGACTAATTGCTTCTGCTTTTTGTTAACATGTTTCAAGCGACAAACACAGGATCTTTTATTTTGAATTGATTCACTTAAACATGTGTAATTTACGTTGCAAGACATGGAATATTTTGTAGAAATTTATTGTAAAAAAATCTAAAATTTTATATTTATGCAATATAAATGAGAGGGGTGTTTGATATCCTCTAAAGGAGAGAAATATTGTTTGTTACAAGTGTAAGGACCTGCTTTAAAGTAAAACTTGTGAAACGAAAACCAATGTCGTGTTGTGTCTATCTTGATATATTTTGGTATCTATCACGTAAGAGATGTCTCCAAGATTCATCATGTCAAAGTATGTGTGAACAATTCTTTGACTTATGTAATATTTACTTGTCAAAAGAATGCCATCTACATAAGGATAAGTTTGTTTTAGCTTCTCCCACTAATCTTGAGGTAGGTGCATTAATCCACTTGATTTTTAATGAAAACAATTTCATTAAGATTTCATCACAATTTATGCTTGGTTCAACCCATACATGAATTTTATAAACTTAAAGACTAAGTGTTCTTGACCTTCAGTTTAGAACCTATAGGTTGTTTTATGAACATGTAGGTCAGCTGTTAGGGATAAGTGTTTAAATGTAGCTCTAAATTATTATAAGCTACTAGAACAGTAACGATCCTCAAAGAAACCTTTTGGAAAACAGATAGCAAGATTCTTTGATAATTTATTCCCTCTTGAGTATAACCTTTAATAATCAGTTATGCTTTTTAGTATCTTGACGTTTGTGTTATGATTTAATTTAGTTATGAACACCCTTAGGTGATTCAACCAAATCCCAAATATTATTTTGACTCATAAAACCAATTTTGCTAAAAGTAGTTTTATTCCACTTAGAATATTGATTGATGCTAATGGTTTAGTTAGATGGGGTAGGATTGGTAAACTTTCTAACATTCATTTTAACGTTAGTCAAGTAGGCAACATAATCATCAATATTATTAGACTTTTTAAACCTAGATGACCTCTTGAGTTGGTTATTGGGTTTTTTTAGGAGTTTCAGTATTATGGATTAGCTCTTGGTTATGTGCTATCATTAGTTTCTAAGTATGTAAGAGTTGCTGCAGTATGGTTTAAAAGAGGTGCAATTAGAGTTACATTATGAGTAAAGTTTAATGACTCTTCCCACCCGGCTCTTGTACTTCTGGCAATTCATGACAAAGACTTTTACAGCTCCTATTGACCTTAGAAGTCTTTAGGAATTTAGCGTGTTTAGGGTCTACATGTGACGGGCAATAGATTCATATAATGAAATAAGTTAATAATATTACTTGTTGTAGTTTCTCTTGTTGAGAATTATTTTAGTTTTGGTAAGAAATCCGAGTGTGCCCACTTTTAAGCAACAATAAAACTTTTGTAAGAGTAGTGTTAGATTATAAGGAGACAAGTTGTGATGGACCAATATCTTTCACAAGAGGTGTAAATTGAGGTAAGTTCAAGACACTTAGTGCTTAGGGCTCCAACTAACCTTTTAAATCTCTAGGAATGCTATAAGACAAGTTTTAATGATGTGCGTGGCATGGGAACCTGTCACATGTATTTTAGACTTGATTTCCTTATCGTCCTGATTTCATAAGAAAACTTAGGGACATATTTAGAAGGAATCATGTTAAGTATATATAAATTGATCTCTTCAAGATCGTGAACCGTAGGAAGCAAATTAGATACAGGTAGTTTAAATGATAAATGAATTATGTCTGAATATCCCATTTAGAATAAGCTCCACGAACATGAGTGAAATATAACTTATGGTGAACCCAAACTTATTCCTTTATCCAAGTGATATCTAGGTCATTAAACACATGCTTTAAGTCACCGAGAATGAGACTAAAATTTTTATCCTTCATCAACTTGTTCATGATTTCTCATGAACTTTTGGTCTCAATGAAAATTCATACGTCTCATTTTTCCTTTCTTAAATTTTCATTTGTACGAAAACAAAAGTTGTGAAAATGTATAGGATCATCTAGTTCCATCTTATAAAGGTTTCTATTAGTGACGAGTGATGACTTTGACTTGGCCATGCAAACCTCTCAAATGTCATAATGTAGCTTTAGTATGGATACTAAATTCCAAGTAATCTCGAGGATATGTAAGGTATCATAAAGCCCAATTATAAAAAAAATATTATGGTTTTATAGCTTTAACATTTAAATTGTCACGAACTCTCATGTTAATTATTTGTTAACTTTTGGTAAGGGAACATATAGAATTAGATTCAACCTGTCATGTGTTCACTAGAATATTAATATTAGCAAACCTAAATCTACATATATTAATAAATGAGATGATGTGGGCTATGTGTCCTTGAATGGTGAAGCCAATTTGATGATGTGGCATCTATTTGTTGAATGGTCTTTGATTTTGGGAGGGAAATGATGGATTTCTCTATAAACAAAAGAACTTTCACAAAACACAAACCAAAAACCCAAATCAACGCGGGATCCGGATGATTGTGGGTCGGACTTTTTGTTGTCACATAATAACCCATTAACAATATGGATACTATATAAGGTTATTCTCAATTAGACATTACACAACCCACAAAAATCTAACCTAACCCTTCTTTCTCTCAAACCGCATCTCTCTCTACCTACCGTCTTCGATCTACATATTGATTCAACAATATTTCAAAGAAATCTCAGGTAAAACTACATAATCAAACTTAAATACTTCCGGATGTAAGTTGTTCGATCATCATTTTAATCACCAAAAAGTTAAATTTTGGTGTTGATCTCCGTCTCCGCAGATGCTTATCATTGTTGTTTTGCTATTTTTTTTTGTAGATCCTTACACATATTCAGAAGGTATGTAAAGTATTTTAGATGTTATGTGTTTTAAGTGATTAATATCAATTTTTTACATTATCCGATTTCAATCTTATTAGTGGATTATTTGTTTTTGATGTACTTATTGATTGATGTTGTTACTGAATCTTTTGTGTTTTTTTTCATGAAAAACCCTAAATTTTATGCCATTGCCGGACTATCAATCTTTGTCGAACATGTTAAAGGTAATTTGGTATTTTTGTTTGATTTTTTTGCTAATTTTTTTTAAATTATCATGTTATGTTTCATCGTCTATGCTCTGTTATTTGTCAGTTTCATTTTTTTTTGTAATAAATTTGTTTTGTATTAAGCCTCAATCCATTAAAGATTATGTATTTTTTTAGTGTCTGATGTGTTTTGATTGTCTTGATGAAGAATTATTTACACTGATCTGATAATTTTTCATCCTGTTTAATGTTTTTGTCTTTGGAATATTAATTTTGTATATAAAAATAAATATTTTTTTATTTTTTTTAAACCGTTTCTTTGTATTTTTGTATTTGGAAGTTTGTCCATTGACTAAATTATCTTTTAAAGCTTATTGATTGTTGATTTAGGAATATTGATTGTTTTTCTATAAATACTTTACCGTTTTAATTTTTTAAAAACCTTCATATATATTTTTCAGATATGGATCCCTTGCACAACAGTCCTTCATTTTTAAAGCTTATTGATGAAGATGACCTGATATTTTTGGTATGTTTATGTGTATTCTAATTACTAATCATATTTTAAGTAAACTGATATTTGTTTTTTTTTTTTTAAACTCATAGCAAATACCTAATGACTTTGCTTCAATGATTTGGGGAGACCAACCACCTTACCAAGATTCAGTTAAGATTGTTGATGGGAACAAGTTATGGTTTGTAAGAGTGAAAAAAAACTGATGCGGGCCCTGTTCTTGCTGATGGATTCCTCAAAGTTTTTCGGGATAGTTGTATAAGGTAAGATGATTACCTTATGTTTCAGTCATATGGACCATCATCATTCTTTCTAATGGTGTTTAAATCATTTGTTCACAAAAGCTGCTATATATCCAAAATGACACCTCACGAAGACGTTATTGTAAGTAGTATCTTATAAAATCAGTATGATGAATAATTTTTTATTTCTGTATATTGTTTTTTCAATTAATTCTTATTACTAATTATCACTTCTTATGCAGGTAATGGCTAATGAATTTTGGAGGGAATTTTATGTGAAAAAATTTCAAAGGTGGTCAATCAACTCTTTATTTAGGAGATAGGTTTTGGAACGTTAAGATGGACGGATTAAGTGACAGCTGTGTTTTTACTCATGGATGTTCTGAGATGATAAACGATCTTGCCTTAGACAGGCGATCTACCTTTGTCTTTTCACTGCATGGAAATAAAATTTTCGAGCTTTCAGTCTTTAATCATCAAACCGGTACTCAAATTCAGAACAACAGTGTTGAGTTAGTTGTTTTGGATGACTCAATCTATGTTGATGATGTTGATGATTTTCTTATTGTGGTTAGAAATATACATCTACACTATTATTTAGTTATTAATGCCAGCTTACAAGTTGATATTGAATTTAACACATTGTTATTTTTTATATGTTTTTTAGTCCAAACATAAGGAGAAGTGTAGTAGTGCTGGAACTGTCTTTCAAGAAGGTGTTGTTGTGGAATGTGAAGACGACAAATTTCAGTTGGCAAGTTTTGAATCTGTCTTCAATGTAATTCTCTATATTTTAATTAAATTTATTAAAACTTATTATAATTTTTTTTTGTATTAATACATTTTATTTGTTTATTGTTAATTGTGAAGGATATTGATGATTCCAAGTTTGATAACTTTTTTTCATCTCAACTTGAAATGGAAGACCTTAAGAAGAAGGTAATTTTTTGTCATTGTTATGTTGTTTTTTTTATTTTAGTAAATTTAATTATTATTCTTACTATATTGTTAAACAATTATTTTTGTTATACGTAGTTCAAAGATGATTGGGATTCAAAAACTGAACCGCAAGGCAAAGCAAGTGTTGTTTGTGATGAAGATTTAACTATAAAGGTTTGTGTTCAGGACAAAAGCAAGTTTGAGACGGATCTTGACAAATTTTTGATACCCAAGAATAAGTCTCATGTATATCTACATACTTAAGTATTATATAATACAATTTATATTGTGAAGGATATTGATGATTCCAAGTTTGATAACTTTTTTTCATCTCAACTTGAAATGGAAGACCTTAAGAAGAAGGTAATTTTTTGTCATTGTTATGTTGTTTTTTTTATTTTAGTAAATTTAATTATTATTCTTACTATATTGTTAAACAATTATTTTTGTTATACGTAGTTCAAAGATGATTGGGATTCAAAAACTGAACCGCAAGGCAAAGCAAGTGTTGTTTGTGATGAAGATTTAACTATAAAGGTTTGTGTTCAGGACAAAAGCAAGTTTGAGACGGATCTTGACAAATTTTTGATACCCAAGAATAAGTCTCATGTATATCTACATACTTAAGTATTATATAATACAATTTATTAATTCATTGTATATTAATTTTTTTATTCTTTTTTGTTATTTAGGTTGATCCTACAGGAAAAACAAATTTTCTTTTTTCTGAACCGACTCTGTGCTCCACAGTTTCTTCTGATGTGAGTTATGCTTATTCTATATGTTTTCCAATAATGGTAGTTACTTATGTATTTTTTTACCTGTTTAGGCCATTCCGAAAGATACAGTTGATGTTGGTCAAACTGTTTTGCCGAGAAAGAGGAAGGTATAGTATCATATATTCATTTTTTACTTTTAAATTTATATATTATAAAAACAAGTAATTATTATTTATTTGAACTTATTAGACCACTCGAAAATGTAAGACAGTTATTATTGTGTCCGATGAGTCTCTTATCGCTCATCGTACACGTTCAAAGTTTAGAAACAAAAATGAATCTGTTGTTGTTGATAAGATCACGCCTGCTGAAACCGCATCTGTTAGCCGTAAATGTTCTACATTGAAAAGGTCGAAAACAGTTTCAATCATTGAGTTCACCAAAGTCGCAGAAAACAGATTGGTATGTGTTTTCATATTATTATATTTTATAGATTTTATAATAAAGTAATATTGATATGTTATAGATTACTTTGACAATAATTTTTTTTTTTGTCTTTCAGCGTTTACCGTCTGCTGTTTCCGATGAGTTGTCTCTTTCTGTTCACAACCTCCGTGATGTTTCGATCCAAAACCTTAGATGTGAGGTAACAAACATGAAGACGATAGCGGAAAAGAATGGTGATGGATACGGGTATGGTTTTTCCAAGTGGTCGGCTTTCTTGAAATCAAATCAAATCCACATCGGCGCTACTCTTTTCTTTAAATATGTCAAGTCTTCGCAGCTTTTGATTTTGACCAAAGTTGTTCACAAGATGACAAAGAAAAGAGGCCGTGCGTAGATGTTTGCATTTGTGGTTGTTAGTTGGTTGTGTAGATGTTTTGGTGATATGGTGGTTATTAGTTAATAGTAGCTTGACAATATTTTGCATATTTTCTGGTTGATCTTAGTATGGTCCAAGTATGATGTTAGTTATGTTTTTGTTTGGACAATTAGTACTTAAAGACGTCTCTTTTGTACGAAAGTTAACAAGCTGTTTTATGTTTTAAATTAGAACATAATTTTCGTACTACTCTTTTTGTCAATTTTATTATTATGTTTGCACAAGGAATTATATTACTCTTTTAATATCCATGCATCCAACACAAACATCCAAACCTCTAAATTTATTAATTTAATACCAATATAAATTCCTTTTCAATCAGAATGGTAGTTATATATATTTTTATAAAAAAAGGAAATTTTAATATCTTATAGATGTTAAAACATAACAGTCCCAATTAAATATTTTATTGATGTTAAAACATATTATAATTAGTTTGTTATATTTTTGGAGAAAGGTAGAATTGAGATTACGCAATCAGTTGATGTTTTAATTTTTTTGTTCACTTTTTATATAGATGCATATCTTATATTTTTACTAACTTATTAGGTAGATGTATTTTAGGAAGCTTATACATATTTATAGACAAAATTGACAAAAAAATGATCATTTATTTATGTTAACTTATGTTGCCGATTTTTTATAGAGAAATTTTCAAAAGTTTTGTTAACTAATTCTTCCATTTATAATGCAATATTATGTAAAAGTTATTTTAGATATATTTGTTTCATTATTAATTGACAATTATATATAACCAAAAATGGAAACTACAATATACATTACGGAATATTTGTGATGTAAATTTTTTTTTATTTTGATCATAATACACATAATATATATATATATAATGATCATTTGTTGAGTACTAATAAAAAAATCATTTTTTTATTGTCACAGTTTTCTATTTCAAAATGAGGTTTTTTTTGTTCAAAGTTGTGTTATGCAGGTAAGTTTCACTTCTCATGTTCATATTACAAGGAATATTTCTTTATTTCCAGTATTTTTATATATAGATTTACACGATTATAATTTTTTTTATAGATATGTATCCATGTAAATTTATGTTAGTCAATTATACACTTTCCTTATTCATTAAATGTTTACAGAATTTATTTTTTTTATTTATTTTCGGAAAAAAATGTTTCTAAGAATATCATCTTAGAAGTTTTCATATAAATTCATGTTACTTTGTTCTTCATTCATAAATTTATTCCAAACAAATAACTTTCTTTTTCTTGAGTAACTGTTTGAGAGCTAAGGTATGGAAGACCAAGGTGAAATTACTTTTTTGAATGACATTGACACTCTTACTACAAACTACACTATCAAAGTGAAGATTATTAATTTGTGGAGAAAGAAGATGAAAGGTAACGAAAGAGAGACATATCGTATCGATATGATACTAATGGATGAGATGGTAAATTATTTAACTAATTATTTGTTCATCTTTGTTGTTTTTATATGATTTAAAGGTCATATTAACATTGTTTTTTCATGTATTTTGTATTTATGTACAGGGTACCAAGATTCAAGCTTCTTGCTTACTTAGGCTGTTTTCAAAATTTGAGAGACATCTTAATGTTGATGAATGCCTTATAATAAAAAGGCCATCTCTTGCTGCGAACACTGCATCTTTCAAAATTGTTCCTAACAATCAAAAGCTATCTTTTTATTACCATACATTTGTCGAAAAGTGTAGTAAATGGGATGGGCCATAGTTTGTTTTTGATTTTGTTGATTTCAAGGATGTTGTGTCACAGAGATACAAGGAGGGTACAACAATAGGTATTATTGTTAATTGTTACAAAATCTTTGTATTACAACATTTTGTTTCACATTTAACTTATTATATTGTGTTTACTTTATATTAACATGTGACATGTTTTAATCTTAGATTTCATCGGTTACGTTGTTGTTTGCTATAAGATTGAGGACACCAACAAAAAAGATGGTACTAAAGGAAAACGCCTCAATCTTAAGCTTCAAGATCTCGAGTAATACAATTTACATTTATAAATTTTAGATTTCCTATATTTATTTCATTTATATTTTATAAATTTTAAGTAATTTTGTTTCTCTGAAATTAATTTCCTATATTGTTTTTAGAGATGTTGAGGTTGATTTAACTCTTTGGGATGATTATGCGAAGGACATGTGTTCGTACATGCTTAGTCAAGATCGTGAAGCCCATGTTGTCATTGCTGTTCATTTTGGTGCTGTTAAAACCTACAAAGGTATCTTATTAAGTCTTACATTTAATTTAAACAATATATATATAGATGTGATGTTTATTTATGTTAATTAATAACAGGTAAATGGGGGATATCTAATAATTTTGATGGTACACGGCTTTTCATTAACGACAATTTTGATCAGATGCTGACATTCAAGGAAAAGTGAGCAAAAATTAATTAATTTAATTTGTCTAATTGTATCAACTAAACTTTTAATTCTATTTTTTTTTTGTTTATTTTAAATTATGGTTTCTAAAATTTATTTTTATTAGATTTATTGCAAAACTTTCTGCTTCATCCGAATCAAGTAGCCATGTTGGGTCTTATGTGGTATATTCTGTTGAAGATGAATTTATGAACAATGATGTTTTCTCACCAATTGCTTATCTTGGTTCAATCATACAGGTTATTTCAAACAACTTATATTTTATTTTTTAACTACTATAAATGATTTCTTAATACGCTTTCATTTATTTAACTATTTAAACAGCCAAAAAAAGTTGTTATTGTGGGAACTATTGTAGCAATTGTTTCTGATAAGATGTGGTATTATGATGGATGTAACTATTGCAAATCCAAAGTTGAGCAAAAGTTTGAAACTTACGATAAGGAGGATGGTACAAGTGATGTTAGAGATGAGAAGGTATACCAATGTTTCAACAAGGATTGTCAAGGAAAGGATGTTTTCCCAATGTCGAGGTAAATAACTGTTATTCATACTTCTGTTTTTTAATCAACAACTAACATTTATTATATTACATGTTTTGTGTTTCTTTGTTAACTATATAAATGCGCTTTTAAGGTTTAAAATACCAATTCGAGTTCAAGATTCAACTGGTACGGTGACACTTACATTGTTTGATCATGAGGCGTTGAAGTTTGTTGGTAAAACTGCAAAGGAACTTATACAAATTCAGGACGATGTAAATATAATACTTCTGTCTGATTTATTTAAATTATTTTTTTCATATATATCCTGACCACACATCACATATTTTCAATATAGATACTTAATACCAATGAAGTGCCCAGAGCATATCCTGTTGAGTTTGAGACATTGGTTAACCTCAAGTGTGCTTTCGTTATTCGAGTAACAAATTTTAATATTACGAATGCTGTTGAGAATTATGGTATATCAGTTGTGACCAGTGATGCTGATATCTTGGATCAGCTAAACAAAAAATAGAAAATTGATCAAGTAAGTGATTGTTATATTAAATATCTTTTATTTTTTTTTTTGTTCCTTTAAATGATCCTTATAGAAATTTTATTTTGTTTCCCATTTTTTACAGGTTGATGCCTCTGATTCGTTTGCTATGAGTCAGTCTGATTTCCAAGATGCTGGCGGTGAAAGTGCAAAGGTTTGAGCTTTTAACAACTATTATAATATAAAATTAAAAATGCTTTGGTTCTGATATTTCTTTTTTAATAAAGGATGGTGTTTCTTACACTGGTGATAACTCTACACCTCTTTCAAAGGATTGTGCTTCTGACTTGAATCAATCATCAACTGATTTGAAGCGTAACCTTGGTGATGTTTATGTGAGTGAAGACGTAGTGGGATCATCGGCAAGTAAACCTCGCATAAGTGGTGATAAAATTTCTTCTGATGAGGATCATGCCAAGAATTAATAACCAACTAATTTATTATTATAATAAGAAACATTTGGTTTGATGTTTGATAGTTTGTTTTTGAATTTTTTTGTTGGTGGTGATTTAAAACATTTATATGGTTTGCTTATGTAATATGACATCTTTAGTTATCTATTGATATGTTTCTTTTAAAACATTTATATGTCGTTTGGTTTTAAATTATGTTTCGTTATGTTTCTTATTGAATTAGATTACATTTACTTTTAAAAATTCTAATCTACTGATATCATGTAGATCAAAACCATTATTAAAAATTCTAATTTACTTTTACCCTTACTATATTTAGCATTAAATTAACACTAAATTTTTATTTTAAATTGTTTGTATTAATAACTTACCATTTTTAATATATTATAAACAAAATTAGAGGTAATTCAAATTCGATTGTTTTATTCAAAGATTTCTATAATTTTATACAGTTTTCAAAATTATCATTCTTTCTATAATTAAGGTCATCAATCTCATTGTAACTGATTTACAATGATTTCTATTATTGATTCCTTAAATAGATTATGTATATAAATACAAAAAAAAAAAAAAAAATACTCATTTCTTCATTTCATCTTCAAGTTTCTTTCAATCTTGATTCAGAATTCTCCTACGTTCTAATATTTTTTCCATCACTCTTTAAATTTACAGTAAGTTTGATTATGTTGTACTATCATTTATATGTATTCTAATTTGTTGTTATATCATTTATACATATTCTGATGTTTACTACTGATGATAAACCTTTTGTTATTAGTAAATATTTTTAGAATATAAAACTTTTGGTTCTATACTTATGACAGTAAGTTATAATGTTTCATTTTAGCTTTCTGCTGGTGTTTCGAAAATGAATTATAGGTTTAAACATCAATATTCATCTTCTACCAAACTTCCCATGAATGCCGTAGTTAATGATTGTAAGTGTGGTTCTTTATTTTGTTTTATCATTTATTATTTTTTAAAAAATTCAAAATAGTAATGAATATATTTTGTTCCCAATTTCTTTCAGATTACAGAAGTTGGTTATCTTACGTTATGAAAGGTAACTTAATGTTGTTATCAATTTAAAATGTAGTATTACGTTTTAAAAGTTAATCTATATTGGTTATTAATTTTTTGTTACTCCTTCTTTGACCTCTTTAATTATTTTGTAATTGTAGCTGACGAGGCAAGGCGTAGACGAAAGTTAAGAAAACTGTATCTTGATAATAAGAGATCAAAATGTACTACACACGTTCATCCTTATTTTCTCAAAGGTTACTTCTTTTTCATTATTTTTTTATCTATATACATACTTAATTTACTTTCTCATATTATAAGTATACTTATCCAAAGTTTGTTAAAATTTTTTTTTAAAGTAGTCTTATCCTTAGTATTGTTTAGTTTTTCTTATGTGATATTTTATTGTTTTAACCATTTTAACATTGCAGTTGCCGAGGCAAAAAGAAGGCGTAGATTAAGAAAACTCTATCTTGATAGTAAGAGATCAAAGATTACTCGAAAATGTATTCCATCAAAAGTGGATTCAACGTCTTCATCAGCAACACGGATCGTTTTAAACAACAAAGAAAATATAACACCCAAATCTTCAATGAGAAGCTTGCCTACAAATTGTTCATCTGTTATTCCTTTAAGTAAGTATACTTTTACTTAAAAGCATCTTATTAGTACAACAATGTTGTTTTACATATTATACAAAAGTGGTTGTATTATAATTTTACTTACAATAATGATTGTTTATTTTTTATTAGGCAATCGTTTAAATTCTTCCTTTAACGGAGAAACTTCCATTATAACACCTTCTACTATGAAGAAGAACGGAAAAGCGGTGCAAGACCCTTATACAACACCCAACCGTACACCGTTGTCAAATGTATCAAACATAATAGCAGGTTCGTTTACAAAAAAAATAAAAACTTATTAATGCACGATGTTTAAATTTTTTTTTATCATTCTGATATATGTCAATACCATTTTTTTTAATGGTTATTTGTAATATGATATTTGTCTTCTTTTTTTTTTGTAGGAAATAATTTCAATTCTTCAAGAACGGTGACGTCTTCATCTGGATCAGTTTTAAGGTTTAATAGGAAGACCAATGTCATATTGCAACAGTCTTCTACATTAACTCGAAGTACAAATAGTGCAAACAAAGAAAACATAACACCTGCTTCCTGTATGACAAATATATGTTCAGAAATTCGTAATCGCTCACAGTTGACTAATGCTATGTCTTCGTTGAATCGTATTTCTCCAGGTATATTTATAAATTATAGATGTTTATATATTTTTTTTTCTAAAAGTTATATACATATTCTTAAATCATCTTTTCTTTGTTACAACAGAGAATATTGCAACGTCATCTACTTTACCACTAACCGATTGCTATTCTATTACTCCGTGGATTGTTAGTAAACGCAATGCAACATCTTTGACGAGGGATTCGTCTTCGGTAAAAAGGATGTCTTCTGGAAGGCGTAAGCTTACTCATAAACCAATCGAAATAGAACCCATACGAATGGCTGATCTTGATTCTGACGATGAAAATCGTGTTCAACAAGTGATTACAGACGTTAGCAAAGGCACATCTACAGGTAACCTAAAAAAAATTTAATCAGAATTTTTTTACATTCTTAAGTCTTAAATTTTTGTTAAATTGTGCAGCTTACCTTGACCATGGCGACCAATTTGTTTGTTGTGGGTTATGCTTTGCAAAGTTATGGCGAACTGAAGCTGGAAAGGGTCGGATTACACTTCAAAAGCGAACATATGGCTTATGTTGTGGTTATGGTAAAGTTGACTTACCTGATTATAAAGAATCTGATCCATCTTACCAGATGCTTTTTCGATCTTTAGATTCAGATAGCAAGTTTTTCTTAAAGAACATTCGACGTTACAATTCAATGTTTTCCTTTACTTATATGGGAGGAAAAGTGGATACTAAGATAAACAAAGGTAATGCTCCTTTTGTTTATAGAATCAGCGGTCAAAATGCACATAGTATGGGTAGCCTTCTTCCTAAACCTGGAGACCAACCAAAGTTTTCTCAACTTTATATTTACGATACTGAGAATGAACTTTCCAATAGGAAGACCTTATTTGGGTATGTTACTTTTTTCAGCACCTATATTTATAATCCTTTGTTTGTTGCTAATAAATAATTTTGACGGTATTTTCTACCTATTATTAAATATCTTTAATTTTTATACCAGAGACTCAACAACTCAGTCATCTTCCAGAGCAAAAGAGCTTGACGATAAATTCATAAAGTATTTTACCGACATGTTAGATTCAAAAAATATGTTGGTAAAAACATATCGGATGGTTCGAAACCATCTTCATGAGAAACCTAATGTTTCTCTTAGGCTACGGTTGATTTATCAGAGAGATCGAGACGGCAGGACTTACAATTTACCTACATCATCAGAAGTTGCTGCTTTAATTGTTGGCGATGAAGATCAAAGCGTGGAACAACGTGACATTATTGTCGAAGAGCAGTCAGGAGCTCTTAAACGTATTAGTGAGTTACATCCGTCATACCTTGCTCTACAATATCCAATTCTTTTTCCGTATGGAGATGATGGCTATAGGATTAACATTCCTCATAGGGATTTTGGTCCAAACACAAAGAAGACACGTCCAAATTGCACGATGAGAGAGTTCTTTGCTTATAGGATGCAGGATAGAGACAACAAGTTCTCTCTAATCCTTAATGCGAGGAGGTTGTATCAGCAGTTTATAGTCGATGCATACACAATGATCGAAAGCGAGAGGCTAAACTACATACGATTTCAGCAAACAAAATTAAGATGCGAATCGTTTAACAGTCTAAAAAATGTTCAGCAAGTTGGGCAAAGTGATTTGTCTCATACTGGAAAACCTGTCATATTACCTTCGTCGTTTACTGGTGGAGCTCGCTATATGATGCAAAATTATCTGGATGCTATGGCTTTATGTAGGACTTATGGGTATCCTGATTTTTTTATAACTATTACATGTAATCTTAAATGGCCCGAGATGGTAAGGTTTATTGGTGACTCATCAGTTAAGCCTGAAGACAGACCCGACATACTTTGTCGATTGTTTAAGATGAAGCTTGATTCATTGATAAAAGACCTCAAGGAAAAAAAGATTCTTGGCGAAATTAATGCAGGTATGTGGATTTTTTTTACACTTATTTTATCTTTATTTGCTAATCTTTTTCCTTCTACAGTTGTTTACACCGTCGAATTTCAGAAGCGTGGTCTGCCACATGCGCATTTATGTGTGTTTATGAAAGCTAATCATAAGGTTCCTACTGTTGAACATATCGACCCTTTTATCTCAGCTGAGATTCCTGATAAGAATGAAGATCCTGAATTATATTCTTTGGTGTGTGAGTTCATGATTCATGGTCCATGTGGACAGGCTAACTTGAAATGTCCATGCATGGTAGGCAACCGTTGTTCTAAGAATTTTCCAAAGAAGTTTTTGGAGGCTACTTCTGTTGATTCAGATGGATTTCCCCTTTATAGGCGAAGAGACGACGGTCACACAGTTATAAAGAAGGGTGTCACATTGGACAACAGGAGCGTCGTTCCATACAACAAAAGGCTTCTTAGAAGATATCAGGCGCACATTAATGTGGAGTGGTGCAATCAGGCAGGTTCAATTAAGTATTTGTTTAAATACATTAATAAAGGACCAGACAGAGCCACTGTTGCTGTTATAGATTCAGACAGAGGAATTGAGGAAGAGATACCCAAAGATTAAATAAAAGAATATTACGAGGCAAGATATGTTTCTGCATGTGAAGCCAGCTGGAGAATATTTGCATGTGACGTACACTATAGGTATCCGTCTGTTATGAGGTTACCATTTCATCTTCCAGACCAACAAAATGTAGTATTCAGTGGTGAAGATGATATTGAAGATGTCCTAAACAAACCTCAGGTTAATTCTTCTATTTTTCTGGAGTGGATGAACAGGAACAAAAAACCTGAAGCAAGGAAACTTACTTATGTTGAGTTTCCATCAAAGTATGTTTGGAAGTTACAGGAACGTTGCTGGCAGCCGCGAAAAAATTATGTTGTGGTTGGGAGAATTTATTCTGTGTCTCCTTCACTTGGTGAGGCTTATTACCTTAGAATTCTTCTAACCAAGGTCAAGGGTCCACGATCGTTTGAAGAAATTAGAACCTATGAGGGTGTTGTTTATCCTACTTTTAGGGATGCATGTTATGCACGTGGTCTTTTAGATGATGACAACGAATACATTGAGTGCATTAAAGAGGCCAGTTTTACAAGAAATGGTCATTATCTCCGTTCATTGTTCGGTACACTTCTTCTGTCTAATACGCTTTCAAGACCAGAAGTTGTTTGGGAGAAGACGTGGGAGTTTTTGTCCGAGGACATTTTATACAATATGCGGAAGGATTCTGGGTTTAGTGGTATTTTTTTTTAAATTTCATATATTTTTTTTAACATACAAAGTCTTTTTTTTTTTATTCAGTTATGCTTATATTAATAAAGTGTGTTATTAAATTAATTAAATTTACTTTTTATTGTAGGTTTTGTTGTTTCAGATGAGCGTTTAAAGAATATAACGTTGTCTAAAATCGAAAACTATCTTATCCGTAATGGGTCCAGCTTGCGTAGATTCTCAACAATGCCTGTTCCAGACGAAGATTCCACAGTATACGAGAACAACCGTCTGATAAATGAGGAGCTTTCTTGGGACAAGGATGAAGTTAGGGCTGAATTTAATAAGCTTCATAATTCTTTAAATGATGATCAAAGAGCAGTGTATAACGAGATTATGTCTGCTGTTGGACGTGGGAAAGGTGGTGTTTTTTTTTTGTGTACGGTTACGGTGGTACAGGTAAGACATTTCTATGGAAAACTTTAGCTGCTTCCATAAGATGCAATGGACATATTGTTGTTAATGTTGCTTCAAGCGGGATTGCATCATTATTGTTGTCACGAGGCCGTACCGCCCATTCAAGGTTTCATATTCCGATTAATCTTAATGAAGATTCCGTTTGTCATATCAAGCCTAATTCTGAAATCGCTAATCTTCTAAACGAAGCCAAGTTGATTATTTGGGATGAAGCACCGATGGTACACAAACATGCTTTTGAGGCTCTTGATCGTACATTGAAAGATGTTTTGAGTGTCTCTGATTCACGTAAATCTGAACTTCCTTTTGGTGGAAAGACTATTGTTTTCGATGGTGACTTTAGGCAAATCTTACCGGTTGTACAAAATGGAAGCAGGCCAGACATCGTACACGCCTCTTTATGTTCATCTTACATTTGGTCCACTTGCAAGGTTTTAAAATTGATGAGGAATATGCGTTTATCTGTTGGATCCAGTAGTTCTAACATTGATGAGATAAACGATTTTGCGAAATGGCTTCTTGAAATTGGTGAAGGCAATCTCGGTGATGGTAACGATGGCGAGTCAACTATAGAAATACCAAATGATCTTTTAATAACTGATTCAACTGATCCAATTCAAAGCTTGATTGACTTTGTATATCCTTCAGTTCTTCACCGTTTTAAAGATCGTGACTACTTTTCAGAAAGAGCCATACTTGCTCCTAAAAATGAAGTTGTACATGGTATAAATGATCGTTTACTTGCATTATTTCCCGGTGAAGAAGTAGAGTATCTTAGCTCAGATAGTCTATGCCCAACTGAGGAAATTAATGATCCATTACACCAAGATTTGTATAATCCTGATGTGTTAAATAGTGTCATTGTTTCTGGATTACCAAATCATAGATTGGTGTTAAAGTTGGGTGTTCCAGTCATGCTTTTGAGGAATATTGATCAACAAAATGGTTTATGCAATGGTACGCGTCTTCAGATTACACGTCTTGGTAAACGTGTTATCGAGGCTGAGATACTATCGGGAGGTAATGTTGGTTCAAGAACTTACATTCCCAGAATTAGCATGATACCGTCGGACAAGAAAATACCCTTCAAGTTTCAACGAAGGCAGTTTCCAATAACCGTATGTTTTGCCATGACTATTAACAAAAGTCAAGGACAGTCTCTTTCCAGAGTTGGTCTATACCTAAAAGACCCCGTTTTCTCACATGGTCAACTTTATGTTGCGTTGTCGAGAGTAAAGACCAGAGATGGCGTCAAGCTTTTAATATTTGACAAAGATGGAAGGCCAACGAATAAAACTTCAAATGTTTTTTACAAAGAAATATTTGGAAAATTGTAGTTCAAAATTTAAAGTTTATTTTCAAATTGTAAGTTTTGAAGTTTATTTTTTTATATAAATTTTTGATTTGATTTTACATCTTGATTTATTATAATTGTAATTTACTTTTAAATTAAATTATTTAAGTATACCTACATAATTTTTATTCGTTTAAACAATTTGTAAATTTTTTTTTGAAATATAAATATTACAATTTATAAACTTTTGTTAAACTATTATTTTATAGTTCGGTTGTTAGTGAAACTGATTTTGTAAACTTTTGTAACTATTAGAGATGTATAAGGGGTGAATTTGTAATTAAATTTTATTTACTTCAAAATTGGTGCAACTCAAAACAAAACCATCATATCACCTGCAACATCATTACCCATCAAGAATTCTTTCACTTCCTCTCTCGGTTATCGCTTCATCACCGCCATTGTTGGTTAGGGTTTCAATCTTCAATACTCTCATCTTCTACACTACAATCAACCGAAGAAGGTATGTTGTTGATCTTTATTCCGGCTATTGAGAGGTTTTCGTCCTATTGTTTTGCAATGTTCCGATATTGATGTTATCTTTACAAGATTTTCCAATGTTCTTAAGTTCCATTAAAGTGTTATACACAATTTTCTTTAATACAATCCGATTCTGATTTTGATGTTATCTTTGCAAGAATTTCCCACTTTTTTATGTTTATTGATTTCCTTTTTCATGGTAAACCGTAATTATGTGATAATAATGTCATTAAAATTTACGTTTATAGATAATAGGTTAGTGAAATTTGGTTATTGTTTGTATACTTTCTTTCTTTATCAGTAATAATTTTCCACATTTAGTCATTGTTAATTGGAAGAATAAAATATTTTCTTTGTTTTGAATGTCTTTATTTTGTGATGTTATTATTTTATTTCTTGCTCTAAAAATATGTTGATAATAATTTTACAGATATGGATCCAAAAAGAAGTAGTTGTTCTTTCTTGAAGTTAGTCGATGTTCATCATCCTACAAAAGTGGTATGTATTTTTGGTTATTATGTTTAAAAAAAATATGTTGATACTTATATGTCTTTTGTTTCAAATTATAGGAAATACCGAATGATTTTGCTACATTACTGTGGGGAGAACAATTCCCATATGGTGATCGTATTAAAATTTTTGCTGCTGACAACTTATGGATTGTTGAAATTGAAAAATATGGTTTGGGTCCTGTTTTAGGTTCTGGGTTTGGTAAAGTCGTTACGGACACTGGTTTACAAAAAAATGATTATCTGTTGTTCAACAGTCTTGGACCATCTACATGGTATCTCGATGTCTTTAAGTTATGTGTTTTGGATAACTCTTTTATCACTTCCATTAGAGTTGATGATGATTTCATTGTAAGTATTCTTTATAAAATAATTACTTTTTTAAGTCAATTTTGTTTTGTAAATATTTTGTTTAACATAATTGTTAACAAATTTACAGCTCATGGCGGACAAATTCTGGGGACAGTTTTACGGCAGCAGTTATAAAGGTGGATCAGCAACTCTTTATCTCGGTGATAGGTTTTGGAATGTGAAGATGGAGGCGTTGTCCGACAAATGTGCTTTCACTGATGGATGGTCTAATCTGATTAGGGATCTTGAATTAGATTCCCGGACTACTTTTATTTTTACAATGGCTGGATATGAGACTTTTGAGTTGTCCGTTTTAGTCACTAACATCACACATGATTTCGAAAGGAAATTTCCAATCAGGCGCAATCATGATAGGTGCATTGGCTAGCATTTCCTTTAAGGTTAGAAATGCTTGATTGCAATCCTTGCCAAAGATGAAAGGAGCATCTTTTTCAAGTAATTTTGTTAGAGGCCTTGAGATTTTAGAAAAGTCTTTGATAAACCGCCTATAAAATCCGACATGCCCTAGGAAACTTCTGATAGCTCTAACGGAGGATGGGGGTGGTAGTCGAGAAATGGTATCTATTTTAGCTCGATCCACCTCCATCCCTTCGCTTGAGATTTTGTGACCGAGTACTATTCCCTCTGTTACCATGAAATGGCATTTTTCCCAGTTAAGGGCGAGGTTAGTTTCCTCACATCGGGATAGCATTCGTTCAAGGTTATCGAGGCATTGGTCGTATGAATCCCCAAAGATAGAAAAGTCGTCCATGAAGACTTCCATTGTCTTTTCTATCATGTCGTGGAAGATGGCTACCATGCAACGTTGGAATGTTGCGGGGGCATTACATAGACCAAACGGCATGCGTCGATAAGCAAAAGTTCCATAGGGACATGTGAAAGTTGTCTTTTCTTGGTCTTCGGGTGCTATCGGGATTTGAAAGTAACCTGAAAAACCATCCAAGAAACAGTAAAATTTATGACCGGATAGTCTTTCTAACATTTGATCAATAAAGGGCAAAGGAAAGTGATATTTTCTTGTCGCTTCATTTAATCGTCTATAATCTATACATACTCTCCATCCTGTGACGGTCCTTGTTGGTATTAGTTCATTTTTTTCATTAGTTATTACCGTCATACCTCCTTTCTTTGGAACTACTTGGACGGGACTTACCTAAGGACTATCGGAGATAGGATAAATAAGTCCGGCGTCAAGTAATTTGATGACTTCGTTTTTAACCACTTCTTGAACATTTGGATTTACTCGACGTTGTGGTTGTATTACCGATTTGTAGTCATCATTCATTAAAATTTTGTGCGTGCACATGTAAGGACTTATTCCTTTTATGTCTACAAGTTTCCAAGCGATCACATTTTTTATGTTTTTTCAAAAGACTAATTAATTTTTCTTTTTCTAAACTATCTAATTTAGATGAAATAATCACAGGTAATTTAACATCTTTGTCTAGAAAAGCATATTCCAAACCTTTTGGAAGTTCTTTGAGCTCAAGAGGTGGGTCTTTAGGAGACTCCTTATTTGGTTGCTCATTTTATTCAAGAACCTTAAAAGTTTGTTCTATGGCGACCTCTTCTTCAACAAAGTGGTCAAACTTTTCACTTGTATCGGGTGGTTCATCTTCATCTTCAATTAGGGGGTCATTATTGCCGAATGGATATTTCATTGACCGTTTAAGATCGACACTTTTTTTAAATGCCCCTAATTGAAGAGGTAGATTGTTGAACTTCCGGTTTTTCAAAGCTTCATGAGTTTTTACAAAGGGTCGTCCCAACATTAGAGGAGCGTCATCGAGGATGACAAAGTCGGTTGGGATTACCATTTGATTTGTTTGAACCAAGACATCCTCAACTACACTGATTGATTTTATTACCTTCCGATTGGATAGAAAAATGGGTATTTGAAGTGGAGAAAAATCACTAATACTTAATTTTTCGAAAATGTAGTTAGGCATTATGTTAACACAAAGATCTTTATCGATTGTGACATTACTAATAAATGAATTTTGAAAGAAACATGGAACCGGTGTAATGTTAATTTCAAATGGGTCTTCTTTTATTAGTGAGGTTTGATCAATAGTTAACTTAACACTTACCATTTCTTCAATTTTAGTGTTAGTGTTTAACTCTTTTAAAAACTTAGCATGAGTTGGAACTAAACAATGATTTTCAAAAGAAGGTGACAAGAGATTAATTTCTTCAAAATTAGACTCTTCTTGAATTTTAGCGTTGTCGGACTCACCTTTTTCGTTGTTTAACTCATGTGTCGGTTTTTCACTTATTTGTTCTTCCATTTTTACGTTTTCAGTTATCTCTTCTTTATTTAATTGTTCTCTTGCGCGGGACTCTTCTTCCCTTGTGCGAGATTCTTTTATATAGTGATCGATAACTCTAAGGTGTTCTAATATCCTATCGGTCACTTCGGTTATAGAAAAAGGATCGGGATTTTCAAAGCTTGAACCCGGTTGTTCGATCCTTTGTTCCTCATAATACCCATATGAAGTAGATGGTTCACACCATTGTTCTTCATTGTAAGCATATGATGGATAAGGGTCGCAATTTTGTTCTTCATAATACTCATATGAGGTGGGTTGTTCACGCCATGGTTCCTCATAATAAGCATACGAAGGTGGAGGCTCATATCTTGGTTCCTCAAAGTATGAGTAAGAAGGCTCATACCTTGGTTCATCAAAATATGAGTATGAGGGATGAGGTTCATACCTTTGGTCTTCATAGGATGTGTATGAAGTTGATGGTTCGTACCTGGGCTCCTCATAGTAGGTGTATGAAGTGGGTGGTTGATATGAGTTAAAATATTGAACCGAGTGCGGGTTACTACAATTAGTGCAATAATTACTCCTATAATCATCCTCCTTATAGGTGTAGTTGTAACCTCCTGAGTAATGATCCATAAGAATCACTCAGCAGACCACAACCAAGTCTCGAGACCAGAAAACAAAAATTAAAAACAGAAACAGAGGTTGGACACGGCCCCGTGTTCTGTGGACACGGCCCCGTGTACAGAATCTGTATCTGGGCGTTTTAATTAAAGTTACTGATTTCGTTGAGCACGGGGCGTGTTCAGTGAGCACGGCCCGTGTTCAAGCTACTGTTACTGGGTGTTTTATGAAAAATGTGCAGCACGGCCCCGTGTTCAACGAGCACGGCCCGTGTTCAGGTTACTGTAAATGCAAAACTAAACTAAAATTCAGAAAAATGTGCGCGCGTTTTAAAAAGGTTTTGAAAAACTGATTAGGCTGTCGATTTTAAGCTTTCTTAAAATCCTTGTGTCCCCGGCAACGGCACCAAAAACTTGATGCGTGTTAGGTGTGTATATAAGTTTAAGTATATTTTAAGCCCTTTTACACTTTTTTTAGCCAAGTTTTAAATTTATAAAACACGATATTTACTAACACTAAACACACATATGGGCAAGTGCACCCATCGTGAGCGTAGTATAGTGTTGGTAAGATACCGAGGTCGTCCAAGGACACAAGAGCTTTTAGTACCGGTTTATTCTCAACGTCTAATCGAATCAAAAGTTTAGAAAAATTGTTTTAAACTAAGAAAATAAAAACTAACTAAAATGCTGAAAAATAAAAATAAAAGAAAAAACAGATAGACAAGATGAATCACTTGGCTCCGACTCGTGTTTAGTGTAACCTTTGATTATTTCCGCACTTTTGCACTATTTAAAAGATTATCTTAGTTATTGTAGTAGGCCCCTCTTTTGGAGGTGACGTTACCCTCAACCCAGTAGTTTGAGTCAGCAAGGATACAATCCTAAAGGGTCGGATTATTGAAAGATAATTAATTAAGTTATTAATGCATATTGTGGTAGGCCCCTCTTTTGAAGGCGACGTTACCCTCGGCTAAGTAGTCTGAGTCAGCAGGGATACAGTCCTAAGTAGCCGGGTTAAAATATTAATAGTAGTTTAACTTATGAGGGGATCAAAGAGTTCGGACCCCCGCCATCCAATACCGTTAAGTATTGAAGGAGATCCTACTAAATTTGACCCAGGATCTTTGCATGATCTATACACTGAACAATGGCAAGACTCTTACCAAACCGTTCCCTTAACCCCCGACCAGGTAGCCAACATACCTCCATATAGACCGTGGAGATATGAATGGTGAAAATCTTTTATTTTATATAGACAGTAAAATAATGTCAAGACACCACGGACAAACGATAAGGAAGAATCACCTTCAACATAAGAAACTAGTTATTAAAGTCATTAATACATAACCAATTAAAAAGTGTGAAAAGATTAAAAATAAAAAGTATTACACTAGACACTTTGTCTTCACCAAGTGATGTAAGAGACATAGGCAAACATGGCCTTGATTGTCAAGAACTCTTACGATCAATCTTGGATCCCGAGACGACTCACACACTCTATGATGGACAATGGATGATGGTGGTGGATGATGGTGTTATGGTGGTGGTGAGTGGTGGGTGAAGTGTGAGAGAGGTGGTGTGCCATGGGATGGTTTGAGCTTGAGCCAAGCACTCCTATTTATAGGCTGAACAGAAGCTCGGGCACGGCCCCGTGTCCAGTGGGCACGGCCCCGTGTCCATCCTCTTCTCTGTCTTCATTAATTGCTTTTGTCTGCATTAGTTGACCACGGGCCCGTGTCCGCTGGGCACGACCCCGTGTGCAGAAGCGTATCTGTACTATCAAGATTTGCCTGGATTCTGCGAATCTTATAGTTGACCACGACCCCGTGTCCGCTGAGCACGGCCCCGTGGTGGGCGATGGAAGCTTCTACAACTTTGTCTTTTATGCTGACACTTGGGCACGCCCCCATGCTCCACGGGGCGTGTTCAGCCTTCTGTTCTCTTGTTTTGCTTGGGAAGATGCTTTCGGGGAGGTCGGGCATGCCACGTTTGTCCCTTTTCTTGTATTTATGTTAGATTTAGTTGCCTTTTTGCTTCTTTTGTTAATTTGAGCTCATTTAATCCTGAAAATACAAAAGGAAGACAAAAACACACTTTTTCCAACATTAGTACTAAAAAAGGGTTAGTTTTATGCCACAATTGATATAATTTATATGTTGCATTTTGCACACATCAAAAGCAAATCCGCGTTTCGAGTCTGCGTTGAGTTTGCGTTGCGATAGCATTTAGTCTAAACAAGCGATGTAACATGCGATAAAATGCATTTAAATAGTACGCATTATAAATAACGTTAAATGCGATAACTGCGTTTTGAATAAGCGTTGTAGTCATGCGTTGTAATAAGCGTTTAAAAATGCGTTTGAAAATATAGTTTAAACCCATCAGCGTTAATCGAAATCCTGGGAGTACAAGCGTTTACAGAAGGAAGTCAACGATAAGTAACGATCCTAAAAGTCGGGTTGTTACAGCCTCTCCTACTTTAGGAAATTTCATCTCGAAATTAAGGAGCATGCGTAACAAAGAGTTGCGGATATTTAGCTTTCATATCACTTTCGAGTTCCCACTGCGTTTGCCTTCCCAGCGAACCTTCACTATAGGAGTGCGAGAGCGTCGAAGTTTCTTGGTCTCTCGATCAATGATTTCTACTAGCTTTTCCACAAAGTGCAGAGTCTCGTTAACTTACAAATCTTCAAGAGGCGCGTGAAGATTTTCCTCAGCTAGGCACTTCTTGAGGTTCGAGACATGGAAAATCGGATGTACGTTGATGAGTTCCTCCGGTAGTTCGAGTAGGTAGGCCACTTTGCCAATTCTTTCCAGAATCTTAAAGGGACCCACGTATCGTGGCGCTAGCTTTCCTTTCTTGTCGAATCGGATCACCCCCTTCCAAGGCGAAACCTTTAGGAGTACGTGATCACCAACTTCAAACTCAAGGGGCTTGCGGGGTTTATCGGCGTAACTCTTTTGACGAATCCGAGCTTTCAAGAGATTGTCTCGTATTTAGAGGATCATGTCAGTCATTTCTTGTAATAACTCAAGACCGGTGATTTGAGCGTCTCTGATCTCGTGCCATACAATAGGCAATCAACATTTTCTACCATATAATGCCTCAAAGGGTGCCATTTGAATACTAGCATGATAACTGTTGTTGTACGAGAATTCTACTAAAGGTAAATGCAAATCCCAATTACCACCAAAATCTATAACGCACGAACGAAGCATGTCTTCAAGGGTGCGAATCGCGCGCTCAGTCTGCCCGTCGGTCTGGGGATGGAATGCGGTACTGAGATTAAGAGTAGTACCGAGAGAGGACTGAAAAGTCTCCCAAAGGCGCGAGGTAAATCGACCATCGCGGTCAGAGATGACGAGGTGTCCCATGTCGACAAATGACTTCTTCGGTATAGATTTGTGCTAATCGTTCAATCTTATAGTCTTCTCGTATCGGTATAAAGTGAGCGGATTTCGTAAGACGATCAACGATAACCCAAATGCTATCGTGACCTGAGGGCGTACGAGGGAGTTTCGTAATGAAGTCCATAGCTATACTCTCCCATTTCCACATCGGGATCTCGGGTTGTTTGAGTAAGCCAGAGGGCCGTTGGTGTTTGGCCTTGACTTTCGAGCAAGTTGGGCACTTCGAAACGTATAGAGCGATATCCTTCTTCATTCCTGGCCACCAGTACCTGGAACGAAGGTCGGGTACATCTTGTCGGCACCGGGGTGAATGGAATATCGAGATTTGTGGGCTTCAATCAGCAAAATCTCTCGAAGATTATTGCGACTAGGAATCCAAATTCGGTCGAGATAGTGAAAGATACAATTCGGTTTACTCACTAATTGGTTTTCAGTTCCAAGTATTCTTTCTTCCTTCAAGGTGTTCTCGAGAAAAAAAGCGTGTTGAGCGTCGCGAATGAGAGCTTCGAGGTCGTGTTGGGCTTGAACATTATGAACACTGTGTAAATAGCTTCGTCGGCTAAGAGCGTCGGCAATGACGTTTTCTTTACCTGGGTGGTAGCGTATCTCACAGTCGTAGTCGTTGAGGAGTTCAATCCATCTACGTTGGCGCATGTTCAGTTCTTTCTGGTTCAAGATGTGTTGTAGGCTCTTATGGTCGGTGAAGACCGTACATTTGGTACCATATAGGTAGTGTCGCCATATCTTTAACGCAAAAACAACGCCACCGAGTTCGAGATCGTGGGTTGTGTAGTTCTTCTCATGGACCTTGAGTTGGCGAGACGCGTACACGATAACCTTGTCTCGTTGTATAAGAACACAACCAAGACCAAGGTTAGAGGCATCGTAATAAACGACAAAGTCGTCGTTTCCATCGGGTAGCGTGAGTACGGGAGCGTTGCAAAACATACGCTTGAGAGTTTGAAAGGCATCCTCTTGTTCGGTTCCCCAAACAAAAGTCTTGTCTTATGCGTTAGGGAGGTGAGAGGAATGGCGATTTTAGAGAAATCAGCGATAAATCGACGGTAATAACCAGCCAATCCGAGAAAAGAACGAACTTCGGACGGGGTTTTCGGTGTAATCCAACTCTTAACTGCTTCAATCTTTGCGGGATCGACGTGAATTTCTTGACTATTGACGATGTGGCCGAGGAATTGAACCTCCTCGAGCCAAAATTTACACTTGGAGTAGAGGCGATTTCCTTGGAGAAGCTTGAGAACTAAACGGAGATGCTGCGCGTGTTCGGCTCTCTACTTCGAATAGATGAGGATATCATCGATAAACACGATGACGAAGCGATCAAGAAAGGGTGTACACACACGGTTCATCAAATCCATGAAGACCGCGGGTGCGTTTGTGAGACCAAAAGGCATGACCACAAATTCCTAATGGCCATAACGGGTGCGAAAAGCGGTTTCAGGAATATCTTCCTCCTGAATTCGCAATTGATGATAACCAGAACGTAGATCGATCTTTGAGAAACACGTAGCGCCTTGCAGTTGATCAAATAAATCGTTGATTCGGGGTAGAGGGTAGCGATTCTTGATGGTAAGCTTGTTGAGTTCCCTATAATCAATGCACATTCGGAACGATCCATCCTTCTTTTTCACGAAAATGACAGGTGCGCCCCATGGAGATGTGCTAGGGCATATGAAGACTTTATCAAGTAATTCCTGGAGTTGGCTAGAAAGTTCACACATTTCGGACGTTGCGAGGCGATAAGGGGCTTTAGCGACAGGATTAGCTCAAGGGATGAGGTCGATACGAAAGTCGATATCACGAGTCAGGGGTAGACCGGGTAAATCGTCAGGAAAGACATTCGGAAAATCATGAACCACAAGTACCTTTTCCATCGGCTTCTTTTCCTTCTCCGCTACTACAATGTGAGCTAAGAAAGCCAAGTATTCCTTGCGGAGATACTTGCTTGCTTGTATGCACGACATAAGCTTCAGTTCTTTCGAGGATACTTCGCCATAGACACAGAGTTGGTCGCCATTAGGAAGAGAGAAATGAATCATCTTTTCGAAACAAACGACTTCAGCACGATTTTCACGAAGAAAATCCATGCCTACTATGACATCGAAACTACCAAGTTGCATCGGAATGAGATCAATCGGAAAGACGTGATTGTTGAGCTCAAGAGTACAATCACGGAGAACAGAACTGACGGTAACGGTTCTTCCGGTGGCAATTTATACGTCGAACGTCGTTGGGAGGTTAGCGTGTTTACGTTTTAGGAGCTTTTCGAATTTAAACGACACAAAACAGTTATCGGCTCCAGTATCAAACAAACACGAAGCATAAATACCATTAACAAGGAATGTACAACATTGTTTCAGTTTGAGCCTGGCGGACGTTGATATTGAAGGTTCTTCCGCGGGCTGCTTGTTGTGGTTGCTGCTGCTGAGGCTGCTGCGGTTCTTGTTTCACAACGCGGTTCGGGCAGACGTTAGCAAAGTGATTCAGGTCACCACAAGAGTTGCAGGCTCGTACATGAAAAGTGGGTGCAAGTGCTGCTTGGTTACCCTAAAGAGCAAGGGGTTGAGCTGGTGGTGCTGGAGGAGTTTGGGCATCTTGCTGACGTGGGCCTGAACGACAGTGAGAAGTAAAGTGCCCATAGATGTTACAGTTTGCACAGAAACGACAATTCACCCTTGCAGGGTGATGGTAGGTGCAATTTGGGCACAGAGGGCGAACACTAGTATACGCACGCTTAGCAGGCGGTGCGTTGGTGACAGTAGCTTGACGGTTCTGGTTTTTGGGTTGTACGGGGATAGCGTTGAGAGGAGCGGCGGTAGTAGCATAATTCTTATTGTTGTTGCCCTTTCGCTTGCGATTCTGGCGGGAAGGCTTTGAACCTTGAGATGCTGCATTTTCGGTAGCGAGAGTTGTGGTAACCTGATTGAGACTCTTGGTTGAGGTTTTGAAAGCTCCAGCCAAGACTCGTTTGTCGTTGATCTCGGCTGCTAGCTGGTAGGTTTCCTCAATTATAGCAGGTCTTGCTGCTTGAACAAAATCAGCTACACAGTCCGGAAGAGCTCGAATGTACTTCTTGATTGTCATATCAGGCGTTGCCACCTGACTAGGACAGATAATGCTCAGCTGCTTGAAGCAAGCGGTGAGACCAACCTTGTCACCTCCTTCCTGCTTGATATGCCAGAATTCATTCTCCAGCTTTTGAACTTCATGAGGAGGCCATAACTCCTTTATCATAAGCTCCTAAGTTCCTCCCAAGAAAGGCCATAAGCTGCATCATTACCGTGCCTCTAGCGCTCAGCAGTCCACCAATCCAGAGCCCTGGACTGAAAGACTCCAGTAGCATTAATAGTACGCAGATTTTCTGGGCATCCGCTTTGCCTGAAGGTGACTTCGATAGAGTCAAACCACTGGAACATAGCAATGGGTCCATCTTCACTAGTGAAGTTTGCAGGACCGCATGCCTTGAATTGTTTAAAGCTGAAAGGAGATCGAGGTACGTTGTTCTTCGATTTGACAGAGGATTTGCTGCTGACCTCGTTGATCTCACTGACGATCCAAGGTATGACTTTAGCCATTTCCTTAGCTACTAGTGAAGCGATGTGCTTGTCAGCATGGTTTCGTCAGGAAGCGCGCTGGGTGTGAGATCCAAATGACGACATTGTCAATTGCAGATTCTGCAGCAGACGTCGTCAATTGAATTAGACGAGATTCGATTATATCGGGTTTAGTTTCGAAAAGCTTAGCGTTCGTAAAACATCCTTTATTATTATTATTACCATTACGTAAAGCATAGGAACACGTCAGCACATAAACACATAGTCACGTAGGCATATAAACCACATAAGCACGTATACACATAAGCACATATGAGCACATAATTCACATATTTTGCACGTATTCACCTATATTTTGCACGTATTTACCTACATATTTTGCACGTATTCACCTATCTTTCAAGTCCGCGTAGCGCGTTCGAGAGTTGCGAGAGATAGCGTGTAGCGTAGCGAGTAGTATAGCGAGAGTTCTTAGTTTGTTCACGATTAGTTAGCATTTTAGATTAAGAGAGTTGTGCGAGTTGTGTGCGTTTAGTAAAGCGATGAGCGGAAAGCGTAAATTCTCCAAAATTGAAACATATAAACATATATACATGTAAACACATAAAATCGATAATGCATAAAGTCGGCGATTGCAGGCTTAAATTGAAAACAGAATGTCTTGGGTGTTAGACATCGACTATCCAAAGTGATTCAACTATTCCCAATGAATTCGAGTACACGCTTTGGCCTAATAGACTGTGCTCTCGCCGAAACACGACGAACGGCACTCATCCTTCTAGTTACTACGTGACTCGCGGCATTAGAACAGTCGAGACTTTGGTGAGAGTTTTGTAAAAACCAAAGTAGGGAATGGAACGCGTTATTAAGATGCGGGTGTCACCCCTAACTTAAAAACTTCGTTCCTGAAAGTGTGGCAAAACCCATCAAGGCATGGATGTCACTCCTAACTCAATGAAAATTCTCGTGCTGAGAGTAAAAATACGCGTAGAGTGAGTGATCTTATCGAGAGTTCTTGGTTTTCACACCTAATCTTGACCCAATCACTCGGTTGTGTTATGCGAGTGTTTTCGAAAACGTGTGTATTGTGTCAGCCTTAGGAAAGGAAAGTATGCGTTTTCAGCCATAGGAAAGGCTGCCTTCGCGCGTAGCTGTAGTATGCGGGTTTGCACGAAGTTATAGTTTTTGCGAGCTCGAATGAGAGTAACAAGAGTGGGTTCGTACGAGCCCTTACTGAGTTTGTACGAAGTAGGTATGTTGGTACTTAGACTATAGACTAGGTCAATTCTACACGACTCAAACTCCGAACTAGGTCGAGTCATCCTAATTCCCTATAGTTATGGCTCTGATACCAATCTGTCACACCCCAACCGATGGCGGAATCTTCGGGGCGTGGCACTAAGCGAAACAGATTGTTCAAGAGAATCCACAACAACTATTAAATGACAATATCTTTAATGTTAATATCCCATACTACTAATAGATAAAGCAAAAACAGTCATTACAGATATCAGTCTCAAAAACAAATACTATTCCTACAACTCAGATTTATTTAGTGGGTTTCTAGACTTCATAGCTTGTTTCATCGTAGCGTCCAAATCAACCTGTCACATACGTTAAAATAAAGTCAATACATAAAATGTAAAGATGAGTACACAAGTTTGCATAGCATATAGTAGTGAAAGCGTTTACGCACAACCAGCATGTATCACGTAACGGGTGAAGCAACTAACTATCACACAATGTTTACAACATAACCACGAGACTGCGTTGTAGAGTATGCGCGACACATGTTCAGCGAACACGTGAAGTAAAGTGATGTGATCCCTAGCAATCCTTGTCCACGACAGGTGCTGAGTCCAAACTATAGTACTATCGTTGCTAGAGGCGGTATAGTGTAACACTGTATAAGCATAGTACAAGCATTCATAGATCACGTATAGCATGCGGGAGCGGTTAGCGTTTTTAAAGTGTTTGTGTTGTGTGTTGTGTCTTGAATAGAACGCATGTAACACCCAAAAGTGCGTTAAATGAAAATGGGTTAGAGTATACTCACAATGCGTGTTTAGCTAGTAAACACAATCTGTATTGGATTGAAGGGAGCGCATTGAGTTAGCCAGTGTACAAAAGCATAAGTCTTTGAGCAGAGTGTCGAACAGTGCGTAAACAGAGTGTCGGATGGGTAGGTGTTCGAATGGTGATCCGAGGGAATGGGTATAACCCATCCGAGCGGATGGTCATCCGGGCGATTGACCATTCGAACGGATGGCCTTTCGAATGAGATGTGTAAATTGTTAAAGTTTGAAGTTTCGTTAAAAGCGTTTAATGAGTAATATAAATATCAGGTCATCCGAGCGGATGGTCATCCGGACGGATGACCATTCGAACAGGTGGCCATTAGAGTGGTGTGTGGTGTTTGTAAATTGTTGATAATTCAAAGTTTAGTTAAAAACGTTAAGTATTGGAAATTATAAGGGATAGGTCATCCAAACGGATGGTCATCCGGTCGGATGACCATTCGAGTGGTTGATCTGTTATTTGAAAACTTGTAAAATTTTTCTAAGTAAAAAGTTTAAAGTTTAACGGAGATGGCGTGACAACGTGTCAAAAAACGGAAATACACCAAGCCTAACTCATTCGATCGGATGGTCGCAGCCCATACGGTCAAACTTACTGTTTTTGATGAAGATTCATGTTCGACCCGTTAATCGGTCCATCTCTCCGGTGGAAATCTGATACAAACCTGCTAATTCAAATCTGGATGGGCTGAATTTTAGGAGAGTCAAAGTCAAAAGGTTGAATTTAGGGGCTGAAGTTTAGGAAGTAACTCTTTTATTTTTCATTTAAGTATTTCATTTCATGTTCTAGTTTGAAGTGTCTTCTTTATTTGGATTATATAGTGTTTTCGTATTGGAGACTAGCCCCTCTCGAATCGGGCCAACTATCTTAATATTTCAATAAATCAGCCTCTTGTTTTCGAGTATCTATCAATGGTTCCATTGCCGGGAAACTCGAAGATGATGGTGAATACCCGGAGTAGCGAAAGTAGCGCATTAAACCCAGATCAGATTGCTTCTCAATTGGCTGGGATTGCAGCCAAACTTGACACCATAGTATCGCAATTAAGGGGCGATGTTGCAGAACTCAAAATCTTGATGTTTGGAAAACCAACCAGCAACCAAGCACCACCACCCGCACCATCTACACCTCACACTCTCCCTGATTTCAACACCAAACACCATCCCAAAACCGGGTTTCAAATTCTCGCACCACCACCTTGCCATGAACAGCCACCAACATCGCTACAAAGACCAACACCAAACCGGGCACCAGTACCAAACTCGCTAATTGCATCGTCTCCACCATTACCAAAACTAAATGTGGGGCACAATCGAAATATTGCATCTCTGCGTCTCGCGACCAACTCATCAAGTTCACCACTCACCTTTAGGCCCAACCAAAGTATAAAATTTTGTCTTATTTGGTACTTTCTTTTGAAACCCACGACACAACAAAAAGCCTCATTCAAGACCATGTGTCCTAGGAATGTTATAAAACTTGTTCATACATATCCAAGTTACGGTCTTTATGCGGTTCATTCTTTGCTAACCGGGTTCGGAGGACCCATGCGAAAGACTCCGAACGAAGGTGTAGCCGGATGGCGCGAGTGGCGCCCACCATGGCGCATCATAGAAATTGCAATACATGCTATGGTACGACTTGAATGGAGATCACAGTGGGACCATCCTTTGAAAGAAGCGACTCCAAGAAGTTATGGCTTGTTGGTGCATCAATTACCTTCTTTTTGACTTGAGGACAAGTCGATTTTTCGGGCCGGAAGTATTGATACAAACCTGCTAATTCAAATCTGGATGGGCTGAATTTTAGGAGAGTCAAAGTCAAAAGGTTGAATTTAGGGGCTGAAGTTTAGGAAGTAACTCTTTTATTTTTCATTTAAGTATTTCATTTCATGTTCTAGTTTGAAGTGTCTTCTTTATTTGGATTATATAGTGTTTTTGTATTGGAGACTAGCCCCTCTCGAATCGGGCCAACTATCTTAATATTTCAATAAATCAGCCTCTTGTTTTCGAGTATCTATCAAAATCCGTTTTCAAGCCGTCTCTTGACTAAGGAACGAGTCGAGAGTCTGGTTGAGTCTAGATTCCATCAGTTTTGCGTAGAAAAGTTGAAGAGAAGTCGAAAACAGATGAAAAGTGTTGAAATCTTTCATAACTTAGTTGAAAAGTGTGTAAATCCTTTAGATCTGGAACCAATCTTGATCAAATGATGCTCCACAACAGTTGCCTAAGAAAACCGAGTGGAAACCACCTTCAAGAGGTCCAAACCAGGCGATTTTGATAGAAAAGTTAGTGTTTGTGTGTGATTTTGACGGAGAAGATGATGTAGAAGTGATTAGAAATGAAGATTGTACAAGATTTGAGATGAAAAGCTTACCAAATAGCCTTGAATCGCCACTGAGAGTGAATGAGAGCGTGTGAGCGGATGGAAGTGTCAAATCAGAGACAGGGAGGTGTACGGGTAATATTTATAAGGTGAGAGAGAGAGAGAGAGTTAAGTCAGTGCGCGCAGTTGTGTTCGATCGGATGGCCATCCAGACGGATGGTCATCTGGTCGGATGCCCATTCGGATGGCCGAGTGGTGTTTGTTAGTTTTCCAATTTTCGTTCCGTTTGTTATGCATTGTGTTGCGTTTAATCGAGTTGCGAGTGAGCGTTTGAGCGTGTAAGCGTTGCGTTTGATAACCACATAACATACAACCAATAATCACACATTCTAAAACATAAAACTAAAATGCATAAAAGTAAATCCGTATTTCGAGTCTGCGTTGAGTTTGCGTTGCGATAGCGTTTAGTCTAAACAAGCAATGTAACATGCGATAAAATGCGTTTAAATAGCAAGCGTTATAAATAACGTTAAATGCGATATGAATAATCGTTGTAATCATGCATTGTAATAAGCGTTTAAAAATTCGTTTGAAAATATAGTTTAAACCCATCAACGTTAATCGAAATCCCGGGAGTACAAGCGATTACAGATGAAAGTCAACGATAAGTAATGATCCGAAAAGTCGGGTTGTTACATAATGCACTAGAAAGGTTATTTTCATGTATAAGCCGTTAGTTTATGGGTCATGGTATTGTACATTATTATGTGTTCACAGATCACATTTAACCTTATAGTTATAATTTAGAGTGAATGCATGCATCTTAGGAGTATTCTTTCAAAAAAAAAAAAAAAATTAGTTTTAGGAAATACATAATCTGGAATCGATCCATGATAGCAGTTATTAAATGAGTTGTTGATTAATATAAGAGACATTATGTTTGACTTATCCGACTTGTCATGGTTTAGTTTTCTTCTATATTACTATAACTAGTGGGAATGTTCACGCGTTGCAGCGGGTGTCCCGAATGATTTCATATTCAATTTGTTTGTTCAATTATATACGTATAACAGAAAAAGAGCCACTATAATAGGTTATTAGAAAGCTATATGAACAAAACCATAAGTTTCTTAATTGGTTAGATCAGTTATTAATATCGTCTTACAACCCAAAGTTCGAACACACTGCTAAGAGAATAAAAAATAGTAAAAACTTGGACCAGAGGAGTGCAAAATCATTTCAGTTTCCAAGCATTATTAGTTCATCGGGTCTAAACCAATGCTAATTCAGCAAATTACAGTGTTGTCGATACATCTTTAAGGAGATAGATTACAATGTATATATTTCTTATCTGGATTTAGGGGTTGTAGGAACGATGAATTAATTGACAAAATCAATTTTGGCCAACTGAGGGGTTGTGAAACCCGACTACACTTGACTTTGACCCAAACGGACCTTGACCCGACTACACCTGACATGACTTGAACTTACTTGATCTGTTCATTAGTGCCGCCAGAAGTGGCATTTGCAATCGCCTATGCAGCTTCTTTCTTTATATCAAATTCAGCAGTCTCAAGGAGATGGATCAGGGGAGTGATTAACCCAGCTTTGATTACAGACTGATATGAAAAAAAAAAAAAAAAACTTTATTTAAAAATTACCATAATGCTAATTTTACCATTTTTATACCAAACATATGCAACAGGTCCTTCAACAGCAGCAACATACCCCAAACCGGGGCCTTCACAACTTGCAGCAGATGCACAGCATTGTGGCCCAACCAAATAAAACTGGGCCAGCTTTGCTGAGTAAAATCCAGCCCAGAACGAACCTTCAGCATCCCTAACCTGTTCATCAGCAAAAAACCGTTCCCTAGCTGCGATAGATTTACAATATTTGTGCAAATTCCCAAAATGCCCCTCGTGTGTGTAACCATAGTGGAGCGGCTTCATCAGCATAAAAAACATACCTCCATGTCTTTGATGACAGCATCATTTGCAAGTATGGAAGCTTCATCCTGTGGGGTCATGTCCAAAGAGTCCCCTGTATACCAACCTGAAAATTGGTCAAAAAATAAGTTTGAAAATTGGTCAAAAAATAAGTTTGAAAAACTTTGTACTCAAAGAAAGACACCCTCCTTCGCACATCACTGGTCAAAAAATTTTGGAGGCAAAGAAAAACACCCTCTTACCCATATCAATGGTCAAAACTGCTTTTTTCAATTCAAAGCAACTATGTATTTATTCATTAGCAAGTGTAAATTTGGATGTTGCATACATCAGTATGCATAGTTTGCAAAACCTTAGGGAAAGTAGGATCGAAATCACTAATAAACAGGAGAAATGAAGCCAGTTAAAATGACTACTAATTAAAAGAAACATCTATAGCATTAGGGCAGATTATTAAATCTACAGAGATATACCAGAAATGGACCTGGCATTTTAATTAAAATAACAATATAAAGTAAAAAAATGGAACCTTGAAATCAAGTTCCTTCACAAGATTTGGCGTAGAGCATCCCTGTCTCAAACCAACACCATAGAGATCAAAAACCTGTACCAACAATCAAGGTATACATTAAATCAAAGTTTGACACAAGGAAATTGTCTACAAAATGTGATAAACTGTTCACAGACAACATAGATCCAACAGTATCATCTTTAGCTTACTGAGATTGGTATCCTTCTATCATGAAAAGCAACTTCACATGCAAGATATACATCACATGCAAGCAACTTCACTGATCTATTTGGAGCAAAAGGTTCGCAGCAAACTGCAGCGTTGACTGATAGCGTCTGTTCTTATCAGTATCAAAATCAGACGGTGGCTGACCTGTAGCATATAACGCGGACTGTAGCTGCTGCATCTACTCCGGGAGCTGCATACCCAGATTCTCAGGTCTTTGTGGTTGGTATACATTAGCACCATAATAAAAATTGTAGAGCAAACATAAACATCGGATTCGTGACCTAAATTAATAAAAAGGAAGCCACTGATCTGCTTGATAAACCTACCAGTAGAACCCTGGAGTCAAAATATCGCCAGATCTGGTTGCTCATGCCAGCGTCATCAACCGCCGCTGCGACCAGTTGCCACTATCTTCGTTCGATCTTGCTAGGGTTCAAGGATTTGGTTGCCTGAGGAATCTAGGTAACTGGATTTCAACTCCTTCGTCGATTTTTGCATATAGATTTGGCAAAACTTTTTATTTTGTGGCATCAACGACTCTGTTAAGGCTTGTGCCGCCTAGGGTATCATTGCGGCCTCACATATGAGAACAAACCTGCAAATGGATTAGGAATTCTTCATAACAGTAACACTAAAATACCAATAATCAAAAAACAAATCTAGCATTCAATTTGAAAATAGGAAATGTATATACGTGTGATAAAAAGAAGTGCCTGATGCACTCTAGATCTACATATCCGTGAAATTGAAGGTAAATAGATCGAAAATTTGAAATCTGATTAAGCGATTAGTTTGTTAGGTAGTTAGCTAGATCTGGCTTTAAGTTTTCTAGATTAATATTTACAATCAGGTTACAACCAAAGCCGAGAAGATAATAGTCCTTTCCAGACACTAATTTCCTCAATGTACATGTAACTTCAAACTAAAATACATTCAAATCTAACAAGCACGTTAATTAAAAACCTGACTCGCTAATACCGTTGTTGATAGAATCGGTCTCAGGATATCGTCGTCACGATAACTCGATACAGTGATCAAGTTAAACGTCAAGAGGAATATTAACACACCATAATCATAGTTCTTTTTTATTTTTGGGAAAAATCTCAAAAATGTACTTGATGTCCCTGCAAAAATGAAATAAAACTTTTGATATATGTTTATATTTTCATATTGCAAACAAATTAATTCTTTAGATTTTATGTATACCAATTATAAAAATTGACGCTCCGATGAAAACAGCTCGAAAAATCTTCCTGTATTCTCTAGCTATAATCTCGAATAAAAACGCTAGACATGCTGCCAATAATGTCCCGAATCCTCTATTTAATCCCTTGCATATCGTCGCCCTTACAAAATTATTGTATAGTAAGTATAATATACAAAGACAAATGAGCATTCATTTCAGAACCAATAATATGTTAAGAAACAAATAAGTGCATATATACGACATTTATTTCAGAACCAGTAATATGTTGAGAGCTTACCAGCGGTGAATTCAAGAACAACGACGACAGTCATAACAGCCCAAATAGCATTTTGTCCGACCCCTTTAAACAAAGGCTCCATTAAGTATAACAAAGACACTAATGTCAAAGAAAACCCTACTTTAAATGCATGGATCAACCTTCTCGGATCATCTCGACCAAGTTTCCATGTTTTCCGACATATGTAACCCGGATATCTCATCATCTTCTCCATAGAAATCTGTGTTTTCTTGTTGAAATCGGTCATCATCGTGTCTGGAATTCGCATACGCAGTTGCATCGATTGATTGATGGATCCAGTTGGTTACATTCAAGATTTCTACAACAAAAACTATATGATGTTGACAATAGAACCCACTTTTCATCCAAGAACACCTAATAAAACCAAACCAAACATAACAGATCGGAACCCTAAATCGAAACATAACAAGTCGATTCAGAATTAAATGGGAACCCTAAATCGGCATTTGACAATCGAATGGAAACAAATCGGACTTACCTTCAAACAAACAGAACAATCGACTTCGATTGTAAGCAAATCGGACCTTGAATCGGCCTTCGAATCTTTGAATTTGTGTGGAACAACAGTGAATTTGTGTGGTGGGCTGCAAAGGAATGAAATGCGTAAATGTATAATAGATTTACGGTTTTTGAATGGACTTTATCGTAACATAGGAGGATGGTAGGCAAGAAGCATCTGCAGGCTGGGAGAGGAACGATCATATTAATGCTCTGGCTTCATTTATTCCATAGATGTATTTAGGGGGTGTTTGGCCTAGCTTTTTTAACAAAGCTTATAGCTTTTTTAGCTTTTTTTTACAACATAAGCTTAACTTGGTGTTTGTTTTAGCTTTTTAAGCTTATGCTTATTAGCTTATATAAGCTAATTTGAATAAGCTTATTTGAGGATGGTTTTCTAGCTTATTGAAGAATGATAGAAAATAAGCTATAAGCTAATCCAAACATTTAAAAATAGCTTATCAAATGATAGAAAATAAGCTATAAGCTATTTTAAAATATAAGCATAAGCCAAAAAATAAAAGCTAGGCCAAACACCCCCTTACTCTTCTACCGTCTTAAAATATTATGTTATTTACTATTCTACCCCTCGTAAATACCTTGTACTCATTTGTACATGTTGCTTCAGAAGTTATACGCCATGTAAAATTACGTTTGTGTACGTCACTTTTCCTTTATATAGTATTATAGATTATAGATTAGAAGGAGCAACAAGATTATCATGTTGTGTTTTGAGGGATAATCAAGACCCGAGAAGAGCAAAATGTTATAGAAACTCTTTATGAAGCAAAACTCATATTGGGTTATGAAGTTAGAGTAGATGATTCAAACGAGATATGAACTTATAGAAGAAAAATTAAAATGAATTATATTATAGGATATTCAAGCAAGGTAGACTAAGTTATAATTATTAGATTAATGAAGGATCATTATATGAGGAATGTGATAATGTATATTATTAACATCGAAACTAAAAGACTAAGGTGCTGTTTGTTTTTTCTGAGGTAAAAGGTCTGCAGTCTGCGGACCACATCTGCAGGCATCTGCAGGAGAAGAGGTGGACCAAATGTCTGCAGTCTGCAAGGAGAAGATGGTTTTTTTTTTTTCTACAAAAACCCTTCTCATTCCCCTCTTCTCACACACAAACACAGACCTCATCTCTCTCTCTGTCCTTCATCTCCCGCCACCACCGTACCACTACACCACCGCCACCACCGTCACCACTACACCACAACCACCACCGTCACCACTACACCACAGCCACCACCGTCACCTCTACACCACCGTCCTCTCTCTCTCGATGTCAACCCGGCCACCACAGTCCATCTCCGGCCGCTGTGTTGAACCAACAGACACCCCCTCCTCCGATTTCCCTTTCCGACAACACCCACCAGCCAAACACGCCCCCTCGTCTCTGTGTTGTCCCGGAAGAACAGCAACAAGACAGAGAGTTCAAGAGAGAGAGACGGGATAGAGAGAGAAGGAGAAATCGGAGAGATGGTGGCGACGGCGGCGACGATTTGGGGATGAATTTGGGGATTTTTTGTTTGTTCGGATTATTTGGGGATTTTTTGTTTGTTCGGATTATTTGGGGATTTTTTTGTTTGTTCAGATGATTTGGGTGGTAGGCGATGGTGGAGATAGTGGGTGGTCGGCGGTAGGTGAGGGTGGGAGGTGGTGGCGGAGTGGAGGTGGGCGGCGGAGGTGGGCGGCAGAGGTGGAGGTGGTGGTGTCGGCTGGATGGAGAAGAGGAGAAGAGGGAGAAGAGGCTGTGCAGACATTGGTTCATGTCTGTTTGAAGCAGATGTCTCGCAGACCTTTTTTAATGAAAGGTCTGCGAGAAAACAAACAAGCTGCAGACCCTTATGTCTGCGCGTGGTCTGCGCGGCGCAGACATAAGAGGTTCTGAAGTGCTTCTAGCAAAAAACAAACAGCACCTAAGTTAAAAAAAAAACCTACTTAAAAAAAGACACATCACATTTGGACAGAAGTGAAATTATTTAAGCATCTTGGAAAAGTGTGCAAAATAACATCACCTTATGACAGAAATGAGACAATTAATTTAATTACGCACATGTTAGTTTTGGGAGACATAAATGTAACACATCACCTTTGGGCAGAAGTGAATTTTGAAAAATTCATGTATATTAGGCAAAGTCACACTTATTTAGACTTGAACTAACATATCACCTTTGGTAGAAGTAAACATCAAAAGGTTATTCAAGTTAAGCTATATTACTTTTGTAAAACATTTGATATTTAAGGTTTTTAACAAAAACTAATTAATTAGTTAATTAATTAATTAATTAATAGCAAACCACCTAGGCAACTTTATAGTTATTGGGGAAATTATTGGATTTGCGGTAACGTGAGGTTTTTAGGAGATGTTTGAGTTTTCTGGAAAAAAGAATTTTCAAGAACCTTTAAGTTTTCGGGAAGCAAATTGAGTTCTTAAGAAAACTTTAAGGTTATTTTTTTTTTTTTTTTTTGAGATCATGTGTTTCAAAAAAAGAATAAACCCGTAAACCATTAAAAAAACTCGTAAACTATTAAACCCGTGAACTGTATAAGCTGATAAGATTTGGTTCAAAATCTTTATGGATTAAGATGTATCTTTCCTGTTTAAATTTTTTTTAAGTATATCCAAAGATTTAGTTAAATTTCAAAAATACTTGGATTAAAAATTTTTTCAAATTTCGAAATAATTAGCTAAGCAAGTTAAAACATGAAACATCAAGAAGATAGATTGCACGCCTGACACAAGTCACCAAGAGCAAAGTCCATAATTGTGAGGTATGTTAATTTTAACTCTAATTATGTGACCGTTGAGGAATCGGTTTTAGGTTTTTGGTTGTTGATGATACCACCGGTAAAGGACATTTTGAAGTTACATCTAAGGATTTAGAGTCTCGTGGTCTTGATATTGTTGATATGCGTGGCATGACTATGATAATGGGGCAAACATTAAAGGAAAACATATTGCATTTCAAAGTAGATTTTTAGAAACAAAAATCCTAGAGCTTTTTATAGTGCTTGTGGTTGTCATAGTCTTAATCTTGCATTGTGTGACATGGCTAACACGATTACTAAGTCTACAAAAACAATTTGGAATAGCACAACGGATATATACTATCTTTTCCCATTCTATTAATAGGTGGAAGATTTTGAAAGACAATATTAAAGGATTGACTAAATCATTGTCAGTGACTCGTTGGGAAAGTCGTGTAGATAATATTAAGCCTATTAGAATTCAACTTGTGGATATAAGAAAAGCTTTGCAAGAAGTTAGGGTCTCGGATAAAGATCTTAAAATTCAAAGTGAAGGTAATTTTACTGGAAAAGTATGAAGTTGGTGAATTTGAATATTTGGTACAAATAGTCATTTGGTTTCAAATATTATCAAAGGTGAATGTGGTGAGCAAAAGATTACAATCAAAGGATGTGGTTCTTGAGGTTGCTATTGACGAAGTAGACAAATTGATTATATACTTTTAGAATTTTAGAGAAGTGGGTTGTCTAAGGCGATCGATGAAGCTAGAGAAATTGCCAATAAAATTCATGTTGATGCAGAATTTCCTAAATTTTTTTGATGAGACATCAAGTGTTGAAGAAATTATATTTTCTCCCCAGGATTAAAGTCAATTACTTTTTATGTATTGTTGATGAAGCTATTTAATCTTTGGAAACAAGATTCAATTAATACCAAAAACTCGAAAAAGATGTTTGGGTTTTTGTTTCCTAAAATGTTAAAGACACCTGACGAAGCCAAGCTTAAGTGGTATTGTTATCGCCTTCAAGATGCATTTTAGTATGAAGAAGAGTCCGATATTGATGCTATGGAACTGTATTTGGAGTTGAACATGTCACATTGTCACCCATTTTGATGTTTTAAACAGTTTCAACCAACACGGTTTTTATTCTAATGCTATAAATGCATATAAAGTGTTGTTGACAATCTTGATAACGGTGGCATCGACAGAAAGAAGTTTCTCAAAGTTGAAGTTGTTGAAGTCCTATTTACTTGCTACAATGTCCCAAGAAAGACTTAACGGATTGACGATGATAGCTATCAAAATTGAAATATTAGAAAGTATGGACTACTAAAAGTTGACCGAGAGTTTTGCTACCAAAAACGCAAGGAAAGCCACACGGTTCGCTTAAGTAAGTAGGTTCGGTCATTTTTCTACACTACTTTTGATAATTTGTTCTATTTATTTTGTAACAATTCACATCGTCTTATCATGGGTTTTTAGTGTTTATATATGTGATTGACTGATTGATGAGTTTATATTATATGGCAATTTGCGGGTATGGCTAAATTTTTTTATCTGGCCAAAGCCCAACTTTTTTTACGATTCTTGGAGACGACCCTGTATATAATATATGTGTACGTGCATATTCACCCTCACTTGAACGTACCTGGGCACCAACGCATCTCCATCCTCAGCCTCCTCTAGTCGTTACCACCACCGCCATATCCGACTGTCTCCATGGCCACCCTCCGGCCGGTTACCACCACCACCATCTCCGACCGCCAAATTGATTCGATGAGAGTGAAAGAGAGAGATGGGGAGAGAAGAAGAATAAATATGGTGACTTGTCGGATAACATGAGTAGACCGCTTGCAACGGCTAAACCACCACATGATTTGCCATAGCTCGTCACTGATTGCCAACGCTAAACCACCACCACCACCCGATTTGCCCTCTCATTGCTTGGCTTCCTTTGTTCGCTAACTTGAGTAGACCGTTACGACCTCTAGATCTAAAAAGACCGAGACCTTTGAACTTGTAAGATGAAGGGGTTTCAGATCCGCAACCACCACCGCAAGATCTACAAAAGAATTAGACCTAACTCGTTGCTGGTTTCCGTATCCGGCGAGTGCAAACATAGGGCTAAGCAGAACAGATCTGACGGTTGATGGTTATGCTTCTGGGTGAGTGGTGTTTGTGGCATGTGACATGTGGTGGTGGTTGATGGTGGTAAGGGTACGCAAGGAAATTTACTATATATAAACAAGTTTGATATTTATTTAGGTAAAAAGAGCTTAATGCCCTTAATTTTATCTATTAAATTACAAAAATATAACTGATATTTTGGATGGAGTTAAGGTCGGGGAGCAGATTGAAATATAACTAGAAACAATAGGGAGCATTTTGGCCATATTTAAAAGGATTGAGGCATAATGGTTAGAAGTGTCAAACTTCAAGGAGCAAAAACGAACTTCACTCTATTTGTTTTAATAACAAACAATGATCGTCCACTCATAACTCTCCGTTTGTTTATCGCCCAGTTTGTATCAATTCTAGGCTCTCGAGTGCTCTCCCCGCCAACAACATCCCACCGATCTTGACCCACAAGATACGAAGGCAAACACGTCGACCACGTGTTATAGTTTGTGTTGTAGAGCTTCTTCTTGACACCTCCAGTCACCTGGAATTCTAACATATCCGACAACGAGTTTGGCTATGATACCACTTGTTAAACACAAAACAGTTTCAGAAGTGGAAATCTCAATAAAACCATCAACTCGAATCACAATTATAGCCCGATGCACACAAAACAAATCTTTATACACGATGTTTGCTTTAACACAAAGGAACATACCCTTTTTTTTTTATTAATTTACCGAAAGAATAAATAGGATCAGATGGATGAAAACTCTTTGATTGATTCGGAAAAATCAAAAACATAAAATAAGTACATACGAAGTTCTATAACCACCCTACAACTTGATTCCTATTCAAATTCTATATATTTATGAGATTTCAAACATATTTATAAATAAGAAAGAAAATAAATTAGAAAGAAAAACATGAAAAACAAACAATTGTAACTTTATTTTCTTCCCCTTGGACATAACTCCTGGGTATGTACTTATGTAGTAGTGCAAGGAGGTAATTAATTTATGTGGCCAAGCTAATTACTTGTGTTTTATAAGTTAAACTTTATACATGTATGTTTATTACTCCTAATCTAACAAAGAGTGTGTTAATCTTCCGATTCTTGGCTGGTATTGTTTTATTTGTGTTGGTAACATTTAATTGTATTAAAAACTACATCTAGGAACAAAAGTATCAATGTCAAAAACTACATATTTGTGTTGCCAACCATTAGCCAATCATGGATGCCATCATTTTAACCAAATTGCATATCCAGCAAAGTAATAACGATGATAAGGGTTCAATAGAAAAGGATCATTGCAATTCAAATACAAGACTACCACAGTAAAAAAAAAAAAACATTAATAGCTTCAAATACAAGACTACCACAGTAAAAAAAAACATTAATAGAAGGGAAGATTACTTTTCTTACCAAATATGCTATGACCATATGTGCTTGTCCATAGGTCTTGAATGAGTGGATACTGTAACGTCACAAAACAAGCAATGGGAAGGCACGTCAATGCAGCTATTGGAACGAGAATTTGTGGGTTGTTCTGGCAAAACATAAGATATAAGGTAGCACCAAAAGCTATAAGCATGGCTGTTGTTGAGATAAACAAGGCGGTTAGACCAATCATCAACTTTGTAGGCAACTTGCGGAGGAAGTCTTGCTCAGAGAAACGTGCAGTGAGGATTGACAGAAACATTAACAAAGATGTAGCAGATGTGAACAATGATATGGCATCTGCTATTGCAAATACCGTGAAAGCAGTTTTGTTAGTAAACTCTGGTATCCCATCGTCTTGCTTGTCCCCCCCTTGTTTGTTCCCCCCTGGCACTGTAATAGCTGCGGCAAACACAATGGTGGTAATTAAGGCAGCTGTTATTGTGTATGACTGTGCAGTCTCCTTCATCCATTTTTCCCCCTCAATCACCAACTTCTTATGCTCTCTTGTAAACACCATTTGAGGTGTTTCTCTATCAGAGTTCTTTTGTATGATGTTTAGAGGGCACACAAATCCTTGGACTTCCTACAAGATTATAATATCATTCTTAACTTAGCTACATACATGCTTGAATAATATGTAAATAATTTAAATTTCAAATCCAACCTTAAACCATTGAAGTTCATGCTGTATTTGAAGAGCTGCGCCTGATATATGAGTCAGTTTCTCAGGAGGTGCCAGCCTTGCAGCCAAATGCAAGAGGTTGTTCTCTAAACGGTCTTTGATTGTTTTGTATATATTTTTGTGCTCGCTCATTTGATATAGTAAGTTGTAAACCTTTTCTGAACGGCTGATTACAGCATATTGAATAATGTTGTGTCCATCTACATTAGTACTCCAAATTGCATCTGGGAATACAGACACAACTATTTTTACAACCTCGTCTGCATTTTGTCTTGTGGCTTCAAAAATCGCATTGTTGTAATATTCATGATGATATCCGGAGTCTGTTTTACTCTTTATTAAAAAACATAAATTATGTAATAGACGATGAGCACGATAAAAATCTGTTTGGTTTCTTTTTATGGCTTTAACAAACTTGACCTTTGCTTCAAATTGATAACTAAAACATGTAAACAAACATGTAGACTCAACAAACATTATTTCCCAAGAGTTGAGTTTACTTGGGAAGTTTTGAGCTATAGCCATCAGCACAATGTTAATGTCAGTCAAAGGCATATGCTTGTTATCACCAAAAAACGACTCTGCTAAACCTGCAGATATAATCAAGAACAAATGATCAATAAATAACATTAATAATTCATTAGAGTCGAGACAAATTAAGTTAGGTGCGTGGTCTTACCGTAATCTTTAGAAGAAATAAGATTAACTAGAAGCCCCCAACTAGAGCCATTACCCGCCTCTAGGTCTTGATCAGAAACATTGTTGAATTCATGCAACAAATAGGTATACGTGTTGGTATGCATGTTAGAAAGAGCTCTGGCTAGTGGCGTTTGACCCTCGTTGTCTATGGTATATAACAACTCACGGTCTGTTTCAACCAACAACTCAGCAGCTTCAGTGTTGCCAACTATAGCAGCAACATGAAGTAGTGTGCTTCCATCTGAATTTTGCATATCCAATTTCAACATTTTATCTGAATTTTGCACATCCAATTTCAACATCTTTTTTAAAAACTCCTTGTTCTTAGTAGTACCCACTGCCACGTGAAGTGCAGTGTTTCCATTAATGGCTATTTTGTCTCTCAATGTAACAACTTCTTTATTCCAATCCAAAATCTTCTTAATGCTTGAAATATCTTGGTTTAGAGTAGCTGCATACAATCTTTCCATTGCTCTTTCTTTTTTCTTCTTTTTCTTCTTAATTTCTTCTTCGACTTCTTTTCTCTTTCTTTCTTCTTCTTCGGCTTCTTTTCTCTTTCTCTCTTCTTCGCTTTTTATATTTTCTTCTTCGGTTTCTTTTCTCTTTCTTTCTTGTTCTTCGGTTTCTATTCTCATTTCTCCTTCCACTTCTCTTATTTCTTCTTCCACTTCTATTATTTCTTCTTCGACTTCAATTCTCTTTCTTTCTTCTCCTTCTTCGGCTTCTTTTCTCCTTCTCTCTTTTTCGTTTTTTATATTACCTTCTTCGGTTTCTTTTCTCTTTCTTTCTTCTTCTTCTTCGGTTTCTATTCTCATTTCTCCTTCCACTTCTCTTATTTCTTCTTCCACTTCTTTTATTTCTTCTTTGATCTCTTTTCTCTTTCTTTCTTCTTCTTCTTCTTCTTCTTCTTCTTCGGTTTTTGTTTTCTTTTCTCCTTCCACTTCTCTTATCACTTCCTCCACTTTTTTTATTTCTTCTTTGGTTTCTTTTCTCGTTCTTTTTTGTTGTTCGTTTTCTTTAAGCAAGTTTTTTACCTTTTCAGTTTCTTCTGTCGGTCTTTGGTATGTTATTGCTTCTTCTTGGTCTTCTTCTTCTTCTTCTTCTTCTAGGTCTTCTAAACCTGCATGGTTAGGAATGTAAAAATGTACAACACACAAAATTTGTGCATTCAGCTATGGAGAATATTTAAGTTTAGATTATCTTTCAAATAAGTTACATAAATGATCAATGTGATTTATGTTTGCCCAAATTGATAATGGATTAACTGATTTTGAGAGTTTCTTGGTTTTTCTATTAAGAGACAAACATAGACAAAACATCAAAGACAAATACCCTTATCATACAAAACGTATGACTAGGGTGAAAAAGTTTAAAAAAACAGGATGTTTTCGTAATTATTTACTCGTAGAGTAATTATCAAAATTACCCTACAAATAATCTTGTAGGGTAATTTTGTAAAATGTTTTTCTAGGGTAATTTTGATCTTGTAGAGTAATTTTATAAAGTGTTCTTGCAGGATAATTTTGATCTTGTATGGTAATTTTGTAGAGTATCATAATTACTCTACAAGTGTATCAAAATTTCTCTGTAAGTTTCAAAATTACCCTACAAGAACATTTTACAAAATTACTCTACAAGATCAAATTACCCTACGAACATTTTACAAAATGACCCTACAAGATCATTCGTAGAGTAATTTTGATAATTACCCTATGAGCAAATAATTACAAAAATGTCACCGCGTTTCTTTTTTTTTTTTTTTTTCATGTCTTTTGTAAGTTTTGTACGATAAGGTTGTTTGTATGTGAACTTGACTCTACAAATATAACCCATACCATTTAAAGTCATTTTAGGTTTGAAAACATTAATGTGAAGAAGAGAATGGACGCACCTGCACCTGCTGCTGCATCTTGAAGAGGAAGAGCAGGAGGAGCATAGATAGTGTGCAGTTCATCCCATACATCTTTCGAAGTGAAATACGTGTTTGTCTTGACAAGATCAACGACTAACTTGAGTGGTTTTTGTGATAGAGAACCAAGAATCCAGCCCTTGACGACTGCATCTGATCTTCGCCACAACATAGAGTTCTTCTCCACAACACCGTTCTCTGCAGGTAGGATGAAATGAAGCATATCATGACTTTCTAGGAGACATAACATCTGTATTCTCCACGCATCATATGTGTCCCGACCACTCAGCTTCATTGTAACAATATTTGGGGCACAGACAAGTGTTGGGTATCCAGGATTATAGGAGCTTGAGCCTGCCATCGTAATGTGCTTCTTTTTTTCTGCTTCTTGTGGTTTTATATGCACATCCAGATTGAGATTAATTAATGCATACATATCGAGATCAGATTAATTAATGTAGACTTAGATTAATTAAATATTATAAGTACATATTTTTTTTTTTTTTTTTGAACGGCATTATAAGTACATCTTATCTTGGGTAACATGTCTTTTCCTTCCCAAAACCACACATCATACATGGACAACTTGTCAACTTTCAAATTGGTATGGTCTTTTTAAACCAAACCACACATCAAACATGGACGACTTTAAGTCAACTTTTAAATTGGTATGGTCTTTTTAAAATAAAACTAAAGATCCATATCATATTAGTATCCAGTGGCGGATCTAGGATTTTATTTCAATGGGGTCCATTTTCGGGTCGGTCCTCGTTCGGGTCGAGTTAAAGTGAGGTTTGAACTAGATTTTAAAAAAAAAAAATAAGAAAAATGGGCTTATCAAGGATTGAACCCATGACCTCTTGGTGGAAAAGAGGGAGATTTACCACTACATCCAACTTTCTTTTTATTTCTATGGTGTCCACCTAATTGTATTTATGGGGTCCATATACGATTTAATATACCGAATCTACTATTTTTTTTAAAAAGATTGGGGTCCAGGGACCCCGGTGGCACCAATGTGGGTCCGCCCCTGTTAGTATGGTCTTTTTAAGATAAAACTAAAGATCCACTACAAAACCCAATTATAATTATAACTAGTGCTATATGAACCCGGCGTGACGTGTCCGAGGATGGTGGCGGAACTTAAACAAAAGTTTAGTGGGGTCAAAAGTCTTGTGACCCAATTTTTTTTCCTATAGCTATATTTGGGTTATATGTTCGGGTCGGCGATTCTGTTCAGATCGAGTCAAACAATAATAACTTCAAATATCTAATTATTCGTAATTCATTCAAAAGACTGTTCTTACAAAAAAATATTAAAAAAAAACTTTATATATTGTTTAACAAACAAAGACCTAAAATATTTATGACGATGCGAGAGAAATGGTACGCATAGGTTTTTTTATAACTCAATACGACAATACGTATAAAATAGCCCCATTCTTCACGATTTTTTAACTCAATACAAAAATATGTATAAATTTTTTTGACAAGAAAATTGGTGTGGGCCAGGAATTTTTAGGCAAAATATTGGTAGGGGCCGAACTCAATACTTATAAAAAAATTCGATTGGAATACTGAAAAATTTACTCTAATAAGCGAAACATCAGGGATGACTGAAACACTACTACAAAAATGATTTGTTTAGGCGGTGTAAATGAAGATTATGAGCGGTTTTGTGACCGCTAAACAAATGTCGCAGGAAAAAAATGTTTAATTAATTTCAGCGGTTAAAAACCCACCCAAAATAAAACAAATTCCGCCCAAAAAAAACCATGTCAATAATTTGTGATTTTGTGTTTTTGAGCGGTGGTTTAATATCTCAACCGCCCAGAAAAAATAATGCTTAAATAAAAAATGTTAGCTCAAAATAAAGGGTAAGGAGAGCTCAAAATAATGGCTAACTAATGCCTAAATAAAAAATGTTGGCTCAAAATCATGGATAATGGATACACAGCCAGAACTAAAACAATCAAAACTCAGCAAATATCATAGAACCTCTTGATTACATAATAACTTCTAAAGTTTACAAAAGTTGTTCTAAACATAATAACTTCCAAAGTTGTTCAAATAACTACACTAACCTAACTCATCTTCCAAAGTTTTTCAAATAACTACACTAACCTAACCCATCATGATGTATTCAACCAACCTACACTCTTACTCTTAAAAAACCGCGTCATGATGTTTTCAACCAACATGTCGATTTCCTCTTGTGTTACGCTTGTTATCTGGGTCCAAATCTAAAAAGAAATCAAATAACATATATTAGTTAACCCGAAACACCAAAAATAAACATAAAACCCGAATAATACAACCTTAAACTCGGATCGATAACCCCAACATACTAAAGTCAAAATACGTAAATCCTAAAAGTAATACTTACATTGTTTGGAAAACGAAATCGCTTCTTTAAAACAAACTGGACCATAAACCAAATCACCATGAACCCACACTCCCAAGACCCGTCTTGTTGCTTACACTGCATTAAATTTAAAAGAAAAAATCAATTACTAAAATAATCACTTAATTGTATAACATAAGAGTTAATAATACTGATAACATACTTGAACCATGGTCCATGTAAGTCCACTTCCAAAAGAAGATTCTATTGCTCTCGAAAGAGGATAATCTTCTTTATTCTTGTTGACCGAAGTCGAATCCAAAATCCAAACACTTCATTCCTTGGGAGAAACGATAAACAAAACCCAATGGGCGCTAGAAAAAAGAAAGGTATAAAAAGTGTGTAATAAAATAAAGAAAATTAACTTGAATACACAAAAAAACAATAAAATATATATTACCTATAAAAAAGGGTGCAAGAAAATATTTTGTACCCTTTTCAAATTTGTAGACACTTAACAAGTGTTCTTTTACACTTGCAAAATTCGTCTCGCACTCTTTTCCAATTATTTTGTGGATATTGAAGTAGGCAACTATAGGGTTTTCTGGAGCAATTTTATAAAATACTATGTTATACAAATATCTGATATCAAACAAGAAAAAAATTACAAGGTTAAAAATTCAGCTGTGTTTAAAAATAAATTTATTGTACGAGATAAAATAATATGAAAAAACTTACATTTGACACCAATGTAAAAAGCTAGCCTCAAGCAACCCATTCACCAAAAACTCTAACATCCCCTCATATTCGATGGATTCAACTTCGATATCGAACGAAGTCTTGGGGTACATCTCCTTAGGCACATTAATCTCAAGGCTCATCTTTCCATTAAAGAGATCCTTTAATCGTGCAGCCCATAACCTAATATTTTCAGACCACTCATTTTCTATCTTCAACAAGGCATTTTGTATTTCTTGTTTTTGACAACTTTGGAGCGGGAGGTTCTTCATCGAACTACATAATTAAACAAACGCTATTAAGAGTGTATACACACACACACATATAACATGTTTGAGTTGTTGATTACCATCGCATCGAGTCGTTCCGACATGTGTACATCATGTTGATCGGGAAAAAAATGCGCCAGAAACAAACTACATTAATTGAAAAACTAATTAATTGAAAAACTAATTATATATCTATAATCTATAATACTATATAAAGGAAATGTGATGTACACACATGTAATTTTACATGGCGTCCATCATTTTATACAATATGTATAAGTAAAAAATGCTTATTTTATAAGAGTGAAATTGTAAAAAATAGCAAATTTTAAGACACTCAAAGGGTATAATAGTAATTTATTCCACACTCCATACTCACTCACACCAAAACCCTTCCTCAACTGCCCCTGAAGAAACCTAATAGTCTCCCAGACAGTGAAATGGAACCATCAAGGAGAATAGCAGATTGAACGATGGAAAGGTGGAACGTAAAATTGAAGATGATCATTGAATTTTCTCCTGATCCACCAATATTTAAGATGTAACCCAACCTTCAATTCCAAAACCTTCGAGTGTAGAAGAGGATGATTTAATTTCATTCGAAACCCTTGAGCTCTCGATCAGTTTCATCCCTTTCACAGTTGTTTGTCGATTTGTAGAAGCAAGGTTCCTAAATTTCTTTCAATCTGCTGTTCGTCAAACCTAGGTCACCAATTTCAACTTCGTTGCCGGTGCCGGAGCATGAATTGGATGGTTTCGATGTTAAGGGGTCAATTTTTTATAGCGGTGACGCTAGTGACGTGGTGGCGTTAAAGAAGTCGAAGACTGTGGAGTCGTTGGTGCTTGGATCGTTGTTTGGGCTCTGGTATTTCTTTAACATTAGATTTAGTCATATTATGATATACTTCTAGGTTTCTTTTGATTAATTTCAGTTTTGTTTGTTTAACCTCTAATTTATAAAACAGGATCGGGAGGATATGGTTATTTGCTAGAGCCGTTGTGGTAGGTTTGATTTGTTGAAAAAAAAGGTTTTCTGTGTTTGCTTCGGTAATCAGGTAACTTCGATTACGTAATCACTTTCATCATCATCTGTATTAAGCGCTTACTAATTGGAGTACAATTTTCGCAGATTATAAAGCCAATTAGTACGTATCTCTGATTTTGCCCAACATTTGTTTGATTATCGTTAGTTTGATGTGAATCTATTTATTATTACTAACGAAATCGAAAGCTGGATTGTCATACATTTGAAGTGTATTAGTAGTCATATTTTTTATAAAACATATTTTTTTCCTAGGGATAAAATGAATATACGGCCTCAAATGCAAGGACAGTAGCTGATGTAGTGAGAGGATCATAAGGGACATGCCAAAACGGTTTCTATGTCAAAGCGCTAAGACCCAATGGTTGCTGCAACTGAATTAGTTATATCTCTACGAAGATTTTGTAAAAATCCTTAGATTTTATAACAAACGACAGTGCTGTTGACCACTACATTTTACCGTTGGAGGTATAACATAGCCCGAATCCACACAGCCATTATTAAATGATTAGGCATTGTTGGATATGTTATTCGCATATTTTATTAGGTTATATTAATTATGATATGTCTTTTGTGTCACCACATTTCTCTAGAGCACAAGGAACGAATAGAGGAGGCAGTGGAGAAAGAGCGCGATTTACACCACCACTCTCATACCTAAAATCATCAAACACAACCAACCACCTAATCATCCTCTGAAAACCCTAGCTTTTCCGATCCAAATTTCATCGCATCGGAGCTTCCTTCTTCACCAAATATCAACATCTCGTCACATTAGTAAATAAGTTTTCTCTCCCTCTTCCTTCTCGCCGCCCGGTTTTCGTTGTGTGAGCTCGACAATGAATGCCTGATTCTGGATAGCGTGCGAGGTTTAATCGATCGACTAGTTGGAGTCATCTAGATCTAACCTTTCGTTCTATCTGGTTCTTGTATAATCCATTCGCCGCATAGGTTACCCGTGGTTCCTCAATGGCTTCGGTGAAGGAAGGTGTGAGAGAATATGGGGGGGGATGGTCCCTGGTCTGAAGTGAAGTATCGGAAAAATAGGAGAAGTAGAGGAGATGGTGTGGAATGGACCTTTCTGGTGCAGAACTTAAGTGACCGGGTAACAAGAAATGTGATCTGGTAGGCTTTCAAACCGTATGGGTTCATTTCAGACGTATATGTGGCCCGTAAAAGAGATGTTAAAGGTAAATGTTTTGGTTTTGTTCGTTATGTTGGAGTGGAAAACATGAAGGAGACGATTACGGTTATGAACACGGTTAAGATATTTGACTTGAAAGTGTCTGTATCCCTCGCCAAGTATGATAAGGACCATAAGCGAATCAACTACGCACCGGAATCCTTTGGGAGGAGTGTTTGGAGGCCAAAGGAAATTGCTCGGAATGATGATAACTTTGATGGTGGTAATAATAACGGTCGGCAACATCCGGGAGGACAAAGTTTTAGGAAGAATCAAACATCCGGTCAAGATCCGTCTAGGCCTTCGTTCGTTAATGAGGGGACGTCCTTCGCTGATTTGGTTCGGGGCAAAAATGGGGAGAATAACAATGGTGCAAAGGTTGTCACTGTTAAAGGTAAAGGTTCACTGTATCCTTTACACTGTATTGGAAGATCGGTTCTTGGATATGCTAAGAGTGTCATGTCCCTAAACATGGTTAGAATGGCTTTAGAAGAAGAAGGTTTGACCGAAGTTGGGTTGTCATTTATCGGTGGGGTGAATTTTATCTTAACTTTTAATGATAAATCATCTGCCAATGCTTGTATGGAGCTACATTCGAGTTTCCTTGATTCGTTATTTTCAAAGTACCATCTTTGGAATGGTGAGGATGTTCCTTTCAACCGTCTGGTGAATCTAAACATATCCGGGGTTCCGTTTCTTATTCGTGACAATAAACTGTTTGATGATATCGGGGGTTTGTTCGGGGATGTAATGCAACCATCGTCCTTTTCCTGGCAAGATGAAGATAATTCTTTTGGTAGGGTTATAATTCTTACGTCCCAATTGTCCAGAATTGAGGAAAATGTTGTCATTAAATGGAATAATAGAAGTGTTGTTATCCGAGTTTCTGAACTTCCGGATCTATGGATGGAAAAAAATGGTTCTGCTAATTCGGTGATTTCTAAGGGATCGGATTCTGAGATGGAGTCGGATTATGATGAAGATCCGACAGAAATGGATGATCTGGAGGATGGTGAGATTAAGCAGAACCAGGAAGGCGAGGATAGGAATCACGATGTTAATCAAATTCCGACGACGGATGTGGTAGATGAGGTGAGGATCAACCGGCCTGAGAATACTCCGGTGGAGATTGAACAGTCATAGGAAAACCAAGAATCACCGGAAGATCAAAGGCCTGCTGTAATAAATGCCGGTGGTAATATCTATAATATGCATGGGGAAGATAATATGGCGGCGAATGTTGAATATAATATTAATATGGATAAAGTGGGAAATTGTGGTGATTCAAATTTAAACTCCCAAAGGGGTGATGGGCCCAAATCGTATAATCCTGGGGAGAATAAATATGGGCCTTTTAATGAGAAAGTGGGGGATGGCCCAACTCCTATTTTGAACCTAGGTAAGAGGAATAGGGACGAGCGTAGCCCACCATCGATTGGGTTGGTCCAAGGCCCTACTCAAAGACTGTTTTGTGCTCCGACCAGCTCCAATGTTGTACAGTTGGATTTGAATACACCTGTTAGGGCAGCATCTGATATCGAGAAGGAGGTTTGTTCTGATCCGGAGGTAATCGTTGAAGCGCCGGCAAATAGGGCCCCTGATGAGGAGCCTGGGGTTGGTTCACAAACGTCGAGGCAAGATCCTGATGCCGGTATTCCAGCTTTTCCCTTTAGAGAAGAAGTTGCGGCTACGATACAGGTGGGATCGCTAATTGGGGTCAATCTAAATGATTTCGAGTCTGCCGTCGAGCAGGCCATTGTAGATGAAGGTGTACAAAATGGTTCGAGATGAATTGTCTTTCTATTATCTTAAGGGGGTGCGAAACAATAGAAAGTCAGATTGGATTCGAGGACTTAAGACCAGCTATGGGATTCATTTTCTCGCCATTCAAGAAACTAAATTACAGGATTCTGAGACTTTTATGTTCAGTCAGTTCTGGGGTAGGGCCGAGTATAAGATGGCTGCACTGAACTCGCAAGGAAGATCGGGTGGTCTCGCCTATCTATGGTGCCCAACTGTTTTCAGGTGTGTTAATTTAATTCACAACAGAAACTTTATTGTGGTCTCGGGTAATCTAGTACAAACTGGGTGTAGAATCAATTTGATAAATGTTTATGCGCCAAATGATGCGAGTAGTAGGAGGGCCGTCTGGTTGGAAATTTTGGGGATTAGGAACTCGATACAAGGACTGTGGGTAATTATGGGAGATTTTAATGAGGTACGGAACGCTAGCGAGCGTATGAATTCTGAGTTTATTGTAGCAAATGCTGATGTGTTTAATAAGTTCATTCTTTCGGCTGGTTTGGTGGAATATAATATGGGTGGGGGCAATTTTACTTATATTTCAGACAACGGTAGGAAACTCAGCAAACTGGATCGATTCCTAGTTTGTCTAGGTTTTATGGAGAACTGGCTTAATGCATCAGTGATTGCTTTAGATCGTGAAGCATCGGACCACAGGCCAATTGTGTTATCTACCGTCCAGTCTGATTTTGGTCATATTCCGTTCCGTTTCTTTAATTCTTGGTTTGAATATCCCGGTTTTCTGGATTATGTTTTACATAAATGTGATTCCTTTTCCTTTTCGGGACCCGAAGATCTTGCTTTAGCCATTAAGCTTCAGTGGCTAAAGAACAATATAAAATCCTGGTTACATGTGGAAAAGGAAAGAAGGGATGGGTTATATGGTAAAAAAAAGAGCAGGTTGGCTAGTATTGAAAGCCTAGCGGAGGAAAGAACGCTTCTTGATGCAGAGTTGGCTGAAAGAATGGAATGCAAAAGTTATGTGGCAGAGTGGGACAGAATGAAACAGTTAGATATTCGGCAGAAATCCAGGTCAAGATGGGCTATAGATGGTGATGAGAACTCCTCTTTTTTTCATCATATTATCAACTCTAATATCAGCTCAAATAGGTTGAACGGGTTAATGATTGACGGTGATTGGGTGACAAACCCACTTATCATCAAAGAGTCCTTGTATGAGTTCTTCCGGCTTCAGTTTACGGAACCAATGCCTAATAGACCGGATTTGGTATGCCCAAACTTGGCTACTATTTCTGATCATGAGGCATCCATGCTGGAGCGTCCTTTTTCAGTGGAGGAAATTAAAGAAGCAGTTTGGGAATGTGAAGGTGATCGAGCTCCTGGCCAGGATGGTTTCAATTTTAAGTTTGTTAAGAGATGTTGGTCGGGCCTCAAAGAGAATTTCATAAAACTGTTCAATAAATTTTTCGAGGAGGGTTGTTTGAGTAACTGTTGTTCGTCCTCTTTTATTGCGTTAATCCCTAAAGTAAAAGACCCGGTTGGGCCAGCGAACTTTAGACCAATCAGTTTGATTGGTGTAATTAGCAAAGTGATTTCTAAAGTACTAGTAAATCGGCTAAAAGGGGTGATGGGAAAGTTGATCTCGGAACAACAATCGGCATTTTTGGCTGGAAGAAATATCACGGACGGACCGTTAATCCTCAATGAGTTGTTTAGTTGGCTTAAGAAGAACAAGAAAAGTGGAATGTATTTTAAAGTCGACATAAATAAGGCGTATGACTCTGTTAATTAGGCATTTCTTAATTCGATCATGGTGCAAATGAACTTCCCGAGTAAATGGAGAACATGGGTGATGGCTACATTGCATTCGGCTAGAGCTTCTGTTTTGGTGAATGGTTCACCGACTAGAGAATTTGACTGCTCACGTGGGCTTCGTCAGGGAGATCCTCTATCTCCGTTCTTGTTTGTCATCGTCATGGAAGCATTAACAAGTTTGATGAAACAGGCTACTTCTATTGGTCTGTTCAAGGGGATTAGTATTTCCACCAGTGGCCCTTTGTTGTCTCATTTGATTTATGCAGATGACGTGATGTTCATTGGTGAATGGTCCGAGTCAAATGTTAGCAATCTACGAAGAATGATGCGGTGCTTTTACCTAGCATCAGGCTTGAAGATAAACCTTGCTAAGTGTAGCATCTATGGGATTGGGGTGGAAGAGAGTGAGGTTCAAGTGATGGCTTCTTTATTGAATTGCAAACAAGGTACATTCCCGTTTAAACATCTCGGGTTATTAGTAGGGGCTAATATGAATCTTGCTAGAAATTGGAAACCGGTTGTTGAAATATTCAAGAACAGACTATCGCTATGGAAAGCTAAAACATTATCCTATGGTGGGAGAATAACCCTCATAAAATCGGTGTTGAACTCGCTTCCAACATATTATTTCTCACTGTTTAAGGCCCCGTTAAAAGTTATTGATTCGTTGGATAAGATTAGAAGGGTTTTCTTTTGGGGAGGTTCGGAAGAAAAAGCCAAAATGAACTGGGTGGCGTGGGAAAAAACAATTGCCCCGGTAGAGTACGGGGGGTTGGGTTTCGGTTCACTTAGAGATGCGAATTTAGCCATGTTAGCAAAGTGGTGGTGGCGGTTTAAAACAGAAAAAAAAGCTTTGTGGCGAAGAGTAATCTGGGCGATTCATCATAACTCAAGGGTATGGAAAGATACTCCAGGAAAAAATTCTATTGCAGGGCCTTGGAAAAATATTATTGGTATTCAACAGCCTTTACTTTTAGCCGATATAGACCTGAAACAAGCGATGTCTGCGGTGTTACAAAGTGGTAAAAACGTATCCTTTTGGCTGGATTGCTGGGCAGATTCATCGCCCTTTTATCTTAAATTTCCAGAATTATTTAAAGTTGAAAAAGAAAAAACGTGTATGGTAGCTGATCGGATGAAAGCTGGGCAGAATGGTATCGAGTAAAGTTGGGCCTGGGTTCGGCCCATTTATGATGGGTTAGAAGCAGCTCAGTTACAACATCTTAAAAACTTGATTGGTGGCCTAGTCTTGACAACTGGAACTGATGGATGGGCGTGGAAGCATGAACCGAATGGTATTTTTACTGTTGCCAGCTTAAAGAATATTCTGAGTTCGACTAACCGTATACGGCCCGGGAGAGTATTTGAGTGGAACAGTTGGGTTCCGAAAAAAGTTGGTTTTGTGGCTTGGCGGGCAGAGATGGAGCGACTACCAACCAAACATGCGTTATTAATTCGGAATGTGCCGGTTGCTGATCAGATGTGTGCCTTATGTGGAGACTATATTGAAACGAGTGAACACATCTTTGTGTCGTGTCAGTTGGCACAGATGATTTGGCTGAATTTAGCAGGGTGGTGTAGGATTCCTCCGATTTTTGCTTTTGGTATAAAAGACCTTCTTAATTTGCATGAAACAAGTTCGGGTTCAAGGAATATGAAGAAAGCATTACATGCAGTCGTGTTGGTGACGTTTTGGAGCCTATGGAAGAATAGGAATGAGGCCGTTTTCAGACAAATAGTTCCAAACACTACGAAGATGCTGGATGAGATCAAAGCTATGGCGTACCTTTGGGTCAAGAATAGATCAAGATTGGCAAATTTATCTTGGGAGGATTGGAGTCGTTTTAATCTTGGTAGTTAGTTTAAATGTAACAGATTACTGTTTTTTGGTGTTGAGCATGTGTAAATTTGGTGGGTAGCGTCTTGCTACAATGAATAAAATTTCGTCGGCCGTTCAAAAAAAAAAAAAAGTGGAGAAAGAGCGCATCCCGAAAGAAAAGGAGGAAAAGCAGAAAAAGGAAGCCGAAGAATCTGAATCGAAGGAACACACAAAGATGAAGAGAAAAATGATGCTGAAGAACAAGAGCATGTGAAATCACAATGTTGAAGAACAAGAGCCTGTGGAAAATAATGACAAGGAAGCTGCAGTTCTTGATGACTCTTCTTCACGCCAGGTTGGAGTGACCGTGCAAACTGAAAGTTCTCACAACCTGAACAATGCATTGTGATAGTTGAATGTGTATCGAGGTGGAAGAATGGGCGGGTTGGGTAGTGGGTCAAAGCTGGTAAACCTTTGGTACGGGTTGCGTTGATCCAATTCTTTCTCGCATAACTCTTCAAATTTAATACTATACAAGTGTGAGCTAATTTGTAGATTCCCATTTAGAATCCTTCATGTGAGCTAATTTCTTGTTTCAAATGTTATCGTATTTCTTTACATAACATGACCCGAAGGATGAGGAAGGGCCTGAATTTGTACATGCATCTGAACCTAATAATGGACTCGGAAGTAAGGTATCCTAATATATTAATAAAGTTTTAGTATCCTCATATATGAAATCATAAATTATCATCTCATTCTTTTCCCTTACAACTATAAGTCTCAATTGGATGTTTGTTCAGAAAGAAGATGCAACCAAAGACATTGATGCATTATCAAGGGAAGATTTGGGGCGTGAAATTGGTTCACGATGGACTGGAAAAAAACAGATCAGTTTTGCCACTTACTCTAGGCTCCAGGTGACTGTTCATCTAGCTTTGGTTTTATCTTATAAGTTTGGTATTATTTTTGGTTTTTTGACTATTTAATCTTCAATTCGCTGTAGGATGCTAAGGATAACGATATTGTTCTTAAATAATTAGGTGGTGGAGCTGGTCAGAATACCTACTTTAACACCAGATGATGCATTGGGAGGCTAGTTTGAACCGGTTTGGGGCTGCTATGATATGAAGGTTGCAAGCTTTTGGTTTAGGTTGTTTCTATTAGCGGACCATATTATTTACATTAATTGTATTTATTTTGTATATATCTCTATAATTTGAGGAGATCTTGTTTCTATGTTTATAGCCCTGTATTGTGTATTTATACTGGAACCGTGATCAATGAAATTCATTCATTCACAGAAATTAACATGGTATCACAGCCTGTTTCTTAACCAACATTTTTTTTCCTTTTGTTCGATCCTAGGGTTTCGACCCTTTCCTGCCGGCCGCCTTCACCTTCCCTCTTCCCTGCTTTCCGGTCCTTTTCTCAGTCATGGGTGACAAGACTGAACCGGAACCCTCTGCTGCTGCAACCAAACAACAATCCACCCTCCATCCGGTTTACACCGTCACTGATATCCAGAAGAAAGTCCGTGTTCTGGACGGATCCAAAGTCACGTACTCTGCGTGGGTGAGGTGGAGGAGGAAATGAACCGTAGTTGATGGTAAGTAGTTTAGTTTAATGTTTTACTAAGATTTGAAGTGATTTGTGTGGTAATCTATCTATTTTGTGTTTATATGTGCCCATTTTTCTATTTTTTGTTCTTTTTTTTCTGTAGGAAAAGAGTGTTTTCAGGGAGTTCACTAGTTTGGCGGATTCGCGGCGGCAATGGTGTTTCAGCGCCGACATGAGATTTCATGGACCTGTTGATCAGTTCTGTTTAAACTAAATGGAAAACATGAATAACATACCTGTTATGGCATTCAAAGCAATAGAGAATCCAGTCAGAGATCCAACCATTGAGTTCGACATCTTTGTCAAGGTGATCCGGTTCCTCCTTAGGGTGTAAAGTGATGATGGTGATGAAACCGAAATTAGGGTTGAATTCAGTTATGGGGAGAGAGATACGAATTGATGTTAATGAGGGTTTGTGATTGTGTAATTTGTCTAACTGTCTAACCCTTTAACTCTCTAATAAGCCCCTTATTTATACACCCAAGAGGAAACCCAATTAGTTAATAAGGGTAATATGGTCTATCAACAATTACCAACTAATTCTAATAGGTTATTAGTATATTTTGATCTAATATAATATCAATGATTATAAAGGCTACAAGATTAAATATTACATAAATAATATATTTAATCTCACATTCTCCCACTTAGCCGAGTAATCATTTATCATGAGTATTAGGTAAGCCTGGCCAGGAGTTAACACTCATTTTAGCCTTAAACCAAGAACTATAGCAGAGAAATACAGTCGTTGAATCATCATTCGACTCAGGACCCCCATTAGTCATACTATAGCCTCAATTTAAAACCTAACAGTTATGATCAAAATATGTATAAGCCCTTTAGCGTCTGATTTGTATTTATATTTGTCTATATGTCATTACACCGGCAGAACATATGTTAGAGACATACAAAATCAAACTGAGGAAATTTTATTAATTAAAACATAAGCTAGTACAATATGCCATTAAACAAGGTCTTTAATAAGTCTCATATTCGATACATGTTCTTCGAAAACTTTAGGTGGGAGACCTTTAGTCATCGGATCCGCAAGCATATCTTTAGTACTAATATACTCAATACAAAGATTATTTTCCTCAACTCGTTCATGTACGAACAAGTACTTCGTATCAAGATATAAACCAGCTCCAGTCGAACTGTTACTGTTCGAGAAACTAACGGCAGCTGAATTATCACAGTAAAGCTTCAATGGTCTAGAAATGGAATTAACGATTTTGAGTCCAGTAATCAGATTTCTAAGCAACATTCCATGACAGGTTGCGTTGTAAACAGCAATGTACTCTGCCATCATTGTGGAAGTTGTAGTTAACTGTTGTTTATGACTCTTCCATGAGATAGGTCCGCCTGCTAACATAAAGATGTAGCCCGAAGTGGATTTCTTGTCATCTTTGCATTTGGCAAAGTCAGAATCAGAATAGCCTACCACTTCTAAATGATCACTTCTTCTATAAGTCAATTTGTAGTCTTTCGTCCCTTGCAGATATCTGAGGACCTTCTTAGCTGCTTTCCAGTGATCTAGGCCAGGATTAGTCTGATAACGGCCTAGCATTCCAGCAATGTAAGCGATATCTGGGCGAGTACAGACTTGAGCATACATCAGGCTCCCGACTACTGACGCGTAAGGTATCTGGCTCATTTGCTCCTTTTCAACCTCTGTTGTCGGACACTGGAATGAACCGAACACATCTCCCTTAACTACTGGAGTGACGGAGGATTTGCACTGTTGCATGTTGTAACGTGTAAGGACACGATCTATGTAAGTCTTTTGAGACAATCCTAAGATCCCTTTGTGTCTATCTCGGTGAATTTCGATGCCAATGACGTAAGAAGCATCTCCGAGATCCTTCATGTCGAAGTTATGCGAGAGTAACCGCTTCGACTCATGCAACATGTCTAAACTATTACTTGCCAGTAGAATATCATCTACATAAAGGACAAGTATAGTAAAGTTACTCCCACTCATCTTGAGGTAGGTGCATTGATCCACTTGATTCTTCATAAAACCTTGCCTCTTCATGACTTCATCAAACTTAAGGTACCATTGACGTGATGCTTGTTTTAACCCATAAATGGATTTCTTCAACTTACAAACTAGATGCTCCTGACCTTCAGGTTTAAAGCCTTCAGGTTGTTTCATGTAAACATCTTCGTCTAAGTCTCCGTTAAGGAAAGCAGTTTTGACGTCCATCTGATGCAGCTCTAAATCAAAATGAGCTACTAGGGCCATGACGATCCTTAATGAATCTTTACGAGAGACAGGTGAAAACGTCTCTTGATAATCAATTCCCTCTTTCTGAGTGTAGCCCTTTGCAACCAATCTCGCTTTGTAGCATTCAACGTTCCCATTCGGATCCAGTTTTGTTTTGAACACCCATTTACAACCTACAGGTTTGGCACCATTGGGTAATTTGACTAAATCCCAAACGTCATTTTTCTTCATGGATTCAAGCTCATCAATCATCGCTTTATTCCATTCAGAAGACTGATAACTGCTAATGGCTTCATTATAAGAGATAGGATCATTGAGCTTTCCAGCATCCATTTCAGTCAGGTAGGTAACATAATCATCCATATTAGTAGGCCTTCTTTGCCTAGATGACCTCCTGAGTTGATTAGCGGGTTCAGCGTTGTCTTGGTTTTGAGCGTTTGATGTGCCTTCGTTATGAGGTATAATGGGTTCTGATTGTGGAGATGGAATTTGTGCAGTGGCTTCAGGTACAGTTGTTGCATGGGGTACAAGAGGAGTAAACGGAGTAATGATAAGCGACGAGTCTCTCCCCCCGCGTCTTGTACTTCTTGCAATTATTCGTAAGGGTTGGTACTGCTCCCACTGACCTTGAAATCCTCCAGGAACGCAGCACGCTTGGTTTCAACAATACGGGTGACATGGGAAGGACAATAGAAACGATAACCCTTTGAATGATCAGGATACCCGATAAAGAAGCAGGTAACTGTTTTAGGGTCAAGTTTCCTTAGGAAAGGATTATAGAGTTTTGCTTCAGCAATGCAGCCCCATACTTTCATATATTTAAGACTCGGTTTCCTTCCTGTCCAAAGTTCATAAGGAGTTTTAGGGACAGACTTAGAAGGAACTCTATTGAGTATATGAACAGCTGCTTTTAACGCTTCAGTCCAGAGGAATAATGGTAAATTAGTGTTGGCTAACATACTGCGCACCATGTTCATAAGGGTACGATTTCTTCGTTCAGCGACACCATTCTGCTGAGGTGTACCAGGCATGGTGTATTGGTTCACAATCCCCTGGCCCTTACAAAACTCATAAAATGGACCAGGAGCTTGACCCACATCAGTATGTCTTCCATAATATTCACCGCCTCTATCTGATCTCACAACTTTAATGTGACGATCTAATTGCTTTTCAACTTCAGCTTTATAATCTTTAAAAGTTGTAAGAGATTCAGATTTTTCCTTTATAAGATACAAGTACATGTAACGAGAATAATCATCAATGAAAGTGATAAATGAAGTATGTCCTGTTATACCAGCAATTTGATAAGGACCACTAATGTCAGTGTGAATGAGTTCTAATAAATTAGAGCTCCTAGTGGCACCTTTCTTATTTGCTAATGTCATTTTGCCTTTGAGACATTTGACACATGTTCCAAAATCAGTAAAATCGAGAGGAGGTAAGACTTCATCCTTTACGAGACGATTTAATCGTTCTCTTGAGATGTGGCCTAAACGTTGATGCCACAACATAGATGAAGTCTCTAAGTCTCGAATTTGTTTCTTTTCCATCTTTGTGAGTGATTCATTAATATTATATGACAACAAAGATTTGGAAAAATTATCATCTAGTTCTAATCTATAGAGACCACCATCCAGAATGCCAGTACCATAAACAACGGAATCATAGAGAATAGAGAGTTTGCGATGACCATGAGAAACGACAAAACCGTCCATGTCTAACTTTGGTCCTGATACAAGGTTCCGAGTTACCTCAGGAACATATAAGGTATCATAAAGTTTAATACATAAACCAGTTTTCAAAAATAATTGTAATGTTCCTATGGCCTTCACTTCTAATTCCCGATCATCTCCAACTTTAAGTGTTCTTTGGTTTCTTCCCAGCTTCTGGATTGTAAGGAATCCCTGTAGTGAATTGGTAACATGAACCATAGAACCAGAATCAAACCACCAAGAGTTAGCAGGAACATTTAAATTAAAGGACTCAAGTATCATGAAAAAATCGTTACCTTTCTTAGCCAGCCACTCCTTGAAGTCAGGGCATTCCTTTTGCTTATGTTCTGTTTTCTTACAGAACTTGCAGTAGGGTTTGCCTAAGGAGTTCTTAGAGCTGGAAGGTGCACTTGTATTAGGAGTTGGATTTGGCTTTTGAACCTTAGAAGCATCCTTTCTTTGATAATTGTGCTTCCTCTTCTTTGAGCTGGAAGTGGTGAAGTTAGCAACATCAGTAGTGCGATCCATCTTCATACGCTCTTCCTCCTGCACGCACATAGCCATCAGCTCACTCATCGTCCATTTGTCCTTCTGAGTGTTGTAATTGATCTTGAATGCTTCATAGGACGAAGGAAGCGAAGTGATGATGAAGTGAACTAGAAAACCATCACTGATCTCCATCTCTAGGCCCTTCAACTTATTGGCCATGTCATGCATCATCATGATGTGTTCGCGAATGCCGCTCCTCCCATCATACTTAGTCGTCACCAGCTTGAGGATAAGAGTGCTAGCGTGTGCTTTTGATGTTCCCTTGAATTGATCCTCCACAGAAGCCAAATAGGTTTTAGCATCGTCCGAATCAGGAATGGCCCCTCTGATTGAGTTATGAATGGACTGCTTCATGAACATGAGAGACATGCGGTTACACCTAGTCCACTTGTCATGAAGTAACTGCTCAGCAACAGTACTAGTAGCAGTAAGGTCCGCTGGCTTATTCTCTCTTAGAGTATAATCAAAGTCCAGCAGCCCAAGTGTAAGCATGAGGGCATCCTTCCATGCAGCAAAGTTATCACCAGTCAAAGGTGGAATCCCCTGATTGGGTGCTGATAGTGGAAATAAGATGAGCAAGTTATGATACTAAGAAAGAAGTCCTAATGTGATCTAAGGGCATGTTAGACTAAGGCAGGCATAAGTAATGAACATTTTAATTATGAAGCTGTGATAATGTCTATTACTAACATCAAAATAATAGACTTAGTAAAATTCTATTTAAACGAAGACAAATCAGCTTTGGCCAGAAGTGTAATCATTTAAATATGTGTGCAAAGTAATTGTGACAAATCAGCTTTGGCCAGAAATGAGACAATCACTTTAGTTATGCACTTGTCAAGCATGCTAAACATAAATGAATTAAATCAGCTTTGGCCAGAATTAAAACATTTCACGTTTGTAATGCATACTTAACATAGCTTTTTATAATACTTGAACAATAAATAGATGTATTAAATCAGCTTTGGCCAGAATTAATACATCAGAAGCTCATTCAAGTTAAGCTATTTTGGTTTTGTAAAAATTATCTGATTCTGATTAATTAATTAAGTATAAACAAAACCAAATATTTAATAGCAAACCACCTGTTAGCGCGGATCGAACTTGTTGTCTCGAGTCGAGACCTTTGTCTCGAGTTGACACGTTATGGTCTCGAGTCGAGATCTAATGGTCTCGAGTCGAGACCTCTGTCTCAAGTTGACACGTTATGGTCTCGAGTCGAGATCTAATGGTCTCGAGTCGAGACCTCTTGTTGGTGCATGTTATATGACAACAGCTTTGGATTGGTCTTTGGATATTAAACAGAAGATTGGATCATGAAGACTTAAAGAAAAACGAGTTCTATAAAGCCCAATCAGTCCAAGTTTGTACTAAGTCTATTAGGCCCAAGTTTATGTGACAAATGTAATATGGGCAAAGCCCAATTCGAGATCTTGGCTGTGTGTATATAAACAGCCTTAGTCTTGAGTTTTAGGCCAGATACTTTAGACTACTTGAGAGCCTTTTGGAGATTGTGAGAGAGCATTCAAGTTTGAGAGGTTAAGAACAAAACAGAAATCGGCTGTTAGGTTCTTGTAGATCTTAGTGATTGTAAAACGCTTCTAAGGGTTTGATAATCACAGAAGATCAGTTTGAAAGTTTGCGTGTTTGTGTGTTCGAGTTCTTGTTATTCTACATAATCTTGTTTCTGTGTTCGAAGATCAATCAAGGGGATTCCGCACCCTTGATAGATTAACAATCTTGTTAAGATCCAACGGGATTCAGGGACCTACATTTGGTATCAGAGCTTTTGCTCTTGTGCATGGTTCAAGACTGAAGACTGGATTCAAGCTGTGTTTCGGTTGAAGAAGTTTTGGTGTCTCATTCATAATTTTCGTGAAGAACAGCAAGAACAAGGAAGAACAGTTCAAAATTCTGTGTTTTGAACTGTTTTGGTAGTTGGTTGTTTGAAATTTCGAGTTTAAGTTCTGGGTTTTTGCGAAGAACACGAAGAACACTTGAAGAACAGTTTAAATTCGTGTACTTTAATCTGTTTTGATTATTGTTTTGACTGTTTTCGTGTTTGTAGGAAAGAAGTGCTGATTAAGACCTTGCTTGTGCGATCTGGATTGTCAGCTGCTGCTGTTGTTAGCTGCTGCATGTTTCAGGATTGGGTGGCTGGGTGGCCCAATCAGCTCTTGTGCGATTTTAACAGATATCTCGGTGACCGGCGAAGTTAAATCCAAAGGCGACTTTGGTAACCGTAAAATTTTCCTCAGCGAAATTATTACGGTTTTCGGCGACTTTACAGGTCGTTGTAATCGAGAAGTTGACCGGCGAAATTGAGCAGCGATTTTAAGCAAAACTGTTGAGCAGCGAGCTTGACCTACTTGTCCAGCGAAATTAACCCAGAACTCAGCGAAATTAAGAGAGAAATTAAGGGGTGGAATTTCAGTTGGCAAGCGTCGAAAATATTTCAGAGTTTTGCAAATAGAAATTGATCAGTAGCTCGTTTGGAGAAACTGTTTGCACCGTTGAACTCGTGGGATTTTTAGGACAAAAAAAAAAAGTCTGGAAAATCCCGAATTCAGTTTTCGACATTATATATCATTGGATTCGTCTTTTCGAGACGATTCTAACGGTGTAATTTGGTAACCACTGTTTCCGGAAAAATTTTGTACGGTTTTATCAGTCTGTTACGTTGATATGTCGAACATGTCTAAATTGAACGAACTCTTAAGGATGGAACATGAGGTAGGCACGACGAACAAACCACCTAAGATGATGAAGGTGGAGAACTACTTGACATGGAAGGATAGGTTTCAATCTTTTGTTGAGTACCAGGACACGCGTATGTGGATATGCATAGACGATGGGTATGTGAACCCAACTCATGAGTTTGAGGGAAGACAACGTATAACTGCTTACGTTGATATGGATGCCGAACAAAAGAAAATGTATGAGGCTGAAAAGAGAGCCTTGGCAGCCATTAAAATGTCTTTACCTGATGGCATCAAGCATACCTTTAAGAAGTACACTACTTTAAAGGAAATGTGGGATGCACTAGAGAAGAGATATGAGGGAAATCCTGATGTCAAGAAGAACAAGGTTGATCTACTAAAGAAGCAGTTTGCTGTGTTCAAGTACATGAAAAATGAGTCACTTGAGGACGTCATCACTCGATACTACCATCTGATGTCAGAATTGGACAATTATGATATAGATTGCTATACTGACATAGAGAAAAATGACAAGCTACTTGATGCTCTACCGGCTAAATGGGATATCTACACTCTCATGATAAAGGGAGAAGCTGATTATGAAACAAAGGAACTGGAAGAAGTAGTTGGAAAGCTAAGAGCTTATGAGCTCAGCATGAAGAAGAAGGACACTGGATATGATCAGGTTCAAGATCCAGGGATATACAATGGGCTTACATCTTCTTCACCTCATGATGCTTCTAGCGACTCTGCAACTGCATTTCTTTCGTGTGATAAGGAGCAGGTCACAGTGAATGAGGATGGTGATGTGTGTTTTGTAGCTGCTGCAGGAGGATCAACAGGAGTTAAGAGAACATCAACTTCAAAGCAAAGTAGTAGTGCAAAGTCAATGCCTATGAGTGTGAAGTCTGCTGAAGGACATCTTGCTCTACTTGCTTCTTTTGTTGCGTCTTATGAGAACTACATTCAAGGGAAAATATCTGATCCTGCCACTTTAGATGAAGATTATGATCAGATTGACCCTGATGATCTAGAAGAGATGGATCTGCAATGGCAGATGGCCATGATTTCGAGACGTGTGAAGAGGTTCATGAACAGAACTGGAAGGAAGTTTGTAGGAAAGAGCGTAGGCTTTGACAAGACCAAAGTCAGGTGTTTTAACTGTCAAAGTTATGGTCATTTCACTAGGGAATGTCAAAAACAAAAGCATGAGAATACGAATCAAAGCTCAAACAATCGGAATGCATCAAACAACTCTAACTCTAACTCTAACTCAAGGGCGTTAATATCTACTGCAAGAGAAGGCTCATATGACTGGAGCATTCACTTAGAAAATGATGAGAATGTCACTCAAGCATTCATGGCAGAGATCACTCAAATCAATGATGGTGAAGCTATAGTAGATGAGGCTAAAGTTGAGAAGAAGAGTGAAGTTGAGAAAGATAAGGCTGATCAGACAACAGATGCTGAAGAGGATAAGCCTGAGTCTGAGCATGAAATGGAAGCTGATGAGAAAGATGAAATCATCAAAAGAATGGAAGCTCAACTTGCTGCTCTCATGGCTAACTCAGACAAATCAACAGGAGAGGTAAGTAACTCTGCCACTTCTGTTTGCTTAAAGTGTCGTGAACTACAGGGTGAAGTTGACAAATTGTCAACTCAAAACAAAAGTATTGTGAGCGAAATGTCTAACGTAAAAGAATCAAATTTCTTTGCTAAAAGAAACGAGTCATCATATTTGAAAAAGATAAAAGGCTATGAAGCTGAAATTGAAGTTTTAACCAGCAAACTAAACGAAAAACTTCAAGTCATAGACTTAGCTCATGACATGATGGCTGAGAAAACAAAAGAGATTTCTGAAAAATGCAAAGAGTTGTCAGATGCACAACTCAAAATTGTTGAACTTGAAAAGAAATTAGGTCAATTCAGGGATTCTACTTTTGTTATGAAACATATGATGGGTGGGTTAAAGAAGAGTAATGACAAGACAAGTGTGGGATTCCAGGGCTTTAATGAAGTCCCACCTCCTCTTAGTCATGACTATTCTTTCCTACCTGATGAGGATGAGCTTACAGACTGTCTGTCAACATCACCAAGTAGTTTCACATCCAGTCAAGGTGATGTGTTTGAAGATAATGATGCTAAGAAGGAAAATAACAGCAAACCTGTTTTGAAAAAGAAAAATACACCTTCTAAAAACAATAATCAAACTTTTGTTAAAAAGGTTAATTTTGTTCAAGGAAGTGATATGAAAACCGAAACAGCTGTTATTGAAAAGGTATCAAATGTAGAGTTTGCTAGAAACAAAAACATAGAAAAATCTGAAATTAAGCAAACTGAGCAAAATCCTTCCAAGGCATCATCATCAAAACCAGAATCTAGTTCAAAGGCTTCAACTAAGAAGTCTTCGAAAAAGAGATCGTGCTTCAAATGTCACACAAAGGGACATGTAGCTAGCTGTTGTCCTAACAAAAGGATTGAAGCACAAGTTAGTGAGAAACAAAGAGGGAAATCACCTGAGATGCAAGGTGATAATGAGGAGAAAGTCTCAAATTCTCCAAAGAAATCTGCTCCAAAGCAACAACCGGGTGTTGCTAGTGGTGTAGATAAGGCTGAAAAAGGAACTCCACAAGTTCCTCGTTTTCAAAGAAATCAACCAAGATTTCAGCCTGAATCTACATCCGGCAGATATGAAAGACCTAGAAGTAACTCACCAAGAATGAATAATCAAAATTCAAATAATTTCAGAAGTCAAGGTCAATATCAAAATCGATACCAAAATAATGGTGGTCGAACTTTTTATAACAATGGCTTTAGAAATTACAATCAAGGTTCTTGGAATCAAAATCAAAAGTTTCAAAGGTCACATAGTCCAAACACAAATAAGTACCCTCAGGTCCAGAGACCTTATGGAAATCATGCCCCATTTCCATCAACAGGTCCAAGATCCAAGACTCCAGCAAAGAGTGATGGATACTGGATGGATGTTCCTGTAGTTGATGAATCTGGAAGACCCAAGACCATTAAGGCTTGGGTCCCCCAATCTAACTAATCTTTCGGTTGGTGTGTGCAGGAGCTGCTAAGGAGGATTATCAACTTATGGTATGTTGATAGTGGCTGCTCCAGGCACATGACGGGGGGTGCGAGGTTGTTTTCTGAATTTGAAGAATTTGATGGTGGACATGTAAATTTTGCTGGTGCTAAAGGTGGTAGGATTACTGGACGAGGAAAAGTGACGAATGGGAAGATCACTTTGGACAAAGTGAACTATGTTGAGCAGCTTAAACACAATCTGATGAGCGTATCACAAGTCTGCGACAAGGGTCACTCGGTCCATTTTACAAATACTGAGGCATTGGTGTTGAAACCGGGTTTGGTCATTCCGGACGATTGGATAGTTATGCGTGCACCAAGGAAAAATGATACTTATGTCATGGACATGGGTGCCAAGGATCCAACTACTGCGGTGGCGTGTTTACTGTCAAAAGCATCTGAAGCTGAATCAATGTTGTGGCACAGACGCATGGCCCACATTCACTACCGCAAAATGAATTATATCATAAAGAATGAGCTAGTGAAAGGGGTTCCATTGCTGAGGTTTCAAGTGGAAGATAAATGTCTTCCATGTCAAAAGGGAAAACAACACAAGAAACCTCATAAGTCTAAAACAGTAAATTCCATTAATGCCCCTTATGATTTACTTCACATGGATTTATTCGGTCCAGTGAACATGAGGAGCATAGGTGGAAAGTACTATTGTCTTGTTGTCACTGATGATTACTCACGTTATTCATGGGTTTTCTTCTTAGGTACAAAAGATGAGACAGCAGAGATGTTGATAGATCTTTTTACAAAATTGGAAAACGTCCATGATGCAAGGATTAAGAGGATAAGGAGTGATAATGGCACGGAGTTCAAGAATCGGATTCTGGATCTCTACTGTCTTCGAAAGGGAATTGAACATCAATATTCCGCTCCTTACACTCCTCAGCAAAATGGAGTCGCTGAGAGGAAAAACAGGACGTTGATTGAAGCCGCTAGGACGATGCTTTCAGATTCAAAGCTGCCAGTTCTTTTCTGGGGAGAAGCCATGAATACAGCTTGCTACGTCCTAAACAAAGTTTTGACCGTTAAACGTTTTAACAAAACTTGTCATGAGTTAATGTTTAATGAAAAACCAAACTTAACAGGCTTTGAACCATTTGGATTACCCTGCACCCTTGTGCGAAACAAAGATAAACAAAAATTCGGTGAGGTGGCAGATGAAGGCTACTTTCTAGGCTACGTGCCTGGCACACCGAATAAAAGGGTTTTTAATCTAAAAACTGGTAAAATTGAGGTTGTTTTCAATGTAGAAATTACTTCTTACAAACCTCAACAATCAACGAGTGGTCCTGCTATATTATATGATTATGATAGTGTGTTTAAATAATTTAATATTCCTGAGGTTTCTGATGCAGATGCTTCTCAGCTGATTCAAACAGTGATTGGTGAAGACGATGAAGGTGAATTTATGCCTCGATCGAATGTAGATATGTCAGATGCTCCGGGAACTTCCCAAAGTGCTGCTGATCCTGATTCAAGCGATAGTGACTCTGAACCCTTTCAGGGGGAGGATTTCATTAATCCGTTTGCAAATCAAAATATTCAGGGGGAGGTTGGATCAAACCTGGGTGATAATCTAGAAGTCGATGCTGTTGCTACTACACGAGCAAATAGAGATCATCCGGTTGATATGATACTGGGAGATCCTACTGCAGGTGTTCAGACTAGAAGAAGCATAGAAGCGAATTCTGGGTTATTTGTTTCAATTGAGAAGACTGGGATAGTGAACGAGTGCTTGTATAGTTGCTTTATTTCCCAAGAGGAGCCGAAGAACATTCATATGGCTCTTAAAGACAATTCATGGGTTGAAGCTATGCAAGAGGAATTGGCCCAGTTTGCTAAGTTGAAGGTTTGGGAATTAGTGGACCTTCCAAAAGGTGAGAGAGAGATTGGCACTAAATGGGTATTTAGGTGCAAGAAAGATGAAAGAGGTATTGTCACACGCAACAAAGCTCGGTTGGTTGTCAAAGGCTTTAATCAGCAAGAAGGGATTGATTACAATGAGGTGTTTGCACCAGTGGCGAGGTTGGAGGCAATTCGTCTGTTTCTGGCTTTTGCTTCATTCAAGGGCTTCAAAGTTTACCAACTAGACGTGAAGAGTGCATTTCTTTACGGAAAAGTCCAAGAAGTGGTGTATGTCTCACAACCAGACGGGTTCGTTGATCCAGACTATCCAGATCGAGTGTACAAACTTGATAAGGCTTTGTATGGGTTACATCAAGCTCCCAGGGCGTGGTACGAGACACTGTCTACACATCTGGTCAAAAATGGTTTTGAAAGAGGTCAGATTGACGGTACACTGTTCATTAAGAGAAAGAAGGAAGATTTTCTGCTGGTACAGGTATACGTGGATGACATCATCTTTGGGTCATCTGACGAAAACATGTGTAAGGAATTTGAGCAGGTGATGAAGAGCAAGTTTGAAATGAGTGCTATGGGTGAGCTGTCTTACTTTCTAGGATTACAAGTTGAACAGAAGGAGGATGGGATGTTTATACATCAAACAAAGTATGTGTATGACATTTTGGCTCGATTCAAAATGAATGATTGCTCTACTTTCAACACACCCATTTGTGAAAACCACAATCTCGGCCCAGATCATGAAAGCACTGAAGATGTTGATCCAACTCAATACAGGGCGATGATTGGTTCTCTAATGTACTTGACTGCTTCAAGACCCGACATCATGTTTGCCGTATGCTTGTGTGCCAGATATCAGGCAAATCCAAAGGAGTCACATATGAAAGCAGTGAAGCGGATTCTTCGTTACTTGAAGGGGAAACCTAAACTTGGGTTGTGGTATCCAGCTGATAGTGATTTGAGGTTCGTTGCTTACACTGATTCAGACTTTGGAGGATGCAAATCAAACAGAAAGTCTACAACAGGTGGTTGTCAGTTCTTAGGAGGCAGGATCGTGTCTTGGCAATGCAAGAAGCAATCTTGTGTGTCTACCTCTACGTGTGAAGCTGAATATATTGCTGCGGGTAGCTGTTGCTCTCAGGTTCTCTGGATCCAACAGCAGATGCGCGATTACGGTTTGGATTTCACTCGTACTCCTATTATGATAGATAATAATGCCACTATATCAATCACAAACAATCCCGTAAAGCACAGTAGAACTAAACACATTGACATACGTCACCATTTTATACGGGATTGTGCTGAAAAACGATTAATTGAATTGCACCGAGTCGACACAGAAGATAACCTTGCTGATCTTTACACAAAAGCCTTTGATCGAGCTCGCTTTGAACATTTAGTCGAACTCAACGGGATGAGGAATCCTGAATAACTGGTTTTTCATAAGAATTTTGTAAATAGTTTACTGTTTTTCTTAAAAATCAAAAATACAAAAACATCGAAAAATTTCAAAAACACAAAAACAATAGAAAAGCAAAAAATGAGTTTCCTGGCGAGCAAAAGAGAAGATGATAGTACATCAGTGGTCTGTCTAAACCTCTTTAAACCTTAAATGAAATATGCTAAGCAGCTCTATATAAGATGTATCGGTAGGCTCACAATCATTTTAAAGTGTGCAGGGTGATATAAACTTAAATCGACTGAAGACCAGGTGGGAACCATTCATTGGCAGATGGTCTTAGTACCGAAATTTCGTTTGAGAGATTGCCGAGGTTCTGAGATATTCGGTCTTTATGCTGCTTATCATCTGGGTATCATGGTTGTATCTTTTACCGAAAAAATAACGGGGACGCAAGTCTAGATCTTCCATGATATCATACATACGTGTACATATTACATTCGACCTCAATAAGTGGTCAACAATCACATGTCCCCAAAATAAGTGATAAAATATCACATTTATCCGGGAGTCAAGTTCGTCTCTCTGCTGTACGAAAGTACTGACCTGTTCACGGACTTGCTCCTGTGCCCTCATGCATCTGAAAATCAAGTTCCTCATCAATAAGTGATTCTATCACATAGGGCTTGTTTTCAATCAAAATAAGTGAGTTTCTCACATCATATACGGTCAAACAGATGGTAATTGGTATACTCACCGGTAAGATGAACCCTCGTGCATACCTTGATACGGGAATGTGTCGTGATGTGGATGAACACCGGTCGGTAAGTATAAATCATACCTTAACGTATCCCCTCGCCATGATTACATATGATAAGTTGAGCTTATGTGGACAACAATACCGATAATCGTTATAGGATGCTTATCTAAATGTTATCTAAAAGAACAACAAGAGCGTTTTGACATGACCGTACACTGATATGATTCTCTTACCCTCGAAACTCGCAAAAAGAATGTCTGTAAATATTTATTTACTGCTTTCAGTTTTTACATTTGAAAATATTAAAAAAAAAAAAATCCAAAAATAGTGTCTTTTTCTGTTTAAAATTCTTAATGTACGGAAAACTGTTATTCTTGGAGGAGTTGTTACCGAAAGGGGGAGACTGTGTTAGAAAGTGGGTTCAAAACTTTTTAAATCATGCAGGTTATAAGGTGGTTGTTAAAAATTTGTGCGTGTTGGTGCTTGTTTGGAAAATGCTTAATCTGATACAGTTTAACTATCTCTAGTAAAATAACAATTCTTTAACTATGTTGAAAAATTCTTATGGTTTCTCGAGATGTTTGTTTTATAGTATACAGATTGAAGCAGTTTATTGATGAGAAGTTGCTGTGAAGAGAGGAGGAGTTTGTTGCTGCTTGGTAGAATCCTCCTTCTACAATGCAGAGTGGATGCTGTGAAGACTTACATTGAATGCTGAAACAAAACTTGGAAGATTTGGTGATTGGATGCATCAGCTTAGGGGGAGTCTGTTGCTGACAAAGATGTTGCTGACAAAGACATAATTCATGTTGAAGCTGACGCTATCCAAAGACCAAAGAATGTGAGATTCTGAAGACTAAAGTTTCCTTTGCAAGCTATTGTCAAGGGGGAGTTTGTTGGTGCATGTTATATGACAACAGCTTTGGATTGGTCTTTGGATATTAAACAGAAGATTGGATCATGAAGACTTAAAGAAAAACGAGTTCTATAAAGCCCAATCAGTCCAAGTTTGTACTAAGTCTATTAGGCCCAAGTTTATGTGACAAATGTAATATGGGCAAAGCCCAATTCGAGATCTTGGCTGTGTGTATATAAACAGCCTTAGTCTTGAGTTTTAGGCCAGATACTTTAGACTACTTGAGAGCCTTTTGGAGATTGTGAGAGAGCATTCAAGTTTGAGAGGTTAAGAACAAAACAGAAATCGGCTGTTAGGTTCTTGTAGATCTTAGTGATTGTAAAACGCTTCTAAGGGTTTGATAATCACAGAAGATCAGTTTGAAAGTTTGCGTGTTTGTGTGTTCGAGTTCTTGTTATTCTACATAATCTTGTTTCTGTGTTCGAAGATCAATCAAGGGGATTCCGCACCCTTGATAGATTAACAGTCTTGTTAAGATCCAACGGGATTCAGGGACCTACACCTCTGTCTCGAGTTGTAAGCTTCTGATGACCTTTATGATTTCGAGTCGAGACCTTGTGCTCTCGAGTCGAGATCTGATGGTCTCGAGTCGTAGTCTGCTGGTCTCGAATCCTCTGTTAACAGCTGTTTATTGTGATAATAACTGAAAAATCGAACTTTTAGGGATTGTGAGATAATGTTTCCTGTTATGTTGCTGATCTAAACTTATCAAATATTTCGAAAATAATAACTGATTATCTTTTAACAGTTTTCGAAATTTCTAATGGATAAAATTAAGATCAAAAACATTAAAACACCCACTAATCCAAATTATATTCCAAAATTTATGGAATTTTTCGAGTTTTCTTAGAACATTATGATGAACCCTAAAAAATAAAAATATAATCTGGAAATCCGAAACCTGATTTTAATGGTTTTGTAATGGATTTCGTGACAATAAGTTTAATCCTTTATGATTTCGAGCCAATTTATCAAAAACCTTTTCCGAAAACAGGGATTTCGGCAATAAAGAACTCGAAAACAGTTTTGATTTTAAGGTTTAAAAAGACTTCCGTTTTCCAGATTTTTGATCCCAGAATAATGGATACGAAAAACAGAACTGATTTATCAACATATGCTCTGATACCACATGTTGATCAGTTCTGTTTAAACTAAATGGAAAACATGAATAACATACCTGTTATGGCATTCAAAGCAGTAGAGAATCCAGTCAGAGATCCAGCCATTGAGTTCGACATCTTTGTCAGGGTGATCCGGTTCCTCCTTAGGGTGTAAAGTGATGATGGTGATGAAACCGAAATTAGGGTTGAATTCGGTTATGGGGAGAGAGATACGAATTGATGTTAATGAGGGTTTGTGATTGTGTAATTTGTCTAACTGTCTAACCCTTTAACTCTCTAATAAGCCCCTTATTTATACACCCAAGAGGAAACCCAATTAGTTAATAAGGGTAATATGGTCCATCAACAATTACCAACTAATTATAATAGGTTATTAATATATTTTGATCTAATATAATATAAATGATTATAAAGGCTACAAGATTAAATATTACATAAATAATATATTTAATCTCACAGGACCAGCTTAAGGTTCAACTTGAACAAGCCTATGTTGAGGAATTTAGGTCACACTCCGGTGAGAACTCCGGCGAACTAAGTTGGGAAAATCATTCTGGTTCGATGAATCAGGTAAAACCCTATACCCCATTCGATTTTATCAGTAAATCAATACATATTGAGACAGATCCGTAATTTATGTATTTTTTTGGCCAATCTAGGGTTTAGGTCACACACCGGTGAGTACTCCGGCGAACTAAGTTCATTGCATCAGAAGACATGAGTGTAGGTTCCGGCAATCTACGATTTGGTATAAGCAAATTGAAGATATGGATCTTAGCTTTTAGATACAACAGTAAAGCGAAAGGCAAAAAATGGTATGTAAATGTGTAATATTGGGTTTTAAACTCTTCATTTTATTGAGTTTGGTAAATGAGTTTATGTGAATGTTCGTTTACATTATGAAGAACAGAAAAAATGACGTGAAGGTTGATGTTGCTGGAGTTGGTGAGGCCAAAGAGGACATGAAGAAATTGTAGTAAGTAATCTCGATCTATGTTTCAGGTTCTTGTTGCCACTGGATCTAATCTAAAATATTAATATACTCTTTTGTCTTAGTTTCGATTAATGATGTTTGTGCATTCCCTATCTAATGTTATTTTTGATCGGTCGAAAGTTGAAAAGGCTGGAACCGGTCAAGTAGAGATCTTGTGAAAGTAGTTACTAATAAGCAAGCGTTTTTCTTTAATATTAGTCTCAAGTAGATTAAATAATCAAAGCATGTAATATATAATACATGAAGTTAAGCTTGGCAAAACTTTGCAGGCCTTTTTACATATTTTTGTTAACAAATTTGCAGGTTTGAGAAGGAAGCATGGTTAACAAGTCCTTAAATGTCACCAGCAAGCTCTATCGCCGGTTTGAGTAACACCAGGTCACCAGCTCATTTAATAATTTCCATCAAGGAGCTTGGTTTACACCCTAGGCCTGGCAAAGTTAACCTAAGCAGGGCAGCATCCTTAGGATATCAGTGTTCTTGTGAGCATCATGTTGGCTGTTGGCTGGAGAGAGTTAATTTTTTCAGCTGCAGGTATTTGTTACTGTTTGGTTTTGTTGACGTGGTCAACTTTTTAATTGATTTATTAGAAGCGGGTTGAATGGTCAAAAGTGACCTGAAGTATATTTAAATTATTGCACCCTTAAATTGCTTTATTTGAGCGGGTCAAATGAGTCAAAAGTGACCTCAAGAGGTCTTTAATGCATCAAACAAGCAAACTGTTGATCTAGGGTTCAATGAGAATATATGCAGTCAAATATCGAACTAAGGCTACATAATATTTTGTTTTTATTTAATGATAGTTTTGGTTGTTAAAGGGTTTATTTTCAGGTCAAAAAAATTATGCACTCTGTATATATTAGTGTTATAGAACCAAGGTGATGATTAGTAAGTGTTTAATGGTTGAGTATCCATTACTAGCTGTTCTCTTAATGTATTTGCAACATCACCACCATTATTGATTTGGCATCACCATCTATCTGTACCTGTCTTTTCAGGTATATGCTCTAGCACAAGCAGCTCCTGTTGGTAGGGTATAGATTTAGACGCTATATTAGTTTTAGACCGCATGAACGAGTAGTTGGCTTTGTTTTGTTAGACTGAGTGTAGTGGGGCAACCTGTTGAGTGGGCGTCTTGCGACACGTGGCGCCACGTCACATAAGAGGATTCTGACCAAAAAAGGGGTAGTGGGGCAACCTTGCTGGGTGGGGCGTCTTGCGACACGTGGCACCCATTTATTTTGTCTTTTTTTTTGTAAAAGATATAAAAAAAATCATATTTTTTATAAAAGTCTTTTTTTACTTCAACCAAAATAAAAAAATACATCAACTAAAAAAAAAATTACTTCAACCAAAATAAAAAAAATACATCAACTAAAAAAAAAAATACTTCAACCAAAATAAAAAAATACATCAACTAAAAAAAAAAATTACTTCAACCAAAATAAAAAAATTACTTCAACAAAGGTTATATTTTTCTCGAATTTCTTGCTTCATTTGCTCGGCTAAAGCGAGCTCGGCTCCAGTAAGGTTTGTCGTGTCGGTTGTTAATATTTGCAAATCAAGTGCTTTTTGACGACTTTCTTTCAGCTTTAGCTTTCGGTCCCCGTGTTCTTTTTTTAACTTGATCCGTTGTTGGCTCGTTTGCAACAACCCGTCTAACTTATTGGTCACTTTCTCGAACGTTTCGGTGTAGTCGATTCGTGCACCGCTAGAAGATGTTTGGGCGGCTTTTTTGGCCCTATCTCGGCCAACCGATCGTTGTGGTGGTTGAAACGGTTCGGCCTCTTCATGTGGCTCTTCGTTGTCTTCCTCAATGTCGTTGAGATTTATTTGGCACCGAGCGTCCGAACCGGTACTTTGTTGGTCGTTTGAGGATGAGGTTTTTGACCGCTTAGCCGACGGTTGGCCACGAGTTTTAAATGGATCGAAGGCGATGACTGTGTTAAATTTCGAACTCCTTCTTAAAATTAACCAAATAGCAAGATAAGGAAACGCCTTCTTGTGTTCGGCTCGGAATTCATTTTGGGCGTTTGCTTGGAGCATCGCATCGTCGGAACCACTTTGGCGCACACGCGAGTTACTTAGGCGAGTGTATATTTGGTTGAAACTTTGAATCAAAGGACGCATTTTACGCCACTTCGCGCCGATACCATCGGCATCACGGTATCCATCTTCTTGACCTTCCAACTTGAGGAAAAGGTTGTAAATACGAGACCAATATGTTTTTTCCTTTTGATAGTTACTACATCTCGGGTCTTCGGTTATTTCTAGCCAAGCCTTGGACAAGCTCATTTCCTCGTTGGAAGTCCATGGTATCGGTTTGGTTTTCAAGCGTTCTTCACCCGTTGTTTTCCTCTTGTGCGAACGTTTCTTTTTTTGACCGACATCGAACTGGGTCTCCGGAACTTCTTCGTCACCTAAATCAACCACTAGATGGAATACAAACAAAGTTAAAAAAAAAAAAAAACATATTCTTTACAAAAAAAATATCTAAAAAATTTATACCATTTTGTTGGCTCGATCCTCCAACGTTTTGAAAACCACCGGGTTGTTGTGTGTTCCAAGTGGTGAACCCCATATGTTGCGGTATGGGCGTATTGTTGTAGTATACTTGCGGTGTAGGGCTAGCAACGTGCATATTATTGAAATAGGCGTAAAAAGCGGGGTTATTTAAAACGTTTGGGTCCGTCAGATCGGGTTGTGGATTGGAAGATTGTGTATTTTGGTTGAAAGGAGGGATGTTGTGGGGATACATTTTGATGAGTTGATAGAAGATTGGTATAAATTTTGATGAGTTGATAGAAGATTGGTATAAATTTTGATGAGTTTGAGAGAAAATTGTGGTAAAAATGTGTTTGATATGGGGTATTTTATAAAGGTTGGATTATTAAAAAAAAAAAAAATAATAAGCTTAGCCAACATAACCGTTGGCAACGGATATATTCAAATCAAAACATTTGAAATTGGGCGACGAGATTGAGACGGGCTGGAGGGGGTCGCCCCCCAAGTCGCCCCCGGGGGCGGTGTTCCAGGCGACTTGGGGCGACCTGGGGGTGGGAGTCGCCCCACTACACTCAGTCTTAAGAAGAAAAATGCAAGCTATCTTTTACCTATAGCAGATGATACACCAATATTGCAATGATTGAGCTGCTTTACCAAAACATTAACAATATTGCATCTTACGAGGAGGGTTAAGTATATGAGCAACTAATTATCGTGTTGATAAAAAATGTGGATATCATGATCTATTTGTTAAAGAATGAGTTAATTTGGGCAACAAGCTTTTTTTGCATATGGGCTTATTTGGGTCAACTTTAATGTCTACTAAAATCACACAAACGTATCACTCTTATATGTGTATTTTTTGTATATGGGCTTATGTGTATTTTTTATAATGACCGGTAAATTTTGATATTTTATGCAGTCAAACAGTGTCGCCTACACCGAATCGGCCGTTAAAAGAACCAAATTTATGAACATGACCTTTTATAACTTCAATAATTCGATAGATAACTTTTAACACATTTTAAGTGACATTTCATGGCCATCATATTAATGGGAATTTGACCCGTTAATGATATATAAGAACCTAATAAACAATCTTTTAAGTTAAATAAAATACTTATTGTAGTAATATAGCTTTTTATAATGATATTTAACACATTGCTCAGGTCAATAGCGTAAAATCATTTAATATCATTTGGGTAGGAGGTTAAAACGGGTCAGGTGATTTGGGTAACGGGCTAACCTCCATGTATTCCCTTGATATATTTCTTTCCGCTTCATTTAGATTGAAAAATTGATCTATAGTTTCACTTATCAATGCAGGTTAAGCTACATGAATACTTTGGAGTGATGTTAGCTATGAACAATGATTATCTAGATCAGTTGGATGGTTTGCTTGTCTTCTAGAACATGGGTCCAACTTCTGCAACCTTTGAATTTGCATTGACTGTTGATGATAGTTGTAAATGAATGCTGGAATGATACTTCAGTTGTATGTTAGTATACATGAGAAGTAATAAAATTACTGTTAGATGTGTTTGTATAGAATTTATTTTATATCATAAAATCATAGATGCGTTTGTACAAGATTTTGTTTGTTTCCTATATAGAAGAGCTATACAATATCATGGGCGAAACTTCATTGGGGAAAGGGGCGTCCCCTTTTCTCTCTGTAGTGTTAATTCTACAGAAATTTTCAAAATTTTATTTTGTAGGGTAACATATTGGATTTTGAGAGCACCTTAACCGAAAATTTAGATTTTAGTTATGACCCAACTGAACTGAACCTTCTCATGCACACCCTTATGATTACTAAAAAGTGTTGTGTTTTCCGTTGCATCGCGAATTTGGTTTTGGTTTTGGCTCAAAACCGAACCGCTCCGTACATAGCCCTAAACTCACCAAAAGGTTGGATTCTACTTGATTATTAGTATTCTCTTAAAGTTCTTTCATGTGTACTAGAGGTGGCGAAATGGTCGGACGGGTAATGGGTCAGGATGGGTAACTTATTAGTATGGGCCGACCCACAAACTCTTTTTGTCTTTTTTTTAAATATTTTTGTAACAGTAAATATTTTAAAAATTGCTTGAAAAACTATATCATTGCAATGATAATCGACACTTTAATACAAAATTGCAGTGACTTTTAGCCTGTTTGTCACCTAATATTGGTGATGCATGGATAAGAAAACGGGTGAATTAATTCAGCAAGTATATTATTAAAGCTCAAAATTTAAATGTGTTTCTAAATGCATACATTTTTATTTAATTCATAAAGCTTAGTATTTGATGTGATTAAACTTTTGACTAATGATATTTGACAATTCAGGACGGTTCATGTTGTGCTCTTATTGTATTGCTGAAAAGTTTGCTTCCATATCACCCTGGATATTGGCAGTGAAGGGTTTCTCTCGCCTTTCGGTATGTAATGTATAATTATTTATTTCATTTTAATAGTTTCATATGAATGATGTTTTTTAATATATTATGTGTAGAAGGCAAAGATGCTGGATACAAATTGTTGGAAATTATTAAGCAAAAACCAACCATATGTATAAAGTATATACCTATGTTAGATAACAAAAGTGTAATAATTGTGTGTTCATTTGCAGGTGGGTGGGAGATGTTTTTCATATCAACCTGTATACTGTTTTGTTTTGTTTTTTGTTTTTTTTGTTTTTTGTTTTTTTTTTTGTGTAATTGGACATACTTGTATAGATAAATATAGATAAAGAGTCAAACTTGATATACAAAGTCAACTCTTGTCATATTACATGTTGGTTCAGACCTGGTGATGTGTTTTTAGTTTCTTGTATAGTTTTTTTTCCTTTTCAATAGGATTTCCTTTTTCATCATCAAGGAACCTTGGTGGTTTTGGTATATCTACCCTTTACTCCTAACTGTTGGGCCTACGTTTAATTGCCGACCCGAGCGTATGGGCGGTGGGTCAAAACCCAAGCAGATTGGAAGACCGCAAGATAAAGAGATTAATTAGAGCAAGTTAATTAGTTTCTATTTATCTGTTAGTTTTGTTAATAGATAATTATGAAGAGTTACATTATAATTATCTAATAGTCTTAGAATCCTAGTTGATTTCTAATGTTAGGGCTATATATGTTAATCAACCGAGCTTGTGGTTGATAACATGGTGATTAAAGTTTTGAGTTATTTTCTTTAATCGATTGGAGAGCAAATTCCAGATTTCGTGTTTGTTTTATCCGACTGGGACTTCAATTGGTATCAGAGCCACATTCAAGCTCCTCCGATCGGATCAGCGAGCAACTCAGGAGGAATTGCAACAGCGATTGAATCGAAGGACTGGATCAATCGGCACCAAGAACACCAATCTCTCTTACATATAGAAGACGACAGAGAAGGAACATCATGGGAGATGCTGAAACTCGACCCGTTGTTAAGGAAAGCGGTCCAACTTTACAGTGTCCGGTGCTTACTTCAACAAACTTCAACACCTAGGCAGTAAAGTTGAAATCCATATTCCGAGTTGATGTGTGTAAAATGCAACATATAAATTACATCAAATGAGGCATAAAACTAACCCTTTTTTAGTACTAATATTGGAAAAAGAGTGTTTTTGTCTTCCTTTTGTATTTTCAGGATTAAATGAGCTCAAAAACGCAAAAGAAGCAAAAAGACAGCTAAATCCAACATAAATACAAGAAAATGAACATTAGTGGACTGCCCGAACCCTCAACGGCACCTTCCAAAGCAAAATAGAGAAAACAGAAGGCTGAACACGCCCCGTGCTCAGCCAGCACGGGGCCGTGCCCAAGAAGCAGCAGAAAAGACAAACCTATAGAAGCTTCTATTGCCCATCACGGGGCCGTGCTCAGCGGACACGGGGGCGTGTCGAAAGTACAGCAGGCGCATTTATTGTAATTGCGAATTACAATTAATGAGGAGAGAGAGTGTCAGACGGACACGGGGCCGTGCCCAGCGGACACGGGGCCGTGTCCAGCTCTCTGTTCAGCCTATAAATAGGAGTGCTTGGATTCATTTCATCTCATCCCTTGGCACACCACCTCTCTCACACTTCATCCACCACCCACCACCATCACAACACCATCATCCACCACCATCATCCATTGTCCATCGTAGAGTGTGTGAGTCGTCTCGGGATCCAAGATTGATCGTAAGAGTTCTTGACAATCAAGGCCATGTTTGCCTAAGTCTCTTACATCACTTGGTGAAGACAAAGTGTCTAGTTTAATACTTTTTATTTCTAATCTTTTGCACTTTTTATTTGGTTTTGTATTAATGACTTTAATAACTAGTTACTTATGTTGAAGGTGATCTTTCCTTATCGTTTGTCCGTGGTGTCTTGGCATTATTTTACTGTCTATATAAAATAAAGGATTTTCACCATTCATATCTCCACGGTCTATATGGAGGTATGTTGGCTACCTGGTAGGGGGTTAAGGGAACGGTTTGGTAAAGGTCTTGCCATTGTTCAGCGTTTAGAGGTCCTGCAATGGACCTGGGTCAAATTTAGTAGGACCTCCTTCAATACTTCACGGTATTGGATGGCGGGGGTCCAAACTCTTTGATCCCCTCATAAGTTAACTACTATTAATACTATAACCCGGCTATTTAGGACTGTATCCCTGCTGACTCAGACTACTTAGCCGAGGGTAACGTCACCGCCAAAAGCGGGGCCTACCACAATACTGCATTAATAACTTAATTCATTATCTTCCAATAATCCACCCCTTTAGGATTGTATCCCTGCTGACTCAAACTACTGGGGTGAGGGTAACGTCACCTTCAAAAGAGGGGCCTACTACAATAACTAAGATAATCTCTTAATTATGTGCAAAAGTGCGGAAATAATCAAAGGTTATACTAGATACGAGTCGGAACCAAGTGATTCATCTTGTCTATCTGTTTTTATTTTTATTTTTATTTTCAGCATTTTAGTTAGTTTTATTTTTCTTAGTTTAAAACATTTTTCTAAACTTTTATTTTGGTTAGACGTTGAGGATAAACCGGTACTAAAAGCTCTTGTGTCCTTGGACGACCTCGGTATCTTACCAACGCTATACTACACTCAACGATGGGTGCACTTGCCCATATGTGTGTTTAGTGTTAGTGAAATATCGTGTTTTATAAATTTAAAACTTGGCTAAAATAAGTGTTAAAAAGGGCTTAAAATATACACCTAATATAAGTAACACTTCGCACGCATCAAGTTTTTGGCGCTGCTGCCGGGGACACAAGGATTTTAAGAAAGTTAGGAATCAACGGCCTAATCATCTTTTATTTTTCTTTTTATTTTTTTTTTTTAGGATTTTCTTAGTTTTTCAGCTTCTGCAGCTCTCAGCACGGGCCGTGCCCGGTCAGACACGGGCCGTGCCCAGCAATCATCACTGGCAGTTTTTATTTTCTGAGTTACAGAGAGCTGAACACGGGGCCGTGTCGGTGCAACACGGGGTCGTGTCCAACTCCCAGTAACAGGGATCCAGAAATCAATTACTGTGCCTCTGAACACGGGCCGTGTTCATTGAGCACGGGGCCGTGGTGAACATTCTGACCAGCGTTCTTTTCTGTTTTTGTTGCAGGACTTGGAACCCAGGCGCCACATTTGAACCTCCTACGTAGTGCATGAGCTCCAGTTCTAGTAGAGACATAAAAGAACCCCTAGAAGAACCCGAGCGCTTTCTCAGAAAAAGACTGAAAGCTAAAAATCAAGAGAAAGCTTCGGGGGACCCACTTCCAATGGTGGACCAACGTACCCTCATGGATTACCTACGGCCTACTATAGGCAATCTTGGCGCCGCTATCAATGCCCCGAATGTCGAGGCCAACAACTTCGAACTTCGGCCGCATTTGATACAAATGCTCCAAAACTCCGCAACCTTCCACGGGCTTGCGGACGAGGATCCCCATCTACATATTACTAACTTCTTAGAAATATGTGATACCTTTCGGATCAATGGAGCATCAAATGACGCCATCCGCCTTCGAATGTTTCCTTTTTCACTAAAAGACCGAGCTAAGGCTTGGCTTAACACCCTCCCAGCTGGATCGGTAAACACCTGGGATGAACTCGCCCAAAAGTTTTTGTATAAGTATTTCCCTCCTGCTAAAACGGCTAAATTAATGACTGAAATTAATACATACTCACAAGAGGATGGGGAATCCTTATATGAAACTTGGGAAAGGTTCAAGGAGCTTCTAAGAAAGTGTCCTCACCATGGTCTAGCGGTATGGCAACAAGTATCCACTTTCTACAATGGATTGTTGCCACACACAAGACAAACACTTGATTCAAGCTCCGGGGGACTCTTAGGTAATCGTCGCCCAAATGAAATATATAACCAAATTGAGGAAATTGCTCAAACCAATTTTCAATGGCACACTCCCCGAGGTAATAAATCTATTGCCCCGGGCGCCCATAAGGTTGATGAAAGCACCTCTTTACAAGCCCAAATCGAGGCCCTCTCTTCAAAAATCAAAAGGCTAGAAATGACAAAAACGGCCTCAGTTATGGCTTGTGAAGGGTGTGGTGGGTCACATGAAAATTGGAGTTGTATGAAAGAATTAGATGAACAAATTGAAACGGTAAACTACATGGATAATAGACCTAGGCCGTCGGGTCCTCCAACGGGTACCTACAACCAAGGATGGCGTAACCACCCAAATCTTGGTTGGAGAGATCCCGGAAGTAGTAGTAACCAACAAAACCAACGAACTAATTTTCAACAACCGCAAAATTTTCCTCAACAACAAGGTGGAAGAGAAAGGCTTGAAGATACTGTATCTCGCCTCATCTCTGACACTGAAAAGAAGAACTCGGATCGATTTCAACAATTGGAATCGAATTTCAGAAATCAACAAGCTAGCATTCAAAACGTTGAAAAACAATTAAATCAACTAGCTCAAAATTTCTCCGAGAGACCACAAGGCGCATTACCCAGTAATACCGAACCGAACCCAAAGGCACAAGTCCATCTCATCACATTAAGGAATCGAACCGTGGGTCCCGAGGATGCTCCATTGCCGCCAAATGAAAGAATCCATTCTAGCCAGCCTGTGACTCCTCCTGCGCCAGAAAAGGCTTCTACACCAATTCAAGAGCCCACCAAGACTCCTCCGATCCCGTACCCCGGTAGGTTAAATCGTCAAAAGACCGATGAGCAATTCGCAAAGTTCGAAAGTTTACTAAAACAATTGCATGTTAATATTCCTTTTATTGAGGTCCTAACCCAAATGCCTAAATATGCAAAATTCATGAGGGATTTCCTCACTCACAAAAGGAAAATTGAATCATTGCAATTAGTTAACTTAGGCGAAGAATGCTCAGCTCTAGTACTCAACAAACTTCCACAAAAGAAAATCGACCCCGGGAGCTTCACAATCCCTTGTTCGATTGGGAAGTCCCCCGTCCGAAATGCTTTAGCCGATCTTGGGGCTAGCATCAACCTCATGCCCACCTCAATGTTCAAGCGACTCGGCCTAGGAACAACAAGCCCTACAAAGATGAGCATACAACTCGCCGACAGGTCCGTCAAATTCCCACATGGGGTCGCTGAAAATCTGCTAGTCAAGGTCGACAAATTCGTCTTTCCAACCGACTTTGTCATCCTAGACATGGAAGAAGACACCGAGGTCCCTCTCATCCTCGGGAGGCCATTCCTAGCCACCGCTCAAGCATTGGTGGATATGAATGACGGAACTCTAACATTGAAGTTTGGAGATGAGGAAGTGAAATTTGAATGTGGAAAACGAGTAGAGGAAGAAGATCCGGTCAACTACATGAAGGTCATAGACTCAAGCTTGGATGACGCTCTCCGACGGTGTAACATGGGATGCAACACATCCCACTTGGGTAACATATGACCAGGCTTTGGGTCTAGCCAAGGACCCTTATAAACGTGGCGCACCATGGAGGCATTCCACGGAACTATCCTTAGTTTAATTTAGATTAGTTTTTATGTTTTCGAGTTAGTCTAATTTTCAGGAATAAAACACACTCGTGGTGGTAAAGGATGAAAAGGGGAACGAAAAAAAATGATCCCATGCACAAGAACGAGGCAACCCGACAATTTTCTCCAGTTCAGAAGGTTCAACACGGGCCGTGCTCAACCAACACGGCCCCGTGTCGAACCACCTGCACAAAAACGCCCAGTACAGGTACCTGGACACGGGCCGTGTTCACTCAACACGCCCCCGTGTCCAGACTTCTGTTTCTCTTATTTCAATTTTGTTACTGGCACTTGAACACGGGGCCGTGCCCGGATAACACGGGGCCGTGTTCAGTGCCCAGTAACACAAATTTTTGCTTTTTAAACACTATTTTACACATCTAATCAACCTAAAAATTTATTTTTGGGACACATTGAGGACAATGTGTAATTTAAGTGTGGGGGGGATGCTAAAACCTTGAATTTTGCAAGTCCTAAATACAAGCCTTACACAAAACTCTATTGGAACCGCTAATCACCCCAAATTTTTTTCAAAAAAAAAAAAAAAAAAAATTTTTACTTGTCTAGGTTTAACTCGGGAAATTCAAGTTCTCAAAAAGGTTATATTTTTACAAATTTACAACCGATAGCGTAGTGATAAAAAGAACCAACATAAGAAAATTATGAAAAGGCATGACAAACTTATTTAAAATTTGATTTTATATACTTGATCACATAAAAACCCATTCCCACAAAAGTGAGTTTTGAGCCTTTATTGAGCACACAATTACATATCATTTGAATAAATGCTCATTTTTCGTTTCTTGTGTGAATAGCTGCTTGGTTCTTACGACTCTAGAACTTGCCATGACAATACATTCCCGGTCCTTATCAACTTAAACCCGAGTAAGTAAATGATGGAGGCATTAGGACTACCCTTTTTCATTTCTACACCATTATTTTTCTTTTTCTTTTACCACCTACCCAAAAATCCCCCTAGTTAGCCCCTTTGAGCCTAAACCTTTTCGTTTCATCACCCAAACAAAAACCCTTTCACCCGCCAAAACCTTTTTCATTTTTAAACCCTTTATTTTAGTAACAAGTTCGGTTCTTCGTGAAAAAAAAAAATAAAAATAAAAAAAATAAAAAAAATAAAAATTTTTTTATAATGAAGCAAAAAAGAAAATAAACAAACAAAGTAATCAAAAATAACTTTGTTTGAATAAAAGCTTCATTAAAAATAAAAAGTTGCAAAAATACGAAAACCGACACTTGTTACGCTTTTAGTTTTTTTTTTTTCTACTAACCACTAACCCAATCACCTACCTTTAACCCTAGCCAACCCTTAACCCGCAAAGTCCTCTTGATATCTACAAAGGTATAAAAGTTAAAAAGGAGGAGGATTGATTTCTTGGCAAGCCTATGGTAGGAATAAGTTCCGTGCCGCTCTCGAGTGATTCACTAAAAATACACCTTCGGCCGAGTGTGAGTGATTTCCCCGCGAGGTATGTGAACTTGTATATAAATAGAATTTTAAAAAAGACATGTTATGCCCAAATAAGTAATTTCTTTTATGAACAATTCTAAATAAATCATTACGAATAGGAGTGTAAATAAATAAAAATAAAACCCAAAAAGATCTTGGAAATCCCGACACTCTACGACAAGCCCAAAACCTTCTCTTCTACCAATTCCATTTGGGAGTGTAAGCCACATATTAAAGAGTTTTGCTTGAGGACAAGCAAAAGTTCAAGTGTGGGGGTATTTGATGTGTGTAAAATGCAACATATAAATTACATCAAATGAGGCATAAAACTAACCCTTTTTTAGTACTAATATTGGAAAAAGAGTGTTTTTGTCTTCCTTTTGTATTTTCAGGATTAAATGAGCTCAAAAACGCAAAAGAAGCAAAAAGACAGCTAAATCCAACATAAATACAAGAAAAGGAACATTAGTGGACTGCCCGAACCCTCAACGGCACCTTCCAAAGCAAAATAGAGAAAACAGAAGGCTGAACACGTCCCGTGCTCAGCCAGCACGGGGCCGTGCCCAAGAAGCAGCAGAAAAGACAAACCTATAGAAGCTTCTATTACCCATCACGGGGCCGTGCTCAGCGGACACGGGGGCGTGTCGAAAGTACAGCAGGCGCATTTATTGTAATTGCGAATTACAATTAATGAGGAGAGAGAGTGTCAGACGGACACGGGGCCGTGCCCAGCGGACACGGGGCCGTGTCCAGCTCTCTGTTCAGCCTATAAATAGGAGTGCTTGGATTCATTTCATCTCATCCCTTGGCACACCACCTCTCTCACACTTCATCCACCACCCACCACCATCACAACACCATCATCCACCACCATCATCCATTGTCCATCGTAGAGTGTGTGAGTCGTCTCGGGATCCAAGATTGATCGTAAGAGTTCTTGACAATCAAGGCCATGTTTGCCTAAGTCTCTTACATCACTTGGTGAAGACAAAGTGTCTAGTTTAATACTTTTTATTTCTAATCTTTTGCACTTTTTATTTGGTTTTGTATTAATGACTTTAATAACTAGTTACTTATGTTGAAGGTGATCTTTCCTTATCGTTTGTCCGTGGTGTCTTGGCATTATTTTACTGTCTATATAAAATAAAGGATTTTCACCATTCATATCTCCACGGTCTATATGGAGGTATGTTGGCTACCTGGTAGGGGGTTAAGGGAACGGTTTGGTAAAGGTCTTGCCATTGTTCAGCGTTTAGAGGTCCTGCAATGGACCTGAGTCAAATTTAGTAGGACCTCCTTCAATACTTCACGGTATTGGATGGCGGGGGTCCAAACTCTTTGATCCCCTCATAAGTTAACTACTATTAATACTATAACCCGGCTATTTAGGACTGTATCCCTGCTGACTCAGACTACTTAGCCGAGGGTAACGTCACCGCCAAAAGCGGGGCCTACCACAATACTGCATTAATAACTTAATTCATTATCTTCCAATAATCCACCCCTTTAGGATTGTATCCCTGCTGACTCAAACTACTGGGGTGAGGGTAACGTCACCTTCAAAAGAGGGGCCTACTACAATAACTAAGATAATCTCTTAATTATGTGCAAAAGTGCGGAAATAATCAAAGGTTATACTAGATACGAGTCGGAACCAAGTGATTCATCTTGTCTATCTGTTTTTATTTTTATTTTTATTTTCAGCATTTTAGTTAGTTTTATTTTTCTTAGTTTAAAACATTTTTCTAAACTTTTATTTTGGTTAGACGTTGAGGATAAACCGGTACTAAAAGCTCTTGTGTCCTTGGACGACCTCGGTATCTTACCAACGCTATACTACACTCAACGATGGGTGCACTTGCCCATATGTGTGTTTAGTGTTAGTGAAATATCGTGTTTTATAAATTTAAAACTTGGCTAAAATAAGTGTTAAAAAGGGCTTAAAATATACACCTAATATAAGTAACACTTCGCACGCATCACGACTGCATGGAATATTGGAAGCAATTGAACCCACATCTACAAACCCGGTTGAAGCAAAGAAAGATCACATGGCGGTGGCCCTTCTGTTTCAAGCAATTCCGGAAGAACTTGTCCTCCAAGTTTCACAGCTAAAGACAGCCAAAGAAATTTGGGATGCATTGAAGACTCGTTATGTGGGTGCTAAACGAGTTAGGGAGGCGAGGGTTGAATCATTACAAGCTGAGTTTGAGGCAATGAAGATGAAGGAAGGAGAATCAGTAGACGACTTCGCTGGAAGACTAAGCCAGTTGGTTTCAAAATCTGCAACTCTCGGATACATCATAGAAGACTTGAAGCTGGTCCGAAAAATGCTTGGTTCTGTACCGCCTAAGTTCATCTCAATTGTGGCGTCGATAGAGCAATTTGTGGGTCTCAAGACAATGTCTTTTCATGAAGCCGTAGGAAGACTTAAAACCTTTGAGGAACGGGTAAAAGGAGCTGAGACTATAGTTGAAAACCAAGGAAAGTTGTTGTTTGGTAATCATAACAACTCATCTTTATCTAAAGATTATGATCAGAACCGAAGTAGAGGACGTGGGAATAATGGCTCTTATGGAAGGGGACGGGGACGAGGCAGGGGAAGCAACCAAGCAAGCGGATCGAAAAACTCCACTCAAAACCATCTCGGGAACTGTGAGAAGGGTAAAGGCAAGGAGCGTCCCGATGTTCAATGTTTCCGTTGTGATAAATACGGACACTTTGCCTCAAGTTGTCCCGAACGAAAGAAGACAACGGAAGCAAAAGTAGCCGAGGCAACTGAGGAAGGACCTAATACTTTATTTATGGCACAAATTGTAGAAGATCAAATCTGTTTGAATAAAGAAAAGGTAAAGCCTAAGAAATATCAAGAAGATACAAAGGAGCGGGGTACGTGGTATCTTGATAACGTGGAATTGTTTCTGGTTTTTCTGACCTGTGTCCTGTAACCCTAAGTGAAGGTTACAGACCTGGTCCCCTTCTGCTGGCACCCACTGTGAGATCGTTCCTTCCTTCTCTCTTTATTTTTCCGTTTTGCATCACTGTGTCTTGAGTCTAGGCATTGTTGATACCGGGTTTTAGGTAAGACCGGTTTGATTATTGGGACACAGAGAGGGTTCACTCTGTTGCATTTGTGTCTGGTTTGGTCTGTTGTGTTGTGTTGTGGCTCCCTGGTCATTGTTTGCGGAGGCACCTTGAGTGATTAACCTCTGATCGGACCTCTGTCCAGGCTTCGCCGGTGGCTGTTTGGTTCTCTGTCTATCTGGTTGGTTTGTTTTTTGATTATCTGTTTGCATGATTGTTCTGTTCTGAGTTTGTTTTGACTGCTTTATTCTGTGTTTCTTTATCTTGCTATTATGACTGATAAAACTGAATCTGCTGTGACTTTGGTTAGTAAGTTAGATGCTAGTGACCCATTATATCTTCATGCTAGTGACTCTAGTGGGCTCACAATAGTTAGCATAAAACTAAAAGGGACTGAGAATTATGTGGTCTGGTCTAATGCTATGAAACTTGCTCTAATGGCTAAAAATAAATTAGGCTTCATTGATGGAACTTGTAGTAAATCTAAGACAATGATGTTCTTGCTAGTCAGTGGGATCAGTGTAATTCTATTGTGCTCACCTGGATTCTGAACTCTGTTTCTGATGAATTATATGTTGGTCAAGTCAATTCTAAACTTGCCTCAGAAGTGTGGGATAATTTAAAAGATGCCTATGATAAAGTTGATGGGTCAGTTGTGTTTAGCTTATATCAAAAAATCATCTCTGTTAGTCAAAATGGCTCTAGTGTGTCTGAGTATTATCATAAAATCAACACTATGTGGAAACAGTTTGATGCAATGCTTCTACTGCCTTCTTGCACCTGCAATGCTTCTACTAAATTCAATGTATTCAGTCAATTAATCAAACTTACGCAATTCTTAATGGGATTAGATGACATTTATCAACCTGTTAGAACCAATTTGTTGACAAGGGACCCTTTACCAACTATCAAAACTGCCTTTTCTATCATCTCTAGAGAAGAATCTCATAGAGGTTCAAACAGTTCTTCTAAAATTCCTAATGTTGGATTTGCTACTAAATCTAACAATTTCAATGATAACAAGAAAAAATTCAACAAAGGTCCTAACCCAAATCTAAAATGCTCTCGTTGCAACAAGATTGGACATACAGTTGATAAATGTTTTGAACTACACGGTTATCCTTCAAACTATAGACCAAAACATACTCAAGGCAGTTCACAGTGGGCTAGGTCTAACAATGATGCTAGTAGTGGTACTGGTTCTTCTATGAATAATACTGTTAATGATAAAAATACTAGCTCTTTGAACTCTTTAACTGCTGATCAATTTTCTAAGTTGCTAGGTATGCTTAATGAGAATAAAACCGAGGGCACATATAAGTCCAATGTAGGAGGTAAATGCTTCAATTCCTTCTCTGAATACAAAAATATTTTCTGTTTCAACTCAAAACTATTCTCTTCACAGAATCAAAACTGGATTATTGATTCTGGTGCAAACCAGCATATGGTTATGTCTAGTAAGAATATGTTCAATCTTGTTGATGTTTCTGAATATAATATAACTGTTAAGCATCCAAATTGTACTGATGCTAAAGTCACTGAAATTGGATGTTTTAAACTTTCGGACTCTATGATTCTAAAAGATGTGTTTGTTGTTCCTGAATACTGTGTGAATCTTATCTCTGTGTATAAGCTAGCCAAAGACAATAAGCTTAAGGTTGTGTTTGATGTAAACTCTTGCTATATTCAGGATTCATACTTAAAGAAAACCTTGGTGACTGGTAGACAAACTGAGGGTTTATATTTCTGTGGTAACTCTCTAAGTTCTAGTTTTTCTTGTCTAAGTATGGCTGAAAAAGCAAAGCTCTGGCATTCCAAGCTGGGTCATCCAGCTGAACAAGTGTTAAAGGTTCTTCAGCTTAAATCTGAATCTATTTCTAACCCTTGTGATATATGTCACAAGGCTAAACAGCATAGGTCCCCTTTCCCTCTCAGTGACCATCAATCAACTAAGGTTGGGGACCTCATTCACTTAAATGTTTGGGGTCCCTACAAGGTCACTAGTGTGGAAGGATACAAATACTTTATTACTATTGTAGATGATTTCACCAGATCCGTTTGGGTTTATCTGATGTAATCTAAGTCAGAAGTTTTTGAAAATATAGAAAGTTTTTAGAATCTTGTTAAAACTCAATTTGAAGTCAACATCTAAGTGTTTAGGAGTGATAATGGATCTGAGTTCACCAACTCTCAAATGACTGCTTTTGTTAAACTAAAAGGTATCATCCATCAAACTTCTTGCACCTATACTCCACAACAAAATGGTATTGTGGAGAGGAAACATAGACACCTGTTGAACATTGCTAGAGCTTTGCTATTTCAATCCAATATTCCTCTTAGGTTCTGGTCTGAATTTGTTCTTACAGCATCTTACTTAATTAACAGGCTTCCTTCTTCTGTGTTACATGGTTGTTCTCCTTATGAAAAATTGTTTGGTTTCAAACCTTCTCTTGATCATTTGAAAATCTTTGGTTGTCTTTGTTATTTCACTATTTTAAATAATCCTGATAAACTTGAAGAAAGAGCTGAAAAATGTGTTTTTATGGGATACTCTAATTTTAAAAAGGGATATAAGGTGTGGAGTCTAGTACAGAAAAAAAAATCATCTTCTCCAGGGATGTTAGTTTCCATGAAATCACATTTCCTTTTAAAAATGAATCACATTCTGTTCTGGAAGGTCCAAATAACTTAAACCAATTAAATTTTTTTGATACCTATGAATTTTCAAGTGACCTAAATCCCAATGATGAAGAGAAGGTCTCCACTAACTCAACTACCCTAACACAGCAACATAGTGATAAGGTTGAATCACCTGTGGATAGTAATACTCAGCAATCATCAGGCACTGATGACTTATCTGAGAGTAATGAGTCCTTAGGAAATGAAACTGGTCCTGTGAGGGCAGAGTCTAGTAGTGTTAATGACGAGTCAAACCTCCCTGAGGGTACCATTCCTACTAGAAGATCCTCTAGATCCTCGACCGCCCCTAAAAGATTTGATGATTTTATTGTTGGCAATGCTAAGTACAGTTATGATAAAGTAGTTAATTATTCCAACCTACCTAGTGAAAATATATGTCTTGCTGCCAATATAAATAAAATTAGTGAACCACACACTTATAAAGAAGCTCTTAAAGATAAAAGGTGGACTGATACTATGAATGATGAATTGTCTGCTCTATATAAAAACAATACCTGGGATATTGTGGATATCCCTAGTGGTACAAAACCTATTGGATGTAAATGGGTGTTTAAAGTTAAATACAAGTCAACAGGTGAAATAGATAGATTTAAAGCTAGGCTTGTTGCTAAGGGGTTTAACAAACGTGAAAGGATTGACTTTGAGAAAACATTCTCCCCTGTTGTCAAAATGGTTACGGTTTGATGTGTTGTTAGTCTATCTGTTCAAAACAACTGGCCCCTATACCAACTTGACGTAAATAATGCTTTTCTTTATGGTAATCTAAGGGAAGATGTCTACATGACTCTATCTGATGGGTTAAATATTGATCAACAGAATAAAGTTTGTAAGTTAAACAAATCTTTATATGGGTTAAAACAAGCCCCGCGTATGTGGAATGAGCGGCTTGTTCAAACATTAGTCAAAATTGGGTTTGTGCAATCTAAATGCGATCATTCCATGTTTATTAAGTCCGAAAAAACTGTCTTTAGTGTTCTCTTAGTGTATGTTGATGATATTGTGTTAACAGGGAACTGTGAACAGGAGATAACTAAAATCAAGAGTCTTTTGAAAAAAGAATTTTTGATCAAAGATCTTGGTTTACTAAAGTATCTTCTTGGGATAGAAGTAATCAAATCAAATTACGGTGTTTGCCTTTCTCAAAGAAAATATTGCATGGACTTGTTAAATGAGTATGGGATGAGTGGTAGTAAGCCCAATAGCTGTCCCATTGATCAAAATCATGTTTTGACCGATCTGACACTAAATAACTCAAAACCAGTTGATGTCACACAATATCAAAAACTGATAGGTAAACTTATTTACCTATCACACACTAGACCTGATATTGCTTACTCTATTCATTATTTATCTCAGTTTATGCATAAGCCTACTGAGGCTCATACTCAAATCGCTTTCAAAGTGTTAAGGTACCTAAAAGGTGCACCTGGCACTAGGATCCTGTTTACAAAAAGCAACACATTTCAGTTAATTGCGTTTGCATATTCGGACTGGGCTAAATGTGTGGACAGCCGTAGGTCTGTCACTGGTTTTTGCATATTTCTTGGTGGATCCTTGGTTTCATGGAAAAGCAAAAAACAAAGTGTAGTTTCTCGGTCCTCTGCCGAGGCCGAATACATGTCCATGTGCAGTGCCACATGTGAAGTTTTGTGGTTGCTGAATATCTTAAGAAAACTTCATGTTGATGTGAATATTCCGGTTGTGTTGAAGTGCGATAACACTGCAGCATTGTCTATTGCTGCCATTCCTGTCTTTCACGACAGAACAAAGCATTTCGAAGTTGATTTATTCTTTCTAAGGGGAAAATTGCATCAGGGTAGATCAAAACTCAAGGTGTTAAGACCGAGCATCAGCTAGCTGACATATTTACCAAAGACTTACTCCCAAAGACTCATGCTGAAATGTGTAAATCGCTAGGTCTGTTCAATTTTTTTGCACATTTAAACTGAGGGGGGATGTTAAAAATATAGTATTTATCCAGTATAAATGTGTCTTCTTTGTATTTCCTTTTATTTATTTTAACCATTTTATTTATCTTTGATTATGAGGTTTGGGCTATAAGGCTATGGAGTTTGGGCTGCTGGCTTTGGGTCTTTTATCAAGATGGTTCGTTGGCTTGGGCTTATAGCCGTTATGTCCAGATGGGCTGCTATCTTGGGCTCCTGTGATGTCGCTTAGGGTTTGCCAGGATAAAAGGGGCCTTGGTCCCTTGGCTTATTCATCCGAGCATTTCATTCTCTTGTTTATCATTTTCATTGTTCCCTGCTTTGTCTCCCTATTCTAACACGTACATTCGTGAGTCTAGGGTTTTATCTTCACTTGTACAGATCATCCGGCTGGAGATCTTTTTGTTCTTTGTTTGATTGTTAATCTGTGATGACAGATTTGCTTTGTCTTTGTATTTGATTCTATGCTTCATAATAAAAGTGTTTGATTCTCGAGTTCTGACAGTTCTCCCTGCCAACAACATCCCACCGATCTTGACCCACAAGATACGAAGGCAAACACGTTGACCACGTGTTATAGTTTGTGTTGTAGAGCTTCTTCTTGACACCTCCAGTCCCCTGGAATTCTAACATATTCGACAAACGAGTTTGGCTATGATACTACTTATTAAACACAAAACAGTTTCAGAAGTGGAAATCTCGATAAAAACATCAACTCGAATCACAATTATAGCACGATGCAAAAAAACCTTGACGATAAACACCTTTGACCAGCAACAAACAAATTGCACATGCACACAAAACAAATCTTTGTACACGATGTTTGCTTTAACACATAGGAACATACCCTTTTTTATTTATTAATTTACCGAAAGAATAAATAGAATCAGATGGATGAAATCTCTTTGATTGATTAGGAAAAAATCAAAAACATAAAATAAGTACATACGTAGTTCTACAACCACCCTACAACTTGATTCCTATTCAAATTCTATTAATCCATACGAAGTTCAAATAAGTAAATAGATAAACCAAAACAATTAAATAAACCAAGTAATTAATTGATAAATATGATCTCCTCCATGCCACCACTTTCAGACCAATACGAACCACAATGATGTTTATTGTATTCGTTTAATACCACTTTTTTTTAAACGGCCAACAGAATCAATCCCGAGCACTTTTGGGGCACCCACTGGACCAAACGGAGTATTCTGGGAGTAACCCGAGTCCATCATCAATTCCGGGGAAAACCCGGTAACCCACTCGCCCGTAGGCATGACGGTGAAATTACCGGTAAAACCCGTTTGGCTCAAGGATCGAACCCAAGTTTTATTGGATCTCCTATCATTGTCCACCAATACCTCACTCTACACCAAATAATAATTAAACTTGCATCTCTCAAGAGACATTCAAGACTTTCACTACTTGATTTAGAGATTATTTAATACCATTTACATGTGTTTTTATTCTTACTTCTTTGATAATTGTCATATGATAACGTGGAAATAAATTAAGTTGTAAATTTTAGGGGATTGCATCAAAATTTTCGTTACAGGTTGTTATTTTTTAATTAAAGTAGAATTGATTCCCAGCGTTACAGGGTTGGTTTTATTAATGTGATTTGAGCGTACCAATTTTTTTCCCTGTAATTGCTTATCGATCAAAACGTAGAGCAACTCAAAACGTCCATAATACACAAAAAATATTATATTTGACATGACTCATTTTTGAAAAAAGTTACATCAAACGTAAACCTAATTGAATTTATGCTAATATGTACATAAAAATAAGCACGTACAACTCGAGGGGGTCAAATGTTATTACATCGAAACGTAAACCAACTTGAATTTATACCGGCATGTACATAAACGTCAAATTGTAGACCAACTGAAAAGGTCAATAAAAATAAGTACCAAAAAGTATTATATTTGACATGGTAAAGTAACTTGAATTTATACCGTCTATTTAAAACATATTATACTTGACCTGACTCGTTTCCAAACAGAATTTACGTCAAAGTACACCAACTAAATAATGTATTTGAGTAAAATAAAATATGTAAATTTTAACTAAAAAAACACAAAACATATAATAAAAAAGAGTGTTACTCCTAATCTAACAAAGAGTGTGTTAATCTTCCGATTCTTGGCTGGTATTGTTTTATTTGTGTTGGTAACATTTAAGTGTATAAAAAACTACATCTAGGAACAAAAGTATCAATGTCAAAAACTACATATTTGTGTTGCGAACCATTAGCCAATCATGGATGCCATCATTTCAACCAAATTGCATATCCAGCAAAGTAATAACGATGATAAGGGTTCAATAGAAAAGGATCATTGCCATTCAAATACAAGACTACCACAGTAAAAAAAACATTAATAGATTCAAATACAAGACTACCACAGTAAAAAAACATTAATAGAAGGGAAGATTACTTTTCTTACCAAAAATGCTATGACCATATGTGCTTGTCCATAGGTCTTGAATGAGTGGATACTGTAACGTCACAAAACAAGCAATGGGAAGGCACGTCAATGCAGCTACTGGAACGAGAATTTGTGGGTTGTTCTGGCAAAACATAAGATATAAGGTAGCACCAAAAGCTATAAGCATGGCTGTTGTTGAGATAAACAAGGCGGTTAGACCAATCATCAACTTTGTAGGCAGCTTGCGGAGGAAGTCTTGCTCAGAGAAACGTGCAGTGAGGATTGACAGAAACATTAACAAAGATGTAGCAGATGTGAACAACGATATGGCATCTGCTATTGCAAATACCGTGAAAGCAGTTTTGTTAGTAAACTCTGGAATCCCATTGTCTTGTTTGTCCCCCCCTTGTTTGTTCCCCCCTGGCACTGTAATAGCTGCGGCAAACACAATGGTGGTAATTAAGGCAGCTGTTATTGTGTATGACTGTGCAGTCTCCTTCATCCATTTTTCCCCCTCAATCACCAACTCCTTATGCTCTTTTGTAAACACCATTTGAGGTGTTTCTTTCTCAGAGTTCCTTTGTATGATGTTTAGAGGGCACACAAATCCTTGGACTTCCTACAAGATTATAATATCATTCTTAACTTAGCTACATACATGCTTCAATAATATGTAAATAATTTAAATTTCAAATCCAACCTTAAACCATTGAAGTTCATGCTGTATTTGAAGAGCTGCGCCTGATATATGAGTCAGTTTCTCAGGAGGTGCCTTCCTTGCAGCCAAATGCAAGAGGTTGTTCCCTGAAGAGTCTTGGATTGTTTTGTATATATTTTTGTGCTCGCTCATTTGATATAGTAAGTTGTAAACCTTTTCTGAACGGCTGATTACAGCATATTGAATAATGTTGTGTCCATGTTCATTGGTACTCCAAATTGCATCTGGGAATCCAGACACAACTATTTTTACAACCTCGTCTGCATTTTGTCTTGTGGCTTCAAAAATCGCATTGTTGTAATATTCATCGTGAGATCCGGAGTCTGTTTTACTCTTTATAAGAACACATAAATCCTGTAATAGACATGTAGCACGATAATAATCTTTTTGTTTTCTTTTTATGGCTTCGAACTGCGCTGCGAATTGATAACCTAAACATGTAAACAAACATGTAAACTCAGCAAACATTCTTTCCCAAGAGTTGAGTTTACTTGGGAAGTTTTGAGCTATAGCCGTCAGCACAATGTGGATGTCAGTCAAAGGCATATGCTGGTTATGACCAAAAAACGACTCTGCTAAACCCGCAGATATAATCAAGAAAAAATGATCAATAAATAACATTGATAATTCATTAGAGTCGAGACAAATTAAGTTAGGTACGTGGTCTTACCGTAATCTTTAGAAGAAATAATATTAACCAGAAGCCCCCAACTAGAGCCATTACCCGCCTCTATGTCTTGATCAGAACCATTGTTGAGTTCATGCAACAAATAGGTATATGTGTCGGTATGCATGTTAGAAAGAGCTCTGGCTAGTGGCGTTTGACCGCCGTTGTCCATGGTATATAACAACTCACGGTCTGTTTCAACCAACAACTCAGCAGCTTCTTTGTTGCCAACGATAGCAGCAACATGAAGTAGTGTGCTTCCATCTGAATTTTTCATATCCAATTTCAACACCTTATCTGAATTTTGCCTATCCAATTTCAACATCTTTTCTAAAAACTCCTTATTCTTACTAGTGCCCACATGGAGTGCAGCGTTTCCATTAATATTCAATGATTTTGTAGCCCATTTCAACATCTCTTTTAAAAACCTCTTATTCTTAATAGCACCCGCTGCCACGTTGACTGTAGTGTACTCCTTTTTCTTAGTAGTACCCACTGCCACGTGAAGTGCAGTGTTTCCATTAATGGCTATTTTGTCTCTCAACGTAACGTCTTTATTCCAATCCAAAATCTTCTTAATGCTCGAAATATCTTGGTTTAGAGTAGCTGCATACAATCTTTCCATTGCTCTTCTTTTCTTTCTCTTTCTTTCTTCTTCTTCTTCGGCTTCTTTTCTCTTTCTCTCTTCTTCTTTTTTTATATTTCCTTCTTCGGTTTCTTTTCTCTTTCTTTCTTCTTCTTCGGTTTCTGTTCTCATTTCTCCTTCCACTTCTTCTTCTTCGGTTTTTGTTTTCTTTTCTCCTTCCACTTCTCTTATTACACCCTCCACTTTTTTTATTTCTTCTTTGGTTTCTTTTCTCTTTCTTTTTGGTTGTTCGTTTTCTTTAAGCAAGTTTTTTACCTTTTCAGTTTCTTCTGTCGGTCTTTGGTCTATTATTGCTTCTTCTTCTTCTTGGTCTTCTAAACCTGCATGGTTAGGAATGTAAAAATGTACAACTATTAATGTGGTAATTCTCAATGATTTTACAATACGCTAAAGATGCCTATAAATACAACAACTAGGCTACAATTTAGAGAGAAGAATTCTCCTCTTTACAAAAATAAAAAGATGCTCATAACTACAATTTATTCACAGTGTCTTGAGATTGATTTGAGGCAATCATTTCGATATTGCCTAATACCCCCCGTCAATGCAAGTTGGAGGTGGTCCGAGACGAAGCATGGAGCGAAATTTTTCGAATAACGGTTTTGGAAGACTTTTGGTGAAGATATCCGCGACTTGGTGATCTGTGGAGATGAACTTGGTGTTGAGACGACTAGAGGCCACCAATTCACGAATAAAATGATAATCGATGTCTATGTGCTTTGCCCGCTTATGAGAAATTGAATTTTGGCTTAGAAACAAAGCATTGTTGTTGTCACATAGTAAGGTTGGACGCCCCGATGGTAAAGCTTGAATTTCACGTAGAAGATGAGTGACCTGAATCATTTTTGCAACCGTGTTCGCCATTGCTCGATATTCGGATACACAACTTGATCTAGAAACTATAGGTTGCTTCTTAGCACTCCAAGAGACCAAGTTTCCACCCAAGTATATGCAGTAGCCATATGTTGATCTTCGAGTGTCGATGCATCGCGCCCAATCTGCATCTGGAAAACCTAATAAAACAGTGTTAGGTGGTCTATCAAAAGTTAGGCCATGAGAGAGTGTGCCTTTGACGTATAGAAGAATTCGTTTAACTAGTTGAAAATGAGTGATGGTGGGGTTTTGTAAAAATTGGCTAACTTGATTTACTGCGTATGAGAGGTCGGGACGGGTGATGGTGAGATATTGGAGTGCGCCGACGAGATCGATAAAGGGTAGGATTATGGAATGGTTGGCCATTGGAAGTGAACACATCTTTTGATGTAAGAGGGGTAGTAACGTGTTTAGACTCAAGTAAGCCGACTCGAGAGAGAATATCGTAAGCATATTTAGATTGGTTTAGGAAGAGACCCGATTTGGTGTGAGTTACCTCCAAACCAAGAAAAAAATTTAGCAAACCAAGATCCTTGATTTTGAATTCCTTGTGAAGACGAGATGTAAAATTGTTAATGAATGTGTCATTATTGCCAGTGAGAACAATGTCATCTACATAGACAAGGAGATAAATTAGGATCCCATGGTGATTGTAAACAAATAAGGATGGATCGGCTCGGCTATTTTGAAAACCGAGAGCAACGAGAAATGTGCTTAGACATTGAAACCAAGCGCGTGGAGCTTGCTTGAGACCGTAGAGAGCACGATGAAGTTTACACACATGGTTTGGTTGGTTGGGGTCTTCAAATCCCGGAGGTTGTTCCATAAAAACCGTTTCGATGAGATGTCCATTTAGAAAGGCATTATTGACATCGAGTTGGCGTCGCTTCCAACGATTAATAGTTGCAAGACTTAGAAAAATTCGGATGGTGGAGGATTTGACAACCAAACTAAAGGTGTAAGAAAAATTTAGACCCGGTATTTGAAAAAAACCTTGGGCTACCAAACGTGCTTTGTAGCGATCAATAGATCCGTCAGATTTGTATTTGATTCGATAAATCCATTTGGATCCAATGATGTTGGTGTTGGATGGACGTGGAACGAGGTTCCATGTGTGATTGCCATGTAAGGCAACAAGTTCATTGTGCATGGCTTTTACCCATTTTAGGTCTTTGAGGGCAGTTTTGATGCCTTGGGGAACATGTGAAGAAAAGAGGGCATGATGAGGGTGATGAGCAGAAAGATGAGAGAAATTTACAAAATGGTTTGGTTTAAAAAATCCATTTTTAGATCAAGTAGTCATAGGGTGAGTGTTAGTTGGTGGGGTTTCGGTTGAGGGAGAATCGGGTTGTTGGTCAGATGGGTGTAAGACCGGGTTTAAGGTGGGTGGGTCTTGGGATGAGTAGGCCGTGGGTGATGGGCCGGACTGTGGGCTAGGTGGAGGCGATTAGGTTTGGTAGGCTAGGAGAGTGTGTAGGAGTGGAGGGTGGCCCGTTTGAAACAATTGGGCTGTTTGGTGGTAATATTGGGCCATTAGAATGGGTGGGTAATGGTGTATGAAATCGTGACAGTGGGTGGAGCAAGATTCGGAAGTAGATTTTGGTTGGGAAGATGTTGATGTGGTTGGTGAAGATTTTGGTGGAGCAAGATTCGGAAGGAGATTTTGGTTGGGAAGATGTTTGTTATTGGAAGATTTGTAATGTTGGTGGACGAGGAGGTTACGTGGAACGGTAAAATGTCTTCATCAAACTTAGCATGTCGAGTTGTATAAATGCGACCCGTGGTTGGATCTAGACATCTAAAACCCTTGTAACGAGGACTATAGCCAATAAAAATGCATGGTGCACTTCGAGGAAGAAGTTTGTTTTTGGTATAATCTCTAAGGTACGGATAACCACGACAACCAAAAATACGAAGGTTTGAGTAGGTGGGTGGTTGATGAAATAACACTTCAAATGGAGAGGTGTTGTCAAGAAGTTTTGTGGGTAGACGATTTATAATGTAAATGGCAGATGTAAAAGCATCAAACCATAGATTTGGTGGGGCATGGGCATTGAACATCATAGATAATCCGGTTTCAGTAATGTGACATTGTTTTCGTTCTGCTCTTCCATTTTGTTCCGGAGTGTGAGGACATGAGATTCTATGATGTATGTCGTGTTGTTGAAAACAAGTTTGTACTTGGTGGTTTGTAAATCCGGTTCCTCCATCGCTTTGAAAAAACTTTTACATTTGATGAAAATTGATTTTGAACAAATGTTAAAAAAGTTTTGAGAATGACGGGAAATTTCGATTTTGCCTTTAAAGGATAGAACCAAGTGAAATGGGAATAATCGTCTATGAATATGACATAATACCGGTAACCATCAGTGGATGGACCAAGTGCGGGTCCCCAAAGATCACAATGAATAAGGTCCAAAACATGTGATGCACGTTTATTATTTTCAATAAAAGGTAAATGTTTTTCTTTGGATAATTCACAAGAATTGCATAATCCCGGTTTGGGTAATAATGATGTAACAAAAACATGACCACGTTTATTGAAAATTGAAATAGTATCAAAGGAGACATGTTCATGGCGACTATGCCATTTATTGAAAGAAGCACGAAGATGCGAAGCCGAGAGCGGGACAAAAAGAGACTTGTGACTTTGAGTGAGAACGTAAAAGCCATTTTCACATGTGCCTTTAGCTAGAACTTCCACCGTTTGGTCCTGAATTTAAAAATAATTGTTAGAAAATAAGACATCAACCAGTTAATCATTTGTTAATCGACTAATATAAAGTAATTTTTTTGTGAGATTTGGAACAACTAAGACGTTTTGTAAAGAGATGTTGTGATTCAGATTTGTGTTGCCAATGTGGGTAACCGGTAAAGATTCACCATTACCGAAACTAACACGAGTGTTACCGGTTTGAGGTTTAGAATAATTTAAACCAAAGGTTATAGGGAGCATGTGTGTGGTAGCACCTGAATCTGCAGTCCATTCCGGAATGTCGGAAGCTACATTGCATTGAGCATGAAATGTGTCGGCTAAATTGGCATCAAAAGAAGTGGCTTTTTGAGCAAATGAGGCGAGTTGAGGGCAAGCACTCGCATAGTGTCCATCCCTTCGGCATAGTTGACAATGAGGTGTTCGTTTGGTGTATGTTCCAGTACGACCATGTGAGGAGGAGGTGTTGTGCCCTCGACCACGATGAGAAGTGGACCAATGGTTGAATGATTTGGGTTGGTTAGCAAAAAAAGGCGGCTTGAGGGGTTTGAGAGCCATGAAGTTTTTGGATAAACATTTCTTGATTTTCCGCATTAGAGAGAAGATCACGGAATGAAGGTGTTGGACGGATTGTTCTTTGGAAGGTTGAGAAGTTTTCAAACGATGCACCAAGTCCACAAAGGAAATAGTGTCGTTTGTCTTCATCGGTTACCGGGTGTCCGATAGCGGTGAGTTGGTCTGTTAATGCCTTGAATTTTCTACCAAAATCAGAAACTGAGGATATGCCTTTTTGAATAGTGTGCAAAGAGTCTTGAAGATTTTGAACTCGTTCAATAGAACAGTGGCTGTAAGCATCAGCAAGTGCCTTCTAGTGAGAGTCTCATGACCGATGATTTTGACCATTGCTTCTTCGGTGAGAGTCGAATTTATTAATAAAATGACTTTTTGGTCAGCCATTTTCCAAGTCGTGTAAGCAGGATTGGGTGACGTTTTATCATTTGTTGTGATGGTTTCGGAAGGGAGTGGGCTAGAGCCGTCGATGTGGCCATGAAGTTTAAGGTAGGATATCACATGAGAGATTTGTTTCTCGCATGGTAGATAATTTGTGGAGTTGAGTTTGATATTGATAAGGTGGCTTAAGCAATGGAGAGAGATGGCATTTAGGTCGGATGTATTAGGCATGGTAAACAACAAGAAGAAGAAGGACATGAAGATTGTGAAGGAAGAGAGGAGGATCTTTAGATGGCTGATACCATATTAATTTGGTAATTCTCAATGATTTTACAATACACTAAAGATGCCTATAAATACAACAACTAGGCAAAAATTTAGAGAGAAGAATTCTCCTCTTTACAAAAAAAAAAAAAAAAAAAAAAAAATTGTTCATAACTACAATTTATTCACAGTGTCTTGAGATTGATTTGAGGCAATCATTTCGATATTGCCTAACAACAACACACAAAATTTGTGCATTAAGCTATGGAGAATATTTAAGTTTAGATTATCTTTCAAATAAGTTACATAAATGATCAATGTGATTTATGTTTGCCAAAATTGATGATGGATTAACTGATTTTGAGAGTTTCTTGGTTTTTGTAATTGTGAAACTCTTTGATGAATCGATAGAGAGGAGGGATCTTCTATATACTGACAATAATTACAAATAAGAAAGGAAATACAATAATCACAATAAATACATAAAATTAAGAACGGATAAATCAAAGGGATTGAGAATGATTATCTCTATTATTTTTGTTATTTACGTTATTATCCTCCTTAAGCGAAATGGCGGTGAACAAACACGAAGTAATTCCCGAAAGTGTTCAAACTCCAGCCTTGGCAAACTTTTTGTAAATATATCCGCTAGTTGAAGCTTGGTAGGCACAAATATAGTGTAGAGTTTGCCGGACATGACGAGTTCACGGACAAAATGATAATCCAAGTCGATGTGCTTGGCCTGTTTATGAGAAACGAGGTTTTGGCCCATGAACAAAGCGTTGCGATTATCACAAAGTAACGTTGGTCGATCTGGCGGAAGAGCATGAAGTTCACGTAACAAGTAGGTGATCCAAATGATTTCCGCCACTGTATTAGCCATTGCCATATATTCCGATTCACAACTTGACCTAGAGACGGTTGGTTGTTTCTTGGAGCTCTAAGAAACAAGATTTCCCGCTAAGAAAACCGAGTAACCATATGTAGACCGCCGTGTTTCAATACATCTCGCCCAATCCGCATCCAAGTATCCTAAAATAGTGATATGCTTTGGTCGGTTGAAAACAAGACCATGTGAGATTGTACCCTTTACATACCGTAGTATCCGCATTACCAGTTGAAAATGATGTTCGGTTGGAGCGTGTAAAAATTGACACGCTTGGTTCACTGCATAAGCTAGATCTGGTCGTGTGATAGTTAAATATTGTAGTGCCCCAACAAGTGATTGGTATAGAGTAGGATCGGAATATAGCGTACCGTTGGATGCAAACGAGTCATTTGGTGCAAGTGGTGTGGGCACAAGCTTGGCATTAACTTGACCAGCACGAGTTAGTATGTCGTGAGCATATAGAGATGTCCAAACTGCTCGGCGCTCAAAGATTGTCCGATTCCTTGCTCGGTTAAAAACGAGCCGAGCAGCTCGGTTCGTTTTAAAAAGGAGCCGAGCAGCTCGGTTCGGTTTAAAAACGAGCCGAGCAGCTCGGTTCGGTTTAAAAACGAACCGAGCACGAGCATAAGTATGCTCGCTCGTCGCTCGTTCGGTTTTGATCGAATTTATTTTTACTATATATATATATATATATATATATTATTTATTAAATATAAAAATGTAGCATAAATATTTATTATATTATATAGATAATAAATATATTAAAAAGTATTAAAAAAGTTGAAATATGATATTCCCGCTATTGTTTTAGACTTTAGTAAAGTGACCCTAATTTCCCTAAATCCCTAATTCCCTATTTCACTCATTCTTCTCAAGACTCGAGTTCACCATTTCAGTATTTCACCAAAACTAGCCCTAGTCTCTTTCTCTCTCTCAGACTGAGTCTCTCACGGCCTTCTCTCGTATCATCCTTCTGACCTTCTCTCATTCATCTCCGGCGTATCATCCTTCTGACCTTCTCGCGTTCATCTCCAGCATATCCCAAAGTTCGGCCAGCAGCCAGTGTCTCCATCTGTCCCGATTCTGTTGTCGTCGGCAACCATCGTCTCCATCTGTCCCGATTTTGTTGTTTATCTCAATGTAAGTGTTTTGTGTTTCTATTGTTCATCATTTCATGGTTATAAGAACATATTTAAGTGTTTCATGGATGGTTATAAGAACAAATTTAAGTGTTTCTATGTAAGAACAGATTTAACTTTTAAGAACAGATCAGATTTAACTTTTAAGTGTTTGTTTGTTTGTTTGTTTTTGTGACAGGTTATATGTATTTCTATGTAAGAACAGATTTAAGTGTCTGTTTGTTTGTTTTTGTAACAGATTTAATTATCAGATTTAAGTGTTTATGTGTAACCATGAACCATATTTGTTTATGTAAGAACAGGTTTTGTGACAGGTTATGTATAACCATGAACCATCTAATTTGTTCTTAATTTATTAATTTGTAGAATGTCTTCTCATAAGGCAACAAATGTAATGGAGAATAGTGTTGAGTTAAATAATGGGGAGAGTGTTGAGTTGGAAGATGAAATGAAAGACGTGAGAGACCAATCTTCTAAAGATGTTGGTGCAAAGGGGAAACGAAAGAATGCTTCTGTTGCTAAAGAACATTCTAAAGACATTGAAGGTATGTATAAAGGAAAAATGGTTAAAAAGAAACAATGCATCTATTGCAAGCATAGCTATGTAGCAAATAGTTCGGGCACCACGACAAGTCTCACGCGACACCTAAGGATTGTACTTATTTCCAAAAGGCACTAGGTAACAGTAAAGGTTTTATAAATTTTGGTTCAAACAGAAGTGACAAAACAGTTTTTATTGATGAAGAGTCAAGTGGGGGTTTTAACCCAATGAAGGTTAGGGAATTAATTGCAAAGCCGATTATAGGACATGAATTACCTTTTTCAATTGTAGATTACAATTGGTTTAATCAGTTATGGAAGTATTTAAACCCTCTTTTCCAAAAAGTAAGTAGGTCAACAATAACTAGAGATTGCATAAAAGTGGTGAATGTAGAAAAAGAGAGGATAAAAAAGATTTTGAAAAAGGTTGATATGATCTCTCTTACTAGTGATTGTTGGACCTCAAATCAAACCATAGGGTATAGGTGTTTGACAGCTCACTTTGTTGATTCCGATTGGAAATTGAAAAAATGCATAATTGGTTTTAACGAGCTTGCACCACCACATAGTGGCGAGGTTATATCGGATGGTATTTTAGAATGCCTTATTAAATGGGGTATTCAAGATAAAATAGGGACTATAACTTTGGATAACGCATCAAACAATGATAGGGCGGCGATGTTTTTGAAGAATAATTTTCAAGGTAAAGGTAAATTACATTTTGAGGGATTGACTTTCCATGTGAGATGTTGTGCTCACATTTTAAACTTGGTGGTACAAGATGGTTTAGGAACTATTGAAGCATGTCTTTCAAAAATCATAGAAGCTGTCAAGTATCTAAGGAAGTCTTCTGGTCGTTTGTTGAGGTTTGGTGAAATGGTAGTTAGTCTTGGTATATCAACTCATAGGTCCGATGTCAAAACTAGGTGGAACTCAACGCATCGAAAGCTTGAATCTGCTATTCACTATAAACGAGCTTTTCAAGGTTATGCATTGAGAGATTCTAACTTTATATGGTCTCCCACATCTGATGAATGGAATCGAGATGAAAAAGTTTGTAAGCTACTTGGGGTTTTTTTAAAGGCTACTAATTTGTTTTCTGGTACATCATATCCGACGATTGTAAGCTACCGAAGCTCCCTATCAAATGACATGGTAGAACTTCTTATTTGCGGAAGTGATTGGTTAAAATCCATCTCAAAGACAATGATAAAGACATTGGCCATATGATTAAATTCATTTTTTTCATTTATTTTTATATTTTATACTTTATATACTAACCTTTATACTTTTTAATGTGTAGCAATCCGCAAAAGACGAAGAAAAATTGGATATTGATGTCTTGATTCCCGATAAGTCTTCTCACTAATTAATAATGGAAGGTATTATTTTTTGTTTTGCCAATTGTTCTCTTGAATACATATTTGAGCTTTGACTCGTTAGAAACAAAATTATGAAATACATCCAACAAATTAATTTTTGTGCTCTCTTTGACCCGTTAGAACATTGCTCTTACGGGTTAAAAAAAGAATATACTTATTTTTCTAATCATTAATTCGTGTGCTCTCTTTATGTTTGGTTTTGCAGCTGTTGCGGGTTCAAAATTGGAGGTCTTTGAAGTTATTTTGCATTTTATATGTTCTTAAACATAAAACATTTGGATGACATTTTGTGTTTATTTTTGTGGGACTTTTTATGTTCGTATTTTGTTAAATTGTTAAGTGTGTGTGAGACATATAAGTTGGTGAATTTTGGTGAATGAATGGCTGTGTAGGAATGCTAAATAAAACTGAGTAAAAGCGAACCGAACCGAGCGGCTCGGTTCTAAACCGAACCGAGTTCGAGCATAAGATTTCCGCTCGATTTTCTAAACCCGAACCAAACCGAGCTACTCGGTTTCAAACCGAACCGAGCACGAGCATACCTCTGTTCGGTTCGGTTCGGCTCATGAACACCCCTATGAGCATACTTCGCTTGGCTGAGAAATAACCCATTTTCTGTATGGATGACCTCCAATCCCAAAAAATAACTCAATGCGCCCAAATCTTTTATAGCAAATTCATTACGGAGATGGGTAATACAGTTGGTAAGCATTGTTGGTTTATTATATGTGAGAATAAGGTCATCAACATAAACTAGTATATACATAACACAATCCCCTTGTTTAAAAACAAACAATGACGTGTCAGCCCGACTGCATATAAAACCATAACCAAAAAGAAAGGAGCTTAGCCTTTGAAACCATGCTTGCGGGGCTGGTTTTAAACCGTAAAGCGCCTTGTTAAGTTTGCAAACATGATGCGGAAGATTCGAATCAACAAACCCCTGTGGTTGTTCCATGTAAACTGTTTCAGTTAAAGAGCCATTTAAGAATGCATTGTTGACGTCTAGTTGGTGTAGTGGCCAACTGTTTATGACGGCGATAGATAGAACAACACGAACTATCGAGGCTTTAACAACCGGACTAAACGTGTACGAATAGTCGAGACCCAGAATTTGAGTGTAGCCTTGTGCAACAAGTCGGACTTTATACCTATCAATGGACCCATCGGAGTGATATTTGGTTCGAAATACCCATTTTGAAATAACATTCACGTTCGCGGGGCGGAGTACCAAATTCCATGTATTGTTTCGTTGATGATCATGAATTTCGTCATGGATGGCATGCATCCAGTGGCTACTTTTGGATGGTGTGCGAAATCCTTTAGGGTCAGGGGTGGCGAACAAGGATAAATAAAGGTTCTTTTGTATGAGATGGGCCAAGTGGGCCTGATGTTTGGGGTTGCGCTTAAACACGCCAGCCTTAGATCGGGTGAGCATGGGGTGGACTGACTCGATTTGGGCTAGATTTATAGGAGCAGCAGGTTGTTGAAAGGCAGTGGGAGCAGTGGTTTCTAAGAAAGAAGGTAGTGTGGCGATATGTGCGATGGTCGATGGTGTAGTCGTTTGAGATGTTGGAGACGTAGGTGGTGTGGGGAGTGTTTGAGATATGGTAGGAGTCAGTTCATGTTGGGTAGTACAGTGAACAACCTGTGGAGGAATTATTAGAAGGTTTGGTATTTGGAGAATCAGATGACGTAGGTGAAGGAATATTTAATGGATATTCCTCTTGATTAGTAGAAAGCAAGAGATTGGATAGCTCAGTGGAGGAAGATTTACCCTCACATGGAAACGAATGTTCATCAAAGTGCGCATGACGAGTCACGTATATGCGAGAGGTTTGTAGATCGAAGCATTTATAACCTTTGTATTGGGTCGTATATCCCATGAAAATGCAAGGAATGCTTCGAGGAGCGAGTTTATGTGGAGCATATTCATGTAGATAAGGGTAGACGCGACAACCAAATACTCGAAAATTTGTGTAAGTGGGCAATGTGGAGAACAAGATTTCAAAAGGTGATTTATTTTGTAGAACACCGGATGGTAAGCGGTTGATAATTTATGTAGCTGAACTAAAAGCTTCATACCAATAATTAGCCGGGACATATGCATGAAATAACATAGCTAGACCCATTTCAACTATGTGACGATGCTTTTTCTCGGCGCTACCATTTTTGAGGCGAAGTGTAAGGGCATGAGAGACGATGAAAAGTACCATTTTCATCAAAACATTTACGCACGTATTGGTTTACAAATTCCGTACCCTCGTCACTTTGGAATACCTAGACTTTCCGTGAGAATTGTGTTTGAACTAATCGTAGGAACGTGGATAAAACATAATAAAATTCATTTTTTTTGTTTTAAGCGGGTACAACCATGAAAAACATGAATGGTCATCAACAAACACTACATAATATTTGTATCCATCAACAGTCACAATGGGTGAAGGACCCCACCAGTCACAATACTAGATCTAATGGATTTAACGCACGTTTTTCATTTAAATCAAAAGGCCTTTTATGGGCTTTTGCAAGTTGACATGGGAAGCAAACAATAGGTTTAGGCAAAATGGTAGTAATAGACAAACAACCATGTCTATTCAAAACAGAAAAAGAATCAAACGTGACATGACCTAAACGGTTATGCCATAATTCAAAGGAGGCTTTATTTTGAGAAACCGACACAACAAGAGCAAAGTTCCTATCCTGAAGCACGTAGAGTCCGTTTTCACACCGAGCTTGAGCTAGAGGTTGGCTTGTTTTCCGGTCCTGAATAGTAAAGAAAGGTTGAGAAAATAAGACGTCAACATGATAGTCTGATGTTAATTTACTTATAGATAAAAGATTCTTGGTTAGATTGGGGATAACCAATACATCTTTTAGCGCTAAATTTTGGTTTAATGAATAACTACCCGTAAGAGAAATCGGTAAGGAATTGCCATTACCAAAGACAACTTGAGTTTTACTCGTGTATGGAGCGGTCTCATGAAGGGAGTTAGTTTTGTTTGACATGTGAGTAGTAGCCCCGGAGTCGGCTACCCAATCTGGATCTCCCGTGGCACATGGCACTGAGCCTGAAACGCTTACACGATATGGGCTTCAGAATGAGAGGCAGACGCAAAGGAGGGTAACTTAGGGCACTTGTTTGCATAATGTCCATCAGTTTGGTACAACTAACAATGAGGAAGTCTGCGGGAACCACGTGGAGAGGGTTGAGAACCAGAGCTGTGGGAGAAGGATTGTGACCTTCCCTTTGCAGTGAATGAACCAGGGCCACGTGGACGTTGCTATTGGGCTTGAAACGCTACTGGAGAAACCGGTACTGGGTGAAGAGTTTGTAGAAAATTTTCATGACTTTCAGCCTTGGTTACTAGATCCCGAAAAGTTAGAACATCCCTGTTGATTCGAATGGCTGTGGAAAATTTTTCAAAAGATCCAAGATCACACAAAAACCAGTGGTTTTTTCCGGTGTCAGTAAAGGGATGACCGATAGCCGCCAATTGATCATAGATGGACTTAAATTTTCGGCTAAATTTGGTTACAGAAGCAGTACCTTTGGAGATTTGGCGAAGGCTGTCATGGAGTACATGTATTCTTTCGATGAAAGTGTTGCTATAGGCTGATTCTAAGGCCAACCAGATTTGACGGGCAGTGGTTAACCCCAAAACCTCTGCTATGGCTTCTTCCATGAGAAAGGAATTTAGTAATAGCACAACACGTTGGTCGGCATCCAACCAGTCAACATATTTAGGGTTCGGAGATTCTTTGCCATCAGTGGTGACAAGGGCAGCCGGAGCAGTGATGGTGCCATCAACATGGCCGCTAAGTTTTTGGTAAGCAAGAAGATGGAGGATTTGGTTTTTCCATAGAAGGTAATTGGAGGAGGAGAGCTTAAGGGTTATCATATGAAGAATAATGGCCATGGGAAGAGTACCATCATGAAGAGGCCATGGAAAAGGAAAAAAGCTAAGGCAGAAAGAAGTAGAAGATGAGGATCGTCTGTTAAGCATGATTCCATGTAATTGTGAAACTTTCGGATGAATCGACAGAGAGGAAAGATCTTCTATATATTGACAATAATTACAAATAAGAAAGGAAATACAATAATCACAATCTATCTACTATAATAAAAGAAACCAACTATTGGACACGTGTCATTCTTTGAACGTATCCTCAAATCTATATTTATTTTATATGAACTAAATAAATAATAAATTAATATTAAATCTTATCATACTTTAATGGGAAATTGGTATTTAATAAACCAACCTTTGCCCAGTTGGTAAATAATAATCCAACGTACAGAATTGGTATATAATAATCCTACCTATCAATATGTTGGCACTCAATGGACCTCCGTTAGTTTTTTTTAACTGAAGTTAGTTTTTAAGTTTTATTTATTACACAAACAGTCCCTGTAGTTATAATTTACTAGTTTTAACTATGAGTTAATAGCCAAAATGGTCCCTGAGGTTAATAGCCACAGCACCGCCACCACCACCACCACCACCGCCGCCACCACCACCACCGCCACAGCACCGCCACCACCACCACCACCGCAACGTCTTTTTTTTTCACCGCGAGACCGAATATAGCCCAAAGCAAGCGAGTAAACTTGGTAAACTTGGTAACAAACTAACTGATCGATAATGAGCTGTAAATTCCGCGTTTCTTTTTATAAGATTGCATGAACCTGGCTTTAATCGTGTCCCTCTCATTCCACGATTCAACAACCTTCCTTTTTAAGCTCGAACATTATAAAACGGCATGAACATTCTCTGTTTCGATCGCTGGGATAACATCACGAACCACCCCAGTAACATTTTTCGCCAACACTCAACCCACACACCCTTCGAAACCCCCGCACAGCTTGCCGGAACCTTGCGCGTCCACCGTTGGGACCAGGAGCTCTCGCCGGAACTAGCCGGAGGTTTTGAGACGTCACCGGGATACATCAGGAAGTCACGTCATTCTTGTTTTCTTGTTCGGTATATTATTTCTTTCCCTGTTGAGTCATTTTTGAGATTATACATAAAACAACGACAAGGAATTTACGAAAGCGAATTACAAAGACGATTAAAAATAATAATAATAATAATAATAATAATAATAATAATAATAATAGTGTTCAGTTTGGATGGTGAAAAAAAAACGTTGCGGTGGTGGCGGTGCGGTGGTGGTGGTGGTGGTGGCGGTGCGGTGGTGGTGGTGGTGGCGGCGGTGCTGTGGCGGCGGTGGTGGTGGTGGCGGTGTTGTGGCGGCGGTGCGGTGGTGGTGGTGGCGATGCTGTGGCTATTAACCTCAGGGACCATTTTGGCTATTAACTCATAGTTAAAACTAGTAAATTATAACTACAGGGACTGTTTGTGTAATAAATAAAACTTAAAAACTAACTTCAGTTAAAAAAAACTAACGGAGGTCCATTGAGTGCCAACATATTGATAGGTAGGATTATTATATACCAATTCTGTACGTTGGATTATTATTTACCAACTGGGCAAAGGTTGGTTTATTAAATACCAATTTCCCTACTTTAATAAAATATTATTCTCAAATCTAAATTGTTAATTTAATATATTTTTAAAATAAATACCTCTCCTTCCTACTTATCTTATATTAAATATAGTTAAATGCATGGTTCGTCCCTGTGGTTTGCAAATATTGCAGACTTGGTCTCGGTGGTTTACTAATTGCAGAGTTGGTCCCAGTGGTTGTAAATTTTGCACTCGGGTGATCTTTATCACTAACCCATGTTAATTTTCTCAGTTAAATGTATGCGAAATGACTAGATTACTCATGAACAATAAAAAAATTAAAAAATAAAGACAACTCACCCTCATCTTCTTCTTCTTCCTCATCCTCTCTCTTTCTAAAACCCACCCTCTTCCTGCTTTTACTCCCCTCTCTCTATCTCTCTAAAACCCACCTTCTTCCTGCTTTCACTCCCCACCTTCATCGTCAACCCACCACCACCACCACCACCTCCACCTCCACCGTCACCTTCGACAGTTCAATATCTAGCCAGCCACTCATCTATACACGTTAAATAACACATGTTTACACTTCGACAGTTCTCTTCCATTTTCTCTATTCTTAAAATTCAGCAAGCAAAGCGTACATACCCTTTTTCAACAATTCTCGAACACAAATCTGGTAATTCCTTTATCAATTCTTCACTCAGCCCTTTCGATCCGTTGTACTCGCACACATCAAAAGGATCCGCAAAAGTCGTTTCGACTCCACTAATCACCGTACCGAACCATTTCTCGCTGGACATCTCCTCCGCCACGTTATTCCCAATTGGATCACTTGAGGGTGTTTGTGATTGTGTAATGGGTATTATTTGGTAGATTTATTCAATCCGATTATACACGAGTTTTTTAAAGATACAACGTTTTTAGTATTTAGTATACAAAATTACATTTATTTAATTTGTGTAATACACATGGTTTTTACACATATAATTTTTTTTATTATTTGATATATAAAATTACATTTATTTAACCCGTACAATATACGAGGTTCATAAAGATATAATTTTTTATTATTTAATATATAAAATTACATTTATTCAACCCGTGTAATACACGGGGTTCTAACCTAGTAAATACATAAAATAAGGAAAGAATAAATCAAAGAGATTGAGAATGATTATCTCTATTATTTTTGTTATTTACGTTATTAGTTTTTTATTAAGAGAATAACCCTTGTTTTTTTTTTTTTTACAAACTTGAACGTATATACATACATAGGCAATGTTCTAGAGAGACCATCGCAAACTTATCATAAACGACCTAAAGTTTGATATCAAATATAATTACTAAGATTTACAAATATTCAGACTCGGACCGGACCGGAGGTCGAGCAGGTCCAGGTCATAGTATCGGACCGGAAATACATTGAACAGGAAGTTGAACCGGCGACCCGGCGGTTGAATTGGGAAACTAGCCGGTCCAACCGGTCTTTAGAAGGGTTGGACCGGTTTTTTATATATTTTTTCATATTTAATCCTATTAAATTCTATAATATTTACAACACCTTCTGGCTTTTACATCTGGCCTGACCAGTCGGGCCGGTTGAATCATTAAACTGGTAAGGAGACCGATTCGACATCCGGTCCAGTTCTGAAAATATTGAATATAACCCATACCATTTAAAATGATATCAGGTTTGAAAACTTTAAAACATTAATAACCCTACAAAAAGTAACTTCGGTTACGTCTTTTTTGTTTAAAAGTCGCGTCCATTAGAAAAGGTTATTGATAGAAAGGTTACACCTTTTTTGTTTAAAAGTCGCGTCCATTAGAAAATGTTACGTTTGTTTTGTTTAAAAGTTGTGTCCCTTAGGGTTAATGATGAAAGGTTCCTTTTTTTATATTATATTATACACTCATAGAAAATGTTATTGATGAAAGGTTACCCCTTTTTGTTTAAAAGTCGTGTCAATTAGTAACTTGGTGTTTGTAACTATTCATCTAAAAGTCACGTCCGTTAAGTATTTTTTAGAATTCTAAAATAACATGAATAAAAAGAAGGGTAGGGGTACGGGTGACTCTTTTCATAAGAAAACTATGCTTTCCCAACCGGCGTACGGGGAGTCGTCTCTTTTCAAAGTAACCTTATAAACCCTCCACAACAATTCTATTAACGACGAAATGCTTCCACTTAGGGTATCAATACCCTATATATAGCAGCCATCATTTGCCATTGTAGACATAATCCAAGTGTATACAGGATCAACAACGCCAACCGACGCTGCGAATTGCACGACAACCCAAGAGAAAGAGGACGCGTGAAAGATAAAGAAAAGAGAACGCCATACCCGCAGGGGCGGATTTATGTAGAAAGAACGGGTTCCCGGGAACCCAGTCGGTTTTTAATTTTTAGTGTAAATATATATAAGAAACTGAAAAGGAACCCATAAGTAAATTATAAAGGGAACCCATAAACAAAACAAGCCTTGGTTCCACTGGTAAGTCCGCGCTTTTCTTCCTGAGTTACCCAAGTTCGAATCCCGTTTCATTACTTTTTGTTCCTTTTTTTTTTCCTCTTTTAATCTTTTTTCTTTAATGTAATAAAACCCTTTTAGGGTTATGTCACAACTCACAAAACATACGCCGCAAGCACAGAACAATAACGAACAGAAGAGTGAAACACGCCACTGAACATCAGCAGCTCCACACCTCTCCGCCGATTGCTCCGCCGCTCCGCCTCCGGCCCTCCGCTGCTCGCCTGCTCGGCTGCTCCACCGCTCCGCCACCGGCACACCGCCGATTGCTTCCGAGTTCAGCGATTAAGGTTAGTTATACATCTGAATTTGTCAATTTGGTATACATCTGAATTTGTCAATTTGGTAGTTAAACTTGAATTGGGGTTTTTAAACTTGAATTGGTGCTGAAAGTTTCAGTTTGCATCTGAATTTGTCAATTTGGTAGTTAAACTTGAATTGGGGTTTTTAAACTTGAATTGGTGCTGAAAGTTTCAGTTTACATCTGTTGTTTGTTTTATTTAAGTTAATATTGCTGCTGAAATTGGGTTTTTGAGTTGAGAATAAACAGGTTTTGATGTATGTTTTAAACTTGAATTTGGTAGTTAACCTAAAATTATTGTTTGTAGGCAACTTGTGTATACATTATTTCTGATTCTCAGCAAATGGATTCGGTTTTTGATTATTTTTTAGTTGTGTTCAAAAATTACATGAAGTGAACACACCAGTTTGATTCTTCAATGCAACAACATTTGGGTATGGTGGGTCAACACAACAATTTCTTCATCTTGTCATGCTTAGACTATTAGAGGAGATTTAGCCGAGTCATTTGGTTCACTAACTTCCAAAGATGATAGGGAAAAAGTGACTTTAGTGATAAAGTCCGACCCGACTTGACTTTAGAAATCACTTTAGAGAAATGTGTTTATTTGGAGACGAAGATAGATAATAGGATAGATATCTTTAGCGATAAAGCCCGACCCGACCCGAAAATTCTAACGTCGGGTTGAACGAAATTCGAGCACCGAAAAAAGTGAACCCAGTGGAAAAAAATCCTGGATCCGCCACTGCATACCCGACGGCCTTCCACGGTGGGAAAAGGTAGACATCGCCTCCGCCGTTGAATCACGGAGATCGACCAGAGTGACGGACTTTGTTGTTATCGCTTGAGTTCCGTTTCGTCCCTGTTCCTCTCTTCGCTCGCCGCTTACTCATCCGTAGAACTCACCATAAGCGCCGCCGTTGGCCGGAGAAAACGGGCGGAGCGGAAAAGGCATGAAGCAGAAAAAGAATCGGGGTCAATCTTGAAAGATGATTTGTTTGTGTCTAACTAGAAGCCCTAATCGTTCAAATCGAATTGTGGTAAGAACAGAGGATTTGAAGCATAAGATTTCGAAATTTGAATCGACTGAGATCGATTTTAGATTCTTTGATAGAAATTCAGAACGAAAGTTAAAATATACTTTTTAGGTTAGATGTGGCAAGAGAAATCGAGAAAGGGGGTAAAGAGAATATGATATTCAAATGGGTACGAATAAACCGGGTTGCATGTGTCCACAAAGTTTGACCCATATGTGTACAATTTTATAAATTTATTTTATATTTGCGATAATATCAGGGGTGATATCACACTCCGTAAAAGTTAATTTAATATTAGTTGGGGGTGTTAGTGGGTACGATAATAATAATGGTTATATAAACTAGAGTAAACTGCCATTTTGGTCACTTTTGCCACTTTAGTCCAAAACTCAAACTTTTTGGTCCATAAATGACAAAATTGCAAGATTTTATAAGACAAATATGACCTGATTTCATTTTTGGACCAAAATAAATGGCAATAAAACTGAAACCACAGAGGCCTAGATGCAAAAGATTTGAGTTTTGGACTAAAGTGGTAAAAGTAACCAAACCTCAGGGACCAAAATAGCAGTTTACTCTATAAACTAATTAAACCAAACTTGAGATTATATTATGTGTTATATTTTATGTTGGTTTTTCTAAAACAAGTTTCATTAAAAGCCAACACCAGTCTGACAGCACAACAAAAAAAAATTACATAATTACAAATTTATACCAGTCATCTCACGAAATATTTTTGAATTATGATATATTCTTAAACCACAAAAACCCCATTATAATCATAAAAAAATCCAAAGTGACCCAATTTTAAACTTTCTGATTAGGACTGCCCACTATTTTAAACACATGTATATATATTATAACTATTAACCAACTTTTTCAACAATCGTCATGTCCTATACAAACCGCTATCATTCTCACTTAAATCACAACTACCGATTAATTCACAATCCTAAAACAACCAAATAGATTTTAAAATGTATCTCTACTTTGTTAAACAAGAACCGCTTCAACCAAAGCCTGATACGATTTAACTGAAACCATAGCGACAAATCCTTTTAACATCACCAAATCCAGTTCTCACTCCTTCAAACCCCATTCGTAAACCAAAACCAATCCATCTTTGTTCAATCGATTCACACATATGCCTTTTCCATGTTTAGCGTTTTTTTTTCTAGAATCATGACAATTCGATACCAAAGTTTCATCTCAAATTCTCAATACGTGTTAACCATTAAAAATCTTTGCATCTTATATAGTGATACTAAACACCGACATCAACAACCCGCTGCAACGCGCGGGCAAGCGTCAACTTGTTAATATGAAGAAGAGAATGGACGCACGCACCTGCTGCTGCATCTTGAAGAGGAAGAGTAGGAGGACCATAGATAGTGTGCAGTTCATCCCATACATCTTTTGAAGTGAAATACGTCTTTGTCTTGACAAGATCAACGACTAACTTGAGTGGTTTTTGCGATAGAGAACCAAGAATCCAGCCCTTGACGACTGCATCTGATCTTCTCCACAACTTAGAGTTCTTCTCCACAACACCGTTCTCTGCAGGTAAGATGAAATGAAGCATATCATGACTTTCTAAGAGACATAACATCTGTATTCTCCACGCATCATACGTGTCCCGACCACTCAGCTTCATTGTAACAATATTTGGGGCACAGACAAGTGTTGGGTATCCAGGATTATAGGAGCTTGAGCTTGCCATCGTAATGTGCTTCTTTTTTTCTGCTTCTTGTGGTATTATATGCACATCCAGATTGAGATTAATTAATGCATACTACAGAGCCAGATCAGATTAATTAATGTAGACTTAGATTAAATAAATATTATAAGTACATCTTATCTTGTCGGTAACATGTCTTTTCCTTCCCCAAACCACACATCATACATCGACGACTTTAAGTCAACTTTTAAATTGGTTTGGTCTTTTTAAAATAAAACTAAAGATCCATCATATGGACGACTTTAAGTCAACTTTTAAATTGGTATGGTCTTCTTAAAATAAAACTAAAGATCCATCATATTAGTATACTCTATTTAAAATAAAGAGTAAACTACAATTTTACCCCCTGAGGTTTGGGGTGATTAGCATGTCTACCCCCTAAGGAAATAAATGCAATTTTACCCCCACTATTTGCTCTTATGTTGCATGTTTACCCCCCGGCGTTAGTTTGGCTTAACAGTCAACATAATAAGCTAATGGTCAAAGGGTAAAATAGTCATTTTGCTATTAATGTGAAGCTTCTTCTCTACAACACCCCCATAAGTAACATAACAAAGCAGAATTACCCCCCACCTTCCCACCATCGTCCTTCAACCTGTGATCAGTCTTCTTCTCCGGCGACAGGCTTCTCCGGCGGCGATCAGTGATTCTCCGGCGATCAGGGATCTCCTCCGATCAGTCTTCTCCTCCGGCGACAACAACTCCTCCGCTATCTCCTCCGATCAGTCTTCTCTACAAAATGCTGGTTGTGTGTTGGCTAAACCGCTATCTCATCTGCCACACCGCAGGTATAATCGGCCAATGTTAGTTAATCAGGGTCAGATTTAGTCATTATCATGTTATAAACAGGGTTAGGGTCTGATTTGGTTCACTGTTGGTTTTTTTACAGTTGACCTGACGATGAGCTTATCAAGCTCATCATTGGTGGTCCACCTAGTGGTCTCTGTGTTTGGGAGGACTGTCCTCAACTTCCATTATCCACCGGAGAGTTGAGCGGATGTTTATACCTAGTAGTTATTTAGCTTTTGTGTAATATGTAGGTTAACTTAGCTTAATCGAAGTTTTTGTGTACTATGTAGGTTAACTTAACTTAACTTATTTAGCTTTTGTCTAAAATGATGATGATGATTTTGGGTATGTTGTTAGCTTGGTTACCTTTATGCAGTGTTGTTGGAATCCTTTATGCATTTTGTGTAAAATGATGATTTTGGGTATGTTGTTAGCTTGGTTACCAAGTACTTAGCTAATCTAGGTCAATGTTGGTAGCTTGATCAGCAGATTGATCAAAATGGGCAGCAAACTCATTGTTTCTTGACATTATGTTTGATCAAAATGGGCAGCACACTCATTGTTTTTGTTGACAGCTTCACTCATTGGGTCAGGTATGTGCCTTTCATGTCTAGCCATATGACAGTTTCACTCATTTAATCAAGTCCAGTTAATCATGTCTAGCCATATGACAGTTTCAATCATTTAATCTGATAAGCAGACAGTTTGGGCATGTCTAGCCATATGACAGTTTCACTCATTAAAGTTGGGGCATAATATGCAGATGACAGATTGGGCATAAGTACACAACAGGTTTGTGCCTTGCATTACAGTTTGGGTTATAATATGCAGATTAACTGTCCACACAGTTTGGGCATAAGTCCACACATAATATGCAGATTAACTGTGAGCAATGAATTAAATGTGTGTACTGATGCTAAAATGTGTATACAGTTGCTGTATGTGCCTTTCATGTGTATACTGAATGTGTATACTGATGCTTGAATGAATTGAATTGAATCATGTACTGTATACTGATGCTAAAATGTATACTGATGCTTGAATAAATACTGATGCTAAAATGTGTATACAGTTGCTACAATTGAATTGATTCAATATGTGAGCAATGAATTGAATCAATGGGTTGATTAAGAGCATGGGTTTATAAGAGCAGGGGTTAATAATTGAATCAATGGGTTTATAAGAGCAGGGGTTATGTTTATAAGAGCAGGGGTTTATATGCATATGTGAGCAATGAATTGAATCAATTGGTTTCGATTATTAAGTTATTCAATATGCTGAATTGAATCTGGGTGGTGGCGGGAAAGGATTTGGATGTCCCAGGGGGTAAAATTGCTTCTTAACAGAAAGTATAGGGGGGAATAAGAAAGGGCATTTTAGTAATTTACCTGTGGGGGGTAATTATGCAACATAACAGGAATGTTGGGGGGTAAAAGAAAAGGGTAAAATAGTCATTTCATATTAAATCTAACAGATCAGTTAGCCAAACTAACGCCGGGGGGTAAACATGCGACATAAGAGCAAACAGTGGGAGGTAAAATTGCATTTATTTCCTTAGGGGGGGGGGGGGGTAGACATGTCAATCACCCCAAACCTCAGTTGGTAAAATTGCAGTTTACTCTAAAATAAAACTAAAGATCCACTACAAAACCCAATTATAATTATAACTAGTGCTATATTAACCCGGAGTGACGTACCCGAGGATGGTGGCGGAACTTAAACAAAAGTTTAGTGGGTCAAAAGTCTTGTGACCTAATTTTTTTCCTATAGCTATCTTTGGATTATATGTTCGGGTCGGCAATTTTGTTCAGGTCGAGTTAAGCAATAATAACTTCAAATATCTAATTATTCTTAATTTATTCAAAAGACCGTTCTTACAAAAAAGAAAAAAAAAGACCTAAAATATTTATGACGATGCGAGAGAAATGGTACGCATAGGTTTTTTTTTATAACTCAATACGACAATACGTATAAAATAGCGCCGTTCTTCATGATTTTTTAACTCAATACAAAAATATGTATAAATTTTTTTGACAAGAAAATTGGTGTGGGCCAGGAATTTTTAGGTAAAATATTGGTAGGGGCCAAACTCAATACTTTTAAAAAAATTTGAATGGAATACTGAAAAATTTACTCTAATAAGTAAAACATTGGCGAGGGCCGGGTCACCCCTAGCCCCTATAAAGCTACGTCCCTGTGTGAGGATTAGCACATGGGTTCGATTCGGTTCATTGTGGGGTTCAATTCGGTTTATTGTGATTCGTGGCAGTATAGATGCAATTATAGTTGAAATCAAAATATTGTATAAAATTTGATTGCCTTGACAAAAGTTAATTTCACAAGCATGCAAGATTTGTTTAATGAGCCCAATATACTATAATTAATTTTTGAGTAAATTACAATAATCGTCCTTTATCCTTTATGTTTACACTAAATTACAAAGTATGTCCTTTGTCTTTGAAAATTACAAAAAACGTACTCTATGTTTACAAATCCTTACACGTTATGTCTTTTAACCCTAACCCAATTAATTTTTATTGTTAAATTAAATAACATAAGGGTACTTTGGTGTTTTTAACTATATATATAAAAACATTTTAATAAATAAAACAAGAGTTAAATGACATTTTAGTCCCTGTGGTTTGGGTCATTTTGTCCGTTTAGTCCAAAGGTTTCATTTTTCACTTGTGGGTCCAAAAAGGTTTCACCGTTGCCATTTTAGTCCACTAGGTTAACTTCATCCATTTTTCTGTTAACGAGAAGGGCAATTCGGTCATTTTATATGAAATTCTGTTAACTAGAAGGGCAATTTGGCCATATAAAATGACCGAATTGTCCTTCTCATTAACAGAAATAATGGATGAAGTTAACCCAATGGACTAAAACGGCAATGGTGAAACCGTTTTGGACCCACATGTAAAAAATGAAATCTTTGGACTAAACTGGCAAAATAGGCCAAACCACAGGGACTAAAATGGCATTTAACTCATAAAACAAACTATATAATACACTTCTCTCTTTACTCTCTCTTTCTTTCTCTCTCTTTCTCTCTCTCTCTCTCTCTCTCTCTCTCTCTCTCTCTCTCTTAATCACCATCTCCTGCTCAAATCAGCATCTCCATTTCCAACACCAAAATAATCAACACACCAAATCACAATCGGCCCCTTCTTCAATATTCAATCTTTATTTATGACATATTGGGTGGCAGTGGCTTATGTAACAGAGAAGGGGTTCATTAGACCAAATCACAACCCCATCTAATCAAATCTAGCTCAGATCTTGGATGGGGGTTAGTTCAAATCTTGTAAAGGAGAAGAATGTGAGTTCAGATCTTTTCGGTGGGGGAGATATGGTGATAGAGATACGGCGGTGGTCATTGGCCAAATGCAGGGTTCCGGTAAGGGTTTTTTTTTTTAATTTCTTTAGATGAATGCATCTTTCAAATTTTGATAAATTATGTTTGTGTTTTCTGGATTTAGAGAGAGAGAGAGAGAGAGGGAGAGTGCTGAGAAAGAGAGTGTGACAACCTGAACTTTCATGGTTAGCCTTACCTAATTCCTTGACCGCTAGCTTGTATAGTTACTTACGTTTCATGTCTCATTGCACATTATGATCGAGTGTATATTGTGTTAATCATGGATGGACCATATGATAATGTGTTTAATTGTTTAAGTCCAACTTCAGTGTTTCAATCACAGTTGGCTATCCACTGATAGTTAAAAAACAGCTACTGCTCATATTTTTATTGTTGACATCCACTGGTATTGACCATCAGTGGTTTCCCTAAACAACAATCATCCATTTTCATCAGAGGTTGTCACGTGGACAGTTCTTAGCCGTCCGACCTTTGTAACCGCTGCCATGTCAGCATTCACTTTTCACTTTTATAAAACCCTGATCAAAACCCCAAACAGGGTTTTAACTGCCATTTCGAATTCCAAAATTTTTTCAAAAGCGGATTCCATCAAATTCCTTCAAACGCTTCATCTTCTTCTTCCTCTCACAAATTCCTTCGAATCACCATGGCTCTTGCTCTCAAAAACTCTCATAACTATTTGTGTACACTTGATAAAACAAGTAAAAACACAACTTTTCACTCAATCATCGATGCTCTTTCATCCTCAAAGTACAAAACTTTGTTGACCTGCAGCGCACCTATTTACCAAGAAACCCTACGAGATTTTTGGAAAAATGCAAAATTAGAAGTTCAAGACAACAAGCCTTGGGCTATTACATCAACAGTAGGTGGGATTCAGGTTGCTATTACTCCACAAACCATATCTGAGGTTTTTGAGATGAACGATCATACAGGTAAAAACTCTTTCCCTAAAGAAGAGTATCAACGAGATTTGATTCAAAGGGGGTATAAAGAGCAATGCCCCAAAGCTACTATGCAAAAAGGAACATTCCCACCTCCTATGAAATTTTTATTTCATACTTTACTTATGTGTGTTTCAAACAAAACAACAACTTTCAATGAAATTCCATTGAAAATTCAATACTTGGGATATGCTATTATGGCTAAACAAAATTTCAATTACTCCCAAGAGATTTTCAATAATTTGGTTAAAAATGTCAATAATATAAAAATAAGAAAAAACCATTCTTGTTGCTTCCAAGGTTTTTAAGCTACTATTTACAGCAGAAAGTACCAAACGACAGTGCACAAGTGCTTCTCCAAGGTGCTCCTTATGAAATAAATAGTTTGTCTGCTGAAACTTTTAAAAGGTTGTCAGAGTCAAAAGCTTTAAAAACACAAACAGAGGAGCCTGAGCAAACTTTAGATGCATCCACATCTGCTCCTCAGGTTTCTACTGTTGAGCCCACTGCTCTTGGTGACCACAGCATCACAACCACTGGTGTGCAACCCCCACCAAAAATCACCAAAAAGACCGTCAAGAAAAAAACCAAAAAGCCCCCCAAACCCTCCAAAAAGGACCTTCTGGAAGATGAGATCCTAGAAGTAACTCCTGTGACAACACAAAAGTCACCATCATCCACTGTTGCTACTTCCTCACAACAGTTGGAAAGATCTTCACCACATGCCTCAACTCCTCCTGCTTCCTCACAAAAGGAACAGGTTGTAAGCACAGGGATACCAGTCTATGGTACATTGCCCTCGCTTGAGAGTATGTTCTATAGCCCTGCTCCTGGGGCAATTTCTCTTTCAACTCCTATCCCTACAACCACATTACCACCCACCATTTTACCTCTGTTTAAAGCATTGGATATGGATCAGATAGTAATCAGTTCTTCTCAACAACCCATCACTGAGAATATACTCCAACAAGTAACTGAGTCTGATGCCTCTCCCTTTGCTAACCCATCAACAGTTGAGGAGGTTACACCCCTAGATTACATGTATCTCTTGGTGGTATTTCAAGTGGAGCAGCTACTACATGTGTTGAATCCACTGATTTACACCTGAAAAGTAGTTTCATAAGTCAGACTCCCTTGAAGGCAATTTCTTCCTTGGGAACCAAGGTATCCACTGGTGTGTTCAAGCTAACAACTGGTGTGCTTACTAAGGTAACTACTGCTGAAGAAAGAAGTCCCCAGTACCAAGAAAAAGGGGCATTAGTGGATGAACCATTGGAGACTTCTCCTGGTCCAACTGCTGATACAACCACTGCTGGTGGGAAATCAGATGATCCCATTAAATTAGGTGATGGTTTAAAATATCAGGATTTGACGGAGAGAGTTACCAATCTTGAAACATCTGTGGCAGATATCAAAAATATGCTGCAACAGTTGTTACAATCCTCAAAGTCTCAATCCACTGCTTCATCATCTGCTACCACAACAAGTGAGCTATGGCAACTTCTACAACCTCTGTTTCATCAACAAAGAAAATATGCTGATCAACAACATGAAATTCAGCTACAAATGTTCGAAAATGTGATTGAATCAAGGTATAAGGATACTCAAGCTGACATTAAAGCCATCAAAGCTCATTTACTTCAAACCACTGGTACTTCTCCTCCTACTATTGTCTATGTAGAAAACCTTGATGATGCCAAAAAGGGGGGAGAAAGGAAAGAAAGGAAAGGATGGTTTGTATCTAAAACCTGATCCAAAGGCTAAACCTGTTGTAGAAATTACAAGGCCAGATGGTACAAAGAAGGTTGATGTGACTCTCAATGCCTTTGCTGAACAAAAAGCAAATAGAAAAGAGAAAATGGAACGAAAGGGTTCTAAAAGATTCGAAAAAGAAAAGGAAGTTCTGATGGCAAAGGAAGAGCAGGGTACTTCAAAAAGAATAAGAAGTACCAGAAACGTCAGTGAACCCACTTCCACACCTGTTATATCAACAGCTGTTGATACATCAGTGGTTGATACATCACCTTCTGAAATCCTCAAAAGTTCCTCACCTCAAATCACAAAGCCAACAAATGCTGAGACACCTGTTATATCAACAGCTGTTGATACATCACCTTCTGAAATCCCCAAAAGTTCCTCACCTTAAACCACAAAGCCAACATATGTTGAGACACCTGTTATATCAACAACTGTTGATACATTAGTGTTTGATACATCTCCTTCTGAAATCCCCAAAAGTTCATCACCTCAAACCACAAAGCCAACAGATGTTGAGACACCTGTTATATCAACAGTTGTTGATACATCAGTGGTTTCAACAGTTGTTGTCACAACAAATGTTGTTGTCACTTTACCAACCACCACTCAATCAACAAATCCAACTCCAAGTTTAACACCTCCAACCACACCAAAAATTAAAAGAAGGAGGATAACAAATGTCATACTTGAAGATGACACTGTAGCTTCTCCACATCCAATATCTTCACAACCTCTGATCCTATCAACTGTGCAAAAACCTACTTCAACTACTTCAATTCTAACCCCTGACCAAACTACTGCCTTTGTTCCTTTGAGTGTGAAATTTCCTCTGGATCTTCCAGCAGTTAGGGAGGAGATCAAATCTTTCTATTCTGAAGATGATCCTGAAAAGAGGAATCTTCCATCTATTCAAGGGTATCCTTTGCCAAATAACATTGATGAATACCTTCAATTGAAAGCCAAACAAGCAGAGGATATCTCAAAAAGAGACACAAAAGGAAAATCTGATAAAGAAATACAGAGAAATATGCAATATCTGCTCAGCCAAGTGAGAACATTAGAGCAGTTTTCAAAAGATCTTTGTCAGCAGTTATCAGAAAGGGATGATCAAAGCCTAAGGAATGATTACATTGAGCTCATCATACAAAACAAGAAATACAAGGCAGAAAAGTATCAATTCAAAGAGTGGACCATAAATGAGCTCAAACAAGAAATTGCAAGAATACAAAAGATGCTTGAAGACTCAACAATAAAACCAACCCCACCAGTCTGGTCCCAGTATAAAAAGAATGTACCTGAAAGTGCTTTGAAGTTGAAGAGAATGAAGGAAGTGCTTATAAATGCAAATTATGGCTCAAGGAATCAAATCACCAGGTGGAAAGAGATTAAAGTGATAGAGACATACAAAAAATTGGAAGAAAGAAGAAAGAAAGATCCCTCTATTCCTAAAAAGCCAGATTATCCAGCATCAGAGGTTTCAATCAAACAGACCGTACCAACTAAAAGATCTGCTAAACCCACTGTTCCATCTGCTGTTGTTGTCTATCAAACAAAGAGGCAAAAATAGATGGATGAAGAAGAACAGGCGCAACAAGAATCCCAATATTTTAAATTGGCCATCAAGCAGATGTTGGTAGAAAATCCCGACTCAGCAAAGCTACAAGAAATAGCCAAAGGTCTGAACAACCAAAGGTGAACCACTGCCCAACAACAATACTAGTTCAGCATCAACAGCAGATATTGCATCAGTTTTTACGTTAACAGTGTTTGTATGTAACAGTATTTATGCAGTAAAATACACTTTGAGCGTTTTTGACCCGTTTAATATGTTATCCTTTTAGTGAATTTTCTTTTCGAGTTGTCCCATCTAAGATAAAACACACGATTAAATCATATGGTCAAATTGTTAAGGGTGTTGATGATTTAAGATGCTAAATGTGTGCCTTCTATTAGCTAATTATTTGTTATTTATCTTAACAGTGTTTATATGTTAACACATGTTGACCAAAAGTCAAACAGATGTTGACGAATAGTCAAACAGATGTTGACCTTAAGCAGATGTTTGGTTTAAGGCCAAATATCTGTTTATGGGCAAACATCTGTTTAAGGTCAAACATCTGTTTAAGGCCAAACATCTGTTTATGGCCAAACATCTGTTTATGGCCAAACGTCTGTTTATGACCAAACATCTGTTTAAGGTCAAACATCTGTTCAAGTCCAAACAACTGATATAGAAGGCCTGTTTAAGCCCTAACATCTGTTTAAGTCTAAACAGATGTTTAAACATTTGTTCAAAACACTGTTCAATCTAACATGGGTTTCCATCCAACCGTTGACCAAAAGTCAAACAGATTTTTAAACCACTGATTGAGTTATTCAAATTTCTGTTGAATACTAAATGAGATGTTGACCAAAACTCAAACTGGTGTTCACCAAAAGTCAAACAGATGTTGACCATAAACTAAATGGGATGATCCGACCCGATTACATGGGATATTTTTAAACCTTCTAACTTTTTAAAGATCCTCACAGAATCTCGGTTCCTTTCTCTCTCCACGTTTCTTTGTACACTTTCTCTAAGAAACTCTCTCATCTTCTTCGATTTCTTCCGATCTTCATCAATATCATCTTGGATAATAACAAAGGTATTGTTAAATAGTCTGATTTGTTTTGTACTTTTTATGTTTATTCTTTTAGTTTTGAATTCCATAGCGGATTATGGTTCTTGCTGTTTTAATGAAGAAGTTGTAATCGACGGTGGTGTATTCATGTATCTCCCTTTTTTTCAATCCATTGTTGGTTATGATTGTGTTTATTGTTGCGGCTTATACTCGAACAACTTCTGATAGTCCTAATTTTTTTGTATATCCGATTACTATGTAGTTATTATGCATGTTATGATAGATATATATGATTCTAAAAAAAGTTATCTGCATTTCGTGTATCTACCATTTGTCTTATCCATTGTTGATTCTATTGGATTTCACTTTGCTCATGTATTTATCTTATTCTGATGTATGATATAAAATTTCGATCTTTACTGTTGTATTCTCATTTGTATTTGTAAAGTTATTTATAAAGTTGTTGATGTGATTCTGATGTATGATATAAAATTTCAATCTTTATTGATGTATTGTCATGTTTATTTGTAAAGTTGTTTATAAAGTTGTTTATGTAACGATGTTATTCTGAAGTATAATATAAATTTCTGATTTTAACTGATGTATTCTCATGTGTATTTGAAAAGTCGAACTTATTTTGATTAGTAGTTGGTATACTGTTTTTAAGTTTTGTTTGGTATAGACACAAGTCACTATACTGTCTTTCTATACAATTTATTCAGCTGATGATCCTGCATGTCTATTTGTGATACTTAATCGGAAAAGTAGGTTTTAAGTTTAATTATATGATTTGCTGTAAAAAATATATATATTTCGATATGATAAGAAATTACATGTATTCTCACATTTTCGATGTTGTCTATTGTTATTTTGATATATATTAGTTGTATCATCTTTTATATAGACGTATTGCATACCTTAATGGATTGTATTCATTTGTTTCTTAATGTTAATGATTTTGATTCTATATGATTGATACTGTTACAGTTTTACGTGAGAATGATTTATGGATTTCCATGTTACCTTGAAGACAGTAAAAGGAAATGTTTGGTTAGTAATTTTATCCGATCTTAGTTTAACACTTAATTTTAATTTTTTCGTATAATATCTAGTAATAAAAGTGTTTCTTTTAGAAAAAAACTTCCGTTTTGCTCCCTGTGGTTTGGTCATTTTAACGGTTTTGCTCCAATAGTTTAAAAATAGCCATTTTCCTCCCTGATTTTTCTAACTTATCTTCATTTTGCTCCCAGCCTCTAACTCCATCAGGGAGGAAACCGGCGACAAACTCGAAAGATTAGGGAGCAAACTGGCGACAAACTCAAAAGATCAGGGAGGAAAATGGCTATTTTTAAACTATTGGAGCAAAACCGTTAAAATAACCAAACCACAGGGAGCAAAACGGAAGTTTACTCTTTCTTTTATTCATGCTTAGATTTTGCCAAAACAGTATCAAAATTGGATTCAACAGTTTAATTATCCAACTGGAAATATAAACATCCGGACCACAACTGGAAATGTTTTTAAAGTCAAGATCTATCCTCTAAGCAATGGCACATATTATTTCTATAATGGTTGGTGTCAGTTGCTAGACAGTTTGAAAATACCTTCAGATTCATGGTTGATATTTCATTAAGAAGAAGCATTAGAAAGTTTCAGAATATTGTATTTTTATCAAGACATTTCTCTTGCTCCTTGTGTTGATTTTTACTACAAACTATCTGGTAACGAAGATTATGTGGTATGTAACTTCGAAGATTATTCATCATGTAATTTTTTTGTAGATATAGTTGTTTAATTGTTGTTTTTTATTTATTTACTTAATTTTCTGATATATTTTTTTACTAATGTACTATATAATGTGTTTTATTCTGATTGTAGAGTATTAATCGTTCTTTTGTTCATCACAAGATGTTAAACACTATTCCTTCATATTCGGTTCTTATTAAAGGATCTGGAAACCAGAACTGGTCTGTACGGATGGAAGATATCAACAATGAACTTTACATAACTACCGGATGGAAGGAGATAAAGAATGAGTTGTCATTAACTGCTGATCATCTCATTGTCTTTGAGATGATAGATCTTCAGACTTTTCATATCACGGTTTTCAATTGTGCTACCTGCGATTTAGTGCTTCCACCGGAGGTCTGTGCTGTTGTTAAAGAAAAGGTGATAGAAGAGTTTGTCTTGAGTTCAGATACTGAAGCTGTACAGGACATCGTTAATGTCAATGAAGGTGGTATGGTTGTTGTGAATGAAGATAATCAGATCGTACCTATTTCTTTCCGTGTGGACGGTCATTTTGTAAGTTTTTGATGATGAGTTTACTAATATATAATACTTTAATCAGATTTTAAAGATGTGTTAATTCTTTGTTTATTGAATTGTTCGTTGTTTGTTACAGCGCCTTTTTAAAAAAACAGGCTGAAGATCTTGGACTGAATCGTAAGATGGGTTTGAAGATTGTGGACGTGGCAGGTGATGTTTGGAATGTTCAAGCTGCTTTAGGTTCATCTCGAGGTCAACCAAGATATTATCTGCAAGGAATGAGAAAGTTTGTGAAGGATAAAGGCATGGCTCCAGGTCAAGCATTTACACTTAACTTTGTGAAAGTTAAAAATCTTTTTATGTTCGGATGAATGTTCATGGGATTGAAGAAGGCAAATGCAGAAGGATACATGGAACCAAGTTTTTGGGTTGTAGTTCTTTGCTTTTAGAAACTGATGGTAGACTTGTTTGTTTAGTTTTGAAGTTGTGATTCTAAAACTATATATGTAGATGTAAATTATTGGGTCCATGTCTAACGGAAACAATGCGGAGATGTAAGCTAAAGACAATATACTCGGTTACTCGCTCGAAACGATTCCTTAATTGAAAATATAGTACAAACTAATAGCAAAATCATGTTCAAAGTTATAAGCGCTATTCTTTGACAATGATAAGCTGGTTAATTATGCCATTAAAGGAATAAAAACATCCAGTTCTATTCTCTGATAATCATTTCAAGCAAATTGAAACACATACAGTTTCGATTATATTAAGAAACATATCGCCTTTTGCTGGGACTGGTGTCCACAGTTTCCAAACTAAAACTGAAATTGATCAAATGAGACATGTTAAATATGTATAAGAAATCATGTATGGGTCACTTCGTTTGACTTTTGGTGAACATCTGCTTGACTTTTGGTCAACATCTGATTGACTTTTGGTCAACATCTCGTTTAGTATTCAACAGACGTTTGAATAACTCAAACAGTGGTTTTAACATCTGTTTGACTTTTTGTCAACAGTTGATGGAAACCCATGTTAGGTTGAACAGTGTTTTGAAGAGGAAAACAATGCTAAAATATAAGAAGACAGTGGATCTGGTTAAACATCTGTTTCACTTTTGGTCAACAACTGTTTGACTTTTGGTCAACATCTGTTTGCCCGATCAGATTGGGTGTTAAACTATAGTTCTTTAAGTCAATGTTTTGTTTTCTTGAATTCTATGTAATTTTGTTAAGAAGTACAAGAACAAACATTTTTACAAAATCCCAAATCACCCGATCACGTAAGTGCATTGAAGTAAAAGTGGAAATGATGTTATTCATGTGGTCCTGTTGTGCTTTTGTTTGACCTCTAATATGGGTTCATGATCTAATCCGGTGACGTGAAGACATTGTTGTTGAATCCAATGAGATGCTTGATGCAATGAGGTCGTATTAATAACTAATAATAATTAATATAACTAAGTTTCCCGAGCCCAGAAAGCAATCTCGGATAATAACCTAATAAATGTTATAAGTACATCTTATATTGTCGGTAACATGTCTTTTCCTTCCCCAAACCACACATCATACATGGACGACTTTAAGTCAACTTTTAAATTGGTATGGTCTTTTTAAAATAAAACTAAAGATCCATCATATGGACGACTTTAAGTCAACTTTTAAATTGGTATGGTCTTCTTAAAATAAAACTAAAGATCCATCATATTAGTATACTCTATTTAAAATAAAACTAAAGATCCATTACAAAACCCAATTATAATTATAACTAGTGCTATATTAACCCGGGGTGACGTGCCCGAGGATGGTGGTGGAACTTAAACAAAAGTTTAGTGGGGTCAAAAGTCTTGTGACCTGATTTTTTTTTTCCTATAGCTATCTTTGGGTTATATGTTCGGGTCGGCAATTTTGTTCAGGTCGAGTCAAGCAATAATAACTTCAAATATCTAATTATTCTTAATTTATTCAAAAGACCGTTCTTACAAAAAAGAAAAAAAAACTTTATATATTGTTTAATAAACAAAGACCTAAAATATTTATGACGATGCGAGAGAAATGGTACGCATAGGTTTTTTTTTTATAACTCAATACGACAATACGTATAAAATAGCGCCGTTCTTCATGATTTTTTTAACTCAATACAAAAATATGTGTAAATTTTTTTGACAAGAAAATTGGTGTGGGCCAGGAATTTTTAGGCAAAATATTGGTAGGGGCCAAACTCAATACTTTTAAAAAAATTCGAATGGAATACTGAAAAATTTACTCTAATAAGTGAAACATAGGCGAGGGCCGGGTCACCCCTAGCCCCTACAAAGCTACGTCCCTGTCTGAGGATTAGCACAGGGGTTCGATTCGGTTCATTGTGGGGCTTGATTCTGTTTATTGTTATTGGTGGCAGTATAGATGGCAATTATAGGTGAAATCAAAATATTGTATAAAATTTGATTGCCTTGACAAAATTTAATTTCACAAGCATGCAAGATTTGTTTAATGAGCCCAATATACTATAATTAATTTTTGAGTAAATTACAATAATCGTCCTTTATCCTTTATGCTTACACTAAATTGCAAAGTATGTTCTTTGTCTTCAAAAATTACAAAAAACGTACTCTATGTTTACAAATCCTTACACGTTATTTCTTTTAACCCTAACCCAATTAATTTGTATTATTAAATTAGACAACATAAGGGTACTTTGGTGTTTTTAACTATATATATAAAAACATTTTAATAAATAAAACAAGAGTTAAATGTCATTTTAGTCCATGTGGTTTGGGTCATTTTGTCAGTTTAGTCCAAATGTTTCATTTTTCACCTGTAGTTCCAAAAAGCTTTCACCGCATTTTAGTCCACTGGGTTAACTTCATCCATTTTTTCTATTAACGAGAAGGGCAATTCGGTCATTTTATATGAAATTATGTTAACTAGAAGCGCAATTTGGCCATATAAAATGACCGAATTGTCCTTCTCATTAACAGAAATAATGGATGAAGTTAACCCAATGGACTAAAACGGCAATGGTGAAACCTTTTTGGACCCACATGTAAAAAATAAAATCTTTGGACTAAACTGGCAAAATAGGCCAAACCACAGGGACTAAAATGGCATTTAACTCATAAAACAAACTATATAATACACTTCTCTCTTTACTCTCTTTCTTTCTCTCTCTTTATCTCTCTATCTCTCTCTCTCTTAATCACCATCTCCTGCTCAAATCAGCATCTCCATTTCCAACACCAAAATAATCAACACACCAAATCGCATTCGCCCCTTCTTCAATATTCAATCTTTATTTATGACATATTGGGTGGCAATGGCTTATGTAACCGAGAAGGGGTTCATTAGACCAAATCACAACCCCATCTAATCAAATCTAGCTCAGATCTTGGATGGGGGTTAGTTCAAATCTTGTAAAGGAGAAGAATGTGAGTTCAGATCTTTTCGGTGGGGGAGATATGGTGGTAGAGATACGGCGGTGGTCATTGGCCAAATGCAGGGTTCCGGTAAGGGGCTTTTTTTTTAATTTCTTTTGATGAATGCATCTTTCAGATTTTGATAAATTTTGTTAGCGGTTTCTAGATTTAGAGAGAGAGAGAGAGAGAGAGAGAGAGAGAGAGAAAGTGTTGAAAGAGAGTGTGACAACCCGAACTTTCATGGTTAGCCTTACCTGATTCCTTGACCGCTAGCTTGTATAGTTACTTACGTTTCACATCTCATTGCACATTATGATCGAGTGTATATTGTGTTAATCATGGATGGACCATATGATATTGTGTTTAATTGTTTAGTGTAAGTCATTGTACGTTGAACAATGACCTTACAATTTAGATCGCACACCCCTCACAATCGCACACTAATGTCTTTTGTTCTCGGCCCAATTGCCACGAGCCCGAGTCTGAGCCGAAACCGTGCCCGTTCCCTTTTAGTAAATAGTATGGTGGTGGTTTCCTTATGATCAAAACACATTGGTTGCAAACCTTAATTCCCTTGATTCTCCTCCTTGTGGGCGACGACAATCCCGTCCATCGAAGCTCTCTCTCTATCTAGGATCAGCAGCCACCCAACTCTAGCGGAACCCTCTTCTTCTCGGAACTGTATAATCCCCACTCCTAGCACTCGGTGAGTTTGCCAATCACTAAACTGATTGTACCTTATTTGTTCTTGAACATGTGTATTATGTGTGTGTTGCATGAGTGCATAGAAGATCAAAGCATGAAGTAAGGTTTTACTGAATTAGTTTTGAATCATAGGCATTGCATGATGTTGGCTGATGATTATTAGAAGTATGTGGCATGATCAATGATAGTGTTGAAACGATGAATCAATGAATTAAACTTGTGGATTGATCTTAATGTCGATAACCTAGGGTTGTCTATATATAGATTGTGGTGATTAACATGAATGTATTAATGATTATTGTGGTGGTTCGATGATTTTAGAGAATTGATGCTCTCTGATCCTGTGTTACAACTTGTTCACAATATGTTAGCATGATGAAGGAAACATGAAGTTTGCATTTGTGATAGTTAATTTGATTAAATGATTGATGATAATGATTATTGGTAAAATGATTAGAGTTACATGAATGTATGGAAAGTTGTTTTGATTATGTAACTGCTTGACCGAAATTAATGGGATTGATAACAGATCACACATGATTGAATCGCACGCACACTCCTGGACGCACAAACTGGACCTAGTCGCACAAACCTTAGAGGATCGCACAATATAATGGGCCATCTACTGGATTTGGGCCGGACCGTACAATGAACCGCACAACTGAAAGAGTTGTATAACAGATTTGAGTCGCACAAATGTAGTCCAGTCACACAAGTGTAGTCCAGTCGCACAAGTTGAATGGTTGGGGTGAACTTGTCATTGGGCCTCACTCTGCCCCCACAAACCAGATACTAGTCGCACAATTTGGGTCAGTGGCACAAGTCATTAAATCACACACTCCTTGGGTCGGGTCAGATTTGGATTGCACAAAGTGAAATGAGTCGCACAATATATCCGGATTGCACATTGGAGGCCCAATCGCACAAGTTAACCGAACCGCACACTTAACTGGGCCCTGCATACTAACTGGGCCGCACAAGTCTTTAAAATGCATTTACGTAGAAACTGTTGGGCCGGGCATTGATGGTTAATCGCACACTTGGTAAATGATAAATGAACAGTAAAGGGTTATGTGAATTATGAATCTGTAACGTGAACTTGTGTATGACTTGAATACCTGCTATGTAATGGCAACGAACTGTTATGTACATGATTAGTTGTATGATTAGTGCTATGTGTGTTCTTGGAACAACACTAGTGTAATATGTGCAATGAGTATGTGATTTATGTGTTCATGAAACTGATTGTCTTTGGTAACCACGGTAGGGTTTGGTTGATCAACTTAGAAACGGTAACATAACATACCGAGCAATCTAAGGTGAGTTCACTTCTCTTGAGCATGCGTCCCAGTGGGTGGGACAATCAAACGGGTATTCCTGAGAGGAATAAGTCTTTTCTGGGTAAAAACTAGGATGTTGGATAATACACTTATTTCTAATCACCTTAAGTCCCATCTTCTACCAAATAGTTACCTGAGAGGTAACGGGATATTAGTTGATAGCGCTATTAGGCTTGGTGTAACAACTCTCATTAAAAGTCCTAATTATTATATTATTTTATCCAATAGGAAACCCTAATTGAGACACCCAAGTGATTCTGCACAAACCCTAAAATTTTCAGAACAATCGAAATCAGGATCAGGGCCCCTAAAACTCAGGGGGGGTAAAACCTAGTTAACGATTATCTGCATAAAACGTTGTCAAACTTGAAATTTACGAAACTACTGACTCAGCTAGGCTAGTCCCAGACGTGGCTACTCTATAAACATTAGGTGTCCCTTACGGACCGTAAGGGTTATTTGTTACGGTCCGTAAGCCTGTCCAAAATTTCACTATAAATAGCAGACATTGGCAATCGAAGTTTGGCGCTTGAACGACGAAGAAATTCGTTTCGTAGACTGAGATAAGCTCTGTTTATCACAATTAACACACACGATTCACTAATCGACGCCGCAATCAGGGTAATAACTCGATCGCTATTACGATTCAACGTTCGATCGATTATAACTATCCAACGATTGTTTAAGTGCCGCTCAAATTGAGTTTATACTTTGTTATTCATCGTGATTTCGACTTGAATGTTTGAGTGCTGTTCGAACTCGGACGATACTCTGTCATTCGTTGTGAATCCGCTGAATTGTCAAGTATTGCACTTGTAAATCGTTGTGAGGGTTTAATCTCGTGAATTGTCGTAACTGTTGTATTAAGTTACTAACCGAATTGTGTGCCTGTTATTAATTTAGGTTAAAAGGCTAATCAGTAGGCTAGGCTCTGCTCAATTAAATCTGCAATGTGAGTCATTCTCTTTTTATCAAATTACTTTTGAAATCATGTTTATTTTCAAAAGATTATAATTACAGTGATTAAGTTTATGTAATCACCAAGTTACAGCCGGTATGTGGGGTTTTGTATACATTACTTGATAACCGACACTATTGGACAACGAGTTAGCCAATGAGTGATATGACCATAGTCACAGACACCATCGGGCAAAGAGGCTTCCGATGGATGTTCGAGTGACAAATACTGTGGGTAGTTGGTTTGATATCTGAAACATTGTAATCTCTCTTAATACTGTGAATTATAACAGACGAGTCGTTTTAGTAAAACTGAATGATTCACTCAGTATTTCCCGCTGACAAAACCTTTTTCAAGCATGTTTCAGGTGATCTGTTGTGATCCAGGAAAAGTGCCGAGAAGCACTAGAAGCTTAAGGAAGTGGCTCAGTATAAAATAAAGAAACATGTTTTGTAAAATAAGAGATTTCTTCGTGAAATCTCAAGATTGTAAATTACCGGGTTTTATCCCGAGTTGTGAAATAAAATAATCGGGAAATATTTCAGTTTTAAAATGATCCTGAAGAAACTTCCGCTGTTAATTAAATACCACGGGATTTCTGTCCCGCGGCTCCTGAAACGGGTCAAACCGGGTCGGGGGCCGTGACAGAAAAAGGTGGTATCAGAGCCACTGATTTAAGCCTATTAAGTATTTAGAAAATACTTAAAATTTTCTAACTATCATTCTGTGATTATGTGTTTTATTATCTGACTAATTGTGTATAGTATGGGCAGATCTTTATAGGCCAGCCACTATAGCAATAAATATAAATCTTTAAAATAATTTGACTCAAAGTTTTAATACCCGGATTACCTACAGTCTAGAAACCTTACCCAGTATGAAATAATATTTAAAAGTTTTCTATAAAATTTTGTTATAATTTTTAACTTAGTAATTTTGTGAATTTTGCTAAACAGCATGAGTGACTTGTCTGACGCCCTTCAGAATTTAAATCTCTATCCATTAAGAATAGAAGTTTCCAAAGATTTCAATAGATATATACCAAACATAGAAGAACCTATAGAATTCAACGCTTCACCTCTCGAGAAAACCAATCCTAAGAAATTGGAAATTGGGGAAAGCTCTAGGCAAATTGAGGGGTTACCATCTCAGGAAGAATTAGATTTTATAATGGCAAACGATGATACTATTGAGCCTATTAATAAAAATAATTTTATTCATTCTCTTGAAACACAACTACCAATGAACTTAGAACCAGCTATTCCAAACCTTTCAATCCACTCGCAAATAGACGAATGGTTGAATAATGAAATACTGTTACAAAACCATCCCTATAAGCTTTTTCCTAAGTTCAATCTAGAACCTTTACTAAATGCACCAATGAGTAACGAGAAAATGGCTGAACTTCGCTATTTTGACAAAGAACTAGTAGATACTGGGAATAGGATCCAAGAGATTTTGGGACAGATCTCCTGGACTTACGATAAGAAGGAACGTCGTTACTAGAATACCAACTGACAAAAGATAGGGGGTTTATGGAACTATAGTGGTGTAATAAGTAAAACCAGTCTGTAAAATAACCACAAATAAAACTTTGTAAGATAATAGTGTGTATTGATGCATACTATTAAATATAAATGGAAATCGAGAATTGATAGTTTTGGATATATTAGTGTTATGAATTCTGTATAATTGTTTTGTGTAATTGTTATTTATTTGATACTAATAAATTATATATATTAATTATCAGATGGAAAACGCTAATAATGAACCAGTTAATGAGATTAATCAATCTGAGCAACAACCGAGGGATCAATATATGACTAGGCAGGATATAGAAAATATAGTTGCTCAAGGGATAGCCAATGCTATTCCAGCATTTGTTGCTGTTGTTAAAAATCCAATAGAACCGCAACAAATCGTTCCTAGCAAACGTATTTCTGAAGATAACTTTAGTAATAGTGTAAACGGAGGCAATGATCATGTTAATCATGATAATGAACCACGGCAAGCTCCGCTCCCTAAGAAAATGAAAGCTGCAACACCTGGTTGCACTTATAAAGAATTTCTTGCTTGTAAACCCACTGAGTTTGCAGGCAATGAAGGAGCGATTGCGGCACTGCGTTGGTTAGAGAAAACCGAGGCAGTAATTGCCATAAGTAAATGTGTTCAGGATGATCAGGTCATGTACGCGTCAAACCTTTTTAAAGAAGGGGCGCTAGAATGGTGGAACACAGTGTTACAAGCTAAAGGAAGAAATAGGGCTTATGCCATGAACTGGGAAGAATTTAAGAGTCTTGTAGAAAGAAAATTCTGTCCCGAATATGAAAAAGATCAAATGGCAAATAAGTTTTTAAACCATAGAATGATAAGTGTAGATTGTCGCGGTTATACTTCGACATTCTTTGAATATGCTAGAGTGGTACCAACGCTGGCTTCGCCAGAACCGGTACTCATTTCTCGCTATATTTGGGGATTGATTAGTGAAATCCGTAACATTGTTAAAGCTGCGAGACCTCGTATGATTGACGATGCTGTGGAATTAGCTAATACCCTAACCGACGAACTGGTACGCACGCAAGATGAAAACAGGAAGAAGGAACTGGCTCAGAAAATTACCCAAGGATTTCGTATGGGTAATAATAACAGTTTCAAGAAAAGAGGAACAGGGCAATCTTCAAATCCGCCGTTTTGCAGGAATTGCAGAAAGAAACATTTTGGAAGGTGTAATGTAACCTGCAATTTTTGTAAAATGGTAGGACATCGTGAAGAGGAATGCAGAAAGAAAACAAGAGTCTGCTATAACTGTGGAGAAAAGGGACATTTTAGACCAGAATGTCCTAAATTGGTCAAACCAGCAGACAACAAAGCCAAGACAACCGATGGAGCTACTAAGAAGAATGTCAGAGCATTTCAGTTAACTACTCAGGAAGCCGAGATGATTCCTGATGTAATAGCCGGTACGTTCTTAGTTCACAACATTTACGCCAAAGTATTATTTGACTCTGGTGCAAACCAAAGTTTTATTAATACTTCATTCTGCCAAGCTCTTAATATACCCTTAACCAACATTAGGCAGATTTTTACAGTCGAAACGGCTGATGGGAATTCAGTTAAAATAGATAAGGTTTTGCAAAATATAGAAATAGGACTTTCAGGTCATAAATTTGCTGCAAATCTGTTACCTATGAAATTAGCTGAATTCGATGTTGTGTTAGGAATGGATTGGTTAGTAGCCAACCATGCTCGAATTCTCTGTGATAAAAACTCTATAGAAATTCAGGCACCCACCGGAGAAGTAATTGTGATTACAGGAGATAAACCACGTAAGCCTATGAAGTTCATATCAGTAATGAAAGTTGCTAATTATGAACGAAAACAAGGAATAGTATATATGCTTTCAGTAATCATTAGTACTAAGGGAAAAGAGCTAAAGGAAATTCCTGTAGTCTCAGAATACCCAGAGGTATTCCCAGAAGAATTACCAGGGTTACCACCAGATAGGGAAGTAGAATTTAGGATTCATCTAATTCCAGGAATTACACCGATAGCCAAGGCACCTTATCGGTTAGCACCCACAGAAATGTTAGAACTTAAAAAGCAATTAGATGAATTACTAAGTAAAGGTTTCATACAACCTAGCTCATCCCCTTGGGGAGCGCCAGTGTTGTTTGTAAAGAAGAAGGATGGTTCAATGAGAATGTGTATCGATTATAGAGAATTGAATAAGGTTACAGTTAAGAATCGATACCCATTACCTAGGATTGATGATCTTTTCGATCAACTTCAAGGAGCTAGATATTTTTCTAAGATAGATTTACGCTCCGGATATCATCAATTGAAGGTACAAGAGGAAGACATACCTAAAACTGCTTTCAGAACTAGGTATGGTCATTACGAGTTTACAGTCATGCCCTTCGGGTTAACGAATGCACCTGCAGCATTCATGGACATGATGAATAGAATCTGTAAACTGTATTTGGATAAATTTGTAATTGTCTTTATAGACGATATACTTATTTATTCAAAAAGTCAGGACGAACATAGTCAGCACTTACATGCACTCTTAACTTTGTTAAGAAAAGAAAAGTTGTACGCCAAATTCTCGAAGTGTGAATTTTGGTTACAAGAAGTACAATTCTTAGGACACATGGTGAATCACGAAGGTATTCATGTAGATCCTGCTAAGATAGAGGCAATTACCAATTGGAAGGTTCCACAAACTGCAATGGAAATTAGAAGTTTTATAGGTTTAGCTGGCTACTATAGACGGTTTATTAAGGATTTTTCCAAAATAGTTGTACCATTAACTAAGCTAACCTGTAAAGCAGTTAAGTTTGATTGGGGACCTAAGCAAGAAGAAGCCTTTAGGATTCTAAAGCAGAAATTAACCAATGCTCCAATCTTAGCCTTACCAGAAGGAACAGAAGATTTTGAAGTATATTGTGATGCTTCAAAACTAGGATTAGGATGTGTGCTTATGCAACGCAAGAAGGTAATTGCGTATGCTTTAAGACAGTTGAAAAAGCACGAAGAAAATTATACGACTCATGACTTAGAATTAGGAGCCGTAATTTTTGCCCTGAAAATCTGGAGACATTATCTGTACGGAAGTAAGTTTACTATCTATACAGATCATAAAAGTCTAAGATATATATTCGGGCAAAAAGAGTTAAACATGAGGCAAAGGAGATGGATGGAAATTTTAAGTGATTACGACTGTGATATTCAGTATCATGAAGGAAAGGCAAATGTAGTTGCAGATGCCTTAAGTCGTAAGTATCATGAAAAGCAACGACGAGTTCGTGCTCTCAGATTAAATCTACAATTAGATTTAATGGAACAAATAAAGAATGTTCAGGAAACAGCAATCCAAGATGATGCTGAAGGAATGAAAGGACGAATAAAAGAATTAGAACAAGGAGCTGATGGAATTTGGAGATTCCACAAAAGCAGAATTTGGGTACCTAAGCAAGGAGAATTAAGAAATAAGATTTTAGAAGAAGCCCATAAGTCAAGGTATACAATTCATCCAGGAAACAATAAGATGTATCAAGATTTAAGAAATAATTTTTGGTGGATAGGTATGAAAAAGGATATAGCTAGATATATTTCTAAGTGTCTTACTTGTTCACAAGTTAAGGCAGAACATCAGAAACCTTCAGGTCTACTACAACAATTAGAGATGCCTGTATGGAAATGGGAACTTATAACAATGGATTTTGTTACTAAGTTAGCCAAAACCAGAAAAGGTAATGATGCGATTTGGGTAATTGTGGATCGATTAACCAAATCTGCTCACTTTCTGCCTATGAAAGAAACCTTTAGCATGGAAAGATTGGCAAAATTTTATGTAGATGAAGTTGTATCCTTACATGGAGTTCCACTCTCCATTGTATCAGATAGAGATAGTCGTTTCACTTCTCATTTCTGGAAAAGTGTCCAAGAAGCAATGGGAACTCGACTAAATCTAAGCACTGCATATCATCCCCAAACAGATGGACAAAGTGAAAGGACAATCCAAACTCTAGAAGACATGCTCCGAGCATGTGTAATAGATTTTGGTGGAAATTGGGATGATCATTTACCATTAATTGAATTCTCCTATAACAATAGTTATCATTCAAGTATCGAAACTGCCCCATTTGAAGCACTGTATGGAAGAAAGTGCAGAACTCCAGTTTGTTGGGCAGAAATAGGAGAAAATCAATTGTCGGGACCTGAAATAGTGCAAGAGACAACTGATAATATTACTCAAATCAAGGAAAGGCTGAAGACTGCTCGAGATCGCCAGAAGAGTTATGCAGATAATAGATGCAAGCCGTTAGAATTCCAAGTTGGAGACAGAGTACTGTTGAAAGTTTCCCCTTGGAATGGAGTTGTTAGATAAGGTAAGAAAGGAAAACTAAGTCCAAGGTACGTAGGACCATTTCCAGTGATCCAACGTATAGGACCAGTTGCTTATCGTTTACATCTACCAGAAAAGTTAGCTGGAGTACATGATGTATTTCATGTATCCAATCTCAAGAAGTGTCTATCAGACGAATCTTTGGTAGTACCTCTTCAAGATATAAAGGTAAACGAAAAATTAAAATTTGTAGAGAAACCTCTTCAGATAGAAGACAGAAAAGTGAAGTTTCTCAAGCACAAACGACTAGTGCTAGTTAAAGTCAAGTGGGATTCGAAACGAGGACCCGAATACACTTGGGAACTGGAATCAGAAATGAAGCGAAAGTATCCTCAATTATTCCAGTAAATCTCGAGGACGAGATTTTTATTAAGCTGGGGAGAATATAACAACTCTCATTAAAAGTCCTAATTATTATATTATTTTATCCAATAGGAAACCCTAATTGAGACACCCAAGTGATTCTGCACAAACCCTAAAATTTTCAGAACAATCGAAATCAGGATCAGGGCCCCTAAAACTCAGGGGGGGTAAAACCTAGTTAACGATTATCTGCATAAAACGTTGTCAAACTTGAAATTTACGAAACTACTGACTCAGCTAGGCTAGTCCCAGACGTGGCTACTCTATAAACATTAGGTGTCCCTTACGGACCGTAAGGGTTATTTGTTACGGTCCGTAAGCCTGTCCAAAATTTCACTATAAATAGCAGACATTGGCAATCGAAGTTTGGCGCTTGAACGACGAAGAAATTCGTTTCGTAGACTGAGATAAGCTCTGTTTATCACAATTAACACACACGATTCACTAATCGACGCCGCAATCAGGGTAATAACTCGATCGCTATTACGATTCAACGTCCGATCGATTATAACTATCCAACGATTGTTTAAGTGCCGCTCAAATTGAGTTTATACTTTGTTATTCATCGTGATTTCGACTTGAATGTTTGAGTGCTGTTCGAACTCGGACTATACTCTGTCATTCGTTGTGAATCCGCTGAATTGTCAAGTATTGCACTTGTAAATCGTTGTGAGGGTTTAATCTCGTGAATTGTCGTAACTGCTGTATTAAGTTACTAACCGAATTGTGTGCCTGTTATTAATTTAGGTTAAAAGGCTAATCAGTAGGCTAGGCTCTGCTCAATTAAATCTGCAATGTGAGTCATTCTCTTTTTATCAAATTACTTTTGAAATCATGTTTATTTTCAAAAGATTATAATTACAGTGATTAAGTTTATGTAATCACCAAGTTACAGCCGGTATGTGTGGTTTTGTATACATTACTTGATAACCGTCACTATTGGACAACGAGTTAGCCAATGAGTGATATGACCATAGTCACAGACACCATCGGGCAAAGAGGCTTCCGATGGATGTTCGAGTGACAAATACTGTGGGTAGTTGGTTTGATATCTGAAACATTGTAATCTCTCTTAATACTGTGAATTATAACAGACGAGTTGTTTTAGTAAAACTGAATGATTCACTCAGTATTTCCCGCTGACAAAACCTTTTTCAAACATGTTTCAGGTGATCTGTTGTGATACAGGAAAAGTGCCGAGAAGCACTAGAAGCTTAAGGAAGTGGCTCAGTATAAAATAAAGAAACATGTTTTGTAAAATAAGAGATTTCTTCGTGAAATCTAAAGATTGTAAATTACCGGGTTTTATCCCGAGTTGTGAAATAAAATAATCGGGAAATATTTCAGTTTTAAAATGATCCTGAAGAAACTTCCGCTGTTAATTAAATACCACGGGATTTCTGTCCCGCGGCTCCTGAAACGGGTCAAACCGGGTCGGGGGCCGTGACACTTTGCAACCTCACACCGTACCTGAGAGGACGGGCGTGAACTAATGACCTTAATCATGACCAATGCTTTGATAGGGGGCACTGGGGACGGGCAAAAGAACCTGGAGCCATCTTGTACGGTATCGAGTTATTATCAACATTGTTTTCAGAATTGTTATTAAACTGGATTAAACACTTGGCAACCAAACGTTTTTACAAAAACAGTGAACTCGCCAGCGTTATGCTGATACACTTGTTTGCATGCTCGCAGGTTATGGAAATGTGTGGATGTGGAACTTGCTGTCTGGGAAGCTGGAGTTGTCATGGGTCGAGTGTAACACCTCGTAAAATCACGACCAATATAATGAAGACACGTGTCATGAGCTTTAAACGTGTAATGGATTGAATATGAGGGACTAAAGTTGACAAACAAAGAAAGTATGTGTGTAAAAAGATTCAAAGTGTCAACATTGGATAATTATACCTTTAACAACCCTACACGATGTTTATACCCATAAACGAATAAATTATGAATCATATGAAGCCGCTTGTGGAAGAAAGTGAAAGTTTACAAACCGCAAGGGTTAAATGTGTTAACATGTTTAATTTATACCTCTGAGTGACCTTTTAACGAACCCGAAGCTTTGTAACGATTAATTATGTTCACTAGAATAAGTGATAAAAATTTCACAAGGTTTCGATATCGTATGAGAAAGATACGTGAACATTCGTAAGTAAAGGGTTAAAAGCGTCAACGTTGAAATTTAAGACTTTTCGGTGATCATATAAATAACCGGGGACTTAACAAAGTGGGTTTATGACTTAGAGTTCTTAAAAGTCAAGTTAGAGGGTTAAAAGTGCAATAAAACAAGTTAAAACCACTATTAAAAAGACCTGGGACCAAACATGCAATTGCTGAAACTTTGTAACCTGAAGCCAACATCCATACCAGCCGCGTAAGACCTCCCAGGTCTCTTACACCGGTCGCCTGAGGACCACCAGCGTTCAAAAAGCATGGCAGGTGCCTGTTCAGCAGGTTAAACCGACTTATGAGCATGGTTTTCGATACCAGGAGCTTGGCCAATGGTATTTCATGCATAGGGGGCACTTGTTGTAAGGCCCTATAATGGTGTAGGTTTACGCCTATCTTTATCAAACACAAATATAGGCTATTGGGCTTAGCCTTGTAGTGGGTTAGATAGTAATGAAATAAGCCATGTGGGCAAATTAGTGATTTGGGCTTGTTTGGTTAGTAATATTGTGCATGTGGGCCTGGCCCAGCTTGTAACTAGGTCACCCTATGTAACTATAAATAGGGTGAACCTAGTTCATTATGGGGTTAGACATTTTAGAGAGGCTGTTGAGTTTATTGTTCTTCTTAGAGTTATCGAATTCTTGTGGGTGTACCAGACGGTTCTCTAGAAACCGTGTGTACTTTGGTTTATTCAATCATTCAAGTTCTTGTTCTTATCACTTTTCTCAGTATTCCGCGCTTTGATTAGTGTTTGATATCCGATTTTGATAGTTTTTGGGACTTACAATTGGTATCAGAGCCTAAGTAGTCTTGCGAAGGCTCGGTTCGTTGGATATCATTCGAAGAACATCAAGAACAGTCTTGAAGATCAAGAAAATTTTGAAAATTCTACATTTTAATTCGTTTGGGAAAAGGAGAGAGGGTGTTTGCATGTTTCTAGGAATTTTGGTGGAAAGAATTGATTGAGTCTTGCTTAATTTTCGGGATTTGATTGGTTTGTTTCCAAAGTCAAAGTTTGCAAATTAAGAAAATTCTCTTGTGCGACCAGACAAGTTGAGGTGTGAACCAATAAGAAGACTTGTGCGATTCCAAAGTCAAAATATTTTTTTCTTGTGCGATTCAGCAGGCATCTTGTGCGACTGAAACAATTGTTCTTGTGCTATCGGAGGTTCTTGTGCGATCGAAGATTCTTGTGCGACTGAAAACAACTTGTGCGATTCAATCATCTTCATCTTCTCTGCAATTCAACATCGTTCATCATCTACCTTCAAACATCACCGTACCATACATCTTTCAACAGTTCGTCACACCCGTCAAACCACCACCTCCGATCACGTCATCATCATCTTCTCCGTTTCGGTTCCGGGATTTCGAGTTCGGGTTTCCAATATCATACACCCCATCGTCACCAACCTCCAACCACCATCTCCAAACAACCTGCAACTTCAACGACCATCAACAATAATACCGAACCGGCCATCATCATCTGTTCACTTATACTGAATTCATCATCTGTGAACCGAATCAAGTTTACCTACCTCCGTTGTCCGTCAATCATCATCTTCATCTCTGTTTCGAACACTATCAATATTCATCTCTGTCACCTCTGTTTCCCAGTCATCTTCATCACCCACAGTCGCCGTCGACGATCAACATCATCTCCGGCATCCCTTCTCCATCTTCCGGTCACTGTTCAAACATCTTCACCGTCTTCATCAGCTGCTCTGTTTCATCATTATCATCCATCATCATCTCCGGCGGCTGAATTTTTTTCTGAAATAGGGTTTTGGGAGATCGGTGTTACGAAGAAGACGTGATTCTGTTTTGTTTTAGTTATAATATATTTATAATAATAATAATAATAATTGTCTAATCATTAGGTAATAATTATATTAATAATAATAAATATTTGTTTTAGGTTATCTTATTAAAAAAAATATATATATATATATAAAGGGGGTTTGGTTATTTTTGGTGATAAGTTTTGACAGATTTGAAGGTGCGGTACAAATTGTTGATTTGTGTGTGTGGCAACGGGTCTGAGTTAGCAAGTACACGGGTTCTCGCTTTGGGCTTGTGTTGTGGAAACAGTTAAAGGCGCACATTTTTGAGGGATCACATTTTCGGGGGATCACATTTTCGGGGGATCAAATCTTAAACATGTCTTCTAAGAGATAGGTGCTTGAGCAGGAATTTCAAGGATTCAAATACTCGTATGGTGAATCTATAGAAGCACTTACAGGCCGGTTTGCTGAACTACTCTCTGAGATGGAGAAGGCAGAGATGGTGGTGTCTACTCGCACGAGCAACACAAAGCTTCTGGATGCTATAAAAAGGATTCCAGATCAGGCAAACTGTAGTTGGTTTAGAAATGTTAATGAGATAATTGTGACAACCGACTGCTACTGTTACAAAATGAAGCCGGGTGAGCTGATCTCACTCATCAAGTCATATAACAATGCTCACAAGCAGTCTACTCAAGATATTCAAATGAATGACTACACTCCTTCTGAGGCTGAGGTATGTGTAGATGATGTTTGTTGTACTGAAAAATGTAGAAAGAAAGTAAAAGGTTTTAAAGAATAGGCTCAATCGCTTACTATGCAACTTCAATGTACCAAATCCAGTAGCTACGAAGTTAAAAACAAACTGGATGGGTATAAAGAAATGGTAGAGGCTCAAAAACGTGACATTCGACAGTTGCATAGTGATCTAAGCGAAGCAAAATGTCGATATCTCCACTTCAAGGAGCTATCTGAAAAATTAACTGTTGAATTAAACAACTTAAAATCGACTTTCGAAAATACTGAATTTAATTTCAAAAAATTTGATGTTTCAAGCGAAAAGGTCGAGAAAATGATAAATCAACAGTTAAAGTATAGCAAAAAGGAAATGAGGAATAAGGGGTTGGGTTTTGTGGCGATACCCCCACCATACAACCATAACTATTCCTCAATTTCCATGACTGATGAGGAGATAGCCGATTTGCCTGAAATGGAATATGGGAAGCCTGGGGATAGGAAGGTTGAGCCTGTTAATCAAAAGAAAGTTAAAATCACAAGGCCTGATAAAACCGAAATTATTCTAGAAAAACAGGCGTTTAATAAAACTTTTGTGAAACCTGTTGAAGTTTCAAAGCAAACCGAGACTCTAAATTTTGAGAATAATGCGAACATTGACAAACATTTTCAAGTATTAGATAATATTGTGTCAAGTTTTTCTCAAAATTCATCTAAAGTGCAACCTCAAACAAAAGAGTCTGAATTAACAGAGTCTAGAGTTAATGTAGACAACATCGAGTTTGCCATGCTAAGAGGTTTGACTGAGTTTGTGAAAGAATTCAATAGGGGCAAACAAAGTGAATCTGTCTCGTCGTGTGACACATCTTGTGACACTTCTGAGACATCCACTTCTGAGAAATCAGAAATGGGCGAATCATGTAGTGTCAACAGTGCATCACCTGAGGAGGCAGATGCATCTCAAAATGAATCGACTTCTTCATCTGATTCGTCATGTGACTCCTCAGAGAAAGCTAACTGTGAAAAGTTTAGGTTAGTTGATTCAGCAGAGTCTAGTAGCGAATCACCGGAAGAAGTTGAATTAGATCAGATAAAAGTAGAATCAGAATCGACATCAGGAGCTTCTGTTAAGATTAGTGGTGAATTGACAACTGAAGCCTCTGCTCCATCTTTGAATATTGATGATTCTGAAACTACTGAACAAACGGTGTCACTCGAGAATGACCATCTTACTATGGCTTCGCCTGCCACCGTTTGCTAAAAACTGAACGTTACTGATGCTTCTACTTCATGTGCAGATGAGGTAATAGTAGAGGATTGGGTTGAGGAGGATGATATTGTTTGTAAAAAAGCTGACGATGTTTGTTTAAAAACATCAAATTTATCTGCTGATGCTCCTCCTTATGTGAAAAAGGCTGTTTCTGAGCAAGCTTTGAGAGGCCCTACAAATAAATATGTGCCTCCAAAGCCAACAGTTAGAAATGAAAATGTTAAATCCAATGAATGTGCTAACTGTTGTAAACAGAGACATAAGAAACAAGGGAAAAAGACTGAACAAACTGCACACAAATCATCCAACCAATTTTATAACTCATATTCAGCATCAGTTGGATGGAATGGATCGGGATATGCTCCTTACGTGAAAAAGCAAACCTGCTACAACTGTGGCATACCCGGTCACATTGCTAGGAATTGCACACATCGTCCCTACGTGCCATACTATACACAACATCAGAAGGTTACACCAAGGGACAGATCTTATTCTAAGCCGATGAAGGTTGAAAAGCCTAAGGAAATGATGAATAAGAGTCCCAAGGTTAAACCATCTGATGGGGACTAGAATGCTGCTAAAACTAAACGAAAACAAGCTTTGAAACCTAAACAAGTTTTGAAAAACAAAAAGGTTGAAAAGCAGAATGTTTTGCCCAAGGCTCCTAAGAAATTAGAGAAGCCTAAACAAGTTTGGAAGGCAAAATATAAAGCAGCAACATCACCAGTCCTTGAATCAAAAGGGACCATGTGCTTTAGAGAAGTGTCTTACGTTGATGCTTCAGGAATACCCAGGACCACGATGGCCTGGGTACCAATGTCTTACTAATCTCCTTACTTTTCAGGGACAACCAATGAGGAGCTGTTGACAATCCTTGGATGTTGATAGCGGTTGTTCCAGAGATATAACGGGTAACATTTCACTGTTGCAATAAGGTATATTCTTTTACAGTTGATATGTTTCTTTTTGAGGAGATAAGAGAAGTAAGTAAGACAAGATCAGCGAAAAAGGTACAATTTAAATTTTGTGATCAAATTTTGATACTGATGAGTCATTGAATCTTATGATGGAACGGTTAGGCAAAAACAACAAAAATATTTTCATTTTCTTTTGTGTTTCTCGTTGTACATACGTTTTCGTTTGTTAGGTAAATTTGCGCGTAAGATTTACGCACAAATTTAGGGGGATATCTAGAGATATCTATCTGTAAATTGAGAAAATATAAAAAAAATGAAAATGAAAAAATGAGAAAAATAGAAAAATCAAAAATATTTTGTTGCATACATGGGAAATGAAATAATTTCACTATGTGGATTAAGGCTGACTCATGTAAGACCAATATTGAAATGGTCTGACTCCAGAGTGATGTGCTGGTAGGCTTTATCCTGATGGCTGGACTCTTTGACTGGTATTGCTTAGAACACTAAATTTATTCTATGACCTCAGGAAAGATCGGTCACTTGGAATTAGGACATGTCTATTTGAATGCGTGTGTGACGTCCCGATACACACAATTTCATTCTAGTTCTGAAATCTTTTCTGTCCAACTCGTGTATCTCCTCTGTTTTGCGTGAGCAAAGACCTGGAGGTGCTAGGCAATGTCAGCTTCTGCTGCATCCAGATACATGCTGACCTAGCTGTACGTTGTCGCGCTATAGATCAAATACACCTGAAAGAGGCCCTCTAATGCCCAAAAGAAACCCAAAAATAAAAACCTATATCAAACTGAGAAAATATCATTTGATCTGTATATTATATCCATCTCTGCTGTTGATCTATTCTTTTCTCTTCTCAATCCAGTCCCAGTTAAGATTTCAGAATCCTAGAACGGGCTTGTGAAATATGTGGTAGGGAAACTGCATGTATGATAGCGTGTTCTGATTTAAAATTCCAGGATTTGATTGTGATTTAAATTGAGTGTTCATATCAATTAAATTGAAAACATGATAAATCAGTTGCAGACTGTTACATGAAAAAAGGCCTAGGGAGATAAGTTTGAGTGGACAAATATACTGGCAATCGCTCGGATCACCCAAAGTAAATTAGTGTTGATAAGTGTAGTTTGGCCTGAAACACTATGATTTGATCCCATTGCAAATTGTAATTGTATATTAGTTTCTTTGTTTATTTGTGTTTTAGTTTAAATTGTTAGTTTTTATAAAATCAAAAATCCAAAAAATAGAGTGCTTCTTTGTTTTATTAAAATTTTTTAACCGTTCTTGAAGATTTGATTGATCATCATAATTTGAAAGAAATTTGAATTGTAAAATCCGAGTACAAATACTTGGATGTACCAAGTGTTCATGTGCTATTTCCCTCTGTTGCACATAAATGTTTGCTTATGAATTTCTGAGTACGTGCAGAATTTAAAATTCAAGTCAAGAAACAGGGGTTGTTGAAGATTGAGATGCTGTTGGCTGCTGATAAAGCATGAAGCATCACAACAACAAGATGTGCCTGAGTCAGAAGAACCAGTTACAAGTCATCATCTGACAGTGATAGTGCATTTAAAGAAGTACCTGTGAACCTGCTTGAAATTGAAGACATTGACAAAGAAAAGAGTTGCTGAGAATCCTCCGCTTGCATTCTTTTGAACAAGATTTTCAAGCAAAGCTGATCTTGAGTAAGAAGAACAAAAGAGCCCAAGTTTGAAGATGAAAAGATGAAGTATCTTCCCACAGATTCATGATGAAGACAACAGTTTGATAAAGACAGCATAAACCTAGGGGGACATTATAAGGCCCTATAATGGTGTAGGTTGACACCTATCTTTATCAAACACAAATATAGGCTATTAGGCTTAGCCTTGTAGTGGGTTAGATAGTAATGAAATAAGCCATGTGGGCTAATTAGTGATTTGGGCTTGTTTGGTTAGTAATATTGTGCATGTGGGCCTGGCCCAGCTTGTAACTAGGTCACCCTATGTAACTATAAATAGGGTGAACCTAGTTCATTATGGGGTTAGACATTTTAGAGAGGCTGTTGAGTTTATTGTTCTTCTTAGAGTTATCGAATTCTTGTGGGTGTACCAGACGGTTCTCTAGAAACCGTGTGCACTTTGGTTTATTCAATCATTCAAGTTCTTGTTCTTATCACTTTTCTCAGTATTCCGCGCTTTGATTAGTGATTTTGATATCCGGTTGTTGATTTGGGACTTACACTTATACTCATCTGGGATCAATCCTAGACTTGTGTGGAGCAATCTTAAGCAATTTAAAGTCCTATATAAGGAGTCCCAAGTTGCAACATTTTTACATGCATTTGAAAATCCTTCCAAGTGACTTGCTGGAGCTCTCTAGACCTCACACAAGATTCCATTAGCTTCTAAATCATGCTAAGTACTTCAGTAAGCTTCCTTAACTTCTCTAATTTCAGTTTTATTAGTTTAATGGCCTAAAGTCAAACCCGTCGTAATTAAGGTTTGACTTAGTGATTGATCACTAATGGTCCAGTCAATTCTCGATTTGAAAGTAGCTATGAGTTGGTAATTATGTGGGTAATAAACCCTTAAAAGGGCACCCTCTGATTTCTACTCTAAGTAGGTCAATTGTCGGGTCAAACTTAATTGTAAAAAGTCAACAGAAAGCTAATTTTCAAATAAACACATAATTAACAATGTAGAAGCCATGCAACCTGTTTTATCACTCATATAACTTGGTAATTAATATAAGAACATGCCTAAACATGTTCAACCCGACAATTTTCAGTTTAGGCTAGGTTCGGAACCGAAAGTCGCAAAAGTAGACTTTTTCTTTGACTTTCAGTTCTGACCTGATTTAGCTTAGTTTAGATATGCCTTAAAGTTCATTTAGGACTAGGTTATAAGTTAGTACAACCCTCTTAGGTTATACAACTTGGTTCCTAATTAATCTGATTCGTTTGCATGTTTCCGTTAATTGCTTAAATATTGACCATTATGCCCTTTTGACCTTAAAATGAGATTTTTGAAAATGAGAGAGGACAAAAACCTTTATTACTGATTTATAAACTTGTCCTAAAAATTTGATATCAGTTTGAGGTCTAGATTAGGAGTTATGCTCAATAGCGTAAATGGAAAGCTTTTTATTAATTAAACGTCATAATTAGCATAAAGCCTATCTAAACCAAAGTTTTGACACCAAACCTTTTACCCACTGATGTAATATAATATTTTGGGATTTTTAAAGATTTTTAATTATTTTTAAACTGAGCATAACATAGGGTTATTGCTTTGAATCGGTAATTGTCGGTTTTGCCCTTTTGGCCTATAAAATGAGTTTTACATAATATTTTGACACCAAACTTTTGCTACTGATTTTATATGATAAATAAAATATTTTGAACTTTATAAACTGACCAAAAACTCAGATTTCCTATTTTAACCCGAAAATCGCTTAAAACCGACTTTTACGCGTTTTAAACGCATAGTATGAGTTAAAACTATTTTTTGCATATAAGACTTAATACCTACTGAGGTTTTAAGTAAATTTTTATATTTTTACAGTAAGAAAAAGTTTTGAACTCAGATTCCCTATTTTGACCTTTAAAGCCTATGTGAAATTACCAAAATGCCCCTACGATGCATAGTTTGGTTATAAATGATAAATTTCACATATATGTAATACCCTACTGATATAAATTATTAAATTAAATAATCTTATTGATTATTTCAGACCTGAACCTCATATTAATATTTAATCTCTTTTACAACCTTTAAAATGACCAAAATACCCCCACGGGGCTTAAGTTGAGTTTAAATTCGTTTTGGGCATAATGGAAGATATCCTACTGATATCATAACATATTTTGAGAATATTAACTTAGGAAACCTGTTCATGACTCTTTTGTTTACCCGTTACGCATTCATCGCGTTCAGTACGGTTTATGTAACTAGTTTGCATAAATTGGTCGAAACGGGTCAAACCTTATCATTTTTACCTCAAAATCCAGACTGTGTTTAGTTTACCCATATTATACAAGTCTTCATACTTGTCGGGTCTAAATCACACTCTATTCCGGTCTCCGCTTAATCATGCGTTCGAACCGTATATCTTCCTTTAAAACTAACCGGTCTAAGTTAAGACTTAAGTAAGACACATTAGGAATCTAATAGGTTAATTAAAAACTTCGTTCCAGATTTAGGAGCCCAGTAATAGCTACCTGCTCTTGCTGATTGAATACGGTTGAGATAAATTTGAATATTTGCTCAGGTAAATACTTTTAACTTATTTTCCCTTATACGGACTTGGGGTACGGTATATAAAATACCGCTTGGTCGGTTATTGAATTTTTAATCATATGAAGATTAAATCATTGAGATAACCCATTTAAATTGTTTTGTTTGCTTAAAACCTTTGGGGGGTTAATGACCATGTCCCGGATATCCTTGGCATCATTCATTGAAATGGCCACGACCTAAGCACGGGGTGTAGGCATACACCTGCCGGTACATATATATAAAAAGGTATAACTGTCTGTTCGAGAATAACTCGACGTGGGATTATATCATGTGGTGTGTCTATTAATCTTTAACCCGGTATTCAGCCCGGGCTACTGAACGTATAACAAACATATAATTCTTTTACAAGTTTATATTTAAATAATTATCCCAAGTTATAAAAGATGTTTTGTGCCTTGTGCATCCAAATAAATTTTCTTAAACATTTTCAAAATGAGTCGGTTAATTGTATTTACCAGTGAAAACTGACGTATTTTCCAAAAAGGTTAAGTGCAGGTACTAATCGGAATAGGCTGGCTACTCCTAGCATCAATAAAGAGTCTTGCAAGCTTAGATGCCTATAAATCTGCTGAATGATGTTTCTTTTAAACTTTGATCCGCCTGTGGATCCTTTACAACCGTTTTTGTAATAAATGATATTACTTTCATTCGGTTTGTAATGATTTTATCTTTCGACTTCCGCTGTGTATATAAACTGTGATAAATTCTGTATGATGATATCAACTACGTCACGATACTCCCCACCGAGCCCACCGGTAATACGTGGAAATATCGGGGTGTGACAGGTTGGTATCAGAGCCAACATTGAGTGAATTAAACACTAGCCTTTTGTGTTTAATCTCAATGACACAGTTTGCACATTCCTCGACTTCCGAGTCTAGACAAAGAACTTAGGACAAATCCTAATTTATTTTATTTTGTCCTTTATTGTTTTTTTCCTTTGTTGTGTCTTTTGTTTATTTTGACAGGATCAAAATGCCGCCGAGATTCCGAGGAAGAGGAAGAGGCAAGGGGACTTTCAACGCCCCCAACGATCACGAGGCCGGACCTTCACACCGGCGAACCCCATCAGCCACTTTAAGCACAAGTCCTCAAGAGATTTGGAGGACATATTTGGAGCCAGCGAGGCGATCTGTCTCGCTAAGTTCATCACCTTCATACCACCATTCCTTCGGGCCGCAATCTGAGAACGAGCCCGAAGATTCGCACCATTCTTTCTTACCGTTGCTGCGGTTAACCTCGTATCGGGCCTTCCAAGACCCGACGCCTTATTTTCAGAGCCGGTTCAACCCGACGAATCAGATGGAAGAACCAATGGGTTATAACCCATTGGGCCCCGAAGACCATTTCCCTGAAGCTCAGGGAATGGATATGGATGAAGACACGGATCCCACCGAACCACCATCCGGGACACCTACTCACCCCATCGAGATCTCGGATGGGTCGTCCTTTCATGGATCACCTTATCGTGGTCCAGACAGCTATGAGGCGAGGTTTGCCCAATACGACTGGGTGTTCACTCCCTCCTAAAACCAACAACAACAACAGCAGCAGCAGGATCCTTCTGAGGATTCACGCTTTGTGGCGGTCACGCCACCGCCACCGCCACCACCACCAGTACAGCAATCGCCTCCGGAGCCACCGAGGCGAAGACGATCAGGCGCACGGATGTCCGTGCGAGGAGGGGACTTTCACTTCAGCACCCCTCAGCATTCAAGTGGCCGTCACTACCCGCCACTACATGAAGACCCACAGATGGGTGGGCCTTCAAACCCCGTTTCCGATGTGGACTCTGCGCCAGTCGCACCACCACCATTGGGTTTCGATAACCCAATTCCTACATACGCCGGTTCAACGGCGTATAACCCTTTCGAACAGCCTGCCTACCCGGGGTATAACTACTACAATGCCCCCGATGTTGACCCATACCTTGTAGCAGCCAACTACAATGCTCTTCATCCCGAAGGGCCTTACGCAGCCTCCCACCAAACCAGGTACCCACATTATGGGTATCAATACCCGATACCTCCTCGACCTCCGATTCAGCAGCAGCCGCATCCGCCACAGTTTTCCCCACCGGAACGGGAGGAAATCCTCAAGAGGCTGAACCAGGTGGAACAAGAAGTTCGTGAAGAGCGTAGAAACCACCAGGGATTTCTCAAAGGCCTGGCAAGCTTATTAAAAGGGAAGAAGAAGAGGGATCATTAAAATCCCTATTTATATTGTTGTTATTTCAATTTAGTCCCTGCGTGGACAGTTATTTATTTATTTATTTATTTATTTATTTATTTATTTATGTACTTAGTCCCTGCGTGGACTTGTCTTTCTTTAGTCCCTGCGAGGACTTGTATTTTCAGTTTAGCCCCTGCATGGGCAAGTTATTTCTGTTAAAGTCCCGTTTAGGGCAAATATGTACTCTTTTTAATTTAGTGGAATGTTGGATTTAAAATTTCATTTTGTCATTATATGCATAAATAAAATATATATGAAATAAATAAATCAAAATCATTCCTTTTAAAATAATCTGCCTATAAATATTAAATAAGAATCTTAAAAAGGTATAACCTAGCCTGCATGTCATTATGGACCTGGCCATGATGGTAAAACCTATTTAAAAGATTCAATTCCTTGTTAACATCTGAAAACATGTTAACACTCCTGACAGATGTGATTCGGTAAAGTCACACATGTCATCTTTATATTGGGTCCTACCAACCACTTTTTCAAACCTAATGATATATTTATAAATCATGGGTTCAAATCATCAATTAAGATGATCGTATATTAAACATCCATTAGCGATGTAGTGCCTAAGGGCCATATTCATTGTCATATAAGACGAAAGACAGTTGTAGTCTACGACTCCCTGTCGATAAAAGGTAATGAACTACGTTCAAACCTTAATGCCTTGATTCTCTGAAATCATGGGTTATAATTTAAATTGTCCTTGTGACTAGGCCTTATGTGCCATTAATAATACCCTTAATACTTTATAACTAGGATAAATTATGATGAAAATCCTAAATATATATGTTTAAATAAATTAACCACATATGGTCTATGTTTACCATGGTTAATGAATCATCAAGAAAGGATGATTCCATTATAGACTCTTGAATAAATTATTGTCAAATATTTTATGTAGCAATATAAGCTACATGGTTGGCTCAGATGAAGTCAACAGTCGCCCAAAGGAAAATCATGATACTACCAGAATAAATATAACGGGCACAGAACTGCAGGCATTGGTAGATAATGCCGTTACTCGAGCTCTGGAAAGACGAGATGAGGAATCTAGTGATAACCGCAGCAGGACCCTATCGGTACAACGTGCAAAATCACACCCTAAGGCTCACTCTGAGGCTCATAGTAAGCCACCTTCTAAACATCATGAGCCAAAGAAGGATGATGTTCAACACTCCTTAAATCAGCATAGTGTTCCGTCTAAGAAGATCGTATTCGATCAAGAACCACGTATTGGGGGTTGTTCTTATAAGTATTTCATCTCCTGCAAGCCCAGGAATTTCACTGGGGAAAAGGAGCTATTGATTGCATGACATGGCTAGACGAGATGGACACCGTGGTTGACATCAGTGGTTGCGCTGACAGGGATATAGTAAAGTTTGTGTCTCAATCATTTAAGGGAGAAGCTCTGGCTTGGTGGAGGTCGTTGATCCAAGCTACGGGAAAGATCCCGTTGTACAATCTGACATGGGATCAATTTGTTGCTCTTGTCAAAGAGAATTACTGTCCTCAACATGAGGTTGAGAAGATCGAGACTGACTTCCTGACATTAGTGATGAAGAATTTGGACTGTCAGGTATACCTTACAAGTTTTAATACAATGTCTCGATTGGTTCCATACTTAGTGACACCGAAACCAAAACGGATAGCCCATTTCATTGGGGGTTTAGCCCCGGAGATCAAAGCCAGCGTGAAAGCCTCTCGACCTACTACCTTTAGGTCTGTAGCTGATTTGTCATTGTCTCTCACCCTTGATGCGGTCAGGCAGAGATCACTTAGGCATTCTGATACTGGAAAGAGAAAACGTGAGGATGATAACTCACACCGTTCAGATAAGAGGCATAAAGGAAACTCTGATCACAGGAAGAGTTCAGGGTTCAGGAGAGATGACCAGCAATTGACTGAAAAACCCAAATGCAAGACCTGCAAGAAGCACCATTTGGGAAGGTACAGATATGAGTCCAAGTCCCAATCACAGCCAAGAGCTTGTGGGATTTGTAAGTCTAGTGAGCATAAGACGTTGGAGTGTAAGAAGATTAAGGATGCTACGTGTTATAAAGTTAACGAGAAAGGGCACATCAAGTCTAACTACCCAAAGTATGCCAAGAAAGTTGAGGAAGGAAAGAAGACCAATGCTAGGGTCTTTCGAATGGATGCACGGGAAGCAGTTCAGGATGATAACGTGATGACAGGTACCTTCCTTATAAATGATGTTTATGCAAGGGTACTGTTTGATTCGGGTGCGGATAAGTCGTTTGTTGATGATAAATTCTGTAATTTATTAAATCTAACGGTTAGAACCCTAAGCATAAAATACGAAGTAGAATTAGCTGATGGAACCGTAGAATCTGCTTCAACAGTGTTAGATGGATGTTTCATATCCATTAGGAACCACTCTTTTCCTTTGTCCTTACTTCCTTTAAAACTAGCTGGATTCGACATAGTAATAGGCATGGATTGGTAATCTCATAACCACGCTCAGATCATTTGTGATAAGAAACAAGTAGTTATCAGGACTCCTTATGGTGAGCCTTTAACGATTCAAGGAGATACTAAATATGGATTGCCCGAGCAAGTATCCATGCTTAAGGCATCAAGGTGTATGAAGAAAGGTTGTGTGATCTACATGGCGCAAGTAACTATTGATGAACCAAAGCCCAAGATCGAAGATCTACCCGTTATTTCTGAATATCCCGAGGTATTCCCTGAAGAACTACCTGGTTTACCACCAGATAGGCAAGTAGCGTTCAGAATTGACATCATTCCTGGAGCTGCACCTGTTGCGAGAGCACCTTACAGATTAGCACCAACTGAGATGAAAGAGTTAAGAACTCAGTTGGATGATTTGTTGGCAAAAGGATTTATTAGGCCTAGTTCATCTCCTTGGGGAGCACCGATCCTGTTTGTAAAGAAGAAGGATGGCTCGATGCGTCTGTGCATCAATTATCGCGAGCTTAACAAGGTTACAATCAAGAATAGATATCCATTGCCCAGGATCGATGATCTGTTCGATCAACTACAAGGGGCAAGTTACTTCTCCAAGATTGATTTAAGATCGGGTTACCATCAACTGAAGGTCAAAGATGAAGACGTGCATAAGACCGCGTTTAGGACTCGATACAGTCATTACGAGTTCTTAGTGATGCCTTTTGGGCTCACAAATGCACCAGCAGCGTTCATGGATCTCATGAATCGCGTGTGCAAACCTTACTTGGACAAGTTTGTCATCGTTTTTATTGACGACATACTTATATATTCAAAAAGCCAAGCTGATCAGGAAAAGCATCTTCGATGTATTCTTGAACTTCTACAACAAGAGAAACTTTATGCTAAGTTCTCTAAATGCGAATTCTGGCTTCGTGAAGTCCAATTTCTTGGACATGTGGTTAGTGAACGCGGAATCCAGGTAGATCCCGCCAAGATTGAAGCCATCATGAATTGGCAAGAGCCGAAAACGCCCACAGAGATTCACAACTTTTTGGGATTGGCAGGATATTATAGGCGTTTTATTGAAAATTTCTCAACGATTGCTGCACCCCTAACTTCGTTGACTAGGAAGAATATTAAGTTTGACTGGGGTCCGAAGCAACAAGAATCCTTTGATATTCTTAAGCAGAAGCTAAGCAATGCACCAGTGTTGACATTGCCCGAAGGGATCGAAGAGTTTGTGGTTTATTGTGACGCATCGCAAACAGGTATGGGATGCGTGCTTATGCAAAAAGGCAAGGTCATTGCCTATGCTTCCCGACAATTAAAGGTGCACGAGAAGAATTATACCACCCATGATTTAGAGTTGGGTGCGGTTGTGTTTGCACTAAAACTTTGGAGGCATTATTTATATGGTACCAAATGTGTGATCTACTCTGACCATAAGAGCCTTCGGCATCTGTTTAATCAGAAGGATCTGAATATGAGACAGCGTCGATGGATGGAGACGCTGAATGATTATGACTGTGAGATCCGATACCATCCAGGAAAGGCGAATGTAGTCACCGATGCCTTGAGTAGAAAGGAAAGGGTTAAACCCATCAGAATCAATGCCAAGAGCATTGAATTAAAGAACAGCTTAAATGAAAGATTGTTAGCCGCACATAAGGAAGCTGTATTAGAAGCTAACTATCCAAATGAAAAGCTGGGAGTTACAGCTGAACATTTATCATATGGCAAGGATGGAATCCTGAGATTGAATGGACGAATATGGGTTCCAATTTATGGAGGACTTCGAGAATTGATTCTACAAGAAGCGCATAGCTCTAAATACTCTGTTCATCCTGGCTGTGATAAAATGTACCAGGATTTAAAGGCAAATTACTGGTGGATAGGCTTGAAGAAGTCTATAGCCACTTATGTGGCCAAATGTCTGACATGCGGTCAGGTAAAAGCCGAACACCAGAAGCCGTCAGGTTTTCTACAACAGCCTGAACTTCCCTCCTGGAAATGGGAAATGGTGACTATGGATTTTATCACCAAGTTACCGAAGACAAAGCGAGGAAATGATACTATTTGGGTTATAGTGGATAGATTGACTAAGTCAGCCCACTTCCTACCTATTAAGGAAACACATAGCTCAGATAAGTTAGCTCAGCTATACGTGGACGAGATTGTATCTCTCCACGGAGTGCCAGGGTCTATCATCTCTGATAGGGACACGAGATATACATCGTATTTCTGGAAAAGTTTTCAGCAACCCCTAGGCACTCGATTGAATTTCAGCACTACGTACCATCCCCAGACGGATGGTCAAATCGAGCGTACTATACAAACACTCGAAGATATGCTACGAGCTTGTGTTATTGACTTAGGAGGAAGTTGGGATGATCATCTTCCATTGATAGAGTTTTCATATAACAATAGTAATCATTCCAGTATTCAAGCTGCACCTTTCGAAGCTTTGTATGGAAGAAAGTGCAGGACGCCCGTTTGTTGGGCAGAATTTGGAGATGTCCAACTAACAGGACCTGATATAGTCCTGGAGACGACTGATAAGATTTTACAGATACGAGATCGTCTCAAAAATTTCCAGGGATAGGCAGAAAAGCTACGCAGATTTAAGGCGTAAACCTCTGAAGTTCGAGGTAGGTGACAAGGTACTACTTAAAGTATCACCCTGGAAAGGGGTAATGTGATTTGGCAAGAAAGGCAAGTTAAGCCGAAGATACATAGGACCATTTGAGATCATCGAATGTGTCGGAACAGTGGCTTACAAGTTAAACCTGCCGGAAGAGCTCAGTGGAATTCATAATGTGTTTCACATCTGCAATCTGAAGAAATGTCTAGCTGATGAATCACTAGTCATGCCACATACGGATGTGCATATTTATGAGAGCCTAAAGTTTGTCGAGAAACCTTTGTCGATCGAGGATCGACAGGTTAAGAAGCTTCGAAGGAAGCATGTACCGATTGTAAAGGTTAAATGGGATGCCCGTAGAGGTCCCGAGTATACGTGGGAGGTCGAGTCCACAATGAAAGAAAAGTACCCTCATTTATTTCAGTAAATCTTGAGGTCGAGATTTCTTTTAAGGGGGTGAGGATGTAACACCTCGTAAAATCATGACCAATATAATGAAGACACGTGTCATGAGCTTTAAACGTGTAATGGATTGAATATGAGGGACTAAAGTACAAACAAAGAAAGTATGTGTGTAAGAAGATTCAAAGTGTCAACATTGGATAATTATACCTTTCAACAACCCTACATGATGTTTATACCCTTAAACGAATAAATTATGAATCATATGAAGCCGCTTGTGGAAGAAAGTGAAAGTTTACAAACCGCAAGGGTCAAATGTGTCAACATGTTTAATTTATACCTCTGAGTGACCTTTTAACGAACCTGAAGCTTTGTAACGATTAATTATGTTCACTAGAATAAGTGATAAAAATTTCACAAGGTTTCGATATCGTATGAGAAAGATACATGAACATTCGTAAGTAAAGGGTTAAAAGCGTCAACGTTGAAATTTAAGACTTTTCGGTGATCATATAAATAACCGGGGACTTAACAAAGTGGGTTTATGACTTAGAGTCCTTAAAAGTCAAGTTAGAGGGTTAAAAGTGCAATAAAACAAGTTAAAACAACTACTAAAAGGACCAGGGACCAAACATGCAATTGCTGAAACTTTGTAACCCGGAGCCAACATCCATACCGGCTGCATAAGACCTCCCAGGTCTCTTACGCGGGCCGCCTGAGGACCACCAGCGTCCAAAAAACATGGCAGGTGCCTGTTCAGCAGGTTAAACCGACTTATGAGCATGGTTTTCGATACCAGGAGCTTGGCCAATGGTATTTCATGCATAGGGGGCACTTGTACTCATCTGGGATCAATCCTAGACTTGTGTGGAGCAATCTTAAGCAATCTAAAGTCCTATATAAGGAGTCCCAAGTTGCAACATTTTTACATGCATTTGAAAATCCTTCCAAGTGACTTGCTGGAGCTCTCTGGACCTCACACAAGATTCAATTAGCTTCTAAATCGTGCTAAGTACTTCAGTAAGCTTCCTTAACTTCTCTAATTTCAGTTTTATTAGTTTAATGGCCTAAAGTCAAACCCGTCGTAATTAAGGTTTGAATTAGTGATTAATCACTAATGGTCCAGTCAATTCTTGATTTGAATGTAGCTATGAGTTGGTAATTATGTGGGTAATAAACCCTTAAAAGGGCACCCTCTGATTTCCACTCTAAGTAGGTCAATTGTCGGGTCAAACTTAATTGTAAAAAGTCAACAGAAAGCTAATTTTCAAATAAACACATAATTAACAATGTAGAAGCCATGCAACCTATTTTATCACTCATATAACTTGGTAATTAATATAAGAACATGTCTAAACATGTTTAACCCGACAATTTTCAGTTTAGGCTCGGTTCGGAACCGAAAGTCGCAAAAGTAGACTTTTGCTTTGACTTTCAGTTCTGACCCGATTTAGCTTAGTTTAGATATGCCTTAAAGTTCATTTAGGACCAGGTTATAAGTTAGTACAACCCTCTGAGGTTATACAACTTGGTTCCTAATTAATCCGATTCGTTTGCATGTTTCCGTTAATTACTTAAATATTGACCATTATGCCCTTTTGACCTTAAAACGAGATTTTTGAAAATGTGAGAGGACGAAAACCTTTATTACTGATTTATAAACTTGTCCTAAAAATTTGATATCAGTTTGAGGTCTAGATTAGGAGTTATGCTCAATAGCGTAAATGGAAAGCTTTTTATTAATTAAACGTCGTAATTAGCATAAAGCCTATCTAAACCAAATTTTTGACACCAAACCTTTTACCCACTGATGTAATATAATATTTTGGGATTTTTGAAGATTTTTATTTATTTTTAAACTGAGCATAACATAGGGTTCTTGCTTTGAATCGGTAATTGTCGATTTTGCCCTTTTGGCCTATAAAATGAGTTTTAAATAATATTTTGACATCAAACTTTTTGCTACTGATTTTATATGATAAATAAAATATTTTGAACTTTATAAACTGATCAAAAACTCAGATTTCCTATTTTAACCCGAAAATCGCTTAAAACCTACTTTTACGCGTTTTAAACGCATAGTATGAGTTAAAACTATTTTTGGCATATAAGACTTAATACCTACTGATGTTTTAAGTAAATTTTTATATTTTTACAGTAAGAAAAAGTTTTGAACTCAGATTCCCTGTTTTGACCTTTAAAGCCTATGTGAAATTACCAAAATGCCCCTACGATGCATAGTTTGGTTATAAATGATAAATTTCACATATATGTAATACCCTACTGATATAAATTATTAAATTAAATAATCTTACTGATTATTTCAGACTTGAACCTCAGATTAATATTTAATCTCTTTTACAACCTTTAAAATGACCAAAATACCCCCACGGGGCTTAAGTTGAGTTTAAATTCGTTTTGGACATAATGGAAGATATCCTACTGATATCATAACATATTTTTAGCATATTAACTTAGGAAACCTGTTCATGACTCTTTTGTTTACCCGTTACACATTTATCGCGTTCGGTACGGTTTATGTAACTAGTTTGCATAAATTGGTCGAAACGGGTCAAACCTTATCATTTTTACCTCAAAATCCAGAATGTGTTTAGTTTACCCATATTATACAAGTCTTCATACTTGTCGGGTCTAAATCACACTCTATTCCGGTCTCCGCTTACTCATGCGTTCGAACCGTATATCTTCCTTAAAAACTAACCGGTCTAAGTTAAGACTTAAGTAAGACCCGTTAGGAATCTAATAGGTTAATTAAAACCTTCGTTCTAGATTTAGGATCCTAGTAAAAGCTATCTGCACTTGCTGATTGAATACGGCTGAGATAAATTTGAATATTTGCTCAGGTAAATACTTTTAACTTATTTTCCCTTATACGGGCTTGGGGTACGGTATATAAAATACCGCTTGGTCGGGTATTGAATTTTTAATCATATGAAGGTTAAATCATTGAGATAACACGTTTAAATTGTTTTGTTTTCTTAAAACCTTTGGGGGGTTAATGACCATGTCCCGGATATCCTTGGCATCATTCATTGAAATGGCCACGACCTAAGCACGGGGTGTAGGCGTACACCTGCCGGTGCATATATATAAAAAGGTATAACCGTCTGTTCGAGAATAACTCGACGCGGGATTATATCATGTGTTGTGTCTATTAATCTTTAACCCAGTATTCAGCCCGGGCTACTGAACGTATAACAATCATATCATTCTTTTACCTGTTTATATTTAAATAATTATCCCAAGTTATAAAAGATGTTTTGTGCCTTGTGCATCCAAATAAATTTTCTTAAACATTTTCAAAATGAGTCGGTTAATTGTATTTACCATTGAAAACTGACGTATTTTTCAAAAAGGTTAAGTCCAGGTACTAATCGGAATAGGCTGGCTACTCCTAGCATCAATAAAGAGTCTTGCGAGCTTAGATGCCTATAAATCTGCTGAATGGTGTTTCTTTTAAACTTTGATCCACCTGTGGATCCTTTACAACCGTTTTTGTAATAAAAGATATTACTTTCATTCGGTTTGTAATGATTTTATCTTTCGACTTCCGCTGTGTATATAAACTATGATAAATTGTCTACGATGATATCAACTACGTCACGATACTCCCCATCGGGCCCACCGGTAATACGTGGAAATATCGGGGTATGACATCGAGACACATGGAAACCTGAGACAAGTCTAATAACTTTCATACACTTGGTTTACGAAATACATAACTAATGATTTATGCTTCCGCTGAAAACGTTGAGTTATACTTTATGTAATGTAACACTTTATCTTAATGAATGAAAGCTTTTATTTAAAATCTTGTATGAGTTCAATGTGATTGGTGGCTAGATCCGGGTACGTCACTGATGTGTGTAAAATGCAACAAATAAATTACATCAAATGAGGCATAAAACTAACCCTTTTTTAGTACTAATATTGGAAAAAGAGTGTTTTTGTCTTCCTTTTGTATTTTCAGGATTAAATGAGCTCAAAAACGCAAAAGAAGCAAAAAGACAGCTAAATCCAACATAAATACAAGAAAAGGAACATTAGTGGACTGCCCGAACCCTCAACGGCACCTTCCAAAGCAAAATAGAGAAAACAGAAGGCTGAACACGCCCCGTGCTCAGCCAGCACGGGGCCGTGCCCAAGAAGCAACAGAAAAGACAAACCTATAGAAGCTTCTATTGCCCATCACGGGGCCGTGCTCAGCGGACACGGGGGCGTGTCGAAAGTACAGCAGGCGCATTTATTGTAATTGCGAATTACAATTAATGAGGAGAGAGAGTGTCAGACGGACACGGGGCCGTGCCCAGCGGACACGGGGCCGTGTCCAGCTCTCTGTTCAGCCTATAAATAGGAGTGCTTGGATTCATTTCATCTCATCCCTTGGCACACCACCTCTCTCATACTTCATCCACCACCCACCACCATCACAACACCATCATCCACCACTATCATCCACTGTCCATCATAGAGTGTGTGAGTCGTCTCGGGATCCAAGATTGATCGTAAGAGTTCTTGACAATCAAGGCCATGTTTGCCTAAGTCTCTTACATCACTTGGTGAAGACAAAGTGTCTAGTTTAATACTTTTTATTTCTAATCTTTTGCACTTTTTATTTGGTTTTGTATTAATGACTTTAATAACTAGTTACTTATGTTGAAGGTGATCTTTCCTTATCATTTGTCCGTGGTGTCTTGGCATTATTTTGCTGTCTATATAAAATAAAGGATTTTCATCATTCATATCTCCACGGTCTATATGGAGGTATGTTGGCTACCTGGTAGGGGGTTAAGGGAACGGTTTGGTAAAGGTCTTGCCATTGTTCAGCGTTTAGAGGTCCTGCAATGGACCTGGGTCAAATTTAGTAGGACCTCCTTCAAGACTTCACGGTATTGGATGGCGGGGGTCCAAACTCTTTGATCCCCTCATAAGTTAACTACTATTAATACTATAACCCGGCTATTTAGGACTGTATCCCTGCTGACTCAGACTACTTAGCCGAGGGTAACGTCACCGCCAAAAGCGGGGCCTACCACAATACTGCATTAATAACTTAATTCATTATCTTCCAATAATCCACCCTTTTAGGATTGTATCCCTGCTGACTCAAACTACTGGGGTGAGGGTAACGTCACCTTCAAAAGAGGGGCCTACTACAATAACTAAGATAATCTCTTAATTATGTGCAAAAGTGCGAAAATAATCAAAGGTTATACTAGATACGAGTCGGAACCAAGTGATTCATCTTGTCTATCTGTTTTTATTTTTATTTTCAGCATTTTAGTTAGTTTTTAATTTTCTTAGTTTAAAACATTTTTCTAAACTTTTATTTTGGTTAGACGTTGAGGATAAACCGGTACTAAAAGCTCTTGTGTCCTTGGACGACCTCGGTATCTTACCAACGCTATACTACACTCAACGATGGGTGCACTTGCCCATATGTGTGTTTAGTGTTAGCGAAATATCGTGTTTTATAAATTTAAAACTTGGCTAAAATAAGTGTTAAAAAGGGCTTAAAATATACACCTAAAATAAGTAACACTTCGCACGCATCAAGTTTTTGGCGCCGTTGCCGGGGACCCAAGGATTTTGAGAAAGTTTAAAATCGACGGCCTAATCAGTTTTTCAAAACCTTTTTAAAACGCGCGCACATTTTTCTGCATTTTAGTTTAGTTTGCATTTACAGTAGCCTGAACACGGGGCCGTGCTCATTGAACACGCCCCCGTGCTGCATATTTTTAGTTAGATACCCAGATACAGAGTCTGAACACGGGGCCGTGCTCCCTGAACACACCCCCGTGCTCAACGTGACCAGTAACTTTAATTAAAACGCCCAGATACAGATCCTGTACACGGGGCCGTGTTCACCAGACACGGGGCCGTGTCCAGCCTTCTGTTTCAGTCTTTGTTTTCATTTTCTGGTCCCGAGACTCAGTTGTGGTCTGCTGAGTGATTCTTATGGATCAATACTCAGGAGGTTACAACTACACCTATGATGAGGATGATTATAGGGGTAATTATTGCACAAATTGTCGTAATACACGTTCGATTCAAAATAATCACTCGTATCAACCATCCAATTCATACACTTACTATGAGGAGCCCAGGTACGAGCCATCAACTTCATACACATCCTATGAAGACCAAAGGTATGAACCTCCTCCCTCATACTCATATTTTGATGAACCAAGGTATGAGCCTTCTTACTCATACTTTGAGGAACCAAGATATGAGCCACCACCTTCATATGCTTATTATGAGGAACCTTGGCGTGAACAACCCACCTCATATGAGTATTATGAAGAACAAAATTACGAACCTTATCCATCATATGCTTACAATGAAGGACAATGGTGTGAACCATCAACTTCATATGGGTATTATGAGGAACAAAGGGTCGAACAACCGGATTCAAGCTTAGAAAATAATGATTCTTTTTCTATAACCGAAGTGACCGATAGGATATTAGAACACATTAGAGTTATCAATCGATGTATAAAAGAAGCTCGCGCAAGGGAAGAGGAGTCCCGCACAAGAGAAGAATTAAAAAAGGAAGAGATAACTAAAAATGAAAAAATGGAAGAACAAATAAGTGAAAAACCGACACATGAGTTAAACAATGAAAAAGGTGAGTCCAATAACGTTAAAATCCAAGAAGAGTCTAATTTTGAAGAAATTAATCTCTTGACACCTTCTTTCGAAAATCATTGTTTAGTGCCCACTCATGCTAAGTTTTTAAAAGAGTTAAACACTAAAACTAAAATTGACGAAACAGTAAGTGTTAAGTTAACTAATGATCAAACTTCGCTAATAAAAGAAGACCCATTTGAAATTAACATCACACCGGTTCCATGTTTCTTTCAAAATTCGTTTATTAGTAATGTCACAATCGATAAAGATCTTTGTGTTAACATAATGCCTAACTATATTTTCGAAAAATTAAGTATTAGTGATTTTTCTCCACTTCAAATACCCATTTTTCTATCCAATCGGAAAATAATAAAATCAATCGGTATAGTTGAAGATGTCTTGGTTCAAACAAATCAAATAGTAATCCCAACCGACTTTGTCATCCTCGATGACGCTCCTCTAGTGTTGGGATGACCATTTGTAAAAACTCACGAAGCTTTGAAAAACCGGAAGTTCAATAATTTACCTCTTCAATTAGGGGCATTTAAAAGAAGTGTCGATCTCGAACGATCAATGAAATATCCATTCGGCAATAATGACCCCCTAATTGAAGATGAAGATGAACCACCCGATACAAGTGAAGAGATTGACCACTTTGTTGAAGAAGAGGTCGCCATAGAACAAACTTTTAAAGTTCTTGATCGAAACGAGCAACCAAATAAGGAGTCTCCTAAAGACCCACCACTTGAGCTCAAAGAACTTCCAAAAGGTTTGGAATATGCTTTTCTAGACAAAGATGGTAAGTTACCTGTAATTATTTCGTCTAAATTAGATAACTTAGAAAAAGAAAAACTAATTAATCTTTTGAAAAAACACAAAAATGCAATAGCTTGGAAACTTGTTGACATAAAAGGAATTAGTCCTTCTATGTGCACACACAAAATTTTGATGAATGATGACTACAAATCGGTCATACAACCACAACGTCGAGTAAATCCAAATGTTCAAGAAGTGGTTAAAAACGAAGTCATCAAATTACTTAACGCCGGACTTATCTATCCTATTTCCGATAGTCCTTGGGTAAGTCCCGTCCAAGTAGTTCCAAAGAAAGGAGGTATGACGGTAATTACTAACGAAAAGAATGAATTAATACCAACAAGAACCGTCACAGGATGGAGAGTATGTATAGATTATAGACGATTAAATGAAGCAACAAGAAAGGATCATTTTCCTTTACCCTTCATTGATCAAATGTTAGAAAGATTATCCGGTCATAAATTTTACTGTTTCTTGGATGGTTTTTTAGGTTACTTTCAAATCCCGATAGCACCCGAAGACCAAGAAAAGACAACTTTCACATGTCCCTATGGAACTTTTGCTTATCGACGCATGCCATTCGGTCTATGTAATGCCCCCGCAACATTCCAACGTTGCATGGTAGCCATTTTCCATGACATGATAGAAAAGACAATGGAAGTCTTCATGGACGACTTTTCTATCTTTGGGGATTCATACGACCAATGCCTCGATAACCTTGAACGAATGCTATCCCGATGTGAGGAAACTAACCTCGCCCTTAATTGGGAAAAATGCCATTTCATGGTAACGGAGGGAATAGTACTCGGTCACAAGATCTCAAGCGAAGGAATGGAGGTGGATCGAGCCAAAATAGATACCATTTCTAGATTACCTCCTCCATCCTCCGTAAGAGCTATTAGAAGTTTCCTAGGGCATGCCGGATTTTATAGGCGGTTTATCAAAGACTTTTCAAAGATCTCAAGGCCTCTAACGAAATTACTTGAAAAAGATGCTCCTTTCATCTTTGACAAGGATTGCAATCAAGCATTTCTAACCCTAAAGGAAATGCTAGTCAATGCACCTATCATGATAGCACCTGATTGGAAATTTCCTTTCGAAATCATGTGTGATGCTAGTGACTTTGCAGTTGGAGCTGTCTTGGGACAGAGAAAAGAAAAGCATTTCCACCCAATATATTATGCTAGTAAAACACTTAACGATGCACAAGAAAATTACACAACAACTGAAAAAGAGTTACTAGCTGTGGTATTTGCTTTTGATAAATTTCGTTCTTATCTTGTTCTTTCTAAAACTATAGTCTATACAGACCATGCAGCCATTCGATATCTCTTTAAGAAGCAAGACGCAAAACCACGTTTGATTAGGTGGATTCTACTCCTCCAAGAATTTGACATTGAAATCAAAGACAAAAGAGGAGCAGAAAATACCGCAGCAGATCATCTTTCGCGCTTAGAAGACCCAGCTTTGGAGGCAACCAGGGACGAGCAAATCAACGAAAAATTTCCAACTGAATCCCTGGAAATGGTGGAATTTAAGGAAGAACCATGGTACGCCGACTTTGCTAACTACCTAGCTAGCGGAATAGTCGCAAAAGGATGGCCACATCATCAAAGAAAAAAATTCTTTGCCAATGTGAAACACTATTTTTGGGAAGATCCATATCTTTTCAAAATGTGTGCCGACCAACTCGTCAGACGATGCGTACATGGTAGTGAAGCACGAAGAATTCTCCGCCATTGTCACGAAGGTCCATACGGAGGACATCATGGTGCTGCCAGTACCGCACGAAAGGTATTTGATTCAGGATTTTATTGGCCAACCATTTACAAAGATGCCCAAAATCTTGTAAAAACATGTGATGCTTGCCAAAGAACAGGTAATATTTCTTCCAAAAACGAAATGCCACAAAATGGCATTCTTGTTTGTGAAATTTTTGATGTGTGGGGACTCGACTTTATGGGACCTTTCCCACCATCAAAAGGAAACAAATACATACTTGTGGCAGTAGATTACCTGTCTAAATGGGCCGATGCCGAGGCACTTCCAACAAATGATGGAAGAGTAGTGGTAAGATTTCTGAAAAAATTATTCTCTCGTTTTGGCACACCTAAAGCTTTAATAAGTGATAGAGGTACCCATTTTTGTAACCATCAACTTGAAAAAATTTTAACAAGATATGGGGTGTATCACCGGGTTTCGACAGCTTATCACCCTCAAACAAACAAACGGACAAGCCGAAGTGACCAATAGAGGGTTAAAACGAATACTCGAAAAAACCGTAGGGTTAAATAGAAAGGAATGGGCTGATAAATTAGATGATGCTTTATGGGCTTTTCGAATTGCTTATTAAACAACGATAGGTACAACCCCATATAAGCTAGTCTATGGAAAAAGTTGTCACTTGCCAGTAGAAATTGCACACAAGGCCTACTGGGCAATCAAAAATGTAAACTTAGATCTAGAATTTGCTGGTAAAAATCGATTTTATCAAATAAATGAATTAGACGAGCTTAGGAATTATGCATACTCAAACTCTGAGATTTATAAGGAAAGAATGAAAAATTGGCATGACAAACATATTAAACCTAATGAATTTCGGGTAGGAGATTTAGTTCTTTTGTTTAATTCACGACTTCGATTGTTTCCTGGTAAATTAAAGTCTAGGTGGTCAGGACCTTTTTCCGTCACCCATATTTTTCCACACGGTGCAGTAGAAATTAAACCTCGAAATGGGCCACCTTTTAAAGTCAATGGCCAACGGCTGAAACTCTATCAAGGATTTATTGAGGATGAGGAAGAAGAGATCTCGCTTCAAACCGTGGAAGATTAAAAACATCATGCCTGGTAAGTTACGAACGATTGAGATGACAAAATTAAGCGGTAAGTTTTCTAAACCATAGCTTATGGGAAAAAGGGGCACTCACACGCGCACAAAAAAAAAAAAAAAAAAAAAAAAAAAACCTGCTCGGCACGAGGCCGTGTCCGCTGGACACGGGGCCGTGTTCGCACTGCAGACGGGATAAAACCCCTTTTTCAAAACAGTTTCTTCATTCCACACGCCCCGTTTCCCCACAAAAGCTCTGGTTCCAGGCGATTTTTCGCGAAATTCCAACGTCTCTTACCGATCTAACAACGTCAAGGTATGATTCTATCACTCTTAGTAGTTAGATTAGTTAATTGCATGTAGTTAATACACCACAAAATTGGGGAAAAATCTAGGGTTCTTGATGTTCATCCGGATCGAACCTAAAATTTTTGCCTAAATCTGCTTGCATTTAGTTAGATTAGTGTTAGGGGAAGTAAATAAACTTAGATTGTTCATAGATTCACCCGATTTCTTACAAAAACCCCAAAACCCTTGTTCTTGAACCGAAAAAGACAAAATTGATAGGGTAAACGGGATATTTTGGGAAAAACGGTGTTTAGGGTTTCATTTTCGGGGGAAACCGCACCTATTGGGCCAAAAATTTTCAAGTTTTCGAAACCGGGTCGAAAATTGAAGTTTTTGAGTAACAGACCTCTGGACACGGGGCCGTGTCCGCTGGACACGGGGCCGTGTCCAGCCCGCTGTTTGCAGTTTCGTCCGAAAACACTTCTGTTTCGTACTAATTTTTGGTATATTCTTTCAGATGGCAAAATTCACAAGGTTCAATGCAAGTGAGCTTGATGCAAGGGCAAGGTATGAGGTTCTTCAAACAAGACCCGAAGAGTACCCCAGGAGAGCTTGCACGGAGCTGTTAACCTTGGTAAACCAGCTGAACCGATTCAACAACATCGTTACGGGACCACTAGCTGTTGCATTAAACACTAGGCTTCAGTCGGTGCATCAATGCACCATGGAGTTCTACAGTACCTTCAACTTCGATTCAAGGTGTGACCCATTTGACGAGACTGGGGTTGTATTTCGGTGTGGAGGAACAATGTACTCGATCTCCATGGCACAGTTTGGAGCCATAATAGGTCTATATCAAGAAGAGGAATCGGGAAACGAAGAAAATACCGGGGGATTACGAGACTTGGAGGTGAATGAAAGACAAGCCGCATGGGCTCAAATCGGTGAAGGAATCTACGACCCTCGTAGCACCAAGAGTACAAAGCTGAGGGATCCGCTCTATCGCTACATTCACAGGATCCTCACCTACTCTCTAAACCAACGACACGACAGTAGTGGTGTTGTAGGGTTGAAAGATTTGGTTGTCCTCCACTGTATCCACAACCAAAAGCCTCTTGATGTTCCGTATCTCCTGTTGAAAAACATGCATCTCAACCGCCTTGCTCGAGCTCCAACACCTATCTTCTACGGAGGATGGGTGTACCGTCTTTTTAAGCATTACACGCGAATTCCAAGAGCCTTTGAAAGAAGCCCATGGTCGGGACGAGTTGACTACCACATTTGCCGAGCCATGAACTTACTCTATGAGGCGGAAGACGGAACAGTGAGTTTCCAAAGAACGCAAGGCTATGCATGGAACCCACAGGAGGCCCTAGTTCTTCACGCACCACCTCCCCACCACCAGTATCCACCCCATGGTGATCCGGGTCAATCCTCATCACAAGGAGGCGGTTTTCCTAATTTTCAAAGCTTACATGATCTTATGCAGGAAAACCTCATGTGTACCAGGAACGCCTACAACCTCGCCAACAACACATACCAACGGGTCGGAGCTATTGAACGCAACATCAGCGATATACGAGACGATATCGGCAGCATCCAGGAGTACATGGCGGGGCATGGGGATGGAGGTGATGATAGCGATGAAGATATGGATTAGAGGGTTTGGAGGAGCAGGAGCGGGTTGATGGCGAGCCCACAGGTTTAAGTCCCTTTATCTATCGAACAATTGGTGGCCTGCGTGCCAGAAGTTGAACAATTTACTTTCCTTAAACACTTTTATTTTCCGTTTTATTTTTCTTTTACTTTATGCTTGGAACAATTAACTTTGGTAATGTAGGATGTTTGTATTGCTTGGTGTGGTATTAAGTGTTGAAACAGGTACAAACCAAGGCTTAGGGTGTTAAGCCTCAGCACTTATAGGGCTAGGATGGAAAAACCGGAGGAAGAAACCTGTTTTTCAGGCTTTCAGACTGTCCACACGGGGACGTGTCCAGCCAACACGCCCCCGTGCTCACCTCCCAGACCTGCTGTTCGGCAAAAATTTTGTCAGACACGTGGCCGTGTTCAGTGGACACGGGGCCGTGTCCACCTTCTGTAAGTTCTTGTTACTGGCACCTGAACACGGGGTCGTTCCCACTCAACACGGGGCCGTGTTCAGTGCCCAGTAACACAAATTTTTGCTTTTTAAACACTATTTTACATATCTAATCAACCTAAAAATTTATTTTTGGGACACATTGAGGACAATGTGTAATTTAAGTGTGGGGGGGATGCTAAAACCTTGAATTTTGCAAGTCCTAAATACAAGCCTTACACAAAACTCTATTGGAACCGCTAATCACCCCAAATTTTTTTCAAAAAAAATTTCATTTTTTTTTACTTGTCTAGGTTTAACTCGGGAAATTCAAGTTCTCAAAAAGGTTATATTTTTACAAATTTACAACCGATAGCGTAGTGATAAAAAGAACCAACATAAGAAAATTATGAAAAGGCATGACAAACTTATTTAAAATTTGATTTTATATACTTGATCACATAAAAACCCATTCCCACAAAAGTGAGTTTTGAGCCTTTATTGAGCACACAATTACATATCATTTGACTAAATGCTCATTTTTCGTTTCTTGTGTGAATAGCTGCTTGGTTCTTACGACTCTAGAACTTGCCATGACAATACATTCCCGGTCCTTATCAACTTAAACCCGAGTAAGTAAATGATGGAGGCATTAGGACTACCCTTTTTCATTTCTACACCATTATTTTTCTTTTTCTTTTACCACCTACCAAAAAATCCCCCTAGTTAGCCCCTTTGAGCCTAAACCTTTTCGTTTCATCACCCAAACAAAAACCCTTTCACCCGCCAAAACCTTTTTCATTTTTAAACCCTTTATTTTAGTAACAAGTTCGGTTCTTCCTGAAAGAAAAAAAAAATTTATAATGAAGCAAAAAAAGAAAATAAACAAACAAAGTAATCAAAAATAACTTTGTTTGAATAAAAGCTTCATTAAAAATAAAAAGTTGCAAAAATACGAAAACCGACACTTATTACGCTTTTAGTTTTTTTTTTTTTTTTTTTTTTCTACTAACCACTAACCCAATCACCATACCTTTAACCCTAGCCAACCCTTAACCCGCAAAGTCCTCTTGATATCTACAAAGGTATAAAAGTTAAAAAGGAGGAGGATTGATTTCTTGGCAAGCCTATGGTAGGAATAAGTTCCGTGCCGCTCTCGAGTGATTCACTAAAAATACACCTTCGGCCGAGTGTGAGTGATTTCCCCGCGAGGTATGTGAACTTGTATATAAATAGAATTTTAAAAAAGACATGTTATGCCCAAATAAGTAATTTCTTTTATGAACAATTCTAAATAAATCATTACGAATAGGAGTGTAAATAAATAAAAATAAAACCCAAAAAGATCTTGGAAATCCCGACACTCTACGACAAGCCCAAAACCTTCTCTTCTACCTATTCCATTTGGGAGTGTAAGCCACATATTAAAGAGTTTTGCTTGAGGACAAGCAAAAGTTCAAGTGTGGGGGTATTTGATGTGTGTAAAATGCAACATATAAATTACATCAAATGAGGCATAAAACTAACCCTTTTTAGTACTAATATTGGAAAAAGAGTGTTTTTGTCTTCCTTTTGTATTTTCAGGATTAAATGAGCTCAAAAACGCAAAAGAAGCAAAAAGACAGCTAAATCCAACATAAATACAAGAAAAGGAACATTAGTGGACTGCCCGAACCCTCAACGGCACCTTCCAAAGCAAAATAGAGAAAAAAGAAGGCTGAACACGCCCCGTGCTCAGCCAGCACGGGGCCGTGCCCAAGAAGCAGCAGAAAAGACAAACCTATAGAAGCTTCTATTGCCCATCACGGGGCCGTGCTCAGCGGACACGGGGGCGTGTCGAAAGTACAGCAGGCGCATTTATTGTAATTGCGAATTACAATTAATGAGGAGAGAGAGTGTCAGACGGACACGGGGCCGTGCCCAGCGGACACGGGGCCGTGTCCAGCTCTCTGTTCAGCCTATAAATAGGAGTGCTTGGATTCATTTCATCTCATCCCTTGGCACACCACCTCTCTCACACTTCATCCACCACCCACCACCATCACAACACCATCATCCACCACCATCATCCATTGTCCATCATAGAGTGTGTGAGTCGTCTCGGGATCCAAGATTGATCGTAAGAGTTCTTGACAATCAAGGCCATGTTTGCCTAAGTCTCTTACATCACTTGGTGAAGACAAAGTGTCTAGTTTAATACTTTTTATTTCTAATCTTTTGCACTTTTTATTTGGTTTTGTATTAATGACTTTAATAACTAGTTACTTATGTTGAAGGTGATCTTTCCTTATCGTTTGTCCGTGGTGTCTTGGCATTATTTTACTGTCTATATAAAATAAAGGATTTTCATCATTCATATCTCCACGGTCTATATGGAGGTATGTTGGCTACCTGGTAGGGGGTTAAGGGAACGGTTTGGTAAAGGTCTTTCCATTGTTCAGCGTTTAGAGGTCCTGCAATGGACCTGGGTCAAATTTAGTAGGACCTCCTTCAATACTTCACGGTATTGGATGGCGGGGGTCCAAACTCTTTGATCCCCTCATAAGTTAACTACTATTAATACTATAACCCGGCTATTTAGGACTGTATCCCTGCTGACTCAGACTACTTAGCCGAGGGTAACGTCACCGCCAAAAGCGGGGCCTACCACAATACTGCATTAATAACTTAATTCATTATCTTCCAATAATCCACCCTTTTAGGATTGTATCCCTGCTGACTCAAACTACTGGGGTGAGGGTAACGTCACCTTCAAAAGAGGGGCCTACTACAATAACTAAGATAATCTCTTAATTATGTGCAAAAGTGCGAAAATAATCAAAGGTTATACTAGATACGAGTCGGAACCAAGTGATTCATCTTGTCTATCTGTTTTTATTTTTATTTTTATTTTCAGCATTTTAGTTAGTTTTTAATTTTCTTAGTTTAAAACATTTTTCTAAACTTTTATTTTGGTTAGACGTTGAGGATAAACCGGTACTAAAAGCTCTTGTGTCCTTGGACGACCTCGGTATCTTACCAACGCTATACTACACTCAACGATGGGTGCACTTGCCCATATGTGTGTTTAGTGTTAGTGAAATATCGTGTTTTATAAATTTAAAACTTGGCTAAAATAAGTGTTAAAAAGGGCTTAAAATATACACCTAAAATAAGTAACACTTCGCACGCATCAGTCACACGCCTCGCAGGGGTTTCTGCTTGGGGTATTTTTGGGGGTGTGACAGTTTGGTATCAAAGCCACTGGTTATAGTGAACTTGGTTTTAAAACATGTTTATAAAACCAGACTATGACTGAACAGTTCTGAATACGAGAATACGACCATAACACTCAGCTCCAGATTGCAAGGTTCGTCTTTTTCACCTGTTGTATACACTGCATGACTAGTGTACACTTGTTTATGATGTAGCATATGGACACACACTCGTCACTATAGCATAATTATATGAATTGCTTGCTTACATTATGATGCATTGTTAGTTTGTCGTAGTCCTTGGATTTCTGTAATCTTGTCATTTTGACAACCTCCGTTAGATATTTAAGTTTGAGGAACCATTTAACATGAGTTAGGAGGAACTGTGATAGGCATGCAAAACACAATATTATTGTGCGTGCACACATAATAATAATGTGTGGTACATGTGAGTCCTAGTGAGACTTAACAAGCGGAAAATGGGTTCCATTCCATTATTCGATCTAATGAGTAATGACGTGGGCGGTTATATACATATATTTACAGTATCCTCACATTCCCAGCGAAGTGCGTTTTATATTTATAAAAATGGTTTATACCTTAACATTAAAACAGACACAACAAAGGACAAGTGTATCCCGTCATATATGTAGCAAAGTATTGGTAAGAGCCAGATATCGATCCATGGAACACGGGCGTTATAATGTACTAAATCTTTGTCATTAGATTACCAGATATAAGGAAAGGCGAATGATTGTTTAACTAAGTTACCTAAATTACAATTAAAACATAAATACTATTATCTTGTTTTATAAACAACCTAAACATGTTATCTATATTACATATGTCACAAAAGCACTTAATCAATTTTCCAATTTCGAGACAGTTAGTCATCCGCTAGGAGTTTTCTAACATGATGCTTCTTCGGAAAATTAACGCGATAAACACACGTTAACCACCTAAAATCATTCTTTAGCGAGCTATTGATATTCATTCATGTAAACCTTTAAAGATAGATTAGTCATCCGCTAGGACTTTTCTAACCTCACTTATCAAAGAAAGCAATACCGATGGTCACAATATAGCCACAAGGATAAGCATTTAAGTAGATCATATAACAACATATTTCACCTTTACAAGTCTTGAACACAAATCACCCAGAAACATGGAGAAAAACCCAACATTTTGATCAGTAGCGAATGCTGCTATTTATAGGCAATTTTCAGTTTGGCACGGCCGTGCGGTCAGGTGTTGTTGGGTGACGTCAGCTTCAGCGATCCGGGGTCAGCCAAGTGGACTAGTGGACAAGTTGCCTGAGTCATCAGATCGGCACGGTCATGTCGTTGGTGGCACGGTAGTGCAATGTCATCAGAAATAGGATCAGAAAGCTTGATTTGGCAATGGCATGGTCATGCGGCGGGTCGCACTACCGTGCGGCCCGAGAAGATGTTGGCACTGGCAGTCGCACTGGTAGTGCTTCCGAGATCGACCGATCGGCACGGTAGTGCCGATGAATGGCACGGCCGTGCCACACCTGGCAGTCATCAGAATTTTGTTCTTTTTATCAGAAATGCATCAGAATTTGTACGTTTTCATCAGAATTTTCTTTTGTTCTTCGTTTAAGACCTGAAAATATAAAAGTACCGGATTTGGTACCTAAACGTCGTGTTTTCGGTCAAAAACACTTAAAACGGAAGTGTTTTAAGGTATAAAAACATGTATAATTTAACGTATATCAAACATCCCCACACTTGAACTTTGCTTGTCCTCAAGCAAACTTAAAATAAAATACGGAATCAAATCTGAATATTTTACAAAGCTACTAATTTGTTTGGTGGTCAAATTGGTTTTCAAAAAGTCATCATCAAAGATTTTAAAACAAACAAGCTTTGTTGAATGTTTGAAAGATAATTATAAAGCAATGATTCTACTTTCGATTGACCTAGCATGCAAATATTTACATTTCTCACAATGTTCACACACACTCGGTTAAATTTCTGAATCATACATATAATGTGTATGTTAAACACTCAATGCCTAGTCAATGAATCATGCAATATCATAAGCTTGTCAAAAGATCTAATCTCTACCAATTAATATGTGAAAAACATAAATCAAGAGGTCTTGATGGGTTGTAATGATAGGCTATGGTTAAGGGTGTGGAATGGATATTTGAAAGTGGCTGTACAGTTAAAACTCGATGGTTATTTGTAACTAGCGTAAATGAATCAACAACTATACATAAATAACGCTTAGACGATTTTACCCTTTTCGAGCTATACAACATATCTTGTACTATTTAGTGCTTAAAATTGCTCTAATTTGATCGTCTTTTGATCTGTTTTTCGATCACTATTTTCTGGAGTTTTTTTTTCGATCTCTATTTTTTTTACAAGGAAATAATTACAAACAAGCTAGTTGGATAATAACTTTGACCGAGTTTTAAAACAAAGGTTTAAAAATAAAAAGGCTAAATTTGGTTAAGTAGGCTAAGTAGTTGGGTAAAATTGGAAAAACACGGAAAATAGGCTCAACAAGGCGAACTAATGGATAATGTTGGGTGCGGGATATAAACAAGGAAAAAGGCTAACACAAAAGGTATCCTAAGTGCCTCCATCATTTTCATGCAATTTCACATATTCATGATCTTGAAAAGTATACAAATGACAAGTTCTAAATTACATGAAACATCCGGCTCACTCATATTCGAAAAAACAATATGCATGTCAAGAAAGCAATAAAAGGCTCAAAAATATGCTCACGAAAATGGAAGGAATGGGTATAAATATAAAGGTAAACATACTAGTCTTTCTTTTGTTTCGTCAAGCTTTTAGTTATCTTTTTCAAAAATTGATTTGGCTTGTCGGTTTTGATCAAATATGATGCTCTCTAAAGAACACAGCTGGCCGTTTTAGTATCTTTTTAAATGTTTTTTTAATAAATATATACAAAAACGAGAGGACAAACAAAGTTAACCTTAACCCCTCCCCACACTTGAACTTCACATTGTCCCCAATGTGAAACATGTATTAGTTAAGCGATTATGAAGAGCTAAACTAATAATGTGAAAAAGGATAGAGGTACTCCCTCAGAGTTGAAGTAGATTCATATGAATAGACCTGGTGAATTGAAGCCTTCTCAACTCTGTGTGCATTTCTTACAAACCTGCCAAGTACGTCACTTAACTAAAACAACAAACACTACTATTGATCAAACCGTTAGATGAGTAAAACCAAATCCATTATTAAACAAAAATAAACGCACACTAAAAACAAGTAAGGAATCATACCTTGATTGAAGATTTGAGTTTAATCCAAGAAAAAATTGGTTGTTTTTAGGAGTGGGAGAGCCAAGAACGGGTGTGCGGCCAATGTTAGTAATTTTGAAGGGTCCCTTTTTTTTGTGAAAATTAGTTTTTATTCCCCGAAAAATTACTGTTGCTAAAAAATCATGCATGGTAGTGCACGTCAACCTGTGCCCTGTGGTTCGCAACGTAGTGCCGCTGTGCACAGTAGTGCAATCGGTCCCCATGGTAGTGTGTGTCCGACGACCACCTTATGCACGTTGTTCTTGGTCAGATGTGATTATGAAGTATACGGTCGTGCGGATCAGGTGCACGACCGTGATTCATCTATACACTTTGCAGACAGAAGTAACAGAATGCTCTTCAACTCCTTTTTCTCAATAGATTTAACCATTTTTGCAAGGTTGTTACATGTTTTAATTTTAAACTATCTTCAAAACTTCCTAAGACATGAATCAATCTTGTTCAAACCTACTAAAAACAGGAAAAGTTAACGAACAAGGAAATTAATGCGATAAAGTTAATATTTACAGAAAATACCCTTAGCGTGTGAAAACACGCTCGCTAAATTTGTCAGCGAGTTGATAGCTAGACTCCTTCTCTTTCCCACACTTGTTAAACGTGCGGGGCATTGACACGCCCTTTCGAATTTGGCTCTGTGTTACCTGGAAGACCACCCGGAGGTCTCTCAGACAACATTTTAGCCAATTGTCCAACCTGATTCTCAATGGTCTGTATAGAAGCTTTCTGACTCCGCATCTCCCCTTCTTGGGCCATGAATCGTTCCTCGTGTTGTTGGTAGTGGTTCTCAGCTAACTGATTAGCACAATTGAAGTTTCCTAACAGCTGTGCCGTCATCTCCTCTAGCTTAGAGTTACTTTGAGAGGCGTGAGGCTTGGAACTGCTCCCGGAGCCTTGATGATGGTAATGAGGCTGGATGGATTGACCTTGAGACTGGTAAAGCTGTGCCTGGGGCTCCTGTGGTGCGAGAGCACGCTGAGCGTATCTGAGTGGGTTTTGGTTCCCAGAACCAGATTTCCACCCAAAGTTTGGATGATTCTTTCACCCTGGATTATGCGTGTTGCTGTAGGGGTTATTTTGGGGCCTGATTTGGTTGCCCAGATAGTCCACTTCTTCATGGCCAGTAAACATAACACCCTGCTCACAAGTACCTGGCTCGTGCGAAACTCCACACTGCTCACATGATGATTGTACTTTCGAAACGTTCTGAGCTTGATCAAACCTTGTTGCCAAAGCTCCAATCTGTGCTGCAAGAGCCGTATATGTATCCACTTGATGAACTCCAGGAACAGATAATGCTTTACTTCGTACTCCACTGTGACGAGAACTCGACTTTAAGGTAGCTTTCTCTATAATTGCGTAGGCTTCGGTTGGTGTCTTAGTTCCAAGATCGCCTCCTGCATATACGTCTATGCGTTCTTGTGAGTCGTAGTTGAGTCCTTGGTAGAAGTTCAACACAAGATGTCTTTTGGATAACCCATGATGTGGTACATCGATTAGAAGATCTTTGAACCTCTCCCAAGATGCGTGTAGAGATTCTCCTTCATCCTGTTTGAATGTCATTATACGGTTCTTTAGCTTAGCTGTCTTTTCCGGAGGGAAGTATTTCTGCATAAAAAGATCTTCCATCTCGTTCCAAGTCGTGATGGACCCTGCTGGAAGTGATAAAAGCCAAGATCGGGCTTTGTCTCGCAAAGAAAATGGAAAGAGTCGCAAACGAATTGCGTCTTCAGAAACGTCCCGAATTTTGAAAGTCGAACACACCTCGAGAAATGACGCGATGTGTCGACCCGGATCTTTGTGATCCTTCCCATCAAACTGCACCGAATTTTGTAACATGTTAATAATACTAGATTTAATTTCAAAACTCGGTGCTGCTATTGTAGGTCGGGCAATGCTCGGTAGCAAGCCCTCTCCTCGTGGACGGCCGGTCTCATTCAGAGGCTGGTCGTCTTCTGCCATAATGCTTCCTGTGTCGTCCTCTAAACTCTCGCTATCAGAAAGAATCACTGGTTCGTCGATTGCGGCCGCAATTCTTTGTGCAACAACAAGTGATCTTTCGCGAAGCCGCCTACTTCTTCTTAAGTTATTTTCTGGTTCGTTGGCTGACTCAGCGTTATCGGGTGTAGGGGGTGTGGACATTAGCCTGCACGTAAAAAGGAAGGCATTATACAGAAAAAAGAACATAATAATAATAAGAGATAAGTATACATAATAATATTATTACAAAATATACATATATACGGGGTATTAAACAAATGCATTTAAATAATTACTGAATTATTTACTTATTTACATCCGAGAACTGTGTTTTTTTTATAACTTTCCAGAAATTCTGATAACTTCATCAGAAATCTGATAATTTTATCATAAATCTGATGATTTTTTTTTCAGAAAGTCTTTATATATATATATATATATATCAGAAAATCTGATAAGATCAGATAAAAATCTGATGAAAATTTTCTTTCCATCAGAATTTCTGATAAATCCATCTGAATTTACCAGAAAATCCGGTAAATTCATCAGAAGTGAAAATTTTTGTGTCAGAGAATCAAATGGGTTTATCAGAATCCATCAGAAAATCTGATAAATTCATCAGAATTTACCAGAAAATCTGGTGATTTTATCAGAGAGTTTTATTTTCGTGGAGTAAATAAATAAACAATTGAGTACAAATAAATGAATGAATAAGCAGTTAACTAAATAAACAAATGAACAAGAATGAATAAATGAATAAATGTAACAGAAATAAATGAAATAAATAAATATATAAGCGGTTCGATTCCGAACACGGGCATAAATATAAATATAGACAGGAATGAAATAACTAAATTGAAATAAATAAACAAAATACTGAAATAACTGTACTGGAATGAAATAAATAAATAAATAAATAAAGTACAGAAATGAAATGACTGAATTAAAATAACTGAAATGAAAGAATAAAAGAAAATGGTTCGATTCCGAACACATAACTGAATTAAATAAATAAATGTAAAATGTTAGTCGAAAAATAAATAAAAAGTTAGGATGTTAGTCAAAAGTGAGTCCTAGTGGGCGTACCAGGCTAGGTATTCACTAGTTAGTAACAGAAAAAGAAAAGTTAGTCAAACGGTTAAATATTAACAAGTTAGTAGTGAGTCCTAGTGGGCGTACTAGGCTAGGTATTCACTAGTTAGTAACAGAAAAAGAAAAGTTAGTAAAAAAGAAAATAAATAATACAGAAATTTACAAGTATTAACAGTTATTGACAGTTTATACACTGGTAAAATAATGACTCGGATTGTTCCATTAATTTTGTTGTGTCCCCGGCAACGGCGCCAAAAACTTGACGTGGGCGGTTATATACATATATTTACAGTATCCTCACGCGCCCAGCGAAGTGCGTTTTATATTTATAAAAATGGTTTATACCTTAACATTAAAACACACACAACAAAGGACAAGTGTATCCCGTCATATATGTAGCAAAGTATATATAAGAGCCAGATATCGATCCATGGAACACGGGCGTTATAATGTACTAAATCTTTGTCATTAGATTACCATATATAAGGAAAGGCGAATGATTGTTTAACTAAGTTAACTAAATTACAACTAAAACATAAATACTATTATCTTGTTTTATAAACAACCTAAACATGTTATCTATATCACATATGTCACAAAAGCACTTAATCAATTTTCCAATTTCGAGACACTTAGTCATCCACTAGGAGTTTTCTAACATGATGCTTCTTCGGAAAGTTAACGCGATAAACACACGTTAACCACCTAAAATCATTCTTTAGCGAGCTATTGATATTCATTCATGTAAACCTTTAAAGATAGATTAGTCATCCGCTAGGAGTTTTCTAACCTCACTTATCAAAGAAAGCAATACCGATGGTCACAATATAGCCATGAGGATAAGCATTTAAGTAGATCATATAACAACATATTTCACCTTTACAAGTCTTGAATACAAATCTACCATGTCAGCAGTTTCAGACCAAAACTACTAAACAAGGATCATAAACCGCATACAAGAACATGTAATCAACACCATATAATTCGTTAGAACCCTTACGTGCAAGAAAGTATTCCTAATCAAAATAAGATATATCTTGGATAAAACCAATACCCCTCTCGAGTTTCATGGTGTAAACAAGTTTACAAACAAGTGATTAATCAAGAAATAGTTACCATCCCACTAACCACAGATTCATTATCCAAAATAATCAAACATAATCAGGAACTCAACATCAATGAAACGTTCATTATATAATCATGAAGATCCAAACATGAAAAAGTACTAAGGTTCCATATAAACAAGATTACAACATAAAGATTATTCAAGAAACAAGTTTATAATTACTATTATATAAACTACATTAAACAAAAACTAACATCAGCTCATAACTTGCAAAATGATCAGAATACATGTTTTAAGAACAAGGAATCAAACCATAAACAAGCAAGGAATTGATGGGTTGGATCGGTTATGCTTCCATTCGATATTTAAGCTTCAAATGGGTCTAATCAGGACTGCTTCGTAACCCAGAAATCGCCCAGAAACACGGAGAAAAACCCAACATTTTGATCAGTAGCTAATGCTGCTATTTATAGGCAATATTCAGTTTGGCATGATCGTGCGGTCAGGTGTTGTCGGGTGACGTCAGTTTCAGCGATCCCGGGTCAGCCAAGTGGACAAGTTGCATGAGTCATCAGATCGGCACAGTCATGCCGTTGGTGGCACCGTAGTGCAATGTCATCAGAAATAGGATCAGAAAGCTTGATTTGGCACTGGCATGGTCATGCGGCGGGTCGCACTACCGTGCGGCCCGAGAAGATGTTGGCACTGGCAGTCGCACTGGTAGTGCTTCCGAGATCGAACGATCGGCACGGTAGTGCCGATGGATGGCACGGCCGTGCCACACCTGGCAGTCATCAGAATTTTGTTCTTTTTATCAGAAATGCATCAGAATTTGTACGTTTTCATTAGAATTTTCTTTTGTTCTTCGTTTAAGACCTGAAAATATAAAAGTACCGGATTTGGTACCTAAACGTCGTGTTTTCGGTCAAAAACGCTTAAAAGGGAAGTGTTTTGGGGTATAAAAACATGTATAATTTAACGTATATCAAGTAACGCAACAATCTATAGGGGTCATAGCGATGATTGCCTCCTATTCGAACGTGATCTTTTCACTTCCCTCTGAATCCTTATGAATCCCGAAGCTATTGAGCATTACCTAAACACTCATCTGAACGCCTAGCGAACCGTATAAGAATGTTAAGTGTTGTCTGAACGTCTTTGAGTTAGTTATCGAACTGTTGAATGCTTGGTCTGTATCTTCCTCACTTTCTTCGTCTACTTGAATTCCATGAATTGACGCCTTAGATCCCGAAGTATGGTCACCTCTGCAAACCTCTAGCAACATACCGTGTATTATTCAATCGACTCACAAGACCGAGGGACAAGAGGATGAGCGTGGCACATTACCGACCTCAGTGTAAGGACAGCCCTGTTTGCCGGCAACGAAAACCAGTAGATTGACTTCAATCGAGTCCTTAACCCTAGTCCGCAACCTCTGAGAGTCAACTCTTACGAACCAATCGAGGCATAAACGCTGACCAACGACCGAAGCATGGGATGTGTAATTGCTAGCGCCATGGGCAGTACCCTAGGACGTATCAAGAAATACAGAAAGGTGGATCCCTGTGGCGGAAGATCGCAGGATCTGTTTTCAAAGCAACAACATTATAGACAACGGCCATGACAACAACAAGGTACTAGTGATCATAGCCTTCACTATGAAAACGAAGGTGACTTCGACAAGGATTGGCTGCTGTTAAGTCACGACGCCAACAACCGCAGGAACAATAACAGTGTCGGGAATCCTCGTAACGATAACAACGACGATGGAAGGGTTGCTCGTGGAAGAGCATTTAAGATTGGCGTGGGTGACGCCAGGTATTATAGCAACATGATGATCTGTACTTTTTTATGATTAAACCTTTTGTCTCAATTCTGCTAAACTCTGAAATCTCTTGAGACCAAACACGCTGTAGAACTGGCTGATGACAAGTCAATTGAAACCTCACACGTTCATTTAGGGTGCAAATTCGATCTTTAGGGTCAAGTGTGCGACATTGACCTTCTTCTTGTTACTGCTGGAAACTTCGATGTAGTCGTTGGCAAGGACTGGGTGTCCAAGAATCAGACGGAAAACCCCCTGTAAAGGGAAAGATGCGTGTATACTATACCTCTCCTTGGTGGAAATTCACTGTTTGTCAAGTATCATTTCGACAATGAAAACCAGAAGTGTTTCAGCTACCCTGCTAATCCATCACTGGCTACCGGTACGCAGCCCGAAGAACTTCCAGGCTTACCTCCACATCGTCAGGTGAAATATCAGATTTGTATCGCGTCAGAAGCAGCCTTGATTACTCATACTCCTTATCATCATGTACCAGGAGGGTTGCAAGCATTGCCTAATCAACTTCAGGAATTGCTGGACAGAGGTTTAACTGATCTAACTCCTTGTTTTGGGTAGCACGAGCTCTAATTGTAAAAGAGAAGGACGAGTCCTTTCGTACGTGTGTCGACTATCGTAAACTCAGCAAGGTGACAGTCGAAAACCGTCACCCTTTACCTCGCATCGACGACCTGCTTGACCAGCTGCAAGAGTTAAGCTTCTAATCGGAAATTGACTTAAGACCAGACTACCAACTGATAAAAGACCGAGAGGAGGATGCTCCTAACACGGCATTACAAACGCAGTACGACCATTGCGATTTTCTGTCATTCAAATTACCCAACACACCAGCAGCCTTATGGATCACATGAATCATATGTGTAAACCTCTTCTCGATGAATTCGTCAACCGTGTTTATTGATGACGTTTTGAATCACTTCCAAGAGAAAGGAGGACCTCGAGCGGCACTCGAATCTTACTTTAGAGCTCCTAAGGGAGGAGCAACTCTACGCAAAGTTTATCTAAGTGTGACTTCTGGGTTCGAGAAGTACACATTCTTGGTCTCATAGTCAACGAATTGGGAATATACATGGTTTCTACTAAGATCCATTCTATTAGAAATTTATCGGCACCAAAGAGTCCTTCGGAAGTGCGATAATTTCTTGGTCTCGCGATGTACCGTCGCAGATTCATCATGAGATTTTCGAAGATCGCATAGCTTTTGTCGCTTTAACACAGCAGGGTGCTGTGTATTTGTGGAGAACAAAACAGGAGAACTCCTTTTCAGCTTTTGGAACCAAACTCTGTGATGCACTGAATGTTGTCCTTACTCAATCGTACAAGTGATTTTCAGCTTTTCAGTTTTACGCTCCTCGACAGTTGAAGATTCACAAGAAGGATTTCGCGACTCACAACTCGGGTGGAAGCCATGGTCTTGGATTTAAAGTTTGGATGCATCACTTGGACAATACCAAATGCACCGTTTATACCGATCACAAGGGCCTTCAGCATATCTTTGATTGGAAGGAGCTAATCATACGACAGCATCACTGAATGGAACCCTAGAGCGATTACGACTGTGAAACCATCGACTCTAACTTACCTGATCAGATTCGTTCTACCAAACCGAAGCACCGAAGGAAGGGAAATCTCAAGCGGAATCCATGCGGGGCATGGGGAAGCAACTTTTGGTCAGGCAGACGGTATTCACTACTTCAGGGAGCGAATATGGATCCCATTATATGGCAACCTTCGGGAACTTGTGTTGGGCGAAGCACACAAGTCTCGACATTCTACTCGTTTGGTTTTTGATAGGATGTATTAGGAACCAAAGGTCTTGTATTGGTAATCAGGCATGAAGGCCGCATAGTAACGTATGTGAACGATGTTTGATTTGTGCGAGGGTCAGGGTGGAGTATCGGAAACCTTCTGGTTTGTGTCAGCAACCAGAAACACCCTTATGGAAATAGGAAGAGACTGCCACGGATTTTGTCACTGGTCTACCTAAAACTCGAAACGGAAATAATATCACCTGGGTGATCATTGATTGTCTCTCGTGACCAGCACACTTTCTTGCAATTAAGGAAACTGACGAGTCGTCACAGCTTGAGAATATTTCTCTAAGAAAGGCGGTTTCTAGGCACGGGGTGCCAACTTCTATTACCTCTGGATTTGATCTGCGTATATACCTGATTTGCGGCGGACAATACACAAAACACTTGGCTCACGTCTAGACATGAGCACTGCTTATCACACCCTCGGACAGATGGTCAGAGTGGACGGACCATCCAGACACACTCGAAGACATACTGCGAGCATGTGTAATGGACTTTGATAAAAGTTGGAAGGACATTTACCTTTGGCAGAGTTTTACTGCAACGGTAACCCATTCTAGTGTTCAGGCAGCTCCGTTCGAGGCATTGTATGAGCGACAATGCCGACCTCTTTGTTAGGCTGAGGAGGGTGCCAGCCTAATCACGGTCCAGGAATCATACTCAAAACTCCTGAGAAAATTGTTTCGATCAGAAATCGTAAGGCGGCAGCATGTGACCGCCAGGAAAACTGTTCAGCGTAAGAGACCCATTATATTGAAAGTTTCACCCTGGAAGGGTGTAGTACGCTTTGGGAAAACGTGGCAAGCTTCATCCACGTTAAGTTGAGCCATTCAAAATTCTGGAGCGAATCGGCATAATGGCTTACAAACTTAAGTTACCTGCCGAATTGGGTAACGTTCATGATGTCTTTCATGTCTCAACCTAAGGAAGTGTTTGTTCGATAAAACACTTGTGGTGTCGTTGCAAGAACCGCAGATCGATGATAAGTTGCATTTGATGAGGAACCCAAGTGCAGTCGAATTCCAATCGTGAGAGTTCGTTGGAACTCAGGACATGGACCGAAGTTCACATGGGAACGTAAGGATCAGATGAAGCCCAAGTATCCTCAACTGTTCAAAACCGCTAAATCAAATTCTGATGCAACAGGTGAATTTCGGGACGAAATTCCCTTTCAAGTTGGGGATGATGTGGCACCTGAGGAAAATCCACAGTCATCTTGATTTATCACTTCACTCCTCTGAGTCTGCTCATCAAATTTCAGGACGAAATTTCTTTCAAGTTGGGGATGAGGTGACAACCCGAACTTTCATGGTTAGCCTTACCTAATTCCTTGACCGCTAGCTTATATAGTTACTTACGTTTTACGTCTCATTGCACATTATGATCGAGTGTATATTGTGTTAATCATGGATGGACCATATGATATTGTGTTTAATTGTTTAGTGTAAGTCATTGTACGTTGAACAATTACCTTACAATTCAGATCGCACACCCCTCACAATCTTACACTTATGTCTTTTGTTCTCGGCCCAATTGCCACGAGCCCGAGTCTGAGCCCAAACCAAGCCCGATCCCTTTTAGTAAATAGTATGGTGGTGGTTTCCTTATTATTAAAACACATTGGTTGCAAAACCTAATTCCCTTGATTCTCCTCCTTGTGGGCGACGGCAATCCCATCCATCGAAGCTCTCTCTCTCTCGGATCAGCAGCCACCCAACTCTAGCGGAACCCTCTTCTTCTCGGAACTATATAATCCCCACCCCTAGCACTCGGTGAGTATACCAATCACTAAACGGATTGTACCTTATTTGTTCTTGAACATGTGTATTATGTGTGTGTTGCATGAGTGCATAGAAGATCAAAGCATGAAGTAAGGTTTTACTGAATTAGTTTTGGATCATAGGCATTGCATGATGTTGGCTGATGATTATTAGAAGTATGTGGCATGATCAATGATAGTGTTGAAACGATGAATCAATGAATTAAACTTGTGGATTGATCTTAATGTCCATAACCTAGGGTTGTCTATATATAGATTGTGGTGATTAACATGAATGTATCAATGATGATTGTGGTGTGTTTGATGATTTTAGAGAATTGATGCTCGATGATCCTGTGTTATAACCACGTTCACAATATGTTAGCATGATGAAGGAAACATGAAGTTTGCATTTGTGCTAGTTAATTTGATTGAATGATTGATGATAATGATTATTGGTAAAATGATTAGAGTTACATGAATGTATGTAAAGTTGTTTTGATTATGTAACTGCTTGACCGAAATTAATGGGATTGATAACTGATCACACATGATTGAATCGCACACACACTCCGGGTCACACAAACTGGACCTAGTCGCACAAACCATAGAGGATCGCACAATATAATGGGCCATCTACTGGATTTGGGCCGGATCGTACAATGAACCGCACAACTGAAAGAGTTGTAGAATAGATTTGAGTCGCACAAATGTATCCGGATTACACATTGGAGGCCCAATCGCACAAGTTAACCGAACCGCACACTTAACTGGGCCATGCATGCTAACTGGGCCGCACAAGTCTTTAAAATGCATTTACGTAGAAACTGTTGGGCCGGGCATTGATGCTTAATCGCACACTTGGTAAATAATAAATGAACAATAAAGGGTTATGTGAATTATGAATCGGTAACGTGAACTTGTGTATGACTTGAATACCTGCTATGTAATGGCAACGAACTGTTATGTACATGATTAGTTGTTTGATTAGTGCTATGTGTATTCTTGGAACACCACTAGTGTAATATGTGCAACGAGTATGTGATTTATGTGTTCATGAAACTGACTGTCTTTGGTAACCATGGTAGAGTTTGGTTGACCAACTTGGAAAGGGTAACATAACATACCGAGCAATCTAAGGTGAGTTCACTTCTCTTGAGCATGTGTCCCGGTGGGTGGGACAATCAAACGGGTATTCCTGAGAGGAATAAGTCTTTTCTGGGTAAAAACTAGGATGTTGGATAAAACACTCATTTCCTATCACCGTAAGTCCCATCTTCTACCGAATAGTTACCGAGAGGTAACGGGGTATTAGTTGATAGCGCTATTAGGCTTGGCAACCTCACACCGTACCTGAGAGGACGGGCGTGAACTAATGACCTTAATCATGACCAATGCTTTGATAGGGGGCATTGGGGATGGGCAAAACAATCTGGAGCCATCTTGTACGCATCGAGTTATTATCAACATTGTTTTCAGAATTGTTATTAAACTGGATTAAACACTTGGCAACCAAACGTTTTTACAAAAACTGTGAACTCGCCAGCGTTATACTGATACACTTGTTTGCATCTTCACGGGTTATGGATATGTGTGGATGTGGAACTTGTTGTCTGGGAAGCTGGAGTGGTCATGGGTCGAGACACATGGAAACACGAGACAAGTCTAATAACTTTCATACACTTGGTATATGAAATATGTCACACCCCGACCACGTGAGACAACGAAACATGGCGGAAACGTCGGGGAGTGTTGTAACAGAATTAATGTTTCACAACCATGGAAATTTAAGTTTCGTTTTATTCAACAAACAAGCGAGTTACATTGTCTTTAAACAAGAAATAAAGAGTACATAACAAAATTTAACTAGTTCTTGTCTCGTTTTAAGTCACTAAGGCACAGGTCCGCCTAAGTATGTCTTGATAAGTCCTATGCATCATCTCCTGAAAACACATGTGAAAATAGGTACGTCAGCATAAAAATGCCTGTGAGATACATAGGTTTTGAGAAAATAGGATTCATGACTTATGTTTGAGAAAATGTTTAGTCATGAACCTTGTAATTTGCTTTGTCTTGTAAATCATTTGAAAAACGATAAGATCAGATGATATGTATTAATAAGAGAATAATGTAGGGTTAAATGAATAACCGTGTAAGATGAGTTTGTATAAGATAAGTTGTTTGTAAATCAATGTCTTGTGAAAAGTATGTTATTTATATAAAATGTTATATGTCTCAAACTGAAATGATTTAAATAACGCTACGACATGTAATACCATACAATCACTTATATATAGGAAGTACCAGCGGCGTATCCACCATGCTTGTATCATATTACACACGCCTCGTTACTTAATCACTTACTCAAACCAAACTACCAAAGTAAAATGTTCATGTCTAATGTAAATCATGTAATGTGTATCCAAAATGTAAGCATGTGATGAATAACAAATGTACTAAGTATGATGAACAATGCAACAAATGGACATACATAGCATGTGAACTGTACTAAGTATGCAACAATAGACATACATAGCATGTGACGTGAAACAACTGTACTAAGTATGCAACAATAGACATACATAGCATGTGACGTGAAACAACTGTACTAAGTATGCACACAATGGGCATACATAGCATGAAATGTAATGTAAAACATGTACTATAAATGTACTAATGAACATAGGAAGTATATGATGTGAAAATAGGAAAGCATAAAAGTAACAAGTAGGCACATGTGTTCCACCCCAAAATGTTTGGAAAACAGTAAAAGAGGGGTCTATGTACTCACCTGAGATTGTTTAGTAGTCCTTGAGTAACAACCAAACAATGCTAGAGATCACGGATATCAAACGGCACCTAATATAGGTAACTATGTTAATAAACCGGACCTATATTGGAGGATCGGATAGAATGAGGGTTCGTAAACCAAACGAGTATAGAGACTCGTGTCATATGGTTTAACAAAGCCTACATACTAAATGAAACCTAACCTAAGTGCTTACGACCCATTACGACCCGTTTAGGTAGCTTATGCTACTTTAACGCGTCGTTCGCGTGAAACGCGTTTGGACCGCCTAACTAGTCCTATGACAAGTAGAATATGCCTTAACATGTTTAATATTGTTGATAAATCAGTTTAGAGGTCATAGGTTATGTTACATATGTTAAAAATGAATTTTGGCATCAAAGGGCATTTTGGAAATTTACCTAAGGCATATAAACTACCTATCATACAACTAACTAAACGCCGTGACCATAAGGTATAACCTCGGAAGGTTATTCCCTATATACTATGGTCACCTAATGTATTTGGTCGGATCCTAATGATCAACCAAATGGGTCGGGTTCGAAGGTATAAGCGATTTATCAGATCGCTTACCCTTACGACCCTAGACAACGTGGTAATCAGTAGGCATAGTCACAAGAGACTATAACCATCGTGATTACAATCACGTTGCGAAGTTCAAACGAACTTCGCATTGACCATAAACTGGTCAACGCAGAAAGTCAAACAAAGTTTGACTTTCGGACTCGAAAAGCAATAAAAGAACGAAGGAACACTTACAAAGGGTCCCCGAATGCTAATCTCGATCCAAGTAGCTCAGGTATGAAACAATGGTTTCAACTTAGAGCTTCTCAAATAAAAATTCTTGTGGGTTTTGCAATTGAAGGCAAGGGGTATTTATAGGATTCGTAGAGTCGTTAAGATCGTTTCTTGGAAACCGTGATTTGATCTTGGCCATACACCTACAAACCCTGGTTTTCTAAAACCATTTGAGCCCATAGATTTCCCCAAAACCATGTGCAACAAGAGGAATGGACCAGATCCAATGTTTCTGCAATTCTGCTATCTGGAGACTGCTTGCACACCGTAACACTCATAGTGTTGAGGTGCGCAAGGACCTATTTTGGCAGAATGGCAGATTTGGTCCCTGTTGTGTAATAAGCTCATTTCCGACAAGTTTAAGGCCCGTTAACCCCATTTCAAAGATCTAAAATGAAGTTAAAGTATAGGGAACTTAAAATGTGCCCAAAAATATCTCGTATGTCGGTTTGTTTGGCCGTACGATCGCGATGTTCGCTTAATTACGACGGAATGCACATAAGCGCGAAAAACGATCCAAATGACACGACGAATGGATTTTTCTTATGCCAAACACTAAAATAAAATATTTTGGTGCTTACATAAATTTTTGGATGTCCGGTTGTATTCAGAACGTAAGTTATGCGTGAAAGTGCAAACTTGTGCACTTTTTGACGCTTTTAGTCCCTGAATGACCCAAAAGTTTATTTTAGCATACCGAACACCTCAAAGCCTATTTCTAAGCTATATAAAGGATATTTAAGGTGTGTTTAACTAATGGTCATGTTCCGGAATGTTCGTTACAGTTCAAATTGGCATACTTTCGCAGTTTGTCGAATTAAGTCCCTGTAAGCGATTAAACTTGATTTTGGCATACCAAAGCCTTCAAAACTTATTTCTAAGTTATGTAAAGGTTATTTAAGGTATGTTAAGCCTATTTCACTATTCCGGAGTGTTCGCTGGATTAAACTGGTTATATTTACGCATCAGAGCGCATATAACCCTCCAGAAAGCGATTTAAAGCTTAAAATCGAACAAGAGTTGATATGTGCAAACGATACACATATTTTTACAAATCCCAAGTATGAAATACAACATTTCATTGGTTTGGAATTTGTTTGATGGTTGAAGTGACACAGGTGTCACAGTCCCCCCTACTTTAGGAAATTTCGTCCCGAAATTTAATTCTAGAGGAAACTTGTGAAGACAGCTGTGACGGTTTTGCCTTCTAATAGATCCATTGAACCCTTAAGTAAAACTCTGGGCCATGTTAGGACTCTTAGAGAATTTTTTAACCCTCAAAGTGAATTCCTTTTAGTAGTAAAACACGGAATTTTGAACTACGGACAGAAGAACGTTTCTTATGAAGACTTATCATAGGAAACTTGTGTATGCTTGAAATCAGAATTGGTGACTGTAAGATAAAATGACATCGGTCAAGGTCCAAGACTTCTCCTGTATCATTACTCTTGCCACTATTGGTCTTTACACATGACAAAACTTACTGTGGTTTCTGTGCACTGAATTCCATAATTATATAGTCCTCCATAATTACGTACTTCCTTGCACAGTACGCACAATTCATTTCATAATGCGTATGGGAAAAAAATCAAACGAATAATCCTGTGGTGATTTAACTTGACTGCAATAGAGTCTCTTTAACTAGGTCACCAAAGGATTAGATCAACGAACAATCTCTTCAGCTAAACTACCCAAGAGAAATATTTAACTACATCAACGTAGAATGTCTTTAACTAGATTGTCGAACCAATCTATTTAACTTAGATCGACGTAGGATCTCTTTAACTAGACCACCAGAGGGCCTTTTTAACTATATCAACGCATGATATATTCAACTAGATTGTCGAACCAATTTCTTAGATCAACGAATGATCTATTTAACTAAACTACCCACGGGGAATATTTAACTACATCGACGTAGGATGTCTTTAACTAGATTGTTGAACCAATCTCTTCAACTATATCAACACATGTTGTCCTTAAACTTTGGAATAGTACTTTATAATCCAAGGGACTTAACTACAACGTAGAAGTCCATTAAGGGTTTAAGATAGTACCTTTTTGAATATCCTACTACGAATCCCTCATATGAAGGTATGAAAGATTCTACGAGGATTTCGATAGTGAATATCCAGAGTATACAAAAACACAAAATGCATAAATGGAAAGACAAGATGCATAAACACATAGTCACATAACCACAAAATTGTTTATCTAGATCTTTAATTTATAAGTTTTGTTTTGTTAATTACGTACATGCATTTAAAGCACACTAGGAATCCATTTCATGGATTTCATTTGGTACTTTAAACATTAGCAAGAATCTAACTATGAAGATAGAAAGATCTTCCAAAAATTCGATTTCGTTTTCAAGAAAACGCAATATTCGAATTAAGGTACAATAATTTGAATATACGGAAATACCCTTAGGTACCCTATTAAGAATTTATAGTGGTACTTTGGGTATTCGTACAGAGTTGTAACTTGCGCCTTGTACTTCGTTTCCTTGGAAGAAACGGGTACTTTGGATTTCCGTGGAAAACGCAAGAGTTAATAAAATGGAAGAAATTACGGGGTAGTCTGTTCTTCAAGGAATAAGGTTCCTTGATTGTCCGTATTGTAGAGGATACGTTGTTTATACATGCCATCACATTTGCACATTGCAGTGTAAAATAAAAAGATTTATTTATAAACAACAACAACTGTTTCATGGACCTTGACTACAAAAGAAAATAATACATAAGGCTTGATTATCTCTAAACAACATTGTCTTCTAGTTGGTCCGATGCTCATCCCTGCGCTGGATTCACATTAGCAAGCTTTGGGCAATTTCTTCGGAAATGGCCCATCTCGCTGCAGTAGAAGCAAGGACCTAGTGGAAGACGAGCTTGAGCAGGATTTACTTGAGGTTGCTTTGGACCACCTTGGTTTGGGGTAAATCGACAAGCATTTGCCAGGTGACCGAGTCGCCCACATGATGCACATAAACGACACTGGAGCTCATGCACTACGTAGGAGGTTCAAATGTGGCGCCTGGGTTCCAAATCCTGCAATAAAAACAAAAAAGAACGTTGGTCAGAATGTTCACCACGGCCCCGTGCTCAGTGAACACGGCCCGTGGTCAGAAGTACAGTAATCGTTTTCTGTATCCCAGTTACTGGGAGTTGGACACGACCCCGTGTTGCACCGACACGGCCCCGTGTTCAGCTTTCTGTAACTCAGAAAATAAAAACTGCCAGTGATGAAGCTGGGCACGGCCCGTGTCTGACCGAGCACGGCCCGTGCTGAGCTCTGCAGAAGCTGAAAATCTAAGAAAATCCTAAAAAAATAAAAAGAAAAATAAAAGATGATTAGGCCGTTGATTCCTAACTTTCTTAAAATCCTTGTGTCCCCGGCAACGGCGCCAAAAACTTGATGCGTGCGAAGTGTTACTTATTTTAGGTGTATATTTTAAGCCCTTTTTAACACTTATTTTAGCCAAGTTTTAAATTTATAAAACACGATATTTCACTAACACTAAACACACATATGGGCAAGTGCACCCATCGTTGAGTGTAGTATAGCGTTGGTAAGATACCGAGGTCGTCCAAGGACACAAGAGCTTTTAGTACCGGTTTATCCTCAACGTCTAACCAAAATAAAAGTTTAGAAAAATGTTTTTAAACTAAGAAAAATAAAACTAACTAAAATGCTGAAAATAAAAATAAAAGAAAAACAGATAGACAAGATGAATCACTTGGTTCCGACTCGTATCTAGTATAACCTTTGATTATTTCCGCACTTTTGCACATAATTAAGAGATTATCTTAGTTATTGTAGTAGGCCCCTCTTTTGAAGGCGACGTTACCCTCACCCCAGTAGTTTGAGTCAGCAGGGATACAATCCTAAAAGGGTGGATTATTGGAAGATAATGAATTAAGTTATTAATGCAGTATTGTGGCAGGCCCCGCTTTTGGCGGTGACGTTACCCTCGGCTAAGTAGTCTGAGTCAGCAGGGATACAGTCCTAAATAGCCGGGTTATAGTATTAATAGTAGTTAACTTATGAGGGGATCAAAGAGTTTGGACCCCCGCCATCCAATACCGTGAAGTATTGAAGGAGGTCCTACTAAATTTGACCCAGGTCCATTGCAGGACCTCTAAACGCTGAACAATGGCAAGACCTTTACCAAACCGTTCCCTTAACCCCCTACCAGGTAGCCAACATATCTCCATATAGACCGTGGAGATATGAATGGTGAAAATCCTTTATTTTATATAGACAGTAAAATAATGCCAAGACACCACGGACAAACGATAAGGAAAGAGCACCTTCAACATAAGTAACTAGTTATTAAAGTCATTAATACAAAACCAAATAAAAAGTGCAAAAGATTAGAAATAAAAAGTATTATACTAGACACTTTGTCTTCACCAAGTGATGTAAGAGACTTAGGCAAACATGGCCTTGATTGTCAAGAACTCTTACGATCAATCTTGGATCCCGAGACGACTCACACACTCTACGATGGACAATGGATGATGGTGGTGGATGATGGTGTTGTGATGGTGGTGGGTGGTGGATGAAGTGTGAGAGAGGTGGTGTGCCAAGGGATGAGATGAAATGAATCCAAGCACTCCTATTTATAGGCTGAACAGAGTGCTGGACACGGCCCTGTGTCCGCTGGGCACGGCCCTGTGTCCGCTGGGCACGGCCCCGTGTCCGTCTGACAATCTCTCTCCTCATTAATTGTAATTCGCAATTACAATAAATGCGCCTGCTGTACTTTCGACACGCCCCCGTGTCCGCTGAGCACGGCCCCGTGATGGGCAATAGAAGCTTCTATAGATTTGTCTTTTCTGCTGCTTCTTGGGCACGGCCCCGTGCTGGCTGAGCACGGGGCGTGTTCAGCCTTCTGTCTTTTCCTTTTTGCTTTGGAAGGTGCCGTTGAGGGGTCGGGCAGTCCACTAATGTTCCTTTCCTTGTATTTATGTTGGATTTAGCTGTCTTTTTGCTTCTTTTGCGTTTTTGAGCTCATTTAATCCTGAAAATACAAAAGGAAGACAAAAACACTCTTTTTCCAATATTAGTACTTAAAAAGGGTTAGTTTTATGCCTCATTTGATGTAATTTATATGTTGCATTTTACACACATCAAATATCCCCACACTTGAACTTTTGCTTGTCCTCAAGCAAAACTCTTTAATATGTGGCTTACACTCCCAAATGGAATAGGTAGAAGAGAAGGTTTTGGGCTTGTCGTAGAGTGTCGGGATTTCCAAGATCTTTTTGGGCTTTATTTTTATTTATTTACATTCCTATTCGTAATGATTTATTTAGAACTTTTCATAAAAGAAATTACTTATTTGGGCATAGCATGCCTTTTTTTTTTTTAAATTCTATTTATATACAAGTTCACATACCTCACGGGGAAATCACTCACACTCGGCCGAAGGTGTATTTTTAGTGAATCTCTCGAGAGCGGCATGGAACTTATTCCTACCATAGGCTTGCCAAGAAATCAATCCTCCTCCTTTTTAACTTTTACACCTTTGTAGATATCAAGAGGACTTTGTGGGTTAAGGGTTAGGCTAGGGTTAAAGGTAGGTGGTTGGGTTAGTGGTTAGTAGAAAAAGGGCTAAAAGCGTAACAAGTGTCGGTTTTCGTATTTTTGCAACTTTTTATTTTGATGAAGCTTTTATTCAAACTAAGTTATTTTTGATTAACTTGTTTGTTTATTTTCTTTTTGCTTCATCAAATTTTTTTTATTTTATTTTATTTTATTTATTTATTTTTTTTTTGCGAAGAACCGAACTTGTTACTAAAATAAAGGGTTAAAAATGAAAAAGGTTTTGGTGGGTAAAAAGGGTTTTTGTTTGGGTGATGAAACGAAAAGGTTTAGGCTCAAAGAGGCTAACTAGGGGGATTTTTGGGTAGGTGGTAAAAGAAAAAGAAAAATAATGGTGTAGAAGATAAAAAGGGTTAGTCCTAATGCCTCCATCATTTACTTACTCGGGTTTAAGTTGATAAGGACCGGGAATGTATTGTCATAGCAAGTTCTAGAGTCGTAAGAACCAAGCGGCTATTCACACAAGAAACGAAAAATGAGCATTTAGTCAAAAGATATGTAATTGTGTGCTCAATAAAGGCTCAAAACTCACTTTTGTGGGAATGGGTTTTTATGTGATCAAGTATATATAATCAAATTTTAAATAAGTTTGTCATGCCTTTTCATAATTTTCTTATGTTGGTTCTTTTTATCACTACGCTATCGGTTGTAAATTTGTAAAAATATAACCTTTTTGAGAACTTGAATTTCCCGAGTTAAACCTAGACAAGTAAAAAAATGAAATTTTTTTGAAAAAAATTTGGGGTGATTAGCGGTTCCAATAGAGTTTTGTGTAAGGCTTGTATTTAGGACTTGCAAAATTCAAGGTTTTAGCATCCCCCCCACACTTAAATTACACATTGTCCTCAATGTGTCCCAAAAATAAATTTTTAGGTTGATTAGATGTGTAAAATAGTGTTTAAAAAGCAAAAATTTGTGTTACTGGGCACTGAACACGGCCCCGTGTTGTCCGGGCACGGCCCCGTGTTCAAGTGCCAGTAACAAAATTAAAATAAGAGAAACAGAAAACTGGACACGGGGGCGTGTTGGGTGAACACGGCTCGTGTCCAGGTACCTGAACTGGGCGTTTTTCTGCAGGTGGTTCGGCACGGGGCCGTGTTGGTCGGGCACGGCCCGTGTTGAACCTTCTGAAATGGAGAAAATTGTCGGGTTGCCTTGTTCTTGTGCATAGGTTCATTTTTCTCGTTCCCCTTTTCATCCTTTACCACCATGAGTGTGTTTTATTTCTGAAAATTAAAACTAACTAGAAAGCATAAAAATTAATCTAAATTAAACTAAGGATAGTTCCGTGGAATGCCTCCATGGTTCGCCACGTTTATAAGGGTCCTTGGCTAGACCCAAAGCCTGGTCATATGTTACCCAAGTGGGATGTGTTGCATCCCATGTTACACCATCGGAGAGCGTCATCCAAGCTTGAGTCTATGACTTTCATGTAGTTGACCGGATCTTCTTCCTCTACTCGCTTTCCACATTCAAATTTCACTTCCTCATCCCCAAACTTCAATGTTAGAGTTCCGTCATTCATATCCACCAATGCTTGGGCGGTGGCTAGGAATGGCCTCCAGAGGATGAGAGGGACCTCGGTGTCTTCTTCCATGTCTAGGATGACAAAGTCGGTTGGAAAGACGAATTTGTCAACCTTGACTAGCAGATTTTCGGCGACACCTTGTGGGAATTTGACGGATCTGTTGGCGAGTTGTATGCTCATCTTTGTAGGGCTTGTTGTTCCTAGGCCGAGTCGCTTGAACATTGATGTGGGCATGAGGTTGATGCTAGCCCCAAGATCGGCTAAAGCATTTCGGACGGGGGACTTCCCAATTGAACAAGGGATTGTGAAGCTCCCGGGGTCGATTTTCTTTTGTGGAAGTTTGTTGAGTACTAGAGCAGAGCATTCTTCGCCTAAGTTAACTAATTGCAATGATTCAATTTTCCTTTTGTGAGTGAGGAAATCCCTCATGAATTTTGCATATTTAGGCATTTGGGTTAGGACCTCAATAAAAGGAATATTAACATGCAATTGTTTTAGTAAACTTTCGAACTTTGCGAATTGCTCATCGGTCTTTTGACGATTTAACCTACCGGGGTACGGGATTGGAGGAGTCTTGGTGGGCTCTTGATTTGGTGCGGAAGCCTTTTCTGGCGCAGGAGGAGTCATAGGCTGGCTAGAATGGCTTCTTTCATTTGGCGGCAATGGAGCATCCTCGGGACCCACGGTTCGATTTCTTAATGTGATGAGATGTACTTGTGCCTTCGGGTTCGTTTCGGTATTACTGGGTAATGCGCCTTGTGGTCTCTCGGAGAAATTTTGAGCTAGTTGATTTAATTGTTTTTCAACGTTTTGAATGCTAGCTTGTTGATTTCTAAAATTCGATTCCAATTGTTGAAATCGATCCGAGTTTTTCTTTTCAGTGTCAGAGATGAGGCGAGATACAGTATCTTCAAGCCTTTCTCTTCCACCTTGTTGTTGAGAAAAATTTTGCGGTTGTTGAAAGTTAGTTCTTTGGTTTTGTTGGTTACTACTATTCCCGGGATCTCTCCAACCAAGATTTGGGTGGTTACGCCATCCTTGGTTGTAGGTACCCGTTGGAGGACCCGACGGCCTAGGTCTATTATCCATGTAGTTTACCGTTTCAGTTTGTTCATCTAATTCTTTCATACAACTCCAATTTTCATGTGACCCACCACACCCTTCACAAGCCATAACCGAGGCCGTTTTTGTCATTTCTAGCCTTTTGATTTTTGAAGAGAGGGCCTCGATTTGGGCTTGTAAAGAGGTGCTTTCATCAACCTTATGGGCGCCCGGGGCAATAGATTTATTACCTCGGGGAGTGTGCCATTGAAAATTGGTTTGAGCAATTTCCTCAATTTGGTTATATATTTCATTTGGGCGACGATTACCTAAGAGTCCCCCGGAGCTTGAATCAAGTGTTTGTCTTGTGTGTGGCAACAATCCATTGTACAAAGTGGATACTTGTTGCCATACCGCTAGACCATGGTGAGGACACTTTCTTAAAAGCTCCTTGAACCTTTCCCAAGTTTCATATAAGGATTCCCCATCCTCTTGTGAGTATGTATTAATTTCAGTCATTAATTTAGCTGTTTTAGCAGGAGGGAAATACTTATACAAAAACTTTTGGGCGAGTTCATCCCAGGTGTTTACCGATCCAACTGGGAGGGTGTTAAGCCAAGCCTTAGCTCGGTCTTTTAGTGAAAAAGGAAACATTCGAAGGCGGATGGCGTCATTTGATGCTCCATTGATCCGAAAGGTATCACATATTTCTAAGAAGTTAGTAATATGTAGATGGGGATCCTCGTCCGCAAGCCCGTGGAAGGTTGCGGAGTTTTGGAGCATTTGTATCAAATGCGGCCGAAGTTCGAAGTTGTTGGCCTCGACATTTGGTGCATTGATAGCGGCGCCAAGATTGCCTACGGTAGGCCGTAGGTAATCCATGAGGGTACGTTGGTCCGCCATTGGAAATGGGTCCCCCGAAGCTTTCTCTTGATTTTTAGCTTTAAGTCTTTTTCTGAGAAAGCGCTCGGGTTCTTCTAGGGGTTCTTTTATGTCTCTACTAGAACTGGAGCTCATGCACTACGTAGGAGGTTCAAATGTGGCGCCTGGGTTCCAAATCCTGCAATAAAAACAAAAAAGAACGTTGGTCAGAATGTTCACCACGGCCCCGTGCTCAGTGAACACGGCCCGTGGTCAGAAGTACAGTAATCGTTTTCTGTATCCCAGTTACTGGGAGTTGGACACGACCCCGTGTTGCACCGACACGGCCCCGTGTTCAGCTTTCTGTAACTCAGAAAATAAAAACTGCCAGTGATGAAGCTGGGCACGGCCCGTGTCTGACCGAGCACGGCCCGTGCTGAGCTCTGCAGAAGCTGAAAATCTAAGAAAATCCTAAAAAAATAAAAAGAAAAATAAAAGATGATTAGGCCGTTGATTCCTAACTTTCTTAAAATCCTTGTGTCCCCGGCAACGGCGCCAAAAACTTGATGCGTGCGAAGTGTTACTTATTTTAGGTGTATATTTTAAGCCCTTTTTAACACTTATTTTAGCCAAGTTTTAAATTTATAAAACACGATATTTCACTAACACTAAACACACATATGGGCAAGTGCACCCATCGTTGAGTGTAGTATAGCGTTGGTAAGATACCGAGGTCGTCCAAGGACACAAGAGCTTTTAGTACCGGTTTATCCTCAACGTCTAACCAAAATAAAAGTTTAGAAAAATGTTTTTAAACTAAGAAAAATAAAACTAACTAAAATGCTGAAAATAAAAATAAAAGAAAAACAGATAGACAAGATGAATCACTTGGTTCCGACTCGTATCTAGTATAACCTTTGATTATTTCCGCACTTTTGCACATAATTAAGAGATTATCTTAGTTATTGTAGTAGGCCCCTCTTTTGAAGGCGACGTTACCCTCACCCCAGTAGTTTGAGTCAGCAGGGATACAATCCTAAAAGGGTGGATTATTGGAAGATAATGAATTAAGTTATTAATGCAGTATTGTGGCAGGCCCCGCTTTTGGCGGTGACGTTACCCTCGGCTAAGTAGTCTGAGTCAGCAGGGATACAGTCCTAAATAGCCGGGTTATAGTATTAATAGTAGTTAACTTATGAGGGGATCAAAGAGTTTGGACCCCCGCCATCCAATACCGTGAAGTATTGAAGGAGGTCCTACTAAATTTGACCCAGGTCCATTGCAGGACCTCTAAACGCTGAACAATGGCAAGACCTTTACCAAACCGTTCCCTTAACCCCCTACCAGGTAGCCAACATATCTCCATATAGACCGTGGAGATATGAATGGTGAAAATCCTTTATTTTATATAGACAGTAAAATAATGCCAAGACACCACGGACAAACGATAAGGAAAGAGCACCTTCAACATAAGTAACTAGTTATTAAAGTCATTAATACAAAACCAAATAAAAAGTGCAAAAGATTAGAAATAAAAAGTATTATACTAGACACTTTGTCTTCACCAAGTGATGTAAGAGACTTAGGCAAACATGGCCTTGATTGTCAAGAACTCTTACGATCAATCTTGGATCCCGAGACGACTCACACACTCTACGATGGACAATGGATGATGGTGGTGGATGATGGTGTTGTGATGGTGGTGGGTGGTGGATGAAGTGTGAGAGAGGTGGTGTGCCAAGGGATGAGATGAAATGAATCCAAGCACTCCTATTTATAGGCTGAACAGAGTGCTGGACACGGCCCTGTGTCCGCTGGGCACGGCCCTGTGTCCGCTGGGCACGGCCCCGTGTCCGTCTGACAATCTCTCTCCTCATTAATTGTAATTCGCAATTACAATAAATGTGCCTGCTGTACTTTCGACACGCCCCCGTGTCCGCTGAGCACGGCCCCGTGATGGGCAATAGAAGCTTCTATAGATTTGTCTTTTCTGCTGCTTCTTGGGCACGGCCCCGTGCTGGCTGAGCACGGGGCGTGTTCAGCCTTCTGTCTTTTCCTTTTTGCTTTGGAAGGTGCCGTTGAGGGGTCGGGCAGTCCACTAATGTTCCTTTCCTTGTATTTATGTTGGATTTAGCTGTCTTTTTGCTTCTTTTGCGTTTTTGAGCTCATTTAATCCTGAAAATACAAAAGGAAGACAAAAACACTCTTTTTCCAATATTAGTACTTAAAAAGGGTTAGTTTTATGCCTCATTTGATGTAATTTATATGTTGCATTTTACACACATCAAATATCCCCACACTTGAACTTTTGCTTGTCCTCAAGCAAAACTCTTTAATATGTGGCTTACACTCCCAAATGGAATAGGTAGAAGAGAAGGTTTTGGGCTTGTCGTAGAGTGTCGGGATTTCCAAGATCTTTTTGGGCTTTATTTTTATTTATTTACATTCCTATTCGTAATGATTTATTTAGAACTTTTCATAAAAGAAATTACTTATTTGGGCATAGCATGCCTTTTTTTTTTTTAAATTCTATTTATATACAAGTTCACATACCTCACGGGGAAATCACTCACACTCGGCCGAAGGTGTATTTTTAGTGAATCTCTCGAGAGCGGCATGGAACTTATTCCTACCATAGGCTTGCCAAGAAATCAATCCTCCTCCTTTTTAACTTTTACACCTTTGTAGATATCAAGAGGACTTTGTGGGTTAAGGGTTAGGCTAGGGTTAAAGGTAGGTGGTTGGGTTAGTGGTTAGTAGAAAAAGGGCTAAAAGCGTAACAAGTGTCGGTTTTCGTATTTTTGCAACTTTTTATTTTGATGAAGCTTTTATTCAAACTAAGTTATTTTTGATTAACTTGTTTGTTTATTTTCTTTTTGCTTCATCAAATTTTTTTTATTTTATTTTATTTTATTTTATTTTTTTTTTTTTTGCGAAGAACCGAACTTGTTACTAAAATAAAGGGTTAAAAATGAAAAAGGTTTTGGTGGGTAAAAAGGGTTTTTGTTTGGGTGATGAAACGAAAAGGTTTAGGCTCAAAGAGGCTAACTAGGGGGATTTTTGGGTAGGTGGTAAAAGAAAAAGAAAAATAATGGTGTAGAAGATAAAAAGGGTTAGTCCTAATGCCTCCATCATTTACTTACTCGGGTTTAAGTTGATAAGGACCGGGAATGTATTGTCATAGCAAGTTCTAGAGTCGTAAGAACCAAGCGGCTATTCACACAAGAAACGAAAAATGAGCATTTAGTCAAAAGATATGTAATTGTGTGCTCAATAAAGGCTCAAAACTCACTTTTGTGGGAATGGGTTTTTATGTGATCAAGTATATATAATCAAATTTTAAATAAGTTTGTCATGCCTTTTCATAATTTTCTTATGTTGGTTCTTTTTATCACTACGCTATCGGTTGTAAATTTGTAAAAATATAACCTTTTTGAGAACTTGAATTTCCCGAGTTAAACCTAGACAAGTAAAAAAATGAAATTTTTTTGAAAAAAATTTGGGGTGATTAGCGGTTCCAATAGAGTTTTGTGTAAGGCTTGTATTTAGGACTTGCAAAATTCAAGGTTTTAGCATCCCCCCCACACTTAAATTACACATTGTCCTCAATGTGTCCCAAAAATAAATTTTTAGGTTGATTAGATGTGTAAAATAGTGTTTAAAAAGCAAAAATTTGTGTTACTGGGCACTGAACACGGCCCCGTGTTGTCCGGGCACGGCCCCGTGTTCAAGTGCCAGTAACAAAATTAAAATAAGAGAAACAGAAAACTGGACACGGGGGCGTGTTGGGTGAACACGGCTCGTGTCCAGGTACCTGAACTGGGCGTTTTTCTGCAGGTGGTTCGGCACGGGGCCGTGTTGGTCGGGCACGGCCCGTGTTGAACCTTCTGAAATGGAGAAAATTGTCGGGTTGCCTTGTTCTTGTGCATAGGTTCATTTTTCTCGTTCCCCTTTTCATCCTTTACCACCATGAGTGTGTTTTATTTCTGAAAATTAAAACTAACTAGAAAGCATAAAAATTAATCTAAATTAAACTAAGGATAGTTCCGTGGAATGCCTCCATGGTTCGCCACGTTTATAAGGGTCCTTGGCTAGACCCAAAGCCTGGTCATATGTTACCCAAGTGGGATGTGTTGCATCCCATGTTACACCATCGGAGAGCGTCATCCAAGCTTGAGTCTATGACTTTCATGTAGTTGACCGGATCTTCTTCCTCTACTCGCTTTCCACATTCAAATTTCACTTCCTCATCCCCAAACTTCAATGTTAGAGTTCCGTCATTCATATCCACCAATGCTTGGGCGGTGGCTAGGAATGGCCTCCAGAGGATGAGAGGGACCTCGGTGTCTTCTTCCATGTCTAGGATGACAAAGTCGGTTGGAAAGACGAATTTGTCAACCTTGACTAGCAGATTTTCGGCGACACCTTGTGGGAATTTGACGGATCTGTTGGCGAGTTGTATGCTCATCTTTGTAGGGCTTGTTGTTCCTAGGCCGAGTCGCTTGAACATTGATGTGGGCATGAGGTTGATGCTAGCCCCAAGATCGGCTAAAGCATTTCGGACGGGGGACTTCCCAATTGAACAAGGGATTGTGAAGCTCCCGGGGTCGATTTTCTTTTGTGGAAGTTTGTTGAGTACTAGAGCAGAGCATTCTTCGCCTAAGTTAACTAATTGCAATGATTCAATTTTCCTTTTGTGAGTGAGGAAATCCCTCATGAATTTTGCATATTTAGGCATTTGGGTTAGGACCTCAATAAAAGGAATATTAACATGCAATTGTTTTAGTAAACTTTCGAACTTTGCGAATTGCTCATCGGTCTTTTGACGATTTAACCTACCGGGGTACGGGATTGGAGGAGTCTTGGTGGGCTCTTGATTTGGTGCGGAAGCCTTTTCTGGCGCAGGAGGAGTCATAGGCTGGCTAGAATGGCTTCTTTCATTTGGCGGCAATGGAGCATCCTCGGGACCCACGGTTCGATTTCTTAATGTGATGAGATGTACTTGTGCCTTCGGGTTCGTTTCGGTATTACTGGGTAATGCGCCTTGTGGTCTCTCGGAGAAATTTTGAGCTAGTTGATTTAATTGTTTTTCAACGTTTTGAATGCTAGCTTGTTGATTTCTAAAATTCGATTCCAATTGTTGAAATCGATCCGAGTTTTTCTTTTCAGTGTCAGAGATGAGGCGAGATACAGTATCTTCAAGCCTTTCTCTTCCACCTTGTTGTTGAGAAAAATTTTGCGGTTGTTGAAAGTTAGTTCTTTGGTTTTGTTGGTTACTACTATTCCCGGGATCTCTCCAACCAAGATTTGGGTGGTTACGCCATCCTTGGTTGTAGGTACCCGTTGGAGGACCCGACGGCCTAGGTCTATTATCCATGTAGTTTACCGTTTCAGTTTGTTCATCTAATTCTTTCATACAACTCCAATTTTCATGTGACCCACCACACCCTTCACAAGCCATAACCGAGGCCGTTTTTGTCATTTCTAGCCTTTTGATTTTTGAAGAGAGGGCCTCGATTTGGGCTTGTAAAGAGGTGCTTTCATCAACCTTATGGGCGCCCGGGGCAATAGATTTATTACCTCGGGGAGTGTGCCATTGAAAATTGGTTTGAGCAATTTCCTCAATTTGGTTATATATTTCATTTGGGCGACGATTACCTAAGAGTCCCCCGGAGCTTGAATCAAGTGTTTGTCTTGTGTGTGGCAACAATCCATTGTACAAAGTGGATACTTGTTGCCATACCGCTAGACCATGGTGAGGACACTTTCTTAAAAGCTCCTTGAACCTTTCCCAAGTTTCATATAAGGATTCCCCATCCTCTTGTGAGTATGTATTAATTTCAGTCATTAATTTAGCTGTTTTAGCAGGAGGGAAATACTTATACAAAAACTTTTGGGCGAGTTCATCCCAGGTGTTTACCGATCCAACTGGGAGGGTGTTAAGCCAAGCCTTAGCTCGGTCTTTTAGTGAAAAAGGAAACATTCGAAGGCGGATGGCGTCATTTGATGCTCCATTGATCCGAAAGGTATCACATATTTCTAAGAAGTTAGTAATATGTAGATGGGGATCCTCGTCCGCAAGCCCGTGGAAGGTTGCGGAGTTTTGGAGCATTTGTATCAAATGCGGCCGAAGTTCGAAGTTGTTGGCCTCGACATTTGGTGCATTGATAGCGGCGCCAAGATTGCCTACGGTAGGCCGTAGGTAATCCATGAGGGTACGTTGGTCCGCCATTGGAAATGGGTCCCCCGAAGCTTTCTCTTGATTTTTAGCTTTAAGTCTTTTTCTGAGAAAGCGCTCGGGTTCTTCTAGGGGTTCTTTTATGTCTCTACTAGAACTGGAGCTCATGCACTACGTAGGAGGTTCAAATGTGGCGCCTGGGTTCCAAATCCTGCAATAAAAACAAAAAAGAACGTTGGTCAGAATGTTCACCACGGCCCCGTGCTCAGTGAACACGGCCCGTGGTCAGAAGTACAGTAATCGTTTTCTGTATCCCAGTTACTGGGAGTTGGACACGACCCCGTGTTGCACCGACACGGCCCCGTGTTCAGCTTTCTGTAACTCAGAAAATAAAAACTGCCAGTGATGAAGCTGGGCACGGCCCGTGTCTGACCGAGCACGGCCCGTGCTGAGCTCTGCAGAAGCTGAAAATCTAAGAAAATCCTAAAAAAATAAAAAGAAAAATAAAAGATGATTAGGCCGTTGATTCCTAACTTTCTTAAAATCCTTGTGTCCCCGGCAACGGCGCCAAAAACTTGATGCGTGCGAAGTGTTACTTATTTTAGGTGTATATTTTAAGCCCTTTTTAACACTTATTTTAGCCAAGTTTTAAATTTATAAAACACGATATTTCACTAACACTAAACACACATATGGGCAAGTGCACCCATCGTTGAGTGTAGTATAGCGTTGGTAAGATACCGAGGTCGTCCAAGGACACAAGAGCTTTTAGTACCGGTTTATCCTCAACGTCTAACCAAAATAAAAGTTTAGAAAAATGTTTTTAAACTAAGAAAAATAAAACTAACTAAAATGCTGAAAATAAAAATAAAAGAAAAACAGATAGACAAGATGAATCACTTGGTTCCGACTCGTATCTAGTATAACCTTTGATTATTTCCGCACTTTTGCACATAATTAAGAGATTATCTTAGTTATTGTAGTAGGCCCCTCTTTTGAAGGCGACGTTACCCTCACCCCAGTAGTTTGAGTCAGCAGGGATACAATCCTAAAAGGGTGGATTATTGGAAGATAATGAATTAAGTTATTAATGCAGTATTGTGGCAGGCCCCGCTTTTGGCGGTGACGTTACCCTCGGCTAAGTAGTCTGAGTCAGCAGGGATACAGTCCTAAATAGCCGGGTTATAGTATTAATAGTAGTTAACTTATGAGGGGATCAAAGAGTTTGGACCCCCGCCATCCAATACCGTGAAGTATTGAAGGAGGTCCTACTAAATTTGACCCAGGTCCATTGCAGGACCTCTAAACGCTGAACAATGGCAAGACCTTTACCAAACCGTTCCCTTAACCCCCTACCAGGTAGCCAACATATCTCCATATAGACCGTGGAGATATGAATGGTGAAAATCCTTTATTTTATATAGACAGTAAAATAATGCCAAGACACCACGGACAAACGATAAGGAAAGAGCACCTTCAACATAAGTAACTAGTTATTAAAGTCATTAATACAAAACCAAATAAAAAGTGCAAAAGATTAGAAATAAAAAGTATTATACTAGACACTTTGTCTTCACCAAGTGATGTAAGAGACTTAGGCAAACATGGCCTTGATTGTCAAGAACTCTTACGATCAATCTTGGATCCCGAGACGACTCACACACTCTACGATGGACAATGGATGATGGTGGTGGATGATGGTGTTGTGATGGTGGTGGGTGGTGGATGAAGTGTGAGAGAGGTGGTGTGCCAAGGGATGAGATGAAATGAATCCAAGCACTCCTATTTATAGGCTGAACAGAGTGCTGGACACGGCCCTGTGTCCGCTGGGCACGGCCCTGTGTCCGCTGGGCACGGCCCCGTGTCCGTCTGACAATCTCTCTCCTCATTAATTGTAATTCGCAATTACAATAAATGTGCCTGCTGTACTTTCGACACGCCCCCGTGTCCGCTGAGCACGGCCCCGTGATGGGCAATAGAAGCTTCTATAGATTTGTCTTTTCTGCTGCTTCTTGGGCACGGCCCCGTGCTGGCTGAGCACGGGGCGTGTTCAGCCTTCTGTCTTTTCCTTTTTGCTTTGGAAGGTGCCGTTGAGGGGTCGGGCAGTCCACTAATGTTCCTTTCCTTGTATTTATGTTGGATTTAGCTGTCTTTTTGCTTCTTTTGCGTTTTTGAGCTCATTTAATCCTGAAAATACAAAAGGAAGACAAAAACACTCTTTTTCCAATATTAGTACTTAAAAAGGGTTAGTTTTATGCCTCATTTGATGTAATTTATATGTTGCATTTTACACACATCAAATATCCCCACACTTGAACTTTTGCTTGTCCTCAAGCAAAACTCTTTAATATGTGGCTTACACTCCCAAATGGAATAGGTAGAAGAGAAGGTTTTGGGCTTGTCGTAGAGTGTCGGGATTTCCAAGATCTTTTTGGGCTTTATTTTTATTTATTTACATTCCTATTCGTAATGATTTATTTAGAACTTTTCATAAAAGAAATTACTTATTTGGGCATAGCATGCCTTTTTTTTTTTTAAATTCTATTTATATACAAGTTCACATACCTCACGGGGAAATCACTCACACTCGGCCGAAGGTGTATTTTTAGTGAATCTCTCGAGAGCGGCATGGAACTTATTCCTACCATAGGCTTGCCAAGAAATCAATCCTCCTCCTTTTTAACTTTTACACCTTTGTAGATATCAAGAGGACTTTGTGGGTTAAGGGTTAGGCTAGGGTTAAAGGTAGGTGGTTGGGTTAGTGGTTAGTAGAAAAAGGGCTAAAAGCGTAACAAGTGTCGGTTTTCGTATTTTTGCAACTTTTTATTTTGATGAAGCTTTTATTCAAACTAAGTTATTTTTGATTAACTTGTTTGTTTATTTTCTTTTTGCTTCATCAAATTTTTTTTATTTTATTTTATTTTATTTTATTTTTTTTTTTTGCGAAGAACCGAACTTGTTACTAAAATAAAGGGTTAAAAATGAAAAAGGTTTTGGTGGGTAAAAAGGGTTTTTGTTTGGGTGATGAAACGAAAAGGTTTAGGCTCAAAGAGGCTAACTAGGGGGATTTTTGGGTAGGTGGTAAAAGAAAAAGAAAAATAATGGTGTAGAAGATAAAAAGGGTTAGTCCTAATGCCTCCATCATTTACTTACTCGGGTTTAAGTTGATAAGGACCGGGAATGTATTGTCATAGCAAGTTCTAGAGTCGTAAGAACCAAGCGGCTATTCACACAAGAAACGAAAAATGAGCATTTAGTCAAAAGATATGTAATTGTGTGCTCAATAAAGGCTCAAAACTCACTTTTGTGGGAATGGGTTTTTATGTGATCAAGTATATATAATCAAATTTTAAATAAGTTTGTCATGCCTTTTCATAATTTTCTTATGTTGGTTCTTTTTATCACTACGCTATCGGTTGTAAATTTGTAAAAATATAACCTTTTTGAGAACTTGAATTTCCCGAGTTAAACCTAGACAAGTAAAAAAATGAAATTTTTTTGAAAAAAATTTGGGGTGATTAGCGGTTCCAATAGAGTTTTGTGTAAGGCTTGTATTTAGGACTTGCAAAATTCAAGGTTTTAGCATCCCCCCCACACTTAAATTACACATTGTCCTCAATGTGTCCCAAAAATAAATTTTTAGGTTGATTAGATGTGTAAAATAGTGTTTAAAAAGCAAAAATTTGTGTTACTGGGCACTGAACACGGCCCCGTGTTGTCCGGGCACGGCCCCGTGTTCAAGTGCCAGTAACAAAATTAAAATAAGAGAAACAGAAAACTGGACACGGGGGCGTGTTGGGTGAACACGGCCCGTGTCCAGGTACCTGAACTGGGCGTTTTTCTGCAGGTGGTTCGGCACGGGGCCGTGTTGGTCGGGCACGGCCCGTGTTGAACCTTCTGAAATGGAGAAAATTGTCGGGTTGCCTTGTTCTTGTGCATAGGTTCATTTTTCTCGTTCCCCTTTTCATCCTTTACCACCATGAGTGTGTTTTATTTCTGAAAATTAAAACTAACTAGAAATTATAATAAATGCGCCTGCTGTACTTTCGACACGCCCCCGTGTCCGCTGAGCATGGCCCCGTGATGGGCAATAGAAGCTTCTATAGATTTGTCTTTTCTGCTGCTTCTTGGGCACGGCCCCGTGCTGGCTGAGCACGGGGCGTGTTCAGCCTTCTGTCTTTTCCTTTTTGCTTTGGAAGGTGCCGTTGAGGGGTCGGGCAGTCCACTAATGTTCCTTTCCTTGTATTTATGTTGGATTTAGCTGTCTTTTTGCTTCTTTTGCGTTTTTGAGCTCATTTAATCCTGAAAATACAAAAGGAAGACAAAAACGCTCTTTTTCCAATATTAGTACTTAAAAAGGGTTAGTTTTATGCCTCATTTGATGTAATTTATATGTTGCATTTTACACACATCATTGCAGATAGCTCAATGGCCTGCCTAACCGTAGTGGGGTTACTACCAGTAACAATGTCCTGAACTGAGTCAGGGAGACCATCAATGTATTTCTCGATTGCCTTATCCAAAGGCGTAACCATGGTAGGGCACAACAGGCTCAGCTCTTCATATCGATCAGTGTATGCTCGATGTTCACCGCTGTCTTGCTTAAGATCGTCGAATTCCCTTTCCAATGCCCTGATCTCGTGACGAGGACAGAATTCCTTCATCATCAGTGCTCGAAGTTCTTCCCAAGTTTGGGCCAGTGCCACTTCGGCACCCCTATCTCTCACCACACCGTTCCACCACGTCAAAGCTCGTTTCTCAAAGACACTAGATGCGAAATCTACCTTTCGCTCGTTTGGACATTGAACATGCCTGAAGGTGCTCTCTAGACTCTCGAACCATTGCAGAAGTGCAGTCGCTCCTTGAGACCCAGAAAACTTTGATGGCTTAGCCGAGTTGAACGTCTTGAAGTTGTAGAGGGCATTATTGTTGTTGAGAGCTTGGTGACATTGGGCAACGATGTTCGGGATTGCAGCAGTTATTTGCTGTGTAATGACAGCTGCCAGATCTTCAATAGATACCGGATTTTCGCGTCGTGGAGGCATTCTAAAAGAGGAAACATGAAAGGAAACGAGTGAGAGAATTAGACGAAAAGAATGAGATGAAACAAATCTGATGAAAGCAAGGATAGTGGTCATTTGTTTGTTACTACAAAGCAAAACAAACGACCCCGGTGATTAATCAAAGTAATTAGGTCAAAAATAATGTATCGCGAAGACATGCTCGCCTATAAGTGGACACTCACCCCAAGAGTTCCCAGGTAAGAGTGACTGGTCCGATTATGTGGATTTGTACGAACACTCTAGCCTTAGACAGAAAACTCAGGGTACAGGCACCCACCCTTCCAATTTGCACGTGTTCACATTATTTAGACCAACTTTGACGGGATTTGAAAACTTATAGGGTTCAAAACCATATAATAAATCATCCTAGGACAGATGATTAGTTTTCAAAGCGGGATAGAAATTTGTGTTCTTATTGTGGTTGTCACCTAAGAATAAGTGACGGTATTGTTTTAAAACTAAACACAAGAAAACTTGTGTTAGGGTCCTAGGAAGGTTATAGACTAGGTCAAAGTATTACTAATAACCTAATTCCCTATAACCATTGGCTCTGATACCATCTTTTGTGTCACACCCCGACCACGTGAGACAATGAAACATGGCGGAAACGTCGGGGAGTGTTGTAACAGAATTAATGTTTCACAACCATGGAAATTTAAAGTTTCGTTTTATTCAACAAACAAGCGAGTTACATTGTCTTTAAACAAGAAATAAAGAGTACATAACAAAATTTAACTAGTTCTTGTCTCGTTTCAAGTCACTAAGGCACAGGTCCGCCTAAGTATGTCTTGATAAGTCCTATGCATCATCTCCTGAAAACACATGTGAAAATAGGTACGTCAGCATAAAAATGCCTGTGAGATACATAGGTTTTGAGAAAATAGGATTGATGACTTATGTTTAAGAAAATGTTTAGTCATGAACCTTGTAATTTTCTTTTTCTTGTAAATCATTTGAAAAACGATAAGATCAGATGATATGTATAAATAAGAGAATAATGTAGGGTTAAATGAATAACCATGTAAGATGAGTTTGTATAAGATAAGTTGTTTGTAAATCAATGTCTTGTGAAAAGTATGTTATTTATATAAAATGTTATATGTCTCAAACTGAAATGATTTAAATAACGCTACGACATGTAATACCATACAATCACTTATATATAGGAAGTACCGGCGGCGTATCCACCATGCTTGTATCATATTACACACGCCTCGTTACTTTTTCACTTACTCAAACCAAACTACCAAATTAAAATGTTCATGTCTAATGTAAATCAAGTAATGTGTATCCAAAATGTAAGCATGTGATGAATAACAAATGTACTAAGTATGATGAACAATGCAACAAATGGACATACATAGCATGTGAACTGTACTAAGTATGCAACAATAGACATACATAGCATGTGACGTGAAACAACTGTACTAAGTATGCACACAATGGGCATACATAGCATGAAATGTAATGTAAAACATGTACTATAAATGTACTAATGAACATAGGAAGTATATGATGTGAAAACAGGAAAGCATGAAAGTAACAAGTAGGCACATGTGTTCCACCCCAAAATGTTTGGAAAACAGTAAAAGAGGGGTCTATGTACTCACCTGAGATTGTTTAGTAGTCCTTGAGTAACAACCAAACAATGCTAGAGATCACGGATATCAAACGGCACCTAATATAGGTAACTATGTTAATAAACCGGACCTATATTGGAGGATCGGATAGAATGAGGGTTCGTAAACCAAACGAGTATAGAGACTCGTGTCATATGGTTTAACAAAGCCTACATACTAAATGAAACCTAACCTAAGTGCTTACGACCCATTACGACCCGTTTAGGTAGCTTATGCTACTTTAACGCGTCGTTCGCGTGAAACACGTTCGGACCGCCTAACTAGTCCTATGACAAGTAGAATATGCCTTAACATGTTTAATATTGTTGATAAATCAGTTTAGAGGTCATAGGTTATGTTACATATGTTAAAAATGAATTTTGGCATCAAAGGGCATTTTGGTAATTTACCTAAGGAATATAAACTACCTATCATACAACTAACTAAACGCCGTGACCATAAGGTATAACCTCGGAAGGTTATTCCCTATATACTATGGTCACCTAATGTATTTGGTCGGATCCTAATGATCGACCAAATGGGTCGGGTTCGAAGGTATAAGCGATTTATCAGATCGCTTACCCTTACGACCCTAGACAACGTGGTAATCAGTAGGCATAGTCACAAGGGACTATAACCATCGTGATTACAATCACGTTGCGAAGTTCAAACGAACTTCGCATTGACCATAAACTGGTCAACGCAGAAAGTCAAACAAAGTTTGACTTTCGGACTCGAAAAGCAATAAAAGAACAAAGGAACACTTACAAAGGGTCCCCGAATGCTAATCTCGATCCAAGTAGCTCAGGTATGAAACAATGGTTTCAACTTAGAGCTTCTCAAATAAAAATTCTTCTGGGTTTTGCAATTGAAGGCAAGGGGTATTTATAGGATTCGTAGAGCTGTTAAGATCGTTTCTTGGAAACCGTGATTTGATCTTGGCCATACACCTACAAACCCTGGTTTTCTAAAACCATTTGAGCCCATAGATTTCCCCAAAACCAAGTGCAACAAGAGGAATGGACCAGATCCAATGTTTCTGCAATTCTGCTGTCTGGAGACTGCTTGTGCACCGTAACACTCATAGTGTTGAGGTGCGCAAGGACCTATTTTGGCAGAATGGCAGATTTGGTCCCTGTTGTGTAATAAGCTCATTTCCGACACGTTTAAGGCCCGTTAACCCCATTTCAAAGCTCTAAAATGAAGTTAAAGTATAGGGAACTTAAATTGTGCCCAAAAATATCTCGGATGTCGGTTCGTTTGGCCGTACGATCGCGATGTTCGCTTAATTACGACGGAATGCACATAAGCGCGAAAAACGATCCAAATGACACGACGAATGGATTTTTCTTATGCCAAACACTAAAATAAAATATTTTAGTGCTTACATAAATTTTTGGATGTCCGGATGTATTCAGAACGTAAGTTATGCGTGAAAGTGCAAACTTGTGCACTTTTTGACGCTTTTAGTCCCTGAATGACCCAAAAGTTTATTATAGCATACCGAACACCTCAAAGCCTATTTCTAAGCTATATAAAGGATATTTAAGGTGTGTTTAACTTATGGTCATGTTCTGGAATGTTCGTTACAGTTCAAATTGGCATACTTTCGCAGTTTGTCGAATTAAGTCCCTGTAAGCGATTAAACTTGATTTTGGCATACCAAAGCCTTCAAAACTTATTTCTAAGTTATGTAAAGGTTATTTAAGGTATGTTAAGCCTATTTCACTATTCCGGAGTGTTCGCTAGATTAAACTGGTTATATTTACGCATCAGAGCGCGTATAACCCTCAAGAAAGCGATTTAAAGCTTAAAATCGAACAAGAGTTGATATGTGCAAACGATACACATATTTTTACAAATCCCAAGTATGAAATACAATATTTCATTGGTTTGCCATTTGTTTGATGGTTGAAGTGACACAGGTGTCACAAAATACATAACTAATGATTTATGCTTCCGCTGAAAACGTTGAGTTATACTTTATGTAATGTAACACTTTATCTTAATGAATGAAAGCTTTTATTTAAAATCTTGTATGAGTTCAATGTGATTGGTGGCTAGATCCTGGTACGTCACACGCCTCGCAGGGGTTTCCGCTTGGGGTATTTTTGGGGGTGTGACAGAGAGAATGGAGGTGAATGGCTTTTATGGATTAAGAGAGAGTGATGGGTATTTCTGATTTAGAAAGAGAGTGAGAAAGGGGTGGTGGCAGGTCGGGCAGTGGTGGCTAAGGGTGGTGGCGGTGGTGGTTGATGGTGGCGGTGGGGAACTAATAAAAGAGAGAAGGGGGTTGAGAGAGAGGCATTTGTATATAATGAAGATAAAGGGTAAATTGACCAAAAGACCCTTATGTGAGGTCCACTTGTTCAGATTTAACCATGAAAACTAACTAAGTTAGGGTTAAAGAATGTAACATGTAAGGATTTGCAAACATTGAGTACGGGTTTTGTAATTTTTAAAGACAAAAGACATATTCTGCAATACAGTGTAAACATAAAGGTCGGTTTTTGTAATTTACTCTTTTTTATACAAAAGTATGCATTATCATCACTAGTGTTGCTATATATTTTTTTTTGAAACCCAACATAAAGAACCGAACAAAACTTGCTGGACCAAAAACTAAACCAGACTAAATTTTCTAAATACAAATTCAAAGTGGAGTACAAAATCATGTGTAAACATAATGATACATTTAGCATTAATAACTCAACAAAACCAATTGTTGGGTAATTTTCAGAAAAACCGGAAGATCAGAGAGGCCTGTAATCACTCTCAGATCAAATTATTTTGGTGGTTCTTCTGAATAATTTAATCGGATACAACTCTGATTTTCGAGAAATTGAATAATTGTATGTTTGTATGGAATTTGTCTGAACCAGAAAAAATGATCAAAAACTTGTCTACGAATTTTGGGGTTGGGGGTGATTAACTGCCTAATGGCAGTTATCTTAGTTTTAAATAAAAACTGCCATTATTTGATATTTTGAAAATAAGGCATTTTCTAGAAAATAATTTTCCTGATGCAATTTTAGTAAAGCAAATTAATTAAAATGATTTTCCAGCTCGACCCAGCTAGGGGCTCTGCCTCTTGGACCCTGCTCCCAGGGGCGCGGACCCCTTGGAACCCCCGTAGAATACGGGCTCCGCCCATACACTTTGAATTGTAATAACTCAAACAAGCGTGCACTCTCGCACCACCTAACTTGCTTGATGTGTATTAATTCGCTTTGATCACCAAGTCAATCCCCCATTTTAGCGTGATCCTTGATTAACTTAAACAAATTTACAACAATCAAACTTATGCATAAATGAAATATCGCGAAGATTGAATTTCACATTAATATATTACACATTCCAAATATTTGAATATAAGGGTGTCGCTAAGGATTGAACCATTTCTATTTAGTGAATACATGAAAATAATATACACACAAGTTTACATACTCAAATGTTCTTTCTTGACACTATTTTTACTAGCAAGTGTCCCATTCTTCAATGAATATATCAAAGCCAATTCCTAGCTTCTTGAAGTGACTAAACTTCATGCTCATATAGGTAGCTCTTTATTCTTACACCTGCATATGCAATTTTTCAAAGAACTATTAAGAAGAAAACCTTCAACCTCCTTTAACTTGCAGGTTTGAGCACATACCTTTGGATGATGCTACTAATGTGTTCCAATTTCTAGATGTTAAGCTTTCCGCATTGAATTCAGCACCTATCGTCATATTAGGTGGGAATTGGGTATCTTAACACGAGAAACTTCATGTGGACTTTAATCTCATCCCTACAGTCGCCTTGTGCACAAGATCTCTACATAACTCTTTGGTTAAATGGTCGGCTAAATTATGTTGAGTTCTCACAAACTCCACCTTTATCACCCCATGCATGATGAGCTCACGAATCATGCTGTGTCTAACACCTAAGTGTCTAGACTTCCCATTATACACTTAGGTATAGGCCTTAGCTAAGGTAGCAGCATTATCACATCAAAAAGATATCGGTAATATAGGTTTTGGCCATAATGGAATCTTGTAAATCAAGTTTCTTAGCCACTCAACTTCTTTACCAGTTGCGGCTAACGCTACAAACTCAGACTCCATTGTTGAATCAGTTATGCAAGTTTGTTTCTTAGATGCCCAAGATTTGGCACCTTGTAACACCTCGTAAAATCATGTCCAATTATGTGAAGACACGTGTCCTAAACCCTAAACGTGTAAAGAGTTGACTTTAAGGGACTAAAGTTGACAAACAGTGAAAAGATGTATGCGGAGGGACTAAAAGCATCAACATGCTAAAATTATGCCTCTGTATGACCTTACACGACGTTGGTATTCTCAAACGAGTAAATTATTGGGCATGAGAAGCCATTTGTGAAAACAAACATGAGATTATATAACAAAGGGGTTAAACGTGTCAACATGTTAATTATTACCTCTGAGTGACCTTTTAACGAACCCGGGGCTTCGTAGTGTTCAATTATACTCTCGAGAGTATATGTTAATGAATTCAAAAGGTTTCGGTATCGTTATGTGATAGTTGTACAAGATTTCAAGAAGAGGGGTTAAAAGCATCAACGAGAGAAACTAGTGTCTTCGGGTGACCTTTTAACCAAACAAGAGCCTAATGGTGTTTGATATAACCTTCAAGATCCTTAAAGACTAACTTTAGGGGTCAAGAAGGCCAAAAATGAAATTTATATAAAGGTTATAAGGACCAGGGACTGAAACTGCCATTTTTGAAACCTGTTTTACCGGAACCATAGGAGAGTCGTGGCCCGCGAAAACTATGGCCTTATCTTTCGCGGCCCGCGACAGAACGCCCAGTAGCAAAAAAAAGGGTTATGTATCAGCCTTGTTGCCCACACAAACCGACATTGCATGCTCTAAACTCGAAACTAGGGGTTGTTTGATGGTTTTTACTAACACTAGGACACTTGGAATGATCTGAGGATTATCAAAAACACCTGGATTGATATTAGAACTCCTTATTTCACTATAAATAGGTGCCATGGTTCTTCATTTGAACTTGCACCTTTCAAATAACTTCTCTTCTCACTTCTCTGAGGTTCCTGATAAAAAAGGAAGCTCCTTCTAGTCTAATCTTCGAGCTAGGACCTGTTGTAAGTGTCCTTAGCCACTCTAGTTCGGTTTTTATGCGTTTAAAAGCCGAAAGTCAAAGTTGCCGCTAATCGGTTTTGACTTTCAGTTTAGACCAAAACGGTCCAGCCATTGTTCGATGAGAATATGGCTATGTGATCGTAATTAGGTAGGTGTTAATCTCTCAAAAGGGCACCTCCTAATTACCACGTTCACTTAATTAATTGTCGGGTCAAAGTAATTAAATAAAAAGTCAAACTGGTCAGATTTTAAAATATAAATCAAATCTGATAATGTAGAGGTTATAAAACATGTTTTGTCACTTTATTAACTTGGTAAACATTAATAGAACATGTCTAAACATGTTCAACCCGATAATTCTAAGTTTAAGCTCGGTTCGCTGCCGAAAGTCGCAAAAGCTTGACTTTTGCTTTGACTTTCAGTTCTGACCCGAATTAGCTTAATTACTTTATGCATTAGGGTTCCTTTGTGACCATATTATGTTGTAGCATAACCCACTGAGGTTATATTACAAGGTCACATAGTAATCTGAGTTTTATATGCATGTTTCGTTATTATGCTCTATGTTGACTAATATGCCCTTTTGGTCAAAAATAAGGCTTCTATTATAATTGAACTAAGTACTGAATTGTAAACATATTTAGAATATTTTGACACTTATATTCTGGTCATAAACTGATGTTATGCAAATAATAAAAAATTATGCTTTTATAAGGATGAAAATGCCCTTTAGCATGTAAATCAAGTTTTTAACATAATTTTGACACAAAACTCTTTACCTACTGTTGTGATATCATATTTAGGAATTATTGGGATGTTGCGTCAGATTATATACTGACCTTAACCTTGAGTTCTAGTATAAAGCCTTAAAATGACGATAATACCCTTTTCGCAAATAAAATGAGTTTTACATATAATTAATATGCAAAACCTTTTGTTACTGATGTGTTATGAAAAATAAAATATTTTGACTATTCAAAGCTGGTCAAAATCTCAGAATCGCTTAAACCTTGGAATAATCGTCAAATATCGACTTTTACGCTAATTGAGTGCATAGTATGGTTTTAAACCATATTTAGCACCCAAGACTTGTTACCTACTGATTTTATAAATGATTTTAAATATTTTTATAGTAGGTATAAGTCATGAACTCAGAATCCCAATTAAGTCCCTAAAAGCATATGTGAAATGACCAAAATGCCCTTTCGGGGCATAGTTTGGCCATAATTTGTAAACCACACATATGTATGATATCCTACTATTAAAACATCATAAATTAAATATTTTTATAGAATGTTTGTGACCAGAACTTCAGTTTACCTATAAACCCCTTTTATAAACCTTAAAATGACCAAAATGCCCTTATGGGGCCTAATTCGGTTTTAAAACCTTTATGGGCATACATGATGATATCCTACTGATATCATAACATATTTTAAGCATAATAACATATGGAACTTGTATATGACTCATTCGGTTACCCGTTTATGCTTATACGCGTTCGGTTCGGTTTATGTAACTATTTCGCATGAATTAACCAAAACAGGTCTAACCTTGTCATCTAAACTTCAAAATCCAGAATGTATTCAGTTTACCCATATTATACAAGTCTTCATACTTGTTGGGTCTAAATTACATTCCATTTCGGTCATCGCTTAATCTAGCGTTTCGTACCGTAAAGCATCCTTAAAACTAACCGGTCTAAGTCCTTGACTTAAATAAGACCCGTTAGTATCCTAATAGGTTAATAGAACCTTCATATCAGATTAGGTAGCCTCAGTAGAAGATACCTGCATAAATTCTTAGTAACATACTGTTGAGTAGAATTTCTTGCACTTTAAACTCAGGTAAATGGTTTTAACTTATTTTCCCTTATACGTGCTTGGGATACAGTAATTTATTACCGCTTGGTCGGGTATGGGATCATTTAGTCGGATTATGATTAATAAATCTGCATAAACCATTTTAATCTGTTTTGTTTGATAACATAAACTTTGGGGGTTAACGACCGTGTCCTGGATATCCTCGGCTCATTTAAGTTATTAATGGCTACGACCTATGCACGGGGTATAGGCATACACCCGACAGATGCAAATGCTAAATTCACAAATTACCCACAAGTTGGGGATAACTCCTTTGTGGGTTTTATAAGTGGTGAGTCAGTTAATCATGACCGGTTTCCAAACCGGCCCCAAATGTATGACAAACATGTAAAACTTTATACAAGATTTTAAATGAAATTGTCCCAAGTTATAAAAGAATTTATGTGCTTCAAGAACTTAAACCAATTTTCATAAATGTTTTCAAATGAGTCAGTTAATTGTATTTACCAGTGTAAACTGATGTATTTTCCAAAGACTAAGTGACAAGTACCTCACGAAAAAGGCTGGAGCTACTTGGCATTAAATAAGAGGATCTTGCAAATCCCTAGATGCCTAAATTCTGACGAACTTTGTTTTATGTTTTTATTTAATGATCCGCCTGTGGATTTTTTATTACAACCATCTGTATGTTCTTTCATTCGTACTTTGAACATTGGATTGTAATAGTATTTTACCTTCCAAGCCTTCCGCTGTGCTATAACTGTGTTTAATTGTCTATGATAGTATCAACTACGTCACAATACTCCCCACCGGGCCCACCGGATTATGTGGAAATATCGGGGTGTGACACACCTCCTCAAAGCAGAAAAGTCCATCCACTTGTGGAAGAATGATCTTCCTTATTATTAATCCAGATTGCGTCCGAATAACCTTCTAAAATTGAAGGAAATCCAGTGTAAGTCAAACCGTATTTCATGGTTCCTTTCAAGTACCTAAATACTCGATTCATAGAATTGCTAGTATATCTACTAAGCTTTCCAACAGCATAAGCTATATCCGGTCTAGTACTAATCATAGAATACATGAGAGATCCAATAGCCCTTGAATATTCAAGTTGGCTTACAGCTACACCTTTATTAGGCGAGAACTTAAAAGCCGAATCCATTGGAGTGCTAACCGGAGAACTATCATGAAAATTAAACTTTTTCAACATCTTCTCAATATAATGAGATTGAGAGATCGATATGCCATTGTTCTCTCATTTGATCCTTATACCAAGGATCACTTCTGCCTTCCCCATGTCTTTCATGTCAAAGCAAGATGACAAAAATTCCTTTATTTTATCAACTTGATCTTGGTCGGTACTGAAGATCAACATGTCATCTACATATAGACAAATTATGACTCCTTTTCTATAATCATCAAATTTGCTATATACACACTTGTCCACTTGGTTTAATACAAAACCATTAGACAAAACCACATCATCAAACATTTGATTCCACAGTTTGGGTGCTTGCTTTAAGCCATACAATGACTTAACTAGCTTACACACCTTATGCTCATTGCCAGGCATAACAAACCCCTCTGGTTGTTTCATATATGTATCCTCATCCAAATCACCATCAAGAAAGCGGTTTTCATATCCATTTGGTGAATCATAAGATTTTGTGTTGCAGCTAAGGCAACCAACAATCTAATTGTGGATATTGTCGCTACAGGAGCATATGTATCAAAGTAGTATATTCCTTCCTTTTGTCTAAAGCCTTGGATAACCAACCGGGCTTTAACCTTATCAATTGAACCATCTACTTTCATTTTCTTTTTGAAGATCCATTTATAACCAAGTGGTTTACACCCAGGGGGTAGATCAGATAATTTCCAAGTGTTATTCTGCATAATAGAGTCCATCTCATCATTTATAGCTTCTTTCTAGAAAGCTACATCCCGAGATGCCATGGCTTCACTATAGGTTCTAGGATCTCCCTCAATATTGATATTGAGTTTGAATTTCATCTCTACATCCTTCAACCAAATATAGTTGAAAATCATCACCAAATGATTTAGCTTTTCTTGCTCTACCACTCCTCCTAGGTTCAGGAGGAGTATCAATCACTTGATCAGCCATTTGAGAGTTGCTAGAACTTGGAACCATGTCCTTTGGCCTAGGTATTGAAGAGAATCTATTCTCATCATAATCTGCAGTTCTTGCCTCAATTACTGTATGCACAGACACGTAGTCATTTGGTTCTATAACATAGAACCTATGAGCAAACGAATGCTCAGCATAACCAAAGAAAATGTAGTCTATACCTCTTTCCCCTATGTTCCTTATCTTAGGATCAGTGAGTCTTACCACGGCTCTACAACCCCAAACTCTCAGTTTATGCAGCTCAGGTGGTTTTTTATACCAAAGCTCAAAAGGGGTGGTCTTGTTCCTTTTATTTGGAACCCTATTTAGCAAATAGTAAGCTGTCAACATAGCCTTACCCCAAAAACCTTCACTTAGGTCCGAATACGACAACATGGTATTGACCATTTCCTTTAGAGTCCTATTCTTCCTTTCCTCCACCCCATTTTGTTCCGATGTGTAAAGAGCTGTGGTATAGTGTATTATTCCAGTTGATTAGAAATACACCGGATCAAAATACTCACCACCTCTGTCAGTATGTAGGGTTTTGATCAACCCACTCCAATGAAGCTCTACTTCTTGTTTATAGATCTTAAACTTTTCAAGAGATTCATCCTTAGAATGCAACAAATAAATATAGCAGAATCTAGTAGCATCATCTATAAACGTTACTACCTACTTTTTATTACCTAGTGATAGTGTAGCATGAAAGTCACATAGATGGTTATGTATCAAATCTAATATTTTACTTTCCCTATGAACATGTTGCATGAAAGGCTTTTTAGTTATCTTATTCACCTTGCAAATATGGCATTTATAATTGTTTATGTTAATAGCCGGAATTAGCTCATTTTAGACATTTCTTTAATTCTTTTATGATGTACATGTCCTAGTCTAGCATGCCATAATTTTGAATCAGTCAAGTTGTTACTATTACTAGTTGAAGCTATGCAATTAACATTACTAGTTGAAGCTATGTCATTAACATTACTAGTCGAAGCAACACAAACAGAAAAGAAGCATCAACATTCAACATAAACATACCATTACAAAGATATCCAAAACCTACAAAGGTACCATGTCTTGACAAGATATACTTGTCATTTTCCAACACTTACTTGTAACCACAATTATTCAACACAATGCCACTTAACAGATTCTTTCGAATTTCGGGCGCATACAAAACATTCTTCAATAATAAAAATATTTCTAGAAGTAAAAACAAGATGTATGGTTCCTATTTCTTTGATTGGTTCAGTTGCAACATTCCGCATCTTGATGATAGATCCGTCTTCAATTGGTTGAAAGTCTTTGAACCAACGAAGATCCTTGCATACATGGCTTGTTGCACCCGAATCAACCCACCCAGCAATATCATCATCCTGCACATAAAATGCTTCAGAAATTAGTGATACATAATTCTGAACCGAATTATTAAATTGTACTAAATTCTGACCTTGCTTGCCCGGGTCCTTAGACCTGGTAGAACCAGCTTCATTCTTGTTCTCTGAACAAAACTTGTTGTTATTCTTCATCAATTTACAGTCCCTCTTAAAGTGACTAACCTTACTACACTTCCAGCAAGGGTAATTCGGCTTCTTGTTTGGACCCGAATTGTTGTTCCCTTGAAACTTTCGTTTCCCTTTGTACTTAGTGTTTCCTTTGGATGATTCACCAGTCTCAACCATGTTCACAGAAGACGTTCCAGCCTGTTTCTTTTCATCATTGACTAACACTTTTTCTTGTGCTCTCAAGCCTTCTTCAATTCTGAAGTGGCTTCCAAGTTCAACCAAAGTTAACTCTCCTTTCTTATGTTTCATGTTATGTTTAAAATCTTTCCAAGGATGAGGTAACTTGTCAATGATACTTGAAACCAAGATGGATTCATCAATCTTCATGTCATGTTGGGCATACTACCCCAGAATTCATAACAATTCATTATATTGTTTCATGACAGGCCTTGAATCACCAATTTTGTAATTGTTAAAATTACTGACAAAAAACTTCTTACTAGAAGAATCTTCTGCCATGTATTTGGCTTCCAAAGTGTCCCACAGTAACTTTGTAGTTTCTACGTTTTGATAATCATCAAATAAGGGATCATACATGCCATTCAGAATGTGGCCAAGGCATATGTAATTATCATTCTCCCACTTTGACCCCTTCCTGATTTGCTCCAGATTGCCATCCTCTAGTATCTCCGGGATTGGAGGAGTCAACACGTACACCACCTTCAGCATTGTGAGAAGAAAGTGCATCTTCTTCTACCATCCTCGGAAGTCATGCCCTTCAAACTTCTCCAGTTTGTCAAACTTGCTTGTCATATCCTTCATCGATCCGCTTGCCATTTTCACAGAAAATAATTTGATCTTTGTTGGGGAATTTTCAGAAAAACCGGGCGATCAGAGAGGCGTGTAATCACTCTCAGATCAAATTATTTCAGTGGTTCTCCCAAATAATTTAATCGGATACGACTCTGATTTTCGAGAAATTGAACAGCTGTAAGTTTCTATGGAATTTGTCTGAACCCGAAAAAATGATCAAAAACTTGTCTACGAATTTTGGGTTGGGGTGATTAACTGCCTAGGGTTATGTTCATGTACAAAGTGTCTAATCGTACAAAACGTACGAAAAGCATGAAAAAGCAAAAAAAAAATGCGGTAGCATTTTCGTAATTATTTGCACGTAGAGTAATTTTGATAATAACTCAACGATTAAATAATTACGAAAATGCCACTGCTTTTTTTTTTTTTTTACATTTTCACCCTATTCGTACGTTTTGTATGATAAGGGTATTTATATTTGATCTTTTGTCTAACTGCCTAATAGTAGTTATCTTAATTTTAAATAAAAACTGCCACTAGAAACAGCCATTATTTGATATCTCGAAAATAAGGCATTTTCCATAAAATAATTTTCCTGATGCAACTTTAGTAAAGCAATTTAATTAGAATAAAAATTTTCCAGCTCGACCCCAGCCAGGGGCTCTGCCCCTTGGAGCCCGCCAGGGCTGCCGCCCGTTGGACCCTGCTCCCAGGGGTGCTGCTCCCGGACCCCTGCCAAGGGGACATTGCCCCCTTGGAACCCTCGTATTCTACGGGCTCCGCCCATACACTTTGAATTATAATAACTCAAAGAAGCGTGCACTGCCGCACCTCCTAACTTGCTTGATGTGTATTATAATTCGCTTTGATCACCAAGTCAATCCTGATTACACTAAAATATCTAACACCACCGACATTATTAAGGAAACGAAAAAATAAACTTATTTTTTAACCTCTTACGCATCCTAAATGATTTCTTCAGAAACATTTTACAATTCTTTAGTCTCAGTTTCTTTAGCCTCATATTCCTCTTCTACATCACTAGCCTCACCATCTCTTACCATCTGCCTCTCCGTCTTCTCTTCACATCTCAATCATCTTCTTTCTCCTTCGTTCTCCAGCGTCGGATCTCTCTTCATTCCATATTTGGCGGCGCCCAGGTTCTCCCTCCACAAAACGCGAGACCACACATAAAATCTGCACACATTCTTTCTTTATAGCTTTTTTTAGATGTATGAAAAATACCAAAACAAGAGTCAGATTTGGAAACAAATTCATATAGCAGTATCACTAAAATCCAAATATACTTACAAAAAAATGAATTACAGTGAATACACAAAACATACCTCATTTCTTAACAGGCTCATTATCCGGGCTGACATGTCTAACGCGATTGGGATCATACATGGGTGGAACCACGGGAGGGCAGGGGGGTTAGTTGACCCTCCGGCCGACCAAATTCCGGCTAGACATTTAGTTATCGAACACAATTTTTTTTTTGGGTACTTTGACCGATTGACCCCCTAAATTTTGTTTTGTATTGTTTAAAGTGATGAAAGAATAACACGGATTAACATGAGTAACACATTTTTTTCAAGCAAAACTAGTTTCTTAACAAGAGAGAAGGAAAGGTTTCGTGAAGTAGAAGAAAGAAGATAAGATAATAGAATATTTAAATCATTTGAACTTATGTTGAATGTCTTTGTTTTTCCAATCTAATCAAAGTGATAAAAACAGAATTTTTTTTGAAAGGCGACGATTTATAAAGACAAACTTAAGCAAGATGCTCAAGACATAGAGTACAGTACATGAAAGAAAAAAGGAAAATAAAAATAAAACGAGTTACAAGTTACAGATTCATATTGAATTCACGCCATTTTGCCCATTCAGTTTTAATCGCAGCCGCCCTTGAAGAGACCCACAAGAATGAAAGCAATTTAATCTCCCCAAATACTTTGAAGACTTGGTGCACTCTGTTTCTGAATATTGTTTCATTACGAGCCAACCATAATGACCAGCAAACAGCCACCACCACCAAGTAAATCGCATTCCTTTTTTTGCTTGAAACTCCCAAGATTTCTCCCAAATTCCAAAAGATCCACTATGCTTCGTAGGTAACGAGGTAAGGGAACTTTTAACCATAACGAAAATGCCATCCAGACTTGTTGTGCAAAATCGCAGGTTACCAGGAGATGGTTAGCAGATTCGATCCCATTACTACACATGACGTAGCGATCTGAGGGAATCCAAATTTTGTTCTTGATTAGAGCCTCCCTGGTTGGTATTCGGTTCAAGACAGCCAGCCATAAAAAAAAAACAATTTACCATCTTTGGAATCCAGTTTATCCACAACAAGTTTTTTGTTTCTGGGATGCTTGGAATTGTGTCAAACTCTCGCCGTAAATCACAGACCTAGAACTCCATTGTTTGACCACCCGATACACATTGCCATACATCAGGTTTGTCTTCTAAAACCTTATCTTCTAGCAACCGCATAAGTGTATCGTGTTCAGCCGCCACAATTGAGTTTAATCTGTCCCCGATTCCACAGTCCCACGAGGTTATTCCTGGATGAACCGAAGCCTTCTGCTGTACCGTACAATATTTGTTTCGTTCCAAACAGTACAAGTTTGGAAATGTCTCCCTTAATGAGCTGCCACCAACCCACTTATCAAGCCAAAAGTAGGTTTTGTCTCCTTTCCCCAACTGTATTTTCAGCCTATTTTTGACCTCCAGCGAGTTGTTTCTTGATACCCTACCCATGTTTACGAGACCTTTCCAAACCCCACATATTGAGCGTTTAAGCAGAATGGTAAGGTGTGTTATTACCCCTTAATGTATTGACGATATGACCCGAGCCCAGAGTTGGGAAGGCTCGTTTTTGAACTTAACGCAACATTTAACCAAAAGCGCTTTGTTCGTTGATGCCAAGTTTCCAATGCCCAAACCCCCTTGCTCCATAGGGGCAACGACCTTAAACCAAGGCGCCCAACATATCTTATTAACCACCCCAAAGAAACTTTCGCCTAATTTTTTCCAAGCGTTTAAGAACTTCCGTTGGGGCATTAAAAAGCGAGAAATAGTAGGTGGGTAGATTACCTAAAACCGATTTAATCAAGGTGACCCTCCCGCCAAAGGATAGGGTTCTAGCTTTCCAAAGAGAGAGTTTGTTTTCGAGACGCTCAACAACGGGTTTCCAATTCTTCACAAGACTCATATTGCCCCCACCGGAAGGCCCAAGTAGATGAATGGGAAGACTTCCGCTTTGAAATCAAGTATAGAGGCCATACGTGATAGTTCACCGTTGTCGACGCCCACCCCATACAACGAACTTTTCGAGAAGTTAACTTTTAGACCGGATGCTAAGTGAAAGCATCTTAGCATACGGGCGAGGTTATGAAAGTTTGATTCGCACCATTCTCCCATTAATTTATTTTGTTTTATGATAAGGACATTTTAGTCATTTCACACCCATTTAACACCAAAGACTAATTAGGGACTATAGCTGTAATTTTAAAAATATAAGGACTATAGGTGAAATCTGGGCAAACCACAGGAACTATCCGGACACTTTTCACTTATTTTTATGATCATTGATTTGAGTAAATAGGGTAAAATGACCAAAACACCCTCATGTGGGGTCTACTTGGTCACATTTATCCATGAAAACTAACTGAGCTAGGGCTAAAGGATGTGACTTGCAAGGGTTTTCAAATATCGAGTATGTTTTTTTGTACTTTTCGAAGATAAAGGACATAGTTTGTGTAACACCCCGAAAACGGGTTTGGTAATCAAACCACGTTAATAATAAAAGACGGGTAAAGTACCTTTAGTGGTAAAATTAACCCAAAAAATATTAGGATTGATTTAACTGAACCTAATATTAAATAAAAGTTAAACGAAAGCTTTTGAAGAAATAAAGTTTATAAAAGGCTGAGTTAACGGGACTTAAAAATAAACTTAGTCTTAAATTCCCAAAACCCACTAATTTAACTAGGAATGTTTAACCTAGTTAATGGGTGAAAATATTGTTAGAAATAAGTAGGTTGTAGCCTACTAAATAACTAACTAAAACATGAGGGGCCAAATCTGGATAAATGAAGGTTAAGTTATAAAAATAAATTTAAAACAAAACACACACTTCATGTGTGTGTTCTGTTGTATTCGACCAGAAGCTCCCAGGGAGCTCTTCAAAACCCTAGTTCTTGATAAATTATCAAATTGAAGGGCCAAATGACTCCCAAATTCACAATTGAACGTGAATTAATGATCACCCAAGCCAGGGGATCATAGGGTATGTAAAATTTTGATGATTAGTGAAGTTGTGAAATCTGATACATCTCATAATCTGCGAATTAGGGATGAATTATAGAAGCTATGGCTGAATTTATGATGTATACTTGCTTAGGAACAAAACCCTAAGTGAAAATTATACATATGATGCTATGAATTTAATGTTTAGATGATTTACCACACTAGGATAAGTGGGTTTTAATCATAGGATGAAATTGATGATATAATTGTGATTTAAAATCATCATATGTGATGTTAATAAGAAAATACTTGAACAAATTATGTGATTGAATACATAATCATACTTGCCATGAAAAGGGTTTTGTGTGATAAAATGAAAATGATGATGTATTCATATTAAAAAGAATTGATGTTGTGTTAATTCGATGACTTATGATTCCAAGGACTTGGTTAATATAGTGGTTAAACGGGAAGCATAAGAATGATGCTTACCGGATATTGACAAAGTACTAGAACAAGTAGTTAAGCTATATCGTGTAAATACTTATGTCAATAGGCAGTTTGACTTTAAAAGTCAAACTGACCAATGATATGATCGAACAATAAATTCGACATGAGAAGTGTAGGATGGAATAGTCGTAAATGATTATGACTAGTCTAACTATCTTACAACTTACAGTGATAATTTAACGCTTGACAAGCTAGATGGAAGCTTGGGACTGAAGCGGGTCAAATGAATCAAGTATGAAGAAAAGCATAATCAGGATGCAAGGTAAGTATAGCTTACAATATTCTTAATTATTAGAATATTCCTTTTTCATATAAATTACGAGAAATATATTTAAACATTTGAAAAGTCATGTTCCGACGTATAGTCGTACGGAACAAGATAAGCAGAAATGATAATAAACCATAACAATGGTTAAAAAGGAGTAAATTGAGTATTCGGTCATATTATGACGAATAAAACTAAGAAATGGTTTCCAAGTAAAATGACCGTACAGTGTAGATGAGATGGTAATAAATATCATCTTGCAAAGATAAACGGTTATTTAGACCAAACGGGTCAAAAGGTGAAGATATCATCCTTTGACAATATCGATTAATGATTATTTGTTGAGTTATATGTTTACAGGAGTAGACATCTAATGGATATTAGCATCGCTATTAATTAGCGGTTATGCAAGCAAAGTATTAAAATGGGTCAATATGTTGATCCAAGTTAGGTGTGTGTAATAGTGTAGCTACTCATTTAGAACTTAAGGTTCAATGAGAGTTAAATAAGGTCAAAAATGGACATTTGGTTATCTTTTAGCTAAACCGAATGAATGAAATTATAGTCATTGTGTTTTGAAAACATAATGATTATTCAAACAAGATTGTAGTTTAATATGTAAGATTTTGGGTCAATATGCCTTTCAAAAATCATTCATCGTAACTGATGTGTGCAAAATGCAACATATAAATTACATTAATTGTGGCATAAAACTAACCGTTTTTTAGTACTAATGTTGGGAAAAGTGTGCTTTTGTCTTCCTTTTGTATTTTCAGGATTAAATGAGCTCAAATTAACAAAAGAAGCAAAAAGACAGCTAAATCTAACATAAATACAAGAAAAGGAACAAACGTGGCATGCCCGACTCCACGCCAGCATCTTCCCAAGCAAAACAAGAGAACAGAAGGCTGAACACGCCCCGTGCTCAATGAGCACGGGGGCGTGCCCAAGTGTCAGCATAAAAGACAAAGTTGTAGAAGCTTCCATCGCCCACCACGGGGCCGTGCTCAGCGGACACGGGGTCGTGGTCAACTATAAGATTCGCAGAATCCAGGCAAATCTTGATAGTACAGATATGCTTCTGCACACGGGGTCATGCCCAGCGGACACGGGGCCGTGGTCAACTAATAAAGACAAGAGCAATTAATGAAGACAGAGAAGGATGTGGACACGGGGCCGTGCCCGAGCTTCTGTTCAGCCTATAAATAGGGGTGCTTGGCTCAAGCTCAAACCATCCCTTGGCACACCACCTCTCTCACACTTCACCCACCACCATAACACCATCATCCACCACCATCATCCATTGTCGATCATAGAGTGTGTGAGTCGTCTCGGGATCCAAGATTGATCGTAAGAGTTCTTGACAATCAAGGCCATGTTTGCCTAAGTCTCTAACATCACTTGGTGAAGACAAAGTGTCTAGTGTAATACTTTTTATTTTTTAATCTTTTCGCACTTTTTAATTGGTTATGTATTAATGACTTTAATAACTAGTTTCTTATGTTGAAGGTGATTCTTCCTTATCGTTTGTCCGTGGTGTCTTGGCATTATTTTACTGTCTATATAAAATAAAAGATTTTCACCATTCATATCTCCACGGTCTATATGGAGGTATGTTGGCTACCTGGTCGGGGGTTAAGGGAACGGTTTGGTAAGAGTCTTGCCATTGTTCAGTGTATAGATCCTGCAAAGGACCTGGGTCAAATTTAGTAGGATCTCCTTCAATACTTAACGGTATTGGATGGCGGGGGTCCAAACTCTTTGATCCCCTCATAAGTTAAACTACTATTAATACTTTAACCCGGCTACTTAGGACTGTATCCCTGCTGACTCAGACTACTTAGCCGAGGGTAACGTCACCTTCAAAAGAGGGGCCTACCATAATATGCATTAATAACTTAATTAATTATCTTTCAATAATCCGACCCTTTAGGATTGTATCCTTGCTGACTCAAACTACTGGGTTGAGGGTAACGTCACCTTCAAAAGAGGGACCTACTACAATAACTAAGATAATCTCTTAAATAGTGCAAAAGTGCGGAAATAATCAAAGGTTACACTAAACACGAGTCGGAGCCAAGTGATTCATCTTGTCTATCTGTTTTTATTTTTATTTTTATTTTTCAGCATTTTAGTTAGTTTTTATTTTCTTAGTTTAAAACCTTTTTTTTCCTAAACTTTTGATTTGATTAGACGTTGAGGATAAACCGGTACTAAAAGCTCTTGTGTCCTTTGACGACCTCGGTATCTTACCAACACTATACTACGCTCACGATGGGTGAACTTGCCCATATGTGTGTTTAGTGTTAGTAAATATCGTGTTTTATAAATTTAAAACTTGGCTAAAGAAAGTGTAAAAGGGCTTAAAATATACTGAAACCTATATATACACCTAACGCACATCAAGTTTTTGGCGCCGCTGCCGAGGACACAAGGATTTTAAGAAAGTTATGAATCAACGGCCTAATCGTTTTTTCTTATTTTTCTATTTTTTTAGGATTTTTTTTTAGTTTTTCAGCTTCTGCAGAACTCAGCACGGACCGTGCCCGCTGAACACGCCCCGTGCCCAATCATTGGAACTGGCAATCTTGTTTTAAGTCAGACAGTAAGCTGAACACGGGGCCGTGCCCACTCCACACGCCTCGTGCCCAAGATTCAGTTACTGAAAACAGAACCGTAAGATCCCGACGGTTGGTAATTTCTGACACAAACATGAGTGATACTGATACTTTTTACTTTCGGCACTCTTATGGTACGTGGTGTCAAATATGTGGTGGTACCCATAAGGAATTAGAATGTTATTTTCTAAATTATAAGCCCCACTATATAGACCCATCGTTTCCTTGTATCCTTAAGAGGGGCGAAAGTAAAAATAATCCCTATCTCTCCCTCGAATGCTCCCAACCAGATTTTCTAGGAGAAATGCTTCTTGATGAACTATTTCAATTAGAAGATCTAATTCTTAATTGGTTAAAAGAACTTAGAATAGATTTCAATAATTTATCTCAAGATGATAACCAAGAAGAAGTGTTGGAATCGCATTCAAACAACTTCGTTGTCCCCGACGATACTTCTAACTCTAGTGAGGACTTGAGCGATAGTCGTCCCTGTGCCGATTGTGCCGTGAAGGACTCCCCATTGACTTCGTTCGATGCATACATAGACCTGAGCGATTCGGCATACACCTTCTTTAACGAGAGCCCGGGAAAGGGTTGGACTTGTCCACCTACATATAGCATAGGAATCACCCTCACCGACAACCTCTTGCGTTCTCGTCACAATCTAGAACAATTAAGGTATCTTAGGCACTTTGGGGTTGTTCCATCCAGTAAGGAACCACCCAATCCGAAAAAGTTCCTTAAAAATAGACAAACTTCATAAACAGCCCTTCGACACGGGGCCGTGCCCAAGTCAACACGCCCCCGTGTCCACCAAAAGATTCCCTTCTGACTTTCTGTCAGTATACGGACAAAATGTGTCAGGATCTTGCCTGCACACGGGGCCATGTCCAGCCGCCACGGGGCCGTGTCCAGCATGCTGTCGTTTTCTATAAATGCAGCCAAGAATCCTGCACATTTGGACCATCCAGGGACAGAGATTTGAAAGGATTTTCTAACTTACCATCCTAGGTATGTTCTTAAAGAAGTTTCTAACAAACATCTTATCCCTTCCTCTTTTATCCATTACCTTCTTCTTCATCTTTCTTGTTTCAACACCTCCATTGAAGCTTGCTCTCAAGCTTTATTGTGTTGATTATTGGATTTTTGTTCAAGGAATCTTGTTAAAAATAAGTTATGCAACATTGTTTTAAGTTATTTATGTTCAAAAATGCTTCATGAGTTGGAAAAATAATTTAAAACTCCAAGATTCCTTGTTCCGAAAATCTGCAGAAAGTTGAACACGGGGTTGTGCTCATCGAGCACGGGGCCGTGTCCGATGTACTGTTTCACTTAAAATGAACTATTTCTGGTTTGTTTTCGTAGAATGTCTAGCCAAAACAGTGGAACCTCTTCTGCGCACTCCAGAAACAGTCGAAGGGAGAGAATGTCATCAATCGAAGCGACTCTCGTACGTTACGTGATGGCATTACGTGAAGCTCTTGACGAGATGACTTCGGTAGAGGAGGTCCTAATAGACCGTATAAATTATCTTACGGTGGGGCTGGAAAATAGTTTTCAAGAAATAAACCTCTAGCACCAGAGGTTAAACATGCTTGTAACACCTCCCATGGAACCAATCCTCCCTCAAGAGGATTGGAACCTAGCACTTGGAATCAACAATCATACCGGTTGGGACGACATTCCAGCGGAACCTCCTCTTAAAGATCTACAAGAAGTCCCGGTGGAGGTTGCACCTCCTCAAACCAACGCCAATGAGCCCACTTTTCTTCTCCCTAGGGAGATAGAAGAATGGCTCGCCGACGTGTAAGGAACCCATGCCCGGAGAAAGAAGTTTTTCAAGCCACATCTAACCGAGGGGTTTACCTTTTCGGAAATTTTGCTAATAGAATAAGTAGTAGGCTAGAACTTCTTGGTTTAGATTTCTTGTGTTTCTTTGACCTAACTATCTAGTATTTTAACTTTTAGGACTATTATGTAATTCTCTCTATGACTTAATGAATGATGGTTTTTTATTTTTATTTTTCAGCATTTTGGTTAGTTTTTATTTTCTTAGTTTAAAACCTTTTTTTTCTAAACTTTTGATTTGATTAGACGTTGAGGATAAACCGGTACTAAAAGCTCTTGTGTCCTTGGACGACCTCGGTATCTTACCAACACTATACTACGCTCACGATGGGTGCACTTGCCCATATGTGTGTTTAGTGTTAGTAAATATCGTGTTTTATAAATTTAAAACTTGGCTAAAGAAAGTGTAAAAGGGCTTAAAATATACTTAAACCTATATATACACCTAACGCACATCAGTAACTGAAAAGCTTAAATGGACTAAAATGCCCTAGATCGACAAATCGAGCAACCGACCCTCTTGGAACGTTTAAAAATAAGTTATTTGATCAAGTAAATACTTAGGACAAGTATAAAAGCGAAAGGTATGATTCTTGTGAATCAAATGCCTTAACATGCTTCTTGTCGTAAAATAATGATTCGAGGGGTAAAACTCGGATTTTATACATTACCACGTTAAATCCACCACGAGTATGGTTGTGGTGGAAGACTATTTGATAAGAAACATGGTAATATAATGCTAGAGGCGATTGAAAGTAAATTGTGTTTTGAAAGTACTTAAATACCCTTAACGGGTCAAAATAAGTATTTAAGCAAAATGGGTTAAGAATACGTACGAAACCCGTGGGTTGGACCTTAAATAATAGAGAACTGTTATAAAATAAGGTTCATAATACTTGATGAGCAACAAACTAGTTTTAGTTTGATAAATTGATTAAATGGGTCAAAAGTGGAAATTTTATATTAAGCCGATGGCTTAAAAAGTATTAATTTTTATTATTCCGGATGTCAGATGTTAATTCCATGTGATGGAGGATAATTTTACGATCACGTAAGAAGAAACGTGAATCAAATCGGGTCAATAACGACCAAGTTATGGCCGTTTACGTCAAACTAAGGTTGATCGCTTACTCTGGCCAAGTAAGTAGTGAACGCATGATACCATGAGCTTCTTATAATGAGCACATTTATGTCCGAGGTAGTAAGGTCAAGACGAATGAAAAATTTAAAAGAATCTTGGGGTTAAGAAATCTTATGGGCATACTCGTATAAATGGTTTTCGAGGGAATCATAAACACGATGTATGGCGCGCATAGAAATAAATGACCCAAGGGAATTCGTGAAATAGGTTATTATGGACGAAAGAGCCATGGTTGACAAAAAGGGCATGTAAAACCAGAATATAAATGACCCGCGAGGTCCTAGAAACGAAGGTATTGCCCATACAAAAAGACGATCAAAGTCATTGACTTTGGTCTTAGTAAAGAAAGGATGAAGATGATAATCATCATTCAGAAATATTAAGACCATCACGCATGGTCACATAAAGAATAAAGGTTTGGTTAAATAAAGCGATGGATTTCGCTAAGACAACCAAACAAGTCAAAACGAAGTCTTAATGCATATCTAAGGAGTTGCATTAATTATTACCTGAGTAAATCACCCGGTTGATGGGTAGGAAATTAAACATATGCGTAAACCAAGAGACGGGAACGCAGATTGAAAGTCAAAGGACTCGGATTACGAGTTATGACTAAAAGACTATAAAAAATTTCGTAAGTAGAAATTTCGAATAAATATGTTCGACTATTTGGGGTTGAACGGGTTGAATAAAGAATAACGTTTGATTATTTATAAGTGATGGATTTCACATTAACAAGTCCAACGGATTGAATACAATATAATGTCGGATGGCATAAGTAAGCGCAAGCCGAATAACGGAAGCGTTAAACGCAAAAGAATAATGAGTCCGGTAATGGGAAAGAATCAAATATGAAAATATGCAAACCAGATAATGGTGAGCATAAGATGAACCGACGCATAAATGACGTGAGAAGTCATAGAGTCGGGATAATGATCCGAAATAAAACGATTGTAGTCACGAACTACAGTCAAGGTTAACGTATCTGAAACTTGAAACCAAATGATTTTGCAAATATAAACAAGGTGCCTTGACACCAAACATATATTTTAAGAAATAACGTTTTTATAAACATAAATTCTGACAGGAATTTAGATAGTAAATATTAAAGATACAGGTCTTGACACTGAAAAGTGCAAGACGATACATTCGAAAAGAAAGGTTTTCGATAAAGAAAGGTTGAAATAAACCTAAACATGACGTGACGCGATCACGATCAAGAAAAGTAATGTGAAGTAATCACATTATAACCCGAGTGATGGGTATAAAGTAACGGGACTAATAAGTCTAGTTAGTGAGACCGGATAAGGTCGAAATTCAAATTTAAAGAATTTTTTTAATACGCTATTTATTATAAGATTAGCGTGGAATAAACAAAATCAATAGATTTACATGATCAAGTAGCCAAATTGGCGACTCGGTCAAGTAAACAACAAAGGTATATAGATACAAGATATAAAAGTGATGGCCCATTAGGCCTCACAAACGAAAAATATTGGTCACCTATGTTGAGGGATCATAAGGCTAAAAGTTCAAACACAAAAGAGTTTGTTTGTCAAAATGTGAAAGATTTCACTAAAATATCCAAATGGATTAAATTAACGGATTCATGAAGAATTCGATAGTCTAACAGCGATGGATTTCGCTAAGTTAACTAAACTGGTGGAAATAACTAGATTATGTTATTTCAAGTTACATTATTTCGCATGAAATACATATATGCTTAGTAACAAAAAAAAAAGTATTACCATATTTTTATGGTAATGCTAACAATTGGTTAAAATATGAGCAATGCTCAATTGATTATCGAGATCAAATGCATGGAGTTTAAACTTAATGAATTATGTAAGAAAAGGTTTCGAGGACGAAACCTCTTTAAGGGGGGATAGACTTGTAACACCCCGTAAACGGGTTTGGTAATCAAACCACGTTAATACTAAAAGACGGGTAAAGTACCTTTAGTGGTAAAATTAACCCGAAAAATATTAGGATTGATTTAACTGAACCTAATATTAAATAAAAGTTAAACGAAAACTTTTGAAGAAATAAAGTTTATAAAAGGCCGAGTTAACAGGACTTAAAAATAAACTTAGTCTTAAATTCCCAAAACCCACTAATTTAACTAGGAATGTTTAACCTAGTTAATGGGTGAAAATATTGTTAGAAATAAGTAGGTTGTAGCATACTAAATAACTAACTAAAACATGAGGGGCCAAATCTGGATAATTGAAGGTTAAGTTATAAAAATAAATTCAAAACAAAACACACACTTCATGTGTGTGTTCTGTTGTATTCGACCAGAAGCTCCCAGGGAGCTCTTCAAAACCCTAGTTCTTGATAAATCATCAAATTGAAGGGCCAAATGACTCCCAAATTCATAATTGAACGTGAATTAATGATCACCCAAGCTAGGGGATCATAAGGTATGTAAAATTTTGATGATTAGTGAAGTTGTGAAATCTGATACATCTTATAATATGCGAATTACGGATGAATTATAGAAGCTATGGCTGAATTTATGATGTATACTTGTTTAGGAACAAAGCCCTAAGTGAAAATTATACATATGATGCTATGAATTGAATGTTTAGATGATTTACCACACTAGGATAAATGGGTTTTAATCGTAGGATGAAATTGATGATATAATTGTGATTTAAAATCATCATATGTGATGTTAATATGAAAATACTTGAACAAATTATGTGTTTGAATACATAATCATACTTGCAATGAAAAGGGTTTTGTATGATAAAATGAAAATGATGATATATTCATATTAAAAAGAATTGAGGTTGTGTTAATTCGATGACTTATGATTCCAAGGACTTGGTTAATATAGTGGTTAAACCGGAAGCATAAGAATGATGCTTACCGGATATTGACAAAGTACTAAAACCAGTAGTTAAGCTATATCGTTTAAATACTTATGTCAATAGGCAACTTTAAAAGTCAAACTGACAAATGATATGATCGAATAATAAATTCGACATGAGAAGTGTAGGATGGAATAGTCATAAATGATTATGACTAGTCTAACCATCTTACAACTTACAGTGATAATTTGACGCTTGACAAGCTAGATGGAAGCTTGGGACTGAAGCGGGTCAAATGAATCAAGTATGAAGAAAAGCATAATCAGGATGCAAGGTAAGTATAGCTTACAATATTCTTAATTATTAGAATATTCCTTTTTCGTATAAATTATGAGAAATATATTTAAACATTTGAAAAGTGATGTTCCGACGTATCGTCGTATGGAACAAGATAAGCAGAAATGATAATAAACCATAACAATGGTTAAAAAGGAGTAAATTGAGTATTCGGTCATATTATGACGAATAAAACTAAGAAATGGTTTCCAAGAAAAATGACCGTACGGTGTAAACCGGAGCGAGTCATGTAGATGAGATGGTAATAAATATCATCTCGCAAAGATAAACGGTTATTTAGACCAAACGGGTCAAAAGGTGAAGATATCATCCTTTGACAATATCGATTAATGATTATTTGTTGAGTTATATGTTTACGGGAGTAGACATCTAATGGATATTAGCATCGCTATTAATTAGCGGTTATGCAAGCAAAGTATTAAAATGGGTCAATATGTTGATCCAAGTTAGGTATGTGTAATAGTGTAACTACTCATTTAGAACTTAAGGTTCAATGAGAGTTAAATATGGTCAAAAATGGACATTTGGTTAACTTTTAGCTAAACCGAATGAATGAAATTATAGTCACTGTGTTTTTAAAACATAATGATTATTCAAACAAGATTGTAGTTTAACATGTAAGATTTTGGGTCAATATGCCTTTCAAAAATCATTCATCATAACTGAAAGGCTTAAATGGACTAAAATGCCCTTGATCGATAAATCGAGCAACCGACCCTCATGGAACGTTTAAAAATAAGTTATTTGATCAAGTAAATACTTAGGACAAGTATAAAAGCGCAAGGTATGATTCTTGTGAATCAAATGCCTTTAAATGCTTCTTGTCATAAAATAATGATCCGAGGGGTAAAACACGGATTTTATACATTACCACGTTAAATCCACCACGAGTATGGTTGTGGTGGAAGACTATTTGATAAGAAACGCGGTAACATAATGCTAGAGGCGATTGAAAGTAAATTGTGTTTTGAAAGTACTTAAATACCCTTAACGGGTCAAAATAAGTATTTAAGCAAAACGGGTTAAGAATACGAACGAAACCCGTGGGTTGGACCTTAAATAATAGAGAACTGTTATAAAATAAGGTTCATAATACTTGATGAGCAACAAACTAGTTTTAGTTTGATAAATTGATTAAATGGGTCAAAAGTGGAAATTTTATATTAAGCCGACGGCTTAAAAAGTATTAACTTTTTATTATTCCGGATGTCGGATGTTAACTCCATGTGATGGAGGATAATTTTACGATCACGTAAGAAGAAACGTGAATCAAATCGGATCAATAACGACCAAGTTATGGCGGTTTACGTCAAACTTGTGACAACTCGTATTTTCAAACCCTTTTTCTTTCTGTGTTGATCTTTCCCTGCTTTGTTGTACGTTGTGATTTCGTGTACGTAATTGGAATGAATGAACTTGCTTGAATGTACTTAAATGTTTTAAGTGGAGGTGTGATCTGTTAAATGTTAATATGTTAATGTTTATAGATTTGGTCGCACAAATCGAATTGGGCCGCACACTCAAATCACCTTGTTAACTTGTTCGCGGCCCGAACCAATAGCAATTGTACATCGACACATGGCCCAAGCGGAGCCCAAAGCTAGGCCGGATCAGCCTCTTGTGCGTAATTAACGAAACGCGAACAACCATACCATGATTTCCACCGATCACAAGATTAACCCCATTACCCTGTTGGGTGGTTAATTATTATTTTACTTTGATTTACACCTTCGTATACCCAACCTAGCAAGCGGATGCCTCCTAATGATGAGATAGTCTTCGGGACATTCGAGGACGGAGATACGGTTTACTCAAATTATAGGCGGACACGATGAACTACACATTTAGCTCACCCTTTTCCCCCTTACACTACCATGGTCGCACTTTGATCCTATGATAGTTTATCTTAATTATGTGAAATCTTTTTGCTAGCCTTTGTACCGACCTATGCTTATTGATTAATGCAATGCCTAATTTCTACTATTGACTTAGACAAAACCATGATTCCTTTACCTCAGTGACACTACGCCCTAGCTCCTCCATGAGACGCAAACACGAACCCACTCTAGTTTTGAGAATTTGGAAGGCTCGACTTTCGATCATTGGGGATCACTTCTTGAAACCCTGAGGATAGTGATGTATTGTTGATACGATCATACCCTCTTGAACATGTTTTCATGTCCTTTCTTTGAAACCTCTTGACTACACAGGCATATTTCAGATTCATTCACATGACCTAAAGAAACTCCTTCGAATTTGGTTGCTTACCAACTCGATAAATCACAAACTCATCTAAGTTCGTGGATCAAGGCGAATTATTTCTCCTTTGCATGCGGGCGAGCCCGAAAACTTAAACGGAAGTTTTAGTGAACCATAACACTACAAACTCGTGCAACAACCATTCTTCTATGGTAAATTCTAGTTATGATTGATATACCAACGTGACACCTCTACTCGGCAAACGAAGATCTTTATTTTAACCCCGTACAACTTGCGTACGACTAACTTATACCCTCGACATCAGGTAAACCCCTGCTACGGACCCTTACGCGCTTACACATCAATTGCGACTACCTTTTTTGTTCATGTTTCCACATCCAGTCACGATATACTTCTCGAATCCTATGATCCTTATCCTAAAAACATTCTCTGCGAACTCTCGCTTGGAAGAGTTACTCTCTACGAACGTTGCTCGAGGAGTGATGGGAAATGAATGTCACATATATAATGATATCACAAGCACTATCCTTGGAACTCGGTACAGCCGATATAGATTCTCAGTCACGACATCCGAATTTAGCCTACCTTGACGAATATACCACTTGTTCTCTTCGACGATAACCAAGACTACTCCAAGGACTAATAGGAATCTGAACGATACCTACACCTTACCACGGATCCCCTACAACACAAACAACCTTATGTTTAGTTTCCAACGAACGACTTTTGACGTTGCAAAGCCCGCTTTTCTTGATCGTATGCACAAACCCTCGCAACCCTAACTCAAAAGATTGCTCAGGAATCCGCGTTTCAAGCAGTTGAAGGTGAAACTCTGTAGTGCACCCATTCTCTCGTTACCTGAAGGCACATATGATTTTGTTGTTTATTGTGACGCATCTATCCAAGGACTTAGTTGTGTGTTGATGCAACATGAGAAAGTCATTGCTTACACATCACGCCAACTTAAGGTTCACGAAAAGAACTACACTACCCACGGTTTGGAGTTGGGAGCAGTAGTGTCTGCACTCAAGATATGGAGACATTACTTGTACGGTACCAAGTGCACCATCTACACTGATCACAAGAGTCTCCAGCATATCTTCGATCAGAAGGAGTTGAACATGCGACAGCGTCGATGGGTCGAACTCCTCAACGACTATGAGTGCGCGATCAAGTACATGCAGGCAAGGCCAACGCTGTGGCTGATGCCCTCAGTCGGAAGAAAATAAAACCTAAATGTGTACGTATGTTACAACTTACTATTCACTCTAATCTTCCTACCCAGGTCCGCAATGCTCAGGTTGAAGCATTGAAAGAAGAGAACCTCTTAGCTAAGTACATGTGGGGCATGGAAAAGCAACTCGTACGCAAGGAAGATGGTACCTACTACTTCATGGAACGTATTTGGGTTCTATCCTATCGAAACCTACGAGAACTTGGGATGGACGAAACACACAAGTCTCGTTACCCGGTACATTCTGGTTCTGACAAGATGTACCAGGATTTCAAAACTTTGTACTGGTGGCCCCACATGAAAGCTAACATAGCGACCTATGTTAGTAAATGCTTGACCTGAGCTAGGGTTAAGATTGAATACCAGAAGCTATCTGGACTACTGCAACAACCCGAGATCCCAACATGGAAATGGGAGCAAATTTCCATTGACTACGTCACTAGTTTACCTAGATCCCAGCGAGGAAACGACACTATCTGGGTGATCATCGATCTATTGACTAAGTCTGCACACTTTCTGGCAATCAAGGGAAATCGATAAGTTTTCTGCACTCGCAGACATCTATTCGAAGGAAGTAGTCGCTAGGCACGGAGTGCCAACTTCCATCATTTCTGATCGTGACCCACGCTTTGCATCTGATTTGTGGCAAGCGATGCACAAATCATTTGGCTCACTTCTAGACATGAGCACAGCTTATCACCCACAGACGGATGGGCAGACTGAGTGCACCATCCAGACTCTTGAAGACATTCTTCGAGCATGTGTTATCGACTTTGGTAATGGCTGGGAAAGACATCTACCTTTGGTGGAGTTTTCGTACAACAATAGTTACCACACCAGTATCAAGGCTGCTCCGTTCGAGGCTTTGTACGGACATAAATGCCGATAACCTCTATGCTGGGCAGAAGTTGGCGATAGCCAAGTCACTAGCCCAGAACTCGTTCTCTACACAACGGAAAAGATTCCCCAAATCCAACAATGAATGGCGGCAGCTCGTGACCGTCAAAAAATCTACGCTGACAAGCGTAGGAAACCTATCGAGTTCCAGGTTTGGGATCGAGTGCTACTCAAAGTCTCACCTTGGAAAGGTGTGGTTCGCTTGGGCAAATGGGGCAAACTTAATCCGCGTTATGTCAGACCCTTCGAAATCATAAAAAAAATCGGCAAGGTGGCGTACAGACTGAATTTACTCGAAGAACTCAGTGGTGTTCACAATGTCTTTCACGTGTCGAATCTGAAGAAGTGTCTATCAGATGAGACCTTCATAGTTCCTTTCAAGGAACTCACTATCGACAACCAACTGCGTTTCATCGAGGAACCGGTGGAGATTATGGATCGGGAAATTGAGACTCTCAAACAAACCAAGATATCTATTGTTCGAGTTCGTTGGAACTCCCGTCGGGGCCCAGAGTTCACTTGGGAACAAGAGGACCAGATGAAACGTAAGTACCCCTAGTTGTTCAAGAAAGTTGAGTCCAGTACAGAAGCAACTTCGGAATTTCGGGACAAAATTCCAAACCAACAGGGGGATGATGTGATACCCCAGGAAAACGTGCAACACGACTAGCTTCTCCGGCAACTATGTGCTAAATTTCAGGACGAAATTTCTTTCAACTTGGGGATGATGTGACAACTCGTATTTTCAAACCCTTTTTCTTTTTGTGCTGATCTTTCCATGCTTTGTTGTACGTTGTGATTTCGTGTAGTAACTGAATGAATGAACTTGCTTGAATGTACTTAAATGTTTTAAGTGAAGGTGTGATCTGTTAAATGTTAATATGTTAATGTTTATAGATTTGGTCGCACAAATCGAATTGGGCCGCACACTCAAATCACCTTGTTAACTTGTTCGCGGCCCAAACCCATAGCAATTGTACATCGACACATGGCCCAAGCGGAGTCCAAAGCTAGGCCGGATCAGCCTCTTGTGCGCAATTAACCGGCCCAAACAAACCCAACCCAACCCCTCTCGGCCCAAAGGAGCTAACCGCCCCACCCCCTTCCCCTTGCGAAACAAACCAACCCAACCCACCCTTGTTCCATTCAGCCCATGCAGCCCAACTCGCCAAACCTTCATCTGTTTAAAATACGTGTGATTATTTGTTGCATGAGAACAAGAAATAAAAGAAACCCTACATCTCCCTTGGTTGTGCGACGGCAGAAGAAGCAGCCCCCCCTAACCATCACAATCTGCTCTCCACGCTACTCTCTCCCTCGCTGGTTCTTTCTCTCCCATCTCTTCAAGGTATGTCAGTGTTGTGTTTGTTTTGATATTCTTGCATTACATGGTTACGATTCTGCGATTGTTAATATGCATGATGTTGTGATGATGATGATTGTTGCTATTGATTATGTGATTAGGGTTATGATGATACATGTGCTATACGTGTTCGATTAAATCACTTACGTGTTCGATTATGTTATTAGGGTTTTGTTTATGGGTCGAACCTTGTGAAATTCTTGATGTTTAGATGATAAATAATCTGATCTAGAGCGATAACCTGCTGTTAATGATGTTTAATTGCCGTTGTTGTTCACGGAATTGGTGTGTAGTTTCGTGTCGTTAAAAGCTGAAAACAGATTCTGTCTGGAATTTGCAGCCAACTTCAGTTGGCTATAAACGGACCGTTATAAATCAAAAAATTGATTTTCTGAAGTCTAAATTATATTTTTTCGAAAAATGAATCAAATGGCACTGGAATCATATTTTTTTGAGGTCGTTTGCTATTTTTAAAGGTCCGTTTTGTACAGCAGCAAAAGCTGCATTTTTACTGTAGAAAATGTGTGTTATGTTTTTCGTCATAACTTGAAATCTGTGTAGAATTAGGTCACAAAATTTGTACTGTAGATGGCCACTGATGTTGTTGTAATTCTCCAACTGGAATTTTGTCAATCGGACTTACGATGAATTTTAAATGAAATTTTCCGTGGACTGCAGTCAGAAAGTGACGAATCTGATTGCAGCCCGGTAAATGAATTTTATAAAATAATTGGTGATGAATTGGATCCCGAGATTTTGACACAATAATATTTGGATCGTTTAAAACATTCTGTAAAAATTTGGCAATTTTTGGAATAAGTTAACTATTTTATTAAAATGGCCGAATACCGCCCAGTTTTAGATGTTAAAGCTGAAACGACATAAGAGTAGTTTGCGTGTCTAAATGTCGGGTATGTTATCTGAGGATGATCTAACGTGTTATATGTCAATGAAAGCGTTGTGTGCAATATCGTATGCTTGCTTTTGAATGGATATAGATGAGATGTTATATGGGCTTGAACTGTTAAAGTGGGTGCGTATTATGTGATAGATGCATGCTGGAACTTTGTGCTTTATTTAAAACCATTAATAAACTAAATGGTAATCATAATAGGACATGATTGACCAACCCTGACCGTTAGCTATTTTAAGAGTTCAACCGAGCAACCAAATGTGAGTTCACACATTCCACAAGGCATGGGATTCCCGGTGGTTTGGGAATGGGTTAAAGTATACTAAGGAAATCTGCGTATTCTCCTTGGGTAGAATGCGTACTCCCACCCTCTTTGTTGAAGGGTGACAACATTGACACTAGACAAAACTCTATCATTAAGTCCCTCATTTTATATCGACTTAATCGCCGGCCAATGGTGAACGGGTCATTAGTTAAATAGCGCTATTAGGTTTGACAAGCCTCACACCGTGTCGCAGAGGACGGGCGTGGACTAATGGACTTGGGCACTAGTCAATGATGATAGACATTGACGCAGGGCACATAAACATAACTACAGTCAGTAGTCGATATGGTAACGGGTCTAGTGGGATACATGGGGAAACCCCCACTGAGTATGGTTTGGGAAACAAGGAACTGGTTAACTCGTGGTTTTCAAAACATAACTATGGTTTTTGGAACAACATTAAAATGGACAACCAACTGTGAACTCGCTCAACTTTGTTGTTGATTCGTTATTATATACCTTGCAGGTCGTTAGGTGTTTAGATGGAGCTTGCACAAGAGGAAGAGGTCGTTGTGGGACATGGACTGTTGAGTTCCATGTTAAACTTATGAACTTTTATACTTTATTATGGTTTTGAACTTAATGCTTCCGCTGATAACTTAAACTTTGTTGAATTGTTTTGACACCAATTATATTGTTTGGTTTGGACTTTTATGTATTTAATTATATCGTTCAATATGATTGGTGGCTGGATCCTGGTCATGTCACGTTCCCTGCGGTGATACTCCGCTTGTGGATTTTGGGGGTGTGACAAAACTAAGGTTGGCTGGGAATTTTACAACAGCAGCTAGCAACAATCTGTCAACATGTTGCCATCGCGTCACGCGACGGTGAACAGAAATGATGGTCGCGCCCCGCGACCTTGCTTACGGGCCGCATAAGCCGAGCAAGCATCCGTCGCGCCCCGCGAGGGCCACCTAAACTGGAAATATTGTTGTTGTTGATCAGTGCGATCTTAGGAACTTGTATAAACAAGTTTTAAACACTCAAAACTAATAAAAAATTTGAGTGTTTGAATTTGTAAATTGGTTCAGATATGTTTTTAAAACACCGAGCAACTAACTCATTTCTTGTGTTATGAAATGTAGGTATGTTAGAAGTATCGGAGGACGATCAAGCTCGATGAGGAACCGAACACATAAAGACTTCAAGCTTCCACAAAAAAGATTTTGTTGTCACTTTTAAACGGCAAATTTGTACATATTATGTTAAAATGTTTTAAAGTTTAAATTGTTTTAACAAACTCGCATTTTAAGTGTATGTTTAACCGCAACTACACTATTATTGTCAGGAATAAAATGATAATAGTATAAAATGGAATAAGGGTCTTACAGTTTGCAATCTGATGTCATAATAAAGGACGATTTTTGTAATTTACTCTTATAAAATTGGATTGGGTTTAAGTACAAGTCTCCTAAAGGTAGAAAGTTGTAGAAAGGGTATCAAACGGACTCTAACGGAACTTATTCTAGCAGCATTTGAACCCTCTCGTCGAACTCTACGATCTTAGATTTTAGGTTTTCGCTTTTGGATTTTTAGCTTGTAGATTTTAATTTTTTTTAACAGACCATTGTGTATATTTATTTGGCATTGCGTTTTTTGCGATTCATTGTTTTCTTTCCTTGGCATTGTGTTATATTTTGCGATCCATTGTGTATTTGTACCCTTTCTAGATTTAGGAGACTGTGTAGGATAACCCTACTAATGTGATGTGTAATTTTTAACACCTCCTCAATTTGATAATCCAAACATATCATTCATTGTTGCTTTGTTAAGAAATCACATTGGTGCATGAGTTGACCTTTTGTAAATATATCAGCTAGTTGCTTGCTTATATCAGTTGAGATTTTTTCCCCAAGAAAGAAAAGGTCTATTTCAAAATGTTATGTTCGATCATGAATGACTGGAGTTGCTACTACAGATATAATAGCATTATTATCACAAAGGAGTTCTATGATAGAGTTACATTTACATGAAGATCTTTTAGGTGTGCTTTCTGTACACCCCTTGCTTTTCTGTAGCCTGAAGTGCAAGCCTGTGTGCATTAGGTCGCCTTGCAATCAAGCGGCTTTTTAAACCAAGATTGATTGCTTGATGATTATTGGATGGATGGATGGATCAAAAGGGTAAAACAGTCGAACAACAAACGATTAACGTTCATAATTAAGGGGCATTGATTTGGTTATAGCTGTTTAGAAGTTTATGAGTATGAATGTCACTGATACCTTTTGCTAACTGTGTTATTTGATTCATAGGAGAAAGAAGGTACTCCCGCAGGCGAGCAACGATTAATATATGCTAACAAGCAATCACAGGTTGGTCAAACGCTTGCTGATTACAACATCCATAAAGAATTCTCAATTTGTTTGGCGTTTAGACTTAGGGGAGGAACTATGATAAAGGTCAAAACTCTCACCAAGAAAGAAATTGAAATTGGTATCTTACTTAAGTTGATCTTGATGCCTATAATAGTATGTATTTGTATCAATGTGTGCGTGTGTGTCTATGTGCGTGTCTAATATTTGAAGACCTAAACCCTACTACCGCCGATCCTAGCCTCCCATTATAACAACCCTCCTGAATTTTTCTGACACCCTAATATATTTTAAAATGTCCCAATATGTCCTAAAATATACCCTTTATGTGAAAACCGAGCCCGGATACCTTTAATATTATAAAAATAAAATAAAAACAAGAAAATAGAGGCTGTCGCGGGGCGCTTAGACTTTGGCTACTGCCTACGCGGGCCACGACCGAGTGACGGCTGGCGCAACCCCAGGCCACCACATGGCACAACACCCATCGATGCTATACCGATGACCAATCAACCCTAGGCCCTACACCCCTACTATGCGGGCCGCGTAGCCCGAGGTCTAACCTTACGCGGGCCGCGAGAAAACGAAAAATCAGCCCTATAAATAGAGGGCATCGGGCCTTCAGTCAGATCACTCATTTCCTTTTCTTAATCTCGAATTTCTGAAGTATAGGCATAATACTAGAGTATAATACCCCTAATTAACGAAGTTCTGCTCCGTTGTAAGTATTATAACCCCGGTTACGTATTTGATACGCTGCCCGATTGATCTAGGATTCCGTAATGACTGTCGTGGTTCTACCCGACGTAGTTGTTGGAATGCCGTCTCGGGGAGGGTATCGTTAATATAAATAAAGGGTTATTATACTAACATATGTACATTTGTGTAAATTATAGATAAATCACCAGGAAACCTTAGAAGAAATCTAAGACAATAATGTGAGTTTATCCTCTTTTTTGTAAACCTTTTTGTAATCTGTTTTAACAAAATGTTAAATGTTTTACAATGTGATTAAGCAGTGATTGAGTCTTTGTAGTTCTTCAATTACTGCCGGTATGTTGGGGTTTTGTATACAAAACGTGGAGCACGTTACCATTGGACAACGAGTTAGCCAATGGGTAATATGACCCACCAGTTAGGATTGACAGTACTGAATGAGTAATTGTGTAGATATAAACATTGTGATCGCTCTCAATACTGTGTTAATTGATAAAACTCTTCTTGATTAAACTGGGATTCACTCACCAGTATTTCCCACTGACAAATGTTTTTAAAACGCGTTTCAGGTAACAAAATGTGAAAGCCAATTAGAAGAAAGCCAGCTCGAGAGCACTGACGGCTTGGAAAAATGTGGCTATAAAAGTTACCTAAAAGACGACGTTTTAAATTCAATAAAATAGGGTTTATCCCTATAAACATATTGTAATAAGAAACTTGGGTTTTACCCATGTGATTATTAATATAAAATATGGTGTTTTTACTCTGATAAATATTTCCTAACTACAGTCCTGATGAAATTTCCGCTGCTAAATATGATAAACAAATGATACCACCGACACTGGTTTCGCGGCCGCCCGTTCCCAGGACAGATAGGGGGCGAGGGTTGCGACAGAAGGTGGCATCAGAGCTAAGCCACTGATTCAGCCACAGAAGTGTTCTGCTGACATCAATATATTATCCAAATTGTTAGGAAATTAATTACAGAAATACGTGCATGATTGTATGTTATTGTTATGTGCTATTTGACTATTTGTTAGTTTACAGTATGAGTGATCAAGGACCCTCAGACGTTTATCATCAGTTCTCCGATTCACCTAGGAGTGAACGTACTTCTTCCCAGCCTGCCCTCTCTGGCTAATCAACTGATCAGGAAGAAGGGATGTTTGCCTTTAAAGCTCAGTCTGAAGCGCCATTCCCTCAGAAAGAGAGAGGATGGTTCAGTAAGGGAGCATTCGAGCGTAGGAAGAGAATGCGAAAGTTGCAATAGCAAAGAGTCCTAGCAGCCGCTAAGCAAGAGTCAGATGCCCATACACAGGATATGCTTAATAGGAGTTTAGCAAACTTCCATATTTTAGCAACAACTGCTGCCGACCCAAATCTGGAACAACTAGTAGCCCCACAACCCTTACCTTTGTTCCCTACTCAGCCGATGGAGATAGAAAACAACCCTGAAAATCAAGTAGAAATGCATGATTTTAATCCTGAGGAAATACCTAGGGTACCAGCACCCAATCCCTTAGACCCAGACTATGATCCGTGGTTAGATGATCATAGGGATTATGTGCAACGCTACCAGCTGACAGACCTACCCATGCCAAACTTAGCAGCTTATCCAGGTCTGGACCCTCTAGATCCCTATTACGACAATGACGAATACATTAGGGAGATCTTAGAAAATCCGTACCCTCAGGAAGAACCCTTGCCACTGTACCCAGATCCAGTACCAGCACCTGCACCCCCAATGAGTGCAGAAAATTTGCAAGAACTCCGAACTTTCGGAGAAGAAATCTTAGAAAGTAGCGAGATAATGAGGTATGTAGGAGAACAACTCGTTTGGAAGTATGACGAGCGTCATATGGATTTCTGGAAGAATCCATATCCGTGAAGGTGATAGTGGAGTTGGTAATAATAAAAATAATAATATAATAATATATAAAATGTTTGTATGAATATATATATATATATGTGTGTGTGTGTGTGTGTAATAATAATAATATATGTTGTAGTATAGACCACTTCGTGGTTAACAAGGTATAATAGTGATGTAATTTTAATTTCAGTCTTAGTATGTATTTGACGCATACTATAATAGAAAAGAGTAAGTCGCAATGATCGACTCTTTTGACCAAAATGCGTATTATGTGATTTGTTATATTAAATATTATCTTGCGATATTAATACGTGATAATTGTTTAAAATTCAGATGGCTGACCAAGAGAATCTGGATAATAACCCAAAAATTCAGAATGACAATAACCTGGATAACGATAATCCAAATAAGAACAATAATGGAAACCAAGTGGATAATAGTGCTATCCAACACATAGTGGCACAAGGAATAATAGATGCGATGCCATTTATTATCCAAACAGTTAGGGGAGCCGATAATAAAAGTAAACATAGTAGTAAGCGACCAACTGAACCTGAAAACAGCGTAAACAATGGACCTGTACTTCAAGCGCCCATTCCCAAAAGAAGAAGAACCATGCCTTATGGTTGTTCTTATAAAGAATTATGGTCTTGTAAACTAGTGGAATTCTCGAGCAATGAAGGGGTCGTTGCAGTCTTACGCTGGATAGAAAAGACTGAGGCAGTCTTAAGAATAAGCAAGTGCGCAGAAGAGGATAAGATAATGTTTGCTTCTAATCTGTTTAAGAATTCAGCCTTAGAATGGTGGAACACTATCCTTCAGTCTAGAGGAAGTGATAGAGTTTACAATATGGAATGGGAGGAATTTAAGAACATGGTAGAAAGGAAATTCTGCCCTCCCAACGAAAAAGAACAGATAGCAAATAAATTCCTAAACCTTAGAATGACTGGTGTGGATAGTAAGGGTTACACTAAGTTATTCTTTGAATATGCTAGAATAGTACCAACCCTTGCTTCACCTGAACCAGTATTAATCTCCCGTTACATCTGGGGATTAATTGGAGAGATTAGACATGTAGTCAAGGCAGCTAGACCCCAAACCATAGAAGAAGTTGTAGAACTAGCAAACACCTTGACTGATGAATTAGTCCGTACACGAGAAGAGGATCAAAGGAGGAACCTAACCCAGAAGCTTACACAAGAATTCCGTTCTGGAAATTCTAACCATGGGAAAAATGTAGGCTCTGCCTCTGCACCCTACTGTAAGTATTGCAAAAGGAAGCATTCAGGAAGATGCTCCATATACTGTAACTTCTGCAAAATATCGGGACACCAGGAAGAAGACTGCAGGAAGAAATTTAACAATAGGATATGCTACAACTATGGAGAACAAGATCATATCAATCCAAATTGTCCGAAATTAGCTCAAGTCACAAACACCAAGAATAATAAAAATGCTAGAGCATTTGTTCTAACTGTAGAAGAAGCAAAGATGATCCCGGATGTGATCACTAGTACGTTTTTAGTTAATGATGTTTTTGCTAAAGTATTATTTGACCCTGGTGCAAACCAAAGCTTTATTAATACTTCATTTTGCAAACTTCTTAATCAATTATTAACAAAACTTCCACAAGAATGTCTAGTAGAGACAGCAAATGGGGAAACCATTAAGATTTCTGAGATCTTGCAGGGAGCAAGAATAGAAATTCTAAAGCAGAAATTTATTGCAAACCTTTACCCCATGAATCTGGCAGGATTTGATGTCATGTTAGGAATGGATTGGTTAATAACCAATAAAGCTAGTATTTTATGTGATCAAAAGTCAATTCAAGTAAATTCACCAAAGGGTGAAAAGATCACAATTGAAGGAAATAAAACCTCTAGATCCACTAAATTCATATCTGTGATGAAAACAGCAAATTATATAAGAAAAGGATCATCGGTGTATTTGATTTCTATAATCACTAACACTAAAGGAAAAGAATTAAAGGATATTCCAGTAGTATCCCAATTTTCAGATATATTCCCAGAAGAGCTACCAGGGCAACCTCCAAATAGGGAAGTTGAATTCAGAATCCACCTACTACCAGGGACAGCACCAATTGCCAAAACACCTTACCGTTTGGCACCCGCAGAAATGCAGGAGCTTAAGAAACAGTTAGACTAATTATTAGAGAAAGGATTCATACACCCAAGCTCATCGTTATGGGGAGCACCGATTTTATTCGTCAAAAAGAAGGACAGATCAATGCGTATGTGCATTGACTACCGTGAATTAAAACAAGTCACGATTAAGAATCGGTATCCATTACCAAGAATAGATGATCTGTTTGATCAATTGCAAGGAGCACGATTTTTCACAAAAATCGATTTAAGATCAGGATATCATCAATTAAGGGTACAGGAAGAGGACATTCCTAAGACCGCTTTCAGAACAAGGTATGGCCATTATGAATTTACTGACATGCCATTTGCTTTAACCAATGCCCCAGCTGCATTCATGGACATGATGAACCGGATATGTAAGCCATAAATGGATAAATTCATAATTGTCTTTATAGATGATATTCTCATTTACTCTATGAGTAAAGAGGAACATGCAAAGCATTTGCACGCACTTCTAAGTTTATTAAGAAAAGAAAAGCTTTATGCTAAATTTTCGAAGTGTGAGTTTTGGTTAGAACAGGTACAATTTCTTGGACATCTAGTTAATCATGAAGGAATTCATGTAGATCCCACCAAAATCGAGGCAATAACCAAGTGGAAATCCCCTGAATCACCAACCGAGGTTAGAATTTTCTTAGGACTGGCCGGTTATTATAGAAGATTTATTCAAGATTTTTCTAGAATAGCCATTCCCTTAACTAAGCTAACCTGTAAATCCGTTAAGTTTGAATGGGGACCAAAACAAGAAGAAGCCTTTAGAATCTTTAAGAAAAGATTAACCCATGCACTTATACTAGCGTTACCAGAAGGAACTGAAGATTTTGTAATCTATTGTGACGCTTCTAAATTAGGTTATGGATGTGTGTTAATGCAACGTCAAAAGGTTATAGCTTATGCATCCAGACGACTTAAGAATCATGAAGAAAATTATTCAACACATGATTTAGAATTAGGAGCTATAATTTTCGCCCTTAAGATTTGGAGACATTACCTATACGGTAGTAAGTTTACTGTTTTCACCGATCATAAGAGTTTAAGGTATGTTTTTTGGCAAAAGGAATTGAATATGAGACAAAGACGCTGGATGGAATTACTTAGTGATTATGATTGTGATATCCAGTATCATGCAGGAAAGGCAAATGTAGTTGTTGATGCTTTAAGCCGAAAGTATCATGAAAAGCCAAAAAGGATACGTTCTCTTAAATTAAATCTACAAGTAGATTTAAATGAGCAGATTAGAAAAGCACAAGAATCAGTGATCAAGGATGATACTGAAAAATTAAAAGGGATGATTAAGGAATTAGAACAAGGAATAGAGGGAATTTTGGAGATTCCATAAGAAAAGAATGTGGATACCTAAAGTAGGAAACCTACGCCACCGTATATTAGAAGAAGCCTATAAATCTAAATATACGATGCATCCGAAAATGATAAATGTATCAGGATTTAAGGAAAAAATTTTGGTGGATAGGGATAAAAAAAAGGATATAGCAGCTTATGTTTCTAAATGTTTAACTTGTTCACAAGTTAAAGCAGAACAACAGAAACCCTCAGGTTTGTTACAACAGTTAGAAATGCCAGTTTGGAAATGGGAATTGATAAGAATGGATTTTGTTACTAAATTACCCAAAACAAGGAAATGTAATGATACAATCTGGGTGATTGTAGACAGGCTAACTAAGTCAGCTCATTTCCTACCAATGAAGGAAACTTTCGGTATGGAACAGTTAGCTAAATTATATGTAAATGAAATAGTTTCATTACATGGAATTCCTCTATCAATTGTTTCTGACAGAGATAGTCGTTTTACCTCTCATTTTTGGTCAAGTTTCCAAAAATCCATGGGAACCAAGTTGAATCTAAGCACCGCTTATCATCCTCAAACGGATGGACAAAGCGAAAGGACAATACAGACAATGGAGGACATGCTTAGCGCTTGTGTAATCGATTTCGGAGGTAATTTGGAATATCATTTACCATTGATAGAATTTTCTTATAATAATAGTTATCACACCAGTATCAATGCTGCACCATTCGAAGCACTTTATGGACGAAAATGTCTAACTCCAGTCTGTTGGGCAGAAGTTGGAGAAAAGCAACTATCTGGACCTGAAATAGTACAAGAAACAACAGACAAAATCATTCAAGTCAAGGAACGACTGAAAACCGCACGTGATCGACAAAAGAGTTATGCTGATAACAGACGAAGGCCGTTGGAATTTCAGGTAGGAGATAAAGTATTATTAAAGGTCTCTCCTTGGAAAGGAGTGGTAAGATTTATAAAAACGGGAAAGCTAAGCCTCATGTATGCTGGACCTTTTGAGATTATTAGAAGAATAGGACCTGTAGCCTATCAGCTACAACTGCCAGAGAAAATGGCAGGAATACATGATGTATTTCATGTATCTAATCTTAAGAAATGCTTAGCTGATGAATCACTGGTAGTACCTCTTAAGGATATAGAGGTAAATGAACAGTTAAAATTTGTAGAAAGACCTCTACAAATTGAAGACAGGAAAGTTAAAAACCTCAAGCACAAAAGATTAATTCTGGTTAAAGTGAAATAGGACTCCAAAAGAGGACCAGAGTACACATGGGAACTTGAATCAGAAATGCAAAGGAAATATCCACACTTGTTCCAGTAGACCTCGAGGACGAGTCTAAAACAAGGTGGGGAGGATATAACAACCCTCCTGAATTTTTCTGACACCCTAATATATTTTAAAATGTCCCAATATGTCCTAAAATATACCCTGTATGTGAAAACCGAGCCCGAATACCTTTAATATTATAAAAATAAAATAAAAACAAGAAAATAGAGGCTGTCGCGGGGCGCGTAGCCTTTGGCTACTACCTACGCGGGCCGCGACCGGGTGACGGCTGGCGCAACCCCAGGCCACCACGTGGCACAACACCCGTCGAAGCTATACCGATGACCAATCAACCCTAGGCCCTACACCCCTACTACGCGGGCCGCGTAGCTCAAGGTCTAACCTTACGCGGGTTGTGAGAAAACGAAAAATCAGCCCTATAAATAGAGGGCATCGGGCCTTCAGTCAGATCGCTCATTTCCTTTTCTTAATCTCGAATTTCTGAAGTATAGGCATAATACTCGAGTATAATACCCCCTAATTAACGATGTTCTGCTCCGTTGTAAGTATTATAACCCCGGTTACGTATTAGATACGCTGCCCGATTGATCTAGGATTCCGTAATGACTGTCGTGGTTCTACCCGACGTAGTTGTTGGAATGCGTCTCGGGGAGGGTATCGTTAATATAAATAAAGGGTTATTATACTAACATATGTACATTTGTGTAAATTATAGATAAATCACCAGGAAACCTTAGAAGAAATCTAAGACAGCAATGTGAGTTTATCCTCTTTTTGTAAACTGGTTTTACAAAATGTTAAATGTTTTACAATGTGATTAAGCAGTGATTGAGTCTTTGTAGTTCTTCAATTACTGCCGGTATGTTGGGGTTTTGTATACAAAACGTGGAACACGTTACCATTGGACAACGAGTTAGCCAATGGGTAATATGACCCACTAGTCAGGATTGACAGTACTGAATGAGTAATTGTGTAGATATAAACATTGTGATCACTCTCAATACTGTGTTAATTGAAAAAACTCTTCTTGATTAAACTGGGATTCATTCACCAGTATTTCCCACTGACAAATGTTTTTAAAACACGTTTCAGGTAACAAAATGTGAAAGCCAATTAGAAGAAAGCCAGCTCGAGAGCACTGACGGCTTGGAAAAATGTGGCTATAAAAGTTACCTAAAAGACGACGTTTTCAATTCACTAAAATAGGGTTTATCCCTATAAACATATTGTAATAAGAAACTTGGGTTTTACCCATATGATTATTAATATAAAATATGGTGGTTTTACTCTGATAAATATTTCCTAACTACGGTCCTGATGAAATTTCCGCTGCCAAATATGATAAACAAATGATACCACCGACACTGGTTTCGCGGCCGCCCATTCCCGGGACAGATAGGGGGTGAGGGTTGCGACACCCATCACCTCTCTTCCGTCATAACTCACTATCTCTATCCTTTCACTCTCCTTCAATGGCTTCTAACCTACACCCTGCAATCACAGTCTTGAACTTCAAACAACTGTTTCCTGTCACCCTAGACATCGAAACCGGCCACTACACAACATGGTCGGAGCTATTCAAAATACAGTGCAAGGCTTATCAAGTTGTTGATCACCTTTAGCCAAAACCCGCAACCTCTTCTTCCTACAAAGACAAAGGCACGGCAAAAACAGAGTCTTGGGAGCGGCTCGATTCTATAGTTCTGCAGTGGATCTGTGGTACCATCTCTACTGATTTGCTCCACACTATTCATAAACCTAACACTACAGCTTATGATGCATGGCCGAAACCCGGAAAATTAATCAGGTAAGACACACTGCATATGCAGCAGGTACCGCTCTTAACACCGTTACAGATCGCAATGAATCTTCTCAACTAACTGATCGGATGACAGATAATGCAGAGCGGGGCAGGGGAAGAGGCAGGGGACGAGGGCGCGGCAGGGGACGCGGGTCTGGACAGGGACGCGGCTCAAATTTTTCAACAAACCAGTCTCAAAATTACATGCCATGGCAGCCCAACTCATTTGCTACCTGGCCCACCTCCCACCCGAATAACAACCAGGCCCAACAGTGGGCTCCTTGGGGCTCACTACCTCCTTGTCCGTATCCAACAGCACAACGGCCCAACTCGTCTGCTTCAGGCCAGGGTATTTTAGGTCCACGTCCAGCCCAGTTGTATGCCGCTAGTTATGCACCAAGCTATGCTCCAACAGACATTGACCAAGCTCTCCATGCCAAGTCACTCAACTCGGCCGATCCATCATGGACTATGGACACTGGTGCTTCATGTCACATGACTCCTAACTTTACTCTTTCATCTAATTTTAATACTGGCATTACTAAAAATATAATTGTGGGCAACGGTAACACCATTCCCATTTATGGACAAGGCAACCTTACCCTACCACCTCCCCTTCCTCCTTTTAAACTAAACCAAGTCCTATATGCCCCCTCTTTGATTAAAAATTTATTGTATGTTCATCGTTTCACTACTGACAATAAACTATCTATTGAACTTGATCCGTATGGTTTTTTGGTGAAGGATCTCAAGACCAAGACCCCTATCCTACGATGCAATAGCTCCGGGGATCTTTACACATTCGATCCGACACAAGTTCTCAAGATCACCTCACCTACCGCACTCACCGCTACCACTCAAGACACATGGCACCAACGTCTCGGCCACCCGGGATTTAATTTATTGCATTCTTTTAAAAATTCTGAATTCATTAAGTGTGGAACACTGAAAAATAAAGTTTGCCAATCTTGTGTTTTTGGGAAACATATCAGACTTCCTTTTGTTGATTCTATGAATTTTACTTCCTTGCCATTTGATATCATACATAGTGATCTTTGGACCTCCCCTGTTTTAAGCATGGGCGGTCATCGTTATTATATCTTATTTCTTGATGATTTTAGTAATTTTCTGTGGACGTATCCGTTAAGTAACAAATCTGATTTTTCTCTACCTTCACTACTTTCTATAACCTTATTAAAACTCAATTTGAACTTCACATTAAACAATTCCAATGTGACAATGGCAAAGAATATGCTAATTCTATGTTTCAACAATTTTGTAAACAAAACGGCATGCAATTTAGATTTTCGTGCCCACACACATCTTCTCAAAACGGCAAGGCCGAACGTAAAATCCGAACTATCAATAATATTATTCGGACACTTCTTGCCCATTCGTCATTACCCAACAGTTCTTGGCATCATGCCCTCGAAGTGGCCACATACCTTCTCAATATTTTACCTAGTAAACTTCTAAACAACCACTCTCCCACCCAACGATTATACCAACGTACTCCATCTTACACACATCTTCATGTTTTTGGATGCCTTTGCTATCCTTTACTACCTTCCACCACAATACATAAACTCGCTTATCGTTCCATGCCATGTGTCTTTCTCGGTTATCCCCCTAACCATAGGGGTTACAAATGTCTCGACTTAGCCACCCACAAAATCATCATCAATCGACATGTGATATTTGATGAAACCGTGTTTCCATTCGCAAATCATCCAACACCATCCCACCACTCCGACAACTTCCTTACTCAACCCATAAACAATATACCGTGGACCGCTATGCCTTCTCCTTCCACCGGCGGCCCAGCGCACTCCCCTACAAACCCACATCGGACAACACCTCCTTCTCCTACTCAACAGCCTACACAACCTGTTGTCCACTCCTCTCCGATCTTACACACTTACTCACGCCGGCCCAGGCCCAACGTCACCACTAATCAAGCCTAACAACCTAACCCGCCCACCCAACCTCAACCTCTAAACATTTCACCAACACAAACTACCTCATCTCCTAATTCCTCACCCATCCCCATCCCCACTCCACCTCCCCTCCTACTCGTACCATTCGTACACGAGCAATGGACGGTATTTCAAAACCTAAAAGAATTCTTAATTTTTTTTCATCTACCATTGTTCTTATACCTAAAACCCCAAAGGATGCCTTGTCCACAACGGAATGGCGTGACGCCATGACCTCAAACTTTAATGCCCTTATTAAAAACAAGACTTGCGAGTTAGTTCCACGGGAGTCTAACATGAATGTCATTCGTAGTATGTGTATTTTTCAGCACAAATTTAAATCGGATGGAACTTTGGAATGATACAAAGCTCGGTTAGTATGTGATCGTAGCACACAGCAGATTGGCATTGATTGTGGTGAGACTTTCAGTCTAGTTGTCAAACCCACTACCATACGCACAGTCCTCACACTTGCAATATCCCAAGCCTGGCCGATTCATCAACTTGATGTTACCAATGCTTTTCTACATGGTAATCTATCTGAAACGGTATACATGTATCAGCCAATGGGTTTTCGACATCGTCACCTTCCAAATCATGTCTGCCGCCTCAAGAAATCATTATATGGGTTGAAGCAGACTCCTCGAGCGTGGTATCAAAGGTTCACAGACTCTGTTATGACCCTTGGTTTCTATCAAAGTAAATGTGATGACTCGCTTTTCATATTTCACAAAGATCATTTGACAGCTTACTTACTAATCTACGTCGATGATATTACTCTTACCACCTCTACAGACAAACTTCATGTTCACCTCATGTCACGTTTGGCAAAAGAATTTGACATGAAAGATCTGGGGCTGCTAAGTCTCTTTTTGGGGTTACATGTAGCTCGGAATGGTTCCAATATGTTTCTTTCTCAACAGACCTATGCCAAATACATTATTGAATGGGCCGGGATGTCTTCGTGTAAGCCTGCAGCCACTCCGGTCGAGTCAAAACCAAAGCTTAGTGCAACCGTGAGTCCAGAATTTGAAGATCCTACCCTATATCGCAGATTAGCTGGTGCTTTACAGTACCTTACCTTCACCAGACCAGAAATTAGTTATGCTGTTCAACAGGTATGCATGCATATGCACGCTCCACGGGTTGATCATTGGAACGCTTTAAAACGTGTCATCCGTTACATTCAAGGTACCTCTTCTTATGGTCTTACTCTCACATCGTCCAATGACAAAACGCTTCGGGCTTATACTGACGCAGATTGGGTCGGATGCCCAGACATTCGTAGATCGACATCAGGTTATTGTGTTTACTGCGGTCCAAACCTACTATCTTGGTCTTCTAAACGCCAAGCGGTCGTATATCGTTCTAGTGCCGAGGCAGAATACCGTGCGGTGGCAAACGTGGTTGCCGAACTATGCTGGATTAGAAATTTGCTGTTAGAATTACAAAGACCTGTTAAAGCTGCCAGTTTAATATACTATGATAACATCAGTGCCATATATTTATCCGGGAATCCAGTGAAACATCAGCGAACCAAACATATCGAACTCGATATTCATTTTGTGCGAGAGCTTGTTAAACATGGGGCTGTTCGTGTGCTTCATATTCCAACTCGCTATCAAGTTGCAGACATCTTCACAAAGGGGCTCCCAAAAGTGCTTTTCGATGATTTGAGATCCAGTCTCAGCATTCGACCTCCTCTCGCTTCGACTGCGGGGGTGTAATAGATAATATAATTGTTAATATTATAGGAATAGATATTCCAGGATTTGATCCATATCTCTACCAAAGAATAGGAGATATTGTTTTGTAATTATATATACCGATGTTATGAATCAATGAGAATCAAGCAATTATACAAACTCTTTCAGTGTCATATAGATTGGGGGCTTTTAATACATAATAAATCATAAGTAGAGAACTGTGAGGACATATTAGCACATCTACCTATTCCTTTAACTATGATACATAAGACGATTGTGTAACTGTATTACTCTATAACCATCTCTCTTTCTCATTATACCTAGCCAACACTGCATACAAGTGTTTATGTGGTTCTCTACTTAATTGTCCGAGACTTGTTCTCCTAAATAAACCAAGTTCTTACTATAACATTTCATAAAAATGACATCCTATCTTTTCTTTTGTATCTTGTACATTTTTTTAGGAAAACAGCTTACAGATGATAAGACAGCAAAAGACTACAATATTTAAGGGGTGATCTACACATATGAGGAACTGTCAACTACGTTTAGCAAGTGAACTTTGTATATAGCTACTACCCTAGTCCTTACCTGAGGGTTTGATCGCGTATGTGAGACATTACGTCTGATCGCACTTGATGTTACTTGGAATGTATGCGCAGTTATTGGTAGTGTTCAAATAAAGAAAATTATACAAGTCTGGCAAAATGGCGGGATCGTAGGGATGGCAAAAAAGCCCAAGCCCGACGGGTATACCCAAAACCCGAAACATATGGGCCTGGTATACCCGAAGCCCGATGGGTATGGGCTTAAAAGGGGAAAAATTTCCGGGTACGGGTATGGGATTTAGTGATACTCGCCCGATACTCGGCCCGATATCCGGCCCATTTACCCGAATAATACTCGAAAGTATCATATTATAAATTTCCATATATATAAACTTAGTACATGCACTTATTACCTTCTCCATAATACTAGGGTATGTTTGGTATGAGGTAATGGAATAGACGAATGAATGGAATAGACGAAGGAAATGAATGGACAAGTGAAATGAAATGGATCATCACCATTCCATTGTCCTGTTTGGTTACCCATACGAAAATAGAATGAATCATTACTTTGTAATGTTTGGTAGACGGGAAAAGACGTAAGAATGGAATATAATTAATTGAATTGACAAAAATACCCAACATTGGTTGTGTTAACATCAGTATGGTCTGAACTCTGAAGTACCGGATCAAATTCCAAGTTCATCATCTTCTTCTCAATCAATCCAAGCTGCTAAACGAAATAATAATCACTTGTACAAGACAAAAAAAAATTTGTTCTTAAATTAATGAAAAATTAGAATGAAAATGTTGATCATGTGCAGACATTACTGGTAAAAGAAGAAATGATAAAATAATGAGGTATGTTCCCAATAAATATTTGGATGAAAATTAAACACAAAAGAGAATTGAACAGTTTGATAAACTCCATTAACAACATATACTTCAGTTCTTGACAAGATTAAAATGGACAAAACCATAAAAACTTAATTTAATCGTACATCAATATTAAAACAGAGACGTTTCTCCAACTTGCAACTAACGCCGGTAGCCAGTTATCTTCATAAAAAACGGAGATGGAATAGTAAAATCCACCTGATGCTCCGAAAACTCAACGGACAGAAAAACCTGAAAGCCATCACGACCTAAAACAATGATTACCAACGGCTGAAACTGATTTTGAATCCCGTCGATCATATCCCAACGATCAACTGTCGGAAGTTCGCACCGACTAATCCGACCGGAGAGTGTGTGAGAGAACGAGATCTTTGATTAATGTTGAAGCATTGTGCTGGTCGCGGTGTCTGTCGTCGCAGCGTGACAGGTTTAACAGTGGTGACGGTGGTACGGACGGTTATTGGAGTGATGAGAGTAGTAGCGCCTTGAGATTTAAATCCTTTTGGTATAATTCAAAATTCTACAGTGACATGTGGTTATATGAAATCATCACTGATCGAAGAACTAATCGAAGAAGAAGAGTGAAAATAGCTGAGAATGGGAGGGTAAAATGGATAAAGAAAAAAGACACGGAAAGGAATGAAAAAAAAAACTGGGGTAAGGGGAGGAATCATTTGGAGGTCTTTAGAGAGATTTTCATTCCGTGTGGAATGATTGATTTCATTCCATTGTGCAACCAAACATACTTATTTTTATTACCCTATGAATGTAGTATTCCATTTTCTCTTTTATTACCTCATACCAAACACTACCCTAGGGTCTAGTCTTCTCTTAACACTAATCATCTCTTCAAAATTATATTGGATATGAAAGCTAGTACTTCATATGGATATGAAAGTACTAGCTTATTTTTGAACATGTATAAGCTTACTTGGTGAACACATAACTTATTTTTGAGCATGTATATTGGATATTGAAGCTAGCACCCTTTATTATGGTGGTGTTTATGCAATTAGGTGGTCCTAATACAATTAATTAATTAAGTAACTGTTTTGATTTAGTTTGGTATATGTGGTCTGAATACGATAAGAAAGTATTTAATCATATTTTCATTTGTTATAGTTATTAAAATTGTAAATATCTAAGGAGTTGCATAAATTATTACCTCAGTAAATCACCCGGTTGATGGGTAGGAAATTAAACATATGTGTAAACCAAGAGACGGGAACACAGATTGAAAGTCAAAGGACTCGGATTACGAGTTATGACTAAAAGACTATAAAAAATTTCGTAAGTAGAAATTTCGAATAAATATGTTTGACTATTTGGGGTTGAACGGGTTGAATAAAGAATAACGTTTGATTATTTATAAGTGATGGATTTCACATAAACAAGTCAAACGGATTGAATACAATATAATGTCGGATGGCATAAGTAAGCGCAAGCCGAATAACGGAAGCATTAAACGCAAAAGAATAATGAGCCCGGTAATGGGAAAGAATCAAATATGAATATATGCAAACCAGATAACGGTGAGCATAAGATGAACCGACGCATAAATGACGTGAGAAGTCATAGAGTCAGGATAATGATCCAAAATAAAACGATTGTAGTCACGAACTACAGTCAAGGTTAACGAATCTGAAACTTGAAACCAAATGATTTTGCAAATATAAACAAGGTGCCTTGACACCAAACATATATTTTAAGAAATAACGTTTTTATAAACATAAATTCTAATAGGAATTTAGATAGTAAATATTAAAGATACAGGTCTTGACACTGAAAAGTGCAAAGACGATACATTCGAAAAGAAAGGTTTTCGATAAAGAAATGTTGAAATAAACCTAAACATGACGTGACGCGATCACGATCACGATCAAGAAAAGTAATGTGAAGTAATCACATTATAACCTGAGTGATGGGTATAAAGTAACGGGACTAATAAGTCTAGATAGTGAGACCGGAAAAGGTCGAAATTCAAATTTAAAGAATTTGTTTAATACGCGATTTATTATAAGATTAGCGTGGAATAAACAAAATCAATAGATTTACATGATCAAATAGCCAAATTGGCGACTCGGTCAAGTAAACAACAAAGGTATATAGATACAAGATATAAAAGTGATGGCCCATGAGGCCTCACAAACGAAAAATATTGGTCACCTATGTTGAGGGATCATAAGGCTAAAAGTTCAAACACAAAAGAGTTTGTTTGTCAAAATGTGAAAGATTTCACTAAAATATCCAAATGGATTAAATTAACGGATTCATGAAGAATTCGATAGTCTAACAGCGATGGATTTCGCTAAGTTAACTAAACTGGTGGAAATAACTAGATTATGTTATTTCAAGTTACATTATTTTGCATGAAATACATATATACTTAGTAACAAAAAAAAGTATTACCATATTTTTATGGTAATGCTAACAATTGGTTAAAATATGAGCAACGCTCAATTGATTATCGAGATCAAATGCATTGAGTTTAAATTTAATGAATTATGTAAGAAAAGGTTTCGAGTACGAAACCTCTTTAAGGGGGATAGACTTGTAACACCCCGAAAATGGGTTTGGTAATCAAACCACGTTAATACTTAAAGACGGGTAAAGTACCTTTAGTGGTAAAATTAACCCGAAAAATATTAGGATTGATTTAACTGAACCTAATCTTAAATAAAAGCTAAACGAAAGCTTTTGAAGAAATAAAGTTTATAAAAGGCCGAGTTAACGGGACTTAAAAATAAACTTAGTCTTAAATTCCCAAAACCCCCTAATTTAACTAGGAATGTTTAACCTAGTTAATGGGTGAAAATATTGTTAGAAATAAGTAGGTTGTAGCCTACTAAATAACTAACTAAAACATGAGGGGCCAAATCTGGATAATTGAAGGTTAAGTTATAAAAATAAATTCAAAACAAAACACACACTTCATGTGTGTGTTCTGTTGTATTCGACCAGAAGCTCCCAGGGAGCTCTTCAAAACCCTAGTTCTTGATAAATCATCAAATAGAAGGGCCAAATGACTTCCAAATTCACAATTGAACGTGAATTAATGATCACCCAAGCTAGGGGATCATAAGGTATGTAAAATTTTGATGATTAGTGAAGTTGTGAAATCTGATACATCTCATAATCTGCGAATTAGGGATGAATTATAAAAGCTATGGCTGAATTTATGATTTATACTTGCTTAGGAACAAAACCCTAAGTGAAAATTATACATATGATGCTATGAATTGAATGTTTAGATGATTTACCACACTAGGATAAGTGGGTTTTAATCATAGGATGAAATTGATGATATAATTGTGATTTAAAATCATTATATGTGATGTTAATAAGAAAATACTTGAACAAATTATGTGTTTGAATATATAATCATACTTGCCATGAAAAGGGTTTTGTATGATAAAATGAAAATGATTATATATTCATATTAAAAAGAATTGATGTTGTGTTAATTCGATGACTTATGATTCCAAGGACTTGGTTACTATAGTGGTTAAACCGGAAGCATAAGAATGATGCTTACTGGATATTGACAAAGTACTAAAACGAGTAGTTAAGCTATATCGTGTAAATATTTATGTCAATAGGCAGTTTAACTTTAGTCCAACTGACCAATGATATGATCGAATAATAAATTCGACATGAGAAGTGTAGGATGGAATAGTCGTAAATGATTATGACTAGTCTAACCATCTTACAACTTACAGTGATAATTTGACGCTTGACAAGCTAGATGGAAGCTTGGGACTGAAGCGGGTCAAATGAATCAAGTATGAAGAAAAGCATAATCAGGATGCAAGGTAAGTATAACTTACAATATTGTTAATTATTAGAATATTCCTTTTTCGTATAAATTACGAGAAATATATTTAAACATTTGAAAAGTGATGTTCCGACGTATAGTCGTACGGAACAAGATAAGCAGAAATGATAATAAACCATAACAATGGTTAAAAAGGAGTAAATTGAGTATTCGGTCATATTATGACGAATAAAACTAAGAAATGGTTTCCAAGTAAAATGACCGTACAGTGTAAACCGGAGCGAGTCATGTAGATGAGATGGTAATAAATATCATCTCGCAAAGATAAACGGTTATTTAGACCAAACGGGTCAAAAGGTGAAGATATCATCCTTTGACAATATCGATTAATGATTATTTGTTGAGTTATATGTTTACAGGAGTAGACATCTAATGGATATTAGCATCGCTATTAATTAGCGGTTATGCAAGAAAAGTATTAAAATGGGTCAATATGTTGATCCAAGTTAGGTATGTGTAATAGTGTAACTACTCATTTAGAACTTAAGGTTCAATGAGTGGACATTTGGTTATCTTTTAGCTAAACCAAATGAATGAAATTATAGTCATTGTGTTTTGAAAACATAATGATTATTCAAACAAGATTGTAGTTTAATGTGTAAGATTTTGGGTCAATATGCCTTTCAAAAATCATTCATCGTAACTGAAAGGCTTAAATAGACTAAAATGCCCTTGATCAAAAAATCGAGCAACCGACCCTCATGGAACGTTTAAAAATAAGTTATTTGATTAAGTAAATACTTAGGACAAGTATAAAAGCGAAAGGTATGATTCTTGTGAATCAAATGCCTTAAAATGCTTTTTGTCGTAAAATAATGACCCGAGGGGTAAAACTCGGATATATACATTACCACGTTAAATCCACTACGAGTATGGTTGTGGTGGAAGACTATTTGATAAGAAACGTGGTAATATAATGCTAGAGGCGATTGAAAGTAAATTGTGTTTTGAAAGTACTTAAATACCCTTAACGGGTTAAAATAAGTATTTAAGCAAAACGGGTTAAGAATACGTACGAAACCCATGGGTTGGACCTTAAATAATAGAGAACTGTTATAAAATAAGGTTCATAATACTTGATGAGCAACAAACTAGTTTTAGTTTGATAAATTAATTAAATGGGTCAAAAGTGGAAATTATATATTAAGCCGATGGCTTAAAAAGTATTAATTTTTATTATTCCGGATGTCGGATGTTAACTCCATGTGATGGAGGATAATTTTACGATCACGTAAGAAGAAACGTGAATCAAATCGGATCAATAACGACCAAGTTATGGCCGTTTACGTCAAACTAATGTTGGCTGGGAATTTTACAACAGCAGCTAGCAACAATCTGTCAACATGTTGCCGTCGCGTCAAGCAATGGTGAACAGAAATGATGGTCGCGCCCCGCGACCTTGCTTGCGGGCCGCGTAAGCTGAGCAAGCATCCGTCGCGCCCTGCGAGGGCCACCTAAACTGGCAATATTGTTGCTGTTGATCAGTGCGATCTTAGGAACTTGTATAAACAAGTTTTAAACACTCAAAACTAATAAAAAATTTGAGTGTTTGAATTTGTAAATTGGTTCAGACATGTTTTTAAAACACCGAGCAACTAACTCATTTCTTGTGTTATGAAATGTAGGTATGTTAGAAGTACCGGAGGACGATCAAGCTCGATGAGGAATCGAACACATAAAGACTTCAAGCTTCCGCGAAAAGATTTTGTCGTCACTTTTAAACGGCAAATTTGTACATATTATGTTAAAATGTTTTAAAGTTTAAATTGTTTTAACAAACTCGCATTTTAAGTGTATGTTTAACCGCAACTACACTATTATTGTCAGGAATTAAATGATAATAGTATAAAATGGAATAAGGGTCTTACAAGTTGGTATCAGAGCCTTGGTTTAAGAGATTCGAGTATGGTGGGGAAAAACTATGCTTGGACTTAAACCTTATGCTCTTGATAAAGATTGGTGTTCGGTTCGAAGCTTGATCGCAAAATCCGGTAAGTTATTTAATACATTAACGGTCTAGCATGTAAAGTGTTGAAAACAACACATAGGGTTATCGTGTAAAATACGTTACCCCAAATAAAGCGATAAAAGACCAATATAGTTAAACGGATTACGCGTGTTAACACGTTTCGTAGAAAGCCTTATATGATAATACGGGTGCTTGTTAATGTTAACGTTACTAACATGTGTAAATGTTTTAAGTTGAAGGAACCTCGCATTGGAAGATGACGAGAGTTTAAGGAATTATCGATACAATAAAGAAATGGTTTGAAGTATGACAAGTAAGTCATACACGTTAAAGACTGGAATAGAGAAACGATCTCGAATGAGAGATCAAACAACAAGGAAAGTTTATTAGGACAAGTAGCTACAAGGTACATGTCTTAAACTTATAGTACAAACAGAAATATGTAACAAATACATAGTAAATGACAAGTTGCATATAGAATATAAAACTTGGAAAACCTGGATAGGATTCATATCCAGGATGATATTTCCAAGAGGAATTCAGTAGAGATACGTATTATTCACAGTCGTGAATAATGAGACAATAACTGAATTTAGTTTAAAAAATAAATAAATAAATAAATAAACTTAGACGAAAGTAATCATCCAAGTAAGTATTCTCAATAAGGATTCAAATTGAGAAAAGTAATGATCACATCGATGAATGTGATTGTGTAAATGATTATAAACGGAACATTGTAAATGTTCAAGAATAAAACGGGTAAAACTAGTGACTGTAAATTTTCAATTAAATAAAGTTTTACCAATTGAAATAAATCGAGAGATTACTTACATGGGACGTGATGTGGTAACTATAATAAGGTCATGCGTACCATGTGTTGATCGCTTACTCTGGCCAAGTAAGTAGTGAACGCATGATACCATGAGCTTCTTATAATGAGCACAGTTATATCCGAGGTGGTAAGGTCGAGACGAATGAAAAAGTTAAAAGAATATTGGGGTTAAGAAATCTTATGGGCATACTCGTATAAATGGTTTTCGAGGGAACCATAAACACGATGTATGGCACGCATAGAAATAAATTGTGACACCCCAGGAAAACCAGGAAAACCATGCAACTTAACTAGCTTCCTCAGTGAGTACGTACTAAATTTCGGGACGAAATTTCTTTCAACTTGGGGATAATGTGACAACTCGTATTTCCTAACCTATCTTTGTACTTTAATGTAACGTTTGTGACTATATGAACTTGGTTGACTAATTGAATGTCATGATTTTTGTGTTTATGTGTAATGTATGTATGTATATAAATGGCCCAAACGCACAACACTCATTCGATCGCACAAGCCCATTCGGGCTACACTACACTCTTGTATTCGGATCAATGGGCTGCCCAAGTAAAGGTTCGGCCCAGTCTTTCTATTTTGCGCATAACAGTTAGGGGTAGGGGCATACTCCTCATTTGTTTAACAAACATTCTAAACACACAAACCCTAGCTCTCTGTTTCTCTCTTCTCAAGCTTGACGGCAAGCATTCCCTCATCATCGAAGACCTTAGCATTCGAATCATCCTTGTTCATTCTCTAATCGGTTAGTATGTTAACTACTTGCTTCCATGATTGTATGATGTTATGCTATGTATGCTCGACATGATGATATAGGAATAATGTATGATTGATGATGCTTGTATGATGATTTGATATATTGCTAGGTGTTCGAATATATGTTACTCGGATTGGATAATATGAACAAACTGTCTTACAATTTTAGGGTTTGATATATGCTTGATGTTGATCTAGAAGAAATCGGTTCACATGCATAGTGGTGTAGATCGACATAGGGTTGTTAATCACATGAGGGTGTTAATGATCTAGAATCAAAAATATATATATATTCTCGGCTGTGATTGTGTTTATATTAGACGAATTGTTGTGATGATATGTTCGAGTGTATGCTAGGAAAATCAAAGACACAAATCTGTTAATATGATTGAAGTTATGGTTGATATTCATGTTATGAATTATTTTAGGGTTCATATGAAGTGTCATATAAAAACCTTGTTTAATCGATTAAGGGATTGGTTAGAGTTTGTGATTGTGTTATTTGATAAATGGCAAATTTGGAAACTATCGAATAATTGTAACTGATGGGCATGAAATTAGGAAATCTTAACTGATCACCAAATTAGTCGGTCGCACAAGACTCCTGGTCGCACAAGATCAGATCGTACAAGATCTGATCTGATCGCACAAGGAGTCCAGTCGCACAAGGGGTCCCCAGTCGCACAAGACTGTCGGATCGCACAAGTTAATTATGTTTGTTTATCTGTTGGGCCGAACATATATATTTTAGGCTGGGCTGGTTTCGATCGCACAAGTCGGTTGGATCGTACAAGCTCACCCGGATCGCACAAGACAGTTACATGTTAATTAGATTGGGCCGCGTATTGTTATGTTTGGGCTTTGGACTATCTTGGACCGGGTGTTTATCTGAGTCGCACAACATGATGTGGGTCACACAAGTCTGTGCTGAACACACAACATGTTGGGCCGCCTGTTTATTGGGCTTTACGTTTGAATCGTACAACTATCAGTTGTTATGTAATTGACTGCTAATGTGTTAACGTGCATTGTGTGATTGTCATGATCCGTGGGTGTTCTTTATCTGCTAGCTTATGTGTTACTTACGTGCACTACTTGAAACCAAAACCTGACTTGTATGGTAACCACGTTAGGACGTGGTTGACCACTAGCTGCTAGACTTGACCTTTCTGTGTATCTGCCGAGCAAACCAAGGTGAGTTCACACTAGCCAAGGCATGGGATTCCCAGGGGTTGGGAATGGGATTGGATAACTACTCATACAACTATTAAACTAATTACTACTGTCCTCGGGTTGAAGGGCACGTACGTAAAACCTACGTACAGTTATACTTACTACTGTCCTCGGATTGAAGGGCACGTACGTAAAGCCTACGTACACGATCTTAAGACCATCACCTCTATCAAAGGAAGTCCCTCAATTATCGACTTAATCTCCGAGGCCTAGGGCGAGCGGGTCATTAGTTAATAGCGCTATTAGGTTTAACAAACCTCACACCGTGCCAATCGGACGGGCGTGTACTAATGGACTATGGGCAAAGGCTCAATGCTGATAGACATTGACTTAGGGCACCTCTTACATTTTCGTAGCAGTCGATACGCGTGGTCTTGTAACACATGGGAAGCCCCCACTAATCATCGCACACATGCCTGGATTGGCCGCGATAAGGATTAATACGATACATGGTTTACAAAACGAACATACGATTTATGAAATGAATACTATAACCAAACAACCAACTGTGAACTCGCTCAACTTTGTTTGTTGATTCGTTGCTACATGCCTTGCAGGTCATTAGGTACTCATGGAGCTTGCACAGGGAGGAACAGTTGTTGTGGGGCATGGCAGTGTGTGCCATGCTTTAAACATTACTATATTTCATACTTAATACTTGCTATGGGTTTTACAACTTTGCTTCCGCTAAACACTTAACTATGCTTTGGTTTTTGGACACCTTTCATATTGTTTGGTTAAATTATGTTTACTTACATGCTTGTTCAATATGATTGGTGGCTTGATCCTGGTCAGTCACGCCTCCAAGCGGTGATACTCCGCGTGTGGATTTTGGGGGTGTTACATAAATGACCCAAGGGAATTCGTGAAATAGGTTATTATGGACGAAAGAGCCATGGTTGACAAAAAGGGCATGTAAAACCAGATTATAAATGACCCGCGAGGTCCTAGAAACGAAGGTATTGCCCATACAAAAAGACGATCGAAGTCATTGACTTTGGTCTTAGTAAAGAAAGGATGAAGATGATAATTATCATTCAAAAATATTAAGACCATCAAGCATGGTCACATAAAGAATAAAGGTTTGGTTAAATAAAGTGATGGATTTCGCTAAGACAACCAAACAAGTCAAAACGAAGTCTTAATGCATATCTAAGGAGTTGCATTAATTATTACCTCAGTAAATCACCCGGTTGATGGGTAGGAAATTAAACATATGCGTAACCAAGAGACGGGAACGCAGATTGAAAGTCAAAGGACTCGGATTACGAGTTATGACTAAAAGACTATAAAAAATTTCGTAAGTAGAAATTTTGAATAAATATGTTTGACTATTTGGGGTTGAACGGGTTGAATAAAGAATAACGTTTGATTATTTATAAGTGATGGATTTCACATTAACAAGTCAAACGGATTGAATACAATATAATGTCGGATGGCATAAGTAAGCGCAAGCCGAATAACGGAAGCGTTAAACGCAAAAGAATAATGAGCCCGGTAATGGGAAAGAATCAAATATGAATATATGCAAACCAGATAACGGTGAGCATAAGATGAACCGACGCATAAATGACGTGAGAAGTCATAGAGTCGGGATAATGATCCGAAATAAAACGATTGTAGTCACGAACTACAGTCAAGGTTAACGAATCTGAAACTTGAAACCAAATGATTTTGCAAATATAAACAAGGTGCCTTGACCCCAAACCTATATTTTAAGAAATAACGTTTTTATAAACATAAATTCTGATAGGAATTTAGATAGTAAATATTAAAGATACAGGTCTTGACACTGAAAAGTGCAAGACGATACATTCGAAAAGAAAGGTTTTCGATAAAGAAAGGTTGAAATAAACCTAAACATGACGTGACGCGATCACGATCAAGAAAAGTAATGTGAAGTAATCACATTATAACCCGAGTGATGGGTATAAAGTAACGGGACTAATAAGTCTAGTTAGTAAGACCGGATAAGGTCGAAATTCAAATTTAAAGAATTTGTTTAATACGTTATTTATTATAAGATTAGCGTGGATTAAACAAAATCAATAGATTTACATGATCAAGTAGCCAAATTGGCGACTCGGTCAAGTAAACAACAAAGGTATATAGATACAAGATATAAAAGTGATGGCCCATGAGGCCTCACAAACGAAAAATATTGGTCACCTATGTTGAGGGATCATAAGGCTAAAAGTTAAAACACAAAAGAGTTTGTTTGTCAAAATGTGAAAGATTTCACTAAAATATCCAAATGGATTAAATTAACGGATTCATGAAGAATTCGATAGTCTAACAGCGATGGATTTCGCTAAGTTAACTAAACTGGTGGAAATAACTAGATTATGGTATTTCAAGTTACATTATTTCGCATGAAATACATTAATGCTTAGTAACAAAAAAAAAAGTATTACCATATTTTTATGGTAATGCTAACAATTGGTTAAAATATAAGCAATGCTCAATTGATTATCGAGATCAAATGCATTGAGTTTAAACTTAATGAATTATGTAAGAAAAGGTTTCGAGGACAAAACCTCTTTAAGGGGGATAGACATGTAACACCCCGAAAACGGGTTTGGTAATCAAACCACGTTAATACTAAAAGACGGGTAAAGTTCCTTTAGTGGTAAAATTAACCCGAAAAATATTAGGATTGATTTAACTGAACCTAATATTAAATAAAAGTTAAACGAAAGCTTTTGAAGAAATAAAGTTTATAAAAGGCCGAGTTAACGGGACTTAAAAATAAACTTAGTCTTAAATTCCCAAAACCCACTAATTTAACTAGGAATGTTTAACCTAGTTAATGGGTGAAAATATTGTTAGAAATAAGTAGGTTGTAGCATACTAAATAACTAACTAAAACATCAGGGGCCAAATCTGGATAATTGAATGTTAAGTTATAAAAATAAATTCTAAACAAAACACACACTTCATGTGTGTGTTCTGTTGTATTCGACCAGAAGCTCCCAGGGAGCTCTTCAAAACCTTAGTTCTTGATAAATCATCAAATTGAAGTGCCAAATGACTCCCAAATTCACAATTGAACGTGAATTAATGATCACCCAAGCTAGGGGATCATAAGGTATGTAAAATTTTGATGATTAGTGAAGTTGTGAAATCTGATACATCATATAATCTGCGAATTAGGGATGAATTATAGAAGCTATGGCTGAATTTATGATGTATACTTGCTTAGAAACAAAACCCTAAGTGAAAATTATACATATGATGCTATGAATTGAATGTTTAGATGATTTACCACAATAGGATAAGTGGGTTTTAATCATAGGATGAAATTGATGATATAATTGTGATTTAAAATCATCATATGTGATGTTAATAAGAAAATACTTGAACAAATTATGTGTTTGAATACATAATCATACTTTCCATGAAAAGGGTTTTGTATGATAAAATGAAAATGATGATATATTCATATTAAAAAGAATTGATGTTGTGTTAATTCGATGACTTATGATTCCAAGGACTTGGTTAATATAGTGGCTAAACCGGATGCATAAGAATGATGCTTACCGGATATTGACAAAGTACTAAAACCAGTAGTTAAGCTATATCGTGTAAATACTTATGTCAATAGGCAGTTTGACTTTAAAAGTCAAACTGACCAATGATATGATCGAATAATAGATTCGACATGAGAAGTGTAGGATGGAATAGTCGTAAATGATTATGACTAGTCTAACCATCTTACAACTTACAGTGATAATTTGACGCTTGACAAGCTAGATGGAAGCTTGGGACTGAAGCGGGTCAAATGAATCAAGTATGAAGAAAAGCATAATCAGGATGCAAGGTAAGTATAGCTTGCAATATTCTTAATTATTAGAATATTCCTTTTTCGTATAAATTATGAGAAATATATTTAAACATTTGAAAAGTGATGTTCCGACGTATAGTCGTACGGAACAAGATAAGCAGAAATGATAATAAACCATAACAATGGTTAAAAAGGAGTAAATTGAGTATTCGGTCATATTATGACGAATAAAACTAAGAAATGGTTTCCAAGTAAAATGACCGTACAGTGTAAACCGGAGCGAGTCATGTAGATGAGATGGTAATAAATATCATCTCGCAAAGACAAATGGTTATCTAGACCAAACGGGTCAAAAGGTGAAGATATCATCCTTTGACAATATCGATTAATGATTATTTGTTGAGTTATATGTTTACAGGAGTAGACATCTAATGGATATTAGCATTGCTATTAATTAGCGGTTATGCAAGCAAAGTATTAAAATGGGTCAATATGTTGATCCAAGTTAGGTATGTGTAATAGTGTAACTACTCATTTAGAACTTAAGGTTCAATGAGAGTTAAATAAGGTCAAAAATGGACATTTGGTTATCTTTTAGCTAAACCGAATGAATGAAATTATAGTCATTGTGTTTTGAAAACATAATGATTATTCAAACAAGATTGTAGTTTAATATGTAACATTTTGGGTCAATATGCCTTTCAAAAATCATTCATCGTAACTGAAAGGCTTAAATGGACTAAAATTCCCTTGATCGACAAATCGAGCAACCGACCCTCATGGAACGTTTAAAAATAATTTATTTGATCAAGTAAATACTTAGGACAAGTATAAAAGTGAAAGGTATGATTCTTGTGAATCAAATGCCTTAAAATGCTTCTTGTCGTAAAATAACGATCCGAGGGTAAAACTCAGATTTTATACATTGCCACGTTAAATCCACCACGAGTATGGTTGTGGTGGAAGACTATTTGATAAGAAACGCAGTAATATAATGCTAGAGGCGATTGAAAGTAAATTGTGTTTTGAAAGTACTTAAATACGCTTAACGGGTCAAAATAAGTATTTAAGCAAAACGGGTTAAGAATACGTACGAAACCCGTGGGTTGGACCTTAAATAATAGAGAATTGTTATAAAATAAGGTTCATAATACTTGATGAGCAACAAACTAGTTTTAGTTTGATAAATTGATTAAATGGGTCAAAAGTGGAAATTTTATATTAAGCCGATGGCTTAAAAAGTATTAATTTTTATTATTCCGGATGTCGGATTTTAACTCCATGTGATGGAGGATAATTTTACGATCACGTAAGAAGAAACGTGAATCAAATCGGATCAATAACGACCAAGTTATGGCCGTTTACGTCAAACTTGTGACAACTCGTATTTTCAAACCCTTTTTCTTTCTGTGCTGATCTTTCCATGCTTTGTTGTACGTTGTGATTTCGTGTACGTAACTGGAATGAATGAACTTGCTTGAATGTACTTAAATGTTTTAAGTGAAGGTGTGATCTGTTAAATGTTAATATGTTAATGTTTATAGATTTGGTCGCACAAATCGAATTGGGCCGCACACTCAAATCACCTTGTTAACTTGTTCGCGGCCCAAACCCATACCAATTGTACATCGACACATGGCCCAAGCGGAGTCCAAAGCTAGGCCGGATCAGCCTCTTGTGCGCAATTAACCGGCCCAAAAAAACCCAACCTAACCCCTCTCGGCCCAAAGGAGCAAACCGCCCCACCCCCTTCCCCTTGCGAAACAAACCAACCCAACCCACCCTTGTTCCATTCAGCCCATGCAGCCCAACTCGCCAAACCTTCATCCGTTTAAAATACGTATGATTATTTAATGCATGAGAACAAGAAACAAAAGAAACCCTACCTCTCCCTTGGTTGTGCGACGACAGAAGAAGAAGCAGCCCCCCCCCCTAACCGTCACAATCTGCTCTCCACGCTACTCTCTCCCTCGCTGGTTCTTTCTCTCCCATCACTTCAAGGTATGTCTGTGTTGTGTTTGTTTTGATATTCTTGCATTACATGGTTGCGATTCTGCGATTGTTAATATAGATGATGTTGTAATGATGATGATTGTTGGTATTGATTATGTGATTAGGGTTATGATAATACATGTGCTATACGTGTTCGATTAAATCACTTACGTGTTCGATTATGTTATTAGGGTTTTGTTTATGGGTCGAACCTTGTGAAATTCTTGATGTTTAGATGATAAATAATCTGATCTAGAGCGATAACCTGCTGTAAATGATGTTTAATTACCGTTGTTTTTCACGGAATTGGTGTGTAAGGCGTTAGAAACTCGTTTCGTGTCGTTAAAAGCTGAAAACAGATTTTGTCTGGAATTTGCAGCCAACTTCAGTTGGCTGTAAATGGAGCGTTATAAATCGAAAAATTGATTTTCTAAAGTCTAAATTGTATGTTTTCGAAAAATGAATCAAATGGCACTGGAATCATATTTTTTTGAGGTCGTTTGCTATTTTTAAAGGTCCGTTTTGTACAGCAGCAAAAGCTGCGTTTTTACTGCAGAAAATGTATGTTATGGTTTTCATCATAACTTGAAATCTCTGTAGAATTAGGTCACGAAATTTGTACTGTAGATGGCCACTGATGTCATTGTAATTCTCCAACTGGAATTTCGTCAATCGGATTTACGATGAAATTTAAATGAATTTTTCCGTGGACTACAGTCAGAAAGTGACGAATCTGATTGCAGCCCGGTAAATGAATTTTATAAAATAATTGGTGATGAATTGGATCCCGAGATTTTGAAACAATAATATTTGTATCGTTGAAAACATTCTGTAAAAAATTGGGAATTTTTGGAATAAGTTAACTATTTTATTAAAATGCCCGAAAAGAGCCCAGTTTTAGATGTTAAAGCTGAAACGACATAAGTAGTAGTTTGCGTGTCTAAATGTCGGGTATGTTATCTGAGGATGATCTAACGTGTTATATATCAATGAAAGCGTTGTGTGCTGGAACTTTGTGCTTTATAAGTAGTAGCTTGCTTTTGAATGGTTATAAATGGGATGTTATATGGGCGTGAACTGGTAAAGTGGGTGCGTATTATGTGATAGATGTGTGCTGGAACTTTGTGCTTTATTTAAAACCATTAATAAACTAAATAGTAATCATAATGGGACATGATTGACCAACCCTAACCGTTAGCTATTTTAAGAGTTCAACCGAGCAACCAAAGGTGAGTTCACACATTCCACAAGGCATGGGATTCCCGGTGGTTTGGGAATGGGTTAAAGTATACTAAGGAAACATGCGTATTCTCCTTTGGTAGAATACGTACTCCAACCCTCTTTGTTAAAGGGTGACAACATTGAAACCTGCGTGTTCTTCTTGACACGTACTCCCACCCTGTTAACTGAAGGTTGACAACATTGACACTAGACAAAACTCTATCATTAAGTCCCTCATTTTATATCGACTTAATCGCCGGCCAATGGCGAACGGGTCATTAGTTAAATAGCACTATTAGGTTTGACAAGCCTCACACCGTGCCGCAGAGGACGGGCGTGGACTAATGGACATGGGCACTAGTCAATGATGATAGACATTGACGCAGGGCACATAAACATAACTACAGTCAGTAGTCGATATGGTAACGGGTCTAGTGAGATACATGGGGAAGCCCCCACTGAGTATGGTTTGGGAAACAAGGAACTGGTTAACTCGTGGTTTTCGAAACATAACTACGGTTTTGGGAACAACGTCAAAATGGACAACCAACTGTGAACTCGCTCAACTTTTTTGTTGATTCGTTATTATATGCCTTGCAGGTCGTTAGGTGTTTAGATGGAACTTGCACAAGAGGAAGAGGTCGTTGTGGGACAAGGACTGTTGATTTCCATGTTAAACTTATGAACTTTTATACTTTATTATGGTTTTGAACTTGATGCTTCCACTGATAACTTAAACTTTGTTGAATTGTTTTGACACCAATTATATTGTTTGGTTTGGACTTTTATGTATTTAATTATATCGTTCAATATGATTGGTGGCTGAATCCTGGTCATGTCACGTTCCCTGCGGTGATACTCCGCTTGTGGATTTTGGGGGTGTGACAGATTGGTATCAGAGCCATTGGTTATAGTGAACTTGGTTTTAAAAAGGGAAAATCTTTTTGACAAAAACCAGACTATAATCTGTTCAGTGCTCAACGATCCACAACGACACTTCGCTCCACGTGCAACGCTCCACACTTTAGATGGTTTGATTTATGTTATGTAGCCTACTTGTTAGTTTGCATTTGCATGATGTGTTGCTTATAGTATACCTAATTAACATTGTAGCATGTTACCTTTATTAGCCCCAGTGTGCTTGCTTTGACACTCAACTGTTTACTTGAAACTTGACAACTAGTGATCAAATTCTTTTCCTGTTTTTTCCTCACGCCACTACGACAACCGTTTTATGCGTTCTACCTATTCATGCGATTGCTCGACATGACGTCACCATTACAGCCTGGATTCAGATCTGACCCTCCGTACATTCAGTTTGCACGTCAACATTCATGTAGACCAGACCCGACCCAAACGAACTCGGATTTAGGAGAACAATATACCACTTTTCCATGTTGACGAACCCCATCATCTCCACCTGTCGTCATCACCAGAAACGAAGCAGCCACAGTTACACGCATTTGTCGTTGTGCAACTCGAAACCCTATCATCCAAACTCTGTTTTGGACAAATGATATACTCACATGACCGTGATGCAATGAACTTTTCTTTCGTGTCGTTGCCGCCATCCACCACTACTGGAACTGCCTCTGGAGAACAGAATAGTTGGCGGAATTCTTTGGTTATTTGTTGGATTTTTGTTTTCACTTAATTCTTCGTATGAACATCACCAACCTCCGGTTTCTTCGATCCGCACCTGATATAACGAAACGCTAACAACCATACCATGATTTCCACCGATCACAAGATTAACCCCATTACCCTGTTGGGTGGTTAATTATTATTTTACTTTAATTTACACCTTCGTATACCCAACCTAGCAAGCGGATGCCTCCTAATGATGAGATAGTCTTCGGGACATTCGAGGACGGAGATACGGATTACTCAACTTACAGGCGGACACGATGAACTACACATTTACCTCACCCTTTTCCCCCTTACACTACCATGGTCGCACTTTGATCCTATGATAGTTTATCTTAATTATGTGAAATCTTTTCGCTAGCCTTTGTACCGACCTATGCTTGTTGATTAATGCAATGCCTAATTTCTACTATTGACTTGGACAAAACCATCATTCCTTTACCACAGTGACACTATGCCCTAGCTTGTGACACCTGTGTCACTTCAACCATCATACAAATACCAAACCAATAAAATATTGTATTTCATACTTGGGATTTGTATAAATATGTGTATCGTTTGCACATATCGATTCTTGTTCAATTTCGAGCTCTAAATCGCTTTCTGGGAAGTTATACGCGAACTGATGCGTAAACGTAATCAGTTTAATGTGAAAACACCCCAAAATAGTGACATAGGCTTAACATACCTTAAATAACCTTCACATAACTCAGAAATAAGTTTTGGATGGTTTAGTGTGTTGAAAACAAGTTTGTTCGATCGCATGGACTATTTGTGTCAAACTATGAAACTATGCCAATTTGCATAGTAACGAAAATTTCGGAACTTGATCATAAGTTAAACATATCTTAAATATCCTTTACATAGCTTAGAAATAGGCTTTGAGGGGTTCGGTATGCTAAAATAAACTTATTGGTCATTCAGGGACTAAAAGCGTCAAAAAGTGCATAAGTTTGCACTTTCGCGCATATCTTACGTTCTGAATATATCCAGACATCCAAAAATTTATGTAATCATTAAAATATTTTATTTTAGTGATTGGCATGATAAAATTCCATTCGTCGCATAATTTGGATCTTTTTTACGTCCGTTACGATTTCCGTCGTAATTACCTGAACAACGCAACTGTACGACCAAACGAACCGACATCCGAGATATTTTTTAGGACATTTCAAGTTCCCTATACTTTAACTTCATTTTAGAGCCTTAAAATGGGGTTAACGGGGCTTAACGTGCCTAAAACTGACTTTTTAAACATGCAGGGACCATTTTTTACATTTCTGGAAACTCAGTTCAAATTCATTGAATCTGGTCCATTTTTGAAGTTTTGATGGGTTTTAATAGCTGATTTTGGATACTATGGGATGTTATTTGATGGTTTTTTAACATTCCCATGGTTTTGAAAACCATGTGCCACATGGAAGGCCATGATTCAAGCTCGGTTTACGAGAAACGATCCTAACGGATCTATGAAATCTATATAAACCCCACCCCACTTCATTTAATTTCACTCATGATCTGAATAATTCTCTAAGTTGAAGCTCAAATGCTTCATACCTTAGAATTTATAGATCATATCTTCCTAGCGTGGACCCTTTATAAGCTTCTTTCGTTCTTCTATGCGTTTTTAAGCATGAAAGTCAAACAGTGTTTGACTTTCAGCTTTGACCAGTCAATGGTCAGCACGAAGTTCGTTTGAACTTCGCAACATGAGCGTAATCACAATGGTCTTAGTCCCTTGTGACTATACCTACTGATTACCACGTTATTTTTAGGCGTAGTGATGAGTCATAGTTTCGGTCAAAATGCGTATTCTTGCGTATTTTGCAACCAAACTATTTTTGGGTATCAAGACCCTTTGTCTTGATATCAAACTTGTTTTCTAACTTCGTTAAACATGTTTTAACATGTTTAACTCGCCACTTTTAGATTAGTGCTTATATAAGGTCGTAAGATAAGCGGACTAAACAACCGCTTAGACTTTCGAACCCGACCCGTTTGGTCGATCATTAGGATCCGACCAAGCATATATTGTGACCATAGTTGTATAGGAAATAACCTTCCGAGGTTATACCTTATGGTCACTTCGTTTAGCTAGTTGTATGATAGGTAGTTTATATGCCTTAGGTAAATGACCAAAATGCCCTTTTTATGCATAATTGGTATTTAAGCATATGTAACCTAAACTTTTGTCACTTAACTGATTTTACAACATATTTAAACATGTTTAGGCATATAATACTTGTCATAGGACTAGTTAGGCGTTCCGAACGCGTTTTACGCAAACGACTCGTTAAAGTGGCGTAAGCTACCTAAACAGGTCGTAATGGGTCGTAAGCACTTAGGTTAGGTTTCGATTTAGTATGTAGGCTTTGTTAAACCATATCATATGAGTTCCAACACTCATTTGGTTTACGAAACCTCATCCTATCCGATCTTCCGATTTAGGTCCGATTTATTAATGTAGTTACCTATACTAGGTGCCGATTGATTCCCGTGACCCTCTAGCTTTGCTTGGTTGTTATTCAAAGACTTCTAAGCACTCTCAAGTGAGTACATAGTCCCCTCTTTTACTGGTTTCAAATGTTTTGGGGTGAAACATGTGTACCTAATTGTTTTTTTCATGATTTCAAAGTATAAATTGATTATACATGCTAGTACTTATCTTTTGATGAATTTGACAATTGTCTATGGTTTAAACACTAATTTTTCAAAGATTATAAAACAAATTTTTGGGTTGTACTTATTTTATACATTCACCAAACCGATTGGTATTATGATATAGCGCTATAGGATTAGACACCCCATTCCTGTTGTATGGAATGTCAGAAACCAATTTTTGTCCAAATAGAGATTGGCCTTGTGGTATTTATATAGTCTCTAAGGTGTAGTTTGATACACTAAGGTTTGAATGAATTCTAAATCACATTTTCTTTTGTATATTTTGTTATACTTCCAAAGTATAGTTTGATATGCTCTCATATGTGATATTATTTAGCAAGGTATATTTTGATATACTATGTACCAACCAACATATATTTTGTTAATTACTAAAGCATAGTTTTGATATGTTATATACAAAACCAAAGCATTGTTTTGATATGTTATTTACAAAACCAAAGCATAGTTTTGATATGTTATTTATAAAACCAAAGCTTAGTTTTGATATGTTATTTACAAAACCAAAGTATACTTATGATATACTACCGAAAATTATTATTTTAACAACCAAAGTATATTTGATATACTATCTGTTTATCAATTTTGGAACTAAAATATATTTTAATATATTACTTATCCAACTGTCTTAAAACCAAGGTATATTTTTATATATACTACAAACCTTTTATCAAAACATTGTTTTACAAACAACATATTTTATACAAACTCATTTACTTGGTTATTTAATTATCTATGCATCATTCTTTTATATCATCAAATTTCTTATAAATTTTCGCATGATTTATAAAAAAACATTTTCTTAGTTCATGACTACTTTTTGTTAAACATTCTTTTAAAGTTACAAGTCATGAATCCTGCATTAATAAAACATATGTATCTCACAGGCATTTTTATGCTGACGTACCTATTTTTACACATGTTTCAGGTGCTGCTATGTGATGATTGTTGATACATGCTACACATAGGATAGACTCATGCCTTAGCGACTTTAAAACTTGAAAGACAATAATTGTATTTATTTGATTTGTAATAAATCAATGAGTTCAATAATGCAATAGAACAAAATTATTTAATCCATGGTTGTGAAACAATGATTCTGTTACGACACTCCCCGACGTTTCCGCCACGATTTGTTGTTTTACGTGGTCGGGGTGTGACATAGCTCCTCCGTGAGACGCTAACACGAACCCACTTTAGTTCAGAGAATTTGGAACGCTCGACTTACGATCATTGGGGATCACTTCTTGAAACCCTGAGGATAGTGATGTATTGTTGATACGATCATACCCTCTTGAACATGTTTTCATGTCCTTTCTTTGAAACCTCTTGACTACACAGGCATATTTCAGATTCATTCACATGACCTAAAGAAACTCCTCCGAATTTGGTTGCTTACCGACTCGATTAATCACAAACTCATCTAAGTTCGTGGATCAAGGCAAATTATTTCTCCTTCGCTTGCGGGCGAGCCCGAAAACTTAGACAGAAGTTTCAGTGAACCATAACACTACAAACTCGTGCAACAACCATTCTTCTATGGAAAATTCTTGTTATGATTGATATACCGACGTGACACCTCTACTCGGCGAACGGCGATCTTTATTTTAACCCCGTACAACTTGCGTACGACTAACTTATACCCTTGACATCAGGTAAACCCCTGCTACGGACCCTTACGCGCTCACACATCAATTGCGACTACCTTTTTTGTTCATGTTTCCACATCCAGTCACGATATACTTCTCGAATCCTATGACCCTTATCCTAACAACATTCTTCGCGAACTCTCGCTTGGAAGAGTTACTCTCCACGAACGTTACTCGAGGAGTAATGGGAAATGAATGTCACATATATAATGATATCACAAGCACTGTCCTTGGAACTCGGTACGGCCGATATAGATTCTCACTCACGACATCTGAATTTAGCCTAGCTTGACGAATATACCACTTGTTCTCTTTGACGATAACCAAGACTACTCCAAGAACTAGTAGGAATCTGAACGATACCTACACCTTACCACGGAGCCCCTACAACACAAACAACCTTATGTTTAGTTTCCAACGAATGACATTTGACGTTGCGAAGCCCGCTTTTCTTGATCGTATGCACAAACCCTCGCAACCCTAACTCAAAAGATTGCTCAAAAATCAGCGTTTCAAGCAATTGAAGGTGAAACTCTGTAGTGCACCCATTCTCTCGTTACCTGAAGGCACGGACGATTTTGTTGTTTATTGTGACGCATCTATCCAAGGACTTAGTTGTGTGTTGATGCAACGTGAGAAAGTCATTGCTTACGTATCACGCCAACTCAAGGTTCACGAAAAGAACTACACTACCCACGGTTTGGAGTTAGGAGCAGTAGTGTCTGCACTCAAGATATGGAGACATTACTTGTACGGTACCAAGTGCACCATCTACACTGATCACAAGAGTCTCCAGCATATCTTCGATCAGAAGGAGTTGAACATCCGACAACGTCGATGGGTCGAACTCCTCAACGACTACGAGTGCGTGATCAAGTACATGAAGGCAAGGCCAACGCTGTGGCTGATGCCCTCAGTTGGAAGAAAACAAAACCTAAACGTGTACGTACGTTACAGCTTACTATTCCATCTAATCTTCCTACCCAGGTCCGCAACGCTCAGGTTGAAGCATTGAAAGAAGAGAACCTCTTAGCTCAGTCCATGCGGGGCATTGAAAAGTAACTCGTACGCAAGGAAGATGGTACCTACTACTTCGTGGAACGTATTTAGGTTCTATCCTATCGAAACCTACGAGAACTTGGGATGGACGAAACACACAAGTCTCGTTACCTGGTACATTCTGGTTCTGACAAGATGTACCAGGATTTCAAACCTTTGTACTGGTGGCCCCACATGAAAGCTAACATAGCGACCTATGTTAGTAAATGCTTGACCTGAGCTAGGGTTAAGATTGAATACCAGAAGCTATCAGGACTACTGCAACAACCCGAGATCCCAACATGGAAATGGGAGCAAATTTCCATTGACTACATCACTGGTTTACCTAGATCCCAGCGAGGAAACGACACTATCTGGGTGATCATGGATCGACTGACTAAGTCTGCACACTTTCTGGCAATCAGGGAAATCGATAAGTTTTCTGCACTCGCAGACATCTATTCGAAGGAAGTAGTCGCTAGGCGCGGAGCGCCAACTTCCATCATTTCTGATCGTGACCCACGCTTTGCATCTGATTTGTGGCAGGCGATGCACAAATCATTTGGCTCACTTCTAGACATGAGCACAGCTTATCACCCACAGACGGATGGGCAGACTAAGCGCACCATCCAGACTCTTGAAGACATGCTTCGAGCATGTGTTATCGACTTTGGTAACGGCTGGGAAAGACATCTACCTTTGGTGGAGTTTTCGTACAACAATAGTTACCACACCAGTATCAAGGCTGCTCTGTTCGAGGCTTTGTATGGACGGAAATGCCGATAACCTCTATGTTGGGCAGAAGTTGCCGATAGCCAAGTCACTAGCCCATAACTCATTCTCGAAACAACGGAAAAGATTGCCCAAATCCGACAATGAATGGCGGCAGCTCGTGACCGTCAGAAAAGCTACGCTGACAAGCGTAGGAAACCTCTCGAGTTCCAGGTTGGGGATCGAGTGCTACTCAAAGTCTCACCTTGGAAAGGTGTGGTTCGCTTGGGCAAACGGGGCAAACTTAATCCGCGTTATGTCGGACCCTTCGAAATCATAAAAAAAATCGGCAAGGTGGCGTACAGACTGAATTTACCCGAAGAACTCAGTGGTGTTCACAACGTCTTTCACGTGTCGAATCTGAAGAAGTGTCTATTAGATGAGACCTTCATAGTTCCTTTCAAGGAACTCACTACCGACGACCAGCTGCGTTTCATCGAGGAACCGGTGGAGATTATGGATCGGGAAATCGAGACTCTCAAACAAACCAAGATATCTATTGTTCGAGTTCGTTGGAACTCCCGTCAGGGCCCAGAGTTCACTTGGGAACAAGAGGACCAGATGAAACGTAAGTACCCCCAGTTGATCAAGAAAGGTGAGTCCAGTACAGAAGCTACTTCGGAATTTCGGGACGAAATTCCAAACCAACGGGGGAATGATGTGATACCCCAGGAAAACGTACAACACGACTAGCTTCTCCGGCAACTATGTGTTAAATTTCTGGATGAAATTTCTTTCAACTTGGGGATGATGTGACAACTCGGATTTTCAAACCCTTTTTCTTTCTGTGCTGATCTTTCCATGCTTTGTTGTATGTTGTGATTTCGTGTACGTAACTGGAATGAATGAACTTGCTTGAATGTACTTAAATGTTTTAAGTGAAGGTGTGATCTGTTAAATGTTAATATGTTAATGTTTATAGATTTGGTCGCACAAATTGAATTGGGCCGCACACTCAAATCACCTTGTTAACTTGTTCGCGGCCTGAACCTATAGCAATTGTACACCGTCACATGGCCCAAGCGGAGCCCAAAGCTAGGCCAGATCAGCCTCTTGTGCGCAATTAACCGGCACAAACAAACCCAACCCCTCTCGGCCCAAAGGAGCTAACCGCCCCACCCCCTTCCCCTTGTTCCATTCAGCCCATGCAGCCCAACTCTCCAAACCTTCATCTGTTTAAAATACGTATGATTATTTGTTGCATGAGAACAAGAAACAAAAGAAACCCTACCTCTCCCTTGGTTGTGCGACGGCAGAAGAAGAAGCACCCCCCCCCCCAACCGTCACAATCTGCTCTCCACGCTACTCTCTCCCTCACTGGTTCTTTCTCTCCCATCTCTTCAAGGTATGTCTGTGTTGTGTTTGTTTTCATATTCTTGCATTACATGGTTGCGATTCTGTGATTGTTAATATGCATGATGTTGTGATGATGATGATTGTTGGTATTGATTATGTGATTAGGGTTATGATGATACATGTGCTATACGTGTTCGATTAAATCACTTACGTGTTCGATTATGTTATTAGGGTTTTGTTTATGGGTCGAACCTTGTGAAATTCTTGATGTTTAGATGATAAATAATCTGATCTAGAGCGATAACCTGCTGTAAATGATGTTTAATTACCGTTGTTGTTCACAGAATTGGTGTGTATGCCGTTAGAAACTCGTTTCGTGTCGTTAAAAGCTGAAAACAGATTCTGTCTGGAATTTGCAGCCAACTTCAGTTGGCTGTAAACGGACCGTTATAAATCTAAAAATTGATTTTCTGAAGTCTAAATTATATGTTTTCGAAAAACGAATCAAATGGAACTGGAATCATATTTTTTTGAGGTGGTTTTCTATTTTTAAAGGTCCGTTTTGTACAGCAACAAAAGCTGCGTTTTTACAGCAGAAAATGTGTGTTATGTTTTTCATCATAACTTGAAATCGGTGTAGAATTAGGTCACGATATTTTTATTGCAGATGGCCACTGATGTTTTCGTAATTCTCCAACTATAATTTCGTCAATCGGACTTACGATGAATTTTAAATGAATTTTTTCGTGGACTGCAGTCAGAAAGTGACGAATCTTATTGCAGCCCGGTAAATGAATTTTATAAAATAATTCGTGATGAATTGGATCCTGATATTTTGACACAATAATATCTTGATCGTTCAAAACATTCTGTAAAAATTTGGGAATTTTTGGAATAAGTTAACTATTTTATTAAAATGCCCGAAACGAGCCCAGTTTTAGATGTTAAAGCTGAAACGACATAAGTAGTAGGTTGCGTGTCTAAATGTCGGGTATGTTATCTGAGGATGATCTAACGTGTTATATGTCAATGAAAGCGTTGTATGCAATATCGTATGCTTGCTTTTGAATGGTTATAGATGGGATGTTATATGGGTGTGAACTGTTAAAGTGGGTGCGTATTATGTGATAGATGTGTGCTGGAACTTTGTGCTTTATTTAAAACCATTAATAAACTAAATTGTAATCATAATAGGACATGATTGACCAACCCTGACCGTTAGCTATTTTAAGAGTTCAACCGAGCAACCAAAGGTTAGTTCACACATTCCACAAGGCATGGGATTCCCGGTGGTTTGGGAATGGGTTAAAGTATACTAAGGAAACCCGCGTATTCTCCTTGGGTAGAATGCGTACTCCCACCCTCCTTGTTGAAGGGTGACAACATTGAAACCTTTGTGTTCTTCTTGACACGTACTCCCACCCTGTTAACTGAAGGTTGACAACATTGACACTAGACAAAACTCTATCATTAAGTCCCTCATTTTATATCGACTTAATCGCCGGCCAATGACGAACGGGTCATTAGTTAAATAGCGCTATTAGGTTTGACAAGCCTCACACCGTGCAGCAGAGGACGGGCGTGGACTAATGGACTTGGGCACTAGTCAATGATGATAGACATTGACGCAGGGCACATAAACATAACTACAATCAGTAGTCGATATGGTAACGGGTCTAGTGTGATACATGGGGAAGCCCCCACTGAGTATGGTTTGGGAAACAAGGAAGTAGTTAACTCGTGGTTTTCGAAACATAACTATGGTTTTTGAAACAACGTTAAAATGGACAACCAACTGTGAACTCGCTCAACTTTGTTGTTGATTCGTTATTATATGCCTTCCAGGTCGTTAGGTGTTTAGATGGAGCTTGCACAAGAGGAAGAGGTCGTTGTGGGACATGGACTGTTGAGTTCCATGTTTAACTTATGAACTTTTATACTTTATTATGGTTTTGAACTTAATGCTTCCGCTGATGGTTTGATTTATGTTATGTAGCCTACTTATTAGTTTGCATTTGCATGATGTGTTGCTTATAGTATACCTAATTAACATTGTAGCATGTTACCTTTATTAGCCCCAGTGTGCTCGCTTTGACACTCAACTGCTTACTTGAAACTTGACAAGTAGTGATCAAATTCTTTTCTTGTTTTTTCCTCACCCCACTATGACAACCGTTTTATACGTTCTACCTATCCATGTGATTGTCTCGACATGACGTCGCCATTACAGCCAGGATTCAGATCTGACCCTCCGTACATTCAGTTTCCACGTCAACATTCATGGAGACCAGACCCGGCCCAAATGAACTCGGATTTAGGAGAACAATATACCCACTTTTCTATGTTGACGAACCCCATCATCTCCACCTGTCGTCATCACCAGAAACGAAGCAGTCACAGTTACACGCCTTTGTCGTTGTGCAACTCGAAACCCTATCATCCAAACTCTGTTTTGGACAAATGATATACTCACGTGACCGTGATGCAACGAACTTTTCTTTCATGTCGTTGCCGCCATCCACCACTACTGGAACTGCCTCTGGAGAACAGAATAGTTGGCGGAATTCTTTGGTTATTTGTTGGATTTTTGTTTTCACTTAATTCTTCGTATGAACATCACCAACCTCCGGTTTCTTCGATCCGCACCCGATATAACGAAACGCTAACAACCATACCATGATTTCCACCGATCACAAGATTAACCCCATTACCCTGTTGGGTGGTTAATTATTATTTTACTTTGATTTACACCTTCGTATACCCAACCTAGCAATCGGATGCCTCCTAATGATGAGATAGTATTCAGGACATTCGAGGACGGAGATACGGATTACTCAACTTACAGGCAAACACGATGAACTACACATCTACCTCACCCTTTTCCCCCTTACACTACCATGGTCGCACTTTGATCCTATGATAGTTTATCTTAATTATGTCAAATCTTTTTGCTATACTTTGTACCGACCTATGCTTGTTGATTAATGCAATGCCTAATTTCTACTATTGACTTGGACAAAACCATCATTCCTTTACCACAGTGACACTACGCCCTAGCTTGTGACACCTGTGTCACTTCAACAATCATAAAAATACCAAACAAATGAAATATTGTATTTCATAATTGGGACTTGTATAAATATGTGTATCGTTTGCACATATCGATTCTTGTTCAATTTCGAGCTCTAAATCACTTTCTGGGAAGTTATACGCGAACTGATGCGTAAACGTAATCAGTTTAATGAGACAAACACCCCGGAATAGTGACATAGGCTTAACATACCTTAAATAACCTTCACATAACTTAGAAATAAGTTTTGGATGATTTGATGTGTTGAAAACAAGTTTATTCGATCGTAGGGACTATTTGTGTCAAACAGCGAAACTATGCCGATTTGCATAGTAACGAACATTCTGGAACTTGATCATAAGTTAAACATACCTTAAATATCCTTTACATAGCTTAGAAATAGGCTTTGAGGGGTTCGGTATGCTAAAATAAACTTATTGGTCATTCAGGGACTAAAAGCGTCAAAAAGTGCATAAGTTTGCACTTTCGCGCATATCTTACGTTCTGAATATATCCGGACATCCAAAAATTTATGTTATCATTAAAATATTTTATTTTAGTGATGGCATGATAAAATTCCATTCGTCGCATAATTTGGATCGTTTTTGCGTCCGTTACGATTTCCGTCGTAATTACCTGAACAACGCAACCGTACGACCAAACGAACCGACATCCGAGATATTTTTTAGCACATTTCAAGTTCCCTATACTTTAACTTCATTTTAGAGCCTTAAAATGGGGTTAACGGGGCTTAAACATGCCGAAAACTGACTTTTTAAACATGCAGGGACCATTTTTTACATTTCTAGAAACTCAGTTCAGATTCATTGAATCTGGTCAATTTTTGAAGTTTTGATGGGTTTTAATGGCTGATTTTGGATACTATGGGCTGTTATTTGACGGTTTTTTAACATTCCCATGGTTTCGAAAACCATGTGCCCACATGGAAGGCCATGATTCAAGCTCGGTTTACGAGAAACGATCCTAACGGTTCTATGAAATCTATATAAACCCCACCCCACTTCATTTCATTTCACTCATGATCTGAATAATTCTCTAAGTTGAAGCTCAAATGCTTCATACCTGAGAATTTATAGATCATATCTTCCTAGCGTGGACCCTTTGTAAGCTTCTTTCGTTCTTTTATGCGTTTTTAAGCATGAAAGTCAAACAGTGTTTAACTTTCAGCTTTGACCAGTCAATGGTCAGCACGAAGTTCATTTGAACTTCGCAACGTGAGCATAATCACAATGGTCTTAGTCCCTTGTGACTATACCTACTGATTACCACGTTATTTTTAGGCGTAGTGACGAGTCATAGTTTCGTTCAAAATGCGTATTCTTGCGTATTTTGCAACCAAACTATTTTTGGGTATCAAGTCCTTTGTATTGATATCAAACTTGTTTTCTAACTTCGTTAAACATGTTTTAACATGTTTAACTCGTCACTTTTAGATTAGTGTTTATATAGGGTCGTAAGATAAGCGGTCTAAACAACCGCTTAGACTTTCGAACCCGACCCGTTTGGTCGATCATTAGGACCCGACCAAGCATATTTTGTGACCATAGTTGTATAGGGAATAACCTTCCGAGGTTATACCTTATAGTCACTTCGTTTAGCTAGTTGTATGATAGGTAGTTTATATGCCTTAGGTAAATGACCAAAATGCCCTTTTATGCATAATTGGTATTTAAGCATATGTAACCTAAACTTTTGTCACTTAACTGATTTTACAACATATTTAAACATGTTTAGGCATATAATACATGTCATAGGACTAGTTAGTCGTTCCGAACGCGTTTTACGCAAACGACGCGTTAAAGTGGCGTAAGCTACCTAAACGGGTCGTAATGGGTCGTAAGCACTTAGGTTAGGTTTCGATTTCGTATGTAGGCTTTGTTAAACCATATCATATGAGTTCCAACACTCATTTGGTTTACAAAACCTCATCCTATCCGATCTTCCGATTTAGGTCCGATTTATTAATGTAGTTACCTATACTAGGTGCCGATTGATTCCCGTGACCGTCTAGCTTTGCTTGGTTGTTATTCAAAGACTTCTAAGCACTCTCAAGTGAGTACATAGTCCCCTCTTTTACTGCTTTCAAATGTTTTGGGGTGAAACATGTGTACCTAATTGTTATTTTCATGATTTCAAAGTATAAATTGATTATACATGCTAGTACTTATCTTTTGATGAATTTGACAATTGTCTATGGTTTAAACACTAATTTTTCAATGATTATAAAACAAATTGTTGGGTTGTACTTATTTTATACATTCACCAAACCGATTGGTAGTATGATATAGCGCTATAGGATTATACACCCCATTCCTGTTGTATGGAATGTCATAAACCAATTTTTGTCCAAACAGATATTGCCTTTGTGGTATTTCTATAGTCTCTAAGGTGTAGTTTGATACACTAAGGTTTGAATGAATTCTAAATATATTTTAATATATTACTTATCCAACTGTCTTAAAACCAAGGTATATTTTTATATATACTACAAACCTTTTATCAAAATATTGTTTTACAAACAACATTTTTTATACAAACTCATTTACTTGGTTATTTAATTATCTATGCATCATTCTTTTATATCATCAAATTTCTTATAAATTTTCGCATGATTTATAAAGAAAACATTTTCTTAGTTCTTGACTACTTTTTGTTAAACATTCTTTTAAACTTACAAGTCATGAATCCTGCATTAATAAAACCTATGTATCTCACAGACATTTTTATGCTGACGTACCTATTTTTACACATGTTTCAGGTGGTGCTATGTGATGATTGTTGATACACGTTATACATAGGATGTACTCATGCCTTAGCGACTTTAAAACTTGAAAGACAATAATTGTATTTATTTGATTTGTATTAAAATAGTGAGTTCAATAATGCAATAAAACAAAATTATGTAATCCATGGCTGTGTAACAATGATTCTATTACGACACTCCCCGACATTTCCGCCACAATTTGTTGTTTTACGTGGTCGGGGTGTGACATAGCTCCTCCATGAGATGCTAACACGAACCCACTCTAGTTCAGAGAATTTGAAAGGCTCGACTTTCGATCATTAGGGATCACTTCTTGAAACCCTGAGGATAGTGATGTATTGTTGATACGATCATACCCTCTTGAACATGTTTTCATGTCCTTTCTTTGAAACCTCTTGACTACACAGGCATATTTCAGATTCATTCACATGACCTAAAGAAACTCCTCCGAATTTGGTTGCTTACCGACTCGATAAATCGTAAACTCATCTAAGTTCGTGGATCAAGGAAAATTATTTCTACTTCGCATGCGGGCGAGCCCGAAAACTTAGACGGAAGTTTCAATGAACCATAACACTACAAACTCGTGCAACAACCATTCTTCTGTGGTAAATTCTTGTTATGATTGATATACTAACGTGACACCTCTACTCGACAAACGACGATCTTTATTTTAACCCCGTACAACTTGTGTATGACTAACTTATACCCTCGACATCAGGTAAACCCCTGCTACGGACCCTTATTCGCTTACACATCAATTGCGACTACCTTTTTTGTTCATGTTTCCACATCCAGTCACGATATACTTCTCGAATCCTATGATCCTTATCCTAACAACATTCTCCGTGAACTCTCGCTTGGAAGAGTTACTCTCCACGAACGTTGCTCGAGGAGTGATAGGAAATGAATGTCACATATATAATGATATCACAAGCACTGTCCTTGGAACTCGGTACGGCCGATATAGATTCTCAGTCACGACATCCGAATTTAGCCTAGCTTGACGAATATACCACTTGTTCTCTTCGACGATAACCAAGACTACTCCAAGAACTAGTAGGAATCTGAACGATACCTACACCTTACCACGGAGCCCCTACAACACAAACAACTTTATGTTTAGTTTCCAACGAACGATTTTTGACGTTGCGAAGCCCGCTTTTCTTGATCGTATGCACAAACCCTCGCAACCCTAACTCAAAAGATTGCTCAGGAATCCGCGTTTCAAGCAGTTGAAGGTGAAACTCTGTAGGGCACCCATTCTCTCGTTACCTGAAGGCACAGACGATTTTGTTGTTTATTGTGACGCATCAATCCAAGGACTTAGTTGTGTGTTGTTGCAACGTGAGAAAGTCATTGCTTACGTATCATGCCAACTCAAGGTTCACGAAAAGAACTACACTACCCATGGTTTGGAGTTGGGAGCAGTAGTGTCTGCACTCAAGATATGGAGACATTACTTGTACGGTACCAAGTGCACCATCTACACTGATCACAAGAGTCTCCAACATATCTTCGATCAGAAGGAGTTGAACCTGCGACAGCGTCGATGGGTCGAACTCCTCAACGACTACGAGTGCGCGATCAAGTACATGCAGGCAAGACCAACGCTTTGGCTGATGCCCTCAGTCGAAAGAAAACAAAACCTAAACGTGTACGTACGTTACAGCTTACTATTCCCTCTAATCTTCCTACCCAGGTCCGCAACGCTCAGGTTGAAGCATTGAAAGAAGAGAACCTCTTAGCTGAGTCCACGCGGGGCATGGAAAAGCAACTTGTACGCAAGGAAGATGGTACCTACTACTTCTTGGAACGTATTTGGGTTCTATCCTATCGAAACCTACGAGAACTTGGGATGGACGAAACACACAAGTCTCGTTACCCGGTACATTCTGGTTCTGACAAGATGTACCAGGATTTCAAAACTTTGTACTGGTGGCCCCACATGAAAGCTAACATAGCGACCTATGTTAGTAAATGCTTGACCTGAGCTAGGGTTAAGATTGAATACCAGAAGCTATCAGGACTACTGCAACAACCCGAGATCCCAACATGGAAATGGGAGCAAATTTCCATTGACTACGTCACTGGTTTACCTAGATCCCAGCGAGGAAACGACACTATCTGGGTGATCATGGATCGACTGACTATGTCTACACACTTTCTGGCAATCAGGGAAATCGATAAGTTTTCTGCACTCGCAGACATCTATTCAAAGGAAGTAGTCGCTAGGCACGGAGTGCCAACTTCCATCATTTCTGATCGTGACCCACGCTTTGCATCTGATTTGTGGCAGGCAATGCACAAATCATTTGGCTCACTTCTAGACATGAGCACAGCTTATCACCCGCAGACGGATGGGTAGACTGAGCGCACCATCCAGACTCTTGAAGACATGCTTCGAGCATTTGTTATCGACTTTGGTAACGGCTGGGAAAGACATCTACCTTTGGTGGAGTTTTCATACAATAATAGTTACCACACCAGTATCAAGGCTGCTCCGTTCGAGGCTTTATACGGACGGAAATGCCGATAACCTCTATGCTGGGCAGAAGTTGGCGATAGCCAAGTCACTAGCCCAGAACTCGTTCTCGACACAACGGAAAAGATTGCCCAAATCCGACAATGAATGGCGGCAGCTCGTGACCGTCAGAAAAGCTACGCTGACAAGCGTAGGAAACCTCTCGAGTTCCAGGTTAGGGATCGAGTGCTACTCAAAGTCTCACCTTGGAAAGGTGTGGTTCGCTTGGGCAAACGGGGCAAACTTAATTCGCGTTATGTCAGATCCTTCGAAATCATAAAAAAAATCGGCAAGGTGGCGTACAGACTGAATTTACCCGAAGAACTCAGTGGTGTTCACAACGTCTTTCACGTGTCGAATCTGAAGAAGTGTCTATCAGATGAGACCTTCATAGTTCCTTTCAAGGAACTCACTATCGATGATCAGCTGTGTTTCATCGAGGAACCGGTGGAGATTATGGATCGGGAAATCGAGACTCTCAAACAAACCAAGATATCTATTGTTCGAGTTCGTTGGAACTCCCATCGGGGCCTAGAGTTCACTTGGGAACGAGAGGACCAGATGAAACGTAAGTACCCCCAGTTGTTCAAGAAAGCTGAGTCCAGTACAGAAGCTACTTAGGAATTTCGGGACAAAATTCCAAACCAACGGGGGGATGATGTGATACCCCAGGAAAACGTACAACACGACTAGCTTATCCGGTAACTATGTGCTAAATTTCGGGACGAAATTTCTTTCAACTTGGGGATTATGTGACAACTCGTATTTTCAAACCCTATTTCTTTCTGTGCTGATCTTTCCATGCTTTGTTATACGTTGTGATTTCGTGTACGTAACTGGAATGAAAGAACTTGCTTGAATGTACTTAAATGTTTTAAGTGAAGGTGTGATCTGTTAAATGTTAATATGTTAATGTTAATAGATTTGGTCGCACAAATCGAATTGGGCCGCATACTCAAATCACCTTGTTAACTTGTTCGCGGCCCGAACCCATAGCAATTGTACACCGACACATGGCCCAAGCGGAGCCCAAAGCTAGGCCGGATCAGCCTTTTGTGCGCTATTAACCGGCCCAAACAAACCCAACCCAACCCATCTCGGCCCAAAGGAGCTAACCGCCCCACCCACTTCCCCTTGCAAAACAAACCAACCCAACCCACCCTTGTTCCATTCAGCCCAGGCAGCCCAACTCGCCAAACCTTCATCTGTTTAAAATACGTATGATTATTAGTTGCATGAGAAAAAGAAACAAAAGAAACCCTACCTCTTCCTTGGTTGTGCGATGGCAGAAGAAGAAGCAGCCCCCCCTCCCAACTGTCACAATCTGCTCTCCACGCTACTCTCTCCCTCTCTGGTTCTTTCTCTCCCATCTCTTCAAGGTACGTGGGTGTTGTGTTTGTTTTCATATTCTTGCATTACATGGTTGCGATTCTACGATTGTTAATATGCATGATGTTGTGATGATGATGATTGTTGGTATTGATTATGTGATTAGGGTTATGATGATACATGTGCTATACGTGTTCGATTAAATCACTTACGTATTCGATTATGTTATTAGGGTTTTGTTTATGGGTCGAACATTGTGAAATTCTTGATATTTAGATGATAAATAATCTGATCTAGAGCGATAACCTGTTGTAAATGATGTTTAATTACCGTTGTTGTTCACGGAATTGGTGTGTAAGCCGTTAGAAACTCGTTTCGTGTGGTTAAAAGCTGAAAACAGATTCTGTCTGGAATTTGCAGCCAACTTTAGTTGGCTGTAAACGAACCGTTATAAATCGAAAAATTGATTTTCTAAAATCTAAATTATATTCAAAAAACGAATCAAATGGCACTGGAATCATATTTTTTTGAGGTCGTTTGCTATTTTTAAAGGTCCGTTTTGTACAGCAGCAAAAGCTGCATTTTTACTGTAGAAAATGTGTGTAATATTTTTCATCATAACTTGAAATCTGTGTAGAATTAGGTCAAGAAATTTGTATTGTAGATGGCCGCTGATGTCATTGTAATTCTCCAATTGGAATTTCGTCAATCAGACTTATGATGAATTTTAAATGAATTTTTCCGTGGACTGCAGTCAGAAAGTGACGAATCTGATTGCAGCCCGGTAAATGAATTTTATAAAATAATTGGTGATGAATTGGATCCCGATAATTTGACACAATAATATTTGGATCGTTCAAAACATTCTGTAAAAATTTGGGAATTTTTGGAATAAGTTAACTGTTTTATTAAAATGCCCGAAAACCGCCCAGTTTTGGATGTTAAAGCTGAAACGACATAAGTAGTAGTTTGCGTGTCTAAATGTGGGGTATGTTATCTGAGGATGATCTAACGTGTTATATGTCAATAAAAGCATTGTGTGCAATATCGTATGCTTGCTTTTGAATGGTTATAGATGGGATGTTATATGGGCATGAACTGTTAATGTGGGTGCGTATTATGTGATAGATGCGTGCTGGAACTCTGTGCTTTATTTAAAATCATTAATAAACTAAATGGTAATCATAGTAGGACATGATTGACCAACCCTAACCGTTAGCTATTTTAAGAGTTCAACCGAGCTACCAAAGGTGAGTTCACACATTCCACAAGGCATGGGATTCCCGGTGGTTTGGGAGTGGGTTAAAGTATACTAAGGAAACCTGCGTATTCTCCTTGGGTAGAATGCGTACTCCCACCCTCTTTGTTGAAGGATGACAACATTGAAACCTGCGTGTTCTTCTTGACACGTACTCCCACCCTCTTAACTAAAGGTTGACAACATTGACACTAGACAAAACTCTACCATTAATTCCCTCATTTTTTATCGACTTAATCGCCGGCCAATGGCGAACGGGTCATTAGTTAAATAGCGCTATTAGGTTTGACAAGCCTCACACCGTGCCGCAGAGGACGGGCGTGGACTAATGGACTTGGGCACTAGTCAATGATGATAGACATTGACGCAGGGCACATAAACATAACTACAGTCAGTAGTCGATATGGTAACGGGTATAGTGGGATACATGGGGAAGCCCCCTCTGAGTATGGTTTGGGAAACAAGGAACTGGTTAACTCGTGGTTTTCGAAACATAACTATGGTTTTTGGAACAACGTTAAAATGGACAACCAACTGTGAACTCGCTCAACTTTATTGTTGATTCTTTATTATATGCCTTGCAGGTCGTTAGGTGTTTAGATGGAGCTTGCACAAGAGGAAGAGGTTGTTGTGGGACATGGACTGTTGAGTTCCATGTTAAACTTATGAACTTTTATACTTTATTATGGTTTTGAACTTAATGCTTCCGCTGATAACTTAAACTTTGTTGAATTGTTTTGACACCAATTATATTGTTTGGTTTGGACTTTTATGTATTTAATTATATCGTTCAATATGATTGGTGGCTGGATCCTGGTCATGTCACATTCCCTGCGGTGATACTCCGCTTGTGGATTTTGGGGGTGTGACAAAACTAAGGTTGGCTGGGAATTTTACAACAGCAGCTAGCAACAATCTGTCAACATGTTGCCGTCGCGTCACGCGAAGGTGATCAGAAATGATGGTCGCGCCCCGGGACCTTGATTGCGGGCCGCGTAAGCCGAGCAAGCATCTGTCGCACCCCGCGAGGGCCACCTAAACTGGCAATATTGTTGCTGTTGATCAGTGCGATCTTAGGAACTTGTATTAACAAGTTTTAAACACTCAAAACTAATAAAAAATTTGAGTGTTTGAATTTGTAAATTGGTTCAGACATGTTTTTAAAACACCGAGCAACTAACTCATTTCTTGTGTTATGAAATGTAGGTATGTTAGAAGTACCGGAGGACGATCAAGCTCGATGAGGAACCGAACACATAAAGACTTCAAGCTTCCGCAAAAAGATTTTGTCGTCACTTTTAAACGGCAAATTTGTACATATTATGTTAAAATGTTTTAAAGTTTAAATTGTTTTAACAAACTCGCATTTTAAGTGTATGTTTAACCGCAACTACACTATTATTGTCAGGAATTAAATGATAATAGTATAAAATGGAATAAGGGTCTTACAGTTTGCAATCTGATGTCATAATAAAGGACGATTTTTGTAATTTACTCTTATAAAATTGGATTGGGTTTAAGTACAAGTCTCCTAAAGGAAGAAAGTTGCAGAAACGGTATCAAACGGACTCTAACTGAACTTATTCTAGCAGCATTTGAACCCTCTCGTCGAACTCTACGATCTTAGATTTTAGGTTTTCGCTTTTGGATTTTTAGCTTGTAGATTTTAATTTTTTTTTAACAGACCATTGTGTATATTTATTTGGCATTGCGTTTTTTGCGATTCATTGTTTTCTTTCCTTGGCATTGTGTTATATTTTGCGATCCATTGTGTATTTGTACCCTTTCTAGATTTAGGAGACTGTGTAGGATAACCCTACTAACGTGATGTGTAATTTTAAACACCTCCTAAATTTGATAATCCAAACATATCATTCATTGTTGCTTTGTTAAGAAATCACATTGGTGCATGAGTTGACCTTTTGTAAATATATCAGCTAGTTGCTTGCTTATATCAGTTGAGATTTTTTCCCCAAGAAAGAAAAAATCTCTTTCAAAATGTTATGTTCGATCATGAATGACTGGAGTTGCTACTACAGATATAATAGCATTATTATCACAAAGGATTTCTATGATAGAGTTACATTTACATGAAGATCTTTTAGGTGTGCTTTCTGTACACCCCTTGCTTTTCTGTAGCCTGAAGTGCAAGCCTATGTGCATTAGGTCGCCTTGCATTCAAGTGGCTTTTTAAACCAAGATTGATTGCTTGATGATTATTGGATGGATGGATCAAAAGGGTAAAACAATCGAACAACAAACGATTAACGTTCATAATTAGGGGGCATTGATTTGGTTATAGCTGTTTGGAAGTTTATGAGTATGAATGTCACTGATACCTTTTGCTAACTGTGTTATTTGATTCATAGGAGAAAGAAGGTACCCCCCGCAGGCGAGCAACGATTAATATATGCTAACAAGCAATCATAGGTTGGTCAAACGCTTGCTGATTACAACATCCATAAAGAATTCTCAATTTGTTTGGCGTTTAGACTTAGGGGAGGAACTATGATAAAGGTCAAAACTCTCACCAAGAAAGAAATTGAAATTGGTATCTTACTTAAGTTGATCTTGATGCCTATAATAGTATGTATTTGTATCAATGTGTGCGTGTGTGTCTATGTGCGTGTCTAATATTTGAAGACCTAAACCCTACTGCCACCGATCCTAGCCTCCCATTATAACAACCCTCCTGAATTTTTTGGACACCCTAATATATTTTAAAATGTCCCAATATGTCCTAAAATATACCATGTATGTGAAAACCGAGCCCGAATACCTTTAATATTATAAAAATAAAATAAAAACAAGAAAATAGAGGTTGTCCCGGGGCGCGTAGCCTTTGGCTACTGCCTACGCGGGCCGCGACCGGGTGACGGCTGGCGCAACCCCAGGCCGCCATGTGGCACAACACCCGGCGAAGCTATACCGATGACCAATAAACCTAAGCCCTACACCCCTACTACGCGGGCCGCGTAGCCCGAGGTCTAACCTTACGCGGGCCGCGAGAAAACGAAAAATCAGCCCTATAAATAGAGGGCATCGGGCCTTCAGTCAGATCGCTCATTTCCTTTTCTTAATCTCGAATTTCTGAAGTATAGGCATAATACTAGAGTATAATACCCCTAATTAATGAAGTTCTGCTCCGTTGTAACTATTATAACCCCGGTTACGTAATAGATACGTTGCCCGATTGATCTTGGATTCCGTAATGACTGTCGTGGTTCTACCCGACGTAGTTGTTGGAATGACGTCTCGGGGAGGGTATCGTTAATATAAATAAAGGGTTATTATACTAACATATGTACATTTGTGTAAATTATAGATAAATCACCAGGAAACCTTAGAAGAAATCTAAGACAACAATGTGAGTTTATCCTCTTTTTTGTAAACCTTTTTGTAATCTGTTTTTACAAAATCTTAAATGTTTTACAATGTGATTAAGCAGTGATTGAGTCTTTGTAATTCTTCAATTACTGCCAGTATGTTGGGGTTTTGTATACAAAACGTGGAACACGTTACCATTGGACAACGAGTTAGCCAATGGGTAATATGACCCACCAGTTAGGATTGACAGTACTGAATGAGTAATTGTGTAGATATAAACATTGTGATCGCTCTCAATACTATGTTAATTGATAAAACTCTTCTTGATTAAACTGGGATTCACTTACCAGTATTTCCCACTGACAAATGTTTTTAAAACGCATTTCAGGTAACAAAATGTGAAAGCCAATTAGAAGAAAGCCAGCTCGAGAGCACTGAGGGCTTGGAAAAATGTGGGTATAAAAGTTACCTAAAAGACGACGTTTTAAATTCAATAAAATAGGGTTTATCCCTATAAACATATTGTAATAAGAAACTTGGGTTTTACCCATGTGATTATTAATATAAAATATGGTGGTTTTACTCTGATAAATATTTCCTAACTACGGTCCTGATAAAATTTCCGCTGCCAAATATGATAAACAAATGATACCATCGACATTGGTTTCGCGGCCGCCCGTTCCCAGGACAAATAGGGGGCGAGGGTTGCGACAGAAGGTGGCATCAGAGCTAAGCCATTGATTCAGCCACAGAAGTGTTCTGCTGACATCAATATATTATCCAAATTGTTAGGAAATTAATTACGGAAATACATGCATAATTGTATGTTATTGTTATGTGTTATTTGACTATTTGTTAGTTTACAGTACGAGTGATCAAGGACCCTCAGACGTTTATCGTCAGTTATCCGATTCACCTAGGAGTGAAGGTACTTCTTCCCAGCCTGCCCTCTCTAGGTACTCAGCTGATCAGGAAGAAGGGATGTTTGCCTTTAAAGCTCAGTCTGAAGAGCCATTCCCTTAGAAAAAGAGAGGATGGTTCGGTAAGGGAGCATTCGAGCGTAGGAAGAGAATGCGAAAGTTGCAACAGCAAAGAGTCCCAGCAGCCGCTAAGTGAGAGTCAGATGCCCATACACAGGATATGCTTAATAGGAGTTTAGCAAACTTCCGAATTTTAGCAACAACTGTCGACCCAAATCTGGAACAACTAGTAGCCCCACAACCCTTACCTTTGTTCCCCACTCAGCCGATGGAGATAGAAAACAACCCTGAAAATCAAGTAGAAATGCATGATTTTAATCCTGAGGAAATACCTAGGGTACCAGCACCCAATCCCTTAGACCCAGACTATGATCCGTGGTTAGATGATCATAGGGATTATGTGCAACGCTACCAACTGACAGACCTACCCATGCCAAACTTAGCAGCTTATCCAGGTCTGGACCCTCTAGATTCCTATTACGACAATGACGAATACATTAGGGAGATCTTAGAAAATCCGTACCCTCAGGAAGAACCCTTGCCACTGTACCCAGATCCAGTACCAGCACCTGCATCCCCAATGAGTGCAGAAAATTTGCAAGAACTCCGAACTTTCAGAGAAGAAATCTTAGAAAGTAGCGAGAGAATGAGGTATGTAGGAGAACAACTCGTCTGGAAGTATGACGAGCGTCATATGGATTTCTGGAAGAATCCATATCCGTGAAGGTGATAGTGGAGTTGGTAATAATAATAATAATATAATAACATATAATATGTTTGTATGAAAATATATATATATATATGTGTGTGTGTGTGTGTAATAATAATAATATATGTTGTAGTATAGACCACTTCGTGGTTAACAAGGTATAATAGTGATGTAATTTTAATTTCAGTCTTAGTATGTATTTGACGCATACTATAATAGAAAAGAGTAAGTCGCAATGATCGACGCTTTTGACCAAAATGTGTATTATGTGATTTGTTATATTAAATATTATCTTATGATATTAATACGTGATAATTGTTTAAAATTCAGATGGCCGACCAAGAGAATCTGGATAATAACTCGGAAATTCAGAATGACAATAACCTAGATAACGATAATCCAAATAACAACAATAATGGAAACCAAGTGGATAATAGTGCTATCCAACACATAGTGGCACAAGGAATAATAGATGCGATGCCATTTATTATCCAAACAGTTAGGGAAGCCGATAATAAAAGTAAACATAGTAGTAAGCGACCAACTGAACCTGAAAACAGCGTAAACAATGGACATGTACTTCAAGCGCCCATTCCCAAAAGAAGAAGAACCATGCCTTATGGTTGTTCTTATAAAGAATTCTGGTCTTGTAAACCAGTGGAATTCTCGGGCAATGAAGGGGCCGTTGCAGTCTTACACTGGATAGAAAAGACTGAGGTAGTCTTAAGAATAAGCAAGTGCGCAGAAGAGGATAAGATAATGTTTGCTTCTAATATGTTTAAGAATTCAGCCTTAGAATGGTGGAACACTATCCTTCAGTCTAGAGGAAGTGATTGAGTTTACAATATGGAATGGGAGGAATTTAAGAACATGGTAGAAAGGAAATTCTGCCCTCCCAACAAAAAAGAACAGATAGGAAATAAATTCCTAAACCTTAGAATGACTGGTGTGGATAGTAAGGGTTACACTAAGTTATTCTTTGAATATGCTAGAATAGTACCAACCCTTGCTTCACCTGAACCAGTATTAATCTCCCGTTACATCTGGGGATTAATTGGAGAGATTAGACATGTAGTCAAGGCAGCTAGACCCCAAACCATAGAAGAAGTTGTAGAACTAGCAAACACCTTGACTGATGAATTAGTCCGTACACGAGAAGAGGATCAAAGGAGGAACCTAACCCAGAAGCTTCCACAAGAATTCCGTTCTAGAAATTCTAACCGTGGGAAAAATGTAGGCTCTGCCTCTGCACCCTACTGTAAGTATTGCAAAAGGAAGCATTCAGGAAGATGCTCCATATACTGTAACTTCTGCAAAATATCAGGACACAAGGAAGAAGACTGCAGGAAGAAATTTAACAATAGGATATGCTACAACTGTGGAGAACAAGGTCATATCAAGCCAAATTATCCAAAATTAGCTCCAGTCACAAACACCAAGAATAATAAAAATGCTAGAGCATTTGTTCTAACTGCAGAAGAAGCAAAGATGATCCCGGATGTGATCACTGGTACGTTTTTAGTTAATGATGTTTTTGCTAAAGTATTATTTGACTCTGGTGCAAACCAAAGTTTTATTAATACTTCATTTTGCAAACTTCTTAATCAATCATTAACTAAATTTCCACAAGAATGTCTAGTAGAGACAGCAAATGGGGAAACCATTAAGATTTCTGAGATCTTGCAGGGAGCAAGAATAGAAATTCTAAAGCAGAAATTTATTGCAAACCTTTACCCCATGAATCTGGCAAGATTTGATGTTGTGTTAGGAATGGATTGGTTAATAACCAATAAAGCTAGTATTTTATGTGATCAAAAGTCAATTCAAGTAAATTCACCAAAGGGTGAAAAGATCACAATTAAAGGAAATAAAACCTCTAGATCCACTAAATTCATCTCTGTGATGAAAACAGCAAATTATATAAGAAAAGGATCATTGTTGTATTTGATTTCTGTAATCACTAACACTAAAGGAAAAGAATTAAAGGATATTCCAGTAGTATCCCAGTTTTCGGATATATTCCCAGAAGAGCTACCAGGGCAACCTCCAAATAAGGAAGTTGAATTCAGAATCCACCTACTACCAGGGACAGCACCAATTGTCAAAACACCTTACCGTTTGGCACCCGCAGAAACGCAGGAGCTTAAGAAACAGTTAGACGAATTATTAGAGAAAGGATTCATACACCCAAGCTCATCGCCATGGGGAGCACCGATTTTATTCGTAAAAAAGAAGGACGGATCAATGCGTATGTGCATTGAATACCGTCAATTAAATAAAGTCACGATTAAGAATCGGTATCCATTACCAAGAATAGATGATCTGTTTGATCAATTGCAAGGAGCACGATTTTTCTCAAAAATCGATTTAGGGTCAGGATATCATCAATTAAGGGTACAAGAAGAGGACATTCCTAAGACCGCTTTCAGAACAAGGTATGGCCATTATGAATTTACTGTCATGCCATTTGGTTTAACCAATGCCCCAGCTGCATTCATGGACATGGTGAACCGAATATGTAAGCCATATTTGGATAAATTCATAATTGTCTTTATAGATGATATTCTCATTTACTCTAAGAGTAAAGAGGAACATGCAAAGCATTTGCACGCACTTCTAAGTTTATTAAGAAAAGAAAAGCTTTATGCTAAATTTTCGAAGTGTGAGTTTTGGTTAGAACATGTACAATTTCTTGGACATCTAGTTAATCATGAAGGAATTCATGTAGATCCCACCAAGATCGAGGCAATAACCAAGTGGAAAACCCCTGAATCACCAACCGAGGTTAGAAGTTTCTTAGGACTGGCCGGTTATTATAGAAGATTTATTCAAGATTTTTCTAGAATAGCCATTCCCTTAACTAAGCTAACCTGTAAATCCGTTAAGTTTGAATGGGGGCCAAAACAAGAATAAGCCTTTAGAATCCTTAAGCAAAGATTAACCCATGCACATATACTAGCGTTTCCAGAAGGAACTGAAGATTTTGTAATCTATTGTGCCGCTTCTAAATTAGGTTATGGATGTGTGTTAATGCAACGTCAAAAGGTTATAGCTTATGCATCCAGACAACTTAAGAATCATGAAGAAAATTATTTAACTCATGATTTAGAATTAGGAGCTATAATTTTCTCCCTTAAGATTTGGAGACATTACCTATACGGTAGTACGTTTACTGTTTTCACCGATCATAAGAGTTTAAGGTATGTTTTTGGGCAAAAGGAATTGAATATGAGACAAAGACGCTGGATGGAATTACTTAGTGATTATGATTATGATTGTGATATCCAGTATCATGCAGGAAAGGCAAATGTAGTTGCTGATGCTTTAAGCCGAAAGTATCATGAAAAGCCAAAAAGGATACGTTCTCTTAAATTAAATCTACAAGTAGATTTAAATGAACAGAATAGAAAAGCACAAGAATCAGTGATCAAGGATGATACTGAAAAATTAAAAGGGATGATTAAGGAATTAGAATAAGGAATAGATGGAATTTGGAGATTCCATAAGAAAAGAATGTGGATACCTAAAGTAGGAAACCTACGCCACCGTATATTAGAAGAAACCCATAAATCTAAATATACGATGCATCCTGGAAATGATAAAATGTATCAGGATTTAAGGAAAAATTTCTGGTGGATAGGGCTAAAAAAATGATATAGCAGCTTATGTTTCTAAATGTTTAACTAGTTCACAAGTTAAAGCTGAACACCAGAAACCCTCTGGTTTGTTACAACAGTTAGAAATGCCAGTTAGGAAATGGGAATTGATAACAATGGATTTTGTTACTAAATTACCCAAAACAAGGAAAGGTAATGATACATTCTGGGTGATTGTAGACAGACTAACTAAGTCAGCTCATTTCCTACCAATGAAGGAAACTTTCGGTATGGAACAGTTAGCTAAATTATATGTAAATAAAATAGTTTCATTACATGGAATTCCTCTATCAATTGTTTCTGACAAAGATAGTCGTTTTACCTCTCATTTTTGCACAAGTTTCCAAAAAGCCATGGGAACCAAGTTGAATCTAAGCACCGCTTATCATCCTCAAACGGACAGACAAAGCGAAAGGACAATACAGACAATGGAGGACAAGCTTAGAGCTTGTGTAATCGATTTCGGAGGTAATTTGGATGATCATTTACCATTGATAGAATTTTCTTATAATAATAGTTATCACACAAGTATCAATGCTGCACCATTCGAAGCACTTAATGGACGAAAATGTCGAACTCCAGTCTGTTGGGCAGAAGTTGGAGAAAAGCAACTATCTGGACCTGAAATAGTACAAGAAACAACAGACAAAATCATTCAAGTCAAGGAACGACTGAAAACCGCATGTGATCGACAAAAGAGTTATGCTGATAACAGACGAAGGCCGTTGGAATTTCAGGTAGGAGATAAAGTATTATTAAAGGTCTCTCCTTGGAAAGGAGTGGTAAGATTTATAAAAAGGGGAAAGCTAAGCCCCAGGTATGTTGGACCTTTTGAGATTATTAGAAGAATAGGACCTGTAGCCTATTAGCTACACCTGCCAGAGAAAATGGCAGGAATACATGATGTATTTCATGTATCTAATCTCAAGAAATGCTTAGCTGATGAATCACTGGTAGTACCTCTTAAGGATATAGAGGTAAATGAACAGTTAAAATTTGTAGATAGACCTCTACAAATTGAAGACAGGAAAGTTAAAAACCTCAAGCACAAAAGATTAATTCTGGTCAAAGTGAAATGGGACTCCAAAAGAGGACCAGAGTACACATGGGAACTTGAATCAGAAATGCAAAGGAAATATCCACACTTGTTCCAGTAGACCTCGAGGACGAGTCTAAACAAGGTGGGGAGGATATAACAACCCTCCTGAATTTTTCTGACACCCTAATATATTTTAAAATGTCTCAGTATGTCCTAAAATATACCCTGTATGTGAAAACCGAGCCCGAATACCTTTAATATTATAAAAATAAAATAAAACGAAGAAAATAGAGGCTGTCGCGGGGCGCGTAGCCTTTGGCTACTGCCTACGCAGGCCGCGACCGGGTGACGGCTGGCGCAACCCCAGGCCGCCACGTGGCACAACACCCGTCGAAGCTATACCGATGACTGATGTGCACAAAATGCAACATATAAATTACATCAATTGTGGTATAAAACTAACCCTTTTTTAGTACTAATGTTGGGGAAAGTGTGTTTTTGTCTTCCTTTTGTATTTTCAGGATTAAATGAGCTCAAATTAACAAAAGAAGCAAAAAGGCAGCTAAATCTAGCATGAATACAAGAAAAGGAACAAACGTGGCATGCCCGACCCCCCGACGGCATCTTCCCAAGAAAAAACAAGAGAACAGAAGGCTGTACACGCCCCGTGTTCAGTGAACACGGGGGCGTGCCCAAGTGCCAGCATAAAAGACAAAGCTATAGAAGCTTCTATCACCCACCACGGGGGCGTGCCCAGCGGACACGGGGCCGTGGTCAACTCTAAGATTCGCAGAATCTGAGGAAATCTTGATAGTACAGATATGCTTCTGCACACGGGGGCGTGCCCAGCGGACACGGGGGCGTGGTCAACTAATGCAGACAAACTGCAATTAATGAAGGAAAAGAAGAGGATGGACACGGGGCCGTGCCCGAGCTGCTGTTCAGCCTATAAATAGGGGTGCTTGGCTCATTTGTAAACCATCCCTTGGCACACCACCTCTCTCACACTTCACCCACCACCATCATCCATTGTCCATCATAGAGTGTGTGAGTCGTCTCAGGATCCAAGATTGATCGTAAGAGTTCTTGACAATCAAAGGCCATGTTTGCCTAAGTCTCTTACATCACTTGGTGAAGACAAGTGTCTAGTGTAATACTTTTTATTTTTAATCTTTTCGCACTTTTTACTTGGTTATGTATTAATGACTTTAACAACTAGTTTCTTATGTTGAAGGTGATTCTTCCTTATCGTTTGTCCGTGGTGTCTTGGCATTATTTTACTGTCTATATGAAATAAAAGATTTTCACCATTCATATCTCCACGGTCTATATGGAGGTATGTTGGCTACCTGGTCGGGGGTTAAAGGAACGGTTTGGTAAGAATCTTGCCTTGTTCAGTGTATAGATCCTGCAAGGACCTGGGTCAAATTTAGTAGGACCTCCTTCAATACCCACCGGTATTGGATGGCGGGGGTCCAAACTCTTCGATCCCCTCATATGTAAGCTACTATTAATACTTTAACCCGGCTACTTAGGACTGTATCCCTGCTGACTCAAACTACTTAGCCGAGGGTAACGTCACCTTCAAAAGAGGGGCCTACCATAATATGCATAAATAACTTAATTAATTATCTTTCAATAATCCGATCCTTTAGGATTGTATCCTTGCTGACTCAAACTACTGGGTTGAGGGTAACGTCACCTTCAAAAGAGGGGCCTACTACAATAACTAAGATAATCTCTTAAAAAGTGCAAAAGTGCGGAAATAATCAAAGGTTACACTATACACGAGTCGGAGCCAAGTGATTCATCTTGTCTATCTGTTTTTATTTTATTTTATCTTTCAGCATTTTAGTTAGTTTTTATTTTTCTAGTTTAAAACCTTTTTCTAACTTTTTGATTTTATTAGACGTTGAGGATAAACCGGTACTAAAAGCTCTTGTGTCCTTGAACGACCTCGGTATCTTGCCAACACTATACTACGCTCACGATGGGTGCACTTGCCCATATGTGTGTTTGGTGTTAGTAAAATATCGTGTTTTATAAATTTAAAACTTGACTAACGTGTAAAAAGGGCTTAAAATATACTTAAATACCTATCACACTTTACGCACATCAAGTTTTTGGCGTCGTTGCCGGGGACACAAGGATTTTAAGAAAGTTAGGAATCAACGGCCTAATTGTTTTTTCTAATTTTTCTGTTTTTTAGGATTTTCTTAGTTTTTCAGCTTCTGCAGAGCTCAGCACGGGCCGTGCCTGGTCGGACACGGGCCGTGCCCAGCATTGTCACTGGTAGTTTTTATTTTCCGAGTTACAGAGAGTTGAGCACGGGGCCGTGTCGGTGCAACACGGGGCCGTGTCCGGCTCCCCAGTAACAGGGATCCAAAAAACAATCACTGTATCTCCGACCACGGGCCGTGTTCATCTGAGCACGGGGCCGTGGTGAACCTTCTGACCAACGTTCTTTTCTGTTTTTATTGAAGGACTAGGAACGCAGGCACCACATCTGAACTTTCTACGTAGTGTATGAGCTTCAGTTCTAGTAGAGACATAAAAGAACCTCTAGAAGAACCCGAACGCTTTCTCAGAAAAAGACTTAAAGCTAAAAACCAAGAGAAAGTTTCGGGGGACCCACTTCCAATGGCGGACCAACGTACCCTCATGGATTACCTACGACCCACCGTAGGTAATCTCGGCACCGCTATCAATGCACCGAATGTCGAAGCCAACAACTTTGAACTTCGGCCACACTTGATACAAATGCTTCAAAACTCCACAACCTTCCATGGGCTTGCGGACGAGGATCCTCATCTACATATTACTAATTTCTTAGAAATATGTGATACCTTTCGGATCAATGGAGCATAAAACGACGCTATCCGCCTTCGTATGTTCCCATTCTCACTAAAAGACCGAGCTAAGGCTTGGCTTAACACCCTCCCAGTTGGTTCGGTAAACACCTGGGATGAACTAGCCCAAAAGTTTCTATATAAGTATTTCCCTCCTGCTAAAACGGCAAAATTAATGACTGAAATTAATACATATTCACAAGAGGATGGGGAATCCTTATATGAAACTTAGGAAAGGTTCAAGGAGCTACTAAGAAAGTGTCCTCATCACGGTCTTGCGGTATGGCAACAAGTATCCACTTTCTACAATGGGTTATTGCCACACACAAGACAAACACTTGATTCTAGCTCCGGGGGACTTCTAGGTAATCGTCGCCCAAATAAAATATATAATCAAATTGAGGAAATTGCTCAGACCAATTTTCAGTGGCACACTCCCCGAGGCAACAAATCTATTGCCCCGGGCGCCCATAAGGTTGATGAAAGCACTTCTTTACAAGCCCAAATCGAGGCCTTTTCTTCAAAAATCAAAAACTTAGAAATGGCAAAAACGGTCTCGGTTATGGCTTTTAAGGGGTGTGGTGGGCCACATGAAAATTAGAGTTGTATGAAAGAATTAGATGATCAAACGGAAACAGTAAACTACATTGATAATAGACCTAGGCCGTCGGGTCCTCCAACGGGTACCTACAACCAAGGATGGCGTAACCACCCTAACCTTGGTTGGAGAGATCCCGGCAATAGTAGTAACCAACAAAACCAACGAACTAACTTTCAACAACCACAAAATTTTTCTCAACAACAAGGTGGATGAGAAAGGCTTGAAGATACTGTATCTCGCCTCATCTCCGACACCGAAAAGAAAAACTCGGATCGATTTCAGCAATTGGAATCGAATTTAAGAAATCAACAAGCAAGCATTCAAAACATTGAAAAACAATTAAATCAAATAGCTCAAAATTTCTCCGAGAGACCACGGGCACGTTACCAAGCAATACCGAAACCAACCCAAAGGCGCAAGTACATCTCATCACATTGAGAAACCGAACCGTTGGTCCCGAGGAGGCTCCATTGCCGTCAACTGAAAAAAGCCAATCCAGCCATAACACAACTCCACCCACGCCCCAACCAGAGAAGGCTTCTCCACCAATCCAAGAGCACACTAAGACTCGTCCGGTTCCATACCCCGGTCGGTTAATTCGTCAAAAGACCGATGAGCAATTCGCAAAGTTTGAAAATTTACTAAACTAATTGCATGTTAATATTCCATTTATCTAAGTCCTAACCCAAATGCCTAAATATTCAAAATTTATGTGGGACTTCCTCACTCATAAAAGGAAAATTGAATCATTGCAATTAGTTAACTTAGGCAAAGAATGCTCCGCCTTACTACTCAACAAACTCCCGCAAAAGAAGATTGATCCTGGAAGCTTCACGATTCCTTGATCAATTGGGGAATCCCTCATTCGCAATGCACTAGCCGATCTTGGGGCTAGCATCAACCTCATGCCCGCCTCAATGTTCAAACGACTCAGCCTAGGAAAAACGAGCCCTACAAAAATGAGCATACAACTTGCTGACGGATCCGTCAAATATCCACAAGGTGTCGTCGAAAATCTATTGGTCAAAGTCGACAATTTCGTCTTCCCAACCGACTTTGTCATACTAGACATGGAAGAAGACGCCGAAGACCCTCTCATCCTAGGGAGACCATTTCTAGCCACAGCCCAAGCAGTGGTAGACATGAATGACGGAACACTAACATTGAAGTTTGGGGACGAGGAAGTGAAGTTTGGAGTTGGAAAAATAGTAGAAGATGAAGACCTGGTCAACTACATGAAGGTCATAGACTCAAGCTTGGATGACGCTCTTCAACGGTGTAGCATGGGATGCAAAACATCCCACTTGGGTAACATATGACCAGGCTTTGGGTCTAGCCAAGGACCCTTGTAAACGTGGCGCACCACGGAGGCATTCCGCGGAACTATCCTTAGTTTAGTTTAGATTAATTTTTATGTTTTCTAGTTTAGTTTTAATTTTCATGAATAAAACACACTCGGGATGATAAAAGATAGCAAGGAAAACTTAAACCAGCACCCCATGCACAAGAACAGGGCCATCCGACGAAATTTTCTTCATTACTGCAAGTTCAGCAAGGGTCGTGCCCGCCCAACACGGCCCCGTGCTGCACAATTTGCAGAAAATGCCCAGTTCAGGTAACTGGACACAGACCGTGTTCACCCAACACGCCCCCATGTCCAGGCTTCTGTTTCCTTTTACAAACTTTTGTTACTGGCGATCTGAACACGGGGCCGTGTCCAGACGCCCAGTAACATAATTTTTTTCTTTTTTCACACCTTTTTACACATTCAATCAACCTAAAAACTTATTTTTTGGACACATTGAGGACAATGTGTAATTTAAGTGTGGGGGGGGGGGGATGCTAAAACTTTGAATCTTGCAAGTCCTAATCACAAGCCTTACACAAAACTCTATTGGAACCGCTAATCACCCCAAATTTTTTCAAAAATTTTTCATTTTTTTTACTTGTCTAGGTTTAACTCGGGAATTTAAAATTCTAAAAAGGTTATATTTTTACAAATTTACAACCGATAGCGTCGTGATAAAAAGAACCAACATAAGAAAATTATGAAACGGCATGACAAGCTTAGTTAAAATTTGATTATATATACTTGATCACATAAAAACCCATTCCCACGAAAGTGAGTTTTGTGCCTTTATTGAGCATACAAATACATATCTTTAAACTAAACGCTCATTTTTCGTTTCTTGTGTGAATAGCCGCTTGATTCTTACAACTCTAGAACTTGCCACGACGATACATTCTCGGTCCTTACCAACTTAAACCCAAGTAAGTAAATGATGGAGGCATTAGGACTAACCCTTTTTATTTCTACACCATTTTTTTTTACCACCTACCCAAAATCCCCCTAGTTAACCCCTTTGAGCCTAAACCTTTTCATTTCTTAACCCAAAAACACCCTTTCACCCACCAAAACCTTTTTATTTTTAACCCTTTGTTTTTAGTAACAAGCTCGGCTTTTCGTATGACTTTTCAAAAAAAAAAGGAATGTTGATGATGAAGCGAAAGAGAAATAAACAAACAAGTTCATCAAAAATAACTTTGTTTGAATAATAGCTTCATCAAAATAAAAACTTCAAAAATAAAAAGTCTTACGAAAACCGACGCTTGTTACGCCTTTCGCCCTTTTACTAACCACTAACCCAACCACCTACCTTTAACCCAAGCCTAACCCTTCACCCAAAAGTCCTATTGATATTTACAAAGGTATATAGTTAAAAAGGAGGAGGATTGATTGCTTGGCAAGCCTATGGTAGGAATAAGTTCCATGCCGCTCTCGAGTGATTCACTAAAATACATTTTCGGCCGAGTGTTGAGTGATCCCCCGTGAGGTATGTGAACTTGTATATAAATGGAATTTTAAAAAGGCATGTTATGCCCTAATAAGTAATTTATCTTATGTAATGTTTTAAATAAATCATGACGAATAGGATTGTAAATAAATAAAAATAAAACTTGATAAAGAATCTTGGAAATCCCGACACTCTATGACAAGCCCAAAAACCTTCTCTTCTACCCATTCCATTTGAGAGTGTAAAGCCATATTAAAAAGAGTTTTGCTTGAGGACAAGCAAAGATTCAAGTGTGAGGGTATTTGATGTGCACAAAATGCAACATATAAATTGCATCAATTGTGGCATAAAACTAACCCTTTTTTAGTACTAATGTTGGGATAAGTGTATTTTTGTCTCCCTTTTGTATTTTCAGGATTAAATGAGCTCAAATTAACAAAAGAAGCAAAAAGGCAGCTAAATCTAGCATGAATACAAGAAAACGAACAAACGTGGCATGCCCGACCCCCCGACAGCATCTTCCCAAGCAAAAATGTCACACCCCCAAAATCCACCATGCGGAGTATCACCGCTTGGAGGCGTGACATGACCAGGATCGAGCCACCAATCATATTGAACAACGTAATTAAGTAAGTAAAACCAACCACAATACAATTGGTGACCATAAAACAGTAACCGACTTTAAGTTAATAGCGAAAGCATAAAACGTAAGTCCAAAACATAAGTTCCATAGTTCATAAGCTTAAAGTACAAAACGTAGGTTTAATAAGTTCATAAGGATTAAATGTTTAGCACGGGACATAGCAATCCATATTCCACAACAACCTTCTCCTCGTGCAAGCTCTATAGGCATCTAGCGACCTGTAAGGCATGTAACAACGAGTCAACAACAAAGTTGAGTGAGTTCACGATTGGTTGATTAGTTTTAAGTTGTTTCTGAAAACGTGGTTTGACTTTCGTTGGCTTATTTGCCGTGGGGGTTACCCCATAGTTGAAAGTATGTTTAACCAGTTCCTTTTTATTACCCAAACCATATCCATAATCAGTGGGGGCTTCCCCATGTGAACCACTAGACCGTTAAGATATCGACAACTGACGAACAATAGTTGTGCCCTACATCAGTGTCTATCATCAATGACAGTTTGCCATAGTCCATTAGTACACGCCCGTCCGAATGGCACGGTGTGAGGTTTGTTAAACCTAATAGCGCTATTAACTAATGACCCGCTCGACATTGGCCTCGGTGATTAAGTCGATATAAAATGAGGGACTTCATGATAGAGTTTTGTCTAGTAAGTTTTAAGGTTGTTGTCCTACCCAAGGAGGGCGAACGTACGCATTCTACCCAAGGAGAACACGCAGGAATAATATTGGCATCCTACCTATGGAGGATGGCCGTACATATCCTACCCAAGGAGGATATGTAGGTTCCGTTTTAATTCTTTAACCCATTCCCAAACCACCGGGAATCCCATGCCTTAGAAAGTGTGTGAACTCACCTCGGTTGCTCGGTTTAACTCTCAAAAATAGCTAACAGTCAAGGTCGGTCAATCACGTCCTAGTATGATTACCACTTAGTTTATTAGTGACTTCAAATAAGCACAAAGTTCCTACATGCATCTACCACATAACATGCATCACTTTAACGGTTCATGCCCATATAAACTTCCCATCTATTCCCGTTCATAAGCAAACATACGACATTGCACATAACACTTTTATTGGCATATAACATGTTAGATTATTCTCAGGTAACCTACCCGACATTGCACATAGTTACCTTGTTCCAAAAATTCCCAACTTTTTACAAAAGGTCTTAAACGATCCAAATATTATTGTGTAAAAATCTCGGGATGCAATTCATCACCAATATTTTATAAAAAATCATTTTCCGGACTGCAATCAGATTCATCTTTTTCTAACTGCAGTCCACGGAATAATATATTAAAAATTCATTGTGAGTCCGATTGATGAAATTCCAGTGGGAGAATTACTACGACATCAGTGTCCATCTACAGTACAAATTTCGTGACCTGATTCTACACAGATTTCAAGTTACGATGAAGAACGTAACACATGTTTTCAGCAGTAAAAATGCAGCTTTAGCTGCTGTTACAAAACGACCCTTTAAAAATAGTAAACAAAGTCCAAAAATTATGATTCCAGTGCCATTAGAACCGTATTTCATAATAACACGTTGTAGACTCAAGAAAATCAAGTTTTTGCTTAGTTATGATCTGGTTACAGCCAACTGAAGTTGGCTGTAAGTACTTGGACAGAAGCTGTTTTCAGCTTATTGTGTTCTAACGCATGTTCCATTTGTTCCGTTAACATGTCTAGTGATCAACAACGACCTTTAACATCAATATTAACAAGTAAAACATCAAGTAATCATCAACATGTTCACTACAACATCCTACTACAACATTTCATCACATTTCAACAATATTTCATCATTAAGTTAGCTCTATGTTCAAGACTTTTTCATAAGATTCATTAGGGTTCTTAACATTTTGATCATTACACAACATTAACCACTTAAATAACATGAATAATGAATGGATCTAAGTTCTTACCACTAGTTCAAGACTAGGGAAGTTCAAGTGAAGAAATGTGGTGGATAAAAGAAGATGAGAGTGGTCCTTCAACTTCCGAACACACCGAGCTTCGTTGTATGATCTCCAACACCTATGTATACCCTTAGATTGGTTGAAGATGATCAAGTGATGATGGTGAGGGTGGTGGTGCTCACAGCCGAGCAAGAGGAAGAAGGAGAGAGTAGGATGAAGTGTTGTTGTGTGAATGGTGAGAATGATGGTGAACTTTTGGTTTTATAGAAAATCCTTCAACATGTTAAGGAATCTTGGATAACATGTTTCAATTGGTGAGACAAGATCTATTATAATATGCAAATAAAATCATGGTGTGTGGGCTACCTTGTAGCCGTAGGATGGGGGGGTATAGGGTTGGGTTTCAACTATGTAGTTTGTGATCTTAGTGGGTTATGTAATATATAGTGTGTTAGGGTGTTCGGGGACCCTAACTAGTTTAGAAAAATAAAACAATGTGTTTAACAATCTTTTTGTGTTCCGGGTAAAGTCCGGTTGTTCGGTTTGATACTGTTCCGTTAAAGTGCTTAATTAATCCGTAAAGTGTCCTATATATATATATATATATTTGTAACATTTTAATTCTCAACACTCAGGAAAGCATACCGGACTATTTAGTAACTTTTCTGTACACTACTAGTATGTTAACAAGCACATGTAAGTATAACACAGTGATCAGAAAGCAGTTAAGTGATTCAGCACAGTCATCAAGCAATTTAATTATCATTAATAAATTGTACGGATACATGGAATTATGAGGGTTGTCACATTCTCCCCCTGTTAAGAAAATTTCATCTTGAAATTTAGCACGTGGTTACTGAGGAAGCTAGTTATGTTGCGTTGGTTTCCTAGTTTTCCTGGGGTGTCACATCATCCCCCCGTTGATTTGGAATTTCGTCCCGAAATTCAGCAGTAGCTTCAGCCTCAGTAGTGGTTGTGTTTTTCTTAAACAGCTGGGGATACTTGAGTTTCATTTGGTCTTCTCGTTCCCAGGTATACTCTGGGCCACGACGGGAATCCCAACGAACTCGGACGAGAGGTATCCTGGTATGCTTGAGAATCTTAACATCTCGATCAATAATCTCTACTGGTTCCTCGACGAATCGCAGCTGGTCGTCGATAGTGAGCACCTTAAGAGGAACTATGAGGGTCTCATCTGACAGACACTTCTTCAGATTCGACACATGGAAAACATTGTGAACTCCGCTGAGTTCTTCATGTAGATTCAACCTGTAAGTGACTTTGCCAATTTTCTCACTAATTTCGAACGGTCCGACATAGCGCGGATTGAGTTTGCCTCGTTTGCCAAAACGAACTACAGCTTTCCAAGGTGAGACTTTAAGTAGCACTCGATCCCCAACCTGGAACTCGAGTGGTTTCCTTCGCTTATCTGCATAGCTTTTCTGACGGTCCCGAGCTGCCGCCATTCGTTGTTGTATCTGAGCAATCCTTTCAGTTGTATCCACTACAAGTTCTGGGCCAGTGATTTGACTGTCGCCAACTTCTGCCCAGCAAAGAGGTGATCGGCACTTCCGTCCGTATAATGCCTCAAACGGAGCGGCCTGGATGCTGGTGTGGTAACTGTTGTTAGACGAAAACTCCACTAACGGGAGGTATTTTTCCTAGCCATTACCGAAGTCGATCACACATGCCCTAAGCATGTTTTCAAGGGTTTGGATGGTGCATTCAGATTTCCCATCCGTCTGTGGATGATAGGCCGTGCTCATGTCTAATCGAGAACCAAAGGACTTGTGCATAGCTTGCGATAATTCAGATGTAAAACGTGAGTCTCGATCAGAGATGATGGAGGTTGGCACTCTGTGCCTTGATACTACTTCCTTTAGGTAGATGTCTGCTAGGGTAGAAAACTTATCCGTTTCCTTGATAGCCAGAAAATGTGCAGACTTGGTCAGTCGATCCACGATCACCCAAATGGTATCATTTCCGCGTTGAGATCTAGGCAGGCCAGTAACAAAATCCATGGAAATTTGTTACCACTTCCATTTCGGGATCTCTGGTTGTTGAAGTAGGCCTGATGGTTTCTGATATTCGGTCTTGACTCTCGCACAAGTCAAACATTTGCTAACGTAGGTTGCTATGTGGGCTTTCATGCTAGGCCACCAGTATGTAGCCTTTAGGTCGTGGTACATCTTATCCGAACCAGGATGTACTGAGTAACGAGACTTGTGTGCTTCATCCATCACAAGCTCGCGTAAGTTTCCATAAAGTGGAGCCCAGATGCGTCCGTTAACATAGTAGGCGCCGTCTTCCTTTTGTACTAACCGTTTCCTTGATCCTTGTAAGGACTCAGCCCTGATGTTTTCCGCTTTCAATGCTTCGACCTGAGCATCACGAATTTGAGCGGGAAGGTTAGAGTGAATGGTAAGCTGTAACGCACGTACACGCTTAGGTATAGTATCCTTTTGACTGAGGGCGTCGGCCACAACATTGGCTTTGCCCGGATGGTATTTGATCGCACATTCGTAATCGTTCAAGAGTTCGACCCATCGGCGTTGTCGCATGTTTAATTCCTTTTGCTTGAAGATATGCTCGAGACTCCTGTGATCGGTGTAAATGGTGCACTAGGTACCGTACAGGTAATGTCTCCATATCTTAAGCGCAAAAACCACTGCTCCCAGTTCCAGGTCGTGCATAGTGTAGTTCCTTTCGTGAACTGTAAGTTGGCGCGATGCGTAGGCAATGACCTTGTCACGTTGCATCAACACACAACCAAGTCCTTGGATGGAAGCGTCGCAATAAACCACAAAATCATCTGTGCCTTCAGGCAATGAGAGGATGGGCACGCTACAAAGTCTGTCTTTTAAGTGCTGGAATGCGGACTCCTGTGCATCACCCCAACGATAGGTGACACCCTTCTGAGTCAGTGAAGTGAGAGGTTGCGCAATCTTTGAGAAATCCTTGATAAACCTTCTGTAATATCCTGCCAAACCCAAGAATTGGCGGATTTATGTTGGTGTACGGGGTGCAGGCCAGTTCTTGATCGAGTCAACCTTGGATGGATCAACATGAATCTCATCCTTGTTTACCACATGGCCTAGAAAGTGGACTTCGCGAAGCCAGAAGTCACATTTCGAAAATTTGGCATACAACTGCTCTGTTCGAAGAAGTTCCAAAATAAGCCTCAGGTTTTGCTCGTGTTCCTCTTGACTCTTAGAATAGATCAGGATGTCGTCGATGAAGACTATGACAAATTTATCCAGGTAAGGTTTGCACACTCGGTTCATGAGATCCATGAAGACCACAGGTGCATTCGTTAATCCGAAAGGCATAACTAGAAACTCGTAATGGCCGTAACGAGTTCTGAATGCTGTTTTGGAAACATCCTCCTCTCGGACTCTCAGCTGATGGTATCCCGATCTCAAATCAATCTTAGAGTAATAGCTCGACCCTTGCAACTGGTCGAACAAGTCGTTAATACGTGGAAGAGGATAACGATTCTTCAAGGTCACCTTGTTAAGTTCACGATAGTCAATACACATTCTGAAAGTACCGTCTTTCTTCTTCACAAACAAGACTGGAGCTCCCCAGGGCGAAGAGCTAGGACGTATAAAACCCTTTTCCAGGAGTTCTTGTAATTGCGTGGACATTTCTTCAAGTTCTGACGGAGCAAGTCGATAAGGTGCACGAGCTATTGGTGCTGCTCCAGGAGCTAGCTCGATTTGAAACTCGACTTGTCGATGAGGCGGAAGACCAGGTAATTCCTCAGGGAATACCTTGGGAAAGTCACGTACAATAGGAATGTCTTCAATTCTCTTCTCTTCCATTGATGCGTCCGTAACGAGCGCTAGAATGGCAGTGTGGCCCTTTCGCAAACACTTCTGGGCCTTAAGGAAAGAGATAATGCCTACGACAGCACCACTCTTGTCGCCATGAATCATGAGAGGTTCTTCACCAGAACGAGGAATGCGGACGATTTTCTCCTTGCAAACAATCTCCGCTTGATGATGAGATAGCCAATCCATCCCAATAACGACGTCGAAACTACCAAGTGTGATAGGAATAAGATCGATAGAGAAAGTCTGACCAGCTAAGACGAGGTTACAACCCTTAACTACGTGTGTGGCTTCCAGACTTTTACCGTTTGCTAGTTCTACCGTCTGTTTGGTGGTCAAAAGTGTTGGAGTGCGCTTAAGCATTTGGCTAACTTTTAAGGACACATAACTAGTATCAGCACCCGAATAAAATAAAACAATAACAAAGAAGTCATCCAGAAGAAACTTACCCATCACCATGTTGGGATCGTTCCTTGCATCACCCTGACCTAGCACGAAAACACGTCCCCTGGCTCCATTGCCATTATTGTTACCCTCGTTATTGCCTCCATTGTTGCCTCCATTGTTGTTCCCGTTTCCTTGGTTGTTGTTGTTCTGGTTCAGTTGAGGACAGTTCCTCTTAAAGTGGCCTTCAGCGCCACACTGAAAGCATCCTTTATTGCCCTACTGTTGCTGCTGCTGGTGGTTCTGTGGAGCTTGTTGTTGTTGTTGGCGATTCTGATTTGCTGGTCATGCGCTCCTGCAATCCTTTGCTTCATGACCAAACTTGTTACACCTCAGACAACGACCCTTGTTGCACTGTCCGCTATGATGCTTGTGGCACCGGTTACACATGGGGTGGTTCCCTCGGTATCCACCCTGTCCTTGACTACCGGAAGATTGCTGACTAGGACTCTGGTAGTCATCAGTTTTTCGCTGCTGGGACTGAACTGAAGTAGAACCCTTACTGGAATTCCCATCCCATTTTTGCTTGTTATCATTGGGAGCGTCAGTAGTAGTAGCACTAATACGCTTGGGTAGTTTGTTCTGTTCAACTGCTTGATCGGTGAGACGATGGGCCAACTTAATGATTTGCTGGATGGTACCCAGGTTAGCTGAAGTCACGTGACTCTGAATCTCTGGTAGAAGACCCTTGAGGTACAGCTCAATACGTTTGATGGGAGGGTCTACCATAGTAGGACACAAGATGGCCAGTTTGTTTGACCTCTTCGTATACGCCTCAATCTCAGACCCCGTCATCTTCAGATTGAAAAATTCCACCTCTATCTTGTGGATGTCATCCCGACTGCAGTACTCTTCTTTGATCAGTTCTTTGAAACCGTTCCATGGGGTGGCATTAGCAACCGCCAGCCCTAGCAATTGAACCTGTGCTTTCCACCAGGTTAACGCAGCACCTTCGAGGGTTCCAGTAGCATATTTCACCCTACGATCTTCAGGGCATTCACACATTTCAAAGACAGATTCGAGCTTCTCGAACCAGTGAAGGAGACCTACCGCTCCTTCTGTGCTGCTGAAGGTACTGGGTCGACAATCCATGAAGGTTTTGAACGTGCACACAGGAGGCTGAGCATGTTGACCTGTTGCGCGAGAATAAAAGACAAGGTTAAGCACGAGGGTTGGTTTGCAAAGGTAGGATCTAAACGTCCTAAGGTGGGTTGATATTGCAGGTTATACCTCCTGCAGGGATAGCTGCGAGTACCTCAGCAACTCGTTCATTGATCAAAGCCGTCAACTGGGCTTGAGTTAGGTTGATACGTCCTCCGCGTCCGTTCATGATCTTCACAACGAAGCAACGTAAGTGAGAAAAGTGTCGCGAAAGTGCGTAAGTGTGGGACGACAGTAAAGAGTAAGCACACAAGATTCAAAGAGCGATTATCACGTTAATTAATGCACAGTGTGAACTATCTAACCGACAATATAACATAAATCATACCACCTATTGTGTCGAGTCTTGTACGTGGAGCGAAGTGACGTTGTGGATCGTTGAGCACTGTACAGGTTATAGTCTGGTTTTTATCAAAAAGCTTTTCCCCCTTTTTTTAAGAACCAAGTTCACTATAACCAATGGCTCTGATACCAATCTGTCACACCCACAAAATCCACCATGCGGAGTATCACCGCTTGGAGGCGTGACATGACCAGGATCGAGCCACCAATCATATTGAACAACGTAATTAAGTAAGTAAAACCAACCACAATACAATTGGTGACCATAAAACAGTAACCGACTTTAAGTTAATAGCAGAAGCATAAAATGTAAGTCCAAAACATAAGTTCCATAGTTCATAAGTTTAAAGTCCAAAACGTAGGTTTAATAAGTTCATAAGGATTAAATGTTTAGCACGGGACATAGCAATCCATATTCCACAACAACCTTCTCCTCGTGCAAGCTCCATAGGCATCTAGCGACCTATAAGGCATGTAACAACGAGTCAACAACAAAGTTGAGTGAGTTCACGGTTGGTTGATTAGTTTTAAGTTGTTTCTGAAAACGTGGTTTGACTTTCGTTGGCTTATTTGCCGTGGGGGTTACCCCATAGTTGAAAGTATGTTTAACCAGTTCCTTTTTATTACCCAAACCATATCCATAATCAGTGGGGGCTTCCCCATGTGAACCACTAGACCGTTAAGATATCGACAACTGACGAACAATAGTTGTGCCCTACATCAGTGTCTATCATCACTGACAGTTTGCCATAGTCCATTAGTACACGCCCGTCCGAACGGCACGGTGTGAGGTTTGTTAAACCTAAAAGCGCTATTAACTAATGACCTGCTCGCCATTGGCCTCGGCGATTAAGTCGATATAAAATGAGGGACTTCATGATAGAGTTTTGTCTAGTAAGTTTTAAGGTTGTTGTCCTACCCAAGGAGGACGAACGTACGCATTCTACCCAAGGAGAACACGCAGGATTAATATTGGCATCCTACCAATGGAGGATGGCCGTACATATCCTACCCAAGGAGGATATGTAGGTTCCGTTTTAATTCTTTAACCCATTCCCAAACCACCGGGAATCCCATGCCTTAGAAAGTGTGTGAACTCACCTCGGTTGCTCGGTTTGACTCTCAAAAATAGCTAACAGTCAAGGTCGGTCAATCACGTCCTAGTATGATTACCACTTAGTTTATTAGTGACTTCAAATAAGCACAAAGTTCCTACACGCATCTACCACATAACATGCATCACTTTAACGGTTCATGCCCATATAAACTTCCCATCTATTCCCGTTCATAAGCAAACATATGACATTGCACATAACACTTTTATTGGCATATAACATGTTAGATTATTCTCAGGTAACCAACCCGACATTTAGACACGCGAATTACTACTTATGTCGTTTCAGCTTTTATATTCAAAACTGGGCTGTTTTCGGGAATTTTAATAAAATAGTTACCTTGTTCTAAAAATTCCCAACTTTTTACAGAAGGTCTTAAAGGATCCAAATATTATTGTGTAAAAATCTCGGGATCCAATTCATCACCAATATTTTATAAAAAATCATTTTCCGGACTGTAATCAGATTCATCTTTTTCTGACTGCAGTTCACCGAATAATTTATTAAAAATTCATTGTGAGTCCGATTGATGAAAATCCAGTGGGAGAATTACTACGACATCAGTGTCCATCTACAGTAAAAATTTCGTGACCTGATTTTACACAGATTTCAAGTTACGATGAAGAACGTAACACATGTTTTCAGCAGTAAAAATGCAGCTTTAGCTGCTGTTACAAAACGACCCTTTAAAAATAGTAAACGAAGTCCAAAAATTATGATTCCAGTGCCATTAGAACCGTATTTCATAATAACATGTTGTAGACTCAAGAAAATCAAGTTTTTGCTAAGTTATGATCTGGTTACAGCCAACTGAAGTTGGCTGTAAATACTTGGACAGAAGCTGTTTTCAGCTTATTGTGTTCTAACGCATGTTCCATTTGTTCCGTTAACATGTCTAGTGATCAACAATGACCTTTAACATCAATATTAACAAGTAAATCATCAAGTAATCAGCAACATGTTCACTACAACATCCTACTACAACATTTCATCGCATTTCAACAATATTTCATCATTAAGTTAGCTCTATGTTCAAGACTTTTTCATAAGATTCATTAGGGTTCTTAACATTTTGATCATTACACAACATTAACCACTTAAATAACATGAATAATGAATGGATCTAAGTTCTTACCACTAGTTCAAGACTAGGGAAGTTCAAGTGAAGAAATGTGGTGGATAAAAGAAGTTCAAGGGAAGAGGCCGCGGACGAGGGCGCGGCAGCGGACGCGGGTCTGGAAGGGGACGCGGGTCAAAATTTTCAACAAACCAGTCTCAAAATTACATGCCATGGCAGCCCAACTCATTTGCTGCCTGGCCCAACTCCCACCCGAATAACAACCAGGCCCAACAGTGGGCTCCGTGGGGCTCGCTACCTCCTTGTCTGTATCCAACAGCACAACGGCCCAACTCGTCTGCTTCAGGCCAGGGTATTTTAGGCCCACGTCCAGCCCAGTTGTATGCCGCCAGTTATGCACCAAGCTATGCTCCAACAGACATTGACCAAGCTCTCTATGCCATGTCACTCAACTCGGCCGATCCGTCATGGACTATGGACACTGGTGCTTCAGGTCACACGACTCCTAACTCTACTCTTTCGTCTAATTTTAATACTGGCATTACTAAAAATATAATTGTGGGCAACAGTAACACCATTCCCGTTTATGGACAAGGCAACCTTACCCTACCACCTCCCCTTCCTCCTTTTAAACTAAACCAAGTCCTATATGCCCCCTCTTTGATTAAAAATTTATTGTCTGTTCATCGTTTCACTACTGACAATAAACTATCTATTGAATTTGATCCGTATGGTTTTTTGGTGAAGGATCTCAAGACCAAGACCCCTATCCTACGATGCAATAGCTCCGGGGATCTTTACACATTCGATCCGACACAAGTTCTCAAGATCACCTCACCTACCGCACTCACCGCTACCACTCAAGACACATGGCACCAACGTCTCGGCCACCCGGGATTTAATTTATTGCATTCTCTTAAAAATTCTGAATTCATTAAGTGTGGAACACTGAAAAATAAAGTTTGCCAATCTTGTGTTTTTGGGAAACATATCAGACTTCCTTTTGTTGATTCTATGAATTTTACTTTCTTGCCATTTGATATCATACATAGTGATCTTTGGACCTCCCCTGTTTTAAGCATGGGCGGTCATCGTTATTATATCTTATTTTTTGATGATTTTAGTAATTTTCTGTGGACGTATCCGTTAAGTAACAAATCTGACGTTTTCTCTACCTACACTACTTTCTATAACCTTATTAAAACTCAATTTGAACGTCACATTAAACAATTCCAATGTGACAATGGCAAAGAATATGCTAATTCTATGTTTCAACAATTTTGTAAACAAAACGGCATGCAATTTAGATTTTCGTGCCCACACACATCTTCTCAAAACGGCAAGGCCGAACGTAAAATTCGAACTATCAATAATATTATTCGGACACTTCTTGCTCATTCGTCATTACCCAACAGTTATTGGCTTCATGCCCTCAAAGTGGCCACATACCTTCTCAATATTTTACCTAGTAAACTTCTAAACAACCACTCTCCCACCCAACGATTATGCCAACGTACTCCATCTTACACACATCTTCGTGATTTTGGACGCCTTTACTATCCTTTACTACCTTCCACCACAATACATAAACTCGCTTATCGTTCCATGCCATGTGTCTTTCTCGGTTATCCCCCTAACCATAGGGGTTACAAATGTCTCTACTTAGCCACCCACAAAATCATCATCAATCGACATGTGATATTTGATGAAACCGTGTTTCCATTCGCAAATCATCCAACACCATCCCTCCACTCCTACGACTTCCTTACTCAGCCTATAAACAATATACCGTGGACCGCTATGCCTTCTCCTTCCACCGGCGGCCCAGCCCACTCCCCTACAAACCCACATCGGACAACACCTCCTTCTCCTACTCAACAGCCTACACAACCTGTTGTCCACTCCTCTCCAATCTTACACACTTACTCACGCCGGCCCAGGCCCAACGTCACCACTAATCAAGCCTAACAACCTAACGGGCCCACCCAACCTCAACCTCTAAACATTTCCTCACCAACACAAACTACCTCATCTCCTAATTCCTCACCCATCCCCACTCCACCTCCCCCTCCTACTCGTACCATTCGTACTCGAGCAATGGATGGTATTTCAAAACCTAAAAGAATTCTTAATCTTTTTTCATCTACCATTGTTCTTATACCTAAAACCCCAAAGGATGCCTTGTCCACAACGGAATGGCGTGACGCCATAACCACAGAATTTAATGCCCTTATTAAAAACAAGACTTGGGAGTTAGTTCCACGGGAGTCTAACATGAATGTCATTCGTAGTATGTGGATTTTTCGGCACAAATTTAAATCGGATGGAACTTTGGAACGATACAAAGCTCGGTTAGTATGTGATGGTAGCACACAGCAGATTGGCATTGATTGTGGTGAGACTTTTAGTCTAGTTGTCAAACCCACTACCATACGCACAGTCCTCACACTTGCAATATCCCAAGACTGGCTGATTCATCAACTTGATGTTACCAATGCTTTTCTACATGGTAATCTATCTGAAACAGTATACATGTATCAGCCAATGGGTTTTCGACATCGTCACCTTCGAAATCATGTCTGCCGCCTCAAGAAATCATTATATGGTTGAAGCAAGCTCCTCGAGCGTGGTATCAAAGGTTCACAGACTTTGTTATGACCCTTGGTTTCTATCAAAGTAAATGTGATGACTCGCTTTTCATATTTCACAAAGATCATTTGACAGCTTACTTACTAATCTACGTCGATGATATTATTGTTACCACCTCTACAGACAAACTTCGTGTTCACCTCATGTCACGTTTGGCAAAAGAATTTGACATGAAAGATCTGGGGCCGCTAAGTCACTTTTTGGGGTTACATGTAGCTCGGAATGGTTCCAATATGTTTCTTTTTCAACAGACCTATGCCAAAGACATTATTGAATGGGTCGGGATGTCTTCGTGTAAGCGCGCAGCCACTCCGGTCGAGTCAAAACCAAAGCTTAGTGCAACCGTGAGTCCAGAATTTGAAGATCCTACCCTATATCGCAGATTAGCTGGTGCTTTACAGTACCTCACCTTCACCAGACCAGACATTAGTTATGCTGTTCAACAGGTATGCATGCATATGCACGCTCCACGGGTTGATCATTGGAATGCTTTAAAATGTGTCATCTGTTACATTCAAGGTACCTCTTCTTATGGTCTTACTCTCACATCGTCCAATGACAAAACGCTTCGGGCTTATACTGAAGCAGATTGGGCCGGATGCCCAGACATTCGTAGATCGACATCAGGTTATTGTGTTTACTGCGGTCCAAACCTACTATCTTGGTCTTCTAAACGCCAAGCGGTCGTATATCGTTCTAGTGCCGAGGCAGAATACCGTGGGGTGGCAAACGTGGTTGCCGAACTATGCTGGATTAGAAATTTGCTGTTAGAATTACAAAGACCCGTTAAAGCTGCCAGTTTAGTATACTATGATAACATCAGTGCCATATATTTATCCGGTAATCCAGTGCAACATCAGCGAACCAAACATATCGAACTCGATATTCATTTTGTGCGAGAGCTTGTTAAACGTGGGGTTGTTCGTGTGCTTCATATTCCAACTCGCTATCAAGTTGCAGACATCTTCACAAAGGGGCTCCCAAAAGTGCTTTTCGATGATTTCAGATCCAGTCTCAGCATTCGACCTCCTCTCGCTTCGACTGCAGGGGTGTAATAGATAATATAATTGTAAATATTATAGAAATAGATATTCCAGGATTTGATCCATATCTCTACCAAAGAATATGAGATATTGTTTTGTAATTATATATACCGATGTTATAAATCAATGAGAATCAAGCAATTATGCAAACTCTTTCAGTGTCATATAGATTGGGGGCTTTTAATACATAATAAATCATAAGTAGAGAACTGTGAGGACATATTAGCACATCTACCTATTCCTTTAACTATGATACATAAGACGATTGTGTTACTGTATTACTCTATAACCATCTCTCTTTCTCATTATACCTAGCCAACACTGCATACAAGTGTTTATGTGGTTCTCTACTTAATTGTCCGAGACTTGTTCTCCTAAATAAACCGAGTTCTTACTATAACATTTCATAAAAACTAGTTAAATTTCCGGCCGCGCGTTGCGGCGGGGACCCAATGACTGCAAAACGCGTGTCAGTAACGGCAAGCAAATACCGAATATCAAAACATAAATAAAAATGTCGTGAAAAGTATAGTCAATCCGTCCTAAAAAAGCGATTTTAAATAACCTAATATATAATAATAAGACCCACATGTCCTACACATTGGAAATTCGGTTGTTTTCAGTTCAGTTATTACGGTGCTAACACGTTAAAATATGGATGAGCTCGGTACCGGTAACGGCACCGAAAATACCGATTCGGAAAATCATTGAAATTAGGTACCGGCACCGAAAATGCTCGGTACAATACAATATGGTATTTGAAGGTAAAAATCAATAAATATAGGTATGGTGCTAGACCGGTGTCGAACCGAAAGTAACGATTCTGAAAACGCCAAAAGGTGGGTACCAAATTGGTACCGAAAATGATTTGGTATAGTAAATTTGGTACCGATACGATACCGGTTTGATTACAGGATTTGATACGATTTGCTCATCAATAATCTAAATATCCAAGTTAATTTGCATGCTACAATTCATTCATTACGTAAAAAGACAAAAAATAAAGCAAAATAAATTGTTGTGTATATAAAACATCATTCAAACAAAATACAGTTTACTTACTGTGTGTATGAAAATTAATCTAAACTGTGCAATTATTTGCATTACTACGTTGCTACAGGATTTGATGAGCTCGGTACCAACCGGTACCGAAAATACCGTTACCTAAATCCCCAAAAGTGGGTACCGGTATCGAATAAACCTGGTACAGTACGGCTTGATACGGTCGGTACGGGTACGGCACCGGTATTTGAGGGAAAAACCTGATGAATACCGGTGCCGAACGGATACCGAAAATACACTCAGTTTGGTAAATTTGATGCCGGTACCGGTACCCGATACTATTCATTTATTTATCGTAAAACCTGATGATTACCGGTGCCGAACGGATATCGAAAATACACTCAGTTTGGTAAATTTGATACCGGTACCCGATACTATTTATTTATTTATCTTTTTAATATTTATTTATTTATAGGTAAATTTTTAATATTTATTTATTTAGTACTGTTCATTTACTTTCCTTATTAATATGTACCCGATACTATTCATTTATTTATCGTAAAACCTGATAATTACCGGTGCCGAACGGATATCGAAAATACACTCAGTTTGGTAAATTTGATACCGGTACCCGATACTATTTATTTATTTATCTTTTTAATATTTATTTATTTATAGGTAAATTTTTAATATTTATTTATTTAGTACTGTTCATTTACTTTCCTTATTAATATATAGGTAAACATATAGGTAAATGACATCCTATCTTTTCTTTTCTTTTGTATCTTGTACATTTTTTTTTAGGAAAACAGCTTACAGATGATAAGACAGCAAAAGACTACAATATTTAAGGGGTGATCTATACATATGAGGAACTGTCAACTATGTTTAGCAAGTGAACTTTGTATATAGCTACTACCCTAGTCCTTACCTGAGGGTTTGATCGCGTATGTGAGACATTACGTCTGATCGCACTTGATGTTACTTGGAATGTATGCGCAGTTATTGGTAGCGTTCAAATAAAGAAAATTATACTAGTCTGGCAAAATGGCGGGATCGTAGGGATGGCAAAAAAGCCCAAGCCTGACGGGTATACCCAAAACCCGAAACATATGGGCCTGGTATACCCGAAGCCCGATGGGTATGGGCCGGGTATGGGCTTAAAAGGGGAAAAATTTTCGGGTACGGGTATGGGATTTAGTGATACTCGCCCGATACTCGGCCCGATATCCGGCCCATTTACCCGAATAATACTCGAAAGTATCATATTATAAATTTCCATATATATAATACTAGGGTATGTTTGGTATGAGTTAATGGAATAGACTAATGAATGGAATAGACGAAGGGAAGGAAAGGAATGGACAAGTGAAATGAAATGGATCATTACCATTCCATTGTCCTGTTTGGATACCCATACGAAAATAGAATGAATCATTACTTTGTAATGTTGGTAGACGGGAAAAGATGTAAGAATGGTATATAATTAATTGAATTGACAAAAATACCCAACACTGGTTGTGTTAACATCAGTATGGTCTGAACTCTGAAGTACCGGATCAAATTCCAAGTTCATCATCTTCTTCTCAATCAATCCAAGCTACTAAACGAAATAATAATCACTTGTACAAGACAAAAAAAAATTGTTCTTAAATTAATGAAAAACTAGAATTAAGAACCCCGCGTTGCGGCGGAGGCCTAAAACTATGCCAAATAACATCAATGTCACACCGCTGGTAGTGACCACCAACACTGAAGTTGCGGTGTGTTAATACTAAGAAATAAGAACGAAACATATAACATAAACAAATAACTATTTCGATTTAGGACACACGCGTTGCGACAAACTTGTCAAATGGAAAAAATAGACGTAAAAATGTTGAACCACACACGCACGTTGCGCCGTGTTAACTCGCAAAATAACGTAGAAAAGAATAACCAAGTCAATGTAGGATTCGCCCGTTGCGGCGAACTTGCCAAAGGGGGAAAATAGACACGTTGCGACATACCTGTCAAATGTGAAAAAAATAGACGAAAAACGTTGAACCACACACGCACGTTGCAACGTATTAACTCGCAAAATTTAGAACGAAACGTAAAACGAAAAACGTGCGAAAGATAAAAAGTATGAGGGACCAAAGTTGTAAATAAAAAAGTTTTGGGTTAAATTACAAAAGATGAAAAGTTTTAGGTTAAAAGTAAACAAATTAAAAGTGTTAAAATACAAATGATGAAAACTTTTGGGTTAAAATTGAAAAATTACAAATTTTGTTTGGAAAACCCCCGTGCTTGAGGTAAAACAACAGAATGCAACAATATGTTGAAAATTTATATTGTGAAAATATGGCGGATTCCTTTTATAGAATGAAGAAAAAAGAAATTTACTTACATATACAAACCACATGGCAGGGAATAGTATCTCCCTGCCATTGGTTAAAATTGGCGGCCACCCCTCCTCTATTGGACCAACAAACTTATTATTTTATATACGCTTTAAAATTACGTTTTTGCCAAGGAATAGTGTTTCTTTGCCATTGGTTCAAATGGGCGGCGAGCAATACCCATTGGACCAACAGTTGATTATTTTATATCCACTTTAAAATTACGTTTTTGCCCACAGTTAAAAAACACGGTTTTGCCTCAACTTCAAAATACATTTACCCTTTTGCCCCGAGCTAAAAAATACGATTTCGCCCTTGGTAAAAAATTACGCTTTTACCCTTAGCCAAAATTACGTTTTCGCCCCAGTTCAAAATAATTTTTTGCCCCCCGGCTCAAAATTACGATTTTACGCCGGTTTATTATTTAATACCTACTTTAAAATTACGGTTTTGCTCACAGTTTAAAATTACGTCTTTGCCTTCAGGTCAAAATAAAATTATGATTTTGCCCCCAGCTAAAATTTATGAATTTCCCCTCGGTTCAAAATTACGATATCACGCTCAATTCAAAATTACGTTTTTGCCCCAGTGCAAAATAAAAATATGGTTTTCCTTATCTAAAAATTAGGATTTTACTCTCGAGAAAAAAATATTATTTTTCCCCCAAGTAAAAATCAAAATATGACTTTGCCCCCAGCTAAAAATCGTGTCAAAGAGCTGCCTAACACTCTTTTTACTTTTTGTTTCTAGCAAAACTATAGTACTGGTTTTTTAATTGATTGAAAATTATTCGATAATCGCCCCGCAACGCAAGCAAGGCATCACCTAATTGTTTACATACCTTGTTTGAAAAAATCAAAGTGTATTTTAAGAGTTGAAAATAAAAAAAAAAAAAAAAAAAAGGAAAAAGAAAAGACAATGCATTAGACAATTGTACAATCAGCATAAGAACATATATATGTTGACTAAAGTATCAAAAATACCCTAATATACTATTGTAGCAAACATGTGATATGGTTTGATATATATAATATTAGAATGAAAATGTTGATCATGTGCAGACATTACTGGTAAAAGAAGAAATGATAAAATAATGAGGTATGTTCCCAATAAATATTTGGATGAAAATTAAACACAAAAGAGAATTGAACAGTTTGATAAACTCCATTAACAACATATACTTCAGTTCTTGACAAGATTAAAATGGACAAAACCCATAAAAACTTAATTTAATCGTACATCAATATTAAAACAGAGACGTTTCTCCAACTTGCAACTAACGCCGGTAGCCAGTTATCTTCATAAAAAACGGAGATGGAATAGTAAAATCCACCTGATGCTCCGAAAACTCAACGGACAGAAAAACCTGAAAGCCATCACGACCTAAAACAATGATTACCAACGGCTGAAACTGATTTTGAATCCCGTCGATCATATCCCACCGATCAACTGTCGGAAGTTCGCACCGACTAATCCGACCGGAGAGTGTGTGAGAGAACGAGATCTTTGATTAATGTTGGAGCATTGTGCTGGTCGCGGTGTCTGTCGTCGCAGCGTGACAGGTTTAACAGTGGTGACGGTGGTACGGACGGTTATTGGAGTGATGAGAGTAGTAGCGCCTTGAGATTTAAATCCTTTTGGTATAATTCAAAATTCTACAGTGACATGTGGTTATATGAAATCATCACTGATCGAAGAACTAATCGAAGAAGAAGAGTGAAAATAGCTGAGAATGGGAGGGTAAAATGGATAAAGAAAAAAGACACGGAAAGGAATGAAAAAAAAAACTGGGGTAAGGGGAGGAATCATTTGGAGGTCTTTAGAGAGATTTTCATTCCGTGTGGAATGATTGATTTCATTCCATTGTGCAACCAAACATACTTATTTTTATTACCCTATGAATGTAGTATTCCATTTTCTCTTTTATTACCTCATACCAAACACTACCCTAGGGTCTAGTCTTCTCTTAACACTAATCATCTCTTCAAAATTATATTGGATATGAAAGCTAGTACTTCATATGGATATGAAAGTACTAGCTTATTTTTGAACATGTATAAGCGTACTTGGTGAACACATAACTTATTTTTGAGCATGTATATTGGATATTGAAGCTAGCACCCTTTATTATGGGGGTGTTTATGCAATTAGGTGGTCCTAGTACAATTAATTAATTAAGTAACCGTTTTGATTTAGTTTGGTATATGTGGTCTGAATACGATAAGAAAGTATTTAATCATATTTTCATTTGTTATAGTTATTAAAATTGTAAATTATATAAACATCAAAGTAAAAATTGCACATTTGTCCCAACGGGTATTTTTAAGAAATTAACGGGTATACCCGATACCCACGTGTATGCCCAATACCCGACGGGTAACGGGCCGGGTATGGGACAAAGAATTACAACCAGGTACGGGCCTGGGATTACCAATACCCGGCCCAAACCCGACCCATTGCCATTCCTAGGGATCGGGCAACGGTTTGAAACGGGTTAGATCGGATTGAGTTGAAATGTAAAAAATCTTAACTATGATTGTAAAAAATCTATACTAACAAAATTATGTTGGGTTTAACTTGTTTGACTTTGTTTTATTTGACATGTTGGGAGTCTAATATATATACAACACAAGTCGGGACCAATAAAAATCTTAGATGTAAACCAGGATTTTTGGTAACTAACCCGACCCATAGACTCTTCCAACTGATAAATAGGTTGGATGATTCTTGAATACTCTTTTCAAATTGAAGGTTTCCAAATCTATAGGTTTTGGTTTTACTCCCTAAATCACCGTTCAAAAAAAAATCTTAGATGAAAAAGCCTAATATATGTTAGGGGGCGTTTTGTTTGCAGGAATTCGATGGTATTTAAGGGAATTGGAATTTGAATTTCAAATCTTAAGATGTTTGGTTCACAGAATTTGATGGAATTGGAATCCCAATTCCAATCTTCATGTGTTTGGTTGACAATGGAATTGGAATTGGAATTAGGCATGAATTCCTTCAAATTCCTTTAACTAAAGGAATTAAAAATCCTTCCTATATGTGAAGGAATTAAAGAAAATTCATTGGAATCTTCGACTGTTTCGACCCGCACCGTTTCAACCCATACCGTTTCGACCCGTACCGTTTCGACGCGAACGGTCTCGACACGTACCGTTTCGACGCGAACGGTTTCGACCCGTACCGTTTCGACGCGAACGGTTTCGACCCGTAACGTTTCGACGCCAGTCGCCAACGGTTTCGACCCGTACCGTTTTGAATCGAACCGTTTCGACGCGAACCGTTTCGACACGTACCGTTTCGATGTGAACCTTTTTGACCAGTATCGTTTCAAACCGTACCGTTTCGACACGAACCGTTTCGACCAGTACCTTTTCGATCCGAACCGGGGGTTGCGGGTGCCGGGGTGATGGATTCCAATTCATTTGACAACCAAACACAACCAAAATGGAATTTAGATTCCAATTCCAACAATTTCCAATTCCAACTGGAATGTTTAAATTCCAAATCATTCTGCGAACCAAACGCCCCCTTATATTAACTAGACGGGCACAAAACTGGGTTTTTGTGCCAAACCTGATTTGTTTTAAAACCGGTTTGGATCATGTCAATTAAAGTCAAAACGAATCGGCCCAAACCGATTTTAATTTGAAACTGGTTCCTATAGGAAAACCATATTGGTTCGGATTGGAGCCGCTTTCAACGTATTATATATCTAGTTTTTCTTAAAGCAATTTCAATAAATATATATATATACTCAAACCATTAAAGCAATTTCAATGTATATATACTCAAACCAGTTTTATGGATCGGTTTAGATCCGGTTTGGTTGTACACGTCTACCATTAACAACATAAGAGGCGTAAATCGCATAAAGTGAGGTATAGGTTCAGTTTTGATATATTGAACGCTCCTTGCTGATCGAATTAACACTTTGTAGAAAAGTAATTGCCTGATAGTAACATAAGACCTTCTCCGATAAACGCCTTTGAAGGCGGATGTGACCTACCTAGCAACACCCTTCCAAAGGGTTGCACTAGGGGGGGGGGGGGGGGGGGGGGGGGGTTGACATGGCTGACTTTGGTTGGCTGGGTGAAATTTTAAATAGTTTAAACAACAAAAAAAATCCATACGGCTGGCCAAGCTAAGGGGCTGTTTGGTAGTATCTGAATGGTCATTAAGAGACTACCTCTTAATGAAACCATTAAAAATTTTACCAATGAGAAGGTAGAAGAATGTGACGTGTGATGATTTACCATTCAGAGGTTACCTCTTAACCGTCTTGAAGTTACCTCTTATTCATTCAGAGGTTTTAAACCATTAAGAGGTAGCATCTGAATGGTCATTAAGAGGCTACCAAACAGCCCCTAAGCTACGCCACACCACACCCCTAGTTTTTTAGTATTACCTTGTGGATCCCACCCTCGCCACGTATCAAGCAATGCCTCCAATCCAAACCCCTCCACACCCCATATTCTTAAAGTTGGACATGCCCTTTTTGAGATAGTCTTTAACAATTTAATGAATGAAATTTTTTTTTTATTTGAACATATGTATAATCTTATTAACGACATGTAAACTGATTCGAAAAGGTTTGTTCACCCAATTTAACAACCCATATTCACTCGGAAAGTTCGTAATATACAATAGTATTTGATAATCCACGATCCTTTTAGAGATTATAGACTTGTATTGTTAATAATATTGTTTTAGAGATTATAGACTTATATTGTTAATAATATTGTTGTTTATATGATAAGGGTTAGGATATAATGGGAAATTTTTTTGGCTAGGAAGTAATTTTGACCATCAATTTATTTAATCAAGGGCTAAGATTAAATGATTGAAATTGAAGAAAAGAAAAAAGGCGCGTAGGTTTGTGTAAGGTCATTCTAGTCAATTCAGGGCAATAGTTTCTCTCTTCTCCAATTCCCCCCATTTTTTAAACGTTAATAACTTTTTCATACGACATTATTTTTTTATAAAAATTGCACCAAAGAAACAAAGAAATGTCTTATTTTTAAAACGCAATGGCTAGAAAACACTTAAAATGTCTTATATCTAAAACGCAATAGCCTAAAAACACAAAAGAAAGTATACTTTCTAAAACGTAATGTAATGAAAACACATAAAAATGTGTTTTACCTAAAACGCAACGCACAAAAAACACAAAGAAATGTCTTATTTCTAAAACGCAATGGCCAAAAAACACTTTAAAATGTCTTATTTCTAAAACGCAATGGTCTAAAAACACAAAAGAAAGTGTACTTTCTAAAAAGCAATGGACTGAAAACACATAAAAGTGTGTTTTACCTAAAACGCAATGCACCAAAAACACAAAGAAATGTCTTATTTCTAAAACGCAATGGCCAGAAAACACTTAAAAATGTCTTTTTTCTAAAACGCAATGGACTGATAACACAGAAAAATGTGTTTTACCTAAAACGCAATAGACTAAAAACACTTCAAAAATGTGTTTTTCTAAAACGCAATGGCCATAAAACACATAAAATGTCTTTTTTCTAAAACGCAATAGTCTAAAAACACAAAAGAACGTGTTCTCTTTAAAACGCAATAGACTGAAAACACATAAAAATGCGTTTTACCTAAAACGCGATAACTAAAAACACTTCAAAAACTGTCTACGTAAATGAGGCAATTTCCAGAAAATTACATTTTGTGATGCAGTTTTATTAAAGCAATTTCCAGGAAAAAAAAACGTAAAAAATGACTTTTTCTAAAACGTAATGCACAAAAAACACAAAGAAATGTCTTATTTCTAAAACGCAATGGCCTGAAAAAACTTAAAATGTCTTTTTTTCTAAAAGGCAATAACCTAAAAATACAAAAGAAATTGTACTTTCTAAAACGCAATGGACTGAAAACACATAAAAATGTATTTTACCTAAAACGCAATGCACCAAAAACACAAATAAATGTCTTATTTCTAAAACGCAATGGCCAGAAAACACTTAAAAATGTCTTTTTTTCTAAACGCAATGGACTTAAAACACATAAAAATGTGTTTTACCTAAAACGCAATGGCCAGAAAACACATAAAAATGTCTTATTTCTAAAATTTAGTGGCCTAAAAACAGAAAAGAAAGTGTTCTCTCTAAAACACAATGGACTGATAGCACATAAAAATGTGTTTTACCTAAAACGCAATGACTAAAAACTCTTCAAAAATGTGTTTTTTTCTAAAACGCAATGGCCAGAAAACACATAAAAATGTCCAATTTCTAAAACGCAATTGTCTAAAAACAAAAAAGAAAGTGTTCTCTCTAAACCAGGAAGTAGGTGATCAAAAACTGTCTACGAAAATGAGGCAATTTCCAGAAAATTAAATTCTCTGAACCATGAAGTAGGAGATCAAAAGCTCGACCCCAGCCAGGGGCTCTGTGTCACACCCCCAAAATCCACCTGCGGAGTACTACCGCTTGGAGGCGTGACTGACCAGGATCCAGCCACCAATCATATTGAACAAGCATATAAGTAGTTATAAAATCCAACCAATACAATTGGTGTTCAAACAAAACATAGTTTAAGTTGCAAGCGGAAGCATAATGTTTAAAACCAAAACATGGGTTTAATTGTTCAAAGTTTAACATGGCACACAGTTGCCCATGTCCCACAATGACCCTCTTCCATGCAAGCTCCAGCTAAGTACCTAAAGACCTGCAAATCATGTAGTAACGAGTCAACAACAAGTTGAGTGAGTTCACAGTTGGGTGTTCGTTTTAAGTTGTTTCGAAAACAGTTTCCTTTGTCTGGCATCCTGCCGTGGGGGTTACCCCATAATTGAAAAAAACGTGACTTGTTTATTCCCGGTTACTCTGGGGCTCCGGCCGTGGGGGCTACCCCATGTTAGTTATCTGGCATTTCGGCCGTGGGGGCTACCCTATGTATACACTAGACTCGTTACCATATCGACTGCTGACTGTAGTCATGTTTATGTGCCCTGAAACTGTCAATGTCTATCATCATTGACGTGCCCCAGATCCATTAGTTCACGCCCATCCTCTGCGGCACGGTGTGAGGTTTGTCAGACCTAAATAGCGCTATCTAACTAATGACCCGCTCGCCATTGGCCCGGCGATTAAGTCGATATAAAAGGAGGGACTTCGTGATAGAGTTTTGGTCTAGTACGAGTTATCTGTCCATGAGGACGAGGAATTACATTCCTGAACCAATGCTGTCCTACCCAAGGAGGACGAGGAATCCACGTTCCTTAACCCCATTCCCAACCCAGGGAATCCCATGCTTTGTAGAGGGTGTGAACTCACCTTGGTTTGCTCAGCAGATACACAGAAAGGTCAATCAAGTTGTAAGTGGTCAACTACGTCCTAACATAGATACCATTCATGTCAGGTTCATATCCAAGTAGTGCACGTATGTTCTACACGTATTGTACACAAGTAACCATCATGGCATACATGTCTAGCATGGCAGTTCAACAACAGTTCGTAACAAGTTCCACAGTAACATTCACGTAACAACCAAAGTCCAAGTGTGCGGCCCAAACAGTTGGGCTCGTAATAGCATGCAGGTCCAAAACAGTGCACGACATACACAATTAACAATACACAGAAAGTCCATACGTTCGGCCCACTGACTTAGGCCCGTAACTATGCAGGTCCAACAGAACATACATAATTAGGTGGTCTCGAGTCGAGACTATAGATCTCGAGTCGAGACTGTGCGGTCTCGAGTTATACCTACGAGTTCTCGAGTCGCAAACTGTGGAGGTCTCGACTCATGCACGTTCTGGTCTCGAGTCGCAACCGGACTCGTAACCGTGGTTTCGAGTCATGCTGTTTTGTGTGTTGATAAAGCATGGTCTCGAGTCGAGACTAGGGGTTCTTGACTCGCAACCTGTGTCGCAACCGTGTTCTCGAACTGTCACATATAAGGTCTCGAGTCGAGACCGGAGGTTTCGGCTGGAACATCTGCTGATTTCCGACATTGTACTAAACCAATAGAATTTCACTGTTGTGATTTTTATGTACTATCCAATGAGGTTCTACAAACATGTCTAATTGTCTAACAATTAACCAAAATGGATCAAACAAGCATTTTCAAATATTATCCAATCTTCATACCATATTCAACACATATTCATCTAGTTCATCTTTAGGGTTTTCATCCTAAACAAACATGCTCATTTAAACCGATTTATGCTAGCATAATCCACCTAGTTTAATGCACCATCGATCCTCATCATTCACACACCCAACCGAGAACATAATAGCACCATATTCAAACATTATTCTACTTATTCATATGTCAAGTTAGCATGATCATTAACAAACCACTCTATTCTTCCTAACCATGACTTTATCTAGAAATCAAGCATCTACATCATAGATGAATAACAACAATCTTCATGTATTTCATGATTCTTACGCATTAGGTCAATCAAGATCGTACAAAAGAGGTTAAGCATATGTTTCATTCATCAAGCACACATGACATCTAGCACACATATAACACCTAGAACACATTAGAACACTAACCGGTAAAGACTCGAAGTGTGAGGGTATGAAGAGTCGGTGGGTGAGCTTCCGAGTGATGATTCCGAGCTTGAATCGAGCCGAGTGTCCTTGTTATCACCGGTTTGGTCCGAGAGAAAGGAGAGGAGGTCTTGTAGTTCTAGGGTTTTAGTGAGGGAGAGAGTGTGTGAGAGTGTAAGGGAAAAAGGTGGATGGGGGGTTTTATACCCGGTTTGGGTGGTGCACCCTACAAGGGTTTCGAGTGGGCTCAAAAGGGGTGTATGGCCCAGTCCGGCCCAACCGTTGCTGTTTACTCGAGACCGCATGGTCTCGAGTCGGGTCCTTGTGTCTCGGTTCTGGTTCACTACTTGTGTAAACTATACTATATACGTACATATTGATAACACATAGCACATTAAAATAATTCGCAACTTTCATCGGCTAATATATAAACACATAACGTTAAACCATGTTACATCGAGATACAAGAAAGGGTTTTAAATTTCGAGTTGTCACATCATCCCCAAGTTGAAAGAAATTTCGTCCCGAAATTTGGCAAGCACTCACTGAGGAAGCTAGTTAAGTTGTATGGTTTTCCTGGGGTGTCACATCCACCCCCCGTTGATCTGGAATTTCGTCCCGAAATTCCGTAGCTTCAGCCTCAGTAGTGGTTGTACTGTTTGCGAACAGTTGGGGATACTTTTGGTTCATCCGATCTTCGCGTTCCCAGGTGAACTCTGGGTCGCGACGTGAGTTCCAACGAACTCGAATGAGAGGTATTCTAGTGCTCTTGAGGACCTTAACATCCCGGTCCGTGATTTCGACTGGTTCCTCGATGAATCGTAACTGCTCGTCGATAGTGAGTTCCTTCAGAGGAACTATGTGGGTCTCATCTGACAGACACTTCTTCAGATTCGACACGTGGAAAACGTTGTGAACTGCACCGAGTTCTGCTGGTAAGTTCAGTCTGTAGGCCACCCTGCCTATTTTCTCAATGATTTCGAAAGGTCCAACGTATCGTGGGTTAAGTTTGCCTCGTTTACCAAAACGAACCACACCCTTCCAGGGTGAAACTTTGAGTAGCACCCGCTCCCCAACCTGGAACTCTAGTGGTTTCCTGCCCTTATCGGCGTAGACTTTCTGATGGTCACGAGCTGCCGCCATGCGTTTTCGTATTTGAGCAATTTGTTCGGTTGTGTCTACCACATGTTCTGGACCAGTGATCTGACTATCCCCCACCTCTGCCCAACAAAGAGGTGACCGGCATTTACGTCCGTACAATGCCTCAAATGGAGCAGCTTTAATGCTGGTGTGGTAGCTGTTATTGTACGAGAATTCCACAAGTGGCAGATGCTTTTCCCAGCTGTTGCCAAAGTCGATTACACATGCACGAAGCATGTCTTCTAAGGTTTGAATCGTGCGCTCGGACTGCCCGTCCGTCTGAGGGTGATACGCTGTGCTCATGTCTAATCGTGAGCCAAAGGATTTGTGCATTGCTTGCCACAGTTCTGAGGTAAAACGTGCATCTCGATCCGAGATAATAGAGGTGGGCACCCCGTGCCTCGAAACAACTTCCTTGAGGTATACGTCTGCTAGAGTGGAGAACTTATCCGTTTCCTTGATAGCCAAGAAGTGAGCAGACTTTGTGAGTCGATCCACGATCACCCAAATAGTATCGTTACCTCGTTGAGATCTAGGTAGGCCTGTAACAAAATCCATGGAAATTTGCTCCCATTTCCATTGCGGTATCTCTGGTTGTTGGAGTAGGCCTGAGGGTTTCTGGTATTCAGACTTGACTCTCGCACAAGTCAAACACTTGCTGACGTAAGTTGCTATGTGGGCCTTCATGCTAGGCCACCAATACGTAGTTTTGATATCGTGGTACATCTTATCCGAACCAGGATGTACCGAGTAGCGAGACTTGTGTGCTTCATCCATCACAAGCTCTCGCAAGTTGCCATAGAGTGGGACCCAAATGCGTCCCGTGACGTAGTAGGTACCGTCTTCCTTTTGTTCCAAGCGTTGCCTTGAGCCGCGTAGGGTTTCAGCCCTGACGTTTTCTGGTTTCAATGCCTCCATCTGAGCATCTCGTATTTGAGAAGGAAGACTAGAATGTATAGTGAGCTGCAAAGCTCGCACGCGCTTAGGCGCAGTGTCCTTTCGACTAAGGGCATCAGCCACAACATTGGCTTTGCCAGGATGGTACTTGATTGCACATTCGTAATCGTTTAATAACTCGACCCATCGTCGTTGCCGCATATTCAGTTCCTTCTGCTTGAAGATATGCTCGAGGCTTCTGTGGTCGGTGTAAATGGTGCACTTGGTACCGTATAGGTAATGTCTCCATATCTTAAGTGCAAAAACAACAGCTCCCAGCTCTAAATCATGTGTAGTGTAGTTCTTTTCATGAACTTTAAGTTGGCGTGAGGCGTAGGCTATAACCTTATCCCGTTGCATCAGTACACAACCAAGACCCTGAATCGATGCGTCGCAGTAGACCACAAAATCGTCTGTGCCCTCCGGCACTGAAAGGATAGGTGCGCTGCAAAGTCTATCCTTTAAATGCTGAAATGCTAATTCCTGTGCTTCTCCCCATCGATAAACAACGCCTTTCTGCGTTAGTGAGGTGAGAGGCTGTGCAATCTTGGAGAAATCCTTAATGAACCTCCTGTAGTAGCCTGCCAAACCTAAGAATTGGCGAATTTCCTTTGGTGTACGAGGTGCAGGCCAGTTCTTAATCGAGTCCACCTTGGATGGATCAACATGGATCCCATCCTTGTTTACCACGTGGCCTAGGAAATGGACCTCACGAAGCCAGAAGTCGCATTTTGAGAACTTTGCGTAAAGCTGTTCTGTTCGAAGGAGTTCCAAAATGAGTCGTAGATGCTGCTCGTGTTCCTCCTGACTCTTAGAATAGATCAGGATGTCGTCGATGAAGACTATAACGAACTTGTCCAGATAAGGCTTGCACACTCGATTCATCAAGTCCATGAAAACCGCAGGGGCGTTTGTCAGCCCAAAAGGCATGACCAAAAACTCATGGTGTCCATAACGGGTTCTAAAAGCTGTTTTGGAGACGTCCTCTTCTCGGACTCTCAGCTGGTGATATCCCGATCTCAAATCAATCTTTGAATAGTAGCTCGACCCTTGCAGCTGGTCGAACAAGTCGTCAATGCGTGGTAGCGGATAGCGGTTCTTCACGGTCACCTTGTTGAGTTCCCGGTAGTCGATGCACATTCTGAAGGTACCGTCTTTCTTCTTCACAAACAGAACTGGAGCTCCCCAGGGTGATGAGCTAGGACGAATAAAACCCTTATCCAAGAGTTCTTGCAGTTGCGTAGAGAGTTCTTCCAACTCTGATGGAGCTAAACGATAAGGTGCACGAGCTATGGGCGCAGCCCCAGGAGCTAGTTCAATCTGAAACTCGACTTGGCGATGAGGCGGAAGGCCGGGTAATTCCTCAGGATAGTCGCGTACAATCGGAAAATCTTCTAGCTTCTTTTCTTTCTCCGAGGTGTCAGTAACGAGAGCCAAAATGGCAGCGTGGCCCTTTCTCAAATACTTCTGGGCCTTAAGGAGGGAGATGACGTTCTCAACAGCACTCCTCCGGTCGCCACGAATCATGAGAGGTTCACCACTGGAACCTGGAATACGAACAACCTTCTCGTTGCAAAGAATCTCTGCTCGGTGTTGGGATAACCAATCCATCCCAATGACAACGTCGAAACTACCCAAGACGATAGGAATAAGGTCGATAGAGAAGGTCTGATTAGCGAGAACAAGTTTACAACCCTGGACCACGTGAGTGGCCTCTAAACTCTTACCATTTGCTAACTCTACAGTGTGCTTGTTGTTCAACGGTGTTGGAATACGCTTAAGCATTCGACTAACTTCTAGTGACATGTAGCTAGTATCGGCACCCGAATCAAATAAAACTGTAACATAAAAGTCGTCGAGAAGGAACTTACCCGCCACAACATTGGGGTCATTCCTTGCTTCACCTTGGCCAATCACGAACGCTCGCCCCCTGGCACCATTGTTGTTGTTGTTCCCATTGTTACCATTCCCCTGATTGTTGTTATTGTTGTTGTTGTTGTTCTGGTTCCTGTTCAGTTGGGGGCAATCCCTCTTGAAATGGCCTTCAGCTCCACACTGAAAGCACCCTCTGTTATCACCTTGCTGCTGCTGGCGCTGGTTCTGTGGGGCCTGTTGTTGACGATTCTGGTTAGCGGGGTATAAGCTCCTGCAATCCTTTGCAGCGTGGCCTGGTTTGTTGCACCGATGACAGTTGCCCCTGGTGCATGGCCCGCTGTGGTGTAGGCTGCAGCGATTGCATTTGGGGTGATTCCCTTTGTACCCGCCATGACTTTGACCACCAGATGATTGCTGACTAGGGCTCTTGTAGTCATCAGTCTTTCTCTGCTGAGACTGGGACTGAACAGAAGTCGAACCCTTACTTGAAGTCCCATCCCATTTCCGTTTGTTGTCACTAGGGACACCAGAAGTAGTTGCAGCACCTATGCGCTTTGGTAACCTGTTCTGCTCCACCGCCTGATTAGTGAGACGGTGCGCCAACTGAACAACTTGCTGGATGGTGGCAAGGTTTGCTGAAGTCACATGACTTTGGATCTCTGGCACCAAGCCCTTGAGGAAGAGTTCAATTCGCTTAATTGGAGGGTCCACCATAGTGGGACACAGTAAGGCAAGCTCATTCGATCTCTTAGTGTACGCCTCAATTTCTGACCCCGACATCTTGAGGTTGAAGAACTCGACTTCCAGCTTATGAATGTCATCTCGACTGCAGTATTCTTCCTTGATCATCTCCTTAAAGGTGGCGTTGGCAGCAACCAACCCCATCATTTGGACCTGAGCGTTCCACCATGTGAGGGCTAAACCCTCAAGAGTACCGGTAGCATACTTCACCCTGCGCGCCTCAGGGCATTCACACATTTCGAACACAGATTCTAGTTTCTCAAACCAGTGGAGGAGACCTACTACTCCTTCAGTGCCGCTAAAAGTAGTTGGTCGACAGTCCATGAAAGTTTTAAAAGTGCACACAGGTGGCTGAGCATGCTGACCTATTGTGGACGAAAGAAAGACAGAGTTTAACACAAAGGTTGGTTCACGAGAGTAGGATTCTAAAGATCCTAGAATGAGTTTGGACTGCAGGATATACCTCCTGGGGGTGCAGCTGCAAGTGCCGCAGCAACTCGTTCGTTAACCAGAGCCGTCAACTGGGCTTGAGTCATGTTAACGCGTCCACTCATGATCTTCATATAAGAGGGAAACATGAGTGAGAGAGGTTCACGAAAGTGCGATGGCAAAAAGGGGTAGGCACACACGTGTTCTAGCATCAGTAGTTATACTAACAAAGCATACCATGAGCAATGTACTATGTATCTAACAAGTAGGCAATATATACACAGATCATATCACCTAGAATGTCGAGCCTTGCATGTGGAGTGAAGCGTCGTTGTGAATCGTAGAGCACTGTACAGGTTATAGTCTGATTTTAATAAAACCTTTTCCCTTATTAAAACCAAGTTCACTATAACCAATGGCTCTGATACCAATCTGTCACACCCCCAAAATCCACCTGCGGAGTACTACCGCTTGGAGGCGTGACTGACCAGGATCCAGCCACCAATCATATTGAACAAGCATATAAGTAGTTATAAAATCCAACCAATACAATTGGTGTTCAAACAAAACATAGTTTAAGTTGCAAGCGGAAGCATAATGTTTAAAACCAAAACATGGGTTTAATTGTTCAAAGTTTAACATGGCACACAGCTGTCCATGTCCCACAACGACCCTCTTCCATGCAAGCTCCAGCTAAGTACCTAAAGACCTGCAAAGCATGTAGTAACGAGTCAACAACAAGTTGAGTGAGTTCACAGTTGGGTGTTCGTTTTAAGTTGTTTCGAAAACAGTTTCCTTTATCTGGCATCCTGCCATGGGGGTTACCCCATAATTGAAAAAAACGTGACTTGTTTATTCCCGGTTACTCTGGCGCTCCGGCCGTGGGGGCTACCCCATGTTAGTTATCTGGCATTTCGGCCGTGGGGGCTACCCCATGTATACACTAGACTCGTTACCATATCGACTGCTGACTGTAGTCATGTTTATGTGCCCTGAAACTATCAATGTCTATCATCATTGACGTGCCCCAGATCCATTAGTTCACGCCCGTCCTCTGCGGCACGGTGTGAGGTTTGTCAGACCTAAATAGCGCTATCTAACTAATGACCCGCTCGCCATTGGCCCGACGATTAAGTCGATATAAAAGGAGGGACTTCGTGATAGAGTTTTGGTCTAGTACGAGTTATCTGTCCATGTGGACGAGGAATTACATTCCTGAACCAATGCTGTCCTACCCAAGGAGGACGAGGAATCCACGTTCCTTAACCCCATTCCCAACCCAGGGAATCCCATGCTTTGTAGAGGGTGTGAACTCACCTTGGTTTGCTCGGCAGATACACAGAAAGGTCAATCAAGTTGTAAGTGGTCAACTACATCCTAACATAGATATCATTCATTTCAGGTTCATATCCAAGTAGTGCACGTATGTTCTACACGTATTGTACACAAGTAACCATCATGGCATACATGTCTAGCATGGCAGTTCAACAACAGTTCGTAACAAGTTCCACAGTAACATTCACGTAACAACCAAAGTCCAAGTGTGCGGCCCAAACAGTTGGGCTCGTAATAGCATGCAAGTCCAAAACTGTCACACCCCAACCGATGGCGGAATCATCGGGGCACGGCACTGAGCGAAACAGATTGTCTAGAAGTTTCCATAACAACTATCATCACCATTTAAGTAAACATTACGTCCCATACCGTAACATAAATAGTCAAACAAGTTATTACAGACAACATCAAAACAAATACTCTGTTCTGACAACTCAGATTTAAATAAGTAGCAATTGTTTATCTGCTTCTAGAGACCCCTAATAAGTTATCTACAGACAACTATTTGTTGGGCTCTAAAGCTTTATTCTAGCTTCCAATTCCTACCACATATGCGTCCTAAGCACCTGTCACATACGTTAAAATAATGTCAATACATAAAATGTAAAGGTGAGCATACAAGTTTGATAATAGCATATAGAGTTCGAATTCGTTTACGCATAACCAGCACATACACATAGTGAAATGAAGCACGTTAGTTATCGACATAGATCCATCGATACCAATGACTGCGGGTTGACTACCCGAGGCAGTTCGCAATACACGATTACCACTGTAATCCATGCAAGTGAAAGATCCTTAACAACCCCCGTGTGAACGGGTGCTGAGTCCAAACTATAGTACTATCGTTGCTAAGGCAGGTAGACAGCATTCCATGTGTAAACATAACAAACAAGCATTCATAAGCCACGTATAACATGCATTAATGGTTAAGCGTTAAAATAGCTTGAGTAGAGTGATAGTTGTAGTTTGAATAGTTGTAACGTATGTAACACCCAAAAGTGCTAAAAGCAAAAAGGGTTCGAGTATACTCACAGCGATATGGATTGAAGGGAGCGCTTTTACAGCGAGTACGGTTAGCCTGAATAGATTCGATAACGTAACGGTAAGTGGCGCGTAAAACAGTACAAGTGAGAGTGGGTAGGATGACTGATCGTGCGGATCAGTTACCCGTGTGTAGAAGTCATCCGTGCGCATGACCTATCCGTGCGGATGGTGATGCGTGCGGATGGTGATCCATCTGGATAAGTCATCCGTGCATGTGACTATCCGTGCGGGTGGTAACCCGTGCGGATTAGTTGTGCGTGCGGGCGACTTATCCGTACGGACAAGTTGTTTGTGTGAATGAATGTTCAAGTGGATTGTTTCTTCCTAAGATGTGTTTGTGTATGATGGCTTGTGCTTTGAAGTTTTCGTTGTAGCCTTTAGAAACCACATAAGTGTTTCTATCTTTCAAGCCGGTCGCGCGGACGACAGTCCGTGCGTACGGTAGTCCGTGCGGGCAGCCTGTGCGCGCGGGCAGAGACAATCCGTCCGGATGGCCTGTCCGTGCGTACGGCTTGGCCGTGCGGACGAAGATTGTTTGATTTTCATTTTAAGGCCTTAGTATCTCATGATCCGGAGAGTAATCCATTCAGAGATCGTCCGTTCAGATTGCTCGTTCGTCGATACTCAAACCTTGTTTGGAAAGTGGGTCCCAAGGGTAGTCCGCGCGGGTGACAACCCGTGCGTATGACCTGTACGTGCGTACGACTCGTCCGTGCGGACAGCTAGTCTGTGCGGACAGCTTGTCCGTGCGGACAACTGGTCTGGTTGTTCCGTTCGTCTACACTTGGTTTCTGTTGTCGTTTATCGAGACGTTCTGATTACGTGGCAACCACTTGGAGTTGTGTTCTCACCCGCGTGACTAGACCGGTCAGGAACCACCCTAACTCGGCCTGTCGGCGACTCAGAACGGTCATCCCGGTTAACCCCGAAATCAGTTGTCCATGGGTAGGATTCCAGATCTAGAACTAGTGCATCACTATTGACGAGTAGAAAACTAGAACTGATCGGATTCGTACCGGTTTTAAGGGTAAAAGAAGGAGAGAACTTAGGTTTATTTCTTTCAACTCTTTTATCCTTAGATAAGTTTAGATCTAGGTGAAATGATTGTGAAATCTTGTGGAAATCGTTTAGATCTGAGATATTCTTGGTGGGATGAGGTCAAGCTTGAAGTTCTTATGAACTTCCTGATGACGTCACCCGAGAATACCTCGAATCCGGATGATTTCATGGTTAAAAGTGAAGATTTGAAAGATGGAAATGTGTAGAATTGTGTAGTGATCAAAGATGTACAAGAATTAGTGCAAGATCTTACCTGGATTGAGAGAAATCTGAGAAAAGGTGAAGAATGCGTGTGGTTCGGACGTCACTTGCCAAAAGTGGAAAAAGTGGAGAGTGACCCGTGTATTTATAGGATGCCAAAAAGGGAAAGGGTGAGCCGTGCGCATGGCACGCACCCGGATAGGTTATCCGCACGGACTGGTCATCCGTGCGGATTGGCAATCCGTGCGGATGCCGCCTGCTTTGGCGAGTTCGGTGCGATGTTGATTCGGTTTCGGTTTGCGAGCGATTCGATAGGGTTTCCTAATCAAATTACTTTCAGTCCCAACTACTTCTTATATGGTTCAACTCGGGATTCGGGTTCGGGTTCGATTATATTCGAGTTAGACTTCGAGTTCGATTGAGTTCGCTTGATTATCACAACACAACATAAATAAACATGCACAAGTAACACGTAAGGCACACACACGTATAACTGACAAGTAAAATACACAGTTCGAGTTACGATACGATGTCGATTTGATTAGCATAGCTTGATTAACTTTATCGCATTGTTACTTCCTATCGTTCACAGTCGTAGGTCGATTGAAATACGGTTAGCATGACTCGATTATTGTAATGTACGACATTTACTCCACATAATCTAAATATAATCCAAACAATTCTACGAGTCACGTCGCGCGAAATCGGTCGTTGACTTTGACTTTGACCTTGACTTTCACTCGTGAAAACACGGGGTGTTACAGCCTCCCCTTGTTTAGGGAATTTCGTCCCGAAATTAAGCTGAGGGCTGTAACTAGTTCGTGGATCACGTGTGAGAGTTCGTCGTTTGGACCATTGAGAGTCGTTAAATTAAACAGGATTTTACGGTTAAAAATTGATAATTTTCGGATATGATATGCGGAAACATTTAATCTAAAAGTCTATAAAGTTTTAGATTTCAATTCAAAGCCGTTTGGGAGAAATCCTTTTTCAATTTCCAATTTTTCATTTTCAAAACCTTTTTCTTTTTCTTTCAAAACCTTGATTTATTTTAGGTCCCTGTTTGAATTTGTTTCGATTGCGTAACAACACGTTTGACGTGCGGAATCCGTGAACGTGTGTGACTAAACGTGATCGTAACAGAGTCAAACCGATCCTACAAGTGGTATCTGAGCAGGTGCTCGGTTGCGAGGATCATTCGCACTTAGTATATATTATAATTGCGACTCTATTGGTTAGGTTTCGGTTTGATTCGTTTCGATTGCGATCCGACTCGTACGACGTGCGGACTCCGTGCACGAGCGAGATCGATACACAAGAACGTACAATAATCTGTGATTCTATAGATTCGTATGACGTGTACAATGCCGAGAATCACACGAGAGAACTTTCTAGTTTCTCTCTCTAACCTTCAAAGCTTCAAAAGTCTCAATCTCTAACCCTAACACTTTTATTTATAGGCCAAGGATATATAAGGAGTCTCTCCTTATTTACACGTTTGCCACCTTGCCCTTCTTAACCGGACATTACTCCTTCGTTAAACAACTGTGGATACTTTGCCTTCATGTCGCTTTCGAGTTCCCAAGTGAACTCCGCGCCTCGTTTGCCTTCCCACCGGACTTTCACAATAGGAATGCGTGAGCGCCTGAGCTCTTTGGTTTTGCGATCCATGATTTCGACAGGCTTTTCCACGAAGTGTAATGTTTCGTTCACTTGTAAATCATCTAGAGGAACGTGCAAGTCGTGGTCGTAGATGCACTTCCGAAGGTTCGACACGTGGAAAGTCGGATGGACATTGCTAAGTTCCTCCGGTAATTCGAGTCTGTAGGCGACTTTTCCGATCCTTTCCAGAATCTTAAAAGGTCCAACATATCGAGGCGCGAGTTTCCCCTTTTTGCCGAATCGGACTACACCCTTCCAAGGTGGTACCTTTAGGAGTACGTAGTCACCAACGCCATACTCACGGTGCTTGCGCTTTTTATCGGCGAGAACTTTCTGTCTATCCCGAGCTTTCGCTAGATTGTCTCGAATTTGGAAAATTTTGTCTGTCGTTTCTTGTAGTAGCTCCGGACCGGTTAGTTGCGAGTGACCGATCTCGTGCCACACAATAGGCGATCGACATCTTCTTCCGTATAAGGCCTCGAAAGGTGCCATCTGGATGCTAGCCTGGTAGGTGTTGTTATACGAGAATTCGACTAACGGAAGGTGTCTATCCCAATTACCACCGAAGTCTAGAACACACGAACGGAGCATGTCTTCAAGCATACGAATCGTTCTTTCAGTCTGACCGTCGGTTTGTGGGTGGAACGCAGTACTTAGATTAAGCGTTGTACCGAGTGCCGTTTGAAACGTTTCCCACAATCGTGAAGTGAACCGAGCATCACGATCAGAGATGATGTCACGAGGCGTCCCATGTCGACAAATGATCTCGTCGGTGTAGATTCGGGCTAATCGTTCTACCTTGTAGTCTTCTCGTATTGGCAGAAAGTGAGCTGATTTAGTCAAGCGGTCAATAACAACCCAAATGCTGTCGTGACCCGATGATGTGGTTGGAAGTTTGGTTACGAAATCCATAGCTATGCTCTCCCACTTCCACATGGGGATTGGAGGTTGTTCGAGCAAGCCAGAGGGTCTTTGATGTTCAGCCTTGATTCTAGCACAGGTTAGGCATTTTCCGACGTAGAGAGCGATATCCCGTTTCATACCCGGCCACCAGTACCTATATCGAAGATCGTGGTACATTTTGTCAGCACCAGGATGAATAGAGTATCGGGATTTGTGGGCTTCATCCATGATAATCTGTCGCAGGTTGGTTCGCTTGGGAATCCAAATTTTGTCTAAGAAATGGAATATCCCGTTTGATTTGCTCACAAGTTGGGCTCCATCATGGTAGATTCTTTCTTTCTTCAAAGTGCGTTCGTTGAAACATGCATGCTGGGCGTCGCGAATAAGAGCTTCGAGGTTGTGCTGGGTTTGAACATTACGAGTGCTAAGCAGATAGCTCCGTCTACTAAGTGCGTCGGCAACAACATTTGCCTTGCCTGGGTGATAACGAATCTCACAGTCGTAGTCGTTGAGAAGTTCTACCCATCGGCGTTGACGCATATTCAGTTCCCTCTGATTAAAGATGTGCTGTAGGCTCTTATGATCGGTGAAAATCGTACACTTGGTACCATACAGGTAGTGTCGCCAAATCTTTAATGCAAAAACAACTGCGCCTAGCTCGAGATCGTGGGTTGTATAGTTCTTCTCGTGGATTTTGAGCTGACGAGATGCGTAAGCTATAACCTTGTCTCGTTGCATTAAGACACAACCGAGACCAAGGTTAGAAGCATCACAGTAGACAATGAAATTATCGTTCCGTCGGGTAGTGTGAGAACAGGAGCATTGCAAAGCATGTACTTGAGGGTTCGAAAGGTAGACTCTTGTTTGGTTCCCCAGACAAAAGGCTGGTCCTTATGAGTGAGAGAAGTGAGTGGTACAGCAATCTTTGAGAATCCTTCGATGAATCGTCGATAATAGCACGCTAGCCCGAGAAAGGAGCGGACTTCAGTCGGGTTCTTAGGCGTAACCCAGCTCTTAACAGCTTCAATCTTCGCAGGATAGACGTGAATACCCTGACTATTTACGATGTGACCCAGAAACTGAACATCCCCCAACCAAAACTCACACTTGGAGAATTTGGCGTAGAGTTGGTTCCCCTGGAGTAACTCGAGAACCAAACGTAGATGTTGCGCGTGTTCGGCCCTCGTTTTGGAATAGATCAAGACATCGTCGATGAACACGATGACGAAATGGTCGAGATATGGTTTACACACTCGATTCATCAGATCCATGAAAACTGCTGGTGCATTGGTTAGGCCAAAAGGCATGACAACGAATTCGTAATGGCCGTAACGAGTGCGAAACGCGGTTTTGGGTATATCCTCCTCTTGTATACGCAGTTGATGATATCCTGCACGTAGATCAATCTTCGAGAAGCACGTAGCGCCTTGCAGCTGATCAAACAAATCGTCGATTCGAGGTAGAGGATAGCGGTTCTTGATAGTCAACTTATTCAACTCCCGGTAGTCGATGCACATCCGGAACGACCCATCCTTCTTTTTGACGAAAAGGACTGGTGCGCCCCAAGGAGAGGTGCTCGGGCGAATAAAGCCTTTTTCAAGCAATTCCTGGAGTTGGGTTGAGAGTTCGCGCATTTCGGACGGTGCGAGTCGATAAGGAGCTCTGGCAATAGGATTAGCTCTAGGAATGAGATCAATGCGAAAATCGATATCACGCTTCGGAGGTAGTCCGGGAAGATCCTCTGGAAAAACTTGAGGAAATTCTCGAACCACTGGAACGTCTTTCACTTTTTTCTTCTCTTTCTTTTCTTTCTCCGCTGCTACGACATGAGCCAAGAAAGCCCTGTATTCCTTGCGGAGATACTTTCTAGCTTGTAGGCATGACATAAGCTTGAGACCCTTTGAAGTAGTATCACCATAGACGCACAATGAATCACCGTTGGCGAGCGAAAAATGAATCATTTTATCGAAGCACACAACTTCGGCATGGTTTTCGCGAAGAAAGTCCATGCCTACTATGACATCAAAGCTTCCTAGTTGCATTGGAATGAGATCGATTGAGAAGATGTGATTGTTGAGCTCGAGAGTGCAATCACGAATAACGGAGTTTTCAGCGACGGTTCTTCCGGTAGCGACTTCAACATCGAATGCAGAGGAGAGTCGGGAACGTTTACGACTAAGGAGTTTCTCAAATTCGAGTGACGCAAAGCAATTATCGGCTCCAGTATCAAACAAACATGAAGCATAAATACCATTCACAAGGAACGTACCATTCACCACGTTGTTGTCGGCCTGGGCTTGACGCACGTTGAGATTGAAAGTTCTGGCTCGTGCGGCCTGTTGCTGCTGCTGTTGTTGCTGTTGTGGTTGCTGCTGTTGCTGTTGGGGTTCTTGTTTCACCACCCTGTTCGGGCACATGTTGGCGAAATGGTTCGGGTCGCCACACGTGAAGCATGCTCTGGCTTTGACTACGGGTGCCGGAGGAGCTTGTTGACCCTGTGGGGCAGCGAGTAGAGCTTGATTGGCAGGAGCTTGACGAATACGGCAGTTGGCAGTAAAGTGGCCGTAGACGTTGCAATGAGCACAGAAGCGGCATTGGATAGCAGTCGGGTGATGATAGGTGCAAGTAGGGCAGAGTGGGTGTGGTCCAGTATATGCACGCTTTGCAGGCGGTGCATTGGCCACAGGCGTCGCTACTTGACGCTGTTGAGCAGGTACAGCTTGGATCGGTGCAGCAGTAATCGCACAGTTCTTGTTGGTGGAGCTGTTCTTTCTCTTGTTCTTTCTCTTGTTGCTTGACGAGGTGGTTTCAGTAGCTGGTGCAGCAGTAGTGGCTTGATGCAGATGCTTGGAGGTCTTATCCCACACCTCAGCCTTGACCCTTTTGTCATTGATTTCAGCGGCCAGCAGATAGGTTTCTTCGATCGTGGCAGTCTTGGCCGCTTGCACGAAATCAGCGACGCAGTCGGGTAAAGCCCGGATGTACTTCTTGATGGTCATCTCAGGAGTCTTGACCTGGTCAGGACAGATGATGCTGAGCTGTTTGAAGCGAGCAGTAAGGCCAGCATTGTCTCCATCCTTCTGATGTATGTGCCAAAATTCATCTTCAAGCTTTTGGCGCTCGTGAGGAGGGCAGAATTCCTCCAGCATGACTTCTTTGAGCTATTCCCATGATAAACCGTAAGCTGCATCATTCCCTCTCTTGTTCCTCTCGGCCGTCCACCAGTCCAAAGCACGGGACTGAAAGACGCCGGTAGCGTTCAGAGTTCGAAGGTCATCAGGGCAACCACTTTGTCGCAGAGTAACCTCGATAGAGTCAAACCAGTGGAATAGAGCAGTAGGACCTCCTTCGCCTGTGAATTCTTTCAGCCCACATGACTTGAATTGTTTGAAACTGAAAGGTCTTGCGACACCTCTAGGACCTTCAGTCCTCGATTCTTCGGATGATTTGCTGGCGTTCTCATAGGCATGGCTCACTGCCTTTGCTACAGCTTTCGCGACGATGGAAGCAAGACGTCTGTCTTTCTTATCCTGGCGAGAGAGTGGATGATGACGGGATCCAGACGACATTGTCTGCAATAGACATCGCCATGGAACTCAACACATGTATTCGAATCTCACCTCACACGTCTACTACTACTAAAGCTCAGTAACACGTACCATGTAAACACATATAGTCACAAAATCACAGAATTGCACAAAATCACATAAACACATGGAGCACATAATTACAGTATCCCTAAACACGTAAGTACAACAGCAAGAAAACACATATAACTTAGTCACTAAAAGCATCTACGAGCATCCAAACCATTCTGACTGTCTCTACTGTCGATTCGCTAGCGATGAGTTGTGTGGGTTTTGTGTTTTAGCGGGAGAAATAGTGTTGGGTTGAAACCAATAGTACCTCAAAACGCTAACAAATAACAGGAATTGCATAAAATCTTCATAAAGATCGATAAATCGAAGGTAGATTGTCTGTGGCTAATAGACTGCGACTAACCAAAGTGGTTCGACTATTCACATGGATCCTGCACAACACCTCCAGGACTATGCCTTTGCCTCGATTCTCGGGCAATGGCGCAATTCCCATTGGTTATATTGTGTCTTTAGACCGTTGGAGTCCATCGAACTTTGGTGGAAGTTTTGTATAAAAGCGGGACGAGTCGTCAAGGTTAGGGTTTCACCCCTATCTTGCATCACTATTGACGAGTAGAAAACTAGAACTGATCGGATTCGTACCGGTTTTAAGGGTAAAAGAAGGAGAGAACTTAGGTTTATTTCTTTCAACTCTTTTATCCTTAGATAAGTTTAGATCTAGGTGAAATGATTGTGAAATCTTGTGGAAATCGTTTAGATCTGAGATATTCTTGGTGGGATGAGGTCAAGCTTGAAGTTCTTATGAACTTCCTGATGACGTCACCCGAGAATACCTCGAATCCGGATGATTTCATGGTTAAAAGTGAAGATTTGAAAGATGGAAATGTGTAGAATTGTGTAGTGATCAAAGATGTACAAGAATTAGTGCAAGATCTTACCTGGATTGAGAGAAATCTGAGAAAAGGTGAAGAATGCGTGTGGTTCGGACGTCACTTGCCAAAAGTGGAAAAAGTGGAGAGTGACCCGTGTATTTATAGGATGCCAAAAAGGGAAAGGGTGAGCCGTGCGCATGGCACGCACCCGGGTAGGTTATCCGCGCGGACTGGCAATCCGTGCGGATTGGCAATCCGTGCGGATTGGCCATCCGTGCGGATGCCGCCTGCTTTGGCGAGTTCGGTGCGATGTTGATTCGGTTTCGGTTTGCGAGCGATTCGATAGGGTTTCCTAATCAAATTACTTTCAGTCCCAACTACTTCTTATATGGTTCAACTCGGGATTCGGGTTCGGGTTCGATTATATTCGAGTTAGACTTCGAGTTCGATTGAGTTCGCTTGATTATCACAACACAACATAAATAAACATGCACAAGTAACACGTAAGGCACACACACACGTATAACTGACAAGTAAAATACACAGTTCGAGTTACGATACGATGTCGATTTGATTAGCATAGCTTGATTAACTTTATCGCATTGTTACTTCCTATCGTTCACAGTCGTAGGTCGATTGAAATACGGTTAGCATGACTCGATTATTGTAATGTACGACATTTACTCCACATAATCTAAATATAATCCAAACAATTCTACGAGTCACGTCGCGCGAAATCGGTCGTTGACCTTGACCTTGACTTTCACTCGTGAAAACACGGGGTGTTACAAAAACAGTGCACGACATACACAATTAACAATACACAGAAAGTCCATACGTTCGGCCCACTGACTTAGGCCCGTAACTATGCAGGTCCAACAGAACATACATAATTAGGTGGTCTCGAGTCGAGACTATAGATCTCGAGTCGAGACTGTGCGGTCTCGAGTTATACCTACGAGTTCTCGAGTCGCAAACTGTGGAGGTCTCGACTCATGCACGTTCTGGTCTCGAGTCGCAATAGGACTCGTAACCGTGGTTTCGAGTCATGCTGTTTTGTGTGCTGATAAAGCATGGTCTCGAGTCGAGACTAGGGGTTCTTGACTCGCAACCTGTGTCGCAACCGTGTTCTCGAACTGTCACATATAAGGTCTCGAGTCGAGACCGGAGGTTTCGGCTGGAACATCTGCTGATTTCCGACATTGTACTAAACCAATAGAATTTCACTGTTGTGATTTTTATGTACTATCCAATGAGGTTCTACAAACATGTCTAATTGTCTAACAATTAACCAAAATGGATCAAACAAGCATTTTCAAATATTATCCAATCTTCATACCATATTCAACACATATTCATCTAGTTCATCTTTAGGGTTTTCATCCTAAACAAACATGCTCATTTAAACCGATTTATGCTAGCATAATCCACCTAGTTTAATGCACCATCGATCCTCATCATTCACACACCCAACCGAGAACATAATAGCACCATATTCAAACATTATTCTACTTATTCATATGTCAAGTTAGCATGATCATTAACAAACCACTCTATTCTTCCTAACCATGACTTTATCTAGAAATCAAGCATCTACATCATAGATGAATAACAACAATCTTCATGTATTTCATGATTCTTACGCATTAGGTCAATCAAGATCGTACAAAAGAGGTTAAGCATATGTTTCATTCATCAAGCACACATGACATCTAGACACATATAACACCTAGAACACATTAGAACACTAACCGGTAAAGACTCGAAGTGTGAGGGTATGAAGAGTCGGTGGGTGAGCTTCCGAGTGATGATTCCGAGCTTGAATCGAGTCGAGTGTCCTTGTTATCACCGGTTTGGTCCGAGAGAAAGGAGAGGAGGTCTTGTAGTTCTAGGGTTTTAGTGAGGGATAGAGTGTGTGAGAGTGTAAGGGAAAAAGGTGGATGGGGGGTTTTATACCCGGTTTGGGTGGTGCACCCTACAAGGGTTTCGAGTGGGCTCAAAAGGGGTGTATGGCCCAGTCCGGCCCAACCGTTGCTGTTTACTTGAGACCGCATGGTCTCGAGTCGGGTCCTTGTGTCTCGGTTCTGGTTCACTACTTGTGTAAACTATACTATATACGTACATATTGATAACACATAGCACATTAAAATAATTCGCAACTTCCATCGGCTAATATATAAACACATAACGTTAAACCATGTTACATCGAGATACAAGAAAGGGTTTTAAATTTCGAGTTGTCACATCATCCCCAAGTTGAAAGAAATTTCGTCCCGAAATTTGGCAAGCACTCACTGAGGAAGCTAGTTATGTTGTATGGTTTTCCTGGTTTTCCTGGGGTGTCACACTCTGCCCCTTGGATCCCGCCAGGGGCTGCCTCCCATTGGACCCTACTCCCAGGGGCGCTGCCCCCGGACCCCCGCCAAGATCGTAAAACGCAATTACTCAATTAAAAAACCCAGATCTAAAAAAACAATTCAAAAATTTCTTACATAGATCGGAGCTGATTTCTTCACCGATTATCTAAATTTGAATGTTAGAAACACTTATCAGCGATCGAATCGAACGAATCAAGTGAGTCACTTCAAAATCGCAGGGAAAAAATGAGATATTGTATGAAATTAAATTGGGTTTCTTCAAAAAAATTGAAGAACATGTTGATTGGGTGTTTGAATCATTGATTGGTGACGAAAATTGCACTATAATTTAGTGATTATTGAGATAGAAAGTGAAAAAAAAGGTTGAAGATGACGGGTTTTGAAAATGGTGGGTTTTGAAGTTACAGAGAAGTAGAATGGAGGAAATTGGGTAAAATTGACTAAAATACCCTTACTCTTTATTTTAAATTTTGACACATGTCATAATCCTATTACTTCTTATACTTCTTAGCCAAAATAAACTTACTATTTGATCATCACCCTATATGATAAAAACATATTAATAGTTATCAAAATCATTATAATACTAGATATTTCTCTGTGCCGCGCGTTGCGGCGGCAATGTCACGTTTGTTACCTCGTTACACGTGCTACAATAATGACATTAACATGTGGTGCCTATGCGTGACGTAACGCATTTTGACTTTGTTACGCACGTTACGATAGCGGCATTAATGTGGTTAGGCAGATAAACATATCATGAAGTGTCGAACATTTAAATCTCAATTTAGTTTTGCACGTACCAAATGGTTATTTTGTTAATTATGAGAAATTCAAAAGAAAAATACCTAACATTTTGTTATAGATTTGAAAAAGTATAAATACATAAAGAACATATATAGTAAAAAATGATATATGTTACGGCCTTCGAGTGACTTTCAAAATATTTGTGTTATTTTTCACTCGTAAGAAGGTATTTATGAAATATGAAATTAGACATCAAACAATTTAATTGAAAATTCGAAGGCCGTAACATATATCATTTTTTACTATATATGTTCTTTATGTATTTATACTTTTTCAAATCTATAACAAAATGTTAGGTATTTTTCTTTTGAATTTCTCATAATTAACAAAATAATCATTTGGTACGTGCAAAACTAAATTGAGATTTAAATGTTCGACACTTCATGATATGTTTATCTGCCTAACCACATTAATGCCGCTATCGTAACGTGCGTAACAAAGTCAAAATGCGTTACATCTAAACAAAACTATTACATATATAGATTAACAGTATTTGTATTATATAAATGAAAAAGTTATGAGTGACGTTTAAAATTGTAATTATTTAAACAAAATTGCAATTATATAAACTCTTAGGGATGTTTGGTTGAGAACATATTTCTTTACTGAATTGAAAATTGAATTAGAATTGAAATTGAAATTAGGATGAAATCCTTTAGACCCGCGCGCGTTGCGGCGCGGGTACGTTGTAAACGTCGAGTGGACTAATCCAAGCGTTATGTAATGCGTTAACCATATGAAAACGTGCGTTGCGGACGTATCTTATTGAACTCAAGGTAACCTGCGGTTGGATCAAAACGTAAAGTAAGTAAAATTTATACCGTACAATCATAACGTATTATTTTTGACCCGACTAACTCGAATTTATACCGTCAAGTCAAAACGTATTATATGCGACCCGATTCATACGTAGGAAACATACAAAATAAAGCCCGAAAGCGTACACTTATGTTGAAACGTAGACAAACTCGAATTTATACGAAAACATATTAAACGAAAGACACTAATTACCTCTCGTGCTCAAACTTCAAAAGCAACAGCGAAACATTGTCGCGAAACAGGTTACGGTTGTGAAATCGACGTCGCTAGGCAATTAGAAAGAAGAGTATGAACTTGAGTAAGTTCTGTTAAGGAAACCGAAATTTAGGAAAAAAATTAGAAGTAATGAAATTCGGATCCTAATTCTTGAAACTGGAAAGCTTCTCGAAATAAATAATCGTTGAAAGGTTCTTATCCTTGATTTAATTCGTTTATAAATATGGTTATTTATTTGTTTGTTTAATTAACTAAATTAATTAATATTACAATTAAAAAGTTTTGTTCTTTTTACTTCTATAATAATCTAGTTAGTTTGTTTTATAATGGATTTTAGTTAATTAAAGTTATAACTCAAATAACACAGTTAGTATAGTCAAGGGGCTTTATTGTAACAATTGAAACTTTAAAAAATTAAAAATAAAACAACATCCAGCCCACGGTTTTAGAACCCGGGTTTACCCGCTTACCAAGCAACAACCACACCACTCCACTATACGTCAGGTTTTTGCAAACAACTCCAACCTTCAAGACTCTTATACACACACTGAAGACCCTTATACACACACTGAAGCGAAACCATGAAAATGCCGCCCAAACTCATCATGGGCGGACCCAAGCCCAGCCCAAGGTGGGCGGGCGCACCCCCGGGGAAAAAAAATTTAGTGCTAAGTTCCGTCGAAAATCCCGTCCGCACCCCTTGGAATTTTTCGTTCGCACCCCTTGGAATTTTTCGACCGCACCCCTTGAAATTTTTCGTCCGCACCCCTTAGGTAAGAAGTGTTATCAATTTATATTTTAAATTTTTTAGTAAACTCTTATTTAAAAAAAAAAAAACTACCTAAATTATATAACTTTTAATACCTAACTAACTAAACCCAAATACTCATACATTTACCCACTTATAATTCGTAACTAGCTATAGCCCACTAAGTCTTAGCCCATTAAGCAAACCAAAAAATATTTCAAACTATAATAAAATAATTAAAGCCCAAAACCTCTAGAAATTATCTCCCGTTCTCTCTCTCTTGCGTTATGATTGAAGCATTATGTTATGGAGCGATGAACTTATGTTATATAGAGAAAGAATTGCTTAAAAAATTAGCCTTAGATGATGTTTTGGATAGATTTCAAAAAATGAAAACCCGTTGGGCGTCGATGTTTTAATTATGTTTGTAACAAGGTTTGACATGTTTTTGATGATTATACAAATTTAGTTTGATGTTCGTTTGTTTTACATGACCCGACCCGACCCGATACGATACGAACCGATTTTTTTACTTATATACCTAGGGGCCTAAAATTTTAAAAAATGTTCCGCACCCCATAGAAAAATTCTTGGGTCCGCCACTGAAACTCATACGCGTATAGCTTCGTTTCCTTTTACAACTCCCTGATTTCTTGGTGAGATTTTTGTGATTGAAGCTTTCCTTTCTTTTAAATAAATGAATCTGGACTACAATCCAAGAATCTTTCATCCTTCTCTTCTTTTTTTTTCAGAAACTCCAAATCACGCTAGAATCACGAAACGCGTTTTAGGAGAAACTTATATATACGACATGTTGATCTGAAAAACCCACACATCTCGACACCCTCACACACACTCACAACACGTCTCGAATATATTTTCACTTCGCCGGAGAAACCAGAAGTCACCGGAGAAACCCGCAAGTCGTCGGGACCGAACGGAGATCGACGGGGACCTTTTCTTCTTCATAACACATAATTAGTCAACACCCACAGTCTCTCTCCATGGCATTCTTGTAATTTATGTGGAGGATTAAACAAAGGACAAAATAGTAATTTTGGCTGTGCACCGACCTTTATCTTTAAGGTTATATAAATAAATATGTAAAAGTTTGATGTAATTGCGAATGTTTTTTATAGATAATTATATTTTCCGTTTAATTTAAAATATATGCTGTGACAATGAACATACTAGTGACTATAACCCATTACCATACAAGTCGAATTCAAGTCAAAATAAATACAAAATAGAGATCAACACAAAATTAACAAAAAATAAAATAGAAATCAACAAATTCAAACACAAGCAGCCCAGTCAAATATAAGAAAATAAAAATCAAGATAGAAGTTTGATACGAGACCCACAACTCAGCTACAAAAAACAAGATCATTGAAGTCAAATATTATATGTTACTATTACTATGTGTAAACAAGTGATGTTTAAACGTGTTTTATAAAATCAACAGTGTTTGTAAAAATATAAATTTAACAAATAAAATAATCACTTTAAAGATTTTTATTAAAAAAAGTTTACAGATAAAGCTATTGCTTTTCACGTGTACTAGAAAAAATATTAGAAAATCTTTTAAAGAAGAAAAAAAACTTTCAAACAAGTTCATGTCTTGAAATACACACACCATATACGTTCAACAATGATATGCTTGACATCTTTTGACTTTAAAACCTTGGAGTTAAGACTCATCTATGGTAAAAAAATATTTAAAAAAACTTTTCAAGGTTTTTTTTTTTTTTTTTTGGAAATGGGAACTTCATTAGAAAACAAAAACCGACCAAAAACCAGGCCGGCACTACAACAAGAACACTTCAATATACAAATTTACACCAACTATTCAAGTTGTTCCAAGTGAAATATGAGTGTGAATGTGGATTTTAACAAAGACCGCAAGCTAATTTTGGAAAAGCAACAAAAGGACATATGGCAAAGACAGCTAACACAAGTCAAGTGATGATCCAATTACCATTTTTGGTAATTGTTTTTGTTTCCCTAAAATTTCACACTAACAACTTAATATTAATTTATTAAAGACCATTTTCAACGCAACTGACCATAGACGCTCTTGCGTACCATGTAGTTCTTTTAACGGCAAATTCATATTTCCATAGTTCTTTAAGCCTAGACTCATGATGTCTTCTATAATCCTTGATGGAAAAGGTGGGTGGGGAGGGGGGGGTCCTCGATTTGGGAAATCGGGTAGGGTACCCGATCGGGAACACTGTCGTCGGTCCCTCGTGCACCTAATTTGGGTAGTGAAATCCTCAAGCATTCACCGATTAGTTGTTTGTGTGTTGATGAGAGAGATAGAGATAAAGACTTAGAGAGTGTAGTGTAAAAGTGGTGGGCTCATGGTTTAGGATAGTGTTGTCACCTATTAACGTGTTTTTGGTTAGTTAGTTACGGATAAAAGTGACGTGACACACAGGTTTAAAGGGAATAATGGTACCTTAGGGCATGTTTGAAATTGCTTATTGACTTATTAACTTTTATAAGTTAAAAATGTGTTTGGCAAAATGACTTTTGTCCCACCTTATTACTTTTTGAAGATGTAAAAAAGGAGGTTTTAAGAAGTTAGAAAATTTTGATTTTTGTAAACTCTTTATAACTTTTTTGTAAAAGTCAATAAGGAGTTTTGAAAAGAAACCCAAATACCCCTAGTGTAGTCGCCCATTCCCTGTAAGTTATTGGAGAACAAGATTACAGAAAAACACATCCTCCAACGTGATGTTTACTTTAATTCATATTTCATTGTTAAAATCAACTAGAATTACGACCCGTCGTAATACGGCGGGGATTCTTTAGTTATAACTAAGTCGATTTAGGACGCGCACGTTATGTTGAATCTGTCAAACGGGAAAAAAATAGACGATGTAAAACGTTCACCCACACACGCACGTTGCGTCGTGTTAACTCGTAAAATTTAGAACGAAACGTAAAAACGTTAAACCAAAGACGCACGATGCGATGTGTTAAGTCACAAAATTTAGAACGAAGCATAAAGCGAAAATGTGTGGAAAATGAAAACTATAAAGGACCAAAGTTGAAAGTAAAAAAATTGTGAGGATAGATTGCAAAGGATAAAATGTTTTGTGTTAAAAGTAAAAAAAAAACAAACAGTTTTGGATTAAAAGTAATTTATGAAATGCTTTTGGGTGAAAAGTAAAAAGATCATTTTTTTTTTGAAAACCCTCTAAGCCAAGGTTACGACAACCATATGCATAACCATTTTTTCTTTGAAAAACTCCAGAGCCAAGATTACAACACATAAGTAAAAAAAATCAAAGTGGTTAAATCACAAAAGATTGAAACTTTTGAATTAGAAGTGAAAAATCAAATTAATCAAAGGGGTTAAATTACCAAAGATTAAAACTTTAAACTTAAATTGTCAAAGATTAAAACTTTAGTGTTAAAAAAGAAACAAAGATTAAAATTTTAAACTTAAATTGTCAAACATTAAAACTTTAGGGTTAAAAAAAAATTCTGTTTTTTTTTTTTTTTTTTTTTGAAAAACTCCCAAAGCTAAAGGTACAACAACTTTAAACACAATTAAGTTGCTTATTTATATGTTAATAATGTCCATGTTAAGAATATGGGATGTAGAGGGGTTTGGGTTTGGGGCATTGCTCGACATGTGCCAGGTGTGAGTTTTATCAGTCCACACCCAAAAAAGTAGGGTGTTGAAGGGGCATGGTCAGGCCGGCGTTGGGGTGCCATGTGGCATTCCTTTTATTATTATTGTTTTTAAAGTTGACAATTTATATAAAAACACAATTTATATTAAAAGTATACTACACTAATTTAAAAAAAATACATAAAAGACAACCCACAATAAAAAAAACCTACTTATTAAATCCTAAAAAATAAAAACTACTTATTAAATACAAAAAAAAACAAAAAAAAACTACTTATTAAATCCTAAAAAAAAACTAAAGAGTACGATAAATATTAAAGTGGGCAACCCACTTAAAATCCGTATTCACATCGTGCTTGTACTTGATGTTCGCGATTTTGAGTCGATCATCCTTGGTTAAGTCGCCCGCAGGGACACGGTCGAAGCAAGTTTTAAAGCGATCTAACTTCGGTTTGAGCTTACGCCATTTGTGTTAACACGCGTTTAAGTTGTGATGTGTGTTGCCGACGTGCTGTTAGTATTGTTGAAACACTTGAGCCTAATACGAGGTTTGACCGCGTTGTAGAGTATGATGGGCATCGACAATCGATGTAACAAGTGCGATTTTTCCTCGGTCCAATGCACACCATGTTTCACTTCGGGTTTTTTTTTTTTTTTTTTTTTTTGTGTGGGTGTGGGTGAAGAAGATTGGGAGAATATGGTTTAGGGTTGGGTATTTATAGGTATAAAATGTATTAAAATACTTGGTTTAGCATAGCGGCTACCCCAAACCGTTCAAAAATTAAAAAAAATGACCGTTTGGCCTGGCCACCCCAACGATCCAATTTCTTTAGCCATCCAGAGTCCGCCACGTCACCCAGCCCGTCGCTCCACGCCAATCAGAATAGTTACGCCAAGCGGGCAATGCCAAGTCCAACGCCGAGCCGGGTGATGTAGCCGGCGTTAAACCCTCTTCCAGGCCCCATCCGACGCCCCTTACCCAATAGTCTAAAGACTGGAAAGAGGAGTTAGATTGTGAGTGCGGATCCATCCATGAACATTATTAGGTGATCCTCAAACCGATTATCCAAACGCAATACATACTATCACAAAAATTAAACATATATAAATGTTTAACAGATCGTAATAATACTTATAATGAAGGATAATACTAAAATACACCTTTTCAGCTCCCTCAGATTTGATCATGCCACAATACCATGATGCACGTTTACAATGAAGGATTTTTTTTTGAACGTACGTTTACAACGAAGGATAAACTGAGACTACCAAAACTCCAAAAACAATAAATACAATAAAATTAAATTGAGTGTAACCATAAAATCAAAAATAATTAATAATCAATTTTGTCTTTTATATAATTTGTCTTTACACATAACGCCAACGTGGAAAACGACACATCCCTCGGTCCTCACCAACCTTTATCACTTTTTACACGCATCCCCTCATTTTCCGACAACCACCGTCCACCGCCGTGACCGACGGCGAAGTAACCACCAAACCTAACAAACACGCATTATCACCACCGTCTAAATATCATATCATCAGATCTACTATTTCACACTACAAAATTACAAACAATAACAACAAAAACAACTCAAAATCAACAAATTACACTGAAATTTCAACCATTTCAATCAATTTCGTTAAATTTCAACCGATTTCATTCGTTACGGTTACTATAATTCAACTTTTCAAAGTAACGAACCGATAGAAGCGATAGTGACAGCTGGATCTCATCTTTTCCCCAAGTTTTAACCGCCGGAGGTTTCGCCGGAACAACAACCGCACGCGGCGGAGGCGGAACACACGGCCACACCGACGACGACGTCGCAGCGGCTACGGTGTAACAAGAAGACGACGTTTTAATCGAAGCGTTAGGTTTTGTTAACGGTAATAAGTAACGAGAATGAAGACACCGGAAACCGCCGAGAGCGCGGACTACAGTACGGAGCTGTTCGCTACCGTATCCGATGTTTTCCGTGCAGATCTGCTCCCATAACCGCTCATCCTGAGCCGTTCGATGCCACTGCTTGCTGACGCAAGCAACCGTACCTAACGTTTTTGCGTCTACATGCTTTAACACTTCGTATAACAGATTTTCGTCGGTGAAAACCGCCGCTGCGGCGGAATACGACGGCGATGACGGCGGCGAAGGACGGCGATCATGTTCTGAGTGTTTGATCTTTTTCTGAGGCTTCTGATCTGAACAATCTACAGGTATTGATCTCTTCATCTTCATCTTGTTGTGAATTTGTGAATGAATGTTGATGAAAAAATGGAGTTTTAAAGATGAATTAGGGTTTGATTGTTGGTGAAGAGGACAAGTTGAGAAATGAATGTGATTTGGGGGGTTTTGAAGAGGCTTGTTAATGTTATTGTGTCATTTTTTCTACAATTTGTTTTGTTGTTTTCTAAGCGTTTTTGTTTGTTTTTGCCAAATGTCAGGTTGACTATTGGTGGCTAAATGGTGATTAATATTGTTTTTTGGTTTTTTTTATGAGAATAAAACAAATCGCTTATTAGAAAAATATTAGTTAGAAGTTGATAAGATTTGTAGCTTAATTAAATATAGTTAGTCAAAGTTGGTTAGGAAAAAACCCTAGAGTTTATTTTAATATATTAAGGCTTAAGGCTTAAGATGGTTTTATTATATAGTGTATGTCAAAATTTCATCTATGATCTTAATCGTTCGGTAACCTGTTACACTTTTGATCTATGAGTAGACAGACGCATGTAAAATTTATGAAGTTACTAGGAAATTATCATTTACATTTAATGTTAGAAAAAGCAAAACAAGTGTACAACAACCTCATTCTTCACCACTTCTCCATCAAAACGACGCACCTTTTTACTTGCGCATCTCTTCCACCTTGAGACACCACCTCTATCAGGGTTTTAAGCTATGTAGTTAATATCCCGATATATCAATGATATGTCGGTTATTGGTCCTCTGCCGAGATATTGGCACAAAATATCGGTCAGAATATCGGTTCCGATAATATCAGCGATATTGGCCGATATTTGACCGAGATTTGACCGACATATCACCGATTTTTCCGATATCAGCACCTTTCTTCTTAGTTCTACCATCTGTATTTCTTCTTATTGCTGTTATTAGTGTTTGAAGTCTTAATTGTTAGTTGTTACTGTTAAATGTTAGTGTTTTAAGTCTTAGTAAGTTTCTACTTACTACAATTGTTAGTGTTTTGCAAGTTGCAAAAGGTTAATTTGTTAACGGTAGGAGAGTATAATAAATTGTTAGTGTTAAATTGCTATATATATATATAGGACAAAGGTCCGTTAGGAACCACCATTTATTGCGAGAACCGCGAGAACCAATGTGAACACAACCAAAAATGCCTAAAAATAGCTAAAAAACACACAAATTTTTTTTTTAATATTTTTTATAAAAAAATCGCTATTTTTAGTAGCAAAAAAAAATTTGCTACTAAAAGTAGCGATTTTAACATAAAAATATTAAAAAAAAAATTTTTGATTTTTTTTTTTTAGATTTTTTTAGGTTTTTTTGGGGTTTAGTTTTTAGCATTTTAGATTGTAGGGGGGGGGGGGGGGGTGGGGTTAGGTTTTTTTTAGCTATTTTAGGTTGTTTTCACATTGGTTCTCGCGGTTCTCGCAATAAAGGTGGTTCTCGCATGAACCTTACCCTATATATATGTATATAAATTTAGCATGATATTAAAATTACTGATATCACACCGCGAGAAACGATATCTCAAATATTGGCCCTTGACCGATATCTGATATTTTACCGCATTAACTACTTAGCTTTTAAGTTTAAAGGTTAAAAGTTATGTTAGAAAGAAAAACTATATAATTTATTTGTGGTGGTTCTACATAGCAACTATACAACTTATTTGTGGTGTCGTGGTGGTTCTACATATTCCTAATTTGCTTTTAAGTAGCTCTTTTCTTCAAGTAGATTAAAAATTAAAAACTTCAACTATTGTTTACGTTCTAGTGAAAATGCTTTTCCGTGAGATGAATTGTTCGCATTGATGTATTAAGTTTCATCATATTCAATTATTTAGTAATATAAAGGTGAAATAGACTATTATAAATGTGGTATTTAACTCTAGTAATTAAGTATAATGTATGTATTAATTTATGGTTGATTTGTTTGGAAATGAAGTTGAGAGGGATGTTAAAACACATCAACTCACCTTCTATAGGTATGTTTTAATGTTAAGCAAATGTGGTTGTATGCTTAATGTTATATGAAATCTGTATTTGTGTGTCTTGATTGTTTTTCACCTTTTTATGAAATTTAATATCACTTGTTAACTTGTATTCCTAATTTTATAAGAAATTTAAGCTTTTTAGTATCTTGAATTAAAGTTTGGTTTTAGTTTTTTTAATAAATCAAAACGGGCATCCTATTTTGGGAAAAATATCTTAAATAATGAACCTAAATTTATACGTAGAACCATTTTTATCAATATACGTGTGTCTAAACTAGAGGTATGTGTGGTATGGTTTTAATGGTTTTTAAGTTAAATATAACCATTAATCAAAATGTAAAAAAAATGATTCAAACCAAATTGTTCCGATTTTTTGATCTTCTTCATCGTGTTCTGATCGGTTTAATATACAGGGATCTCTTCATCTTGTGAATTTGGGAAGGTCTGGTCTGTTCGCACACTCCATTTGTCTTTTTGCACATCCAAAGCACCGCGCTTAGGCCAAAGCGGGGCGCTTTGGGATATAGTCAACAGACAAGGTCTGAACCTTGTCTGTTGACTATATCCCAAAGCGCCCCGCTTTGGCCTAAGCGCGGCGCTTTGGATGTGCAAAAAGACAAATGGCCAGTGGAGATGAGTTTGTGTTGTTTTTTTTGAAATAGGTGGGATGTGGGTTAGTTTGGTAGTGTTTTTTGGAGGAAAAAATTGTATTTGAGTTTTATTATTATTATAAAATATTAGTATTACATATAATTCATAGTTGTTTTATAATTACGTTTTTTTACGTCATTATTTTTATAGAACGTATAAAATATAAGTGCGTCTTTATAAACAGTTAACCTAGTTTATTTTGTTAAATTAAACGAGCACGTTAAATAAAATGTACAGAAAGCCATAAGAATTAAACGTAAACAATCCAAAATCAACGTGATGTAAATAGAAGATTAACTGCAATATATATATATATATATATATATATATATCAGTTTGTACATACAAAACAAAAAGGTACAACTGAGTACATAATACATAATAAAACACTAAACAAACAAACTAAGGTACTAATCCTCGTGCGGTGGGGACGGTGGGAGGGGAAGTGGAGGCAACCCAGCGAGCTCTCGTAGAGCAACGAGCGTCTCGACGATCCAGTCAATGCGTGCGCCCTGGCGTCTGAGGCGCCGGTCGAAGTCCCAAGCCACCTCACGCGCTGCCGGAGGCAGGTCAGCGTAAACGTGCTGCGGGTACTGTGGCGGCTCAGGAGCTGGCTGAACTGGTGGTACCGAGATCTCCTCGACATGCTCCTCCTGAGCCGGATCCTCGAATACAGGCTGAGCCTGAGCCTGAGGCTGAGGCTGAGCCTGAGCCTGAGCCTGAAGCTGAGCCTGAGCCTGAGCCTGAGGCTGGCCCGGGTACTGATCGAGGCCCAGAGCCTGTAGCTAAGCCTGCCGAGCGGCCTCCTGAACATGAAGAGGGGCTAACACTCCACGCCTCACCTCAATAACAACCGGGATGACCTCCGGCAACACCTCCGGATGCCAAATCAGCCCGTCACGGCCCTTAAACCTCAGACCAACATCAAAGGTACTGGTGATCTGCATGCTAGATACTGACGCGCGGCCCAATGTAGTCGACGGGATAGGCGCGGACAGCTCCGGATCACTCTCGGGCACGATCCCTAGCGAGCGTGCAATGGCGGTGATGTATGAGCCACCGTGCAGCTTCCCGCGGAGCTGCCGGTGGTATGCTGTGGCAAAGTAATCTGCCAGGCCGCCTGCTAGATCGCAGGTCTGGTCGCGAAGTAGGCAGTATACAAAGAAAAGGTCAATGAGGTTGACCTTCTCCCCGCTGGTACCCCGCGGCACGATAGATGACGCGATAACATGGTGCAGGTATCGGTACAAGGGGTCTCTAATGGTGGTGGCCTTTTGCCAGGATTTCCCAAAGGGAACCCTAGAAATGGCCCTCCTAAAACTAATAAGCGTCTGCCTGTCCATCGCCCTAACCCCCTGCGTATATAAATCAATATCAAGCTCGGGCTCTGTGTACAAACCTGTATGGACAGCAAACTCCCGCACACTCATCTCAAACTGCTGACCGGCGAGACGGAATGTAACCTCGTGGACTGGAAAATCCGGGTCCTCCACGTAATCCGCCGGATGCGGCGCGTATGTAAACGTAGAAAGAAACTCGATCGTAAGCTCACGGTACGAGTCCTCCATCGCTGTCTGAAATAGGCGCGACCAACGGGTATCTAGTCCAACTATATCACGCGTCCGCGCGGCCTCTCCCACGGTCTCCAGCAGGTCCCAGTCTATCCCTACATGCCCCCAATCTCTATGGTACGCAACCTAGCGCATCTCCTCCTCGCCCGTGACCCCTGCGGAAACTGCAGGTACGGACATACCTCCTGTCCCTCCTCTCCCACCTCTCCCTCAGCGTCCATATGCTCAATCTCGTCATCGGAATCTATCCCTGCACGTTTAAAAGATAATAAACAAATAATATTATTAAACAATTTAAATAAAAGATAATAAACAAATAATATTATTAAACAATTTAAATAAAAGATAATAAACAAATAATATTATTAAACAATTTAAAAAAAGATAATAAACAAATAATATTAAATAAAAGATAATAAACAAATAATATTAAATAAAAAATAATACACAAATACTATTATTAAACAAGTTAAATAAATAATAAACAAATAATATTAAACAAATAATAAATAAATAATAGAAAAAAAAATTAAACATGAACCAAAGCGCCCCGCTTTGGCCTCCGCGCGGCGCTTTGGTTCTTCGTTCTCAAAAGCAGAACCCAACCACCGATCGAAACCCCCCAAATCAAAACAAAATCAAACATAAAAATTGAACCAAAACAATAAATGAAGTTCGATCGTACCTAATAGCGTTTGAAATATGGAAAAACACGATCGCGAGTTGAGTGTGTGTAATCGCACCTTTTGTGTGTGTGTTTGTGTTTTGTGTTGAAATGGGGGAGAAGCCACCCCGCTTCAGGTTAAACGAGGGACCAAAGCACCCCGCTTTGGCCATAGCGGGGCGCTTCAGTTCATGTTTAAGGGCAAAGCGCCCCTCTTAGGTCAAAGCGGGGCGCTTTGGGCCTTTTTTAAATTTTTAAAAATTGTTTTTAATTCACAAACGCGTCGATAATAGTCTAAATTTTACGCTTTTTTCCATTATACATCATTTTTTAATATATATGGACTATACTGCAAGTTCCGGATCAAATCGGTTACGTGTGATGTCTTATTCCATTATATCGTATCATTTTGGTTTGAAAGCACAAGTACTCCTATGAGTACTGTTATGTGTATCAGCCGCCTACCGTACATGTACATGACATATTTTTTCATTAATTGTAGTATTATGATGTATATTGTCATTTTGGGTCGTACAAGTGCGTATTGAATCTGATTGGGTCGTGTCGGTGACATTCGGTTTTTAACGTGATGTAACGCATATATTGAACAAACACAAACGTGATTATTATTAAACACATTTAACATACATATTGAACATATGGGGTTACATTAAGGTCAGGGGGACGATACGTAAACATTTCGTACGCGTTGATCTGATCCCTGTATAATGTATGCCAGGCTGCTGCGCGCTCTGTTCTGTTCGCTGTCCAGAGTAGGTTTGGGGGAGGCATTGGATAACATCCTCCAAGCTCTACATGTATGAAATGCCCATCGTCGACGAACACAACCGCAACCACCAGGTGAGGTTGCTCAGCTTCGTTTGGCCCGCCCAGCAGAGGGAAAATTGTATCGTTCCCACGAATGTCGAAGGTATGAACAATCACACTGTATCGTTGGGCAATAAGAAACCCCGTCTCAGGCATCGTCATGTAATTTTCGATACCTGCTCGTCCCACCCCCTTGAAATCGATCCGTCTAACCAGCGCATCATAATGTCCTATGTTTTCCGGATCGAAAAACTGCCTCCAAAGCGATTCGTTCTTACGTAACTCCATTTTAAGTTGTTTTCGGATCATCAAATACGTATTTTGTTTCACTCCTAACCCAACAGCCACCGATCGAAACCCACAATGACCATCTGGTTTCACGTCCTTTATTCTCACGATGTATGGATGGATCACTTTGGGAATCTGAGATGCGTAGTTGCGGATCGCTATATCCGTCTTAGGACCGAGCTTGATCATCGGGAAATCAGGGTGTAGGTTGAGCGGTTTGGTATTCTTTTGTCTTCTAGAATCTTGGGATGATACGTACGAGCTGTGACGGGGAAGATCGTCTGAGGCCTCAACCCAAGTTTCTTCAGACGGAATGTACGAGCTTTTTCTGTCGGCTTCAACCTTCCTTTGTTCCTGCGTTTTCAATGTTGGGCGACCATGAGTTTTCTTCAGAACAACAGGAGGTTTTTTGTTATTGTTCCCTGGATTGAGGATTTGCTGAAACTTTTCAAAGAAGCTCCTTTTCACTTGAGGGGGTGTTGGATCGATCTGTCGTTTCAATTTTTCAAATTCCGCGTCTACATCGATATCCTCTATCTTAGTCCTTGCAGGCTTGAAGTCAAGCTTCTTCCAGAACACGTCTATCAAATTGATACGGATTTGCTGATCTGTGGACGAAAACAAATTAGGTGGCAAAATCATAACGACAAAGGTCAAAAATATTAATTACCGTTATTTTCCAACTTTTCCAAACGATAGGCACATGGCAAACCACAGCTGGTAAAAAGTTGGCAACCACAGCTTGCATCGTAGGCTCTCAACCCGTCTTCCTTACGTTTTAGTTCCATATTCAAAAGCTCAATCGCAAATATTGAAACCTTTCTGAGAATATTTGCAAGCATGGGATGATCCTTGTGGTGCTTCATCACTTTTCCAAGGCTTGTTTCAAAGCTACTACTAATCTCGGCGTATTGTCTATCAACAACATGATCAACATACAGTACAAGTTTATCCAGTGTGTTGCGATGACTTGGAAAGTGACTTTTTAGTGTTGCATGCATGCCCTCAACCCTGTTGGTCGTAGTTTGGTGAAAGTTAATAGTTTTGTTAATCCAGCAAGATACAAACTTTTCACGGTACAGATCCAACCATGATTTCATCAAATAATCAAAAACCTCTGAAATTAAAAAACGTAAATAGTCAGTTTTTGTTATTATATAAAATTTGAACATAATTATGTAAGAAATACTCACATTCACGGCCATCTTCTTTCAGCTGTGCTTCAAGGTTTTCCAAGTTATGCCTGTATATTTCCTCGGTCGTAGACTCGCACAATGTCCAAAATGTACGTACGAATTCTTTCCACTGCTTGTCAGAGAATTTCCTCTTGCTGTTCTTATTAATATTTTGTTGAATATGGAACCGACAAAGATACTTATGCGCTTTTGGAAAAACTTGTTCACACGCGTTAATTAGCGCAAATTCCCTGTCTGTTAAAATCACGCGCGGTTCCATACATCCTACCAGCATAGACTTGATCCTCTGCAACACCCATAGGTAGTTCTCTAACTTCTCAGCGGAAATTACCGCACAAGCAGCCGTAAACGATTTGTTTGTCGACGTCATGCCTACGACCTGAACAAATGGCAGGTTGTACATGTTCGTTTTGTAGGTGGCGTCAATCATTAGCACATGCGGGAAGGCACACCACATAGTGAATGATTTTTTGTGAACAAAGAAGACATCTTCAACTGCGTTCGATATCTCATTCGTGCGCATGTAATAAGTGTAATCTTTTTCGAGAAGAATGTTTTCAAGTTTTTGCATCGGAGACTTACCGACATTTTTTCCGGCGTTGATCTTCTGAACAGCGTTGTGTATATCTTTCGGAATAAGCTTTCTAGCCGGATAGTTTTTCGTCAGCGTTCGCCAGATACTTTGGTTGGGAATATCTTGCTCTGCCAGCTCCTTAACCAGTTTTGTATCCTCCGAAGAAAGCCTTCTCGCATACGCGTGCCCCTCTAAGTTTTCAATAGGAGTGTGGTTATGCTTCGCCTTCGTCACCTCGATCCTCCAAACACTTCCGGATGATTCCGAAAACCCGATCATCTCGAACGGGCAGCCTATTTTCTTGCTACCCGTTTTCCTCTGTGTAGCTATACTCTTATGCTCCCCACCAAAAGTACATTGAAACCAAATCTTGTAATTCTCTCATCTTTTATTCGACCTCTTAATCACAACGAGGTAACCATTGTCTTTTGCCGTGTCTTGTACCCAACGCACCAACTCTTTACGTGACGAAAAGGTCTGCGTTGTATCAAACGAAAATGTAACCGGGTAACAGCCTTCCTCGTCAACAGACACATTCTCCGGCTCACCATCGTCACCGAGGTCCGAATAGACTTGATGTTCAAAGCTCTGTTGACAACCGTAACTGTGATTTGGATAACACTCCTGCTGTACAAAGCTGTGCTCGCCACCGTAACCGAAATTCGAATAACCTTTTTGTGCGTAAGGGTCCTCCACAGGGGTATTCAAATCCAACGTCACCATGTTATCACGATAACGAATGCCAGATACAACCTCTGCCTCCTTCAAGTTGGACGAGACCGGTTTCTCATACGAGTCAGAAATAGCGGTCCCCTCGTAAGAATCAGGAACAACTAACTCGTCAGAATATGGACCGAAAAGATAGTTGCTTAACCACGACATCGTTTTTTCAAGACACGTAACTAATACAGCAAAACCGCGCGTTATTTTGAAGAAACACAAGTAATTTGGAAATCGACAAACAACAAAACCCCCGTATGTTTGTAAACAACATATTGAGTGCTTGATGTCTCGAACGCTAAATGTACAGTCTTTATAAGTGAAAATTTGGGGTCGAAGCGCCGCGCTATGGCCAAAGCGCGGCGCTTAGGGTTAACGACAAACCTCGTAATCAGCTTTATGTCTCTCAAACAGTAACTCATGTCTCAAACGTCAATCAAGTCACGTTTTGTCGAGCATAGCGCCACGCTATGGCCAAAGCGCGGCGCTTTGAGGTGTGAAAATAATTTTGGCCGTGTGTAAATAGCATGACCCTTTGGGAATTGTGAATTGTTGTGATTGAATGCAAATGAAAATGGAGTTTAAAAGATGTATTAGGGTTTGATTGTTTGCGAAGAATACAAGATGAGAAATGAATGTGATTTTAGGGGGGGGGTTTAAGAGACTTCTTATTATGTATTTGGATAAATTACAGTTTTCGTCCTTTATGTTTGTACTGAATTGCAATAGATGACCTTTACCTTTAATAATTACAGTCACAGTCCTTTTTTTGTAAAACATGTTACACCCTACGTCCTTTGACCCTAACTTGGTTAAAAATTTCAGTTAACTGAGGACATGTGCACCCCATGTGAGGGCAAAACGGTCATTTCAAAACTAAAAAACTTACATAAAAATCTATAAAACCCTTTTCTCTCCCTTTATCTCACCCTACCCTATTCTCTCTCTCAACATCCCTCTTCCCCTATTCTATCTCTCAACATCCCTCTTAGAAATTAATCCTAACTGTCTTGATTTACGGCTTATATATGATTGTTCAATCCTTGAAGATTGTTCAAAAATTGTAATCTCCGATCAATCATTTTTCATATAGTCTCTATTTTACCTGCGCATCACATCTGTTTGATTTTTTTTTTGTTCTGACATCAGACACGAGAACAAGATCTAGTGACTTCAGTCCGGTGACATCAAATTTTGGACATCAGACACGAGAACAAGATCCATATCTGAACTTCTAGTTCAGTCCATATCTGAACTTCACTTTTTTTTTAATCAAAGGTGAAACCCAATTTCACAGCTACCAATTTCACTTCACATTCTCATACATATACATCCAACTTTAGATTTTGGCCTTTTCCCCCTTCACCGCTCTTCAATTTCGCCATTGTAGGGTTTGATTATCATCACCTCCAACATAAATCATTACAACGATCGCTCTACACCTCTTCTACAATCAATCTTGAACATTCTTTTTCATATATCAAAAGGGTTTCTGGAGAAAAAGATATATGCTTTTAGGGATTGAAAAAAAAATGATTTTTATTCTTACTAAAGAAGAAAGGGAATGGGGGTTCGAAGACTGAAGGGGCATCTTCTTCCTCAGCCCTTGTGATTGCAAATGGAAGTGACCCATATGAAGTTTTGAATGTTTTGAAGAGGAAACAGGGGCGAAACTAGGGTTCCGGTGACGGGGACCATCTGCGACGGTGGGGGGGATAGAGACATGAGGTTTGGTTGTGGTGGGGTTTCTCGGAGGTGGAGGGAAGTGTGGCCTTGAGAGAGAAAGAAGCTTTCAAGATGGGGGCAGTGGTGAGGGTTTGGTTGTGAGAGAGAGAGATAGATAGATAGAAATGAGGGGTAGAGAGAGTACTGAAGGGATTTTATCTATTAATTTTTTTAATCTTTATTGTATTAGAATGGTAAAAAGACAATGATGCCCTCATGTGCAAGGCACATGTGAGACTTAACTAGAAATTTTAATTGGGTTAGTGTTAAAGGACTTAAAGTGTAATGCTTTTAACCTAAAAAGGACTGCGATTGTAATTATTGAAGTTAAAGGTCATCCATTGCAATCCGGTATAAACAAAAAGGACGAAAAATGTAACTTACCCTATGTATTTTTTCTACAATTTGTTTTGTCGTTTTGGAGGGGGGGTTTTAAGAGACTTGTTAGTATGTAATTTTTCTACAATTTGTTTTGTCGTTTTGGCCTTTTGGGTGGCTAAATGGTTTTATTATTATTATTTTATTCTTTTTCTTTATGAGTATAAAACAAAACGCTTTTGTTAGAAAAATATTAATTAAAAAGTTAGGAAGATTTGTATATTTATCAAGTAACTAGGATTGCGACCCGCCGCAATGCGGCGGGAATTCTTTAGTTATAACTAAGTCGATCTAGGACCTGCACGTTATGTTAAACCTGTCAAACGGGAAAAAAATAGACGATGGAAAACGTTCACCCACACACGCACGTTGCATCGTGTTAACTCGCAAAATTTAGAACGAAACGTAAAAACGTTAAGCCAAAGACACACGTTGCGATGTTTTAAATCACAAAATTTAGAACCAAGCATAAAGCGAAAAATTTGCGGAAAATGAAAACTATAAATGACCAAAGTTGAAAGTAAAAAAAGTTATGAGTATAGATTGCAAAAGATAAAAAGTTTTGAGTTAAAAGTAAAAAAACAAATAGTTTTGGGTTAAAAGTAATTTATGAAATACTTTTGTGTGAAAAGTAAAAAAAAAAATCTTTTTTTTTTTTGGAAAAACCCAAAGCCAACGTTACGACAACCATATGCATATCCATTTTTTCTTTGGAAAACCCCCAAAGCACACCTCGCGTTGCAGCGGGGCGTAAAACAGTGTCAAATAGTACCAATGTCACACAACCGTCATCGACCACCAACACTGACTCAACCTAGGATATGCGTGTTGCGACGAACCTGTCAAACATGGAAAAATAGAGGCAAAAACGTTGAACCACACATGCACGTTGCGTTATATTAACTCGAAAAATTTAGAAATATACGTAAAACGAAAATTTGCGGAAGATGAAAAGTATAAGTGACAAAAATTGTGAAGTTAAATTGCAAATAATGAAAAGTTTTGGGTTAAAGTTAAAAAAACAAATTATATAGGGTTAAAATTGCAAAAGGTTAAAACATTTGGGTTAAAAGTAAAAAATCAAGTTTTTTTTTTGGAAAATGTGCAAAGCACAATGTACAACTTGTTATGCACAATAACTTTGCTAATTTATAATATATAATATATAATTTATAATATATAATTAGTCAAAGTTTGTTAGAAAAACCCTAGAGTTTCTAGTATTATATTAGTGAGTACTTAAGATTAAGATTTATATTATGTAGAGTAAGTCAAAATTTCATTTTCCTCTCCTTTATAAAACAAACGTATATGAACGTCATTACTTGATAGAGTTTCTCATGTATTCTTATGACAATTAGATAAACCATCCTCTCCCTGTTAAAATATGGGAAAAGATCAAATAGAAAGTTTATTTTAGCTAGGAAGTGTAGGAAGCAATAGGATTAGGATATGTGGCAACATTTAAAATAAAGAAAAAATGTATTTTAGTCAATACAACCCTTTCTTCTTCCTTTTCAAAACCCAGTAACTTCAAAACCCACCATTTTCAAAACCCACCATTTTCAAAACCCACCATCTTAAACCATTTCTTCACATTCTATCTCAATAATCACTATATTATATTGCGATTTTCATCACAAATCATGATTCAAACACCCGATCAACGTGTTCTTTAGCTTTTTTGAAGAAAACCCAATTTAATTTCATAAAAAATCTTCGTTTTTTCCAGTGATTTTGGAGATAATCACTCGATTCGTTCGATTCGAGCGCTGATAAGTGTTTCAATCATTCAAACTTCGTCAATTGTTGAAGAAATCATTTAGATCCATGTAAGAAATTCTTTAATTTCATTTTTACGATATGGGTTTTTGATTTAGTCATTGCGTTTTACGATCTTGGCGGGGGTCCGGGGGCAGCGCCCCTGGTAGCGGGGTCCCAGGGGCGGCAGCCCCTGGCGGGGTCCAAGGGGTAGAGCCCCTGGCTGGGGTTGAGCTGCCAGGTAGACAGTGTTTTCTGTAAATTGTTGTAATAAAAATGCATCAGAAAAATTAATTTTCTGTAAATTGCCTCTGGAAAACTTCATTCGTAGACAGTGTTTCTGGTTCTATAAACAACAGATTCTGGTCATTGCGTTTTAGTTAGATTCTGGTTATGTGAACAACAGTTTCTGGTTCTGTGAACAACAGTTTCTGGTCATTGCGTTTTAGACAGTTTCTGGTTCTATGAACAACAGTTTCTGGTCATTGCGTTTTAGACAGTTTCTGATTCTGTGAACAACAGTTTCTGGTCATTGCGTTTTAGAAATAAAACATTTTTGAAGTGTTTTTACTCATTGCGTTTTAGGTAAACACATTTTTATGTGTATTCAGTTCATTGCGTTTTAGAGAGAACAGTTTCTTTTGTGTTTTTAGGCCATTGCGTTTTAGAAATAAGACATTTTTAAGTGTTTTCTGGCCATTGCGTTTTAGAAATAAGACATTTTTAAGTGTTTTGGGTGCATTGCGTTTTAGAAATAAGATATTTTAAGTGTTTTGGGTGCATTGCGTTTTATAAAGTACACTTTCTTTTGTGTTTTTTGTGCATTGCGTTTTAGAAATAAGACATTTTTAAGTGTTTTGGGTGCATTGCGTTTTATAAGGTACACTTTCTTTTGTGTTTTTAGGCTATTGCGTTTTAGAAATAAGACATTTATTTGTGTTTTCTGGTCATTGCGTTTTAGAAATAAGACATTTCTTTTGTGTTTTTTGTGCGTTGCGTTTTAGAAAAAGTCATTTTTTTACGTTTTTTTTCATTGCGTTTTACGCAACTGAGTTTTCAAAAAAAAATTTCGAAAATATAGCAATAGTATACTCGTTTTAAAGATAAAAAAACGCTGGTTTTTTTTGTGCAATTTTTATAAAAAAATAATGTCGTATGAAAAAGTTATTAACGTTTAAAAAATGGGGGGAAATTGGAGGAGAGAGAAACTATTGTGCTGGATTGACTAGAATGCCCATAACAAACTCACGCGCCTCTTTTTTTTGCTTCAATTTCATTTATTTAATCTTAACCCTTGATTAATTAAATGGATGGTCAAGATCACTTCCTAGCCTTCCTAGCCAAATAAACTTCCTATTGTATCTCCACCCTTAAAATAAACCTATAATTATATTAACTATCTGATTTGAGTATTAGAAAATTAAGAGTAAAATGCTAAAATGGTCCCTGAGTTTCGGTCACTTTTTCTACTTTAATCTAAAAATAAACATTTTGAATCTGGGTACCTGTAATTTCAAGTTTGATGCCACTTTCATCCAAAAGACAAACTGGGTCGAAATTTTTTGTTAACCTCCACCGTTTTTGCTGTGTTCCTCATTTTATTTAAGAATCTCCATCTTTTTTGCCGTGTTCCTCATTTTAATTAAGATAATTGAAGGGGTAAAAATACAATTCTACCCTTCATTAAAATGAGGAACACGGCAAAAAAGGTGAATGTTAACAGAAAATTCTGACGAGTTTGCTTTTTTGGATGAAAATGACATCAAAATTGAAACCTTATGGACCGGATTCAAGAGGTTTCATTTTTGTACTAAAGTGACAAAAATGACCTAAACTTATGGATCAATTTGGCATTTTACTCGAAAATTAATAAATAAAGTTTTGAATTCCTTAGCTAGCCATATAGGTGATTTATGTTGTATATATGTGTTCTTAATTCATGTTTTTGATTTTATGACTTTTTGTTTCTTTCGACTACATGTGTTTCAAAATTTGGTTGGGGTGTGGTAGGATATTAGACCATGTGCTCGTTTTTAAAAAGATAAGATATGTTTTATTTCATAAATTAATGGAAAATAACAATCTTTTTAAAAATGATTCTGATGAATCTGAAGAAATTACTGAAGTTTTAAACTTTAGTGAAAACGAAAAAGGTTTTGTATCAGATTACATGATTAATTCTGATCAACTAACAAAAATTAGTAAGCTTAAATTCAAGCTTGACACTAAACAGGTTTTTAATCAACCAAAAACTTTACAAAGTTTAGTTTCTAGAGCCTTTTCTAGAAAAAATAAAATATTTTATTGTTTTAACACTGAAGAACTTTCAGTTGACATAAAAAATACAGCAGGTGAAGTTTATTTGCCACTCTTAACAAAGGGTGAAATAGCAAAAAAGCTTTTGCACATTAAACCAGAGTTGAGAAAGTCTCTCAATATGGTACACATAGGAGCGGTTAAAATCCCCCTTAAAGCTCAGTTTAGAGATGGAATTAATTTTCCTATAAAAATGGCACTCGTTGATAATAGAATTATCAATAGGCAAGATGCTCTTCTTGGAGCAATTCAAGGAAATTTAGCTTATGGTAAATTTATGTTTACTGTCTATCCTAAATTTGCTTTACATCGAGATTCAAAAGATTTCGATAAAACTTTAAGTTTCATACACCAGTGCGAAAGAACTGATCTTATGGAACCAGGTAATAAAGTGTTTACGATTAATTACTTAATCTCTTATGCTTTAACCAACAGTACTCATTCAATCGAGTATAAGGAAAATGAAAATATAACTCTTGAAGATATATTTTCTGAAATAGGAATTGTTGAAGGCAGCAAATTTGCTGAGCCATCACAATTACAAGAAAATTGGGCAATTGATATTGCACGCAATAAACAGATTCTAGGATTCGAACCTAGATACAGTTTTGCTGGAACCTCTTTGCAAATAAGAGACTCTAGTAACACCAAGCAATTTATGCGAACTATGTCGAAAAACATAGACAGGTATGGAGAAATTTTAGAAAAGGTTATTAGGACTTAATGTCTATATCACCTATTTTAAACCATCTACATTTTCTTGATATGCAAATTGCTTATGAAGAAGAAAAGATTCATATTTCTTTAATTCGGATAAAACAAATAAAGAAAAAGTTTATGATGAGTCAAAAAATAAACTCTCGCAACATAAAAATTGCTAAAAGAAACGTCTTTGCTTTTATGATGAATCATAAAAGAAAATCTCGTAAAATTGCTAAAAGAAATATTTTTGCTTCTAAACAAAAAATTCTTGAGTATAAAGCTAAAAAGGCAATAATATATAGAGATGAAAGTCTTAAAGCAATCTATGCCGAAATTCTCAAAGAAGTTTCTGACGAAATTGATGAAATTTTCAAGGAAGTTTCTAACGAAACTAATGAAACATGACCTTTTGGATCAACTTTAAATGACCAATAAGGGACAAATAAAAAAATCCTTTAGAAAAATTAATCTAAAGATTTTTATTCATTATTTCTATTTACAAAGAAATAATCAAAGAATTTTTGAGTTACACCTTGATTGGTGTATTCATCCTTCTGAAAAGCTTTTTGAATTAACTGCTTTAAAAAGAACAAATTCTCTTTTGAGAAGAGAAATACAAAAACTTAGAGAGACAAAAATTATTTTATCTTGTGGATAAAATGACTACTGCTACTCAAAAGTTAGAACAGATTTTTAAGTTACAAAAACTTTATCGGCTAAACAAATTCATAAGCTTGTTCAGCTCATGTCCTTTGAAAACAAAGAACGCAAACAAAAGTTTTTTAAAAAACTTAAAAGAAAAACTTGAACAAAAGTTTTCTGAAAATAAAAAACAGGCTCTTGTTTTAAAAGATGAAGAACCTGATACTGAACAATTTTCTAAAAATAAAGAACAAATCTTTACATTGGAAAATGAACAGGAAAAACCTGAAACTGAAGAAAGCTCTTCAGATATCGAGTTGAAGCCTAATCACTCTTTTAATTGGGGGGATGAGGATAAACAAATTCATAATTTGGATTCAGCCTTTTCAAACATAACTAATCCAAATTCAATTTATATCAAAGGAAATGTTTTTTTCAAAGGATATAAAAAAATCGCCCTACATTGTTATGTAGACACAGGGGCAAGTCTTTGTTTGGCAAGCAAACACGTAATTCCTAATGACCTATGGGAAAACGCTCCCAAAGATATTAAGGTAATTATTGCTAACAAAGAAGTCATGAAGTTAAATAAGGTTTGTAGAAATCTTATCATCCATTTTTCTGGAGAACCATTTACCATTCCTACTATCTACCAACAAGATTCAGGTATGGATTTACTTCTAGGAAATAATTTCTGTCAACTTTATGGACCTTTCACTCAATGGTTAGACAGAGTATCTTTTCATCTTGGTCAAGAAATGATTTTGATTAAAAAGGTTACAAAGGCTTTTCAAATTGGAAAACCAAATTTTCTTGAATCCATGAAAAAAGATTAAGAGATAAAACAAATTCCTGGAACTAATATAGCTCAAGAGGTTATAAAAGCAGAAAGGATATTTTTAAGTGAAATACAAAAATTTCAAAAAATTGAAGAACTACTTGAAAAAGTCTGTTCAGAAAATCCTATTGATCCCGAAAAATCCAAAAATTGGATGAAAGCATCAATAGAACTCATTGATCCTAAAACTGTAATCAGGGTGAAACCTATGAAGTACAGTCCACAGGACAGAGATGAATTTAATAAACAAATTAAGGAATTACTTGATTTAAAATTAATTATTCCAAGTAAATCTCCTCACATGTCTCCAGCATTTTTAGTAGAAAATGAAGCTGAAAAAAGAAGAGGGAAAAAACGCATGGTTGTAAATTATAAAGCAATCAATGCAGCTACTAAAGGCGACAGCCATAATCTTCCTTGTATGCAGGAACTACTAACTCTGTTAAGAGGAAAAACCTATTTTTCCAGTTTCGACTGCAAAAGTGGTTTTTGGCAAGTACTGTTAGACGAAGAATCTCAGTTGCTAACCGCATTCACATGTCCAGATGGTCATTATCAATGGAAGGTAGTCCCTTTTGGATTAAAGCAAGCTCCAAGCATATTTCAAAGACATATGCAAAATGCTTTAAGAGGTTTAGAAAATTACTGTACCGTCTATGTAGACGATATTATAGTTTTCTCAAACTCAGAAGATAAACATTATTTTCATGTTTTATCAGTTTTAAAAACAATTGAAAAATATGGAATCATTTTATCAAAAAAGAAAGCTAATCTTTTTAAAACAAAGATAAACTTTTTAGGTCTTGAAATAGATCAAGGGACTCATTGTCCACAAAAACATATCTTGGAAAATTTACACAAATTCCCAGATACTTTAGAAGATAAAAAACATCTTCAAAGATTTTTAGGCATTTTAACCTATGCTGAAGGATACATTCCTAAACTCGCAGAGCTTAGGAAACCTTTACAGGTAAAATTAAAAAAGGACTACATTTGGGAATGGAAACAATCCGATGTAGACTATATCAAAAAGATAAAGAAAAACCTAACCAGTTTTCCTAAACTTTATCTACCAAAAGAAAATGATTTTTTAATCATAGAAACAGACGCTTCTCATGATTATTGGGGAGGAGTTTTGAAGGCCAGAACAGCCGAAAAAGAAGAAATATGTAAGTACACTTCTGGAAGCTTTAAACAAGCCGAAAGAAATTACCACAGTAATGAAAAAGAATTACTTGCGGTAAAAAACACTATTTCAAAATTTTCTATTTATCTTACTCCTGTAAAATTTCTTGTCAGGACATATAATAAAAATTTTACTTATTTTCTGAAAATAAAAATTTCGGGAGATAATAAACAAGGCCGTCTTGTCAGGTGGCAAATGTGGTTTTCAAGATATTCTTTCGATACTGAACATCTTGAGGGGGGCCAAAAACGTGCTAGCTGATTGCTTGACACGAGATTTTCAAAATACGTAAACACATACGTATTTCAACTAATTTTCCAAAATCAAATGCTTTTCATGCCTATATAAGGTGTATACACCCTTCAAATTAAAGGCATCACCAATCACTCTTACAAAAAGAAAGGCAATTTTTTTGAAAAAACGGAGGATTTAAGGGCTTTGCGCCTAAAAGAAAAAATTCTTTTGATAGAATTAAAAGCTATTCAAGAAAAAATAGCTCTCTATGACGAAAGTCTAGACACAACTGTTAATTCAGAACAGGATTCCGAAAGGATACAATCTGAATCTATTCCTTTACAAACGGCTAAAGGTAAAGAAAAATCAAGTCCATTGACTCCTGTTGCTTTGGAAAAAAGCAAATATAAAGTTAATGAAGAACTACGATCTTCATCTAGCCCAGTAGCAAACGGCTCTGGTAAAGGCATATCAAATCCGTTGATGGCTGACAGTTTGCCAAAAACTGAACAGGTCTCTCTTAGACCAAGTTACTCCCAAGATATTCAAGAAACGGTAAAATCTAATTCTAGATTTTATGTCATTTTTTATGGAGAGCATAGAGGCATATATGAAGATTGGTCCATAGTGTCTCATCATGTTTCTAGAAGACCGGTAACATTCAAGAAGTTTGGGTCTTTATTACAAGCCCAACAAGAAGCCACTCGATACTCAGCCGATTGTGGTAAAAAGGAAATTCCTCTAAAGCAATTTCCATATCTTCACGAGTCATAGTGAAACCCCATTATCTAAAGAAAGCTTTGGAAAAATGGAGCAACGCATTATCTTCAACAAAGTTGGTGTGAGTCCTACTACAAAACAAAGACTCAGCAAAATAATGCAAGGTGCACAGGAAAGCCATCAGTGCGAATGCTGCAAAGCATCTTCGTCAGAAGAAAACAAAAACTCCACTGAAAAAGACAGCTACTTTTCAGATGAAGACAATCGAGAACTGGACCCAACACATGGGTATGTCGATTAAAAAACGTCATGCATGACGAACACTTAAGGCTATTTTAGACCTTTTGTAAAATTCACTTCTCCTATATAAAGAAGTTGAATTCTTTAGTTTTAGGACAACCCGGGCTGACATCCCATATCCCTCAACCACCATCCTTTTCTCAATTCTCAATTTGAGAATTCCTTCGTTCCTTTTCTCACCCACTTTTCCTTTTTGATCATTATGATCACTTTTCATTTTCTAGTTAAGTGTTTTAATACGGAGTAGAAACTCCTTTAAGGGAGTTATGTAAATATCAAGAAGTTCTCCTTCGGGAGAACAGTTATGAAATAAAAACTCCTTTGTAAACTTCTATCTTTTATCTTTTATCATCAAAGTTTTTATTCTGTAAAACCTGGAGTCCTGGAGCCCGTTGAAGTACCGCTTAGGCAGGAGGCCGTTAGGGAAAATAATGGTGGGATTGGTTCCTTGCAGAAAATATAGAAACAATCAAGAAGAAGATACAAGAAGAAGAAAGGTATAAAATTTTATTTCATACTGTTAAATTACTTCAAGATTGATATTTCATATCTCTCCTTAAAATCATAAAAATAATTTTTATTCAAACAAAAAACTAAGATTTTGAAAGAAATTAAAAAATGATGTTTATAAACAAATATAAAAAGAAATCGATTAACATCTATCGAAACAAATGATTTTTCAATCTAAAAAATTTAGTCAAAATATGACTACAAAAAATAATGAATTTTGTAAATTCAAAGGATTGATTCCACAATTAAACAATTTCAAAATTGTTTACATTAGTCTACGTTTGTTGGCTAATAATTTCATATTCAAATTATCTATCGATTGGTTTAAATCGATTAATAATTCTAATATGAATTTTATATTCAATAAATTGAATTCTAAGAATTCGATCGATTGAATTCAATAAATTGAATTTCAAGTTATGAATTTTATATTCAATAAATTGAAATTTAAGTTATTAATCGATTATTTTCAATCGATTAATAATAATGAAAGATTCTTTTCAAAGAAATCTTTAGAATATTATATTCAAAATACTATGCATACTATGCATCTTTTTCTTTTTAATCGACTAAAAAGAAAAGAATTACTGTGCATCTTTTTTAAAAAAGATTCATTTAATGAATTTTATATTCTATAGTCTATTAATTAGGCAAGCTGGTATCATAGCTTTTGCTAAAATACCGTCTACAAAAAATGATTTTTAATCTACACAAAGGATTTTAATCTGCAAAAAATGATGAGTCTTAACCAGACCACAAAACCTCTAAAGGACTTAATGAACCCTTTAGTTGAATTTGTAAAAAATTCTGAAGTACCTCCGCATAGTGGTATCAGAGCCATGTGCTCGTTTTTTAAAAAATAAGATATGTTTTATTTCATAAATTAATGGAAAATAACAATTTTTTTAAAAATGATTCTGATGAATCTGAAGAAATTACTAATGTTTTAAACTTTAGTGAAAAAAGAAAAAGGTTTTGTATCAGATTACATGATTAATTCTGATCAACTAACAAAAATTAGTAAGCTTAAATTCAAGCTTGACACTAAACAGGTTTTTAATCAACCAAAAACTTTACAATGTTTAGTTTCTAGAGCCTTTTCTAGAAAAAATAAAATATTTTATTGTTTTAACACTGAAGAACTTTCAGTTGACATAAAAAATACAGCAGGTGAAGTTTATTTGCCACTCTTAACAAAGGGTGAAATAGCAAAAAAGCTTTTGCACATTAAACCAGAGTTGAGAAAGTCTCTCAATATGGTACACATAGGAGCGGTTAAAATCCTCCTTAAAGCTCAGTTTAGAGATGGAATTAATTTTCCTATAAAAATGGCACTCGTTGATAATAGAATTATCAATAGGCAAGATGCTCTTCTTGGAGCAATTCAAGGAAATTTAGCTTATGGTAAATTTATGTTTACTGTCTATCCTAAATTTGCTTTACATCGAGATTCAAAAGATTTCGATAAAACTTTAAGTTTCATACACCAGTGCGAAAGAACTGATCTTATGGAACCAGGTAATAAAGTGTTTACGATTAATTACTTAATCTCTTATTCTTTAACCAACAGTACTCATTCAATCGAGTATAAGGAAAATGAAAATATAACTCTTGAAGATATATTTTCTGAAATAGGAATTGTTGAAGGCAGCAAATTCGCTGAGCCATCACAATTACAAGAAAATTGGGCAATTGATATTGCACGCAATAAACAGATTCTAGGATTCGAACCTAGATACAGTTTTGCTGGAACCTCTTTGCAAATAAGAGACTCTAGTAACACCAAGCAATTTATGCGAACTATGTCGAAAAACATAGACATGTATGGAGAAATTTTTGAAAAGGTTATTAGGACTTAATGTCTATATCACCTATTTTAAACCATCTACATTTTCTTGATATACAAATTGCTTATGAAGAAGAAAAGATTCATATTTCTTTAATTCGGATAAAACAAATAAAGAAAAAGTTTACGATGAGTCAAAAAATAAACTCTCGCAACATAAAAATTGCTAAAAGAAACGTCTTTGCTTTTATGATGAATCATAAAAGAAAATCTCGTAAAATTGCTAAAAGAAATATTTTTGCTTCTAAACAAAAAATTCTTAAGTATAAAGCTAAAAAGGTAATAATATATAGAGATGAAAGTCTTAAAGCAATCTATGCCGAAATTCTCAAAGAAGTTTCTGACGAAATTGATGAAATTTTCAAGGAAGTTTCTAACGAAACTAATGAAACATGACCTTTTGGATCAACTTTAAATGACCAATAAGGGACAAATGAAAAAATCCTTTAGAAAAATTAATCTAAAGATTTTTATTCATTATTTCTATTTACAAAGAAATAATCAAAGAATTTTTGAGTTACACCTTGATTGGTGTATTCATCCTTCTGAAAAGCTTTTTGAATTAACTGCTTTAAAAAGAACAAATTCTCTTTTGAGAAGAGAAATACAAAAACTTAGAGAGACAAAAATTATTTTATCTTGTGGATAAAATGACTACTGCTACTCAAAAGTTAGAACAGATTTTTAAGTTACAAAAACTTTATCGGCTAAACAAATTCATAAGCTTGTTCAGCTCATGTCCTTTGAAAACAAAGAACGCAAACAAAAGTTTTTTAAAAAACTTAAAAGAAAAACTTGAACAAAAGTTTTCTGAAAATAAAAAACAGGCTCTTGTTTTAAAAGATGAAGAACCTGATACTGAACATTTTTCTAAAAATAAAGAACAAATCTTTACAATGGAAAATGAACAGGAAAAACCTGAAACTGAAGAAAGCTCTTCAGATATCGAGTTGAAGCCTAATCACTTTTTTAATTGGGGGGATGAGGATAAACAAATTCATAATTTGGATTCAGCCTTTTCAAACATAACTAATCCAAATTCAATTTATATCAAAGGAAATGTTTTTTTTCAAAGGATATAAAAAAATCGCCCTACATTGTTATGTAGACACAGGGGCAAGTCTTTGTTTGGCAAGCAAACACGTAATTCCTAATGACCTATGGGAAAACGCTCCCAAAGATATTAAGGTAATTATTGCTAACAAAGAAGTCATGAAGTTAAATAAGGTTTGTAGAAATCTTATCATCCATTTTTCTGGAGAACCATTTACCATTCCTACTATCTACCAACAAGATTCAGGTATGGATTTACTTCTAGGAAATAATTTCTATCAACTTTATGGACCTTTCACTCAATGGTTAGACAAAGTATCTTTTCATCTTGGTCAAGAAATGATTTTGATTAAAAAGGTTACAAAGGCTTTTCAAATTGGAAAACCAAATTTTCTTGAATCCATGAAAAAAGATTCAAAGATAAAACAAATTCCTGGAACTAATATAGCTCAAGAGGTTATAAAAGCAGAATGGATATTTTTAAGTGAAATACAAAAATTTCAAAAAATTGAAGAACTACTTGAAAAAGTCTGTTCAGAAAATCCTATTGATCCCGAAAAATCCAAAAATTGGATGAAAGCATCAATAGAACTCATTGATCCTAAAACTGTAATCAGGGTGAAACCTATGAAGTACAGTCCACAGGACAGAGATGAATTTAATAAACAAATTAAGGAATTACTTGATTTAAAATTAATTATTCCAAGTAAATCTCCTCACATGTCTCCAGCATTTTTAGTAGAAAATGAAGCTGAAAAAAGAAGAGGGAAAAAACGCATGGTTGTAAATTATAAAGCAATCAATGCAGCAACTAAAGGCGACAACCATAATCTTCCTTGTATGCAGGAACTACTAACTCTGTTAAGAGGAAAAACCTATTTTTCCAGTTTCGACTGCAAAAGTGGTTTTTGGCAAGTACTGTTAGACGAAGAATCTCAGTTGCTAACCGCATTCACATGTCCAGATGGTCATTATCAATGGAAGGTAGTCCCTTTTGGATTAAAGCAAGCTCCAAGCATATTCCAAAGACATATGCAAAATGCTTTAAGAGGTTTAGAAAATTACTGTACCGTCTATGTAGACGATATTATAGTTTTCTCAAACTCAGAAGATAAACATTATTTTCATGTTTTATCACTTTTAAAAACAATTGAAAAATATGGAATCATTTTATCAAAAAAGAAAGCTAATCCTTTTAAAACAAAGATAAACTTTTTAGGTCTTGAAATAGATCAAGGGACTCATTGTCCACAAAAACATATCTTGGAAAATTTACACAAATTCCCAGATACTTTAGAAGATAAAAAACATCTTCAAAGATTTTTAGGCATTTTAACCTATGCTGAAGGATACATTCCTAAACTCGCAGAGCTTAGGAAACCTTTACAGGTAAAATTAAAAAAGGACTACATTTGGGAATGGAAACAATCCGATGTAGACTATATCAAAAAGATAAAGAAAAACCTAACCAGTTTTCCTAAACTTTATCTACCAAAAGAAAATGATTTTTTAATCATAGAAACAGACGCTTCTCATGATTATTGGGGAGGAGTTTTGAAGGCCAGAACAGCCGAAAAAGAAGAAATATGTAAGTACACTTCTGGAAGCTTTAAACAAGCCGAAAGAAATTACCACAGTAATGAAAAAGAATTACTTGCGGTAAAAAACACTATTTCAAAATTTTCTATTTATCTTACTCCTGTAAAATTTCTTGTCAGGACATATAATAAAAATTTTACTTATTTTCTGAAAATAAAAATTTCGGGAGATAATAAACAAGGCCGTCTTGTCAGGTGGCAAATGTGGTTTTCAAGATATTCTTTCGATACTGAACATCTTGAGGGGGCCAAAAACGTGCTAGCTGATTGCTTGACACGAGATTTTCAAAATACGTAAACACATACGTATTTCAACTAATTTTCCAAAATCAAATGCTTTTCATGCCTATATAAGGTGTATACACCCTTCAAATTAAAGGCATCACCAATCACTCTTACAAAAAGAAAGGCAAATTTTTTGAAAAAATGGAGGATTTAAGGGCTTTGCGCCTAAAAGAAAAAATTCTTTTGATAGAATTAAAAGCTATTCAAGAAAAAATAGCTCTCTATGACGAAAGTCTAGACACAACTGTTAATTCAGAACAGGATTCCGAAAGGATACAATCTGAATCTATTCCTTTACAAACGGCTAAAGGTAAAGAAAAATCAAGTCCATTGACTCCTGTTGCTTTGGAAAAAAGCAAATATAAAGTTAATGAAGAACTACGATCTTCATCTAGCCCAGTAGCAAACGGCTCTGGTAAAGGCATATCAAATCCGTTGATGGCTGACAGTTTGCCAAAAACTGAACAGGTCTCTCTTAGACCAAGTTACTCCCAAGATATTCAAGAAACGGTAAAATCTAATTCTAGATTTTATGTCATTTTTGATGGAGAGCATAGAGGCATATATGAAGATTGGTCCATAGTGTATCATCATGTTTCTAGAAGACCGGTAACATTCAAGAAGTTTGGGTCTTTATTACAAGCCCAACAAGAAGCCACTCGATACTCAGCCGATTGTGGTAAAAAGGAAATTCCTCTAAAGCAATTTCAATATCTTCACGAGTCATAGTGAAACCCCATTATCTAAAGAAAGCTTTGGAAAAATGGAGCAACGCATTATCTTCAACAAAGTTGGTGTGAGTCCTACTACAAAACAAAGACTCAGCAAAATAATGCAAGGTGCACAGGAAAGCCATCAGTGCGAATGCTGCAAAGCATCTTCGTCAGAAGAAAACAAAAACTCCACTGAAAAAGACAGCTACTTTTCAGATGAAGACAATCGAGAACTGGACCCAACACATGGGTATGTCGATTAAAAAACGTCATGCATGACGAACACTTAAGGCTATTTTAGACCTTTTGTAAAATTCACTTCTCCTATATAAAGAAGTTGAATTCTTTAGTTTTAGGACAACCCGGGCTGACATCCCATATCCCTCAACCACCATCCTTTTCTCAATTCTCAATTTGAGAATTCCTTCGTTCCTTTTCTCACCCACTTTTCCTTTTTGATCATTATGATCACTTTTCATTTTCTAGTTAAGTGTTTTAATACGGAGTAGAAACTCCTTTAAGGGAGTTATGTAAATATCAAGAAGTTCTCCTTCGGGAGAACAGTTATGAAATAAAAACTCCTTTGTAAACTTCTATCTTTTATCTTTTATCATCAAAGTTTTTATTCTGTAAAACCTGGAGTCCTGGAGCCCGTTGAAGTACCGCTTAGGCAGGAGGCCGTTAGGGAAAATAATGGTGGGATTGGTTCCTTGCAGAAAATATAGAAACAATCAAGAAGAAGATACAAGAAGAAGAAAGGTATAAAATTTTATTTCATACTGTTAAATTACTTCAAGATTGATATTTCATATCTCTCCTTAAAATCATAAAAATAATTTTTATTCAAACAAAAAACTAAGATTTTGAAAGAAATTAAAAAATGATGTTTATAAACAAATATAAAAAGAAATCGATTAACATCTATCGAAACAAATGATTTTTCAATCTAAAAAATTTAGTCAAAATATGACTACAAAAAATAATGAATTTTGTAAATTCAAAGGATTGATTCCACAATTAAACAATTTCAAAATTGTTTACATTAGTCTACGTTTGTTGGCTAATAATTTCATATTCAAATTATCTATCGATTGGTTTAAATCGATTAATAATTCTAATATGAATTTTATATTCAATAAATTGAATTCTAAGAATTCGATCGATTGAATTCAATAAATTGAATTTCAAGTTATGAATTTTATATTCAATAAATTGAAATTTAAGTTATTAATCGATTATTTTCAATCGATTAATAATAATGAAAGATTCTTTTCAAAGAAATCTTTAGAATATTATATTCAAAATACTATGCATACTATGCATCTTTTTCTTTTTAATCGACTAAAAAGAAAAGAATTACTGTGCATCTTTTTTAAAAAAGATTCATTTAATGAATTTTATATTCTATAGTCTATTAATTAGGCAAGCTGGTATCATAGCTTTTGCTAAAATACCGTCTACAAAAAATGATTTTTAATCTACACAAAGGATTTTAATCTGCAAAAAATGATGAGTCTTAACCAGACCACAAAACCTCTAAAGGACTTAATGAACCCTTTAGTTGAATTTGTAAAAAATTCTGAAGTACCTCCGCATAGTGGTATCAGAGCCATGTGCTCGTTTTTTAAAAAATAAGATATGTTTTATTTCATAAATTAATGGAAAATAACAATTTTTTTAAAAATGATTCTGATGAATCTGAAGAAATTACTAATGTTTTAAACTTTAGTGAAAAAAGAAAAAGGTTTTGTATCAGATTACATGATTAATTCTGATCAACTAACAAAAATTAGTAAGCTTAAATTCAAGCTTGACACTAAACAGGTTTTTAATCAACCAAAAACTTTACAATGTTTAGTTTCTAGAGCCTTTTCTAGAAAAAATAAAATATTTTATTGTTTTAACACTGAAGAACTTTCAGTTGACATAAAAAATACAGCAGGTGAAGTTTATTTGCCACTCTTAACAAAGGGTGAAATAGCAAAAAAGCTTTTGCACATTAAACCAGAGTTGAGAAAGTCTCTCAATATGGTACACATAGGAGCGGTTAAAATCCTCCTTAAAGCTCAGTTTAGAGATGGAATTAATTTTCCTATAAAAATGGCACTCGTTGATAATAGAATTATCAATAGGCAAGATGCTCTTCTTGGAGCAATTCAAGGAAATTTAGCTTATGGTAAATTTATGTTTACTGTCTATCCTAAATTTGCTTTACATCGAGATTCAAAAGATTTCGATAAAACTTTAAGTTTCATACACCAGTGCGAAAGAACTGATCTTATGGAACCAGGTAATAAAGTGTTTACGATTAATTACTTAATCTCTTATTCTTTAACCAACAGTACTCATTCAATCGAGTATAAGGAAAATGAAAATATAACTCTTGAAGATATATTTTCTGAAATAGGAATTGTTGAAGGCAGCAAATTCGCTGAGCCATCACAATTACAAGAAAATTGGGCAATTGATATTGCACGCAATAAACAGATTCTAGGATTCGAACCTAGATACAGTTTTGCTGGAACCTCTTTGCAAATAAGAGACTCTAGTAACACCAAGCAATTTATGCGAACTATGTCGAAAAACATAGACATGTATGGAGAAATTTTTGAAAAGGTTATTAGGACTTAATGTCTATATCACCTATTTTAAACCATCTACATTTTCTTGATATACAAATTGCTTATGAAGAAGAAAAGATTCATATTTCTTTAATTCGGATAAAACAAATAAAGAAAAAGTTTACGATGAGTCAAAAAATAAACTCTCGCAACATAAAAATTGCTAAAAGAAACGTCTTTGCTTTTATGATGAATCATAAAAGAAAATCTCGTAAAATTGCTAAAAGAAATATTTTTGCTTCTAAACAAAAAATTCTTAAGTATAAAGCTAAAAAGGTAATAATATATAGAGATGAAAGTCTTAAAGCAATCTATGCCGAAATTCTCAAAGAAGTTTCTGACGAAATTGATGAAATTTTCAAGGAAGTTTCTAACGAAACTAATGAAACATGACCTTTTGGATCAACTTTAAATGACCAATAAGGGACAAATGAAAAAATCCTTTAGAAAAATTAATCTAAAGATTTTTATTCATTATTTCTATTTACAAAGAAATAATCAAAGAATTTTTGAGTTACACCTTGATTGGTGTATTCATCCTTCTGAAAAGCTTTTTGAATTAACTGCTTTAAAAAGAACAAATTCTCTTTTGAGAAGAGAAATACAAAAACTTAGAGAGACAAAAATTATTTTATCTTGTGGATAAAATGACTACTGCTACTCAAAAGTTAGAACAGATTTTTAAGTTACAAAAACTTTATCGGCTAAACAAATTCATAAGCTTGTTCAGCTCATGTCCTTTGAAAACAAAGAACGCAAACAAAAGTTTTTTAAAAAACTTAAAAGAAAAACTTGAACAAAAGTTTTCTGAAAATAAAAAACAGGCTCTTGTTTTAAAAGATGAAGAACCTGATACTGAACATTTTTCTAAAAATAAAGAACAAATCTTTACAATGGAAAATGAACAGGAAAAACCTGAAACTGAAGAAAGCTCTTCAGATATCGAGTTGAAGCCTAATCACTTTTTTAATTGGGGGGATGAGGATAAACAAATTCATAATTTGGATTCAGCCTTTTCAAACATAACTAATCCAAATTCAATTTATATCAAAGGAAATGTTTTTTTTCAAAGGATATAAAAAAATCGCCCTACATTGTTATGTAGACACAGGGGCAAGTCTTTGTTTGGCAAGCAAACACGTAATTCCTAATGACCTATGGGAAAACGCTCCCAAAGATATTAAGGTAATTATTGCTAACAAAGAAGTCATGAAGTTAAATAAGGTTTGTAGAAATCTTATCATCCATTTTTCTGGAGAACCATTTACCATTCCTACTATCTACCAACAAGATTCAGGTATGGATTTACTTCTAGGAAATAATTTCTATCAACTTTATGGACCTTTCACTCAATGGTTAGACAAAGTATCTTTTCATCTTGGTCAAGAAATGATTTTGATTAAAAAGGTTACAAAGGCTTTTCAAATTGGAAAACCAAATTTTCTTGAATCCATGAAAAAAGATTCAAAGATAAAACAAATTCCTGGAACTAATATAGCTCAAGAGGTTATAAAAGCAGAATGGATATTTTTAAGTGAAATACAAAAATTTCAAAAAATTGAAGAACTACTTGAAAAAGTCTGTTCAGAAAATCCTATTGATCCCGAAAAATCCAAAAATTGGATGAAAGCATCAATAGAACTCATTGATCCTAAAACTGTAATCAGGGTGAAACCTATGAAGTACAGTCCACAGGACAGAGATGAATTTAATAAACAAATTAAGGAATTACTTGATTTAAAATTAATTATTCCAAGTAAATCTCCTCACATGTCTCCAGCATTTTTAGTAGAAAATGAAGCTGAAAAAAGAAGAGGGAAAAAACGCATGGTTGTAAATTATAAAGCAATCAATGCAGCAACTAAAGGCGACAACCATAATCTTCCTTGTATGCAGGAACTACTAACTCTGTTAAGAGGAAAAACCTATTTTTCCAGTTTCGACTGCAAAAGTGGTTTTTGGCAAGTACTGTTAGACGAAGAATCTCAGTTGCTAACCGCATTCACATGTCCAGATGGTCATTATCAATGGAAGGTAGTCCCTTTTGGATTAAAGCAAGCTCCAAGCATATTCCAAAGACATATGCAAAATGCTTTAAGAGGTTTAGAAAATTACTGTACCGTCTATGTAGACGATATTATAGTTTTCTCAAACTCAGAAGATAAACATTATTTTCATGTTTTATCAATTTTAAAAACAATTGAAAAATATGGAATCATTTTATCAAAAAAGAAAGCTAATCTTTTTAAAACAAAGATAAACTTTTTAGGTCTTGAAATAGATCAAGGGACTCATTGTCCACAAAAACATATCTTGGAAAATTTACACAAATTCCCAGATACTTTAGAAGATAAAAAACATCTTCAAAGATTTTTAGGCATTTTAACCTATGCTGAAGGATACATTCCTAAACTCGCAGAGCTTAGGAAACCTTTACAGGTAAAATTAAAAAAGGACTACATTTGGGAATGGAAACAATCCGATGTAGACTATATCAAAAAGATAAAGAAAAACCTAACCAGTTTTCCTAAACTTTATCTACCAAAAGAAAATGATTTTTTAATCATAGAAACAGACGCTTCTCATGATTATTGGGGAGGAGTTTTGAAGGCCAGAACAGCCGAAAAAGAAGAAATATGTAAGTACACTTCTGGAAGCTTTAAACAAGCCGAAAGAAATTACCACAGTAATGAAAAAGAATTACTTGCGGTAAAAAACACTATTTCAAAATTTTCTATTTATCTTACTCCTGTAAAATTTCTTGTCAGGACATATAATAAAAATTTTACTTATTTTCTGAAAATAAAAATTTCGGGAGATAATAAACAAGGCCGTCTTGTCAGGTGGCAAATGTGGTTTTCAAGATATTCTTTCGATACTGAACATCTTGAGGGGGCCAAAAACGTGCTAGCTGATTGCTTGACACGAGATTTTCAAAATACGTAAACACATACGTATTTCAACTAATTTTCCAAAATCAAATGCTTTTCATGCCTATATAAGGTGTATACACCCTTCAAATTAAAGGCATCACCAATCACTCTTACAAAAAGAAAGGCAAATTTTATGAAAAAATGGAGGATTTAAGGGCTTTGCGCCTAAAAGAAAAAATTCTTTTGATAGAATTAAAAGCTATTCAAGAAAAAATAGCTCTCTATGACGAAAGTCTAGACACAACTGTTAATTCAGAACAGGATTCCGAAAGGATACAATCTGAATCTATTCCTTTACAAACGGCTAAAGGTAAAGAAAAATCAAGTCCATTGACTCCTGTTGCTTTGGAAAAAAGCAAATATAAAGTTAATGAAGAACTACGATCTTCATCTAGCCCAGTAGCAAACGGCTCTGGTAAAGGCATATCAAATCCGTTGATGGCTGACAGTTTGCCAAAAACTGAACAGGTCTCTCTTAGACCAAGTTACTCCCAAGATATTCAAGAAACAGTAAAATCTAATTCTAGATTTTATGTCATTTTTGATGGAGAGCATAGAGGCATATATGAAGATTGGTCCATAGTGTCTCATCATGTTTCTAGAAGACCGGTAACATTCAAGAAGTTTGGGTCTTTATTACAAGCCCAACAAGAAGCCACTCGATACTCAGCCGATTGTGGTAAAAAGGAAATTCCTCTAAAGCAATTTCCATATCTTCACGAGTCATAGTGAAACCCCATTATCTAAAGAAAGCTTTGGAAAAATGGAGCAACGCATTATCTTCAACAAAGTTGGTGTGAGTCCTACTACAAAACAAAGACTCAGCAAAATAATGCAAGGTGCACAGGAAAGCCATCAGTGCGAATGCTGCAAAGCATCTTCGTCAGAAGAAAACAAAAACTCCACTAAAAAAGACAGCTACTTTTCAGATGAAGACAATCGAGAACTGGACCCAACATATGGGTATGTCGATTAAAAAACGTCATGCATGACGAACACTTAAGGCTATTTTAGACCTTTTGTAAAATTCACTTCTCCTATATAAAGAAGTTGAATTCTTTAGTTTTAGGACAACCCGGGCTGACATCCCATATCCCTCAACCACCATCCTTTTCTCAATTCTCAATTTGAGAATTCCTTCGTTCCTTTTCTCACCCACTTTTCCTTTTTGATCATTATGATCACTTTTCATTTTCTAGTTAAGTGTTTTAATACGGAGTAGAAACTCCTTTAAGGGAGTTATGTAAATATCAAGAAGTTCTCCTTCGGGAGAACAGTTATGAAATAAAAACTCCTTTGTAAACTTCTATCTTTTATCTTTTATCATCAAAGTTTTTATTCTGTAAAACCTGGAGTCCTGGAGCCCGTTGAAGTACCGCTTAGGCAGGAGGCCGTTAGGGAAAATAATGGTGGGATTGGTTCCTTGCAGAAAATATAGAAACAATCAAGAAGAAGATACAAGAAGAAGAAAGGTATAAAATTTTATTTCATACTGTTAAATTACTTCAAGATTGATATTTCATATCTCTCCTTAAAATCATAAAAATAATTTTTATTCAAACAAAAAACTAAGATTTTGAAAGAAATTAAAAAATGATGTTTATAAACAAATATAAAAAGAAATCGATTAACATCTATCGAAACAAATGATTTTTCAATCTAAAAAATTTAGTCAAAATATGACTACAAAAAATAATGAATTTTGTAAATTCAAAGGATTGATTCCACAATTAAACAATTTCAAAATTGTTTACATTAGTCTACGTTTGTTGGCTAATAATTTCATATTCAAATTATCTATCGATTGGTTTAAATCGATTAATAATTCTAATATGAATTTTATATTCAATAAATTGAATTCTAAGAATTCGATCGATTGAATTCAATAAATTGAATTTCAAGTTATGAATTTTATATTCAATAAATTGAAATTTAAGTTATCAATCGATTATTTTCAATCGATTAATAATAATGAAAGATTCTTTTCAAAGAAATCTTTAGAATATTATATTCAAAATACTATGCATACTATGCATCTTTTTCTTTTTAATCGACTAAAAAGAAAAGAATTACTGTGCATCTTTTTCAAAAAGATTCATTTAATGAATTTTATATTCTATAGTCTATTAATTAGGCAAGCCGGTATCATAGCTTTTGCTAAAATACCGTCTACAAAAAATGATTTTTAATCTACACAAAGGATTTTAATCTGCAAAAATGATGAGTCTTAACCAGACCACAAAACCTCTAAAGGACTTAATGAACCCTTTAGTTGAATTTGTAAAAAATTCTGAATATGCGGAGGTACTTCAGAATTTTTTACAAATTCAACTAAAGGGTTAATTAAGTCCTTTAGAGGTTTTGTGGTCTGGTTAAGACTCATCATTTTTTTGGGTGTGGTAGGATATTAGACCATTTGTTATGGTACCACGCCCCTTTAACCTGTTGTTGGACGTTTAACACCTATAAAACCGCACAAGGCCCAACCAACTTTATGGGCCGTGAGGCCGTTTTGGGCGTGAGCCCCTTCACAATGCAATGCAAAAAGAAGCCTTACACCATGGTGAGAATTAATTCCATCATCCAATGAAATAATTCTACATCACCACTTTCCTTTTAACATAATTAAGTTACATATTATTTTAATAGATTATGTTATCGAAACTATTATACTCAAATGTGAAAATAAGTGAGTGAATGTTTATGTCTACATAGCAGAACATTTTTTTGATGTGGCGATGAAAACCAGTAAAACTATAACAGATAGCTTTAGATATCAATGGTAACTAACCAACTAGGGTGGTGTTGATGGTGGTCGTTGTGATAGAAGGTGATGGTTTCATTTTAACCAATTTTAAGTGATATACAGAGGATTAATATTTCAAACTGGTAAAATCTAACGGGTAGAATTGAGATACAGATTACACCACTCACCTACTCGAAAAGCTATTCCAAACAGAAAAACCTGGGATACAGAATTCACCACCCACTTTTCTATCTAGACTCCAAAGAACACCTTCCTACGTAGCCAAGGTAGGAATAGCAATGGAAATAAGGTTTGCTCAAAGAGAAGATAAACTTTATTATAGAGTTCACGCCATACATAAAGAAAATAAAACAACTGACCCCCAATAAATGAGGAACAATACTGGAAAACAAATAAAAGATAAAATTTGCTGGGAAAACAAATAAAAGATAAAGTTGCGGGAATTAAACAAAAAAAAAAACGAATTTGGCGTGAACCTGCATAGCGATTAAGTAGCAATATGGACCATTGTGACCCACTTAGCTTGGATCGAATTAATCCTCGGGTACGGGTCTGGCCCATCCATCTGGTTTGGATCTTCAACGGCTAGTTCTTTTAAATCTGTAGGCATGTGTCTATCATCCTCTCCACCTTGAAAAGAGTTTGCCCTCAAACTCGGAATAGGATCATCGGGATCATAATAGGGCTGCAAATCAGCCACGTTGAAGGTACTTGAAACACTGAATTCACCTGGTAAAGCCACTTTGTAGGCGTTGTCATTAACCTTGGAAACAATCTCAAAAGGACCATTAGACCTGGCGTTGAGCTTGGAGCGTCGTTTTGAAGGAAAACGCTCCTTACAAAAATGGACCCAGACAAGATCACCTGGACGAAATACAAGGCTGCGGCGACCTTTATCCACCCGTTGCTTAATCCGGTCATTCATTTGAGCTATGCGTTCTTGAACTTGATTGTGTATGGCTTGAATATCAGTGGCTAGCTTATTAGCTTCGGGGCTGTATCGATCTGTAATGTCCAATACCGCAAGATAAATCAGAGCACTAGGATTATGACCATACACGACCTTAAAAGGGCTAAATCCGGTGGTTTTATGGGGTGCCCGATTATACGCAAACTCAGCTTGTGCCAATAGTTCATCCCACTGTTTGATACTCTTCGTGATCAACGACCATAATAAACTACCCAAGGTTCGGTTGGTGACTTCCGTCTGACCATCCGTTTGGGGATGACTAGTGGTACTGTACTTAAGCTTCGTCCCAAACTTCTTCCACAAGGTGATCCAAAAATGGCTTAAAAACTTAACGTCTCGATCACTGACTATGGACTAGGGGATACCATGCAAACTAACCACTTCCCGAAAGTATAAGTTGGCAACTTGGACCGCATCATAAGTGGTATGGCAAGCGAGAAAATGTGTCATTTTTAGAACCTATCAACCACAACAAGTATAAAATCCTTGTGATGTTTGGTACGGGGCAGCCCGGTTATAAAATCCAAACTAACATCTTCCCACGGGGCTTTAGGCACTGGTAATGGCATATATTTTCCATGTGGGGCTGAACGGCTCTTCGCCCGATGACAAGTAGCACATCGACGGATCACGTGGTCGACATCTCGGGCGAATTTTGACCAAAAAAAATTGTTGCTGGAGCATTAGCGTTGTCTTGTCAGTTCCAAAGTGTCCAACTAACCCACCTTCATGCACTTCTTTTTATTAGGGACTCTCGCAAACTGATCTTAGGAATACAAAGTCGGGTACCTTTGAAAAAAAACCCTCCATGACATGGAAATCCTTCACAGCTCGTACTCGGCATCGAGAAAACAACTCCCCAAACTCTGGATCAACAGAATAGCTATCTTTGACAACCTCAAACCCAATGATTTTAGGAGTCAAAGTATGTAACAACAAATATTTTCTAGACAATGCATCTGCACCTTTGTTGTGTTTCCCTGCCTTATGCTTAATAGTGAACATAAAAATCTGCATAAACTCTACCCATTTGGCATGGCGAGGTTGTAATTTATGCTGCCCCTGAATATACTTCAACGCTTCATGATCTGAGTGCAATATAAATTCTTTTGAAATTAAATAATGTTGCCAGTGGTCGAGTGCTCGGACGATGGCGTAGAATTCTTTATCATACGTAGAATACCGACGCTTAGCATCATTAAGTTTCTCACTGAAATATGCTAGAGGACGGCCTCGTTGAGTGAGGACGGCTCCGATTCCCACTCCGGATGCATCACATTATACTTCAAAGACCTCGTCAAAGCAAGGTAAGGCCAAAACGGGTGTCGAGGAAAGACGGTCTTTTAATTCTTCAAATGCAGCTTGGGCTTGGTCGTTCCATTCGAAATGTTTGAGCTTTGTTAATTCTGTCATAGGGGCGACAATAGTGCTGAAATTCTGGACAAAACGCCGATAAAACGATGCGAGACCATGAAAACTTCTAACCTGTTGAATGGAAGTAGGTGTTGGCCAGTCACGAATTTCTTGCACTTTCTTTTCATCCACCCGAATACCTTGACTGGATACTAAATATCCCAGGAAGGTCACTTGTTCAGAAAAAAATTCTCACTTCTCTAAATTGCCAAATAATTTTTCCCGGTCGAGAACGCCAAATAACTGTTGCAAATGGTCTCGGTGCTCCTGCTCAGTTCTGCTATAGATTAAAATATCATCAAAGTACACCACAATAAATCTTCCTAAAAAGGTTTAAGTACATGGTTCATAAGCCGCATAAAAGTACTAGGAGCCTTGGATAGACCGAAAGGCATCACGAGCCATTCATACAATCCGTCTATAGTTTTGAATGCAGTTTTCCACTCATCTCCCTCGAAGATTCGTATTTGATGGTACCCACTTCGGAGGTCAACTTTTGAGAAAACCCGGGACCCATGAAGCTCATCGAGCATATAGTTTAATCATGGAATCGGAAAACGGTACTTGATGGTAATCTTATTAATAGCCCTACTGTCACAACACATTCTCCATTCACCATTTTTCTTTGGTCCTAACAACGTAGGAACCGCACAAGGGCTAAGGGATTCCCGAATGAGTCCTTTATTCAAAAGGGCATCGACTTGTTTTCTAATCTCTGTTGTTTCCTGTGGGTTTGATCGGTACGCAGGCTTATTAGGAAGGACAATCCCCGGTATAAGATCAATCTTATGTTGAATTGACCTGATGGGTGGTAAACCTGGTGGAATTTCAGCAGGGAACACATCAGCATAGGTTTGTAATAGCTGGGCAAGAAAAGGATGAGGATCACTGATTGGTTTCTGCTCCGTTTCATCAAGGCCAAGTAGAATTAGCTCATGTGTCTTAGTGAACTCGCGTTGCTCTGCCTTAAGTAGGGTGCTTAAGGGTAATTGTTTCTTAGGTGGATTCATAGGAGTTAGAGGGGTTAGGGTAATTCGTTTTTGATGGTGGGTAAAAGAGTAGGTATTGAGGTATCCATCGTGCATAACTCGTTTATCGAACAACCAGGGTCGGCCTAGTAGAACGTGACAGGCGTCCATAGGAATGACATCACACCATATTTCATCTTCATATTTTTTACCAATACTAATCGACAACAAAATTCGACGAGAGACTTGAAGCCCCTTACCCGGATTAAGCCATTGAATAGTATATGGTTCTGGATGGGGTTCAGTTTTTAGATTCAGCTTGGAAATCAAAGTTTGAGATGTTACGTTAGTACAACTACCCCCGTCAACGATTAGAGTACAAACCTTTTCAGCTATCGTGCATCTAGTGTGAAAAATAGCTTCCCTTTGCTGATTTTCTTCCGGTTGTGGTGTGCTACTCAGAGCACGTCGAACCACTAGTACTTCCCCTTCATCTGGCCCAAGTATCTCCTCTTCCAAGTGTTCAGTTTGAAGGGTAAGTATATTGGTGTCGTTCTGGGATGGGGTATTCTCGAATGCCTCGAAGTCAGCCAATGTCACCATCTTCTTGTTAGGGCACTCTGATGCAATGTGTCCAAGTCCATGGCATCTAAAACATCTTCTAGGGAGTTTTGGTTGGCTGGTAGGGTTTACGGTTTGGTAATTAGTTTTTTTTTGGGTTGGCGTTTGGGTTTGAGTGGGTTTGGTGTTAGTGGGTATGGTCTTAGGGTTGTTTCGGCTAGCATCATTCTTCCCCTTTATCTTGTACTGAAGAACAGTTTTGTGAGATAGCATGGATAATTCTTCTAACGTGGCATATGGATACAACTCAATCACATTAGCAATACGGGTATCAAGTCCCCCTAAATATCGAACCAACGTCTGGGGTTCATCTTCTGGTAAGTCACACTTCATAATCAAATACTCAAACTCCCGCGTGTATTCTTCAGCTGGTCGACCTGCTTGTTTAAGATTATGTAACTGGGAGAAGTTAACCTGAACATAGTAGGAGGGTAAGAATTTTTCCTTCATCAATCGTTTCATCTTCGCCCAATCCTTCACCTTTCCTTTACCCGATCGCTCTCTTTTAGTGCAAACATTTGCCCACCAAGTGGGCACATACTTTCTTAGTTTTAAAGCAACCAACTTGACCTTGTTTACCTCTGATGTTTGGCGATAATAAAAAACTCTTTCAACAGTCCGGATCCACTCGACGAACTCATCAGGGTCGAGTCTCCCATCATATTCAGGGATATCGAATTTGATGTTATTCGAATACCACGTTCCAGAACCCCGCTTCCTGTTGGAATCGATCTCGTGGCCTGAATGTTTATCCTCCTTTTCTTCATGATCGCTTTCATCTCGATCTGAAAAATCATGCTTGTGATTGACAGAAAGTTCCTTGATCTGCTCTTGCATGAGTTTCATTTGTTGGACCATCTCCAATTTTTCCGCCTCTAGGTTTTCAATAACTTTTTTCAATTCTGCACTACTTCGGGTATCCATTTTTTTTATGATCAATCGAGCCTATGCTCTGATACCAAATGATATACAGAGGATTAATATTTCAAACTGGTAAAATCTAACGGGTAGAATTGAGATACAGATTACACCACTCACCTACTCGAAAAGCTATTCCAAACAGAAAAACCTGGGATACAGAATTCACCACCCACTTTTCTATCTAGACTCCAAAGAACACATTCCTACGTAGCCAAGGTAGGAATAGCAATGGAAATAGGGTTTTCTTAAAGAGAAGATAAACTTTATTATTTTCTGATCAAAAAACTTTATTCAGAGTTCACGCCATACATAAAGAAAATAAAACAACTGACTCCCAAATAAATGAGGAACAATACTGGAAAACAAATAAAAGATAAAATTTGCTGGGAAAACAAATAAAAGATAAAGTTGCGGGAATTAAACAAAAAAACGAATTTGGCGTGAACCTGCATAGCGTTTAAGTAGCAATCTGGACCATTGTGACCCACTTAGCTTGGATCGAATTAATCCCCGGGTCCGGGTCTGGCCCATCCATCTGGTTTGGATCTTCAACGGCTAGTTCTTTTAAATCTATAGGCATGCGTCTATCATTAAGTTTGGAAGGAAGACCTTAAAGACCCCAACTAGCCTATTAGTGACCATACACACAACCCAGTAAACCTAAATGTCTTGATCCCCTCACGAATCAGCTTATTATGTTCATTAAACAGGTTCCCCTTAGGCAGAGCTTCCTTTCTAGATTTGGTTTGAAAAGGTAAAAAAGCAAATCGTGCAGACTGGAGTCTATCCCATCCCTCGTCACCAACCCCATTTCTAAATTAGTGGGAAACAGGAAAATACATAGACACTTCTACACCTCATCCCCCATTCCCATTTCCATCTGCATCCCTCATATTTTTATGAGAAAATAAATCAACCCCCAAATTTGTTTCTCATTGTTCATCTCCATATTTTTTTTATAATCTTAATGGGTGGATATGAGTGGAAGAAGGAGAAAAAATAATAAAATAAGAATATAGAAATATTATTTTATTGAATAGAGATAAATATGGGGGAGTAGCATATATGAGATTTACAAAAAGTGAAACAAATTTCGAAAAATGTATTTTTTAGTTAAATTATATGGTTAGGGATGAAGAATGGGAAGTGCATACTCTTATAAGTGTAGCGTGTTAGGGGTATTGAAGTCTTCAAAAAACTACCAAAAATCTTAACATTCTTCAGTTTTCACCAATATTTGGTCCACACCACTTTAATTCATAACAAGACTGAGCGCTCAACATAACATCTTTTCATTAAATTTATTGTACAATTACCCCCTCCCCTCGTGGGAAGTAGCAAGAACCTTTATCTAATATACTATTAAACCATCTCACCTGAAAGTTAGTCGCTACATTAAGGCATACCTTGACTCCAAGAGCTAACTCGATGGGACTTGCCTTCCCAAAAGAAAGAATACGAAGAGGATAATGACACTAAGCATCGATTTTACTTAAAGCAAAAAGAGAGAGGTAGGCTTTCTAGCATTTAACAAGGATTTTAGCATGTTACCCAGCTTTTCAGTAAGCGTTGGATAAAGTATTTGCACCGGATAAGCTTTTGTTACAGTCGTGAAATATGAACTTTTGTAGAAGTTTTCATTTTCTGATCTACCTTTAGCTAAGTAAATGCCATTGACCTATGGATACACTAAACTTTAAACTAGACTATACGAAGACAAATGAAGTCAAAGAACAAAGTTTTGTTAAAGAAATTTTAGAATTCCTTTTTTACTTTCCAAACAATAATTAGGCAGAAAGGGTACCCTTCACAAGCCTATGAAAAAGAAAACCTCAAAAGTGGGAAGCTTCTTGATGGTTTTTCTTCCTCACTCTCAAATAGGTGAACTTGGTTCATTTAATTCTTAGGGAGAAGAAGGATGAGGGGGATTTGATAGCACTTGAAAGTTGTCACGGCCCCCGTCCTGGTGTGACCCGGTTCAGGAGCCGCGGGACAGAAAAACCCGTGGTATTTATTATTTGAGTTGACAGCGGAAGTTTGACAGGATCTTTTAAAACTTGAAAATGCCCAATTATTTTATTTCATAATTCGGGACAAACCCTGTAATTTACAATAGAGAAATTTCAAGAGGAAATTTCATGTTTGACAAAACATGTTTATTTATTTAACTGAGCCACCACTTCAAGCTTTATTAGTGCTCCGTAGCACTTTTCCTTGATTCACATGAGGTCACCTGAAACATGTTTAAAAATATTTTATCAGCAGGGAAATACTGGCGAGTCATTCAGGTTAAACAAAACGACACGTTAGTTATAAATTACAGCATAAGAACGATTACAATGGCTACTATCTTATTTTTATCTGGCGCCGTGTCACACCCTGGTGACGATGGTCATACCACTATTGGGTCCTTTCACCCAAGTAGTGATGATTATCACTGTTAGGTTGATGAACCTAACTGTGAGAAATTTAGTAATGTGCACAATACCCCACTAGCCAGTGATTCAAGATAACCAAGACTTAATCCCTTTAATTATAACTGGAAAACATTTAGGTATTGTAAAACACTTTTGATAAAAAGAGAATGACTCACATTGCAAGTTTAGTTGGACAGAGTTTAGCCTACTGATTTAGCCTTGTAACCTAATTTAAACAGCAATGCATACGAAACTAGGTCAGTAACTTAATACAACATTTACGATAACTCACGAAATCAAAACCCTCACGACGAATGACAAAGGCATAGCCCAAATACGGGCAGCACTTAAACATCCATCGGATCGGTTTCAATCGATCGGACATTATATCGTAGCAGTGATCGAGTTAATACCCTGTAATTGTAGTAGCGTTTCCCTACTTAGAATTTCGATTTTGAGCAGTAGACTTCGTTTTTGAATGAAGTTTTCGAACACAGATGAAAGCCCCATGCACATGCTACTTATAGCAAGCTTTTGAGTTTTACGCGGCCCGCGTAAGCCTTAACAAGGCTTTAACGCGACCCGCGAGGTCCCCTATCCTACGTGTAGGGCTGGTGTGTCACGAGTAGGGTTGCCATGCGTGTGACACGTGGCCCGGAATGCTTATCCGGTCAACTTTAAGTTGACGCGGCCCGCGTAAACCTAAGCTTAACTTTTACGCGGCCCGCGTGAAACCCAATTTTCTTGTTTTCTTGGTTTTTCATGCACATTAGGGTTTCAGGGGTCCGGGTTTTCACTTACGGGTCGTTTATGGACATTTTTGCAGGTCCTTACATCCTCCCCACCTTGATTAAAATCTCGTCCTCGAGATTTACTGAAATAAGTGAGGATATTTTCGCTTCATCTCCGATTCCAGCTCCCAGGTATACTCGGGTCCTCTTTTCGAATCCCACTTGACTTTGACAAGTACCAGTCTTTTGTGTTTGAGAAACTTGATCTTTCTGTCTTCTATTTGAAGTGGTTTCTCCACGAACTTTAACTTTTCATTCACGTGTATGTCTTGAAGAGGGACTACTAGTGATTCGTCCGATAGACATTTCTTGAGGTTATATACATGAAATACATCATGTACTCCTGCTAGTTCTTCTGGTAGTTGTAAGCGATAGGCGACCGGTCCTATTTGCTGGATTACTGGGAATGGTCCTATGTACCTTGGACTTAGTTTTCCTCTCTTTCCGAATCGGACTACCCCCTTCCAAGGAGAAACTTTCAAGAGTACCATGTCTCCAACTTGAAATTCTAGCGGCTTACGTCGATTGTCTGCATAACTTTTCTGACGATCTCGAGCCGTTTTCAGTATTTCCTTGATTTGCGTTATCTTGTCTGTGGTTTCTTGTACGATTTCCGGACCTGATAATTGGCTTTTTCCTATTTCCGCCCAGCAATCTGGAGTTCTACACTTTCATCCATACAGTGCTTCGAACGGGGCAGCTTCGATGCTTGAATGATAACTATTGTTATAGGAGAATTCAATTAAAGGTAAATGGTTATCCCAGTTTCCCCCAAAATCTATAACACATGCCCTGAGCATGTCCTCTAGGGTTTGGATCGTCCTTTCACTTTGTCCGTCTGTTTGGGGATGGTATGTAGTACTTAAATTTAGCCGGGTCCCCATTGCTTCTTGAAAACTTGTCCAGAAATGTGAAGTGAAATGACTATCCCTATACGATACAATGGAGAGTGGGACTCCATGTAGGGATACTACCTCATCTACATACAACTTGGCTAATCTTTCCATGCTAAAGGTTTCCTTCATGGGTAGAAAATGAGCTGATTTGGTTAATCGATCCACAATTACCCAAATCGCATCATTACCTTTTCTGGTTTTGGGTAACTTAGTAACAAAGTCCATTGTTATGATCTCATTTCCATACAGGCATTTCTAATTGTTGGAGTAATCCTGAAGGTTTCTGGTGTTCTGCCTTAACTTGTGAACAAGTTAGACACTTAGATACATATCTAGCTATGTCTTTTTTCATTCCTATCCACCAGAAGTTATTTCTTAAATCTTGGTACATCTTATTATTACCAGGATGCATGGTATACCTAGATTTATGGGCTTCCTCTAAAATTTTATTTCTTAACTCTCCCTGTTTAGGTACCCAAATCCTTTTCTTGTGGAATCTCCAAATTCCATCATTTCCTTGTTCTAATTCTTTTATTCGTCCTTTCATTCCTTTAGCATCATCCTTGATTGCTGTTTCCTGGACATTCTTCAGTTGTTTCATTAAATCTAACTGTATACTTAATATAAGTGCACGAACTCGTCGTTGTTTCTCATGATACTTACGACTTAGGGCATCTGCGACTACATTTGCCTTTCCTTCGTGATATTGAATATCACAGTCGTAATCACTTATAATTTCCATCCATCTTCTTTGCCTCGTGTTTAATTCTTTTTGTCTAAATATATATCTTAAACTCTTATGGTCTGTATAGACTGTAACTTACTGCCATACAAATAGTGTCTCCAAATCTTAAGGGCAAACATTATCGATCCTAATTCTAAGTCATGTGTCGTATAGTTTTCTTCGTGCTTTTTCAATTGCCTTGAGGCATATGCAATTACCTTTTTGCGTTGCATCAGCACACATCCTAATCCCAACTTAGAGGTATCACAATAAACTTCAAAATCTTTTGTCCCTTCTGGTAAGGTAAGAATTGGGGCGTTTGTTAACCTTTGCTTTAAAATCTTAAAAGCCTCTTCTTGTCTAGATCCCCATTCAAACTTCACTGCTTTACAAGTTAGCTTAGTTAATGGTACTGCTATTTTGGAAAAATCCTTAATAAACCGTCTATAGTATCCGGCTAACCCTAGAAAACTTCTAACTTCCATAGCTGATTGCGGGACCTTCCATTTGGTGATTGCTTCTATTTTGGAGGGATCTACGTGAATGCCTTCGTGATTCACCATGTGTCCTAAAAATTGTACCTCTTGTAGCCAAAATTCACACTTAGAGAGTTTGGCGTAAAGCTTCTCTTTTCTTAACAAAGTTAAGAGTGCATGCCGGTGTTCACAATGCTCATCCTGACTTTTGGAATAAATGAGTATATCGTCGATAAAGACAATTACAAATTTATCCAAGTAAGGTTTACAGATTCTATTCATCATGTCCATGAATACTGCAGGAGCATTTGTTAATCCAAAGGGCATGACTGTAAACTCGTAATGACCATACCTAGTTCTGAAGGCAGTTTTAGGTATGTCTTCTTCTTGTACTTTCAACTGAAGGTATCCGGAGCGTAAATCTATCTTAGAAAAAAATATAGCTCCCTGAAGTTGATCGAAGAGATCATCAATCCTAGGTAATTGGTATCGATTCTTAATTGTAACCTTGTTCAATTCCCTGTAATCGATACACATTCGCATCGAACCATCTTTCTTCTTTACGAACAACACTGGTGCTCCCCAAGGGGATGAACTAGGTTGTATAAATCCTTTGCTTAACAATTCATCTAACTGCTTTTTCAGTTCTAACATTTCAGTGGGTGCTAACCGATAAGGTGCCTTAGCTATCGGTGTAGTTCCAGGAATTAGATGAATTCTAAATTCTACTTCCCTATCGGGTGGTAATCCAGGTAGTTCTTCAGGGAATACATCTGGGTATTCTGATATTACCGGAATTTCCTTAAGTTCCTTACCCTTAGTGTTAATGATTACTGAAATCATATACACCATTCCTTGTTTTCGTTCATAACTAGTAACTTTCATTACAGAAATGAATTTCATTGGCTTACGTGGCTTATCTCCTGTAATCATGATTATTTCTCCTGATGGTGTATGAATTTCTATGGAATTCTGATCACAAAGTATCCGAGCATGGTTGGCTACTAACCAATCCATTCCTAACACCACATCGAATCCAGCTAAATTCATAGGTAACAGGTTTGTAGAAAATTTATGGCCTAAGAGTTCTATCTTTTCTTCTTGCAAAACTTTATTTATGTGAACAGAATTACCATCTGCGGTTTCTATCGTAAAAACTTGCCTAAGATTGGCTAAGGGTAGGTTAAGAGCTTGGCAGAATGAAGTATTTATAAAACTTTGGTTTGCACCAGAGTCAAATAATACTTTTTGCATAAACGTCATGAACTTGGAACGTACCAGCTATCACATCTGGGATGAGTTCTGCTTCTTGGGTAGTCAACTGGAATGCTTTTGCATTCTTTTTGGTACTTCCTTCTGCAGGTTTGACTTTGTTGTCAACTGGTTTGACCAATTTCGGGCAGTCTGGTCTAAAATGTCCAGCTTCCCCACAATTGAAGCAGATTGTTGATTTCTTCCTTCTGCAATCTTCTTCTTGATGCCCTGGAATTTTGCAGAAATTGCAATACCCTTTGCATCTTCCAAAATGCTTTCTTTTACAGGTACTGCAAAAAGGAGCAGTGGAAGATTGCCTGTTTCCCTTTTTCTTGAAATTATTACTATTACCCACACGGAATCCTTGGGTAGTCTTTTGGGCCACTTCCTTCTTCCGAGTTTCTTCTCTTGTACGTACCAGCCCGTCCGTCAAAGTGTTGGCTAATTCTACTGCATCGTCAATTGTGCGAGGTCTCACAGCTTTAACGATATCACGGATTTCACCAATCAAACCCCAAATATAGCGAGACATAAGTACCGGTTCTGGCGAAGCCAGGGTTGGTACAACTCTAGCATACTCGAAGAATGTCGAAGTATACCCTCGACAATCAACGTCTACCATCCGGTGATTGAGGAACTTATTTGTCATTTGTTCTTTTTCATATTCGGGACAAAATCTTCTTTCCACCAGACTTTTAAATTCTTCCCAATTCATGGCATAAGCCACATCGCTTCCCTTGGCTTGTAGTACCGTATTCCACCATTCTAGTGCCCCTTCTTTAAAAAGATGCGACGCATACATGACCTTTTCTTCCTCGGCACATTTACTTATTTTAATTACTGCTTCGGTTTTCTCTAACCAACGCAGTGCAGCAGTTGCCTCTTCGTTGCCTGGAAATTCAACCGGTTTACAGGCAAGAAATTCCTTGTAAGTGCAACCAAGCGTTGCAGCTTTCATTTTCTTAAGGAATGGGGCTTGCATCACATCATTATCATTATTATTAATGTTGCCGCCTCCATTGACATTGTTACTGAAATTGTCACCGTGAGTACGTTTGCTGGGAGTAGTTGGTTTAGGTTCAACTGGATTTCGGGCAGCAGCAAGGATTGCTGGAATAGCATTTGCTATTCCCTGGGCAACGATGTTTTCTATATCTTGCCTATTAAGAAATTGATCTCCATTGTTTTGCTCAGATTGGTTAACTTCGTTAACTGGTTCATTGACGGAATGTTCCATCTGATAATTAACAATAGATAAATTATTGGCACAAAATAAATAATAATCAATCTCAATAAATAATCACACATAATCAAGTTAACACGTATAGCCAAAATTGTCGACTTTGCGACTTTCATCTTTTTATATATATTAGTATGCATCACTACACACCCGTTATATTACAAATGTTTTATTTTTAAGTTATTATATTTTATTAATATTTATTATTATTAAACACATAACCACACCATCGCATATGATCCCCATCAGTTGGCACTTCAGAAACGACGTTCCCTCTCGTCGTATTTCCATGATATCCTCTCCCCCACTTCCCGGATTCTATTCCCTGCGTCCACCAGCTCCTTGCCATAATGGCGGAGTTCAGCTAAGTTCTCGGTGCTCATTGGTGGGTTTGGTGCTGGCTCAGGGTCAAACTGGGGGAAAAAGGTGTTAGGGTTATTCAAGAGATTCTGAAATTGCCAATCACTTGTCCACCATTCCTCCAGCTCTCCGGGTAGCAGTTGGTGGTTGACAATGGGATCTGGGATAGCATGTTCTAAGTTAACTGGAAGTTGTGATTCGGCGGGGTAATTGAAGAGGCCTTCATTGGCAGGTCCAATGAGGTCAAAATTCGCCAGTTTGCGATCAAGCTCCTCCCAGGGTGGCATTTTCTGGGCTTGCCCTGAACTTTCCCTGATTTCTTTTCCTTTTCCTTTATCCTTTGGATCCTCAGTCTTTATAACTTTCTGGGTCGCTGGTTTCTTCCTACGCACACGCCTCAAGCCTACAAGTCTTCTTCTCTTTTTTCGGTTTTGGTTTCTCCTGAGGTTGGGCTTGGAATACCATTGGCTCTTTAGTATCAGCCTGGTAGCCAGTGAAGGTACCAGTGGTATCCATATCTGTGGTATGGATAGTAAAGTTTTGAAGTGCTTCTGATAGTTCATTCATGCTGTTAGCATACATGAAGAAACACACAAAATTCTGAGTTAAAATTTCATTTATCAACTTAAATTCACAGAATGGCAATTAGAAAATTAAGTATGTCTAAATACTTAATTGGCTTAAATCAGTGGCTCTGATACCACCTTTTTCTGTCACGGCCCCCGTCCTGGTGTGACCCAGTGACGGGTGGTCCATAGGACAACCCTTAATCATGTTAAAAGACGAATTAATCCTTCACTTAATCGCGTAATTATCTTGAATTAGATGACTACGGTTGCATATGTTTCAGGTGCAGTTCGGGAGCTTAAAGTGGATAAAACGCAGCTTTGGATGGTTTTGAGTTGAACGGGTCGTGCGAGAAACAAAAGTTGAAACAAGAAACATCAAAGTTCAATATGTTGAAGAAATAAAATAAAAGCACAAAGTCTAGGGGGTGTTTGGCATTTAATTGAAATTTGGATATGGCTATATATGGGTCTAAATCCTACATCACGTGAAGATTGGCACAAGACTAGAGGCAACATACATGACATACATACATAGTGGATTGTTATTATTATTATTATTATTTTTTTAATAATAAGAACAATTCTCATCATCTTGGAGGTTGGGCTTGGGAGTCTTGTATGCAGACAAAAGAAAGACAAGAGTACTTTTGAAAGTCAACAAGCAATTATCATATCGATGGCAGGTGGCTTCGAAACTTGGGGCATGACATGTTGGCGGCACATGTGAATATTGGGAACAACTGATCACGTGAACAAGACTTGACTTTTGGATGCCATATACACATGTGAAGAAGCAGGCGGTCAACAAGCAACAACATTAATAATGATCATCATCTCAATAGTGGACAACTACATCCATTGGGCCGCCACCTTGAATTGGAGGAGATGATTGGGCCGCACATATGTAGTGGGCCGCATGTGGACTTGGGCGGCACATCTTGGGGTTTGGTGACACACTTGACGGCACATGGGAAGAAGCTTATACATGTGAGGGACACGACAAGTAGTGAAACATCATCATCACTTTTCATTTTGAGGAGGTGCACAAACTTTGAGAGAGACATATGCATATGGAATTGACGGCACACGTGACATTGGAAGCAAAGAAGAACTATCAGCTTGTCACCGTAAATTACGGCTCCACCGTAATTTACGGTGGACCTGAATCTCACATGTTAGCCACCGTAAATCAGACAATATCCACCGTAAACATATGAAGTCCACCGTAATTTACGGTGGAGCCGTAAATTACGGTGGTAGCTGCAATCAGAACCGTAACTGCCATCATAAATCAGTTTTTATTGTGCCTTTTCATTATATCTCATCATTGGACGGTTCTTGGACACCTTGGGGGCGATTTTGCTTGGTCTTGCTTGGTTTGGAACAATTTCAAACATTCGGTTTGTGTTTTTGATTTGTATGAACATTGAATTGCTTGTTATGATGATCCACCGAGCCATGTCCGGCTAAACTCTTCGGTGATCATCCTAGGTGAATGTTTCTGAAACTTTTGTGTGTTTAATTTCTGCATTTCTAGAATGATATCTTGCGTTGCTTGAATGTCATGGTGTATGTTTGATTGTTTGTAGTGTGTTAATCAATATTGCAATTTCTAGTCTTAATCGTACGTTCTTGGTGCCGTTGGCAATCGAGATATCACGGGAAGGGTTAGGGTTGGTTATTGATTAATTGGTCATCGGGAAACAACCTCGCGTTATATAATCCGAGTACTTTGTCCCCTTTTATCACTTCAATCATCTATACACGAGTTATGTCTATGTAACTCTTTCTAGTTGGAATTACACACAATTGTTTAAAGAAACTGAAACCTAGGGTGATCATTGTTCTTTCCTAATTTGTCTTAAAACCTACATTTGATTTGCATTAGTTTAATTTAGTTTTCTAAATCAACAAACCAAACTCTTGAATTTTAATTTCTGCAATTTAGTTTAATATTAGTTTAAATACAAAGCTATACAATCGACACATTTTCCACATACTCCCTGAGTTCGATACCCTACTACCACTATCTATATAGTTGTTTGGGGATTAAATTTGCGTGACCCACGACAATCACGTCAAATTTTGGCGCCATTGCCGGGGAGTAGTGCCCAAAAGACCAACGATGCAAGAAAGGGGTTGAGAAGCTTCCAACAACAACATGGTGAGATGTTTCATGAAGCATTCGAGCGTTTCAATATGATGATTAAAAATTGCCCTCACCATGGAATTGAATTGTGGGAGTTGATGAATGCCTTTCATGAGGGGTTGAGTGCTGAAGATGCTCGTGATCTCATGTCCATCACCGGTGGGACTTTTGGAACAAACTATGAGAATGAAGATTGGGAGTTCTTGGAAAGCATGGCAACTACATCAAAGAGGAAAGCTCAAGCCTCAAGAAGAGCTCGACCAGCCATTGCCCGATCACAAGTGCACGCCATAGATGATGGTAATGTTCAAACTACTAACCAAATTTATGATGTTTGTGCTTTGTGTAATGAAATAGGTCACGCGGCTGAAAATTGCCAATGGATGGTGGAAGGGCAATACGAGGAAGTCCATGCGGTTCAAGGTCAAGGTCAAGGAGGGGGTGGTAGAAACTACAACAACATGAACTCTAATACCTACCACCCCGGGTTGAGGAACCACCCCAATTTTCGCTATGGGAACTCTTCTAATCAAGCTAACCCGAATTTCCAAGGAAACCAAGGATTTCAAAGGCAATATCAAACGGGTCAAAGCTCTTCGGGTGGAAATGAGATGATGGAGATGTTGAAGGCGATGCAAAGTGAAATGCAACGAATGAACCAACGTGATGAGGTTCGGATGCAAAAGGACGAGGTTCGTGACAAAAGCATCCAATCGTTGACCACTCAAATGGGTCAACTTGCAAGTGACGTGGCGATGTTGAAGAAAGCAAAAGGCCAATTACCAAGTGACACGGTGCCAAATCCTAAGAACATAAAAAGCATTAACATCAATGTGGTAAGCACCGTTCCAAATACCGAATTTAATGAAAAATTGCTAACTTCTTCGTGTCAAGTGAATGCAGGTTTGGAAAAAGATGCCGAAGTCGAGAATGATAAAGAGTGTGAAGCGCCAATCGTGCCTATCCGTGTGGGAAAATTAAAAATCCCTCACGCGTTATTGGACTACGGGGCAAGCGTGAGTGTGCTACCAAGTGATTTATACGATATGTACGACTTTGGTCCACTTGAAGGTATAGACACCATGGTGAGCTTGGCGGATGGAAGTTGGAGGCGTCCACGGGGAATGGTTAGGAATGTTAAGATTCAGTTGGGAGAATTTGAATACCCGGTGGATTTTCTAGTTTTGGACTATGCTTCTACCAACATGGCATCACAACAAAGGGTAATTTTAGGTCGACCGTTTCTATACACGGCAAATGCTCAAATTAATTGTAGAGACGAGATTATTACCATGACCGAAAAGAACCGTAAGTTGTCTTTTGATGTTCAAACTAGAGTGATTAGTTATGAGTCCATTGAGGCGAAGGATAGCGGGTTTAGTGAAAAGGTGTTACCACGAATGAGAAAAAAGCACCCACCGGACCGTGAAGAAGCATATATGGGTTCAAGCAAGAGCGTATTTGATTACCCACCGAGTCAAAACAAGATGGATGCATTTTGCTCAATGGCACAAGGAAGTGATGGAAGTGATAGGAACTGGTTCTTTGAGCCACCATAAATGGGGGTGGCACGGTCTGGCTGAAGACGCGAAACTTAGCGCTGCTCGGGAGGCAACCCGAGGTTTTTCACTGATCTTGTTATTTCTTTAGTTTTCTTTGTTTCAGGGCCATGGCAACACTCAAGTGTGGGGAAGATGTACGGATATTTGGGTGAAGGTGGTGATAGGAAGTCGGATTATCTACAACATCTGTTGTGGCAAACTTCACCAGGTCGATGTACTCTTTCCTTAGTCTTGTTGTGTTCTTTAGCTTTGAAATATTGATAGTTAGTTTGTTTGGTGGTGTCTTGTTTTATTAAAAAAAAAAAAATATATGAAAAAAAAAATATAAAATGAAAAAATACCAAAAAGAAATTTGGGGTTTGAGTAAAGAAGCGTTTTTGTTGATGTTGAAAAGGTTTTAGTGATCAAAACCTCTCAAAACCATACATTGGGGTCAATGTATCCCAAGTGTGGGGATGGGGGAAATTTTCAAGTTATGAAAAATTTTGAGCCAAGTGAAACGATGTGAAAATTTGAACACCCTAGATTAACCCCAAGTTGGTGCACCGGCAACCCTTGATACCTTTTTCATTCTTGGTGAGAGTTGTAGCCACACTTGTATATAAATAATGCGTATCTTTGATGAGAGTGGCTACGGGTGGGGGTGCATTAGAACTTGTGCTTGAATGCGATTTGAGTCCTTAGTTAGATATAAATGCAAAAAGGATAAGGGCATTTAGGTAGCCTCGTCGTTGGTGTGAGTGAGTGTGGGATTTGGGGGGTTGGACCTCATAAGTTATATATATGAGCATGGTAGTGAGAGGGGCGGGGGTTTGGACATTTAGTTGCCCAATTTTGTGCCTTAAAAGCCTATCAATTGTTACCCCTAGCTACTTACTTAAAAAATTTACCCAAATTTGACCCGGTTTTATAGTGTTAGTGATAGTATTAGTAGTTTTAGTACTTTGAAGTAGATATGTTTGATGCGTTATTGTATTTTTGTTTGTTTGAAAAAAAAAAAAAAAAAAAAAAAGAGAAAAAAAATAGAAACGAAAAAAAAAAATGAAAAAAATGAAAAAAAAAAAGCAATGAAAAACGAAAGAAAAAAAAAAAGAGAGAAATGATGTTTAGTTATCTTGTATATAGTAGTTTGCTTTGGTAGTTGTTAGTTTGTTTTGTTATGTAATAAAAAGACCGGGTCAAGTTTTCGCTACTTCATATATATTCCATTTCCTACCCATACACCTAGCCGCGTTACAACCTTGAAAGTCCCTTTGATTTGCATTCATGTTTGACACATTTAGGAGAAGGATCGATTGAGGTACAAGCCTATGATTGTGCAACCACCCGTTTGCCTATTGTGTGTCTAGCTTATCTTTGCTAGTTTTCACTTGTAGCCGAGAGGAGAGATTTAGAGAGGGGTGCATTAGTTGGGTGTTAAAAAGGGGTTAGTAAAAGGATTGCTTGTTTTTGTTTGGTTTACATTGATCACTTGTTGAGAAATTGATTTGATGAGTTGCTTGGGACAAGCAACGGTTAAGTGTGGGGATGTGACGGGTGGTCCATAGGACAACCCTTAATCATGTTAAAAGACGAATTAATCCTTCACTTAATCGCGTAATTATCTTGAATTAGATGACTACGGTTGCATATGTTTCAGGTGCAGTTCGGGAGCTTAAAGTGGATAAAACGCAGCTTTGGATGGTTTTGAGTTGAACGGGTCGTGCGAGAAACAAAAGTTGAAACAAGAAACATCAAAGTTCAATATGTTGAAGAAATAAAATAAAAGCACAAAGTCTAGGGGGTGTTTGGCATTTAATTGAAATTTGGATATGGCTATATATGGGTCTAAATCCTACATCACGTGAAGATTGGCACAAGACTAGAGGCAACATACATGACATACATACATAGTGGATTGTTATTATTATTATTATTATTTTTTTAATAATAAGAACAATTCTCATCATCTTGGAGGTTGGGCTTGGGAGTCTTGTATGCAGACAAAAGAAAGACAAGAGTACTTTTGAAAGTCAACAAGCAATTATCATATCGATGGCAGGTGGCTTCGAAACTTGGGGCATGACATGTTGGCGGCACATGTGAATATTGGGAACAACTGATCACGTGAACAAGACTTGACTTTTGGATGCCATATACACATGTGAAGAAGCAGGCGGTCAACAAGCAACAACATTAATAATGATCATCATCTCAATAGTGGACAACTACATCCATTGGGCCGCCACCTTGAATTGGAGGAGATGATTGGGCCGCACATATGTAGTGGGCCGCATGTGGACTTGGGCGGCACATCTTGGGGTTTGGTGACACACTTGACGGCACATGGGAAGAAGCTTATACATGTGAGGGACACGACAAGTAGTGAAACATCATCATCACTTTTCATTTTGAGGAGGTGCACAAACTTTGAGAGAGACATATGCATATGGAATTGACGGCACACGTGACATTGGAAGCAAAGAAGAACTATCAGCTTGTCACCGTAAATTACGGCTCCACCGTAATTTACGGTGGACCTGAATCTCACATGTTAGCCACCGTAAATCAGACAATATCCACCGTAAACATATGAAGTCCACCGTAATTTACGGTGGAGCCGTAAATTACGGTGGTAGCTGCAATCAGAACCGTAACTGCCATCATAAATCAGTTTTTATTGTGCCTTTTCATTATATCTCATCATTGGACGGTTCTTGGACACCTTGGGGGCGATTTTGCTTGGTCTTGCTTGGTTTGGAACAATTTCAAACATTCGGTTTGTGTTTTTGATTTGTATGAACATTGAATTGCTTGTTATGATGATCCACCGAGCCATGTCCGGCTAAACTCTTCGGTGATCATCCTAGGTGAATGTTTCTGAAACTTTTGTGTGTTTAATTTCTGCATTTCTAGAATGATATCTTGCGTTGCTTGAATGTCATGGTGTATGTTTGATTGTTTGTAGTGTGTTAATCAATATTGCAATTTCTAGTCTTAATCGTACGTTCTTGGTGCCGTTGGCAATCGAGATATCACGGGAAGGGTTAGGGTTGGTTATTGATTAATTGGTCATCGGGAAACAACCTCGCGTTATATAATCCGAGTACTTTGTCCCCTTTTATCACTTCAATCATCTATACACGAGTTATGTCTATGTAACTCTTTCTAGTTGGAATTACACACAATTGTTTAAAGAAACTGAAACCTAGGGTGATCATTGTTCTTTCCTAATTTGTCTTAAAACCTACATTTGATTTGCATTAGTTTAATTTAGTTTTCTAAATCAACAAACCAAACTCTTGAATTTTAATTTCTGCAATTTAGTTTAATATTAGTTTAAATACAAAGCTATACAATCGACACATTTTCCACATACTCCCTGAGTTCGATACCCTACTACCACTATCTATATAGTTGTTTGGGGATTAAATTTGCGTGACCCACGACAATCACGTCACCCAGTTCAGGAGCCGCAGGACAGAAAAACCCGTGGTATTTATTATTTGAGTTGACAGCGGAAGTTTGACAGGATCATTTAAAACTTGAAAATGCCCAATTATTTTATTTCATAATTTGGGACAAACCCCGTAATTTACAATAGAGAAATTTCACGAGGAAATTTCCTGTTTGACAAAACATGTTTATTTATTTAACTGAGCCACCACTTCAAGTTTTGTTGGTGCATGCGTCTGTCGACTTCGTCTTGTATCAAGTCTTGTATTAGAATAGATAGATCAGGGCACGTAGTACGAGAAAAATGTCAAAAATAGGTTAGAAGTTAATTTCGCACGAAATTACTATTTCGTGTGAAATGTGTTTTCGCTTGAACCGTTCCATGCGAAATTACTCAGCCTATATATAGTTGTCTGGTCTGTGTCATATGTAACAAAATTACGATTCCGGTTAGAGATCCGAAGTGCTTCCGAAGTGTCTACTCGCTGTAAAACTTTGTCATATCAATCTAAAGACAGTTTAAAGTGTATATCTAGCTGAATTGAACTCGATACGTCTGTTTCCGCCTTTCGTATTGAGCAAAAACTCTTTTGAACGACTCGTTTGGGTCAGAAAACGATCCTACAAGTGGTATCAGAGCTCAGGAGGAAGAGTTCTTACCAATTTAGCTGAAAATTCTGTTTTCTACACCTTCTTTTTCAAAATTCACAAAATTTAACGGTCAAAATGTCTTGAATTTCACACATTATACGCTCAATAGTGTTTTAACAAATCTTTGAAAGTTTCAGACTTAAAATCGGACAAAAACCTGATCAATTGGACCAAAAACAGCTCGAGATGATGACATCAGCAGTATTTCGCACGAAATAAGCCTAATTTCACATCAGTTTAGTATTTCGTTTGAGTATTTCGTACGAAATTAGTGTTTTCGTTTTAAACCAGATTTCGTTTGGTAATTTCGTACGAAATTACCTATTTCGTTTGAAAATTCTAATTTCGTTTGAGTTGGTATTTCGTTTGAAGTTGTTTTGCAGGTGATTTCTCATCAGTCGGTCATTTCGCTTGAAAGTGTAATTTCGCCTGAGTTGTTATTTCGTTTGAAAGTGACTGTTTTGTGAAAAATTTCTCTGAAAAATGGAAGAAGAATTTTATAACGCATTTGCTACTGCCCCGACTACTCCTGTTGCCATTGCTCAGAGCATGAACATGGAAAATGAAACTGGAACTTTGCAAAAACCCCCGAAGTTAATGGGTATTGAGGAATATTATGGTTGGAAAGATCGGTTTGAAAACTGGGTTCAAGCTAATCATTTGAGATCGTGGGAATGTGTTGAGAAAAAGTATGTACTACCACGTACAGATTTGGGAGTTGAGAAAAAGATTTTTGAATTTACTAAAAAAGAACGAGACATGTACAAAGCAGAAAAGATGATGATCAGTTTACTCCAACAAGCTATTAAAGAAGACATATTTGTATTGCTTCAACATGATAAGACTTCACGTTCAATTTGGGAAGCTCTTCGAATCAAGTTTGAGGGAAGTGAGAAGATGATCAAGAGTAAAAAATCATTGTTAAAGAAAGAATTTTATTTATTTTCAAGTTTTCCAGGAGAAGATACAAAGAAGTTGATTGAAAGATATTGTCATTTAGTACGATCAATGTCATTGTTAAATATCAACAAAGATCGTGAGGAATGGGTTGACAAATTAGCTGATGCTTTACCTCAGAAAGAATGGGGTACCTATTTGATGATTTTGAAAAATACTGGAGAATATGATGGCTTGACAATTTCTCAGTTCATCGAAAAGATTGAAGGTCAAGATCTGGAACAGCAAAAGATTGCTAGAATGAACAATCCAAGTCCACAACAAGATGTGAAAATGTACTTCAAAGGGAGTGTTCAGAATGTCGAAGCAAGTCCAAAAATCCAAACTGCTTTTAGTGTCGATAATTCATCTGAATCAATCAATCAAAGCTCAAACAACAGCAGCAGTGGATTCTCCTCATACCCGAGTGTTAATCTGAAAGCTTCAAGCTCAAGTCATCAAGCTCAAAGTTCAAACAGCAACAATGGTCATATCTTAAATTGCAACATCGCATTGCATCTTGAGAATGGTCAAAATTTTTCTGAAGAAGTTGTCAAAAGTCACATGGCGTTACTTGTTACAGTATTGGAACCATATGAAGGATTGGTTACAGGAAGGATCGGAAATCCTATGTTGACGAAAGAGGATTATGATCAGATAGATGCTGAAGAAATGGAGCTGATGGATATAAAGTGGTGTTTAGCAAGTGTGTTGAGGAGAGCTGAAAAGTTTAAAATGATTACAGGAAGAGATGATTTCTTGGATGCAAAAGTTTCTACTTTGGGTTTTGATAAATCTAAAGTTACTTGTTTTCGATGCAGGGAGAAAGGTCATTTTAAGAAGGAATGTACAAATCGAGAAGCAAGTGGAGCAAAGAATCCGTTCGTTGGAAATGATTATTATCGAAAAGCCATATATCAACAAATTGCTCATCAGCCTTATCAACAAAAAGAACCACAAACTACACATGCTAAAATGATCGAAGATGCAAATAAGAAAGCTTATTATGGCATAATTGATCAAGATGATGAAAAAGTGGCAGAAGGATTCAACTGGGACAAATACATTCCACCTGATTCAAAAGTAGCAGCTCTCATTGCATAAATAGTTCAAGAGCCAGATTTGATGACGGAATGGATGAAAGCGTTTGCCAGTGATGAGAAAAGTCAAGATGAAGAGTTTGTTTCTTTAGATAATAGTTCAGAACAGACTCAAGTGTTTGATCAATCATCAAATGATGACAGTGATGATGAGGAAGAAATGCATATTAATATTGCGAAAACTCATTTATCTCCTGAAAGTTTTCAATTTTATTTTGCAGATAGAGTGGAGAAGCTGAAGGAGAAACAAGCAGCAAAGAATCAGAAACAGGTGAAAAGTGAGAGTGTTATTCAGGAAAAGATTTTTGAACAAAGTGAAGAAAACAAAGCTACTGAACAAGTAGTTGAAGTTACTGAACAGACAGTTGAAGTTGAAAAAGTAGTTGAAGATGAAAAGGTGTTTGAAGCTGAGAAAGTGGTTGAAGTTGAGAAGATAGTCGAAGTTGAAAAGATTATCGAAGTTGAAAAAATTGTTGAAGTCATCAAGCCTTGTCTAAAGTGTTTGGAGTCATGCAAGCAGTGTGAAGAGAAAGATGAAAAGTTGAGTGAGCAAGATAAAATGAAAGAACAATTACTGTTCAATCTCAACTATGTGAAAGAATCGTATGACGTGTTGAATAGAACGGTAACTGGTCTACAAAAGACAAATTCTGAAAGAGAAGATGCATTGACTATGATGAATGCTGTGATGATGACAAAGCAGAAAGCCATTAATCATTACATTGAAGAATGTGCTAAGCTGAAGCAAGAGTTGGAGACAGAAAAAATAGAGAATGAAAGAATTAGACGATTGTTGCAAAGTTATTCTAGTTCTGATTATTTGATTGATCGAATTTATCCAACTGTGGCAGGTTTTGAAGCATTTCAAGAAAAGAAGACTGAAGAAAAGGATACTGGTAAGAAACAAAGTGCAAATTATAACAAGTGTCCGCCTCCGATTTAGGAAGGTTATTCTCCCAGAAAACCAAATGAGGAGTAAGTAAAAAAGGCAGTCAATATAAAGTTAAAGTCTGAAACAACTGATGATTTACCAGAAAATATTGACGTCACGTTCACATCATCTGACACTGATCATGAGTCTGAGTTAATAAAGAAAGTGGTCGATCAGGTGTTGGATAAGGATGAGGAGTCAGAGTCAAAGTCTGAGTCAGAAAGTTCGAGTTCGTCATCAGTTGACAGTCCAAAGTCGTTGGTTAAAAGAGTTTACAATAAAGAGTTTCTGTTATCAAAATCTAATTTGAATGACGAACCAATCAAAATGGCATATACTTTGATTGATTCAGACAAATTATATTCTGATGATGAATTTCCAATAAGAGGTGTTAAACCAAAAATGATCAAAAAGGTTTTCAAACTAACAGAAATCAATATTTCTAAAATAAAAGACGTAAATCTTTCTGAAAAATCTAAAATCTACACCTCAAGAGTTCAACAACATTTAAACAAGAAAAAGGGTTACAGTTCTGGTTCTGGTTTTCAAAAGAAACCAAACCATAACGGTAATTACAAAAAGAAAGGTCTCGGTTTTATTCCACCTGAAAATCATAAAAATTATAAAATTGATAAGCCAAAAACTGTATTTGTTTCAGGGACAAGTTCGGAAGAAGAACAAAAGAGCTCATTCTGGAAGCAAACAAACAAAGAGTTCTTTGCTGAGAGACAAAAGTTTGAGAAGAATGGAGCTTATCAGAGAAAAGAGACAAGAACCTGTTACAGATGTCGAGAAGTTGGTCACATCGCCTGGAACTGTCCAATGGCTACCAATACAAAACAGGAAGTTGTTTCTAAACTTAAAGAAAAAGTTGTTGACAAAACTGAACCACCAACTGAAAAATTCAAAGTGTTTAAAAATTCAACATATGAGGTTGGTGAATGTTCGAAAAGATTTTACAAGAGAAGAGTGAATTTTGACAACCAGAAGTGGATTGTTAAGAAATCAGATGTGAAATCTGGCGATGAATCTGATTCCACAAAGTCAGAAGAGCCACAAGTTGAACTAAAAATTGAAACTTCAGTACCGCTCATGGATGATGTCAATTTTCCACCATTGCGGGTTGAAAATTTTAAACAAAAAGTTGGAAATGTTGAGATCTCGAGTCAATTCTATTCTGAAAAGAAAGAATTTGATGTCGAAAAAGTTTTTAATGGAAATGTGAAAAAGATTTTTGGAAAGATGGTCGATGGGAAGGTCAAAGGGGTAAAATATTTTTATGAAACAAAGAAAGCATCTTACTACCCAAGTGAAGTTGAGGAGGAAACATCCAAGTTCGGTGACACTTGGATGTATGTTTTTCATATGTAAAAGTATGACTTGCCGGAGCTCCCAAGTTGGTAATCGCGGAGCATGAATCGGCATCATTCTTGAAAATTTGTTTTTGAAGAGGTTGATTTGCCGGAGCTTCCAGGTTGGTAAGTGTGGAGCAGGTATCGGTATATTTCTTGAATTTTATGTGTTTGTGAAAACCTTCAAGTGGTTGGAGAAAGGTTTCAACTTACAAGTGGTAAATCAGGGACATTAAGTTGTACTTGATTTTCTACATGTGGTATTTGTTGATTGATTTTAAAAATTGTTATATTTTTCAAGTGGTTGAAAGAACAAGGTGATGAATTGATCCCCTAACCTACAAAGTGGTAAAATCAACAAAACTAATTTTCCGGAAAAACCATTTGATTAAAACAAACTTAAGTGTTTTGAAATCATTATGGGAAAATAGTTTGTTGTAAGGGGGAGTTCTGATTGTTTATGCCAAGTGGATGTCGATTTGAAGCTTGAAAATCAGTTATCAATTTACCTTGTACAGTTTGTTTTCAATTTTTTCTTTAAATGATTTTGAATTTTAGGGGGAGTAAGAATTTTCAGAAAAACCAAAAAAATTAGAAAATTTGAAAAAGCCAAAAACATGATAAAATGAAAACGAGTTTTGTTGTGAAAAAGAGGAAATGATAGTACATCAGTGGACTATCACAGCATGCTAAAGAATTGGAAAGTCAAAATGTGATAAACGGTCTCACTGATGATGTGCCAGTAGGTTTTTGCACATTTAGTAGATTGTGTCGAGATATAAACCTAAATTTCAAATTTGCTTATGTCGTGGGGAACATCTCTCGGATATATGGGTAACCCCCGAAATCTTGTTTGAAAGGTCCCTCTTTCTGAGATACTAGGTCTTTATACTCAGGGATATCTGGGGTATTATCTCGGGACTTCTGATTTTGCGAAAGCAATGGCCTAGTCCCCGTATAATACTTTTCGCTTTGCTTGAAATATAGCATCACCCTCAGTACAAAAAATGATGAAACATTGAAAAATGCTAATCATGTGCTGTTGAAGAAAAGATTCTCTAAAGGGAACACACCAAAAGTCGAAGCCATCATCTCTCTGATTTTGCGGAAGCAATAGCCTGAGCTCTCATGGCCCTCGCAATTTAACCCTTTACAGATATCATCTAGGTATTCTCACCTGTAAGACTGAATATTGGGATCTGGATACGGGAGTATATTCTGAGGTGGGACACGCAAATAAGTTCAAGTGCTTAAAACATTAATCTCGTATCTCGAAACAGTTGAACTTTGTGTGAAAATTTAAGTGGATCAGTATACTGACAATCTAAGTGAATCGTTTAAAACTTAAAATGTTTAAAGCTTAATGGTGTTGGTGATTTGTCTCGGAAACTGATATGATCCTCTTACACAAACTCGTAAAAATATTGTTTGTAAATATTTCTTTATTGCATTTCATTTTATAAAAATTCCAAAAAGATTTTAGTTTGTTTTAGCATAAATTTTGAAAAATTCCTAGTGCTAAACATGACGGATATCGAGTAAGGGGGAGTCTGTTTGAAAGAAGAATTAAATTTGAAAAATTGGTAATCTTACAAGTGGTTCATCAGTGATTAACAATGTTAAATCATTTTGTACAATACTTGCAAATGATGTTTGTGTTTTCAAGTGGTAAGCAGAGAATAAATTTGTAAAATTTTAAATTTGTGAAATTTATTTCTGGGTTAAGAATGTGCAGGTAAGTCAGGTTTTGATCCTGAGCAGGATGTGAGCCAGGTCACGATTTTGAACCTGTGGAAGCCAGACTGCGATTCCAAGTACAATTTAAGGGGGAGTCTGAAGATAGTAGAGCCAGATTCAGATCCTGAAAATCACGCAAATTGCAATCTGATGATGCTGATGAACTTAAGGAATCAAGAGCTCTGATCAAGAGAATTAGAGTGAGATAAGAGCCAGGTGGAGATCCTGAAGAAGAAGAGAAGACAGAGATTGAGGATGTTTTACATTGTCAGATACTTTCGAAGAGTTCGAGAAAAATGATAAAGATTGAAGATTGAAGACTCGACACTGAAGACTCGTCAACATTCGAGGGGGAGTCTGTTGGTGCATGCGTCTGTCGACTTCGTCTTGTATCGAGTCTTGTATTAGAATAGATAGATCAGGGCACGTAGTACGAGAAAAATGTCAAAAATTGGTTAGAAGTTAATTTCGCACGAAATTACATAGTGTAATTTCGCTTGGTAAATGTGTTTTCGCTTGAACCGTTCCATGCGAAATTACTCAGCCTATATATAGTTGTCTGGTCTGTGTCATTTGTAACAAAATTACGATTCCGGTTAGAGATCCAAAGTGCTGCCGAAGTGTCTACTCGCTGTAAAACTTTGTCATATCAATCTAAAGACAGTTTAAAGTGTATATCTAGCTGAATTGAACTCGATACGTCTGTTTCCGCCTTTCGTATTGAGCAAAAACTCTTCTGAACGACTCGTTTGGGTCAGAAAACGATCCTACAACTTTATTAGTGCTCCGTAGCATTTTCCTTGATTCACAGGAGGTCACCTGAAACATGTTTAAAAATAATTTATCAGCGGGGAAATACTGGCGAGTCATTCAGGTTAAATAAAACGACACGTTAGTTATAAATTACAGCATAAGAGCGATTACAATGGCTACTATCTTATTTTTATCTGGCGCCATGTCACACCCTGGTGACGATGGTCATACCACTAGTGGGTCCTTTCACCCAAGTAGTGAGGATTATCACTGTTAGGTTGATGAACATAACCGTGAGAAATTTAGTAATGTGCACAATACCCCACTAGCCAGTGATTCAAGATAACCAAGACTTAATCCCTGTAATTATAACTGGAAAACATTTGGGTATTGTAAAACACTTTTGATAAAAAGAGAATGACTCACATTGCAAGTTTAGTTGGACAGAGTTTAGCCTACTGATTTAGCCTTGTAACCTAATTTAAACAGCAATGCATACGAAACTAGGTTAGTAACTTAATACAACATTTACGATAACTCACGAAATCAAAACCCTCACGACGAATGACAAAGGCATAGCCCAAATACGGGCAGCACTTAAACATCCATTGGATCAGTTTCAATCGATCGGACATTATATCGTAGCAGTGATCGAGTTAATACCCTGTAATCGTAGCAGCGTTTCCCTACTTAGAATTTCGATTTTGAGCAGTAGACTTCGTTTTTGAATGAAGTTTTCGAACACAGATAAAAGCCCCATGCACAGGCTACTTATAGCAAGTTTTTGAGTTTTACGCAGCCCGCGAGGTCCCCTATCCTACGTGTAGGGCTGGTGTGTCACGAGTAGGGTTGCCATGCGTGTGACACGTGGCCCGGAATGCTTATCAGGTCAACTTTAAGTTGACGCGGCCCGCGTAAACCTAAGCTTAACTTTTACGCGGCCCGCGTGAAACCCAATTTTCTTGTTTTCTTGGTTTTTCATGCACATTAGGGTTTCAGGGGTCCGGGTTTTCACTTACGGGTCGTTTATGGACATTTTTGCAGGTCCTTACAAAAGTGTAGCTCAAGAAAAAGCCAATATATATTTCTTTTTATGTAGTTTAACAAACCTTCTTTTGAGAGGAAGGACAAGTCTTTCATATCCATTTACGTCGAGTAAGTAAATTTGTGCTTCCTTTGTTTCACACAGGAAATCATGAACTCTAGTTAAGTCTAATGCATAGAATCCGCTTCTGGTGATTGAATATGGAATAGAGCGAGAGCTCCTTCCCGCTAATCTTTTAGATGTTGTTGACAGAAAACACTACAAGAAAAAACCCCTATAGGGACGACACCTATAGGGACAACAAATGTCCTCTCTATAGATCACCCTATAGAGGCAGACGACATGTCGTCTCTATAGGGTTTTCGTGCCTTTTAAGATAGGCTACCTTATAGAGACGACATATCCTCTCTATAAGGTGAAAATATATTTTTTTTTTGCTTTTTTTTGTTGAACTGGAAATTTTAAAAAACATTTTAACTTATAGAGACGACATGTTGTCTCTACAACTTTAAATATTTTTCTTTTAATTTACTTTTATTAATGATCAATATGTATGAAAATTAAAATAAAGTTTAACTTATAGAGACGACACGTCGTATCTGAAAAGTTTGACTAGTCAAAAAATTATTTAAATTTAGGCGGTATAATTTCTCACCATTCCAAATTTATTGTGGAAAAAAAGCCTAACCTATAGAAAGGACATATTGTCTCTACAGGGAAACATAATTTCGTTTTGTTTTTTTAGTTTTGGTTAATAAATAATTTATTCTTGTTTTTTAACTAAAAATATATATTTAACCCTATAGAGACGACATGTCGTCTCTAAAATGTTTGGAATAAAATTTTTATAAAATAAATAAACTAACCTATAAAAAGGACATATCGTCCCTAAAATGTTTGAAATAAAAATCTAAAAAATAAATAAACCAACCTATAGAAAGGACATATTGTCTCTATAGGGAAACATAAATTTGTTTTGTTTTTTAGTTTTGGTTAATAAATAATTAAAAATACAAAAACTGTTATTCGCATATAGAGACGACATATCGTCCCTATAAACCCAATTTAGTTTATTAATTTATTCTTGTTTTTAAATAAAAATATATATTTAAACTTATAGAGACGACATGTCATCTCTAAAACTTTTGGAAAATTTTTTTTAAAAATAAATAAACTAACATATAGAAAGGACAAATCGTCTCTAAAATGTTTGAAATAAAAAATAAATAAACTGACTTATAGAAAGGGCATATCGTCTCAATAGGGAAAAATAATTTTGTTTTGTTTTTTAGTTTTGGTTAATAAATAATTATAAATATAAAAACTGTTATTCGCATATAGCGACGACATGTCGTCCCTATAAACCCAATTAAGTTTATTAATTTATTCTTGTTTTTAACTAATTTGGTAACGATGAAATAGAAGTTGTTGAGGAAACCAAGTCTGAACAAGAAAATAACGGTATCCTCAATGACTTCTATTTCATCGTTACCAAATGAGTTAGCTGCCCAGTCCCTACCGCCTCTATTTCCCCAAATACTGCCACCGCCTCGACCGCCACCAGTACCATACCCAGGTCTACCGTAATCCGACCTAGGTGCACCCCATCGCGAACCGCTGGTCTGTCCGCCGTGTCCTAACGTATCATTCATAGGTGGTAGGCTACCATTTGATACAGCAGGAGTAACGACTTGCTGAGATGCAGCTGGCATGTTACGAAGATGTGAATAGAGAGAATCCGAAAAATCAACAGCGTAACAATACACAGCTTCATCACTACTATTAAATTATTAACAGCGTAATAATACTTCAAGATATGTGCATCTGATGTTTTTATTCAAGTCCCTTGTGCATCTGATGTTTTTTTTTTCAAAGCGCCATGTGCGTCTGATGTTATTTTTTTGTGTAATTGGGTATCTAAATGCTGCAATTCTAGAATCAAAGTGCCAAATTTGCAATCAAACCAGTTCTGACCCGGACCCGTTTCGACCCGAAATCCATTCTGATGTTTTATCAACAGCGATTTGTTGAAATTTGCGAATTATTATTGCTTAGTATTTATAGTTCAACAAGTTGGTTATTCATTTTATAGTGGTAATGCTGCCGAAATTTAGTAAAAAATTGACATAGGTTTATTCTATATATTGTTTATGCAGGAAAAAATTCTAGCAGAAGCTCGAAGGATGGAACGTGATGTTGGTGATTTATCACCAAATGATCAAATTGAATGTATGAAAAACGCTCTAGGGGAAAGGCGTGGTCATATAAAAGGTGTTGGACATGTGGTGAGAAAGCCAACCCCGGAGGTGTCCTCGGTTAGACAACTCACCCCACGGGAATATTGGCAAAAATATGTTGGTAATGTAATTGAAGAAAATATTGCAAAATGAGTGGAAGAACAAGTACAATGAAATGAACAAGAGTTTCATAGACGAGTTGAAGAACAAGTTCAAAGACAAGTTAACCAACAATTGGAACAATTGCAAGAAGAGATGCGGCGGCAATTTAACCAACAATTGGAAAAAATTGCAAGTACTTTTAAAAGAAAGGAGCAAGTTATAAATAGACAATTTCGACTTCTACCTGGTAATCGTGGTGATAGTAGTGGTAGGCGTGATTATAGGGGTGATAGTAGTGGTAGTCGTGATGATAGTGGTGATGATGAAGATGATGGTTAGCTACTTAGTTTAGTTTGTGTTATGTTGGTATGTGATTTAGATTACTTTGTTTTGTAATGATGTTTAATCTATGATATTTAGTTGTGTAGTTTTGTTTAACATGTGTTAACAGGTTTAAATTTGTTTAATTATTGGTATTTTTTTGTTTAAAAACCTGGAAAAACAAAATTTTTAATATTTTATTTTTTATTTTTAAGACTTATAGAGAGGACATGTCGTCTCTATAGCTAAAAACAATATTTGACATTTTTCACAGAAAATCTTATAGAGACGACATGTTGTCTCTATAAGAGAAAATTTTAAATTATTTTATTTAAAAGAATATCCTATAGAAACGACTTGTCGTTTCCATTGGTGAAATTATTTTATGGATACTAAAATGCTATAGAGACAACAAGTCGTCTCTATAGGTGAAAATCTGTTTTTTTTATAAAGAAAAAACTATAGAAATGATAAGTCGTTTCTATATGGCTTATATGATTTTATTTTTATTTTTCAAAGATAACCTATAGAGGTGAAAATGTTTTTTATAAAGAAAAATCTATAGAGACGACACGTCGTCTCGTCTCTATAGGCTTAAATGTTTTTTTTTATACTTTTTAAAAGAGAATCTATAGAGACGACATATCGTCTCTATAGGGTTAAAAAGATATTAGAATAAACATTTCTTTTATTTAGTAAATATTAAGTTTGATTTTTTTTTTTTGCACAAACTTGTAGGGACGACATGTCGTCTCTACAAACTATTCTATAGCAACGACACCTATAGAGACGACTTTTGTAGCCTATAGGGACGAGGCTGTAGAGACAAATTTTATAGAGAAGATATGTCGTCTCTATAGGTGAAAAAGGCCTATAGAGACAATATATCATTTCTATAAGCTGAAAAAATGTCCTCTCTATAAGGTTTTTTTTCTTGTAGTGATTAAAGGTTTTTTTTCTTGTAGTGATTAAAGGTTTGAGGTTTCAATATCTTACTACTTTAAGGGAAATTTCTTTCCGGATAGATTCGAGGTTACGGGTGCTGTAAGGAAATCCCTTTCTTCATAACGAATCCGATTCAAGAATGAAAGTGTCATCATTAAATATGTGGAGAATTTGGTGCTAGTTTCAATCAAAATCCTCCTTTCGTTCGTTGTCACTCCTCCTTAGCTTAGGATCGATGATATCGGTAAGGGTAAGAACTGGCCATTTCACTATAAATTAAGCAGACATCCCCCTTTAACTTACTCGTGTAAGGAATCAAACAATAATAGGTTACCTGATGGGACATGAGTACTATTCTGGCCGGTGTATGCTTATTGAATTGAAGGCATACCGCTTACTACTTCAAATTGAAAGATATTAGTTTAATCTCAAAGCCTCGCCAGAAAGGCCTTCCACAAAAGCTTTCTCATCTTGTCTTTTGAGCAAATGAGGAAGCAAAGTAGGCTACTTGTCGCCTCGAGCCCATAAGAAAAGCAGTGTTTAGATTAGGATGGTGTTGTTTTGCTTAAAAGTACAAATTCTGCTATATACCTTCTTGATCAATTCGTTGCCAAGTAGTGATTCTCAAAATAGGATAGGAGCGAAGCCAGTTGACTATACCAGAGAGGGAGACGAGGAGGCCGCCTATCTTAGTTCTTCAAAATTCAAAAACTTAACATACAAAATTTGTACAGGAATTCTTTTTATCTATTTTCTACAATCTAATTTTATTTTTTTACTTGACATCAGCTTGGCCTATTTTAATCAACAATTGTTTAAGTCTCACTAATGAAAACTCTTAGATCTGAAACTACACATGTATTAGATCAAGTGTGCTTACTTATAATGATTGTATTTTTGGTTTCAAATTTAACAGAAACTAGAATTACGGCCCGCCGCAATGCGGCGGGGATTCTTTAGTTATAGATAAGTCGATTTAGGACACGCACGTTATGTTGAACCTATGAAACGGGAAAAAATAGACGATGTAAAAACGTTCACCCACACACGCATGTTGCGTCGTGTTAACTCGCAAAATTTAGAACGAAACGTAAAAACGTTAAACTAAAGACGCACGTTGCGATGTGTTAAGTCACAAAATTTAGAACGAAACATAAAGCGAAAAATTTGCGGAAAATGAAAACTATAAAAGACCAAAGTTGAAACTAAAAAAAGTTGTCAGGATAGATTGCAAAAGATAAAAAAGTTTTGTGTTAAAAGTAAAAAAAAAACAAATAGTTTTCGGTTAAAAGTAATTTATGAAATACTTTTGGGTGAAAAGTAAAAAAATTTTAAAAAACCCCAAAGCCAAGGTTACAACAATCATAAGCATAAGCATTTTTTCTTTGAAAAACCCCCAAAGTCAAGATTACAACACATAAGTAAAAAAATGAAAGTGGTTAAATCGCAAAAGATGGAAACTTTTGAATTAGAAGTGAAAAATCAAATTAATCAAAGGGGTTAAATTGTATATGATGGAAACTTTTGAATTAGAAGTGAAAAATCAAATTAATCAAAGGGGTTAAATTAACAAAGATTAAAACTTTAAACTTAAATTGTCAAAGATTAAAACTTTAGGGTTAAAAAGGAAACAAAGATTTAAACTTTAAAGTTAAATTGTTAAACATTAAAACTTTAGGGTTAAAAAGGAAAATTTCATTTTATTTTTGAAAAACTCCCAAAACTTATGATGCAACTACCATATGCATCAAGTTGTTGCTAAGTTATACTTTGTTAATAATACCAAAACACTCAAGAGCCCACTTTGGATGCCAAACTTGATCAAAGAAATTCTCAAAGGCACCTTTTACAATTGATCAATTGTTAACCACAATATAGAATGTCATATACATGTTACTAGACTTATATCAATAATTAAATTGAAATATTTTTTTTATTCTAGGGACAGACCAGTTACATTTTAATCTAGATGATAACAGATAATTCAAGATATCCAAATATATAATCTACTCTGCTACTTTTAAGGCATAACATCAACTTGCTAATAGCAATCTTTGACTTCTTTTAAGAACCTCCTAGTGTGATTCTTACCTATGTCTTCATTAAAAATGTACTTTTGTAGCAAAACTTGTTGGAATTAATCTTGATGTTTCGGGTCGGTTCGGTTCGGGTTGAGTACCGGGTAAAGTCAGTTATGGTTCATGCATTTAGAATGGGTTAGCTGAAGAACTAGTCCATGTTGACCGAGTTATATGGAGCTTATCGTGTGAACGTTGGCTTAGAATTTGCTGAAATATAGGAGCACGTTAACTTAATTGTTTTTGCATGTCTTTTGTTTATTATAAATAGGTTAGTGGCTGTAAGGCTTTTGTACTCTCATTTTTATAAATAATAAAGTTTCAACAGTTTGAAATTACATACGTAAGTTTGTGTGTTTGATCTTGGGTTGAACCAACATTTGGTATCAGAGCGGAGGTTGAAACGAGGGTCGTTTTGAGAGTTGTTCTTCGAGAGAAGGAGCAGCCCGTGGGCTGTAGGACTGGAATCGAAGAACAAGCAAGGGCGATTTCTGGTCTGGAGATCGCAAGAAAGAAGAAAGAAAAGAAAGAAAGCTAATCAAGATTAGCAAGAAGGTAACGTCGTGTCGCAGAAAAAAACGGGTTTTAAACCCAAGGAAGAAAGGGGGAGCAGCCCCTAGCCGCAAGGATAAAAAAGAAGAACAAGAAAGTAGCGATTTTATGTGAATCGCAGGAAGAGACAGGAGACCGGCTGCTACAGTAGCAAAGACTGAAGAAAGAGTCCGTTGCCGGAAAACGAAGCCGGCTATAGAAAGAAAACCGGCGAGAAAAGATCGAAGCCGTAATAGACCGAACGGCTTGAAAGAAAGACTGAAGAACTCGCCGGTGACAAGACCGTGAAGACCAAGAGGAAGACCGATGCCTCGCCGAAAGAAAGCACTGGTGACTGTAAGACCGTTATCGGAGAAGAAGAACGGAAGCCTTGACAGACCGAACGGCGTGACCGAAGACCGAATTTGTTCTCTTCACCGGAAAGAAAGACCGAGTCACCGGAAAATGACCGTACCGGCATAAGAAAGCAAGATGAGCCACAAAAGACCAGCGGAAACTAGACTGAGACCGTTGGTGTGACCATGACCGGAGGTTCACACCAAGATAGACTGAGAAAGATCGTAGACCGAAAGAAGCTTTTATCGAAAGAAAGCTTAGACCTAATGATCGAAAGAATGACCAAGATTGTGAACAAAGACTGAGAGTTCACATTAGACCGAGTCGTGAACCGAAGACCAAAAGTGTTCATGTAGAAAGAGGAAGAACGGATCATAATGGTTCGAATAGAAAGTGATGTTAGACCGACATCAAGATTAAGGGGGTGAATGTTGGAATTAATCTTGATGTTTCGGGTCGGTTCGGGTTGAGTACCGGGTAAAGTTAGTTACGGTTCATGCATTTAGAATGGTTTAGCAGAAGAACTAGTCCATGTTGACCGAGTTATATGGAGCTTATCGTGACGTTGGCTTAGAAGTTGCTGAAATATAGGAGCACGTTAACTTAATTGTTTTTGCATGTCTTTTGTTTATTATAAATAGAGTTGATTACATAGTTAGTCCATGTGGTTTGCACAAAGTAGCATATTTAGGTACTAATAGTTTAAAATCACATTCTAGGGTATTAACTTTTCATTTTGTAATGTTTGAAGGTATTAACGTTATTTGTAGGTTTAAAATCACATTCTATTAGTACCTAAATATGTTATTGTGTGCAAACCACATGGACTAGCTATGTTAATACCCTAGAAGTTAATACATTCAAATGTTACAAAATGAAAAGTTAATACCCTAGAAGGTGATTTTAAACTATTAGTACCTAAGTATGTTATTTTGTGCAAACTACAGGGACTAACTATGTAATTAACTCTTATAAATAGGTTAGTGGCAGTAAGGCTTTTGTACTCTCATTTTTATAAATAATAAAGTTTCAACAGTATGTAATTACATACGTGAGTTTGTGTGTTTGATCTTGGGCTGAACCAACAAAACTTACTGATAGCAAATGTATGGTAGAAATGTGTAACGGTAACAATCTTCTTCAATAGCAATTCTCTATCGGTAGTAATGATTAGTCGGCTACAAGACTTGGTTTATCCCTAGGGGGCTTTCGGTAGCCACACTTATCTGCAGGAACTACCTTCGATAGGAACACTTGAGTTTTTTCTTGTCTTCTATTATTGGTTCTTATTTTTCCAACAGTTTTTCCACTAGGATGATGATATACTAAAGCCTAGGTCTTTACGTATTTTCCTTCTTTAACTTAATGTCGAATACCCAACCCACGGATGACGTTTGATGGATCTTCGCTGACGTCAAGAGCCTTTATCTTCGTTGCTACAAAAGAACAAACCGTTAGCCTCGTCACGGAGGACCCCGGGAGGGGGATCCGTGACCAAGCTCCGGCGTGAGAGTAAGTAAGCTTGCCGGGAAATGAGAGGAGCTTCTTCCGATGAGTATAATCACCGGAAGGTTTCCTCTTTGGTGTGAATCTTATTAATATGCATGTATAGTAAATGCGAGGGAATGTTGGTCGGAAGTTAATGAGACAAGAGTAAATGAGAGTGTAGTAAATGAGGGAATAACGCCGGAGATGATACCTGCCTTTGTTCCTTTTGTTTTTCTCTTATATAACAGCTGGTCCTTATCTTACTAGATATTTTCCTCATATGATCCAACGGCTTCTAGGGGTTATCGGGAGGTGCAGACACGTGTCTGACCCCCAGCGGTGAGATGTCTTCCCCAATTAATGCTTCAGCCGGAGAAGTACAGTGTTTTCAGGCGAGATCCCATTCTTGTCGATCATTAAATGAAGCTTGTCCTTCTGCTAGCTGTTTTCCCGCTTATAACAAAAGAGGAGAAAACTTAATGGGCAAGGTGACCCTTTTCTGATGGGCTTTTATATAATTGGGCTTCCCAAAGATAGTCCAAAGCGGGTAAAGTGGGCCTACCCACTGGCCCGTCGTCAAGTCATCTTTAGTCCCTGGTTCTGAGACCCGAGGCTCATGATCCGGGGCTGAGCCATAACCGTCCAAAGAATGGTTTTTTCCAGTGGGTCCACCTGGGACCGGTTGCAATGAACCATCCCCACTAATCATTATACCGCCGGTTTCATTATAGCGGGAGCTAGCCCCCTAATAACACGTGCCCCTTATTTTGAATTTTGAAGAGACAACTGACGTGACGGTTACCTGCATGTCAGTCGCGTCTCTTTAAATACCCCATTCCTCTTTTCCGGTTTCTCACTCAAACATTTTGAATCCCTTTTTCCTTCTTCGTGACACTTCTCTGTGACTATCTCTTCTTCTCCGATCAATAGTCGCTGTGGACGTTCATCAACAAGATCTGTACTGATGGCAAAGGACTTGAAGTCCTTTGTTGAAGCGTATAACATCCCTGAGCGGTTTTCCCCTTCCTTGCCGGGCCCTGACGAGCCGGCAGAATGCACACCGGACAGAATCCCAGTTTATACCTTGGCCTTTTCTTCCTGTGGGGTACGATACCCTCTTTCCTCTTTCAAGGTCTCTTTGCTTCGTCACTTTGGTGTCCATTTTTCTCAGATTCACCCTCTAGGGTTTATGCGGGTAGTCCACTTTGAGTTATCTTGTGCAGCTATCTCAGGAGAGCCCTCTATTCCTTTGTTCTGCATGTTCCACAGGCTAATTTCAGACGGAGATTGGTTTACCTTTGCAAAACGACCGAACAATGTCTCGAGACCTTGCTACAGTTTCATGCCTACCTCCACTTATCCAAAGGACTGGAAAAGCAGATTTATCTTTGTTTCTGCCGCTATGCTGCCAGATTCCCCACTGCCGAAGGATCTGGATGCCGCAATCGAAGATGTTGTTCCTACTCTTTCCGCAGCCGAAACCCTTCAGTGGAAACGGATGTGCGATAATCCAACGAGGGCATTCACCTTTTCTGAAGGAACGCTCGCCATGGGAGGGTTGAGCCCCTCTTATCCGATTCGTCCTAGGGCTTTTTTCGGCAAAAAGGGTATTTCTTTGTTCTTGATCTTGTTGTTTATGGTTAGTGTCTTGAGGATCGTGTAGTCATCTTTAGTGTTTCTTTTTTGTGTAGAGATAACTTTGTGGAGGCTACTTCAGGGTGATTCCAAAGATGTTAAGTATGTGGTTGACAACGAGATTGACCCCAGGTTGAATGCGGAGGTGCAAGCTACTGGGGGATCCATCCAGGCCGGGGGCTCTATTACTGTGGGTGGCGACGAGGAGAATTCCTCTGATGAGGAGGAGAGTTCTCCTGACTTTCCTCCTGTTCACCCCTCCGGCCAGAGTGATGACGAAGGTGTAGAAATTCAGCTAGTTCGTAAGAGAAGGTCCACCAGTCCTCGGCCAGCCCCTGCTCCTCGTAATATTCGTCAAAGGCTCCGGAGTGCCAGTGGTCAAAAACTTCCTCCTTCATCGAAAGCTGCTTCTGATCTCCCTCCTGCTGGGGCCAAAGGTTCCCTGTCTAAGCATCTGAGGTCTTCGAGCTTAGTGAGTGCCCCTCTGCTGGTGAGCTTTATCTTGATCTCATTTTTTCTGTCTTTTGCCTTGCCTTTGATGTTCTTTTTCTTGTTTTTCAGGGGAGTTCCCAGGATCCCATAGAGGTTCCTACTGGCCCCTCTTCTTCCCGTGTCCGGGATAAGACCTCTGAGGTGGGGATAGCTCGTTTTTCCTCAGCTTTCGAGCTCTCTCCCTCCCGTGCTACTGGGACTAGCAGGCCCACTCTCCTCGAAGGTCCTGCTCATCGGTCTCCTCTTGCCCCTCTGTTTTCCGATGCCATCCCTTCTGCTTATGTCTCGAAATGGAAGGTGACTAGCTCCTCAGTGATAGGCACTCCCGAAGCCGCCAGGGACTTTCTGAGTCACGCTGTTCCTCCCTCACATAAGTTTGTAAACTCTGCTCTGAGGGACGACCTCTTTGAGGATCAGTATAGCATGTCCCTGTGTGAAAGCTTTTTTAGGGGTGCTGGGATGTTGCAGAGGATCGATGATCTGAGGAGGGCAAATGAAGGGCTTAAGGCTGAGCTTAAGGCTTCCCAGTCTGTTGTTGCTGGGCTTAGGAGCCAAGTAGTTGATGCTGAGAGGAAGTTGCAGGAGGGGAAGGTACATAGTCTTCTCCTCCCCTCCCCCCCTTTTTTTTGTACTTATTGCTTTTTTATCCAGGGAGCTGGAGCTATGCTTGAAAAGAAAGAACAGGCTTGGGAGCGGGAGATGGCAGCGTTGGTTGAAGAGAAGGAGGAGCTTGCTGCTGAGCTGAAGCATGTGAAGGAAGTTGGTTCTGTCTCCCAGGAGCAATTCAATGCCATGTATGCAGAGTATGGGATAATTTCTGATGACAACCAACGATTGGCAGGGGAAAAGCATTGGCTAATTACTGAAGGTTTTGGAGCCTTCCTTGTTGCTGTTGCTCAGTCAGAGGATTTCAAGAGCGGCCTGGAGGAGGTATATAGGGCTTACAGGGATGTTGGGTACCAGTCGGGATTGAAGGATGGCTATAAGTACTCCGCTCAAGGCTTGGACAGGAAGGAGACTCCTCTTTATAGTTCTAAGGCAAAGAAGAGGTTGTCTAAGCTAAATGAGGAGTTTGGGTGTAAAACCCCGGCCATCCTTGGGAAAATCCTGGAGCATCCCCTGATCTCTATTGATGAACTGACAGCCCTGTTCTCCTCTACCGGCCCTTCGTCTCCACCATCTCTCTCCGGGGGTGATCCCCAATGAATTTCAAACACTTAACACATTTCGATATGGTTGTAATAACTTTTACTTGCCCTAGGATACTTTTACATTTTGCTTGACTGTTTGGGAGGGGTCCTTCGTGTTGGGGACCGCCTTAGCTTCTTAATCATATGGGTTATGATTGTATATTGCTTCTTCACTTTGTTGCCTATTTCTTGCTGTGGTTGTTTGTTTTGCAGGGGTTTTTACCGAAGGTCAGTTTGGTGCTTCCCTGGAGATTTATGGACCGTTTGGGGAATGGCCGTGTCTTTATTTCATCTTGTTGTATTTGTATGTTGTTTACTCTTGCCAAAGTTACTGAGGCCTTACTTTGTATATGTACTTTGTATCAATAAAGTAGATTCCCTCTCGTAGTTTTGTATGCAAGAGTGTGTTGTATTTTTTGTTTGTTTGTTAAACTATGATTGTCTGTTCAAGGCCAATCGATGGACAAGCTTATAATGTGGCATTATGTTTTTGACTTGTTCTGTCCGCTTTGGGTTAGCTAGACCCTTATCAGCCCCACGGCCGGGCTTTTGGCATGTTTTGGATGCCTTGTACACGTGTGCTTGTTTGTTCTAGTTTAGATTTAATGGTGTTTCCTGGGCACGTCTGCCTAGGTATGATGTCCATTGTTTTCTCAAAAGGGGACGTGTTCTGTCCGTTCTTCATTTAATTTCCAGGGGGTTTACATTTCCCGTTAAAGTTTGTTACAAAAGGTCTGTCTTTGGGGGAGCCCTAGACTAACAGTTTAGTTGTTACAAAAGTGGCTCTTGGCCGTTTTCTTTTTTTTGGGGGTAAACCCCTTACATGTAATATTTCCTAAGCTGCATGAGATTCCAGGTCCTGGGGATCTCCTTGCCTTCAAGCGTCTCCAACTTGCAAGTTCCCTTGCCATTCGCCCATATGACTCGGTAGGGCCCCTCCCAGTTGGGGCCTAACTTTCCGGTGTTTTCTTGCAAGCTAGCTTCATTGGCTCTAAGGACTAGGTCCCCCGGGACGAGGTTGAGTTTCTTCATCCTGGTGTTGTAGTAACTCTCCAGTAGCTTTTTGTATTTGGCCTCTCTGACTGCTGCTATCTCCCTTCTCTCCTCCAGCAGGTTCAAGTTCACTCTTAGGTCCTGTTCGTTATCTTCGTCTCGAAGCTTCATCCGGGCAGTCGGGGATCCTATCTCAGCGGGGATGACAGCTTCCGTCCCGTAGGTAAGGCTAAACGGGGTTTCCCCATTGCAACTTTTGGGAGTGGTTCTGTATGCCCATAGTACGAATGGAAGTTCTTCCAGCCAGCCCATCTGTTTTCTTCCAAGCCTTCCTTTCATTCCTTTGATGACGCTTTGGTTAGCTCTCTCCACCAATCCGTTGCTTTGGGCATGGGTGATGGAGGTAAACACTTGTTGAATCCGCATCTGCTCGCACCACGGTTTGAAAGGCTTTCCGGCAAACTGGACCCCGTTATCGCTCACCAGTTCCTTAGGGACCCCATACCTGCATATGATGTTATCCAACACGAACCTTCTCATCTGTTCCCCAGTGATTTTTGCCAGGGGCTTCGCCTCGATCCATTTGGTGAAATAATCAATGGCCACCACCACGTATTTGACCCCTCCCGGGCCCTCCGGGAAAGGCCCAATTATGTCAATGGCCCATTTTTGGAATGGCCAGGATGTTGAAACTGGTACCATGGGGTGTTTGTGCCGGTGGGTCATTGGTGCATGCACTTGGCAGTTATCACACTTTTTGATTTCCTCAGAGGCTGTCTCGTACATCCGCGGCCAGTAAAATCCTGCATTCATTGCCTTTCTCACTATCGTCCTTGGTCCCGAGTGCATTCCACAAATCCCTTCGTGCATTTCCCTAACCACGTATTCAGCTTCTTCCATGTCAACACACTTCAGGGATGGGCCCAGGTATGATCTTCGATACAGCTCTCCTTCGATCAGTTCATATTGCAGGGCTTTGACCCTTATCCTTCTGGCTGCCCATTCTCCTTCAGCCAGAACTCCGTCTCGGAGGAACTTGATAATTGGTGTCATCCACGTCTCTTGAGTACCCTCAATTGTAACAACCTCCTCTGTGTTAAGGGAAGGAGATGTCAGGACCTCCACCTTGACTTCTTTCGCGAGGTGGTTTAATGCCACCGAGGCCAGCTTACTGAGGGCATCAGATTTTCTGTTTCTTCCCCAGGGGATGTATTCCAGTCTGAAAGTTTTGAATGCCTTAGCCATCTCTTTTACTTTTGCCACGTATCGGGCCATGGTGCCATCTTTGGCTTCATATTCCCCTTGGTACTGTTTCACTACCAGCTGTGAATCAGTGCTAGCTTCCACGTGTCCTGCTTTCATTTTTAGTGCCAGTCTCATTCCCGCCAGGAGGGCCTCATACTCAGCGGTATTGTTGGTGTTTTCGAAGTCCAACCTTATGGCATATGTCAGTTCGACCCCCTCAGGACTTATCAGTGTGATTCCGGCCCCGCTTCCCTCTTCACTGGATGCTCCATCTGTGAGCAACTTCCACACCGTCTCGTCTTCCTTCTCTCTTTCTTCTTTCTCTAAAGCTTCCCATTTTAATAGCTCCTTCTCTTCGTCCTCAGGGACTTCCGCTAAGAAATCGGCCAGTATCTGCCCCTTCATGGCCGTCCTGGGCTTATACTCCAGAGAGTGTTCCCCTAACTCCACAGCCCACTTAGCTAGCCGTCCTGACAGCTCCGGCCTCCTGAGTACCTTCTGAAGGGGCTGGTCAGTCATTAAGGTAATCTTGTGCCCTTGGAAATACCTCCTGAGTCTTCGGGATGCGAAGACAAGAGCTAATGCGAGCTTCTCCAGGGGCATGTATCGTTCTTCAGGCCCTTTAAGCGTTCTGCTGATGAAATATATGGGGATCTGCCTCCCTTCCCGCTCTACCATCATGACCGCACTTATGGTCGTTTTTGATGCGGATAGGTACAGGAGCAACGGGTCCCTGGGTTCTGGGGTGGCCAACATTGGGAGCTTGCAGATGTATGCTTTCATTTCTTGAAAGACAGCCTCAGCCTCTGTGGTCCATCTAAACTTGTTTGTTTGGAGGCAGTCTTTCAATACTTTCATAAAGGGGAGGGTCTTGTCGGCTACCTTTGATAAGAAACGGTTCAATGCTATTAGTCTTCCGTTTAGTTGCTGGATGTCCTTCAGGGACCTGGGGGATCGCATCTCAGCCACCGCCTGGGTTTTCTCTGGATTTGCCTTGATCCCTCCCTTGGTGACCACTACTCCCAGGAAATTCCCCTCCTCTACTCCAAAACAGCATTTCCCAGGGTTTAACTTCATGTTTACATCCTGCATAGTGTGGAGAGTCTCGGCTATATCGTCTATCATGGCCGTCTCCGTCAAGCTTTTGATAACAATATCATCGACGTACACCTCCAAGTTCTTTCCTCGTTGCTCCCTAAACAAGGTGTTCATGAACCTCTGATATGTTGCCCCAGCATTCTTGAGGCTGAAGGGCATCTTGGTGTAGCAGAACGTCCCTTCATCTATGATGAAGGCGGTTTTTTCCTCGTCTTCCATCGACATCTGGATTTGGTGGTATCCCTTGTAGGCGTCCAGGAAACATTTTAGGGGGTACTGAGACAAAGAGTCCACCTGGGTGTCTATCTCCGGAAGGGGGTAACAGTCCTTTGGGCATGCTTTGTTTAGATCTTGAAAATCGATGCACATCCTCCACCCCCCATCCTTCTTCTGAACCATGACTGGGTTGGCGACCCAGGACGGGTATCTCACTTCTCTGACTATCCCAGCTCTGAGCAGTTTCCGAGTCTCTTCACAAGCAGCTCTTCTTTTATTAGGCCCCATGCTCCGTTTCTTCTGTTTTACTGGTTTCGCCCATGTGAAGGTGTTGAGCCGGTGCTCGGTTAGACTCCTGGGGATTCCTGTCATGTCCCCATGTTGAAATGCAAACACTTCTATGTTATGAAGGAGCAACTCCTTCAGCGCACTCTTGCATTTATCACTTAAGTGGCTCCCCACCTTGACTGTTTGTTCTGGAAACCTATCGCAGAGGACCCATTCTTCCACCCCCTTCCCCTGGGGATTTTCTGGCGTTTCACCTTTAGACACGGAAGAGATTACTTCATAAGCAGATTTAACCCATGCTAGGCCCTTTGGTGTTTGAAATACTAAAGCCCCGTGGGGGGTGGACGCCTGTGCCTGCAAGTCTCCAATTCCGGGTCTTCCTAGGATGGCATTGTATTTTGAGGGTGCCCTGACTACTGTGAAGGTCAGATTTATCGTTCGGACTCGATCTCCCACCCCGACCGTGAACGGGAGCCTGATCTTTCCCAAGGGGTGTGATATACTGTTGTTGAACCCTACTAAGGGGATGGAGTCTTCTTCCAATCTGTCTCTTACGTCTCTGTCAAATCTAAGGAAACAATGCTCGTATATTACCTCGACGCCTGACTCTCCATCCACATGTATTCGAGACACTTTATGCCCTGCTATTATGGCCGAGATGTTTAGGGGAAGTCGTTGCGCTTCACTTTCTTCCAGGTATGGCATAAGGATGGGAGCTTTCATGCAGTTCGGGGAGCCCAGGATCCTGGCCTTTACACTACGGGTGGTGTCAAATTCACTCCTCCTTCTAATCATGTCAACATCTGCCCTCCCAGGCTCCCTTACATCTCTTCCCTTGCGGTCCCCTCCCCCTTCCTTAATTTCCTTGACCAAGTGGGCCAGTCTTCCCGTCTTTACTGCAGCCTCTATTTCTCTTTTTAAATACATGCAGTCATCGGTTTTATGCCCGAAGCCTTTGTGAAATTCACAATATTCGTTTGGTTGTGCTTTTGGCCCAGGCTTTATGGGTGGTGGTCTTGGGAAGGAGTTCTTTACCCTTTCAGTGGCCAGTATCTCACTTGGTGTCTTAATGAGGGGGGTGAAATTATCGGAGTACAAAGGGGGACCCCTCCCTCGGGGTTTGTATGGGGAGTACGAGGGTCTCATTCTGTCATGCATCATTCTATCAAAAGCGGGTTTTCGAGAGTAGGGTGTACCTTTGTCAGGAGGCTTTGTGACTGGGGCGATCCTCCGGGGTGCGACGTCTGTTTCCTTGGCTTTGCTGACCGTATCCTTCCCTCTGACAAAGGCCCTGACCCTGTCCATAAGGCTGTCAAATGAGTGGGGGAACTCTTCCCCCAGTTTCTCACACAGCTGGGCATGTTTTAGCCCGTTTATGAAACTGCTAATCTTCATGACCTCCGGGACATCTTTGATGTTCATGCTCTCCTTGACAAACCTTTCCATGTATTGATCTATTCGCTCGTTATCCCTTTGTCTGATATGAAGGATCTCATTTGGGTTTTTAACCACCTTTCTCTGTTGGCCAAAGTTCCTGAGGAACTTCTCGCTTAGCTCTTCATAGCTATCTATGCTCCCCAGGGGAAGGCTGTCGAACCAAAGCCGAGCTCCCTCCGTCAGGGTTTGTACAAACATGTGGCACCATACTGGCATGGGCCATCGTCCCAGCTGTCCCGCTCCCCGGAAGGCATGCAGGTGATCCTCGGGGTCTCTTGTCCCGTCATAACGGTCAAAGCCTGGGGGTAACTTTGTCTTGGGGGGCATAGGTGCTTCTGCGATTCTTCGTGTGAACTTTGAGACCTCGGCTAAGTCTAATGGTAGATATGGCTGATCTAAGCCACTGTCACCAAGGTTGTTTCTCTCCTTTCCTTTCTCCTTGGGCTTCTGTCCTGTAATGACATCCTCCCTTTCTTCTGAGGACATTTGCCTCAGGGCAGTCATGAACGTTTCCAGCTGGTCACTATTGCTGTTCTTGTTTTGAAGATTTGTTCCTTCTTGGCTGGAGGGTGTGTCAAAAGAAAGTCTAGCCCTGAGGCTGTCGAGCTTTTCCTGTCTCTTTAAATCTTCAAGGTACTTTGTTAACTTCTCCCTATGCATGGCCACAAAGTCAGGAGTGATATGCTCTGCTTTTTCTGGGTTTTCCACCTGGTTCACGTTACCTTCTTCATGGGTAATGTCTTCTATAGTGACCCTATCCAAATCATTTTGTGCCGTTTGAGTGACACGCGAGTTGTGTGGTGTTGTCATGTCGTTTCTGAAAGGATAAACTGCTCTCTAGTCGTCGAGTTTTGATGTGGGAACACTAGGCAGACCAAGGTACCACGGATGGCGCCAATGTCGAATACCCAACCCACGGATGACGTTTGATGGATCTTCGCTGGCGTCAAGAGCCTTTATCTTCGTTGCAACAAAAGAACAAACCGTTAGCCTCGTCACGGAGGACCCCGGGAGGGGGATCCGTGACCAAGCTCTGGCGTGAGAGTAAGTAAGCTTGCCGGGAAATGAGAGGAGCTTCTTCCGATGAGTATAATCACCGGAAGGTTTCCTCTTTGGTGTGAATCTTATTAATATGCATGTATAGTAAATGCGAGGGAATGTTGGTCGGAAGTTAATGAGACAATAGTAAATGAGAGTGTAGTAAATGAGGGAATAACGCCGGAGATGATACCTGCCTTTGTTCCTTTTGTTTTTCTCTTATATAACAGCTGGTCCTTATCTTACTAGATATTTTCCTCATATGATCCAACGGCTTCTAGGGGTTATCGGGAGGTGCAGACACGTGTCTGACCCCCAGCGGCGAGATGTCTTCCCCAATTAATGCTTCAGCCGGAGAAGTACAGTGTTTTCAGGCGAGATCCCATTCTTGTCGATCATTAAATGAAGCTTGTCCTTCTGCTAGCTGTTTTCCCGCTTATAACAAAAGAGGAGAAAACTTAATGGGCAAGGTGACCCTTTTCTGATGGGCTTTTATATAATTGGTCTTCCCAAAGATAGTCCAAAGCGGGTAAAGTGGGCCTACCCACTGAAGCCCCGTCAGCGACGCCTTGTGTTTTGTGCAAAAGTGGCCGACGGCCAAACTTCCTGTCTACGGACAATTTCAGCGACGACACTTTACTTGATGATGATGTCCCATAATGATGATGTTGTCACATGTCCATGTTCCAAAGTCTTTGTCTGCCATCACTCTTTCCTAAGTCACATGTATATGCTTGTGGTCTTGTGGATGAGTCATGTTCTAGAAATCGAATATGTGACATAAATTCATGTTCATCTCCCAAGCCTCCTAGCCATCACTTTCCTTTCCTTGTTCACGTGTATGCGTGAATTCTCAAACAAACCAAAAGTACATGTGACCCCCCCAAGAAGTCACTGCCATCAAAGATAAAGCTCTAAAAAAAAGTAATGATGATGTTCCTTGACCAAACCCTCCTATGCGTGTGATGATGTATATATGATGGCTGATTTGAGTTTTAGGAAATAAAGATAATAGCCACCAATTCTCGTTTCCTCAATGTCTCCCCCATTTTTTTATATTTTCCTCAATGATTGATGTGATTGTATGTTCATGTGCCTTCACGTGTGTCCACTTCACATGTGTTAGGGTTGAACCCTTTAATCGTCCAGGACCTGCTTTTGTGTTTGATATGTCCCAACCGTAGGCTACGCTCTCTAACTTCGCCATATTACGCGCTTTACCTGTAAAACCACAAACTTTCGTAGTTATCACATTCGCAATAAATAATCGTTTAAAACACAATAAGACACGTAATTTAAACTCTTTAACACTCGGGTTTCACACTCTCCATCAAAAGGTCACTCAGAGGTATAACTTAAACATTTTGACACATTTAACCCCTGTAGTTTGTAATCTCTCACTTTCTTTCACATTTAGTTTCGTATGATCCATGATTTATTCGTTTGAAGGTATGAGCATCATGTAGGGTTACTGTAAAGTATATTTATCCCTTGTTGACATTTTGAACCTTTAAATTCACACACTTTCCATGTTTGTCAACTTTAGTCCTTCAAGAACATTCTTTCACACGTTCAAACCTATGACACGTGTCAACACATTATAGGACGTGAATTTTCGAGGTGTTACATCCTCACCCCCTTAAAAGAAATCTCGACCTCGAGATTTACTGAAATAAATAAGGGTACTTTTCTTTCATTGTGGACTCAACCTCCCACGTATACTCGGGACCTCTACGGGCATCCCATTTTACCTTTACAATAGGCACATGCTTCCTTCGAAGCTTCTTAACCTGTCGATCCTCGATCGACACAGGTTTTTCAACAAACTTTAAGCTCTCTTCTATATGCACATCTGTATGCGGTATGACCAGTGATTCATCAGCGAAACACTTCTTCCGATTGCAGATGTGAAATACATTGTGAATTCCACTGAGCTCTTCAGGTAAGTTTAACTTATAGGCAACTGATCCGACACGTTCAATGACTTCGAATGGTCCTATGTATCTTGGGCTTAATTTGCCTTTCTTACCAAATCGCATCACTCCCTTCCAGGGTGATACTTTAAGCAACACCTTGTCGCCTACCTCGAAGTTAAAAGGTTTACGCTTCAAATCTGCGTAGCTTTTCTGCCTATCTCGGGCAGCTTTGAGACGGTCACGAATCTGGACAATCTTGTCCGTCGCTTCAAAGACTATCTCCGGTCCTGATAATTGGACATCTCCAACTTTCGCCCAACAAACGGGCGTTCTACACTTTCTACCGTATAATGCCTCAAAAGGCGCAGCCTTAATGCTGGTATGGTAGCTATTGTTGTATGAGAACTCGATTAATGGCAGGTGGTTATCCCAACTACCACCTAAATCGATCACACATGCACGAAGCATGTCTTCCAACGTTTGGATTGTACGCTCACTCTGTCCGTCTGTCTGAGGATGGTAAGCCGTACTAAAATTCAAACGTGTGCCCAGCGATTGTTGGAAACTTTTCCAAAAATGTGACGTGTATCTAGTATCTCTGTCAGAAATAATAGACACAGGCACGCCATGTAAAGCTACAATCTTATCAACGTACAATTGGGCTAACATGTCAGAGCTATAGGTCTCCTTAATGGGCAGAAAATGTGCTGACTTAGTCAGTCTATCAACTATCACCCATATTGTGTCATTTCCTTTCCTGGTCTTGGGTAACTTGGTGATGAAATCCATCGTCACCATTTCCCACTTCCATGTGGGAAGTTCAGGTTGTTGTAGCAAACCTGACGGCTTTTGATATTCAGCTTTTACTTGCACACATGTCAAGCATTTAGCTACATAGGTGGCTATAGACTTCTTCAAGCCTATCCACCAAAAATTTGCCTTCAGATCCTGGTACATCTTATCAGCTCCAGGATGAATGGAGTATTTAGAACTGTGGGCTTCCTGGAGGATGACATCTCAAAGTCCTCCAAAAATTGGAACCCATATACGTCCATTTAATCTTAGAATTCCGTCCTTGCCAAGAGATAACTGCTCCTCAGTCACCCCTAGCTTTTCATTAGGGTAGTTAGCTTCCAACACAGCTTCCTTCTGTGCAGCTAACAACCTTTCATTCAAACTGTTCTTTATTTCAATGCTCTTGGCATTGATTCGGATGGGTTTCACCCTTTCCTTTCGACTCAAGGCATCGACGACTACATTCCCCTTGCCAGGATGGTATCTGATTTCACAATCATAATCATTCAAAGTCTCCATCCATCGGCGCTGCCTCATGTTTAAATCCTTCTGATTAAACAGGTGCTGGAGGCTCTTGTGATCAGAGTAGATCACACACTTGATACCATATAAATAGTGCCTCCTTAGCTTCAGTGCAAATACAACGACACCCAACTCCAAGTCATGGGTGGTGTAATTCTTTTCATGCACCTTTAACTGTCGTGAAGCATAGGCAATAACCTTGCCTTTCTGCATAAGCACACACCCCATGCCAGTGTGTGATGCATTGCAGTAAACTACGAATTCTTCGGTACCTTCAGGCAATTTCAGCACAGGAGCATTGCTCAACTTTTGCTTTAGGATATCAAAGGATTCTTGTTGCTTCGGTCCCCAGTCGAACTTAATCTTCTTCCTAGTCAAAGAAGTTAGGGGTGCAACAATCCTTGAAAAATTCTCGATAAAGCGTCGGTAGTATCCTGCCAATCCCAAGAAACTGCGAATTTCTGTGGGCGTCTTCGGCTCCTGCCAGTTCATAACTGCTTCTACCTTAGCGGGATCCACTTGGATACCACGCTCACTAACCACATGTCCAAGGAATTGGACTTCTCGAAGCCAAAATTCACACTTTGAAAATTTGGCGTAGAGTTTCTCATGATGTAGAAGTTTAAGAATACAGCGAAGGTGTTTCTCATGGTCAGCTTGGTTCTTAGAGTAGATGAGGATGTCGTCAATGAAGACGATGACAAATTTATCCAAGTGGGGTTTGCAGACGCGATTCATGAGATCCATGAATGCGGAAGGTGCATTAGTGAGCCCAAAAGGCATCACTAGGAACTCGTAATGACCATAACGAGTCCTAAATGCAGTTTTGTGTACGTCTTCATCTCTAACCTTCAGTTGGTGGTAGCCCGACCTTAAGTCAATCTTCGAGAAGTAACCTGCCCCTTGCAATTGATCGAACAAATCGTCGATCCTGGGCAAAGGATACCTATTCTTTATAGTGACCTTATTAAGCTCACGGTAATCGATGCACAGACACATCGATCCATCCTTCTTTTTGACAAACAGGATTGGCGCTCCCCATGGAGACGAACTAGGTCTGATGAAACCTTTAGCTAGCAATTCATCTAGTTGTGTCCTCAATTCCTTCATCTCTGTTGGTGCTAACCTGTAAGGTGCTCTAGCAACAGGTGCTGCTCCAGGGATGATGTCAATTCTGAATTCCACTTGCCTATCTGGTGGTAAGCCAGGTAGTTCTTCAGGAAACACTTCAGGGTATTCAGAAATGATGGGGATGTCTTCCATCTTAGGTTTCGGCTCATCAATAGTCACTTGTGCCATGTAGATGACACAACCCTTCTTTAAACACCTAGAGGCCTTGAGCATAGTCACTTGTTCAGGCAGTCGATACCGGGTATCTCCCTGAATGGTAAGTGATTCACCAGACGGAGTCTTGATCACCACTTGCTTTTTATTGCAGACAATCTGGGCCTGGTTATGAGATAACCAGTCCATGCCTAATACAATGTCAAAACCGGCTAACTTCAAAGGAAGTAGGGACAAAGGAAAAGAGTGGTTCTTAATGGATATGAAACATCCATCTAATATGGTTGAGGCGGTTTCTAATGTGTCATCGGCTAGCTCCACCTCATATTTCACACTTAAGGTTTTAACAGGTAAATTTAGCAATTTGCAAAACTTATTATCTACAAATGATTTATCTGCGCCTGAATCAAAAAGTACTCTTGCATAGACATCATTTATGAGAAAGGTACCTGTGATCACGTTATCGTCTTGCACAGCCTCCTTCGCATCCATCCTAAAGACTCTAGCATTGGTCTTCTTGACCTCCTCAGGCTTCTTGGCGTATTTGGGGCAGTTGGTCTTGATATGCCCCTTCTCATTACAGCTGTAGCAGGTTGCATCCTTCAACTTTTTGCAATCCAAGGTCTTGTGTTCCTTGGACTTGCATATCCCGCAAGCAAAAGTCATCGACTGTGTCTGCGAGTTCGATTCTAACCTGCACTTCCCGAAGTGCTGTTTCTTGCAGATCTTGCACTTGGGCTTATCACCAGACTGATGCCCATCCTTCTTTGCCTCAGACCCCTTCTTGTGGTCACCGTTTCCTCGGTGCTTCTTGTTTGACCTTTGTGAACTGTCATCTTCACGTTTCCTTTTCTCGGCATCCTTGTTCCTCAGCGATCTTTGTCTGACCGCGTCCAGTGTGAGGGACAAAGATATATCAGCTACAGATCTGAAAGTAGCTGGCCGAGAGGCCTTCACGCTTGCCTTAATTTCTAGGGCTAAACCCCCTATGAAACGAGCTATTCTTTTGTCCGGGGTCACCAGATACGGAACCAATCTGGACATTGTGTTGAAGCTCGTGAGGTAAGCTTGGCAGTCGAGGTTCTGCATAACCAACGATAGGAAATCAGACTCAATCTTCTCAACCTCATGCTGAGGGCAGTAGTTTTCCCTGATGAGGGCAACAAATTGCTCCCATGTCATGTTGTACAATGGGATCTTCCCAGTGGCTTGAATCAGCGATCTCCACCAGGCTAAGGCCTCGCCTTTAAACGATTGCGACACAAACTTTACCACATCTTTCTCAGCGCATCCGCTGATATCAACAACTGTATCCATCTCATCCAACCACGTCATACAATCTATAGCTCCTTTCTCCCCAGTGAAATCCTTGGGTTTGCATGAAACAAAATATTTGTGGGAGCAACCCTTATCATGGGTTCCTTGTTTCGGTACGATCTTCAGAGATGGAACACTTTGATGATTTATGGACTGGCGATCGTCATCAACTTTCTTGGGTTCTTCCTTCTTGGAGGGAGGCTTGCTGTGAGCCTCAGAATGAGTCTTGGGCTTTGAGTGCGGAGTAGATAGGGTCCTACTCCGAGTCCTACTATATTCCTTAAATTGCTCCTCTACAGCTTTAGAAACAGCTGTATCGATCAGTGTACGAAGCTCTCCTTTGGTTATATTAATCCTAGCATTGTCATTATTCTCCAGAGGATGACTGTTAATCTCGTCCGAGTCAGCCATTTATCTTGAACTGTTACATAGATAATGACAATAGTTTATTTGAGAGTTTATTATGGAATTGTCTTTTATGGCAATTCATTAACCATGGTAAACATAGACCATATTTGGTCAATTTGTTACTCACATTTATTTAGGATTTCTATTATAATTTATCCTAATTATAAACAATAACAGTATTATTAGCACACAAGGCCTAGTCACAGGGACATTTTTAAATTATAAGCCATGATTTCAGAGAATCAAGGCATGAAAGTTTGAACATAGTTCTTTACCTTTTTCGGACAGGGTCGTAGACTATTACTGTCTTTTGTCTCATATGAAAATGAGCAGGGCCTGTAGGCACTATATTACTAATGGATGGTCAACATGTGATCATCTTAACTAATGATTTAAACCCATGATTTATATATCATTAGTTTAAATTAGGAATCTTTTGAAGAATCCAATTAAGAATGACGTGTGATTTTAACGAATCACGTCTGCCAGGAGCGTTAACATGTTTTCAGATGTTAACAGGGATTTGAATCTTTTGAAACAGGCCTTACTATCTTGGCCAGGTCTTATAATGACATGCAGGCTAGGTTATACCTTTTAAGATTCTTAATTAACATTTAAAATAGGCAGATTTTTTTTTTTAAAAAGGACTGATTTTGATTCATTTATTTCATATATAATTTATTTATGCATAAAATGGCAAAAATGAAATTTATAAACTTACATTCCATTAATCATAAAAAGTACACACTGCCCTAAACGGGTCTTTCAACATAACAACTTGCCCACGCAGGGACTTAAACAGGGAATTAATCATAAAAAGTACACACTGCACTAAGATACTAGTCCACGCAGGGACTTAAACAAACAACATACCCTCATAGGGGTTAATAGAAAGATAGGCCCACGCAGGGGTCAAAACAAACAAACATACCCACGCAGGGGTCAATACAGCAAGACAGGCCCACGCAGGGGCTCAACTGATACCAGGAAAATTACAACAACCAATGGAAGGATTCAATGGTCCTTCTTGCTCTTCCCTTTTATTAAACTTGTCAAACCCTGGAAGAAACTTTGTCGTTCTCTACGATCTCTGTGAAAATCTCGCTCGACTTGGTCCAATCTTTGAAGAATTTCTTCCCGTTCGGGTGGGGAAAACCGTGGCGGCTGCGATTGTTGCCGAATTATAGGTCTAGCAGGCATTTGGTACCCATGAGTTGGGTAACCTACTCCCCAAGGAGCTCCATACGGTCCTTCAGGATGAAGGGCGTTATAGTTGGCCGCTACCAAGTATGGGTCGGCTTCAGCGTAATTATAGTTGGTGTGAGCCGGCTGCTCGAACGGGTTGTATGCCATTGAACCAGTGTATGCTGGAATCGGGTTATCAAAACCCATCGGTGGTGGCTGCGGTGCAACTGGGTTGGAAGGCCCACCTATTTGTGGGTCTTCATGAAGTGGCGGGTAATGACTGCCACTTGATTGACGAGGAGAGCTAAAATGAAAGTCCCCTCCTCGCGCAGACATACGTGCTCTGGTTCTCCTACACCTCGGCGGTTGCGGAGGTGCCTGATTAACTGGTGGCGGTGGAGGCGGTGGCGTGACAGCCACGAAACGTGAATCCCCAGAGGGATCCTGTTGCTGCTGCTACTGGTGAGGCGACGAATGATGCGAGGGTGTAAAATACCACTCGAACTGGTTAAACCTTGCCTGGTAACTGTCTGGACCATGGTAGGGTGATCCATGAAAAGACGAACCATCAGAGACTTCAATAGGATGGTTGGGGGCCCCGGTTGCAGGCTCGACGGGATCCGTGTCCTCGTCCATATCCTCTGCATGATCGCCGGAGAAATGATCCTCTGGCCCCAATGGGTTAAAACCCACTGGTTCTTGTATGTAGTTTGCCGGGTTAAACCGACCTTGAAAGACGGGAGTGGGGTCTCCAAAGGAATGGTGCGATAGGGATCGCTGTAGAGGTATGTAAGAAGGTTGTGGGTTGTTGGGCTCGTTTTCCGACTGTGGCCCATAGGAGTTATGATAGGGAGGCGTTGAACTGTGAGAAACAGACCGTCTGGCGGGCTTAAAAAGGTTCCTCTTGTTCTCTCGAGGATCGGCACTCGCGGTGGTAGAAGGAGCTCGCCTTTGCGAAGGCCCGGCCTCGTGATCATTGGGGGCGGTGATCGGCCCCTTGCCTCGTCCTCTTCGTCTGAAAAATCTTGGCGGCATATTTAGTCCTGTCAAAATAACATAAGATAACGACAAGAATGTATAAAATAAAGGACAAAACAAAACAAATTAGAATTTGTCCTATGTTATTTGTCTAGACTCGAAAGTTTAGGAATGTGCAATTGTGTCATTGAGATTAAACACAAAAGGCTAGTGTTTAATTCACTCAATGTTGGCTCTGATACCAACCTGTCACACCCCGACTTTCCACGTATTACCGGTGGGCCCGGTGGGGAGTATCGTGACGTGGTTGGCAACATAATAGTCAAACAACACAATATTTAAATGTACAGCGGAAGCAAATGAAAGTTATATTTCAACTGAATATAATATTGTAATATCAAGTATCACAACAGTCGAAAGTTTGTCCACAGATGGATCAAAAATAAAATGGAAACAGTAGTTCAACAGACTTTAGGCATCTTAAGCTTGCGAGACTCTTTAATGATGCTAGGAGTAGCCAGCCTAGTTCGCGTACTACCTGCACATAATCTTTTTGGGAAAATACGTCAGTTTACACTGGTAAATACAATCAACTGACTCATTTTAAAAATGATTAAAAATTGATTTGGATGCACGTGGCATAAATATTTTATAACTTGGGATAATTATTTAAATATATAAACTTGTAAAAGGATTACATGTTCCTTATGCGTTCAGTAGCCCGGATCGTGCCGGGTTAAAGATCAATAGACACACCACATTATTTATTTATGCACTGACGGGTGTACGCCTACACCCCGTTCTTAGGTCATGGCCATTTCGTAAAATGATGCCAAGGATATCCGGGACATGGTCATTAACCCCCTAAAGGCTTTAAGCAAACAAAACATATTTAAACGGGTCATCTCGATAATACTTAACCACCAATCGATTAAGGTCGAATGCATGACCAAACGGTATTTTATATACCGTACCCCAAGCCCGTATAAGGGAAAATAAGTTAAAAGTATTTACCTTTGCAAGTATAATTCACAAACAGCAAATGCAAGTAGCTTTTACTGGTCCTCCTATTCTGGAACGAAGGTTTATAATAACCTATTAGAATCCTAACGGCCTTTAGTTAAGCTTAAGCTTAGACCGGTTAGTTTTATAGATAGATACGGTTCAAACGCACGATTAAGCGAAGACCGGAATAGAATGTGATTTAGACCCGACAAGTTTGAAGACTTGTTTCATATGGGTAATCTAAACACATTCTGGATTTTGAGATAAAACCGATAAGGTTTGACCCGTTTCGGCTAATTTATGCAAACTAGTTACATAAACCGAACCGAACGCGCAAGAGGCGTAACGGGTGACCATGAGAGTTATATACAGGTTTCCTAAGTTAATATGCCTCAAATATGTTGTGACATCAGTAAGATATCTTTTATTATGCCCGAAATGAATTTAAACTCAAATTATGCCCCGTAGGGGTATTTTGGTCATTTACAAGGTTGTAAAAGAGTTTAAGTATTAACCTGAGTTACAGGTCTGATATAATCAGCAAAAATACTTAATTTACTAAGTTATAACAGTAGGGTATTGCATATATGTGAAATTTATTAATTATAACCAAACTATGCACCGTAGGGGCATTTTGGTAATTTCACATAAGCCGAAAAGCTCAAAACTGAAGTCTGAGTTAAACAACTTTTGCTTACTGTTAAAATATTATAATTTACCTAAAATATCAGTAGGTATCAACCCTTGTATGTTTAAATTAGTTTTAGTACATACTATGCGTTAAAAACGCTTACAAGGCGATTAGAAGCCGTTTCCGGGTTCTATATAGAAATCTGATATTTTTATTATTCCAGAAGGTTTAAAATAATTTATTTATCATATGAAATCAGTTGCAAAAGGTTTGGGGTCAAAAAGATATGTAAAACTCATTTTATAGCCCAAAATGGCAAAACCGACAATTACCGAATTAAGCCTATGAATCTAAGTTATGCTCAGCCTAAAATTAATTAAAAATCCTCAAAAATCCCAAAATAATATATTACATCAGTGGGTAAAGAGTTTGATATCAAAAAGTGGGTTTAAATAGGCTATATGCTAATTATGCCGTTTAATCGCTAAAGAAGCTTTCTAATTACGCTAATGAGCATAACTCTCAATCTACACCTCAAACTGATGTCAAATTTTGGGTGCAAGTTTATAAATCAGTAACTAAGGTTTCTACTCTTTTACATTTTTAAAAATCACGTTTTATGGTGACAAGGGCATAATAGTCAACATATGAGCAATTAACGGAATCATGTATATTAATCGGATAACTAATGAACCATGGTGTATAATCACAGAGGGTTATACTAGCATGTAACCTAGTTCAATTAAAGCTCTAAGTCATTTCTAAAACATGCTTAAACGGGTCAGAACTGAAAGTCAAAGCAAAAGTCAAATTATGCGACTTTCGGTTCCGAACCGGGTCTCTACTGAAAATTGTCGGGTTGAACATGTTTAGACATGTTCTTACATTAATTACCAAGTTATATTAATGATCAAACAGGTTGTATAGGTTCTACATTGCTAATTATGCATAAAATGGAAATTAAGCATTCTGTTGACTTTTTAATAACAAGTTTGACCCGACGTTTGACCTAGTTAGAGTGGGAATCAGAGGGTGCCCTTTTAAGGGTTTATTGCCCACATAATTACCAACTTATAACTACTTTCAATTCGACTAATCACTGGACCAACAATGATTAATCTCTAAGTCAACCGTTAATTACGACGGTTTGACTTTTAAGCTATAACTAAGTAAAAACTCAACTAAGAAAGGTTAAGCATACTTACAGAAGTCCTATGCACGATTTGTGATCACTTGAGTCTGCTTTGTTTAAGGGTTTATTGCCCACATAATTACCAACTTATAACTACTTTCAATTCGACTAATCACTGGACCAACAATGATTAATCTCTAAGTCAACCGTTAATTACGACGGTTTGACTTTTAAGCTATAACTAAGTAAAAACTCAACTAAGAAAGGTTAAGCATACTTACAGAAGTCCTATGCACGATTTGTGATCACTTGAGTCTGCTTTGGAGCTCCAGAAATGATCAGAAATGCAGATGGAAGGTGTGGTTACAAAGTTGCAACACAAGGCCCTTTTATAGTGCTTTAATCACCTTAGATCATTGACAAATCATGCTAGCAATGGCCATGGATCATCAACAGATGTCCCTAAGTGCCTAGGACTGTTTAGGGGTCGCCCATATAGTGAAAATATCTGTTTTAGGTCGGTTATAGCGTGAATATAGGCTGCTTTCTAAAGTTTCTGCAACTGGGCGTCGTACGCGGCCCGCGTAAAGTCTTGTTAACCTTTACGCGGCCCGCCTGAGAGTGAAGGTCAGGTTAAGCATTTTCTATTTGTTGCATCTTGTCTCTTGGCCCTTTGAAAGGTCAACCAAACTTATTTCTTGCAATTTGACCCCTTCACATTTATTTACAAGGGCTTCAAGGCTTATACCCGCTTTATTGAGTCCTTGGTCACTTTGTTATTACCCGAAAAGTCATAAACTTTCACGTTGACGCTTTTAACCCCTTGTATACAAATTTGATCCTAACTTTCTCATACGACAACGAAACTTTATGAAATTTATATCGTGCATTCTAGTGAGCATAATTAATCGTTACAAAGCTTCGGGTTTGCTAAAAGGTCACTCAGAGGTATAACTTAAACATGTTGACACATTTAACCCCTGTAGTTTGTAATCTCTCACTTTCTTTCACATTTAGCTTCGTATGATCCATGATTTATTCGTTTGAAGGTATGAGCATCATGTAGGGTTACTGTAAAGTATATTTATCCCTTGTTGACATTTTGAACCTTTAAATTCACACACTTTCCATGTTTGTCAACTTTAGTCCTTCAAGAACATTCTTTCACACGTTCAAACCTATGACACGTGTCAACACATTATAGGACGTTAATTTTCGAGGTGTTACAATAATAAATACTATCATTTTTTATTTACCTTATTATAGTTAAATGGAACTTTTAACTCTAAATTGTTTACTTAACTGTGTTGATTGCTTAATTTTACCGTCATGAAATATATACATCCTCGTCATCACCCTCTACGATCTCGCTGCGAAGCGTGGGCTCCAATCTTCACCATCAACCTCCTACGACCAGCCACGAAATGCATGCTCGAAGACTAGTTGAAAAATTACGAATCGTTTTCAAAACATGAAAACACGTACAGAGCAACTATTAAATGAAATTTTTTATATATTTCAAATGACTTTGTAATTTTATTATGTGTTTTTATTTATTAACATTGTACTTTGAATATGATATTTGGTTTTATTATGTGATTCGACCCGACTAGATCCGAACCGATCCAAAAAGTTCGACTCTGGGTTACTATAAACCGGGGTATCCATAAAAAATGACACCATGAGAAAAAGTTTCTGGCTCCGCCACTGCAGTCTAGTGTGTTTTGGGCGATGTTACATTCTGCTTGAAACGCTTATGCTAGATGAGCATCAAGCGGTGTGCCCGTTGAGAGAAGCTTGAGATACTGGAGCATGAACTAGCACAGTTCCCTCTTTATTTTGCAAAGTTATCAGTGAGGCGGCGATGGTTTGTTATAGACCTTCCACGAGTTGAGGATGACCACCTGTAGCGTCCACGGGAAGGTTTAGAGGTATTTCTTTGTTATTGAGCAATAAAATCCACTTGAGGAGTTTGAGTGCCATGAAGATTCGGAAGAAAAATTTCATGGCTCTTTGCATGTGCTGATAAGTCACGAAAGGTTGGTGATGGGTGTACGGTCCTTTGAGTTGTGGAGAAGGTTTCAAAAGTCGACCCAAATCCGCAAAGAAATCAGTGTGCATGTCATCATTAGTGACCGGATGACCTATGGCGCCGAGTTGGTCACATAATGTTTTGAACTTGCGATCATAATCGGAGACAGTGATATTTCCCTTTTGAAGTTGATTGAGAGAATCCTTAAGAGTGTGCATACATTCAAGGGAATTGTAACTGTTGGTGGACTCTAAAGCTTGCCAAACTTGACGAGCCCAGGTATGCCCGATCACCGTGGCCATGGCTTCTTCGGTGAGGGTGGAGTGAAGGAAAAGGATGACCTTCTAATCTACAGATTTCCACGTAGTGAAATATGAGTTTGGGAAGGTTTTTCTGTCAGTGGTAACGGACTCTGGTTAGATGACAGTGGAGCCATAAATGTGCCCAAAAAAATGATCGAGATAGGCTAGGATAGAAACAATTTGACTTTTCCAGGTCAAGTAATTGTTGGACTTATCAATAATAGTGATAAGGTGGCATAGAGAGTGAAGAGGAACAAAAATGATATCAGAGGTGGCCATGGTAACATCACTAACTTCAAAAGTCTCATTTATCTCATTATCATAATACAATTATATAAAAAAAATAAGGAGAGCTAATTTAGGGGTAAATATCTCCATAATAAATACAAATGAGTAACAACAATTTAACTAGACTAAATTCAAGCCTTGAGATGTTGGTCCAGTGGTTAATGGCCTGCCCTCTTTAGTGGAGACGCATGTTCGATTCCCGTTTGGGTCATTTTCGAGGGACGTTTGGGTGAAGGGACGAATCGGGGCTTTAATCCCGGGTTCGAACATGACCGGGGGGAGGGTTTACGGATTCTATCCGGTTCCCGCCCATCAGAGGGCACGGTCTCATGGCGGTCAAAGAGTCGACCTTAGACATAATTCCGAACAGGATGGGTTTATACGTGAGATTTCTTGCCGTTAAAAAAAAACTAGACTAAATTCAAAATTGTTGATGTTAACTTTACCGCCTATTAGAAAATCATGTATAATTTGTTGATGTAAACTTTACTGCCTATAAGAAAATCATGTATAGTTCACGTATAAAGTTATTATTTTATTCAATAACTAATTAAGCTCCTTAATTTATTATATTTGATAATAACTTGTATCTGTTAATATTTAAAAAAATCTAAATTTATAGCGTTGTCTAATTTTTTATTTATTTTTTATGAACATTCCAATATAAATCTTATTGAAAACCTAGTTGGTTTCAAATTTCCCGGTCTTATATGCCGCTTTAGCACGTATTTGTATGATAACTTCGATAGAACATATTTTTCGAACTGGTTCCACTTGAACCATAGTAGACCGTTAGAATAGGTTTCGGCTTGGTTTAAAGGTTTGAGTTTACTAAATACTCAAAAAAGGTATTTTTCTGACGTGGGTTTAGTTGATCCGAACTTAAAATAAAAAAATAGAAAACTTCTTTATATAAAAAGAAAAAAAAATTACAATATAAAGAAGAAAACATCTAGGACTCTGTAAAAAAAATTATAGCATATCATCGCTTTTGTTACGTTACATTGATAAAAAAAAAAAACCCGCTTAAAAATTGTTAAAGAAAGCTCTAGTAAAACCAATAGCGGAATTAGAAGAAAAATTCAGTGGTATCCCAAAATTATTTTTTTTACCTACAATCATAAAACGGATAGATTTTTTTCCATACGTTCGACAATGGTGGATGTAAAACATTTTAAGTGGATGATCTGACTTATATTTTATTTTTATTTTCACAATCGTGTGTTGACTTCTTTTATTAATAATCGATATATCAACAAAAAATTATAATCTTTTAGTCTTCATATCTTGAAATCATTCTAAATTATTTCATTTTCAACACTTCAAAAAAAGATTTGAGTTTTTTAAGTTATGTATATTAAAAAAACCTTTTTAATATTTTAAAATATGAAAATTGTTATTATAAAATTTAATAAGTTTAATGTTAAAAATAATAAATATAATAAGTAATATATAACATATAACAACTTAATAATCATATGAATATGAATGAATTAGTCAATATATAAAGAATAAAAAACTAATTTCAAAGTTACACTTTCTAACCTAAATCAACCTATTTCATTAATTAACTTAAGTGAAAATAAAAAGTACAATAGTAACTTTACTCAGAAATTGTAATTGATGACTGTCGTTAGGGTCAATCAAAAACATAAATAAGCTACGTAGATAGCGTAAGTAGGGTATCGTATCCACGGGGAATTTGTGGTTAGCGTAAAAGAAATTAATTAAAGGGGAATTGGCCTGTAATAATCTCACCTAAACCTTATTGACCATTAATAATCCCACCTCAGAATATTCCCCCAACCAGTCCCACCTTTCACCTATTTTTCCTACAATGGTCCCCCGTTAAAAAAACTTAACGGAGTTAAGCTTTTTTCCACATTACAAACAGATTTTTTAGGGTTTTTGATCAGAACGATGATACAAGTCCATTGATGTAAAACTTACTTCGAAATAGTGCTCCAAGTGACTTGATTTTTGTTAAGTGGAAATTTAAACACCCGAATTGAAGCGCCGTTTTCATAGTTTGGAGCACTGTTTCGAGGCAAGTTTTACATCAATGGACTTGTATCGTCGTTCTAATCAAAAGCCCTAAAAAATCTGTTTGTAATTTGGAAAAAAGCTTAACTCCGTTAAGTTTTTTAACGGGGACCATTGTAGGAAAAATAGGTGAAAGGTGAGACTGGTGGGGGGAATATTCTGAGGTGGGATTATTAATGGCCAATAAGGTGTAGGTGAGATTATTACAGGCCAATTTCCCTTAATTAAAACTAAACTATCTAAATTGGGGGTTTGTTTGTTTAATTGTAAAGAAAACACAATTTGTCACGAAAAGTGTTATCAAGATGAGAAGAAGTAACCTCCACCCGGAATCCTGAATACCCGTTTTAATTTAAAAATATGTTTTCTGATTCAAAACACCACATAGACATGGCCTCAGAATAAATGAATTTGATTAGTTAATAGGGATAGTTTTTAAGATTCACTATGCAACATAATAACCCGTTTGTTTGTATCAACTACCCACTGATTTACCAACCCGCTAACAACGCAAGGAAGTTGCCAATACGCTTAATAAACGACAAGTAATTCAAACACAAAAAACGTTTACCAATAATCCAACACAAGTGGTCAAGCTGTACCAGTTTACAAGAATCAGAAAAACAGAAAATTATATCAACCGTGTAAACGTTCATCCGGGCAGAAGTCACAAAAAGTTTAGCCGCGCATGTTTGTCTTTACGGAACCGGTTGTCATCCCGAATCGTTCCGACTTCATTGCTTGGCTTGAATAATTGATTGGATGAGAAGAATAATAAAAAGTAATGCTAATTCGCCCCTGATGTGTTGTGCGACGGCTGTCAATTCCTTTCCTCTCCCACATTCTTTGCGTCCAAGTTGTTGTATGTGTATGGGTATGGGTGGGCTCCTATTGATTCGTAGCCGGCTTCCTTCTAGTGTTGTGTTTGAAATAAAGCACAAAACCCACCAATATTGAAACATGCCTGCTCTCTCTTTTTGATATATATCCCCAATTCGTCTCTCAAGTCAGCCCAAAATAGAAGTCCACTTTACTTGTCCTATGATAATTTTCGGCCCACTCCCTCTCTTTGATTTCGTGAATATATGGCCCAATATCAAACCAATATTCATTTCTTGTTCCTGAAACCATTAAAAGCAAACTAATTTATATCACAATCATGCACCTAAGAATTAAATAAATCAATTCATTCCATTTAATTGTTTTCTCTTGATTCTCTACGTTGACAAAGTTTATAACAACTAAATTAATGGCTATTAAAATCAATTCATTCTTTATAATCACATGAATAATAAATTCAATCCATTTTTAACTCCTTTTCTCCATAACCCACAAAACATAAGAACCGTTTATGTAGTATCTTTTGTAACAATATCGATGCATTTAGATTATAAAATATATTAAATAAAGTGTACCTAAATTGCACCGATCAGTAATATGTAAAATAATTAAAAAATAAGATAAAATATCAGGGACCTGCATCATCTTCCTCGATCATCTTCAGGTTTTCTTAAATTCCCGGCGACTGGAGTCTCCCGTAGTTCCGTCGATGTTGGCTCTGAGATATCCTAATATTTGCTCAGGAGTATCTCATACATAAAACGATACATAAAACCGAAAAAAAAAAAAAAAGAAACAATGCAGTTCGGAGGCAAAGTTAAGAGGTAGCACGGGCAACCCCTCACGTAGGCATAGATGGGCCCCTGAGTAAAACTATACAGATAACTGGTTCAATAAGTTGTTATTAGTTTAAATGAAACTATACTAAAGTATTTTGTTAGTCATTCACAAGTCATTGTGATGCAAGCAATTTTACAAGCGCTTATACATGTTGGCGGTCTTGAAGTCAAAATTGTGAAAACATCCAAAATTCCCGACATTCTTCACCAAATTATTTGGTACACACCAACAGCGGTCAACAATAAACTATTTTTTTAAATTACCCCCTCCTACTATTCAAGCTCTTGCAAATTTAGCCCCTCGTTAACATATTGTTTTCTAATCGGTGTCGATCCCAACTTAATAAAAATAGGAATATATTAATCACCTAGTTGAATTGGTATCACTAGCATATGTTCATTTAACAATAACATTTTTGTCAATTTTGATTAGTAATTGTTTTTACCTAACCTAATTTTAACTCGATCCGTTTTTAACACTACTACAAAAATAATTTGTTTAGGCGGTGAAAATGAAGATTATAAGCGGTTTTGTGACCGCCTAAACAAATGTCGCAGGAAAAAAATGTTTAATTAATTTCAGCGGTTAAAAACCCGCTCAAAATAATACAAATTCCGCCCAAAAAAACAAACATGCCAATAATTTGTGATTTTGTGTTTTTGAGCGGTGGTTTAACCGCCCAGCAAAAATAATTATGTTATCAATTAAAATAATTAAAATAATAGGAGAGCTCAAAATAATGCTATATGTTAGCTCAAAATAATGGGTAAGGAGAGCTCAAAATAATGGCTGCTATGACTGCTGTAATATACAGAAAATAATGACTAAATAAAAAATGTTGGCTCAAAATAGTAGATAATGGATACACACCCAGAACTAAAACAATCAAAACTCAGCAAACATCATAGAACCTCTTGATTACATAATAACTTCCAAAGTTTACAAAAGTTGTTCTAAACATAATAACTTCCAAAGTTGTTCAAATAACTACACTAACCTAACCCATCTTCCAAAGTAGTTCAAATAACTCTAACCTAACCCATCATGGTGTATTGAACCAACTTGCACTCTTACACTTAAAAAACCGCGTCATGATGTTTTCAACCAACATGTCGATTTCCTCTTGTGTTACGCTTGTTGTCTCGGTCCAAATCTAAAAAGAAATCAAATATCATATATTAGTTAACCCGAAACACCAAAAATAAACATAAAACCTGAATAATACAACCTTAAACTCGGATCGATAACCCCAACATACTAAAGTCAAGATAGGTAAATTCTAAAAGTAATACTTACATTGTTTGGAAAACGAAATCGCTTCTTTAAAACAAACTGGACCATAAACCAAATCACCATGAACCCACACTCCCAAGACCCGTCTTGTTGCTTACACTGCATTAAATTTAAAAGAAAAAATCAATTACTAAAATAATCACTTAATTGTATAACATAAGAGTTAATAATACTGATAACATACTTGAACCATGATCCATGTAAGTCCACTTCCAAAAGAAGATTCTATTGCTCTCGAAAGAGGATAATCATCTTTATCCTTGTTGGCCTTAACCGAAATCGTATCCAAAATCCAAACACTTCGTTCCTTGGGAGAAACGATAAACAAAACCCAATGGGCGCTAGAAAAAAGAAAGGTATAAAGTAGTGTAATAAAATAAAGAAAATTAACTTGAATACACTAAAAAACAATAACATATATATTACCTATAAAAAAGGGTGCAAGAAAATATTTTGTGCCCTTTTTAAGTTTGTAGACACTTAACAGGTGTTCTTTTACACTTGCAAAATTTTCCTCGCACTCTTTTCCAGTTATTTTGTGGATATTGAAGTAGGCAACTTTAGGGTCTTCTGGAGCAAATTTATAAAATATTGTCTTATGCAAATATCTGATATCAAACAAGAAAAAAATTACAAGGTTAAAAATTCAGCTGTGTTAAAAAATAAATTTATTGTACGAAATAAAAATAATAAGAGAAAACTTACATTTGACACCAATGTAAAAAGCTAGCCTCAAGCAACCCGTTCGCCAAAAACTGTAACATCCCCTCATATTCGATGGATTCAACTTCGATATCAAACGAAGTCTTGGGGTACATCTCCTTAGGCACATTAATCTCAATGCTCATCTTTCCATTAAAGAGATCCTTTAATCGTGCAGCCCATAACTTAATATTTCCAGGCCGCTCATTTTCTATCTTCAACAAGGCATTTTGTATTTTTTGTTCAGCCTTTGACAACTTTGGAGCGGGAGGTTCTTCATCGAACTACATAATTAAACAAACGCTTTTAAGAGTATATATACACACATACACACACACATATAACATGTTCGAGTTGTTGATTACCATCGCATCGAGTCGTTCGGACATGTGTACATCATGTTGATCGGGAAAAAATGCGCCAGAAACAAACTACATTAATTGAAAAACTAATTATTTGTGCATTGTTTTATATATATATAATGAGAATTTGAGTTGTTGATTACCTCGTCATCAAAATTTTCTATAGTAGTCGGATCAATATGATAATGTTGAGTTTGATTTAGTTCATCAGGTTGCTCAAACTACAACAAACGAAATTGTTGCAATATAAAATAAAATTAATATAAAATATATATTACCCGGGCCAAAGTAACCAAACCACTAACCTGTGGCTCATAACATGTGACGTCCTCCAATTGTTGTGTCAAGTCTTGGTTTTGGGGAGTTGTCTCTGTGTTCAAAAGCTACAATTTAACAAAACATACATTATTTTCTTTCATTTGTCAAATATGTGAGAATCATATGATTGTATTAGGAGCCCATCCTTTGAATTACCCTTAAAACCTAATTCCAAAAAAAACTTCTAAAATCGCTAAAAGACTCATGATAATAAAACCGAACTTAACCTAACGAAATGTTACGTAAACCCGAAATAAACCTAATTCAAAACAACACACTTACTAATTGTCTGAAACAATCAATAAACATGAAACTATAAACCACAAATGTTACGTAAACCCGAAATTACCTTTATTGCAAAACGTGGCCATTGAACATATTTACCACGAGCATCACCTAAATCTGTAACCTCGTCATAACATGAAACTGGAGGGAGAGGACTGTTCTCGAATTTTGGATCGATGATATCTACTTTGACTTTCACATAGCCATCCTCCATTTGAACCTCATCTAATAACCTATCCATAGTAGGATACACAAGCCCCGAACCGACTACTTTTTCTTTTATAGAAGGGCCCGGGAATAACAATTCACATTCAGCAAGCTCCTACAAAACGAGACAACATTTTTAAAACCAACATTATACATAAAACAATGTATAAATATAAGTACCTCTATAGGTGGATAATGAATATGGGATCCACCAACATCACTCGCGCCACGGATACTAGGGCTTGAGTCCACCCCTCTATAATCGCAAACCACCCCTAACCTTTGAGTGGTAGACACGTCTGTTTGACTTTGTTGTCTAGCACCTTGAAATAATCCTCCCTTAGCCTTTGTGCGTCCTTTAATCAACATTTAACCACAAGTATTAAATCCAAAAACTCATTATATATTTATCTATATAATAATATAGTATTACCTATAATATTAGAAACAGTACGTAATCGCCCTCCATGTTCCGGTCCAAGTAGCCTACTTAGTGGATCCTCCACCCCGGAAAAATAACTGCCATCTGCCTTCATTTCTATTTCGTATTCGGACTATGTAATATTTACAATTGGTAAGAAGTTTGACTTTAACACATATATATAAAAATATACATTCACTTACTAGTTTAATAGACTCTATTCGCGCATCTTTTGCAAGTTCATACTTCTTAGTTTTCTTGTTTTGTTTTGCTCTAGCCGAAATCCACCTTTTAGAGCGCCAGTCTTGAATAGTTTTGAGGTGTTTATACACCGGCACAAGTTGGGACCATATGAGCGGAATGAGAGGCTCCAAAGCCGCATACCTGGAACGTCCTAAGCAAGTATGGAATAGATTCTTCTTGGCACTTTTTGTCGCATTTTCACTTTTTTTCTTCACATAAATAAACAAATTGTAATGCATTAATAGTTATAAACATATAACAATAGCATACATAATAATGATATAACTAAAAATTCTCATATACCATAAATTCCTTGCTACTCCGTTGGGCAACGAAGTTTTCCCAATGTTGTGGTTGGAGATTCTTATATGACTTGAAAGGTGTTTTATTCATCCTTACATAGTTTGTTGTAAGATAACTTCGCCAATTTGTATGACGCTTTTTTGCATTTTTAAGTGCTGCATCTTTGGGCGCAATGCTATTAACTTTCCATAGTTCCTTGCATATTTATAAAACAAAAAAGTTTAACAAATATTATTCATGTTTCCACTATTCTGCATTGTACTTTTCTCATCTTGAGTTTTTGTGTAAAAAGTATACCCGTTAATGTCATACCCTTGGTAAGATTTTACTCTACATTCTGGACCTCGCCCCAATTGTTCCACAATTTTATCAACAACCGCCTGACCACCGGTTACCTTCTCTTTCAACCATGAAGAAAACTCTTTGTTATGCTTAGTTTCATGCCACATATGGCTCTTATTCGGGTAGGATGATTGTAATAACTTCAAGTGTTCATTGACATATGGAGCAAGACAAGTCATGTGCCTTAGGACATAGAAATGTGCAAGTTCTAAACTATCATTACTTGGGTTTAACATTTTCATACCGACACCTCCTTCCCCTTGAAGTTTGCCGGAGTGACGAGATTGTGGCAGACCAATACTTTTAGCACCTTCTACATATCCCGTACATAATTCAATTACCTCCTCGGAAGCATATCCTGTTACAATACTACCCTCAGCCCGATAATGATTTCTTACATAAGCTTTTAAGAAACCCATGTATCTTTCAAAAGGGTACATGTAACGCAAAAATACCGGACCACAAGCATTGATTTCTTCAACAATATGGATCACCAGGTGAACCATCACATCAAAAAAGGATGGCGGGAAATACTTCTCTAGTTCACAAAGTGTGATTATGATTTCTTTTTGCCATGCATCCAATTCCTGGGGATCAATAACTTTCGAGTGAATCATGTTAAAAAACAAACAAAGTTTTGTGATTGTGTGTCGTGTACTCTCTGGTAGTAATCCACGGACAGCAATAGGAATCATATGTGTCATCAAAACATGACAATCATGAGACTTCATACCAAGCAGTTTACAATCTTTCATCGACACCAACCTTTTAATGTTTGCGGAATAACAAGATGGAACTTTAATATCATGCAAACATTTACAAAACTTTTTTTTCTCTTCCTTTGACATTGTGTAACATGCAGGTGGCAGATAAATACGATTACCTTTTTCAACAAGGGCAAGCTCTTTACGTATTCCCATTTCTTCCATGTCTTTACGGGCATTAACACCATCTTTAGTTTTTCCGGGAATGTCTAACAATAAGCCTAGCAAGCTATCACATACATTTTTCTCGATATGCATAACATCTAGGCAATGTCGAACTTGTAAATGCCTCCAGTATGGTAAGTCCCAAAAGATTGACCTTTTTTTCCAATTAGTTACTTTCTCAACACGAGTAGTACGAGTTCTTTTTCCCAGAACGGTACTTAGATTTTTAACTCGTGAAAATGCATCAAAGTTCTTCGGTTTCCGTCTGGTCTCGGTACCTCCATTAAAGTCCTTTGTGTTGTTTCGAAAACTGTGACCAGTTGGAAGGAATCTTCAGTGTCCCATGTATACTGTTTTTCTGCAATGATTCAACCATATTGAAGTTGTCTCATCTTCACAAACAGGACAAGCTTTCTTACCTTTCGTGCTATATCCAGATAAATTAGCATATGCCAGGAAATCACTTATGGTGCAAAAAATCATGGCACGCAAGTCAAAATATTCTTTCTTATAAGCATCATACACATTTACACCAGATTCCCATAGAGTTTTTAGGTCATCAATCAACGGGGACATATAAACATCGATGTTATTACCGGGTTGTTTCGGACCTTGAATCAACAACGACATCATTATATATTTTCGTTTCATGCATAACCATGGTGGAAGATTGTAGATGCAAAGAAGAACCGGCCACGTACTATGACCACTACTAGCGTTTCCAAAAGGATTGAATCCATCGGAGCTAAGCCCAAACCTTATATTCCTAACCTCATTACCAAATTCTGGATATTTTCTATTAATATTTCTCCATTGTGGAGAATCCGCCACATGTCTTAATTTTCCATCCTTTATACGCTCATCTGAATGCCAGCGTAATAATTTTGCTTCTTTCTCGTTTGAAAATAATCGTTTTAGTCTCGGTATAATAGGAAGATACCACATTACTTTAGCCGGTGGTCCATTTTTCTTCACATCATTATCATATTCACCGGTTTTTCTTTTTCTCGCGTACCTTGATTCACCACAGTTGACACATTCATGACTATTCGCATACTCATTTCTATACAAGATGCAATCATTCGGACATGCATGGATTCTTTCAACTTCCAATCCCATGGGATTCATCATTTTTTTTGCTTGGTAAAACGAAATTGGTAACACATTACTATTCGAAAGCATGTCATGCAAAACTACTAATAAATATGTGAAACTTGTATCACTCCATCTGTTTTTTGCTTTCAAGTTAAACAACATCAAAACAGCTTCAAGTTTAGAAATCTCACAACCATTATATAATGGTTTTTGTGCATCTTCAAATAGATGTTGTAATTTTACTCTATCATCATCGTCAATATCATCATTCTCCAAATCATTAAACATGTCATCTAAATTGTTATCATTTAGACTGTCATTATTTAAATTGTCATCATATAAATTTTCCTCGTTTAAATTGTCACCGTATAAGAAATCATCATGTTCCACATTCTCTAAATTAACCGATGTCGTGGCACCATCAATTCGTGATTCGCCATGCTTTGTCCAACAAGTGTAACTAGGCATAAAACCATTTGCAATCAAATGATACTCTATATCTCTAATATTTTCATATTTTTGAAAGGTTTTACAAATCCTACAAGGACACCAAATATCTTTAGAGCCAACATTCCTCCGATTAACTTCAGCAACCTTAAGAAAAGTAGAAACGCCTTTTGTATATATTTCAGAAGTAGGCAGACTATGGTACATCCAATATTCTCTGTCTTCCATCTGAAAATTAAAATAATCTAATAAGTAATATGCAATTAAACATGTACATGTTGTTAATATAGTACTCTAGGGTGGTGGATCCTAACCCACTTTTTAAATATTCTATCTCAAATGTATATATTTTAACGTGTTAACTATTTAAGAAAAAAATGACAGCATTTCCCCTTAACTCCCCAAGTATGTGGATGAACCACAAACCCGAAGGAGTGGGGAAAACGCTGCCGAATTTTTCTTAATAGTTAACAGGCTAAAATATATACACATCCTAATGTGATAGAATATTTAAAAAGCAGTCCCAAACGGGGACAATCTAAAATTTATCTCTATTAGATAAATTTTAGACGGGTAAGCTCTAAAAGGTTATTATCAATGCATGTATATTCATATATATATATATATATATAGGGTAGGGCTATATAGAAAACCCTATCTATATAAAAAACCCTAGAAAACCCAACCTCCCGACATTTTTTTTTTGAAAAAAATAACACATGTTATATACATGTTTTTAAGAGTTTTGGGCCAAAAAAATCAAAAAAGAGCCGAAGGGATAATTTAAAAAAAAAAAAAATATTTCAGCAATTTATGTCTTTTGTGCCTAACACATGTTAGGCACTGAAATTTGTTTATTTTTTTTTAAAAATCCCTTCGGCGCTTTTTTGTTTTTTTTGGCCCAAAACACTCTAAAACATGTATATTACATGTGTTATTTTTTTCAAAAAAAAAAATGTCGGGAGGTTGGGTAAAAATGGGGGGAGATTTGGGTTTCCAGAGTTTTCTACCTAAATAGGGTTTTCTGTCTAGCATTGTCCTATATATATATATAGGGGAGGGTTATCTTGAGAACGCTAAATATTGCGAGAACCGTGAGAACGAATGAAAAACCAATCAAAACCATTTTTTTTTAATACAAACCTCATTGTAATTAATATACAACATCAAAAAAAGAATTTACAACATCAAATAATTCATTTCTCCTTTCAAAATCACTCTTTTTAGATTTTTTACACATGTGTAAATATAGCAGATTTGCACATGTGTAAATGGCAAACTTACACATGTGTAAATTTTCTTTGTTTACGAATTCACGTAAATTTAAACGTGTAAATTAAATTTCTAACATTGTATTCGAATAATAATGATAAGTGTAGAAAAAAATTTTGAATTTGAATTGTTTTTGACCAAGTTCTCGCGGTTTTTTCATTTGTTCTCACGGTTCTCACAATATTTAGCGTTCTCATTTAAACCTTCCCATATATATATATATATATGAATATTATATACATCTACATCGACGGCATATGTATAAATATCATATATACATGTATACATACATATTATGCATAAAAAAATAAAATACATCAACAAGAAACAAAAGTTCATACCTTTAACCTCTTGATTTGATATAATGAAGAATAAAAGCTAGAATAATTCAATTATCTACAATCAAATAACAACAAATAATTAATTAATACATATTGATCAAACAATTAATATATGTATATATATATATATATATAGAAGAATATATATGATATATACCTGTTACTAAAGTAATGTTTGAATAGAATGAAGAATGAATTGAATTGAAGAAACAGGGGCTAGGCTAGGGTTTGCAGAGAGAAAAAAATAATTAAAGAGATAGGAAGAAAATCTAATAATTATTAATAGTAATCGTAGAGTTTTTTTATTATGAAATATAATAAAACCCTTTATTTGAGCTAGGTTGTTATGATCGAACAAAAAAACATATTTTTTTGAGCTATCATTTAGCCGAGCTAAAAAAAATCATTTCTTTATTTCAGCTAGGTTGTTATGCTAGCACAAAAAAACATATTTTTTGAGCTATAGTTTAAACCAACTAAAAAAAATCATTTTTTAAGCTATATAGCTCAAAAAAACGTGCGTGTAAGTTTATTCAGATGATTTTTGGGCGGTTTATCTCTCTAACCGCCTAAATTAATGTTTTGTGAGCTCAGAAAAATCATAATTTGTAGTAGTGAACCAACCTGTAACTTGATCCGTTTTTAACCAACCTGTTTTCTGTCCCTACTAACACAAATCTTTTCATCTACCACTATATATAAACTTAAATAAAAATCCTTTGTCAAACAACAAAGAGGTTGAAACAAAAATCACAAACGAGTTGAAGCTCAATTAATAAAATTAGATAACATTTAGGGGAGTAATAGAGTTAAAGATCATCATATCATGAGTCATTCGAGATTAGCTCAATGACTTGCTAGTAATCAAATCAAGCTATTTAGTGCGCTCAAGTTTCATATGCCGAACTTGACTATGCTCGTGTCTCTTGATGAACATTTAATTTGTATAAAAATACAAGTTTTTATGTAATATAATAAAGATATAATCGCATAATAAACTTTATTACATAGTCATATAACTATGACAAACATAATTTGTGCATATCATATTATATATAGAATTACATTAATTTATTAAAATAATCTTATATGCATAAAAATAAAAAAAATAAAATAGTTAGAAATTAATTACTAGTAAACAAGCCTAGCTTGAGTTTAAAAAATTTACGAGCCAAACTCGAGTTTTACACGTACGTAGAGTTTGAAACCAACTTAACACGAGTTATTTTAAGCTAAACATGCATTGGGCTCGACTCAACTCAACTTGTTTAAAAATTTATAACGAGCCAAACTCGAGTTTTATATGTAGAGTTTGAAACTAACTGAACTCGAGTTCCTTTAAGCTAAACATGCATTGACCTCGACTGAACTCGTTTATACCCATATTTTATGATAAACAATACCTGGAGGTAGCTCAGTGTAAATAATATTTTTTTCAAGACACAAGTGTGAACTACAAAAGTCAAAATTCGTTGGTATACATCTTTCAAAAAGGTCATCACCGTCCTTACTCATTCTTTTCTTCCTATATATACTATATCAACACTTGTACATGCCCATCTTCACTACAATCTCCACCACCTCCGGCCACCATCACCACCACCGACTCCTCGGATCGTCACGCTTAAGCAAATAAAACTTTAAAATATGGCATTAGGAGACTGCTCTTTTGCTTTTGGTATCATCTATATGTTAATGACAACACACTTTAGTGTGGTTCATTGCCGAAATCTTCAACTTACCGAATTTAAGCAAACTGGTGGAGAGATGGCCGAACTATTCGTCTCCTCAACGAACAACGTCAATCGATGGCTGAAGATGGGATCATTAGGCTATAAATTGGCTTCTGGGCCAAGCAAAAAAGGACCTGGTCATTAACATATACATCCAACATTTTCTAGTTCTTTTTTGTGATTCTTTTCATTTAGAATCTATGTAGATTTGTACAACTTATGAATGTATACACGTAAAACTATAGCCAAAATGTGGATTAATTAATTAAACTCAATCACACATTGATTTCATCAAGATCCCAGCTTTTGCTTTTGTTTTAACACTTTTAAAAGTGGCCGGTTAGAGTTCCATTTACTCTTGTGATACAAAATGCCTTAAGATTCTCATTATAAGCCCAAGCAACGAGTTGTCTCATGTGAGTAGTAGAACTAGAACCGATGTTTGGGCTGACTCCTTAAATTTTATTTTAATTTCCACTTTTGTTTTTAAGTATATCTAATATAATGCGTCTGCCAGACCTCTCCAATACGTCGGACTAAAATCTCCAATGCGTTAGCCATAAGGCGACACAGACGCAAGCCATACTACTTTTCCATAACTGACGCAAGCCGTGTAGGAGACCTCCTTTTTGGCTTGGATGCGTCGGCCATCGACGCAAGATGCTAATCGGACACATGTCACAACGCCATAATACAGACGCAATAGATGACAGACGAACGCCTCCCATCGTTGAGGCTTCGCTCCATAAACGCTTGCGGGTGACATTTTTGTAAACTCAGTTGGTCAACTGCTAGTTTTGTAACTTTCCCTAAAAAAATTATACATTGTTTTAGAAGATTTTGCAACGCTTGATCGTAGATGCCCCCTTAACTCAATATAGATAATAAGAGGTTTGTTTAAGTTCTTATGCCTTAATTTGGTAGGTTTTCTAATATCTTTATTAGAAACAAACTAAAGATTCAAATTAACCATATCACGAAAGTAGAGCCGAATCCGAATTGAAGTATTTTTTTAATCATTCTATTTAGAAAAAAGTACTAAATGAAAAAAATAGCAACCTCTTTATCCATATGGATAGAGGTAAGGTTTGTTTGCATCCCACCCTCCCCAGACCTCACCAATAACTTTGTTATTTGTGTGACTTGTTGGGTACTGTGTTACTATTGTTGTACTAAATGAAAAAAATACATATATATGTACCTAAAACCACCGGACATGTGTTGATTAAAACCAAACATGTTTGTGGTACAGTATTTACAATTTTAAGTCAAATTGTTTGCCAGCATGTTAGTAACTGTTTTTAATCTTTTTAAATCAAAACTAAGTTGGTGTTTGTTTTGTTAAAAAAATCTGCGCAGGCTCTTCTGTCTGCAGAGGGTTAAACACCACTACCCACCATCAGCACCCACCACCCACCACCGTCCATCATCGTCCACCACCGTCCAATGGCATAGCTTTGTAGCGGCTGGAGGGGGTGGCCGAACCCTCCCCCCCCCCCCCCCCCCCCGAGCTTTTCGCTTGTTAGTGGAGAGTATGTAGTTTTCGTATAGAAAGTTTTGGGTATGTACCGTCCAATGGCACCATCAATCCGTGATTCCCCATGCTTTGACCAACAAGTGTACTTAGGCATAAAACCATTTGCAAGCAAATGATACTCTATATCACGAATATTTCCGAATTTTTGAAAAGTTTTACAACTCATACAAGGACACCAAATCTCTTTGGAGCCAACATTCCTCCGATTTGCTTCAGCAACCTTAAGAAAAGTAGAAACGCCTTTCGTATATATTTCAGAAGTACGCACGACGCTACTATTGTACATCCAATATTCTCTACCTTCCATCTGAAAAATTAAAATAATCAAATAAGTGATATGCAATTAAGTATGCAATTAGGCGGTGGATCCTAACCCACTTTTTAAATAATCTATCTCACATGTATATATTTTAACGTGAAAACTATTTAAGAAAAAATCGGCAGCGTTTCCCCTCAACTCCCCAAGTATGCGGATAAACCACAAACCTGAAGGAGTAGGGGAAATACTGCAAATTTTTTCTTAAAAAGTTAACAAGTTAAAATACATACACATCCTAATGAGATAGAATATTTAAAAAGCAGTCCCAAACGGGGACAATCCAAAATTTATCTCTATTAGATAAATTTTGGACGAGTATACTATAAAGGGTTATCTTCAATGCACACATATCATACATATCTATATTAGAAATTTTATACACAAAATGTTAGACTAATATTGCTTTTATTATACACAGATATTTAAAAAAAATAGAATACATTATTGATAAAACCAAAATTACATACCTTTAAGTCTTGATAGAATATTGAAGAGAAATGTTTCGAAGTATACGTACAATTTTTATCTACAAATTAATAGCAACATATAATCAATTAGTGATCATAATTAAAAGAATTCAAGAATGAGTAAATATATAAACGATAATATGATGAAACTCTATATACCTTTGTTAACGGAATGATTGAATTGAATGAACAATAGAATTAAATCAATAAGTTGAAAGAATCAAAGAAATTGATGGTAAGGCTTTGATGGAGAGGACTCATTAATCGAGAGAGATGCATGAATTGAAGAAACTGCTTTGGATTTATTAGGGTTTTTTCTATTTATATAACATGCTTTTTGAGCCACATTAATTTTCGCCCAAAAAAACTGTTATTTTTGGGCTAAACTTACATGTCTTCGCCCAAATAATTGATTTCTTTGAGCTCCACTGAAGTTCGCCCATATTGTATACTTTTTTAGGCTATTCTTTTGTTTTTCTGGGCAAAAAATTGTTAGGAATATGCAAAAGTAATATTTTGGGCGGTGTTAAGTGATAAAACGCCCAAAATCTAATATTGAAACGCCTAAAATAATGTGTTTTCTACTAGTGATACGTTTTCGACCCCCCGGTCGGAAATCTCAAGCTTCGCCACTGCCACCATCTACCACCACCACCTACCGTCCACGTCCACCACCTACCACCACCGTCCAACACCACCACCACCGTCCATACACCACCACTAATTTATTTTGGAAGTCTACATACGTTAAAAAACAAACAAGCTTCTTCTTGCAGACTGCAGAGGTTTGGTTCATCTCTTCTTCTACAGATGTGGTCCGCGGAATGTACATTTTACCTCTTAAAAACAAACAACACCTAAACACTAAAAGACTAGAAAACTAGAACATCAGGTTAGGTTTCGATTTGATTTCAAGGTTTGCGTATATTTGATTTCAACACACGCTGGGGCGTCAGAGACACCGATATTGGGAGAAGGAACCCCGGATCTGGACGGAGTTGGTGTGTTGAAGGTGAGGAACTCGGGTGTGCTTCCCGGAGTTGAGAAAGAAGTTGGTATAGCCACATGAGCTTGGCTACTACCTGGGGTAGAGGTGTTTGGAATCTGATTTACTTCACCCGGGGATCCACTTTCAGACATGGTGATTTTAAGTGAAGAGAGCTACACTGCTAGGTCTTTTTGAGGAGAAATAGCGGCGTAGCCCCACGGTGGGCGCCAACTTGTTGATACAACAAATAAGAGACCAAGGATAGTAGCTGTGTTGGTTAGGCAAAAGGGTTGAAGGGTTCAACTTTGCCTAACGCAGGTCGTGGGGTCCCCCCACGTTTGCAAGACGTGGAAGGAGGTTCACTAGTTTATTGTTGTTGTTTGCTGAAGATCCTTCTCTGAAGTATATTCAGATTCGGATGTGGGAGCAAACAGAATGTGTGTGTTGGATGTGAAAGTGAGTAACTCGCATAAAACAAGTACTCGATATGAATGACCAGAGTTTAAGGAAACAGGCCTGGCCAAGAATGTCTCCTGAAGTAAATGAAGTGTCAATTTATAGGAGAAGACATCTCCCAAAGAAGAATGCCTTTGACTAGTGACCTTGCTTGCAGTGAGGGGCTTGCCCTTTCGGGGGTTAAAGCCTTTTGACCCCTGGATAATAGCGTGTGCTCTGCAGACCTGCGTTGCTTTTGCGGCTGGCGAGTTGGTGGAGCTGTGCGGAGATGTGACTTATTTACTGTTCCCGTATTGCTTTACTTCATCTCCTCAGCTTTTCAACCATTGAACCATTTAACCCTTTGAGCGTTTACATATTTAGTCATTTTATTTAGTCTTGGGCTACCCCCGTCATCAGCCCCCCCAAGTCAGAGGTTTATTTCCCAAAGGCTTCGAAGGTTCGAAGGTTGAAAGGTTGGAACGGTTGAGGTTTTTGAATTTCGGAATTTGACAAGATAGTTGACAAGACGTGTGGCAGTTTGTCAGGCGGCGGTTTTTAATTCCCCCTATTGATAATTATCTGTAATCTCATTTATTTACACATTTTATTTTGAAGAAACATTACTTTGCTCCTTTTTCTCTCCGGTATCCCCCTTTTTTCAAAATCAGGTCAGTTCCGATTTGCTTATTTTCTCTTTAATTGTTCATTGTGATGGGTGCTCGTAAGGATATGGCAAAATCCTTTTCTCGACTGACCCAAGAGGAAGTCGATTTATTTTGTGTGGAATGGGGTATAGGGACAAAGTATAAACCGGTTGCACCGGCGTGCGATAAATCTATCAATGCCTGTCCTTCTGGTATGATTGCCTTGTATTGTCGTCATTTTGAGTTTTCAAATCTTCGTTATCCGTTTTCAAACTTTGTCTTGAATGTTTTGGAATATTATCGGGTGTCTTTTGGTCAAGTTCATCCCCTTGGCATGGCTAGGGTTTTACATTTTGAGATTCTGTGTCGGGCTTGTGGGTATGATCCCACTCTTTTAGCATTCCGTCGCTTTTCCGGATTGCTAAGAATGGTGATTGGTTCACCTTTGAAACCAGTCAAGTTGATACTTGTTTAATTTCGTCCATGGTTTCTACACTTGGGGTTTGGAAAGATCGGTTTTTCTGGGTGTCGGAGGAAATTGTTCCATTCAAACTTGTTTGGAGACACCCGGATGCTGTTCTGAAAGAGCCGGAGCCCTCTGATTCCGAGATAAACACTCGTTTTTTAGAAATTCTTAGGGAGTGCCCTTCGAGGCTTCGTCCCTTCCCTGAGCATTTGTTGGTGCTGTTGGGTATAAGTAAAGTGTGGGAAAAGGCTAACCGGGATCCGGTGCTTATTAGAGATGGGAAGGGTATGCATTTATTCTTTTCTTGTTTTTTTGTTCCTTTCTCTTTGTTTGCTCATGTGCTTTTACATTTGTGTTGTAGCTATGTCTGCCCTCGATTTTATCAAAAGCGATGATACCTCTGACGTTGCTTTTGATGATGTTGCTGCTACGCCTGGCGAGAATGCGGTTGTCAAGGGTTCTGATTACAGGTTTGAGGGTTCTGGTTATGTGAATGTTCCGAATGTTAAAGGCTTCACCAAGGTTACTGTTTCCAAAGGTTCTACTCGTCGTTCCCAACGCCATCTGAAAAGTGTTGACCAACCTTCTGGTTCAGAGCCTATTGATGTTAGTGATGATATTGAGGCGTCAGGGGATCAAGTTGTGGATGTTGGTAAGGGCAAGGAAAAGGAGTTGATTGTTTCAAGCAAGAAGAAGAAATTGGTTAAGAAGGGTGCCATTCCTGCTATTCAAGGTTCGTCAGCCAAAAGCGTTGAAAGTTTCGAGGGTTCAGAGGACATTTATGTGCCTAATTGGGGGGGTTAAGGTTGGTGACTATTTTAAGGACCCAGCTGTTTGTGGTGAAGCCTTGGCTCATTTTGCTCCTCCCGGTGTTCGAAGTGCCATATCTGAGATGGAGGCTGATCATCTTATTTCTAGGATGATGCTCAGTTCCTGCAACCTTTCTGCCTTTTTGGCTGAAGGTGTCACTCGCTTTACTAAAGGGATGCGGGAATATGAGGAGCACTACAAGAAATTGGGGTATTTACCCACACATAATTTACCTACACATGTAAATGTGTGGGTATTTACCTACACATGTTTGTATATGTGTGTGTAATAGTTGATAATATATTTTCATAATAATTAACACTTAATATGTGTTGGTAATACATTTTAGCCACATTTGATGTTGGTGGGAAATTCCCCCCCCCCCCCCCCCCCAAAATTGCCTACACATGTAGCAAATTTTCGTGTCATGTGTTGCTAAATTATCTACACATATGTAAAAAAAACTAATATATATGTAGGTAAATGATTATGTTTACCAATACATAAGAATTAAAAAAAAATATGTAGATAAACTAAGTTATTATATATTTTTTTTTTGTTGAAAATGACGTGGCAAATTAAATACCTACACATGAGTAAAAATGTACAATATGTGTCATACCTATAAAGTAAGTAAATATATATTTTTAGATGATGGGGCACCCATTTCGGTTCATGTAGCGTAAAATAAAACATGGTTATAATCCCACTTCAATATTAGAGAAATATTTAGTTATATAATATAATCTTATACATATAATTTGTTTTTTTTATACATAACGCTTTTTAATTTATAATATTTACTTCTTATTAATATTTTTTTTGGTACATACAACAAAATATTTATTACTTTAATCTATAAAGAAAACTAATCTTAATATAAATTTTTCATCTTCCAAATCAATCACACTGGTTTAAACACAAATTTTTGGATTCCCTCCCATATTCATCTTTTTCTATCAAAACAAAATTCTTTTCCCTCTACAATTGTTTACAACTTTTCATTTCCCGCTCTTCCATAACCCTAAGTTAGTTTGTCTTCCTTTTCTTGTTTTTTGAGTTGGTTCAATCCGTTTTCTAATATTTTTTTTCTCTGAGACTTCGGCGATTTCCAAATTTGGGCAAAACCAGCGGCGGTTTCTAGCGATGATAAACGGCGATTCTCACATCGACAACTCTCTCTCTCTCAGACTTACAGCAGCAACTCTCTCGACAACCGATGACTTCCTCTCACGGCGATAGAAGCATCTTTTCTATTCCACAGGTTCGAATCTATGTGTCCCTAATTTTATAATTTTCTTGTTAAATCGGCGTCGTTGCGGTCGATTAAGGTTTTGTGTCAGATTGATTTAGATATAGAAATCATTCAAGTAAAACAGGGTGCTACAAGTATTTCGCGTATTCTATTTGGAACTCATTTCATCATTTATTAATTTCTGCACCGACTGATTTTACAGAAAAAGAAACTAGATATTGATGAGTGTAAAATTGATGATTGTGGAATAGTTAGCAAGAACAACATTGTAGTTGATTTTTTTTATACATTTATCTAGGTTTATTGTGGTGTAAAATAAAGCTATTTATCTAAACATATTCTCTGAACAACCAAGGTCTTGTTAGGTTTGGTAGTAATGTAACCTGCAACTATAACACTAAAAAAATGCCACATTACACATATGTAAAAATATGTTGATAGTATGATGAAATAATTCACTAGGCATAATATATGTATGGGACACCATATCTATCTTTTATACTAATAATTTTGAGTATTTAATCATTAAATTATGCCGACTTTTATGCTAGAATTGTAAGTGTACATTTTCAAATTTATATTCACCGTCTTCATCGTTGCTTATATTTTTTACTTCATTACGTGCGAATGCATTCTAGAAAACATTTATACAAAGATTATCTTGATTCTGATCTAATAAATTTTTATATTGTGTCACAGATATCTATATCTATATCTGATATCCATGGGAGGCTTTGATGGTGTGTGGGGAGGACCTCCCACAAGGCCCACAATTTCGAGGGGCATGTGATTTAAAAAAAAAACCCGATACGTATATGTTATTTTTTAAATAGTAAACACATACCACTTTCAATATAGGCCAATTTACAAATCATTTTTTATTGTTTAGAATTTAGCTCACTTGGAATTAGGTTTATTAAGCCCAATACTGATTTAATCTTTTTTAAATAATAACAAAACATAACAGAAGGGCACATTTTTTCAATCTCAAACAGGTACGTGAAATCTCAGAGACGCCTCTGCTGATATCTATCTTACAACTACATCAATGGAAGTACTCCAACTCGTTTTGGTCAACTACCCGCTACCATATTGTAACGGCGTGGTCATTACTTCTTTTCTTTTATTTTAAACATACTTCTGATATTTTGTTTTTACAGAACTCATTTGGCAAACTAACTTATTGATTGGTCTAATACCTACTGTTGTAGGTAAAGATTTTAGGATTTATATTTCATCACATTTTGGCCGATGTTATTAGTTTTTTTGTCACAAAGAACACTTAATAATGATATTTTGCTTGATGATGTATGACGTTGTAAGATTTCTCACTTGAACCCATCGTGGATGTTGCAATGCAATCAGGTAATAGTGAATTGGCATATCATTGGCTCGAGTTCATGGTATACTCCAATACTGGATTTGCAACTTTGGATATGGTACATGTATCGCACTTCTATTTCATTATATTTATCCTGCGATTTTTACTAGGTTGATGTTCTTATTTGATTTAGGTTTATTATTGGCAAAAGAATTTGAGTTGTGAAGATGCCCATGTAAGTATGTTGCTGAAGATCCTTGATACTGGTATGTTGCCACATTTCCCACATAGAGGTATATTACCGATGATCCCTGACCTATACAAGTATGTTGCTATATTTTAGGGAGTCCAGTTTTAGGTTTCACTAACTGACCTGATATAGCTATAAGTTGAAAAGTTGCAATTTGTTTACTTTTAACTCAATTTGATTTCCTTTGTAATTTGCTTTTAGCTAAACTAGATTGCTTATGTTCATTAGTATACAATATTGATTAATTGTCAATTATGTCTTGTTTTTCTAAAATTACAATGTACTGAATACTTGCTAATGATATTATTTTATCTGGTATGCACATATCATGTATGTGGTTTTAGCAAATGCTTTGTTTTAGGTTTTTGAGAATAATTTCTAAGTATATGATATTATTATGACAGATACAAATTGAGTTAAAATGGTCTACAATCTGTTTTGACCCATTAGTTGGTCTGACACGACTAGGGGTACAAATAAACCGAGCTACTCGCTAGCTACTCGATCTCGGTTCAAAACTAGCTTGTTTAGTAAACAAGTCTGAGCTTGCGCTTCGCTTATCGAGCTCGAGCTGGCTCGCTAGCCCATACAAGCCTACTGTTTATAATTTTTTATTATATATTAAACATATATTTTAATAATAATAATAATAATAATAATTACCATTTATAAAATTATGTAAAAATTACTAAATTGTACATATATTAATAATTATAATTAATTAATAAATACCAAATGAGTCGAGCCCAAGCCAAGCTTGAGTTTGAAAAAATACATACGAGCCAAGCTCGAGCTTTAGAATAAAGAATCAAGCCTAGCTCGATCTCGAGCTTTCATATGTTAAATGAACTCGGGCTCCGCTCTTTGCACCCCTAGACACCACCCACATGGCTTCCCTATTTATGAATTGGTTGTAGTGGTTATAGAGACACTATGAATTTCACTTAGTTGCTAAAATGATTTGGTGAAAGTATGTCTGTGTATTCCTCTCTCTATGCATATGAACTTATCTCTAAAACTACATGTTAAATGTCTTACATTTTGCTATCTGGAGGTTATTGAGATAACATATGCTAAAACAATATATAGAATGTATAAATGTCTAAATCTACATCTTGGTTCCATCTTATTATGTGGCTCTTGGTTTAAATAACATATGCTATCTTTTCCCTGACAGGTGTATTACAACAATATATAGAATGGGTTTTCATAAAATTGCTTTGAATAATGGTGAAGCTTTAACTTGAGAAATCATGGTTGTTCATCTTGTCAAGACAGAGAAGCAGTGGCATAAGCTTAATTATCTGAACTTGGAGGCACTTGTGCACGGAAGAGTCATTAGATACATGGTGGTCATGGAGTTTAAACGCACCAGCTTTCAGTAGATGGGATCATTTGGTTTGGAGCATAGGAGGTTAGGCTCGCGAGCCGTCTTGAGTTCGATAAGTGAAGAATCGTTCAGTTGGGCATCCCTTGTGATTTTACTCAAACTGAAACATCCCATAAAGTACCACTTGAGGAAACAAATTCACAAAATTCTACGAAGAATATTACTGTGGAACCGGAAAACAAAGATCAGACATCTTTGTCTTATCCATCTTTAAAACCCTTTGACTTTCACATGTTGTACAATATTGTCTTTGAATTGAAGATTTGATTACTTTGTCTTCTTTACAGTTATTTGTTATTTAGAAGACTAAAGAACTCAAGAAAGAGGTTCCTCCACAAGGTTGGTATTAATTTGATAATTATAACATATACATGAGGTTACTTAACATTGAAAATTAATAGGAGCTGAAGTATGCACCTAAAGCCACCAATGGCTTCTAAAAAGAACCGGGGTACACTACAAACCTATCTCGAATAGGCAACATCCAGAAGAGTTTCTATTGCAATGAAGAGTCCATCATCACTTAAATCACAAGCCAAATACACTACTGGTTCGGTTGATTGTTGTGATCATTTGTGATCTTATTACACATTTGACATTTGGTTACACTGTTCACACTATTTTTTACATCTCTGTAGGGGTACAAATAAGGGTGGTGGTAGAACTAGTTTGGCTCATGTAAACCAAGCTATAAAGAGGCAGAATTGAAGTAAGAAAAACAAAACAGGTCAGCATCAATTCTTGTTCTATCATTCTCATCCTACCCACATCTATTATAAGTTTTGGTACTGACTATTTTCATATAATTTACAGATTTTAATATCAAATTGAAGACCAGGTGTTGTCACTCGAAGCACTGCCACCACACCAGTTGCCAAGTTCAGAAAAGAAGAAAGAAAGGTTTGTTTGATTCATTTTTTATAGAATTTTCTCTGTTTAATTATGATCTTATGCACTAAATTAATATATATATTCGACAAAATGCACTTTACATCAATATCGCAGGTAAGCGAGCAACAAGCTGTGCCGCTACCCCTTTCTGGATAGCAAACCCTAGCCTATTAAAAACAAATCCTTGCCCCCCTGTTGATGAGCACTAAATTTGGTTTTAATTTTGTTTTCTTCATTATGAAAAGTTCAGTTTAGTGAGAAAGCATGACTTCAGTTTGTTTTGATGGCGGACATGAAGAGAAAGTTTCAATATGGCACAAGGGATATGCATATGACTCCCTACCTTCGTCTTTTCTCTAACATGTAAAAATCACAAGTGATAGACATTTGTTTGTAGACATTTCCAATATGTTTGGAAGATGAATGAAATTTTAATTGAAACAATGATTTGTATATTTATAGGTTTATTTTTATTTTGTATTGTAAATAAATAATAATTTTAGTTAATTAAAATCAATACCTACACATCTTCAACATTTACCTACACATAATATTACTTTTACCTACATATAAGATTACTTTTACCCACACATATATTCATGCCATGTCAACTGCCATGTCGGATGCCACGCCAACTGCCACGTCGGATGCCATGTCAGGTGACACGTCGGATTCCACGTCAGCTGCCATGTCAGATGTCTTCTAAACAAATTGTTGTACTTTTAACCACACATATAAATGGCTTTTAGCCACACATATATGTGTAGGTATAGCTTGCTATATGCCTACATATAACTTATGTGTAGATAATGACCTATATCCACAGTCATGAGCTTACACATCATTACACTTATTTAATGTGTAGGTAAAGAAAACTAACGACGCATTATATGCTTTTTCCCACATATACTTTGTGTTGATAAAGAACCAAATTTCTTGTAGTGGAGGCCTCCAAGAAGAAGGAGAAAATGAAAGCTTCAATTGCTGCCATGAAGAAGGAAATCGAGATCTTTTCTGAGAAGGAATTGGCTTGGACCAAGAAAGAGGAGGAGTTAACAAAGAGGCACGAAATTGAGATGGGTGATCTCAAGAAAAGCTTTGAAGCTAGCCTATTGAAGCTGAAAGCTGACCGGGAGGCCTTGGCTGTGCAACAGAAGGCTTTTGATAAGGAGAAGGATGGTTTGAAGACTTTGGTTGCCCAGGCTACTGGAGATAACCAATGGCTCATTGAGCAGGGTTTTCACCAGGTGGTTACCTATCTCTTGCATTCTAAAGAGTTTAACTCCGCTCTTGGTGATGTTTACACTAAACTGCTCAATCTGGGAAAACACCAAGGTCTTATTGCGGGTTATAAGCTTCACGAGTCTGGTCATCCCTTAGAGAAGTCTCCCCTGTACCGTCCCGAGGCTTCCGATGTTTTTAAGAGTTCCGTTGAGCAAATGGAGAGGTTGTCATAACCGTTTGTGAGTCAGGTTGCTTCTTGTTATGGTAAGCCTCTCTCCGTTTTGCAGGAACTGAAGCCGGATGGTTTTAATGAAAAGTTATGTGCTGAAATGCTTAGCTCCCTTTCAAGGAAACGTTCCTACTCGGGAGATAGTGAAGATACTTTTCCTGGGGAATCTGATGCTCCGAAGGATGTCAGCTTGGAGGGTTCAGCTGTTGAGGATCTGGGTCCAAAAGCTAAAAAGGCTAAGAAGACTAAGAAGGCCAAAGGTAGCAGTTCTGGGGCTTCTAAGCCTTCTACTGATGCATGAATTCGTAGCTTTCTTAGCACTCTTAAAACAATTTATGGTTTGTAACCTTTAAACAATGTTAGGTTTTCAGGAACCCTTAAGGTTCCTGTTGGTTGTGTTTAAGGCCTGTATGGCCGTTTGAACAATAGTTAAACTTGCAAGTTACTAGGACTTGCCTTGACTTGTGTTTGAAAGTCTTTTAGGGATTTCTTTGATATGGTATGATGTTTAGCTATTTTCTTTGTGTTATGTTTTTATACTTGTGCCTGTTTCGTTAAGGCAGTTTGTTTGGCGTTAACCTTCCAAGCCTTTTGGCTGTCTGTTAGTAGGTTGAAGCCTTTGAGGTTTCGAGTTGTTACCCGGGTGGCTTGAAGCCTTGAAGGCTTCTTAGTTTTGTGATCTGACTTGGTTTGTATCTTTATAATTTTTTGTCTAAGTTGTATTGTTCTTTTAGATTTTCTTTGTCTTTTTGTAACTTTGTCTTTGTCGAGTTTGTGCTGCCCTTATGTTTTTTATACCTTAAAGGGTTCAGTGCTGCAGTCACTTAGCCTTGGTATTTTTAACAAGAAGACATAGCACCTATCCTTCTTATCATTTCTTTGTTTTTCACTTGACTTTATAAGCTTATTTGATTATATTTTTAAGGCTTAGGGAACATTTGGTGTAGGCTGTTCAAACCCGTCTATGAGACAAGTCTCATGGAGTTGTATTGATTTAGGAACTCACCCCTTATATAGGCTCTTTCAACCCTTGAACCTATTGAGCGATGTGGCCTGGGAGCTAAATCCCCTTACATGGCCCCTGCCATGGAGTTTTTTGCTAGGTTCTCAACCTGATTTTAGGATAGAAAGACAAGTTTGATAAAACAACTTCATTCATTTAAGCAATACTTGCTTTTTACAAAAGGTACTCATAGTGCTGTCTTCGAATTACATTTTGATACAAACCAATTTTTCCTGTCTAAACATGGAACCTTTTCAGGGTTTTGCCATTCCAATGCCTTGGAAGCCTTTTGCCTTCTGAATCTGCTAGCTTGTATGATCCGCCCTTGTGTGCTTCAAGGATGGTGTATGTACCTTCCCATTTCGGGCCAAGCTTTCCTTGATTTTCTTTTTTGCTAGCTTCATTGTTTCTGAGAACCAAGTCCCCTGGCTTGAATCTTTCGTTCTTGACTTTCTTGTTGTAGTAGGCTTCCATTTGTTGCTTGTATTTGGCCTCTTGAATTGCAGCTTGATCTCGTGCTTCCTCTAGGAGTTGTAAATTCAACATGGTCTCTTTTTGGTTTGTTTCGGGATCCATGTTGACGATTCGTTGGGTTACAACTCCTATTTCAGCGGGGATCACAGCCTCGGATCCAAATACCAAGCTATAGGGTGTTTTCTTATGGCTTGTTTTTTCGGTTGTTCTGATTGCCCACAGAACACTAGGCAATTCTTCAAGCCAGTTGCTTTCGTATCTTCCCAGTCTTGCCTTGATACCTTCCACTGTGCTTCTATTCGTCCTTTCAACCTAACCGTTTGATTGCGGATAAGCCACTGAGCTAAAAACCTGGTCGATTCTGTATTCCTTGCACCAAACGCTGAAAGGCTTCTCAGCAAATTGCCTTCCGTTATCAGTGACAAGTACTCCCGGCAATCCATAACGGCAAGTGATGTTTTCCCAAACAAAGTCAATGACCTGCTTTCCCGTGATCTTAGCAAGTGGTTTGACCTCGGGCCATTTGGTGAAATAATCTATTGTCACCAGCAAGAATTTTACTCCTCCTTTGCTTGGGGGAAATGGACCAACAATGTCCATTCCCCATTTATGGAATGGCCATGCCGAGGTTATCGGGACCAAGTCATGCTTGGGACTTTTTGGGATTGGTGCATGAATCTGGCAAGCATCACATTTCCTTAACTGTTCAGCTGTATCACGATGCATTGAGGGCCAGAAATACCCAAGGTTCATGAGCTTTGCAACCACTGACCTAGCTCCAAAGTGAGCTCCGCATATACCTTCGTGAATTTCTTTGATCAAATACTTACTTTGCTCAGGACCGACACATCTTAGCAAGGGAGCAAGGTAACCCTTTTTGTAAAGGGTTTCTCCTTGTAGTACATATTGCCTTGCCTTGATTTCAACCCTTTTAGCTTCTACTTGATCATTGGGTAATTCACCATTTTTAAGGAACTTTTTGATGGGAGTCATCCAGTTTGGATCTTCCTCGGTAACTACGTCTTGAACTTCCGATTCATCAATTGATGGAGCCTTCAACACTTCTACCAGCACCTTCTTGGTAAGGTGGGCGAAAGTGAGAGATGCAAGCTTACTTAGGGCATCAGCCTTTTTGTTTTGAGATCTGGGGATCTGTTTGATGTTGCATGCTTGGAAGGTACTCATCAGCTCCTTGGATTTTTCTCTGTATTTTTTCATGTTGGGCTCTTTAGCTACATAGTTATCATTTACTTGGCTTGAGACCAGCAACGAATCTGTGAACACTTCAAGCTTTTCAACCTTCATTTCTTTAGCCAGCCTTAAGCCAGCTATTAGTGCCTCGTATTCATCCTCGTTATTGGTGGTCTGAAAATCAAAATGGAGAGCATATGTGAATTCCAACCCTTCTGGGTTGATCAAAATTAGCCCAGCCCCTGACCCTTCAACGCTTGAAGCCCCGTCGGTAAAAAGCTTCCAGGCTTCAGGGTTGGAAGGTTCAGTGGTGGTAGTGTTTACTTCAGTGATTGCTTGGTTTGGGACTTCCACAATGAAATCAGCCAAGACTTGGGCCTTGATAGCTTTTCTTGGGACATAGGTGATTTTATGCTCACCTAGTTCTATGGCCCATTTGGCTAATCGTCCCAACTTTTCAGGTCTTTCAAGCACACTCTTAATAGGTTGGTTGGTGACCACTTGTATAAGGTGTGCTTGGAAATACCTTCGAAGCCTTCTAGCTGTTTGAACTAGGGCTAGGGCAAGTTTTTCAAGGGGAGGATATTTCGTTTCAGCCAATTTTAAAGTTTTGCTGAAAAAATAAATGGGTACCTGGGCCTTGTCTCGCTCAATGGTGAGGACTGCACTGATGGCCTCGTCGGCAACTGAGAGGTACACCGATATTAACTCCCCAGCTTCAGGTGCCGCAATATCTGGTAAGGAAGCTAGATGTTGCTTCATCTGGTTGAAAGCTTCTTCAGCTTCCTCAGTCCATTTGAAATCCTTCTTATCTGAGCAGTTCTTGAGCATTTTGTAGAAGGGCAGAGATCTTTCGGCCAACTTTGAGGTAAAACGCTTCAGGCTGCAAGCTTCCCGTTTAAGCTTTCAACCTCCTTATTGGTTTTTGGTGGTTTGATTTCAAGGACAGCTTTCACTTTGTTTGGGTTAGCCTTGATGCTTTGTTTCCCCACAATATGGCCCAAGAACTTTCCTTCCTCAAACCCAAATGAGCATTTTTCAGGGTTGAGCTTCATGTTAACCTTTCTGAGATTATTGAAAGTTTCTTGAATGTCATCAAGCATTTGATACTCCGTCTTGCTTTTGATCACCAAGTCATCGACATATGCCTCCATGTTTTTACCAATTTGGCTTGCAAAGGCTTTGTCAACGAGTCGTTGGTAGGTTGCACCGGCATTTTTGAGGCCAAAAGGCATCTTTTGATAACAAAAGATCCCTTTGTCCGTGTGAAAGGCTGTTTTTTCCTCATCCTCTTCCTTCATGAGGATTTGGTGGTAACCTTTGTATGCATCAAGAAAGCATTTGAACGAGTAACCGGTGAGGGAGTCAACCTTGAGATCAATTTCCGGTAGTGGATAACAATCCTTAGGACAAGCCTTGTTAAGACCCTTGAAATCTATGCACATCCTCCAAGAGTTGTCGGGTTTCTTGACCATAACCGGGTTTGCAACCCATGATTGGTACTTGACTTCTCGGAGAATGCTGGCTGACATAAGCTTTTCAACCTCTTGGCAGGCTGCCAGACTTCTCTCGGGTGCTAGGCTTCTTTTCTTTTGAACCACAGGCTTGACATCCGGTGGTATTCTTAACTCATGCTCAGCAATGTTCCGAGGGATCCCTGTCATATCTTCTGGACACCAAGCAAAGACATCGCTGTAATGTGTTAGCAGCTTTTCGAGATACGAAAGGGTCTCTTGAGAAAGGCCTGGATTGACCCTTATTCTTTGTTCAGGGTACTTAAGGTTTATGACCAACCTTTGCCTGTCTTCTTCACTGTTTGAGCTTTCACCCTCAACCATGTAAGCTTCTTGAGAGGGTTGAAGGGTTGCTATGCCCCTCTCGGTAGGAAATTTGACTGTGCCATGGCCAACAGACACGGCCATGTAGAATGCACACTGCCCTGGTCTTCCAATGATCACGTCATAGCTTGAGGGGATGTTGATAACCACAAAGGTGAGTGGTTGGGTTCTTTCTTTCAGACCTTCGCTGAAACGAACATTAAGTGTCAGTTGCCCTAAAGGCTTGAGGGGTATATCGGCGATACCTTTTATAGAGGTTCCAGAGGGTTGAAGCCTTGAACGTTCTTCATCACTCAAGCGGTTGAAGAATTTCTCAAACATGATTTCAGTGGCTGCCCCAGTGTCTATGTATGCCCTACATGTTTGCAACGTTCCCACGGTAGCTTCTACCACAAGAGGGCTAGAGAGAGGGTCTTTCTCCGTTGGGGGGAAGCAGACACACTGAAGCTCCCAAGCTTCCAACCGCTGTCTTTTATGAGGAACCCTTCCATCAAAATCCACCATATTGACTTCCTTGCCTTTTCCTTCAGCCATTTTGTCCCGGACTCCCTTTACCAAATGAGCGAGTTCTCCGGACTTAACAGCTTCTTCAATTCTTTTCTTGAGTTGGAAGCAATCATTGGTGTGGTGACCTTTTTCTTCATGAAACTCACAATATTGTGTAGAGTTCTCATTTTTTCTGCTTTTGGGGAGAGGCCTAGGAGGTCGAAAGTTTTGCTTGACTTCTTCCGTTGCAAGGATCTCTTGAGGAGTTTTTGTGAGGGGTGTGAAACTCATGCCTTTTTCTCTGGTTGGGGGGTTCCGACCTTCAGGCCTTCGATGGTCTGAACCCTTTTGACGTCTGTTATAGGAGTTAAAGTTCCCTCTTTTTCTGGCTGGGCTACTGCCCCGCCAACTGGACCCTCTTTTCCTTTGCTCTTTAATGTCTACTGCCTCCTCTCTCCGGATGTGGGCTTCTGCTCTCTCTCGAGCTTCTTCCAAGGTTCTGGGCAGAGATTTGTTGAAATCTCTTGTGAGATATTTTGAGGTGATAGCGTTCATGAAACCAGCTACCCTCATTTTCTCATCCGCCCCTACATAAGTTAGACCTTCCTTCTTATATCGTTCAATGAACGCTCGAAGACTTTCGTCATCACGTTGTTTTATCTGGAAGATTACTGTCGCGTCTTTGACATATCGTCTTTGTTGGGAGAAATTGGCCAAAAAACCCTTGCTGAGGTCGTCGAAGCTTCGAACGCTTCGTGCAGGTAAGTCGTTGAACCAGATCCTAGCTGATCCAACAAGGCTTTGCATGAACATTAGACAACATTCAGCATTTGACCACTTTTCTATCCTTGCTGCACCGGTAAAGATCTGAAGATGGTCCTCAGGATCTTCAGTCCCATCGTACGTTTTAATGTGAGGAGGCATCTTGATTTTTGCTTGAAAATCATAATCAACTATTTGCCGTGAAAAGCATGAAAGGTTACTTGGCTTATATGGTTTAGCCAAATCTTCTTCAGCCCTTGCATCCACATTATTGCCATTGCCGTTGTTTCCCTGAGTGGCTAGCACCTGATTAATAAAGTGTTGCCACGGGAAGTTGGCCATCATCTGGGTCATCATGTTGGGCATGAGGTTGAATCCTTGAAGGCTTCCAGGTGCAACTGAGCAGCTTACTCCAAGGGGAGTGCTCATAACAGCACTTCGTGCCAAAGGGAGCACGGACAGAGCCTGCTCCCACGAGGTTGTTGTATATGCTGGAAAGCTTGTTACTGGGGACTGTAGGAGTTGGTCAAGGGTTAGCTCATGTCCCAAAGGAGCACCACTAGTAATCGGTTGGGAAGAGAAGACGGGATGCACTGTGGGATTCGTCATCGTGGACAGATATGGGTGAGGGTTTGAAGGGTTACTGGGACCAGCCTCATTTCTAGTTGTAAAAGGAGGGGGAGGTGGTCCGGGAGACAACGTTGGTTCTGGCTCGTCATAATCTAGGCGGATTCTCACCCCCTTTTCTCTTTCTTTATTCACATGCTGGTTGAGGAGAGACCTCAATTCCAGGAAATTGTTGGCAACCCCCTCGGGGGTAAGTTCAACACACGCTGGGGCGTCAGAGACACCGATATTGGGAGAAGGAACCCCGGATCTGGACGGAGTTGGTGTGTTGAAGGTGAGGAACTCGGGTGTGCTTCCCGGAGTTGAGAAAGAAGTTGGTATAGCCATATGAGCTTGGCTACTACCCGGGGTAGAGGTGTTTGGAATCTGATTTACTTCACCCGGGGATCCACTTTCATACATGGTGATTTTAAGTGAAGAGAGCTACACTACTAGGTCTTTTTGAGGAGAAATAGCAGCGTAGCCCCACGGTGGGCGCCAACTTGTTGATGCAACAAATAAGAGACCAAGGATAGTAGCTGTGCTGGTTAGGCAAAAGGGTTGAAGGGTTCAACTTTGCCTAACGCAGGTCGTGGGGTCCCCCCACGTTTGCAAGAGGTGGAAGGATGTTCACTAGTTTATTGTTGTTGTTTGCTGAAGATCCTTCTCTGAAGTATATTCAGATTCGGATGTGGGAGCAAACGGAATGTGTGTGTTGGATGTGAAAGTGAGTAACTCGCATAAAACAAGTACTCGATATGAATGACCAGAGTTTAAGGAAACAGGCCTGGCCAAGAATGTCTCCTGAAGTAAATGAAGTGTCAATTTATAGGAGAAGACATCTCCCAAAGAAGAATGCCTTTGACTAGTGACCTTGCTTGCAGTGAGGGGCTTGCCCTTTCGGGGGTTAAAGCCTTTTGACCCCTGGATAATAGCGTGTGCTCTGCAGACCTGCGTTGCTTTTGCGGCTGGCGAGTTGGTGGAGCTGTGCGGAGATGTGACTTATTTACTGTTCCCGTATTGCTTTACTTCATCTCCTCAGCTTTTCAACCATTGAACCATTTAACCCTTTGAGTGTTTACATATTTAGTCATTTTATTTAGTCTTGGGCTACCCCCGTCATCAGCCCCCCCAAGTCAGAGGTTTATTGCCCAAAGGCTTCGAAGGTTCGAAGGTTGAAAGGTTGGAATGGTTGAGGTTTTTGAATTTCGAAATTTGACAAGACTGTTGACAAGACGTGTGGCAGTTTGTCAGGCGGCGGTTTTTAATTCCCCCTATTGATAATTATCTGTAATCTCATTTATTTACACATTTTATTTTGAAGAAACATTACTTTGCTCCTTTTTTCTCTCCGGTATCCCCCTTTTTTCAAAATCAGGTCAGTTCCGATTTGCTTATTTTCTCTTTAATTGTTCATTGTGATGGGTGCTCGTAAGGATATGGCAAAATCCTTTTCTCGACTGACCCAAGAGGAAGTCGATTTATTTTGTGTGGAATGGGGTATAGGGACAAAGTATAAACCGGTTGCACCGGCGTGCGATAAATCTATCAATGCCTGTCCTTCTGGTATGATTGCCTTGTATTGTCGTCATTTTGAGTTTTCAAATCTTCGTTATCCGTTTTCAAACTTTGTCTTGAATGTTTTGGAATATTATCGGGTGTCTTTTGGTCAAGTTCATCCCCTTGGCATGGCTAGGGTTTTACATTTTGAGATTCTGTGTCGGGCTTGTGGGTATGATCCCACTCTTTTAGCATTCCGTCGCTTTTTCCGGCTTGCTAAGAATGGTGATTGGTTCACCTTTGAAACCAGTCAAGTTGATACTTGTTTAATTTCGTCCATGGTTTCTACACTTGGGGTTTGGAAAGATCGGTTTTTCTGGGTGTCGGAGGAAATTGTTCCATTCAAACTTGTTTGGAGACACCCGGATGCTGTTCTGAACAAGCCGGAGCCCTCTGATTCCGAGAAAAACACTCGTTTTTTAGAAATTCTTAGGGGGTGCCCTTCGAGGCTTCGTCCCTTCCCTGAGCATTTGCTGGTGCTGTTGGGTATAAGTAAAGTGTGGGAAAAGGCTAACCGGGATCCGGTGCTTATTAGAGATGGGAAGGGTATGCATTTATTCTTTTCTTGCTTTTTTGTTCCTTTCTCTTTGTTTGGTCATGTGCTTTTACATTTGTGTTGTAGCTATGTCTGCCCTCGATTTTATCAAAAGCGATGATACCTCTGACGTTGCTTTTGATGATGTTGCTGCTACCCCTGGCGAGAATGCGGTTGTCAAGGGTTCTGATTACAGGTTTGAGGGTTCTGGTTATGTGAATGTTCCGAATGTTAAAGGCTTCACCAAGGTTACTGTTTCCAAAGGTTCTACTCGTCGTTCCCAACGCCATCTGAAAAGTGTTGACTAACCTTCTGGTTCAGAGCCTATTGATGTTAGTGATGATATTGAGGCGTCAGGGGATCAAGTTGTGGATGTTGGTAAGGGCAAGGAAAAGGAGTTGATTGTTTCAAGCAAGAAGAAGAAATTGGTTAAGAAGGGTGCCATTCCTGCTATTCAAGGTTCGTCAGCCAAAAGCGTTGAAAGTTTCGAGGGTTCAGAGGACATTTATGTGCCTAATTGGGGGGTTAAGGTTGGTGACAATTTTAAGGACCCAGCTGTTTGTGGTGAAGCCTTGGCTCATTTTGCTCCTCCCGGTGTTCGAAGTGCCATATCTGAGATGGAGGCTGATCATCTTATTTCTAGGATGATGCTCAGTTCCTGCAACCTTTCTGCCTTTTTGGCTGAAGGTGTCACTCGCTTTGCTAAAGGGATGCGGGAATATGAGGAGGCCTCCAAGAAGAAGGAGAAAATGAAAGCTTCAATTGCTGCCATGAAGAAAGAAATCGAGATCTTTTCTGAGAAGGAATTGGCTTGGACCAAGAAAGAGGAGGAGTTAACAAAGAGGCACGAAATTGAGATGGGTGATCTCAAGAAGAGCTTTGAAGCTAGCCTATTGAAGCTGAAAGCGGACCGGGAGGCCTTGGCTGTGCAACAGAAGGCTTTTGATAAGGAGAAGGATGGTTTGAAGACTTTGGTTGCCCAGGCTACTGGAGATAACCAATGGCTCATTGAGCAGGGTTTTCACCAGGTGGTTACCTATCTCTTGCATTCTAAAGAGTTTAACTCCGCTCTTGGTGATGTTTACACTAAACTGCTCAATCTGGGAAAACACCAAGGTCTTATTGCGGGTTATAAGCTTCACGAGTCTGGTCATCCCTTAGAGAAGTCTCCCCTGTACCGTCCCGAGGCTTCCGATGTTTTTAAGAGTTCCGTTGAGCAAATGGAGAGGTTGTCATACCCGTTTGTGAGTCAGGTTGCTTCTTGTTATGGTAAGCCTCTCTCCGTTTTGCAGGAACTGAAGCCGGATGGTTTGAATGAAAAGTTATGTGCTGAAATGCTTAGCTCCCTTTCAAGGAAACGTTCCTACTCGGGAGATAGTGAAGATACTTTTCCTGGGGAATCTGATGCTCCGAAGGATGTCAGCTTGGAGGGTTCAGCTATTGAGGATCTGGGTCCAAAAGCTAAAAAGGCTAAGAAGACTAAGAAGGCCAAAGGTAGCAGTTCTGGGGCTTCTAAGCCTTCTACTGATGCATGAATTCGTAGCTTTCTTAGCACTCTTAAAACAATTTATGGTTTGTAACCTTTAAACAATGTTAGGTTTTCAGGAACCCTTAAGGTTCCTGTTGGTTGTGTTTAAGGCCTGTATGGCCGTTTGAACAATAGTTAAACTTGCAAGTTACTAGGACTTGCCTTGACTTGTGTTTGAAAGTCTTTTAGGGCTTTCTTTGATATGGTATGATGTTTAGCTATTTTCTTTGTGTTATGTTTTTATACTTATGCCTGTTTCGTTAAGGCAGTTTGTTTGGCTTTAACCTTCCAAGCCTTTTGGCTGTCTGTTAGTAGGTTGAAGCCTTTGAGGTTTCGAGTTGTTACCCGGGTGGCTTGAAGCCTTGAAGGCTTCTTAGTTTTGTGATCTGACTTGGTTTGTATCTTTATAATTTTTTGTCTAAGTTGTATTGTTCTTTTAGATTTTCTTTGTCCTTTTGTAACTTTGTCTTTGTCGAGTTTGTGCTCCCCTTATGTTTTTTATACCTTAAAGGGTTCAGTGCTGCAGTCACTTAGCCTTGGTATTTTTAACAAGAAGACATAGCACCTATCCTTCTTATCATTTCTTTGTTTTTCACTTGACTTTATAAGCTTATTTGATTATATTTTTAAGGCTTAGGGAACATTTGGTGTAGGCTGTTCAAACCCGTCTATGAGACAAGTCTCATGGAGTTGTATTGATTTAGGAACTCACCCCTTATATAGGCTCATTCAACCCTTGAACCTATTGAGCGATGTGGCCTGGGAGCTCATCCCCTTACATGGCCCCAGCCATGGAGTTTTTTGCTAGGTTCTCAACCTGATTTTAGGATAGAAAGACAAGTTTGATAAAACAACTTCATTTATTTAAGCAATACTTGCTTTTTACAAAAGGTACTCATAGTGCTGTCTTCGAATTACATTTTGATACAAACCAATTTTTCCTGTCTAAACATGGAACCTTTTCAGGGTTTTGCCATTCCAATGCCATGGAAGCCTTTTGCCTTCTGAATCTGCTAGCTTGTATGATCCGCCCTTGTGTGCTTCAAGGATGGTGTATGGACCTTCCCATTTCGGGCCAGGCTTTCCTTGATTTTCTTTTTTGCTAGCTTCATTGTTTCTGAGAACCAAGTCCCCTGGCTTGAATCTTTCATTCTTGACTTTCTTGTTGTAGTAGGCTTCCATTTGTTGCTTGTATTTGGCCTCTTGAATTGCAGCTTGATCTCGTGCTTCCTCTAGGAGTTGTAAATTCAACATGGTCTCTTTTTGGTTTGTTTTGGGATCCATGTTGACGATTCGTTGGGTTACAACTCCTATTTCAGCGGGGATCACAGCCTCGGATCCAAATACCAAGCTATAGGGTGTTTTCTTATGGCTTGTTTTTTCGGTTGTTCTGATTGCCCACATAACACTAGGCAATTCTTCAAGCCAGTTGCTTTCGTATCTTCCCAGTCTTGTCTTGATACCTTTCACTGTGCTTCTATTCGTCCTTTCAACCTGACCGTTTGATTGTGGATAAGCCACTGAGCTAAAAACCTGGTCGATTCTGTATTCCTTGCACCAAACGCTGAAAGGCTTCTCAGCAAATTGCCTTCCGTTATCAGTGACAAGTACTCCCGGCAATCCATAACGGCAAATGATGTTTTCCCAAACAAAGTCAATGACCTGCTTTCCCGTGATCTTAGCAAGTGGTTTGACCTCGGGCCATTTGGTGAAATAATCTATTGTCACCAGCAAGAATTTTACTCCTTCTTTGCTTGGGGGAAATGGACCAACAATGTCCATTCCCCATTTATGGAATGGCCATGCCGAGGTTATCGGGACCAAGTCATGCTTGGGACTTTTTGGGATTGGTGCATGAATCTGGCAAGCATCACATTTCCTTAACTGTTCAGCTGTATCACGATGCATTGAGGGCCAGAAATACCCAAGGTTCATGAGCTTTGCAACCACTGACCTAGCTCCAAAGTGAGCTCCGCATATACCTTCGTGAATTTCTTTGATCAAATACTTACTTTGCTCAGGACCGACACATCTTAGCAAGGGAGCAAGGTAACCCTTTTTGTAAAGGGTTTCTCCTTGTAGTACATATTGCCTTGCCTTGATTTCAACCCTTTTAGCTTCTACTTGATCATTGGGTAATTCACCATTTTTAAGGAACTTTTTGATGGGAGTCATCCAGTTTGGATCTTCCTCGGTAACTACGTCTTGAACTTCCGATTCATCAATTGATGGAGCCTTCAACACTTCTACCAGCACCTTCTTGGTAAGGTGGGCGAAAGTGAGAGATGCAAGCTTACTTAGGGCATCAGCCTTTTTGTTTTGAGATCTGGGGATCTGTTTGATGTTGCATGCTTGGAAGGTACTCATCAGCTCCTTGGATTTTTCTCTGTATTTTTTCATGTTGGGCTCTTTAGCTACATAGTTATCATTTACTTGGCTTGAGACCAGCAACGAATCTGTGAACACTTCAAGCTTTTCAACCTTCATTTCTTTAGCCAGCCTTAAGCCAGCTATTAGTGCCTCGTATTCAGCCTCGTTATTGTTGGTCTGAAAATCAAAATGGAGAGCATATGTAAATTCCAACCTTTCTGGGTGGTATCGCGTATTGTCTAATTTGGCAGCGAAATTTTTTTAATCAGGACCGTAGTTAGGAAATATTTGATCAGAGTAAAATACCACATTTCCATAATATTAAACATATGGGATAAACCCAAGTTCATAGTACACACGTTTTCATAGGAATAAATCCTGTTTTATTTAATAAAAACATCTATTTTATTTTTGGTAACTTTATTGCCACTTTTCCAAGGCTTCAGTGCTGTCCAGCTGGCTTCTATTTGGCTTTCACAATTTGTTACCTGAAACGCGTTTTAAAAACATTTGTCAGTGGAAAATACTGGTGAGTGAATCCCAATTTAATCAAGTTTAAATAAAATCCCATTGTACAAGATTGAGGGCGATCTCGCAATTACATTTGTTTCCAAGTTATAACAATTAACATCCATGGTACTGTCAGACCCGACTTGTGGTAATGTTACTCCTTGACCAGGTGGTAACAAATTTTGTATACAAGCCTAGCTTGAGTTTAAAAAAAATTATTATCCAAACTCGAGTTTTATACGAAGAGATTGAAACCAACTTAACACGAGTTCTTTTAAGCTAAACATGCATTGAGCTCGACATAACTCAACTTGTTTAAAAAAATTATAACAAGCCAAACTCGAGTTTTATACATAGAGTTTGAAACTGACTGAACTCGAGTTCCTTTAAGCTAAACATGCATTGAGCTCGACTCAACTCGTTTATACCATACTTTACATTTCAATGTCGTGTCGTTTATTCATGTTCTAAAAAAATTAATTAAAATTTCCGTACTCGCATTTTATGATAAACAAGACTTGGAGGTAGCTCAATGTAAATAATATTTTTTCAAGACACAAGTGTGAACTACAAAAGTCAAAATTCGTTGGTATAACATCTTTCAAAAAGCTCATCACCGTCCTTACTCGTTCTTTTCTTCTTTTTCGTTGGTATAACATCTTTCAAAAAGCTCATCACCGTCCTTACTCGTTCTTTTCTTATATATTAACACTTGTACATGCCCATCTTCACTACAATCTCCACCACCTCCGGCCACCACCACCACCACCACCACCGATACAATCACCATTGCCACCGCTACAATCTCCACCACCTCCTCCTCGGATAGTCACGCTTAAGCAAATAAAACTTTCAAATATGGCATTAAGAGACTGCTCTTTTGCTTTTGGTATCATCTTTATGTTAATGACAACACACTTTAGTGTGGTTCATTGCCGAAATCTTCAACTTACCGAATTTAAGCAAACTGGTGGAGAGATGGCCGAACTATTCGTCTCCTCAACCAACAACGTCAATCGATGGCTGAAGATGGGATCATTAGGATATAAATTGGCTTCTGGGCCAAGCAAAAAAGGACCTGGTCATTAACATATACATCCAACATTTTCTAGTTCTTTTTTGTGATTCTTTTTATTTAGAATCCATGTAGATTTGTACAACTCATGAATGTATACGCGTAAAACTATAGCCAGAAATTATTTGCTGGGGTTGCGGATAAGTGGTTTAAGCATATTTTCACGGGGTGCGGTCGTATTTTTGCCTAAAAATATACTATTTTTTTTCAAGAAATGTGCCCGCCCGCCCTGTGTTGGGAACGTCGTACTGGCATTGTCGGACTGCTCCTTGATTTGCTGCAGGTCTACATGGCGCACGATTGGTGGTGACACGTATTGTCCTTTATGTCGGAAGGAGTATCTTTGGTGCCACCTTAACGTATTCCAGAAGCTTCTAGAAGCTTCTGAGCTCATTTGCTGATGCAGACGCCATGTAGGATGAGGAAGTGGTGTGGTCCTTGCCATGTAGGCAAGGAAATGGGACCATACCTCTTCAAGCCCCCCCAGTCCAGTGTGCCTTCTAGTTGAGTTGATCGTCTAGGAGGGATTCTGGACTTATTAAGGAAGTGGTAGTTGGTGACTTTGTAAGGTTAGGCCGAGTGGACGCGTGGCGCATGACGTAGTGGCAACTTGTAAAATTTGAGCCAAATGGACGCATGGCGCATGGTTTTTGGTAACTTGTAAAAGTTTGAGCCAAATGGACGCATGGCGCATGGGTTTTGGCAACTTGTAAAAGTTGAGCCGAATGGACGCATGGCGCATGGGTTTTGGCAACTTGTAAAAGTTTGAGCCAAATGGACGCATGGCGCATGGGTTTTGGCAACTTGTAAAAGTTGAGCCAATTGGACGCATGGCGCATGGGTTTTGGCAACTTGTAAAAGTTGAGCAAAATGGACGCATGGCGCATGGTTTTTGGTAACTTGTAAAAGTTTGAGCCAAATGGACGCATGGCGCATGGGTTTTGGCAACTTGTAAAAGTTGAGCCGAATGGACGCATGGCGAAATGGCACTTGTTGGTTTCTTCTGGAGGAAGTTTTGTTGTCTTGGGAGAGGGCGACTGATGTGACTGTCTGGTGTCCCCTGTCTTATCAAAGGTGAACAGGCGCCTTTTCAGTCATGTCAGTTACTTTCTGTCAAGGATGTCAGCCGTCTGTTTACCTGCTCCCGAAAAAAGAGGTGACGTCTTCTCTCTCTTCTGACGTGTCTCTCCCCCATTGATTGCCTTTCTGGATTCTGACGGCCCACTACCCATCGCATTAAATGCGATGGGTATAAATATTAGGCGGTTTCTCCTTCTTCTTTACTTCTCAAAATTTGAAGTTTGGTTCTTTCCCATTCGTTCACCCTTTCTCTTCCTTTTCTTTGAGAATTTCCGTCTAACTTCTAATTATCTTCATTATGTCTGGGGTGAATCCTTCTTAGAGGAAGAAGAGAAATAAGGGGAAAACTCCTCCGGGTCCTGACCAGGCGGTCATAGGGTGGAAGGAAAAGGAGTTCCACAATCTTGTGAGAGAGATGGGTTTCTTACCTGAATGGGGGGCCCAGTATCCGACTGCCGGTTCGACTGCTATGGATGCACCCCCGGGCTATATGACTTTGTATGCTGCGTTTTTTCGAGAGGGCAACTTCCGGGTTCCCATCACCAGGTTTACCGCCAACGTCTTGAGAAACTACGGGCTCCATCTTTCTCAGATCAATGCTATCGGGCTTCCCCGTATTACTCATTTTGAGTTTGTTTGCATGGCTAATCGTTTGGATCCGACGTTTGAGATGTTCAACGTCTTCTATACCGTTTCGTATACAAGTGGCTTTTATTCTTTTAACTCGCGGACCGGTGTTGCTCCTGTTTGTTCTGCTCCTTTGAAGAGTCTTCATGACTGGAAACAAAAATTTTTCTATATTCGCCGAGGGGCTATCCCGGTAGATATGCATTACCGGGCAGGGAGTGAGGGGATCCCCATGGTTGATGTGGTTGCAGGTGTCTCTGAACAGGCCTGGTATAAAAAGTTGACTCATAAAGCCACTCCTATTCTTCAGCTTGAGGAGATGGAGTTGGTGGGTGGGTGCCGGTATGAGTATGTTGTGGGTTCCGAAGCATCCGTTGGGGGTCCCGGTTTATGGTTATAATGGCAAACGTATGTATAGTTCCATAACCTTTTGTCTCTCTTTTATATTATATATATATATATATATATATATATTGTGTTGTTTCCGTCATTACTCTTCATCTTCGTGTTGTTTGCAGTGGGTTACACCTTGTTAAATGTTCTGGATTCGAAGGCCGGTGGTGCCATGGTTGAGGCGATTCAAAAGGCTGAGAAACAACCCTGGTTGGATCAGATTCGCGGTCGTTTCCTGCATCCGACCAATGAGAGTTTTACCACCTATGCCAACGCTGTCTTAGGTGAAGATAGTGAGGATGATGATGATGCTTTTGATCTTATTCGAGAGGAAGTTATTGTTCTCTCGAGTGATGGGTCTGGCAGATCTTTTGAAGGCCTAACTTCTCGTTCCCCACGTGCAGGTCCGGCGCAGGGGGTTTTTCATGAGCCGGTGAATGAACCTGTTGATGATGGTGTGGAAATTCCGGTTGAGACCGCTGATCAATTGGAAACGAGGAAGAAGTCGAAGGTTGACAATCCAATGGGGAAGGAGAAAAAGGCTGAGGAACATGCCACTGAGACTCCCCGTAAGCGACCTTCTACTCTTCCAGTCCTAGATTACGTTGTAGTTTCTGATACATTGTCCGGTTTAGGGGCCGGAGAAAAACATCATGGGTCTGATCCTGAAGACCGCACTACTTTGACAGAGATGATGAAGAAGAAAATGCTTGAGGACAAAAAACGGAAACTTGACGAGCAGGCTGCTGCTATGCTTGCGTCAAAAAAGGTTAAACTTCAGAAAGAGACTCCTCCAGCTCCTTCGGAATCGGAGGTTGATCTGGGCGTTTTTACTCAGAAACAAGGGAATCTGTTGGAGAAAATTTATGAAGCTTCTGGTACTCGCTTTATCATTTTTTCCGTTTGGCTTTTCCTGGTTGCTTATTTTCCATTCTTTTCTCTAAATGTCTTGTTCGTTCAGGTGCCAAGCCGGCCAAGACTTCACGCAATATTGATATTTCGCAAATTACTCCTCCTGCTTCTCCGCCGTCGAGAACATTTGGGTTGTCTCCCCCTCATGATACCCCTGGTGAGAAGAGGAAAGAAGATGACGTGCATGCTGAGCAGGTTGGGGAAGGTGGCGGTGATACAGGTGGTGCTGGTGATGTTGACCGTGGTAAGGGTGTTGAAATCGGGGTAGAGTCAAGTGAGACCGCTGCTCGCCAAACCATATATACCAAGCGTCCACCTGGTGTTGGTGGTGCAACATCTGGGGTGGTTCGGAGTCCTGAGTTTGAGCATGTTCAAGGTGGGTCGTGGGATACTCAAAACCCGGCGTGTGATGATATGCCACATGCTCCTCGCTGGAATCTGACCCAAGGCTCCCGGATGAATGACCTTGACAACTGCCATGAGTTCTTTTCTTTGTCCCTCCCCCCAGCTGAGAGGTTGTTCCAGAAGAGACGTCGCCGGTTAGAGCTATTAGACGATCATGTTCGTGCCGGGGTCAACTTTTTGTCCACCTCTCAGGAGATTGTGCGTGAATGGAAACTGATGGGGGAGGACACACTTGAGTTTGAAAATGAGAAGAAAATGTTTGCCGAGGAGAAGGAGAAGTTTAATGCTGAAAAGAAAGGTTTGATGTGGAGGGTTTCGGATGCGGAGAACAAGCTTGCTGCGGCAAAATAGGCGAATTCGCAAAAACAAAAGGACTGGGAGGCTGCCTGTGAACGCACAAATAAGGAGTTGCAGTCGCAACGTGATGCGATTGTGCGGCTGTCTGCTGAGAAGCGTATAATTGGTGAAAAGGCGGAAGAAGCGCGTGTGGCGTCCGAGAAAAGGGAAACACAGTATGTTGAGCGTATAGCTGCGTTGGAAGAGTTCGTTGAGAAGAAGATTGCTGAGTGTAAAGCCTTTGAACTTCTTGCTGAGGAAGTATCTGCCGATTGCAAGTGGTTGCTATCGCGTGCTGTACCTTTGGTAACTTCCTTTGTTTCTTGTGTCGTTTGTTTGTTTTTTTGTTTTTTATGTGTGTACTGCCTTGCAGATCGCCCAGCGCATTGCCGGTTCTGAGGAATTGGCTAAGTACATGTATGAGCTTGGGGAAGCTGCGCGCGATCTTGGTCGAAAGGAAGGGTATGTGGAAGGGAGAGCTGCAGCTGAATCGAAGGAACCATTGAAGAATTTTGAGTTGTACAAGACTGACTGTGTTGCCCGGTACGCTGAAAAACGTCAGGGATTTGAGTCCCTTGAGTTTGGGGTTGTCAAAGCCGCCCAAAAATTGGCTCGGAAGCCTGATGGTGTTGCCTTGTTGAAGAAGGCTCTTGGTGATGATGGTAACGCGGCTGGAGGTGCTGGGACTAGTCATCCCGAGTGAATGATTCCGGCCTGCGTGCCCCGTGTGGCCTTAGATGGTCCTGTAATGATTTGACAATTTTGTGAACAATTTTAATTTTTGCTTACTTGTTATGACTGTGAACATTTGACTATGCTTGACATTTCTTATGTTAATATTCGCCTTTGTTTTATGCGAATTTTGTTATCGTCATAATATGTGCATGTATAATTACTTTGGTTCAGGTATCACGAATGAATGATGGCGCTGACAGGTTGTGTTGTGTTAGTTACAACGTTTTGTTCTGTCGTTCATGCGCAAGTAGGTTCGTGAATACGAAGTGATCGAATTTGCAGGTTATTGTGTGGACCCAGCTATGCTCAGCCTTGGGGGTGTGTACAATGTTTGTTTATCCTGTGTTCGATGCTTTCGTGTTTAGGTGGGCACGAAGTATTTATTTGGCGTTTTTTAGGCTTTAGTTGTGTTTTTTGACCCGGCTGTGCACTTGTTTGTGACAGGCCTTGGAGGTCTACAACGTTTCCTAATGGTCGAGCCATTGATGTTTTCGTGTATGCCCAAAGTAATGTATGCAGTTGTGACAAGAAATTTGCATGCAAAGGAATAGCCAAACACTTCTTGTATTAATGCTAACTGTGATGGGGCCGTTACAAGTACATAGAAACTTCGGCCTTTTACATGTAGCATTTTCTTAACTGTTGGGCGTTCCAGGTTCTTGGAACTCCCTTTCCGTCTAGGGTGCGTAACTTGTATGCCCCTTTTCCGAGTACCGTATCTACTACATAAGGCCCCTCCCACTTGGGGGCTAGCTTTCCCGGGTTTTCGGCGTTAGACGCTTCGTTGTCCCTCAGAACGTAATCTCGTGGGTTGAAGGTGCAGATGCGGACTTTGGAGTTGTAATACTTCTCCAGTTTTGTCTTGTACTTTGCTTCATTTATTGCCGCCATCTCTCACCTTTCTTCTAGGAGGTCAAGATCTAACCTCCGTTCTTCTTCGTTGTTGATCAGGTTCATGGAAAGCATTCTTGGCGACGGCAGCCCGATCTCTGCTGGTATCACCGCCTCGGACCCATAGACTAAACTGAACGGTGTTTCCCCGTTACTTGTCTTGGGCATCGTCCTATGGGCTCATAAGATGCTGGGCAATTCATTGACCCAGCCTCTTCTTTTCTTTCCCAGTCGTGCTTTGATGCCATCCACGATGCTTTTGTTGACGGCTTCCACTTGACCATTCCCCTGCGGGTGCGCAACCGAGGAGAAGGTGTGCTCGATGTGTAACTCTTTAAACCACTGTTGGAGATCGTCTGCGGCAAAGTTCGTTCCGTTGTCGGTGATGATCCTGAGTGGAAGTCCGAAACGGCATACGATTTGTTCCCATATGAATCTTTTGACGACGGTGGATGTGGTTGACGCGAGTGCCTTTGCCTCTACCCATTTGGTAAAATAGTCGATGGCGACTATTATGAATTTGACCGCACCTGGGGCTTCAGGAAAGGGGCCAACCATATCTATCCCCCATTGCTGAAACGGCCACGCCGTTGTCACGGGGACTAGCTCGTTCTTGGGACGCATCGTCTTTGGGGCGTGTCTCTGACACCCGCTGCATTTTCTCAGAACTTTCACTGCGTCTAAATGCATTCCGGGCCAGTAGTACCCGGCGTTCATCACTTTTGCTACAACCATTCTCGGTCCGGCGTGGATGCCGCAGATCCCTTCGTGCACTTCTCTGATCAAATAGTTCGCGTCGTCTGGATCGACACATCTTAACAAAGGTCCGAGGTATGATTTTCGGTACAGGATTCCATCGACCATTTGGTAATGCTCGGCCTTGTATTGAATCTTTCGTGCTTCAGCCTTGTTTTCTGGTAGGATCCCAGACTGTAGGAACATGATTATGGGGGTCATCCAAGACGTCGTTCCTAACTGAATCACATTCACTTGCCTCAACGGAACTGATGGGTTGCTCAAGACTTCGATGCGTACATCCTTGGCCAAATGCTGGAAGCTTGTAGATGCTAACTTACTTAGTGCGTCGGCTGGTTTGTTTTCACTTCGATTGATGTGGTGCACTTTGTAAGAATAGAAGGTTTGTAGCAACGTCTTTGCTTGATTCAGGTATAGCGCCATTACATCTCCTTTGGCTTCGTATTGCCCGTTGATTTGTCCGGCCACTAACATGGAGTCCACATGTGCTTCAATGTGTCTAACTCCCATTTTGATTGCCAATCTTAAGCCGGCGAGGAAAGCTTCATATTCGGCTTCATTGTTCGTACTCTTGAAATCTAAACGTATGGCGTAAGTGAATTCATGTTTGTTAGGGCTCACCAGTCGAAGCCCTGCACCCGCGCCGTCTTCATTAGACGCGCCGTCTGTGTATAACAACCACGGTTCCTCTACTTGCTGTTTTTCGGCTTTTTCCATTGCTTTACATTCCCGATCCTTGTCGTCAGGCACTTCTGTCATGAAGTCTGCTAGCACTTGGCCCTTGATTGCCGGTCTTGGCCTGAAAACCACATTATGGCCCCCGAGTTCTATCGCCCACTTTGCTAGGATGTTGCCGATATTGTAGTTTGTTAGCACGTGAATGACGTGGTTGGCAAAGTACCTGCGCAGCCGTCTCGATGCATGGATCAATGCGAGTACTAGCTTCTCCATGATGGCATATCGGGTTTCTGGATTGGTCAAGGTTCGTGATACATAGTAAACCGGTGTTTGGACACCTTGTCGATCAACAAGTAACACTGCTCCTACTGCTCTGTCGGAGGCTGATAGGTATAGCACCAAAGGTTCTCCCTTGACTGGTGCAGTTAATGTTGGCAACCTGATGAGGCAATCTTTCATCTCGCGGAATGCGCTATCGGCTTCCGGAGTCCACTGAAATTGGCTTTTCTTCATGCAATTGCGGAGTGTTTTGATAAACGGGAAAGATTTGGCTGCATGATTGGCCAGGAAACGGTTAAGTGCTGCCAACCGCCCTGCCAATTTTTGCATCTCCTTGATCGTCGAAGGTGAAGGCATGCGTTCGATTGCTTGTATCTTATCAGGATTCACTTTGAAGCCATCTTTTGTGACGATGAAACCCAGGAATTTCCCCTCTTCCATGCCGAAAGAGCATTTCGCTGGGTTTAGCTTGATACTTACTCCGCGCAAGGTGTCAAACGTTTTTTGGATGTTCATCAGCATTGTATTCTCTTCTTTGCTCATAATGACTAAGTCATCCATATACACTTCGATGTACTTGCCGATAGCATCGTGGAATGTTTCATTCATCAGCCTCTGGTAAGTCGCGCCCGCATTCTTTAAACCGAAAGGCATCTTGGTGTAGCAATATACCCCTGTCGGTGTGCGGAATGCGGTTTTGTCTTCGTCTTGCACAGCCATCTGTACCTGGTGGTACCCCTTGTAGCAGTCAAGGAAACATTTCCATCGGAATGTTGCCAGCGAATCAATCTTTTCATCGACGTCTGGTAGGGCATAACAGTCACGCGGACATGCCTTGTTTAGATCCTTGTAATCTACACACATTCTCCAACTACCATTTTGCTTCTGTACCATTACTGGGCTTGCAACCCATGTTTGGTATCTGACTTCTCTGATGATTCCCGCGTTTAGCAGCTCCATCACCTGGTCTTTCATGGCATCGTGTTTTATGTCTCCCAAGTGGCGCTTGGCATGCACTACCGGCTTTGCTTCTTCTGAGACGTTTAATCGATGTTCAGCTATGTGCCGTGGAACACCCACCATGTCTGCTGGTGTCCAGGCGAACACATCCATGTTTTGGAACAACAGCTTTTTTAGCGCCGCGCGCGTTAGATCGGACATTGCAGGTCCTAAGGTAACTGTGTGTTCTGGGTATGCGCTGTTCAATACCCATTTTTCTGCTTCCGCGCGTGGTGCTGGTTTACTTGCTTTTGCAGGTCTGAGTTCGTCTGTTGCTAAGATTTCCTTGCTTGCGTATATTATTGCTACTCCCGTTTCTGTTGGGAATCCCACAGCTGAATGTGGACCGGAGCAAATCATACTGAAGTCTCCTTGAGACTCTCTCCCCAGGAGGATGTCATGTCTTGAATGTGCGGGTAGCACCATGAATGTAACATCTTCTGTTCTTGAATTCCTTCCATCCGAGAGTAACACCGGGAACGATATCTGTCCGAGGGGAAAAACGGCTTCATTGCAGAAACCAGTGAGTGGGTAATCAACTGGTTCTAAGCGCGCCTTATCCTCCTGATCGAATTGATTGAAACATTGTTCATATATGATATCCGCGGTGCTCCCTGGATCGATGAAAATGTAATCGGTTTGGTAGTGCCCGATCACGCCCAAGATGACTATGGGTCTTCTTTCTCTTGGGCCTCCTCTTACAATAGGAAACACAACCTGCCTTTCGCGCCACGAGTCGTCTTGTGTGCGCTTGTTGTAATTTTTCTTTGGCCTTCGCTGACCTCCTTGGATCATGTGAGTTTCTAGCTTCCGGAGTTTTTTGTTATCTGGTCCTTCTTCTCTTCTTTGTATATGGCGGTAGTCGCGTTTTCCGCCCTTTACCAAATGAGTGAGTTTTCCATCTCTTAAGGCCCTTTCTATTTCTTGCTTTAAACTGAAACAGTCGTCAGTTAAGTGACCCGTGTCTTTGTGAAACTCGCAGAAAAGATTGGGGTCTTGACCCCTTTTGTTTCGCATTTGTGGGTGGTTTGAACTACAAGACATATGTTGATTAAAACCAAACATGTTTGTGGTACAGTATTTACAATTTTTAAGTCAAATTGTTTGCCAGGATGTTAGTAACCGTTTTTAATCACTTTAAATAAAAAATAAGGTGGTGGTTGTTTTTCTAAAAAACATTTGCGCAGACTCTTCTGTCTGCGCCGCGCAAACCACGTGCAGACATTGTCCTCCACCGTCCACCACCCACTACCATCATTTACCATCACCACCCACCGTCCACGTCCACCACCTACCACCACCGTCCAGGTTTGTGTTTATTTGGTTAAAAACAAAAACACTGAAAGACTACAACTTGAACATCAGGTTAGTTTTCGATTTGATTTCAAGGTTGCTTGGTTAAAAAGTTGCACTTTTGGCATTGTAACATGTTAATTGGCCTACATTGATTTTAACAGAACAACGACTTTAAGTAAATAAGTAAAGGAGGTTTGGGTGGGGGTGTGTTCAATTGGCAAAGCTATTAGAGTTAAGGTGTTGCTCCCTTTAAGGTCAGAGGTTCGAGCTCCGTCAAATGTAGATTTAGTAAGCCGTTAAAAAAAGTAAAAAAGTAAGTGTTATTGGATTTTATCACCCCAAACTATTGGCTATAATTAGCCGCTGCCACACCCAACTATCACTTTAATGCCCACCACCCTCAAGTTAACACGTAGTGTGTTTTGTCACCATTTCGTTAACTGATCACTAACTTTTAATCATGTTACTATACTTTTGGGGTTGTCTTAAGATCCCTAAAACCTTCCTAAGATCTCTATGACACCAACAAAAGTATAGTAACATGATCAAAAGTTAGTGATCAGTTAACAACGTGGTGACAGAACATATTAAGTGTTAAGTTGGGAGTGACGGACGTTAAAATGATAGTTAAGGGTGGCAGCGGCCAATAGCAAATAGTTTGGGGTGATAAAATTCAATAACACAAAAAGTAACGGAGGATACACAATTAAAAAGAAAACATCTAGGACTATGTTACTACTATAGCATACCATTTTGTCTGGCTTGATACCGCATGGTTTGATGAAAAGAGAGGCTTAATTAACGAATATCAAGTAAAGCTATATATACCGTCGATGCAATGCCTACGACTGCTTCAACCATTTCGGTTTAAACCGACTTTTAATATTGGTGCTAGAATACTAAAGTATTTTGTTGGTCATTCACAAGTCATTGTGATGCAAGCAATTTTACAAGTGTGTAGCGCTTATACGTGTTGCCGGTACTCAAGTCAACATTGAGAAAACATCCAAAATTCCCGACATTCTTCACCAAATTATTTGGTCCACACCTCCTAAATCTATAACATCCTTTGAATAAACTATTTTTTCAATTACTCTCTCCTACTATATAGTTTGGGCAAATTTGACCCCTCATTGAGATATTGTTACCTAAACAATGTCAACTCATTGACATATTGTTGCCTAAACAATGTCAATATAAGAACTTAATAATTATAACTTGTCGTTTTCAAAAAAAAAAAAAAAAAGAAGAAGAAGAAGAATAGGATTATATTAAGAGTCGACACCTAGGTAAAGTGCTATCACTAGCATATATTTTCTCAATAATGACACTTTTCTAAAATTTTAGCAAAACAATTAACTTTATTGAACTCTTTTAACCATATTCTTTTTTAATTGATCCCTTCTTTTTGTCTCCGCTAACGTAAACTTATGAATCTACCAATGGATGTAAGAGCATGCACATCGCTCTCCTTCCAGACAACCACCTCACCACTCTCTATCCTATCCCCCTCCTCACAAAACCCATTAGGACACCGCACCTTTCGTCTAGACTTCCGAACCCCTCACCACCTCTCTCTTCCATTCCATCTCTTTGGCTCCTCCACATGCGCTCCACGACGGATCTAGATGAGATAAATCACATCTGTTGAAAACTAGAATCGAGCTGAACTTATGCTTGTATTAGAGCTCATTTAATAAATATAGCTTAAGCTCGAGCTTCATATACAAAGCTTGATCCCTAGGCGAATGAGCCTATACAAACATGTATAAAAAAATAATAATAAACTAGTACTAGCTTGAAAAGTTAATCACAAAGTTACACTCGAGTTTATACATAAAACTTGAAATCCACTTAAGAATAGCCTAGTGGTGTTAATGAATTAGATAAGGTTTGAGTTAGTAGGAGGTCATGGATACAATCTCCATGCTGTATAAGTTTAGCCATTAAAAAAATTATACATAAAACTTAGCATGAGTTATGTTAAATTAAATAAGCAGATCTTAAGTTTACACTCACTCGAATTAAACTTTTAACATCAAATGGCAATATATAATAGTTGGAGGTAGCTCAATATAATTTACACGTTACAAGACATAAGTAGGAACAAGAAGCTCAAAAAGCCATTCACCGTCCTTACTCGTTCTTTTCTTCCTATATATTAACACTTGCACATGCCCATCTTCACTCACAACATCAACCACCACCACCACCGACACTGCCACAACCACCATTGCCGCCGCTACCATCTCCGCCGCAGCGCAACCTCTTCCTTGGACCGTCACGCTTTAGCAAATAAAGCTTAAAGAATATTCAAATATGGCATTGAGAGGCAGCTATATTGTTTTTGGTATCATCTTTATGTTAATGACAACACACTTTAGTGTAGTTCATTGCCGGCATCTTCAACCTAGAACCACCACCACCACCATTGACGCTACGGAATTTAAGCAAACTGGCGGAGAGATGGCGGAGCTAATTGTCTCCTTAAGCGACAACACCAATCGAAGGCTGAAGATGGGATCATTAGGATACAAATTAGCTTCTGGGCCAAGCAAAAGAGGACCTGGTCATTAACATATACACTACCCAACCTTTTATGTCATCTATACTATATAATAAAAGAAACTATGTTTGGGACACTTGTCATCATATTAGGCCATGTGCTCTATGGATAATTATCATTTAGTTTAATATCTTCTAATAATTAATTATAGATAATCTCCTACGAAATATTATTTAGTTATCTCTTCTACCGAATTATAGATAATTATTATTTATATCAAATACGGGATTTCTAGAATGTTAGTTGACCACAAATGTTATTGTGATGACTACGATATTTAGAAAAAAAAAAAAAACAAAATAGATCATTGTGATGACTACGATATTTAGAAGAAAAAAACCAAATTAGATCATTTTTCACATAATTATCACCCCTAATATCGTGGCATCATTTTTCACATAGTTATCCACCTATAAATAGGGATAACCATGATTATGATTATTAGTTAGGTTGAATTATAAATTTGAATAAGACTTATTATTGATTTTATTTGTTTTGAAACACCTAAACTTTAATCCAAAACACTTTTAAAATTGTTATGTACCAAGTTAAAAATGTCATTACATATAGATGTTTTGTAATAAAAATGGTTAAATGTATAGACACTAATAAAATATATTATTTTATTTGAACTTTAAACGTGTTGATAGATCTTCATGTTTAATTAAACGGGTCAAACATATTGACCGAAACTAAGTTTGGAAATGAGCTGAACCATTTGTAAGCTACTCGAGACCGGCTAACTAAAAGCTCGAATCAAGTTGAACTTAAGTACTTGAGCTAGAGCATAAACGAGAGCTTATTTAGTAAACGATGTAGAACCTGGCTTCTTATATCGAGCTTGAGCTAGAACCTATGGTTTTATATGAATATAATAACTTTTATTTAATACAATAACAAATATAACTAAATCAAAATTCTAATAAACGATTCCAATTAATGATACATGACATTATCTCCTTTAACCTCAAAATTATACTGATATTTTATTTTAATTATTTTTATAATTAATATATGAATATCACTAATCTTTATCCTTATGTTTTAACGATAACTAAGATCTATTGTTATTCAAATTGTTTAATACTTTTTTTAATTAACTCGTGCAATACACAGGTTTATTTAAGATATAAAAGTTTTTATTATTTAATATATAAAATTACGTTTATTCAACCCGTGTAACACATGGGGTTCTAAGCTAGTTATTAACATATACACTACCCAACCTTTTATTTTTCCTTTTTGTAATTCTTTTAAAATTTTATTTATAAACTCATGCATGCACATACATGTAATTAAAACTCAATATACATTATTTCATATTGGTAGCCAGCAATTATACAAATGTATTGCTTTATAAGCGTTGCGTGTTGCGGGTTTTGAAGTCAAAACTTAAAAAACAACCAAAATTCCGACATTCTTCACCAAATTATTTGGTCCACACTACCTTTAATTCATAAGTCATAACAAGATTGAACGGTCAACGTAATATCCTTTGAATAATTTAATTTTAACCCCTCGTTGAGTCATTGAAATATCACATATTGTTTCCTAATCAATGTCAAACCGAACTTAATAACCTAAACCTGTCATTCCAATGATGGGCATTAAGAGTTACCATCTACTTGAAGTCCAATGACTACTAGCATATACTCTTTCAACAATAAATATATAGTTTATGTATTTTTAATAGAGGGAAATTACTAAAATAGACATCTGACCAACCAAATCATTAAAATAGTCAAACGCCAGTTAAGTCGCTAAATTTGAGGGCTAAGCCGACAAATTGTGGGTAAAAAACGTCGGCTAAGTCTTAGCTAGCAGCCAATGTCTATTTTTCAAAATAGTTGATAAAAAATGTATGTACATGGCTTTATAGCCTAGTGGCATCTTGGTGGTGGGATAAGATTTTGGGACCAATAGGTCCTGGGTTCGATTCCCATAGGGGGGTTCCAAATTTATTGGGTTTCCTCCTGAATTGGTGTATAGGCATTGAAGGGGTATGGTCCTAGATCTCGCGTCAGCACGACCGCGAGTGACCATTACCCTTATCAAAAACCCCCACCAGCAAGAACCTATCTGTGTCCACACGGGCACGCGCGAACACAGCGGTTGAAACCAATCTGACCATTGATGAGAAGACTTACCTTAAGTACGAATACGGATGTTACAAATAGCGATGCGGCCTGGCACCGCATCCTATGAACATTTTCGTCACGACAAGGGATCTGGACAACAGTAACAGTCACTAAGCGGCGATGCGGCACGGCACCGCATTCCGCATACATCTTGGCCAGAACAAGAACGCGGGAACAACATCAGTGACCGCAAGCAGCGATGCGGCCTGGCACCGCACCCTGCCTACAAGGCAAGTGGGTCTGACACCACAGTTCAAGTAACACTGAGAACAGTCGCCTATCAGCCCACATGTGTGCAACAGTCTGACACCACAGCAGGACGTGACATCACCACCGTAACCGACAAGTCTGACACACCTGCAAGTAGCTGTGCGATGTCAGACTAGCTACTCAACTACCCTCCTTCACTCCTCGGCTATATATACCCACCCCAAACCAGGTTTGAGGTATCACTTCTCAACTCTCTCACTACTACTACTATCACACTTTGCTTCCCAAGCAAACTACTGATTCTCACGCCGGAGAGTGGTAACAAGGAGCACCCCCCACCCCATCCTCCTTGTTACGAGTCATGGCTTGTTTCCTTGTGCAGGAAACCAACAAGCGGACGATCCAGCCAGCGATCCTCGGAAAGAAGGGATTAACCCTAGTTGACGAGACCAGTGAGTTAACCCCACCCGGTTAACCATTGTTTCATCATTGGCGCCCACCGCTACTCTTAGCACTTTTCTCCACCATCTTTTTCTTTCCGAAAATCATGTCTGATCGTCTAAACAACACTACCGGGGATAACCTAAACCCCGCAAACCAAGGGCCTACGGGGACCATTCCCCTAGCCCCAAATGTTGAACATATTGGCACATCAACGCAAGGGGGCGCATCCCTTACGTTCGGACACGATCTATCACAGTACGCTTCTGTGATACCACCAGGCATGAACCTCCATACCTGGTACAACCAACAACAAGCTCTGCTGGCCGCAACATACAACAGAGCTTGCGCAGAAGCACAAGTACCTGCGGGACCTACCCCGGCACCGCACACACCTGCGGGTCGTATTTTACAATACGACAGCAGAGCTCCCACACATCCAGCCTCCCGGAGCAGGCATGAAGACCGCGGCTCCTCTTACTTTGAGGTCCGCACGATTAATGAGGATGATTCCTCATACGGGTCCCGAACCAGGCGGCAATCCACAGCCCATCGCGGCCCCGGCATTCATAGCCGGCTGGGACGCCAGTCCCACCATGAAAGGCAGGACCGTACCGACCCGGACGACGGTACATATTACGGGGAGTCTCATGCTACTAGCAGTAGACCGGGAGGACGCAATTACGTTCCTCCCACTCAACCCCGCACCACATACCTCCGCACCGCAAAGCGCCACCAAAGCCAACCCTACAGACCGAAATCTACGGCAGAAAACTCCAAGTTTGTCCCAGAGATTGCCAACGCCGATGTCACCACCACCAAATTCCCATTAAACCTTGGGAAATACAACGGTTCGGCCGACCCAGATGACCACATGAACATCTTCACCGGCGCCGGGTGCAACGGCAGGTGGGATGAGCCCACTTGGTGTCAATTTTTCCCGCAGACCCTAATAGGTCTGGCCAGGGCATGGTTCGATTCTCTACCACCGGGGTCACTGACCTCATTCGAGGACTTGCAAGAAAAGTTCCTCGCATATTTTTGATAAACAGCGATATCATGAACGTGATTCTATGGACGTCATGAACATCTGGCTCAGAGACAACGAATCGCTTGAAGCGTTCGTTGTCCGTTACAATAAAGAGTGCCTGGAGATAGGCGATGTTGTAGACCAAATGGCACGTAACCATTTCATTGTTGCCGTTAAAGACGAACAAATGGTTATGACTATCTCCGGCAAGGAAGGCTTGCCGAAAAAATGGGAAGATGTCATGGCTGCGGTCAAGACATACGCCCAGACTCAGCGGTCCCTCAAACCGCTCGTCTCAAACACACAGCCCCAAACGGAAGGCCAGTCCTCCCACCAAGAGCACAAGCGCAACAACAAGCGCAACCGGGACACATGGAATCGCCGCAGCGATCCCAGATCATATGTCCCGCGTAATAACTAGCCCGACGCAAGGGCTACAATCAACGCCCAGCGTGAAAACCGGGCGTCGAAGAAGGAGTCTCGGGACCATAACTAGACCGAGATCAACCAGTCGCCAAGCGACGTCCTCCTCACGGACGCGCAATTCCTGCGACCGGCCCAATCAATGAAGTCCAAGAAGAACCAGGATCCCACACTCTATTGCGAGTGTCACAAGGACTCGGGCCACACAATAAACAATTGCATCAGTCTCAGACTGGAGATTGAGCGAGCCCTAAAAGAGGGGAAACTGCAACACCTGTTGCCAGGAGCGCAAAAACCTACCAAGCGCATCACTCCACACAACGAGGGCACCTCCACGGGTAAAAGGGCCATGTACGTGGCCTCAACCCACATGATTAATGGAGGGCAAGGAAGGTCGGGCAAGGCGGCAAGAAGACCGGACAATGACTGGAAAGATGAGCAAGTCGTCTTTCAAAAAGTCCGAGGCGGACCGCGCGACAGGCGCGCCGTGGTTATCACAGGTCACCTGGCTCATTACTGCACCGAGCGATTATTCATCGACCCGGGCAGTACATGCGATATTATATACGAGCAGTGCTTCAACCAGTTTGATAAAGAAGACAAGGATCGGTTGCAGCCGGTGGACTACCCGTTGGCCGGGTTTGTAGGGGAAACCGTATTCCCCCTGGGCCAGATTACTTTCCCTGTGCGCCTCACCAATGGAAGGCACACAAGAACGGAGGAGGTAAACTTCATGGTTTTACCTCACACCTCCAAATACGACGTACTTCTCGGGAGGGAGTCTCAGGGCGACTTCAACATGATAACATCCGTCCCCCGCTCTGCCATCGGTTTCCCAACCGAGACGGGGATCGCGATCATATACGCCCGGAGAGAAGTTATGTCTACGGACGAGTTACGTCCGGCCAAGGTAGCAAGGCCTACCCCCAACACTCAACCAGAAAAATGGGTTCTTAACGCAAGACACCCAGAGCAAACAGTTACGTTGGGCCACGCCTTGTCCCCTACTATCAAAGCGCACCTGAAGCAGCTTGTTGGATCTGAGTTTGGTTTTGATTGTATTTTTTGTTTGAATTAGAATGAAGATGGATGAGTTGTGCAGCGGAATTAAGATGGAAACAAACTTTGCATACAATCAAACGAGAGTATTGCTTTGATCAAAACACTTTTCACAATGAACCGAAATATTGAATTTAATTTCAACAACGATTACAATGTAATGCTTGATACAAACTCCCCCTCAGCCAGAGCTCAACGTTTGTTCGTGCAGGAAAACAAGTTTGCAAAAGAGCTAATAGAACAGTACAGAGCACTGTTCTATTTATAGGCACTAGCAAACCACTGAGCATCTAAGCTGACGTCACCATGAAAGTGACATCTAACCTCCTAACAAACTTTAACCTCTGATCAATACAAACACTGCTGTGCTAACTACTGCTTAATACATTACATTACATACAGACAGAATAAACAACTGCTGCATCCCTCCACTGCTGTGAACCCAGCAGTACTTGTCCGGATCAGTAGTGCTTGAACCAAGGCAGTAGATTGAGCAGCAGGGATTTAGTCTTTCATCAGGCCTTTACTTGATCAGTAGTTGTAGGTCAGCAGTTTGCACAATCAGTAGATAGGAGGTCAACAGATGTTGAAATCAGGCCAAGAGCTTTAAATTGTAGTTCAAAGTCTAGGGCATCTGTGTCTTCATCATCCCTGCTAAGTGGAAGATCAAGGAGATCCTGAAAATCTTCAAGACTCAGGCCAAGAGCTTGTTCCCTTGATATTTTCTTCACTTCTCCACCAGACCTGAGCAAAGTCAATACGTAGGTCTGTTTGTCAGTTTCCCACTTTTGTATTTTTGAGCCTGGTGGGTTTCTTGGGAGATGTTTATTTGCAGAGGTATTTGGTGAGGCTGGCCTATTCATGACTGGCTGAGCAGTGCTTGCAGATTGTTCCAATTCAAGATCTTCTTTTATCATTAATTTAATGCCCTCTTTTACAATGGCATTTCCAGTAATTAGATCTTGAACTGTTTCAGCATCTGACTGGCTTTGACTCCTTCTTTTGTAGATGGCAGCACCAGCCGGAGCAGTGGTTCTTTTAACTTGCAGCTTTGGTGGTCTTTTTGAGACCTCTGCTTTGGAATAGTCAGGTTTTTGAGGAACTTTGGGATCTTTCTTCCTCAGTTCTTCCAACCTTTTGTAGGTGGCCCTGACTACATCTTCTTTCCACCTTGCTATTTGTTGTTTAGACCCATAATCAGCAGCAACCAATTCCTCTTTCATTCTCTTCAGCTCAAGTGATTTATCAGGCACATTCTTTTTGAATTTTGACCATTCTGGAGGAGTGTGTTTGACCTCATTTTTTATCATTTCTTGAATCCTGGCTGCTTCTCGTTCAAGCTCAGGAATGGTCCACTCCTTGTACATATGCTTTTCTCCCTTGTATTTCTTTGTTGCCATGATGCTTTCAATGTAGTCTTTTTTCAGAGTTTCATCTGCTCTTTCTGAAATTTGTTGACATACATTTTTTGCAAATTGTTCCAGGGATCTGACTTGTGTGAGCAAGTACTGATAGTTCTGCTGTATTTCCCTATCAGATTTCCCTTTTGTGTTTCTCTTTGAGATATCCTCTGCTTGCTTAGCCTTGAGTTTCAAATATTCTTCAATATTGTTAGGCCTGGGATATCCTTCAACTGATGGCAATCTCCTTTTAGCAGGGTCATCCTCATAATAAAAGGACTTGATTTCATCTCTGACTGCAATGAGCTCAAGAGGAAATTGGACACCTGTAGGAGCTAAGGGCTGTTGAACTTGTGCTGATGAAAGAGGAACAGGTTTGGGTATTGTAACAAGTGACAAGGATTTTGAAGATGTTGGTGGTGGTGAATTGTCATCATCTTTTAGAATTAGCCTTCTCCTTTTTATTTGAGGAGGGACTGATGATGTTTTGGGTGGAGCAGTGGTGGTAGATTGAGTGGCAGTGGTTTGTGATTGACTAACAGTTGTTGAAATAACTGGTGTTTCAACCACTGTTGTCATTACAGCAGATGTTATAACATCTGTTGTCTTCTGCTTTTTGGCAGGAGAAAGTGGTGGTGAGATTTTTTTTGGTTGTGATGGTGGTGATGGTAAAGCAGTGGTTGTGGTGTGTGTTGAAGTCGTGTGTTGAAGTGATAACAGATGTTGAAACCTCTGAAGTACCAGCAGTAGTTGATACAGCAGGAGTTACAACAGCTGTTTGGGTGGAGGTTTGATGCTGATGGCTTTTGGATGGTGGTTTAGGAATATGCTTTGGAATTCTGGATGGGATGGACTTAGGTTTCCTTTTTTTTCTTAGGATTTTTAGTATCCTTTGACCCAGAACAACCCTGCGCATACAGCTCCATGAAAGCTCTTTTCTCCTCATTCCACCTTGAAATATCCTTTGCCATTCTATCCCTCTTTACACTTGCTACTCCTTCATCAAGTGCTTCTTGGGTTGCATCAAACTTTTTACTACCATCTGGCACAGGAATTTTTCTGGTCATAGCATCCCTTTCTGGTTCAATGTAAAGACCATCATCTATTCCCTTCTTCTTCCACTCCTGAATTTTCTCCCCCTTTTTGGCATTATCTTCTGGAAGTTGATCAATGAAAAGTACTGTTGGAGGAGCAGTGCCAGTGGTTTCCAATAAATGGGCCTTGATTGCCTTAATATCTGCTTGAGTGTTGTTGTACCTAGACTCCATTATGTTTCTCAGCTTTTTGACATGTAGTTCATGTTGCTGATCAGCCATTTCTTTTTGTTGTTGGAGAAAAGGTTGGAAGAGGTTCCAGAGCTCATTTGTAGCAGATGCTTGTGGTGGAGCAGGTGCTTGAGGTGGAACAACAGTGGATTGCATCTTTTGTATTTTCAACACCTGCTGTAGCATGTCTTTAATATCTGCAACAGATGTATCCAATTTGTCAACTCGTTCCGTCAAATCCTGATATTTTAAATCATCACCCAATTTAATGGGATCATCTGATTTCCCACTAACAGTGGTTTTATCAGTGGTTGAGGTAGGGAGTGTACTCCAAACGCTAACCACTGATGCCCCTTTTTCTTGGTACTAGGGTCTTCTTCCTTCAACACTTGACAACCTTTTGTTGTTGCCAGTGGGAAAAATAAATCCACTGGTGGTTGGCAGAGGTGCTATGTAAGGAATTGCCTCCAAGGAAGTCTTATTGATGTAACCACTGTCCAACTGTAAACCAGTGGGTTCAACAGTTGTAGTGGCTGCTTCACTTGGATTACCACCAAGAGTTACTTGTAACTCAAGGGGTGTAACCTCCTCAGGTTATGTTGGTGGGTTAGCAAAGATTGATACATCAGACCCAGTCATTTGTTGAAGTATGTTCTCATTGATAGGTGAGTGAGAAGGACTGGTTAGTGCCTGGTTCAAATCAATTGCATCCAACAGCAGTTTAGTTGGTGAGGGAATTATGGATGTGAGGTTTGGTGTAGTAACAGGATTTGCTCCGGGCATTGAGCTGTGGATGATGGAACCAAGTGATTCCAGAGCATCATGATGTGGTGGCCTTATGTGTACAACCTGTTCTTTTTGTGAAGAAGCAGGAGGAGTTTCGGTTATGGGTTGAGATATTTGTACCAACTGGTGTGAGGAAGTAGCAGCAGTGGTTTCTTGTGACATTTGTGCTGTCACAGGCAGTAGCTCTGGTATCTCATCCTCCAGAGTTGCCTTTTTGATGGGTTTGGGGGGTTTTTGAGTTTTTCTTTTTGTTGGATTTTTGGTGATTTTAGGTGTGGGTTTCAAAGCAGTTGTGCTGCTACTTTGATCACCTTGAGCAGTGGGCTCAGCAGCAGATACCTGAGGAGCAGTGGCAACTGCTAAAATCTGCTCAGGCACCTCTGCTTGTGTTTTGCAAGGTGTTGACATCCTTGTAAAAGTTTCAGCAGTTAAGCAATTTATTTGAATGGATTCACCTTGGTTTATTGCAGAAAGATCATCCTTACTGAATTTCTTTTGAAAATAATAACTTAGAAATCTTAGAAATAGTAAGAATGTCTTTGTTTCAACATTTTTAACAAGATCATTAAAAATTTCCCGAGAATAATTAAAATTTTCTCCTTGAAGAATAGCATATCCCAGATTTTGAATTTTTAATGGTATTTCGTTAAAAGCAGTGGTTTTGTTTGAAACACACATGAGAAGGGTATGAAATAAAAACCTTGTTGCAGAAGGGAAGTAACCTTTTTGTAAGGTATCCTTTTTGACTTCTGCATTATACCCTCTTTCCAAAAAATCATTTTTAACTCGTTTTTAGGGAAAGAAATTGTACCTTCTTGATCATCGAGTTGAAAGACCTCTGAAATTGATGATGGTGTAATCTTGACAGCTTTTCCCTTTAGAGTAGAGTTAATGGCTATTACAGCGTCTCCTTGTGTTTCAAGGGTTGCATTCTTCCAAAACTCCCTTTGGGTTGTCAAGTAAATTGGTGCATCCGCTGTTAACAAAGTTTTGTACTTTGATGTGGAGATGGTAGCAAGGATAGAATCGAATATATCAGTGTTGCCGGGTTTTGTGAGGAGACCCAGAAGATTATGAGATAGTTTGTGTGGAATTTCAGTGGGTTGTGCCTTTTGAGAGGCATCTTTTGTGGATGATTTGGTAGTGGATTTCCCAGATGACTTCGATTTTGTCATTTTGGAGACGATGATCGAAGAAATTTTTGAAGGAATTTGAAGAAAAACTGTTTTGAGAAGAGAATTTTTGAGAATTCAATTCGACAGTAAAACCCTGTTTTGGTGTGAAGTGGGGGTTTTATAGAGGAAAAAGTGAAGGCTGACGTGGCAGCGGTTACAAAAGTACTGACCACTATGTACTGCCCACATGCCAAACTCTGATGAAATGAAGGACAGTACTTTTATGAAAGTTACTGATGAAGGCAGTGGTTACAACGGTATAATGAGAACAGTGGATGATTTTCACTATCAGTGGATAGCATATCAGTGGATAAGACACTGCTTTTGAACAACAGAGTTTATCAAGGAAATGAGAGAACAGAGGATGGCTTTCAGCAGTGGACAGTCATTTTGAAGTAAGGCAGACTTTTGAACAAACAGTGGTTATGGCAGACTTTTAAGGATTTTAATGAAAACTTCATTTTTAGCTATTTTTAAGGATGGATTTTTGATTTTCTGGAATCATTTTAATGCTTTTATTCATAGAAAAACAAGATTTTGCTTGTTATTCCATGTTTAGCATGCCAATCCTAGAGACCAAGCTTTCAAAAGTGGTTGTATCTAGTGCTTTTGTGAGCACATCTGCCAGCTGGTCTTTAGTTGGAACATGATGCAGAGAAATCAAACCTTTTTCATAGCAATCCCTCACAAAGTGATGTCTGATGTCGATGTGTTTGGTGGTTGAATGGGAAACTGGATTTTTGATGATATTTTCTGCTGCCTGGCTATCCAACATGAGTGGTGTCTTTAAGGCAGTGATACCAAAATCCAGCAACTGATTTTGAAGCCACAGGAGTTGGGCTGTACAGCTTGCAGCAGCAATGTATTCAGTTTCAGCAGTGGATGTTGAAACAGCTGCTTGCTTTTTGCTTTGCCATGAAACTAAGCAATCACCTAGAAACTGGCACCCTCCTGAAGTGGACTTCCTTGTGGTGTTACATCCAGCAAAGTCACTGTCTGAAAAGCCTGAAAGCTTGATATTCCCATTAGCTGGATACCAGATACCAAGTGTGGGAGCACCTTTTATGTATCTGAAGATCCTTTTTACAGCAATGAGGTTTGATTTTCTGGGAGCTGATTGACTTCTTGCACAGACACATGTTGCAAACATGATGTCTGGTCTAGATGCAGTTAGGTACAATAAAGACCCAATCATGCTTTTATAAAGTGTTTGGTCAATCAGCTCATCCTTTTCATCAGACATGACAAGCTTATTTGTTGACATGGGTGTGCTGCATGGTTTACAATCATTCATATCAAATTTATTCAAAAGTTCTTTAGCATATTTGCTTTGATGAATGAAAGTTCCATTTTGCATTTGCTGAACTGGGAGACCAAGAAAGCATTGCAGCTCACCCATTGTACTCATTTCAAACTCAGCTGTCATGAGTTCCCTAAACTCTTCACACATTTTATTACATGTGCTTCCAAAAATAATGTCATCCACATAAATTTGGACAATCATTAAATCCTTCCCTCTCCATTTTAGAAACAGTGTTTTATCAATGGTACCTCTTTTGAAACCATTTGAGAGTAAGAAGTTGGAAAGAGTTTCATACCAGGCTCTTGGTGCTTGTTTCAGGCTATACAGGGCTTTGTTCAGCATGTAGACATGATCTGGATAAAATGGATCCTCAAAACCTGGAGGTTGACATACATACACCTCTTCTTGAATTGTACCGTAGAGGAAAGCACTTTTGATATCCATTTGAAACACCTTCATGTTGTGGTTGACAGCAAAGGCCAGGAACAGTCTTATAGCTTCCAATCTTGCTACAGGGGCAAATGTTTCATCATAGTCAATCCCCTCTTCCTGTCTGTAACCTTGAACCACAAGCCTGGCTTTATTCTTGACAACAATACCCCTTTCATCAGTTTTGTTTTTGAAGACCCACTTTGTGCCAATGGGACTAACCTCTTCTGGCAGTGGTACAAGCTCCCATACTTGTTGTCTTTTAAACTGTTGGAGCTCCTCTTGCATGGCTTCTACCCAGCTGTTGTCTTTCAGTGACTCTTGGTACTTGACTGGCTAATGAAGTGATAGAAAACCAGCAAAAAGACAAATGTTTTGGGTTTGGCTTCTTGTGAGCACCCCTTCATTAATGTTGCCAATAATTTGATCAGGTGGATGAGATCTCAAGTAGATTAAATCTCCTTGGTATGGAATGATGGCATTTGTTGGTGAAGGCTGCAAATGTGTATCATCTGAGCTAACCACTGCTGGGGACTTTGATGATCCAGCAGTGACTTCAAAAGGTGGTGGAATTGGAGGTAATGAAGTGGACACATGCTGACTTTTATCCACTGTTTGGGGACTTTTGTCAGCAGTGTTTGAGGATGTGGAAGCAGTGGTTGATGGGCTACTTTGGTCAACAACTGTTGAGGTAGCAGTGGTTGAGCTTTGACAGCTGTTTTGAACATCTGATGCTCTTCCCATTTTGACAGACTTTTGAGGAATGATGATTTCATACCCATAGTCTGGTGTTGAATCCTCTGATGGACCTGCACTGTTAGTCTTGACAGCAGTATTTTCAAAAGTAAATTTTTCAAGATCAAACAGATCTGCAGGATTTGCTGGGATTTTCATTGATGAAAGTTCATTGAACTTTACATTCAAAGTCTCCTCCACTACCTTGGTCCGTGTGTTAAACACTTTGTAGGCCTTGGCAGTGGTTGAGTATCCCAGATGATAACCACAATCAATTTTGGCTGCAAATTTTGAAATGGAATCTTTTAAGTTCAAAATAAAGCATGGGCAGCCAAACACCTTGAAGTATGAGATCAGTGGTTTGATTTTATACAGAATTTCATAAGTAGTCTTTTTGTGCCTGGGGTTTATTAAAACTCTGTTCTGGACATAGCAAGCAGTATTTACTGCCTCTGCCCAGAAAGTTAATGGCAAACCTGAATCATCAAGCATGGTTCTGGCAGCCTCAATCAATGTTCTGTTCTTTCTTTCAACTACCCCATTTTGCTCTGGTGTTCTAGGGATGCTGTACTGCCTTACAATCCCTTCTTCACACAGAAGGCATCCAACTCCTTATTTTTAAATTCTGTGCCATTGTCACTCCTGAAGCTTTTCACTGGAAGGTCAAATTGCTTTTCAACCTGTGTCACAAAGTCTTGCAAAATGCCTGCAGTCTCATCTTTTGAGTGTAAAAAGAAAGTCCATGTAAACCTAGAAAAGTCATCAACAATAACCAGACAATATCTCTTATTTTTGAGACTCCTGACTTGAACTGGGCCAAACAAATCCATGTGTAGCATCTGCAAACACTGGGTTGTTTTGGACTCTTCAATGGACTTATAAGAACTTTTATGCTGTTTTCCTTTTAAACAGGAAATGCAATGTTCAGGACATGAAAACAATTTTTGTGGTAGGCCTCTTACCAAACCATTTTTAGAAATTTCAGTGATTGTCTTAAGATTTGTGTGCACCAGTCTTCTGTGCCAAAGTTCTGTCTCTTTGTTAGAGGCAGCTGAGAACAGACAGGCATCAGCTCTGGGACACTCTTTTGACATATCAACAACATAAACATTGCCACTTCTTTGAGCAACAAGTTTTGTTTGACCAATTTTTATTATTGCTTCAATCTTTTTGACCATTTCTGGTCCAACAATCCTACAACAATCTTTTGTGAAGAATGAACCAAACCCTTTGTCACTCATTTGGGACACACTCAGAAGGTTGAATTTTAGATTGTCTATTAGATTGACATTTTCAAATTTTACATTTCCAGACTGCACTGTACCAGACCCCAGAACTTTCCCTTTACTATTATTCCCAAAGGATATATCACCCCCTCCATGGATTTTAAAGTCTTTGAGGAGGGCTTTACATCCTGTCATATGCCTGGAGCCTCCACTATCTACATACCAAAGACTATCAAAGCATGCAGAAGCTCCCTGCACATGAAGTAAAAGGATTAGTTCATTAGGGTCTCCAAAGCCAATAGGGCTTTGGATGGGGTCTCAACAGTGTCTGGGATGGATGCAGATTGATGGACAGTGGTTAGGTCAGGGGTTTGGACAGTTTTAGTACTGTTTCTTGCTAACCACTGTTGGGGGTCTTGACCAATCACCTGTTGGTACCCAAAAGGATGCCTGTTCACTTTAGGTTTAGAGGGCCTTTTGTAGGCCTCATAAACATGTGGAATCCTTTGGTAAGACTGTTTTTCCTTGCCTTTTCTGAACTGATTGGCAGGGGGTGCATCAGTAACCTGAACATCTCTTTTGACAGATGTTTGGTTCAACTGTTTTGTGACAGCTGTTTGAACTGGCACAAACAGTGGTTGGTTCTTGGTGAATTTGACAGATGATGTTGATGGACTCAAGGATGTTTTAGCAGTGTACTCATTCTTTTTCACATCAAAGTTTTTGAGATACACACATGCTTGAGTTTTGTGGTTTGTTTTACCACAAACAATGCAGCTTTCAGCTGAAACAATGACACTTGTTTTGTTCAAATCATAAGCTTTTAAATGGAAACAGTCTTTTGTTAGATGATTCCTTTTCTCACAGAATTCACAAAACAGGTTATTGATCTTTTCTTTCTTCTTTCTCTTTTCGGACTCCTTTGCAGCAGAGGTTTTAACCTCTGTTGGGATATCCTTGAGAGGAATGACTTTAGCTTTTGGAGCTTTAACACCATAAGTTGATGTAAAGTCCATGGGCTTGAAATTTTCAAGAATATCACACTCATCAGACCATTTTGGTTTAAACTGATAATCTTCAAGCTCCTCAAAAATAGAGGATCCAATTGGTCTGTCAAGTGTGATTTTGTTACCAAGTTTATCAGTGATTTTCACTTCTTGGCCATTCTTGTTTGTGGGGATGAACTCAGTGGTTACATCAGTGGTTTGAACAGATTTTTCAAAAGCAGTGTTTTCATCATCATGTTTTCTATAACCAACACCAAATTTCACATTGCTTTTTATCTGTTTCTTAAGCATAACCTCATACCGTTTGCATGATTCCACCCATCTTTCACAGGTGATCTGGGTGGACTCCAACTCCTTTTTGCAAACTTGGTATTTTTCTACCATAGTTTAGAGTTGGGTTTTGGTTATGCCCTGTTCTTCTTTCAGACTGCTGATCTCTTTTTCTTTTTCAGTCAATTTGTTTTTAAGTTCTTTTAAAGATTTTTCAAATTTGACTTCATCAGTTAAGATTTTATTCCGAAGGTTTTCATTTACCTCTTTGATGTTAGCAAAAGCAATAATGCAATTGTCAGAACACAGTTTTTTCAAGAACTTGATGAGATACCTTGGCAGCAGCCATCATTGCACAATCACATTGATGATTTTCTTCATCATCAGCTCTTTCTTCCTTCTCACCTGCTCTCTTTTCTTCCTCTTCTTCTTTGTCCTCTTTGGACCATGGGTCTGTCAGTGGTTCAATCAGGGTTTCTGAATTTTCTCCCAGCAGCAATTCACCAGTAACTGCATTAACAACTGCTTCAGTCACCTCATCCACTGTTTCATCACTTAGCTGTTCACCTTCAATTTCAATCCCTTCTGGTATTGAGTCTAATGCCATCAAACAAAATTCGTCATTAGAAGGTTCAATAGAAGCATAGAGTGCAAAATTTTCATCACCAAGCTCATCAGGCATGCTGCTCCAGTCAACAAAGCCTTGAGTGAAAAAGCTTTGCTGATCTGGTTATACCACTGCTGGAGCAGCTGTTTGAGGTGCAACAGGTTGCACTTGTGCCTGGGGGATAGGGGTTTGAACATATTGAATCTGTGGAACAGTGGTTTGGACATAATGCACAGGCACAGGGGCAGCAACATAATGAGCAGTGTTAACATGAGATACAGGGGTGTATTGGGTATAATGCACAGTGCTTTGATTTTGAGGTCTAGGGTTTGAGCTAGGATGAGTGATTATAGGACCAGTAGTTTGACTCCTGCATTCCCTAGCGAAATGACCTAGCCTATTGCACTTGTAACACTTGATTTTCGATTTATCCAACCCAACCCTTAGATTCCCATGTAACCCTGGGAACTTTCTCCCTGTTCTTTTGTAGAATTTGCTTGTTCTCACACTAAGCAAAGCCAATTGGTGCAGGATGTCCATCTCTTCTAAGTCAGTGGGATCAAAATGTTGTAAATCATTGAGTTCAAAACACAAATTATCTGACATCTGGTTTTCAGTGTTTGCAGTAAAAGCATAATTTGCAGAGTGAGGATCAGGGTTGGTAAAGTTACCACCAGCTGTTATATCAATGAAATGATCATAACCCTGTTCCTTACTACTGCTACCAGATTCTTCCTGACCAAGAAGAGCTGTGCTACCGAATGAGTAATCATCAATGGCTTTTCCAGACTCTTGCAACTTCTTTTTCTGGTTCAACTCCCTTTCATAAGTCAGGAGTCTACCATGAAGTTTGGTCAGGGTCAGATCTTTGAACTCAACAGAGTTTCTAGTCACAAATGCAATTGTGTCCCATTTATCAGGTAGTGATCTAAGAAACCTGCTATTTTGGGTTGATTTTGGAAATTCAACCTTAACAAGCCTTAGCTCACTGATGAGACAACTGAAACGTTCAAATTGTTGGGTCAATGATTCACCCTTAATGTGACAGAAGGTTTCATACTGCTGATTCGGAATTTCCCTATTGTTTTCAATAACTTCTTCTGTCCCACCAAACTGTTCCTTCAACGCATCCCATAGCTCTTTGGCACTGTTACAGTGTAACAGTCCAGCATAGATCTCATTAGGTAATGCGGATGCTATGATGCTAAATGCTTTGGCATCCAGTTCGAACTTTTGAAAATCAGTTTCAGTATAGTTTTCATAAGGTTTTGGTACGAACTTCTTTGGATCCTCAGCACTTGGCACCGTAGGAACATGGGGACCAAAAACAACAGACCTCCAACATCCAGTGTTCTGTTGAGCAAGGATGTGACCCATCCTTCACTCCCAGATGTTGTATTCATTTCTTTTAAGCATAGGTGGTTTAAAAAGTGAGCCAATGTTATTCTTATCATCCTGAGATTGTGACGTCATCCTGGTTGTTTTACAGACACTGATTAATCAACTTTAATGGTGATTAAACCTTGCTCTGTTTTTCAACACAAACGAACAAACTATCGATATCAACGATTTTGAGCTGAACTATTTATGTCAAAATAACTGTTAAATCAAATTTGACTGTCCAAGCTTTGATACCAATTGTTGGATCTGAGTTTGGTTTTGATTGTATTTTTCGTTTGAATTAGAATGAAGATGGATGAGTTGTGCAGCGGAATTAAGATGGAAACAAACTTTGCATACAATCAAACGAGAGTATTGCTTTGATCAAAACACTTTTCACAATGAACCGAAAGATTGAATTTAATTTCAACAACGATTACAATGTAATGCTTGATACAAACTCCCCGTCAGCTAGAGCTCAGCGTTTGTTCGTGCAGGAAAACAAGTTTGCAAAAGAGCTAATAGAACGGTACAGAGCACTGTTCTATTTATAGGCACTAGCAAACCACTGAGCATCTAAGCTGACGTCACCATGAAAGTGACATCTAATCTCCTAACAAACTCTAACCTCTGATCAATACAAAACTGCTATGCTAACTACTGCTTAATACATTACATTACATACAGACAGAATAAACAACTGCTGCATCCCCCACTGCTGTGAACCCAGCAGTACTTGTCCGGATCAGCAGTGCTTGAACCAAGGCAGTAGATTGAGCAGCAGGGATTTAGTCTTTCATCAGGCCTTTACTTGATCAGTAGTTGTAGGTCAGCAGTTTGCACAATCAGTAGATAGGAGGTCAGCAGATGTTGAAATCACTTTCAAGGGGAGAGACTTATATGTAAACATCTGCTTATTCTGGATCCACAGCTCTGACCCAGTTTTGGCTTTAATTATCTGTTCCTCTGGTAGGGTTCAATCCCAACACAGCTCCTCTTCAGGAACCAGGATATTTTTGCGTGGACACCCGCAGATATGACAGGGGTACCACGTGAAATCGCGCAACACTTCTTGAATACCATGCCAGGTATCAAGCCGGTGATCCAAGGCCAGCGCCACCTTGGATCAGCAAAGAACCAGGCGATGCATGAGCAGGTCTAAGAGCTGCTCTCCGCAGGCATCCTGCGGGAAGTCAAATACCAGACTTGGTTGTCAAACCCAGTCATGGTAGAAAAACCATCTGGGGGCTGGCGCATGTGCGTCGATTATAAAGATCTCAACAAAGCCTGCCCCAAGGATTGTTACGCACTTCCGGAGATCGACGAAAAGGTCGATAACCTCGCACCATTTCGATGGAAGTGTTTCCTCGATTGTTACAAAGGCTACCACCAGGTGCAGATGGCAATCGAGGACGAAGATAAAACGGCATTCCGCACTCCTACCGGGAACTACTGCTACACAAAAATGCCGTTCGGGTTGCGCAACGCGGGCGCAACCTATCAAAAGTTGATGAACGACACTTTCCGCGGTCAAATCAACAAAAGTGTCGAAATCTATATGGACGACCTGGTCGTCATGAGCATGGAGGAAGACACCATGCTCAATGATATTGAAAGAACATTCCAAACTCTGCGAAGCGTCAATATGAAGCTCAACCCAGGGAAATGCTCATTTGGAATGGAAGAAGGAAAGTTCCTTGGATTCATCGTAACTAAAGATGGATTCAAGGTGAACCCGGAAAAAGTTCAGGCGATCGAGCGCATGCCATCGCCTTCTACGATGAAAGAAATGCAACGACTAGCCGGCAGGCTAGCCGCACTGAATAGATTCTTAGCCAAACATGCAGCTAAGTCTTACCCTTTCATCAAGACCCTGCGGAGCTGCTTAAAAAAGGAATAGTTCCAATGGACCGCAGAGGCCGAAAAAGCCTTCCGGGAGATGAAAGAGTGTTTGATTCAACTCCCAACTCTAACCGCACCACGCAAGGATGAGCCACTTATCTTGTACCTGTCTGCCGCAGACAACGCAGTAGGCGCGGTACTCATAGTGGAATGAGAAGGAGTTCAAACACCCATCTACTATATCAGCAAAATGCTCAACGACCCAGAGACGAGATACTCCATCATGGAGAAGTTGGTATTAGCACTTGTACACGCGTCAAGACGGTTGAAACGATACTTTGCAAACCACGTTATCACGGTGCTAACCAACTACAGGATCGGCCCGATCCTATCAAAACCCGACATCTCTGGTAGATTAGCAAACTGGGCAATTGAGCTGGGCGCACTTTCACTGAACTATAAGCCGCGCCCAGCGATTAAAGGACAGGTCTTGGCTGATTTCGTTGCTGAAGTACCAGCAAATCGCATTCAAGAATACGAAGAAGAGCAAAACCCTGCATCGCCACCATCCTCCGCAGAAATCTGGGCACTATATACAGATGGTGCGTCCAATGAAGATGGTGCAGGTGCGGGTCTGCGACTCGTCAGCCCCGATGGCCAAGAGCTTACATATGCAATCCGCCTCGATTTCAAAAGCACAAATAACGAGGCAGAGTACGAGGCTCTACTGGCAGGGCTGCGTCTGGCAATCAAACTCGGCGTCCAACATTTAGAAGCACATGTGGACTCACTATTGGTTGCAGGCCAGATACGCGGCGATTATACCGCAAAAGGGGATATCATTATCCTCTACCTCGAACAGGCTTTGCAACTGAAACATAGCCGTCGGGCCATCTTCTCCAGTGAATTCTGTAACAACTCTCATCAAAAGTTATATTTATTTAATTAATTGGACCGATAGGAAACCCTAATTGAGAAACCCAAGTGATTCTACACAAACCCTAAAATTTTCAGAATTTTCAGAATCAGGATTAGGGCCCCTAAAACTCAGGGGGGGGGGGGGTAAAACCTCGTTACGATTATCTAAATAACTATCTGTCGAAATTGAATTTTGAGAAACGGTTGACTCAGCAAGCCTACCCATGCACATAGCTACTCTATAAACATAGGTTGGCAGTCGCGTAGCGCGACTGCTAGAGGGGTACCCAGTCGCGCTACGCGACTGGGTCAAATTTTCAGTATAAATAGGTTGGTTTGGGACTTGAATTCTGGTACTGAAACGACGGAAAAATTCGAAGTTTACGCTGAGTTATAGCAGAAACAATATCAAAACACACACAATCACTAATTGCTGCTGCAATCAGGGTAATAACTCGATCGTTATTACGATTCAACGTCCGATCGATTATAACTATCCAACGATTGTTTAAGTGCCGCTCAAATTGAGTTTATACTTTGTTATTCATCATGATTTCGACTGGAATGTTTGAGTGCTGTTCGAATTCGGACTATACTCTGTCATTCGTTGTGAATCCGCTGAATTGATAAGTATTGCACTTGCAAATTGTTGTGAGGGTTTAATCTCGTGAATTGTCGTAATTGCTGTATTAGTTACTAACCTGTTTGTGTGTGCATTGTTATTTAAATTAGGTTAATCACGGCTAATCAGTAGGCTTATACTCTGCTCGTTAAATCTACAAAGTGAGTCATTCTCTTTTTATCAAATTTATTTACAAAAGCATGTTATTTTCAAAGTTATAATTACAGTGATTAAGTTTATGTAATCACCAAATTACAGCCGGTATGTGGGGTATTGTGCACATTACTACTGTTGTTGTCACTTTAGGTGGGCGAACCTAATTAGTGATATTCGTCATTCATTGGGGCAGCCAATGGTGATATGACCACAGTCACCGAAATGAGTCGAGTGACAAGTACTGTGGGTAGTTGGTTTGATATCAGAAACATTGTAATCTCTCTTAATACTGTGAATTATAACAAAAGAGTCGTTTTAACAAAATGAATGATTCACTCAGTATTTCCCTGCTGACAAAACCTTTTTCAAACATGTTTCAGGTGATCTGTTGTGAGCAAAGGAAAAGTGCCGTGGAGCACTACAAGCTTAGAAAAAGTGGCTCAATGTAAATAAATAAAGAAACATGTTTTAAGAAATAAAGATTTCCCAGCAAAATCACTTTATTGTAAATTATGGGATTTATCCCTATATTATATATAAACGAGCAGTTTTAATATTAATCGATCCTGTTTAAAAAGACTTCCGCTGTCAACAAATTAGATACCATCGGATTTCCTGCCTCGCGGCTCTGGACCGGGTCAAACCGGGGCCAAGGGCCGTGACAGGAAAAGGTGGTATCAGAGCCACTGATTTAAGCTTACTATTGATTTTAGCCTATTGAAAGATATTTAGGAAATTTAATTGTCATTCTGTGAAAACATGTTTTATTAACTGATTAATTGTTGAGTTACAGTATGGGTAAACAAAAGATTTCTGCTATCTACCACAAATTAGATACTGTACCCACAGAAAAAGGAACCTCTTCCTCCAAACACCCAGCAGATCTGAAAGAAGGGATTTTTGTCCGTAAAGCAAATTATGAAAATCCTCTCACCCAAGATAAAAGAAATTCGATTCTTAAGAAGGGACAGGAGAAAATAAAGAAAACCCAAGTCAAGAAAGTGAGGTTTAATTCAGAAATTCAGGAATTAGGAAATAGGCCACCTTGGGAAGACAAATTAGACGAAAAATGGGCAAATCTTTACATGCTAGCTACCGTAGCGGAAAATGCAAACCTCTAAAACTATCAATAAGCCTGGTCTAGTAGAAAATTAATACCCAGTAAATAAATAAATTATAGTGTGTTCACTTTCCTGTAGTCTTTTGTACAAATCAGTATGCAATAAAACTTTAATGTTTATTTGTAAAACTTGGTTCCAAAGTTTTAACTTAGCATTTTTGTGCATTTTGCATATATGCTCTCCAGCATGAGTGAGATATCGGAAGCATTTCAGAATCTCAATCTCTACCCAGTACCAATTGAAGTCTCCCACGACTTTACTGGTTATATTGCTGACATAGAGGAACCTCTGGAATTCCAAGCTCCACCGCTGGAAAAAGCAAAACCTAAAAAGAGAAGAAGATATGTAGGATGGAGGAAAGTGCGCAGGAGAAAGCCAGCTACTAGGAGACTCCCCAAAATAGAAAACCCTATAGACAAAGGAAAAGGAATCGAAATCGGAGAAAGTTCTAAACCAGCAGAGATAGAAATCAGGAAAGATTCTAAACAAAAAGGAATAGAAATTGGAGAGAGCTCCAGACAACCTGAAGAAATCACATTTCAAGATGAAATAGACCGTCTACTGGCAAATTGTGATGTCATTAGCCCTATCCATAATAATCTATATCCTTACCTAGAAAACCAACTTCCTGTAAATCTAGAACCAGCTATTCCAGACCCACTAATCCACACTCGACCTTTAGGCCAAATGGAAGAATGGTGGACAAATGACTGGCCACTCCAAAATATAATCAACAGTCCTTATTCCTTCCTTCCATAGTTTGATCCAGAACCTATCCCCAATGCTCCAATGAGCAACGAAAACTTAGCCGAACTCCGTCAGTTCGGTGAAGAGCTGATAGGTACAGGGAATAGGCTCCGGGAAATGGGGGAACAAATTTCCTGGAAATACAACGAAAGGGAGCGTCGCTACTAAACTGCCAGTTGACCAAAGAATAGTGGGGTTGGGAAGAATGTCTGTATAATAATAGTAGTAGTCAAATATAACTCTGTAAAATGGGAAATAAAACATTGTAAGATAAACAGTGTGTATGGAGGATGCCTATATAATAGATAAAGCAAAATAGAAGTCGAAACATCGACAATTTTGGATATATATATAACTGTGTTGTAAGATTTTATGTGATGCTGTGTAATTGTTTTATTTACAATCATTTGATACTAATAGTTATATTTATAATAATTAACAGATGGAAAACGCTAGTAATGAACCAGTTAATTAAGGGAATCAATCTGAACAAAATCAGGAAAACCAGTATATGACTAGACAAGATATTGAAAACATCATCACTCAAGGGATAGCTAATGCTATTCCAGCAATCGTGGCTGCTGCTCAGAAACCTGTTGAACCACAACAAATCATTCCTAGTAAACGTACTCAGGAAGACAATTTTAGTCATAGTGTAAATGGAGGCGGCAATCATGACGATAATAATCCACGACAGGCTCCACCTCCTAAGAAAATGAAAGCTGCAACGCCTGGTTGCACTTTCAAAGAATTTCTTGCTTGCAAACCTGCTGAATTTGCAGGCAACGAAGGAGCAACTGCAGTACTGCGTTGGTTAGAGAAAACCGAAGCAGTAATTGCAATAAGTAAGTGTTCCGAAGAAGATCAGGTTATGTATGCGTCAAACTTATTCAAAGAAGGGGCACTAGAATGGTGGAACACTGTATTACAAGCAAAAGGAAAAAGGATGGCTTATGCTTTAAGCTGGGAAGAATTTAAAATTCTTGTAGAAAGAAAATATTGTCCTGAATATGAAAAGGAACAAATGGCAAATAAGTTCCTAAACCATCGTATGGTAGGCGTAGAGTGTCGCGGTTATACTTCGACATTCTTTGAATATGCTAGAGTGGTACCAACACTGGCTTCGCCAGAACCGGTACTCATTTCCCGTTACATTTGGGGATTAATTAGTGAAATTCGTAACATCGTTAAAGCTGCGAGACCTCGCACTATTGACGATGCTGTGGAATTAGCTAATACCCTAACTGATGAACTAGTGCGCACAAGAGAAGAAGATCGAAAGAAGGAATTGGCTCAAAAGATTACCCAAGGATTTCATGTGGGTAATGATAATAATAGGTTCAAGAAAAGAGGAAGGAGACAATCTGCACAACCGCCTTTTTGCAGAAATTGCAAAAAGAATCATTTTGGAAAATGCAATGTAATTTGCAACTTCTGCAAAATGGCAGGATATCGTGAAGAAAATTGCAAAAAGAAAACCATAGTTTGCTATAACTGTGGAGAAACAGGACATTACAAAACAGAATGTCCTAAATTGATTAAAACCGCAGACAATAAAGGCAAACCTGCTGATGGAACAACAAAGAAGAATGCCCGAGCATTCCAGCTAACCACTCAGGAAGCCGAACTAATTCCGGACGTCATAGCTGGTACGTTCTTGGTCCACGATGTTTATGCAAAAGTGTTATTTGACTCTGGTGCAAACCAAAGTTTTATTAATACTTCATTTTGCCAAGCCCTTAACTTACCTTTAACCAACCTCAAGCAAATTTTTACAGTCGAAACGGCAGATGGGAATTCTGTTAACATAAATAAGGTTTTGCAAGAAGGAAAGATAGAACTGTTAGGCCATAAGTTTTCTGCAAATCTGTTACCTATGAAGTTAGCCGGATTCGATGTAGTATTAGGAATGGATTGGTTGATAGCCAACCATGCTCGAATCCTTTGTGATAAGAATTCCGTAGAAATCCGTACTCCCACAGGAGAGGTAATTTTGATTACAGGAGATAAACCACGAAAGCCACTGAAGTTCATATCAGTAATGAAAGTTGCTAGCTATGAACGAAAGCAAGGAAGGGTGTATATGATTTCAGTAATCATTAACACTAAAAGTAAGGAACTCCCAGACATCCCTATAGTTTCAGAATACCTAGACATCTTTCCAGAAGAATTACCTGGGTTACCACCTGATAGGGAAGTAGAGTTTAGAATCCATCTAATTCCGGGTACTACACCAATAGCCAAGGCACCTTATCGATTAGCACCCACCGAAATGCTAGAATTGAAAAAGCAGTTAGATGAATTATTAAGCAAAGGATTTATACAACCTAGTTCATCCCCTTGGGGAGCACCAGTGTTGTTTGTGAAAAAGAAAGATGGATCTATGAGAATGTGTATCGATTATATAGAATTAAATAAAGTTACAATTAAGAATCGATACCTATTACCTAGGATTGACGATCTTTTTGATCAACTTCAAGGCGCTAGGTATTTTTCTAAGATAGACTTAAGATCCGGATATCACCAGTTAAAAGTACAAGAAGAAGACATACCTAAAACTGCTTTCAGAACTAGGTATGGCCATTATGAGTTTACAGTCATGCCCTTTGGACTAACAAATGCTCCAGCAGCATTTATGGACATGATGAATCGGATCTGTAAACCATACTTGGATAAATTTGTAATCGTATTCATCGACGATATACTTATTTATTCCAAAAGTCAGGAAGAACATTGCGAACACTTGCATGCACTCTTAACTTTGTTAAGAAAAGAAAAACTGTATGCCAAATTCTCGAAGTGTGAATTCTGGCTGCAAGAAGTACAATTTTTAGGTCACATGGTGAATCACGAAGGTATCCACGTAGATCCTGCTAAAATAGAAGCAATTACCAAATGGAAGGTCCCACAAACAGCTATGGAAATTAGAAGTTTTCTAGGCTTACCTGGATACTACAGACGATTTATTAAGGATTTCTCTAAGATAGCTGTACCTTTGACTAAGTTAACCTGTAAAACCGCTAAATTTGAATGGGGACATAAGCAAGAAGAAGCTTTTAAGATTTTAAAGCACCGATTGACGAATGCACCAATTTTAGCGTTACCCGAAGGAACAGAAGATTTTGAAGTATATTGTGATGCTTCAAAATTAGGATTCGGATGTGTGTTGATGCAACGCAAGAAGGTAATTGCGTATGCCTCCCGGCAATTGAAAAAGCATGAGGAGAATTATACGACTCATGACTTAGAATTAGGTGCCATAATTTTTGCCTTGAAAATTTGGAGACATTATCTGTACGGAAGTAAGTTTACTATCTATACAGATCATAAAAGTTTAAGGTATATATTTGGGCAGAAAGAGTTAAATATGAGGCAAAGAAGATGGATCGAAGTTCTAAGCGATTACGACTGTGATATTCAATATCACGAAGGAAAGGCAAACGTAGTTGCAGATGCCTTAAGTCGTAAGTATCAAGAAAAACAAAAGCGAGTCTGTGCTCTTAGATTAAATCTACAAGTAGATTTAATGGAACAATTAAAGAAAGTTCAGGAAACTGCAATCAAGGACGATGCTGAAGGAATGAAAGGTTATATAAAGGAACTAGAGCAAGGAAATGATGGAATTTGGAGAATCCACCAGAAACGAATTTGGGTACCTGAAGGGGTAAGGTCCCAAAAACCTCATAATAAGTATTTGAGACCATACCACAACCTGGCCTTTTAACCTTTTAACCTTGCGCGGCCACGCACTGGTCTTACAAAAGGAAGAAAGTAACCAGTAATCTATAGTCGCGCGCCCAAAGGAAATCATAAATCCTTGCGCCTTCTCCCATTAGCAAAGAATAAATCCAGAGATCAATACTTCCGCCTAAATATCCAGACCTGGATAATTACTCAGACTTAGGATTTATTCGTCTGTGTCCACACAGTAAGGTGTCACACCAAATTACAGCAGTAATCTTCTAGAAAGAAATACAATCGTGCACCACCCAGACGGTTATAACCGTCTGGACACGTGTCATTACCACAGGCACCCCTGAAATCACAACGAAGGCATGCAATTGGAGAATAATCTCCACTTAATCACTTTCCACGTGGCAACTTCCCAGCCATAGATCAAACCACGATCCGTGTGCATTCACATCGGATCGAGACAACTTGACGTCTGATCAAAGAACTTAACGGAAGAAAACATAACCGCTACGGCGTTAGCATCTTCCGTGATCTTTTCAATAACAGGTTTTCCCTCCCAAACTCCCGGTTATAAATACAAGAACTGTTCAGGTATGAAAGGAAGTTACACACACTTCTCAAATACTTTCTCTTCTCCATTACCAATACTTATTCTCACACCGGAGTCGGGTCAAGGAGAGAACCCCCCTTCTCCCCTTGGCGAGGCTAACGGTGTTCTTTTTTGCAGAATCACCGGAGAAGAAGATCAGCTGTGACTGAATCAATCGAGAAAGAGCTAACCTTTTTATGCGGATTCAAACCCCCTAGCTATCTCGGTTCCGGCCATTTAGTTAGTGTTTCTTCATTGGCGCCCACCGATTCCTCTGTTTTCTAGTTTCTATCTCGTTTCGATTCAGTTCGTCCCATTTTCTGTTTTGCACATGGCAGAAAATTCGTCATCTCACCGGCAACCTGGTCCTCGACCAAACGTCGGAAACAATTTACAAATAGAAGGATCACCAAAACATTGGTTTAACAAATGCCAAACCGCTTCAGACACAATTGTCACACAAATCGCCAGATCTGATTTCCCAAACATCAGATCTGGAGAAGAAATCAACATTACAGTATTGGACCCACCCACACCACGTCGGGGGGACATCCAATCTAGTCGTAATATTGGAATACAATCCAGAGAAAGCAGCCATCGGGAAGATAAACCAAAACAAATACATATGGTTCAAGGAGGTCCGCCACGAAGGCCAAATAAACGGAACTATGATCAACTCATAGAGAGAGCTCCAGAATACTGGATCGGCAGATTCCACAAAGCTTTGAACCAAGTTTCACACAAATTATCAGACCTGAGTCCCCAAACATCAGATCAGATATTCGGCAAGAAAGCAACAACAGTCATTCGGGAGGAATTACTTCCCTAATGCAAACGGGAGTTCATAACTGTTCAAATCTATTCATGGAGAAAAACTCCAGAGTACTGGGTCAACAGGTTCCAGATCGCCATGAATCAAATTTTGCACAAACACTCCAGAGCTGGGGGTTTCATTTAAGCTCTATGATCAACAAGCTGCAGATCTGAAGTCGCACAACGCATAACTTCCGGAGCTTTGCTTCTTGGGGCTATAAGCCTTGACTAATACGGTTTTCGTGAAAACCTAGGTACTACAAATTCCTCTGAAAGATCCTTTTGATTTTTCCTTAAACAAAATAAGGGAAAGAGAACAAATCCCAGATTTCCTTCACATAACATGAACACTTTCTAGTATACACTAAACAGTTGGTGCTATCACTTATAAACATTTAAACTGGCACTTATGCTAAATCAAGTGCCATGATTTTTCAACATGAAAGTGTTACAATCTGACACTTACCTAAGCTATAACGGATATATATGCACAAGCATTTATATTAACTAGCATAATTAGAGCATCTATATCTGTACAACTGGTACTTAAAATTCGATGGATGAAAGAAATCATTAAAAAAGACATACGCCATCCGTTATCTTTTTAGGATGATGGGAACAATATACATACTATTGTTGCGGTATAATACCACCGATTGAAAAACCACATCAAAAACTTTGGTAAAACTAATACTCCTTATTTAAGGATAAGAGCACGTCAGTCTCCATACGAGTCTGCTGCTCTAGATACGAGCATCTCAGTCTCCATACGAGTCGGATGCTCCACATACAAGCACGTAAGTCGCCATACGCGCATGCTCCTTTACATTTGAGCACGTAAGTCGCCATCCGCGCTTGCTCCTTTACATACAAGCACGTAAGTCGCCATACGCGCATATTTCTTTACATTTGAGCACGTAAGTCGCCATCCGCGCTTGCTCCTTTACATACAAGCACGTAAGTCGCCATACGCGCATGCTTCTTTACATTTGAGCACGTAAGTCGCCATCCGCGCTTGCTCCTTTACATACAAGCACGTAAGTCGCCATACGCGCATGCTTCTTTACATTTGAGCACGTAAGTCGCCATCCGCGCTTGCTCCTTTACATACAAGCATGTAAGTCGCCATACACGCATATTTCTTTACATTTGAGCACGTAAGTCGCCATCTGCGCTTGCTCCTTTACATACAAGCACGTAAGTCGCCATACGCGCATGCTTCTTTACATTTGAGCACGTAAGTCGCCATCCGCGCTTGCTCCTTTACATACAAGCACGTAAGTCGCCATACGCGCATGCTTCTTTACATTTGAGCACGTAAGTCGCCATCCGCGCTTGCTCCTTTACATACAAGCACGTAAGTCGCCATACGCGCGTGTTTCTTTACATTTGAGCACGTAAGTCGCCATACGCGCATATTTCTTTACATTTGAGCACGTAAGTCGCCATCTGCGCTTGCTCCTTTACATACAAGCACGTAAGTCGCCATACGCGCATGCTTCTTTACATTTGAACACGTAAGTCGCCATCCGCGCTTGCTCCTTTACATACAAGCACGTAAGTCGCCATACGCGCATGTTTCTTTACATTTGAGCACGTAAGTCGCCATCCGCGCTTGCTCCTTTACATGCAAGCACGTAAGTCGCCATACGCGCATGCTTCTTTACATTTGAGCACGTAAGTCGCCATCCGCGCTTGCTCCTTTACATACAAGTACGTAAGTAACCATACGCGCATGCTTCTTTACATTTAAGCACGTAAGTCGCCATCCACGCTTGCTCCTTTACATACAAGCACGTAAGTCGCCATACGCGCATATTTCTTTACGTTTGAGCACGTAAGTCGCCATCCGCGCTTGCTCCTTTACATACAAGCACGTCAGTCACCATCCGCGCTTGCTCCTTTACAAACACGTAAATCGCCATCCGCGCATACTAGTTTAAGTTGCTATACGCATACTCCTTTGCTTAAAAGCAAACACAACCCTGACAATCCATGGAAATACAAATGGCAACTATTGCAACCAGTCAACGAGCACCAAGTTTTCACGATGAACAATCGCGTACTATTCACATTCCTAAGGAATTGATGGGATACTAGTTCCTCGCACCTGAAACGCGCAGCAGCTGCGCAGGTGTTACATATAAGCTAAACCATTCCGCAAGAATAAAAGTATACAGGTAATGTATTTCTTGTATTTCGGGCCTTGCGCTCTTAATAAAACATCATCTTCACTCATATTACTGTTTGTTACAAATTGCATACAATTCTTTGGGTATACGCGAAAACAATATGGTAAACATTGTACACTTCATGAACAGTCTAAAAGGGGCACAACCTTGCGCACCTTAGACAAACGTTCACACACGAATACAATACCATTCTCATTCGCTCTACCTATTCAAAGCAATTAAACATATGCAACACATTGTAATCCAAACACAATCTGAAGCTTACATGCACGATAGTGCATCAAAAAGTATATACATCATCAAACAAACAAATAGAAACATCATACCATTCCTGGCGCACAAATACGCCTCAAACTACCAAACACGGCAGTGTTTTAGTTACTCGCACAACAGCGCATCAACAAAAGCAGGGATCCATATCCCAAATATTACAAAATTGTTCAAAACAATTACAGAAAAATTTTACGACAAAATCTTCACCGTCATCCGGAAAGATTTCTTTCAATTGAACCACGTGATCGTCAGATTACAGAGCAATATTTATAAGAGGAAGCTGCAAGTTATCAAATTCTAGAGCTAAAAGCGCGAAGCTTATATCGACACCAAAAGTAGCAGATTTGGGAGTATCCCAATCCACCTTCAAAGCACTGAACACTCAGCATATCCTTGGGCATACTCATCCTTTTGCGTAGCAACAATTAAACGCGCACCGGCTTTATCCAACTCCTCATTCAACACTGATTCAGCAACCTACGAAAATAGGTAAAATCACAACCTCCCTTAAAAAGCTTTAATAAGCAAATCTTCTCATAGAAGACTTCTTATTTCTCGCGCCCAAAAGCATTTCCCTCTCATAAGTCCAGTGCTCCACTTATTTGCATAAGTACAACACTAGACTGGGGGGACTTGAAGGGGTAAGGTCCCAAAAACCTCATAATAAGTATTTGAGACCATACCACAACCTGGCCTTTTAACCTTTTAACCTTGCGCGGCCGCGCACTGGTCTTACAAAAGGAAGAAAGTAACCAGCAATCTATAGTCGTGCGCCCAAAGGAAATCATAAATCCTTGCGCCTTCTCCCATTAGCAAAGAATAAATCCAGAGATCAATACTTCCGCCTAAATATCCAGACCTGGATAATTACTCAGACTTAGGATTTATTCGTCTGTGTCCACACAGTAAGGTGTCACACCAAATTACAGCAGTAATCTTCTAGAAAGAAATACAATCGTGCACCACCCAGACGGTTATAACCGTCTGGACACGTGTCATTACCACAGGCACCCCTGAAATCACAACGAAGGCATGCAATTGGAGAATAATCTCCACTTAATCACTTTCCACGTGGCAACTTCCCAGCCATAGATCAAACCACGATCCGTGTGCATTCACATCGGATCGAGACAACTTGACGTCTGATCAAAGAACTTAACGGAAGAAAACATAACCGCTACGGCGTTAGCATCTTCCGTGATCTTTTCAATAACAGGTTTTCCCTCCCAAACTCCCGGTTATAAATACAAGAACTGTTCAGGTATGAAAGGAAGTTACACACACTTCTCAAATACTTTCTCTTCTCCATTACCAATACTTATTCTCACACCGGAGTCGGGTCAAGGAGATAACCCCCCTTCTCCCCTTGGCGAGGCTAACGGTGTTCTTTTTTGCAGAATCACCGGAGAAGAAGATCAGCTGTGACTGAATCAATCGAGAAAGAGCTAACCTTTTTATGCGGATTCAAACCCCCTAGCTATCTCGGTTCCGGCCATTTAGTTAGTGTTTCTTCAGTACCTAAACAAGGAGAATTAAGAAATAAGATTTTAGAAGAAGCTCATAAATCTCGGTATACCGTACATCCAGGAAACAATAAAATGTACCAAGATTTAAGAAATAATTTTTGGTGGATAGGAATGAAAAAGGATATAGCTAAATACGTATCTAAATGTCTTACTTGTTCACAAGTCAAGGCCGAACACCAGAAACCTTCAGGACTACTACAACAATTGGAAATGCCTGTATGGAAATGGGAACTCATAACAATGGATTTTGTTACTAAGTTACCCAAGACCAGAAAAGGTAATGATGCGATTTGGGTAATTGTGGATCGATTAACCAAATCAGCTCATTTCCTACCAATGAAGGAAACCTTTAGCATGGAAAGGCTAGCCAAGTTGTACGTAGACGAAGTGGTATCTTTACATGGAGTCCCACTCTCCATTGTATCAGATAGAGATAGTCGTTTCACTTCTCATTTCTGGAAAATTTTTCAGCAAGCAATGGGAACTCGACTAAACCTAAGCACGGCATATCATCCTCAAACAGACGGACAAAGTGAAAGGACGATCCAAACTCTAGAAGACATGCTTCGAGCATGTGTAATAGATTTTGGTGGGAATTGGGATGATCACTTACCATTAATTGAATTCTCCTATAATAATAGTTACCATTCAAGCATTGAAACTGCTCCATTTGAGGCACTTTATGGAAGAAAGTGTAGAACTCCAGTTTGTTGGGCAGAGATAGGAGAAAGTCAATTGTCAGGTCCTGAAATAGTGCAAGAGACGACTGACAAGATTACTCAAATTAAGGAAAGGCTGAAGACTGCTCGAGATCGCCAAAAGAGTTATGCAGACAATAGATGCAAGCCGTTAGAGTTCCAAGTTGGAGACAGAGTACTGTTGAAAGTTTCTCCTTGGAAAGGAGTTGTTAGATTCGGTAAGAAAGGAAAGCTAAGTCCAAGATACGTAGGACCATTTCCAGTGATCCAACGTATAGGACCAGTTGCTTATCGTTTACAACTACCAGAAGAATTAGCAGGAGTACATGATGTATTTCATGTATCCAATCTCAAGAAATGCTTATCAGATGAATCACTGGTAATACCTCTTCGAGATATAGAGGTAAACGAAAAGTTGAAATTTGCTGAGAAACCTCTTCAAATTGAGGATCGAAAAATCAAGTTTCTCAAACACATGCGACTAGTTTTAGTCAAAGTTAGATGGGATTCAAAAAGAGGAGCTGAATACACTTGGGAGCTGGAATCAGAAATAAAGCGAAAGTATCCTCATTTATTCCAGTAAATCTCGAGGACGAGATTTTTATTAAGGTGGGGAGAATGTAACAACTCTCATCAAAAGTTATATTTATTTAATTAATTGGACCAATAGGAAACCCTAATTGAGAAACCCAAGTGATTCTACACAAACCCTAAAATTTTCAGAATTTTCAGAATCAGGATTAGGGCCCCTAAAACTCAGGGGGGGGGGGGGGGTAAAACCTCGTTACGATTATCTAAATAACTATCTGTCGAAATTGAATTTTGAGAAACGGTTGACTCAGCAAGCCTACCCATGCACGTAGCTACTCTATAAACATAGGTTGGCAGTCGCGTAGTGCGACTGCTAGAGGGGTACCCAGTCGCGCTACGCGACTGGGTCAAATTTTCAGTATAAATAGGTTGGTTTGGGACTTGAATTCTGGTACTGAAACGACGGAAAAATTTGAAGTTTACGCTGAGTTATAGCAGAAACAATATCAAAACACACACAATCACTAATTGCTGCTGCAATCAGGGTAATAACTCGATCGTTATTACGATTCAACGTCCGATCGATTATAACTATCCAACGATTGTTTAAGTGCCGCTCAAATTGAGTTTATACTTTGTTATTCATCGTGATTTCGACTTGAATGTTTGAGTGCTGTTCGAATTCGGACTATACTCTGTCATTCGTTGTGAATCCGCTGAATTGATAAGTATTGCACTTGCAAATTGTTGTGAGGGTTTAATCTCGTGAATTGTCGTAATTGCTGTATTAGTTACTAACCTGTTTGTGTGTGCATTGTTATTTAAATTAGGTTAATCACGGCTAATCAGTAGGCTTATACTCTGCTCGTTAAATCTACAAAGTGAGTCATTCTCTTTTTATCAAATTTATTTACAAAAGCATGTTATTTTCAAAGTTATAATTACAGTGATTAAGTTTATGTAATCACCAAATTACAGCCGGTATGTTGGGTATTGTGCACATTACTACTGTTGTTGTCACTTTAGGTGGGCGAACCTAATTAGTGATAATCGTCATTCATTGGGGCAGCCAATGGTGATATGACCACAGTCACCGAAATGAGTCGAGTGACAAGTACTGTGGGTAGTTGGTTTGATATCAGAAACATTGTAATCTCTCTTAATACTGTGAATTATAACAAAAGAGTCGTTTTAACAAAATGAATGATTCACTCAGTATTTCCGTGCTGACAAAACCTTTTTCAAGCATGTTTCAGGTGATCTGTTGTGAGCAAAGGAAAAGTGCCGTGGAGCACTACAAGCTTAGAAAAAGTGGCTCAATGTAAATAAATAAAGAAACATGTTTTAAGAAATAAAGATTTCCCAGCAAAATCACTTTATTGTAAATTATGGGATTTATCCCTATATTATATATAAACGAGCAGTTTTAATATTAATCGATCCTGTTTAAAAAGACTTCCGCTGTCAACAAATTAGATACCATCGGATTTCCTGCCTCGCGGCTCTGGACCGGGTCAAACCGGGGCCAAGGGCCGTGACAAATTCCTTCGGACCGCAAGCCTTGAATTGCTTGAAGCTGAAAGCAGTCTTAGTAGCAACTTTAGGAGCTTCAGTTCTGGACTCCTCAGACGATTTGCTAACATTCTCGTAAATTTCGCTCACGATCTGAGGCACAACCTTGGCCACTTGTTTCGCGAGGATGGCAGCAAGGCGTTCGTCCCTCTGTTCTTGACGAGAGGGTCGTGGGTGACGGGGTCCAGATGATGGTCCATTTGACATTATCTGCAACAGACATCGTCATAGGTTTCAGACACGTCATAATCGAATCTCACCTCACACGTCTACTGCTTCTAAAGCTCAGGAACACGTATAGTCACGTAAGCACATAAAGCACAGAAGCACATAGTCACAGATTCACGTAAACACAGAAGCACATAATCACGTAAGCACGTAGAGCACAGAAGCACAAAAGCACATAGTCACCAGATGCAGTTAGAATACAGAAACCTATCATTCAAAGCCCGTGCGCGTTCGATAATAGCGATCGCGAATAGCTTGTCGAGTAGTTTAGTATAATAATATAGCGGGTAGTATAGCATAAGCGCATTATAGGGTCGTCCACAATTTAGCTATTTGTCAGCGTTTTGAGGTAGAAATGCAGTGCGAGTCGTGCGTGTCGATCGAAGTGAAAGCAAGAATCGAATAAGTCTCCGAAAATTAAAACACATAAACAGGTAAATACACATACAACACATAAAATCGACGAATCATCAGAGTCAGCAGTTGCGGGCTCAGAATCGAAACACATAAAAAATCGAGAAATAGATCGTCTGCGGCTATTAGACTTCGACTACCCAAAGTGGTTCAACTATTCACAAGGACCGTCTGAGCACACATCTGACCTTCGGGACTTGTGCTTCCGCCTCGAATCTGGGCGTATGACACATATCCTTTCAGTCTCTGCGTGGTCTTCAGTCATTGGAGTCCATCGAAACTTTGGTGAGAGCTTTGTAAAACAAAATAAAGATCGGAATAATTGTCAAGGTTAGGGTTTCACCCCTAGCTTAACAACTTCGTTCCTATTTTTGATAAGATAAGAGAGAATTATGCGTCAAAGTATGGATTTCACTCCTGATTCGATGCAAATTCTCGTGTTTATAGATGAAATGCGGGTTGATCAAGCAATTCAGTCGGGAGTTTGCGGTTTTCACACCTAATCTCAACTTAATCGCTTATTCATAATTGAAAATTCGAGTGCAGTGATAGTGCAGCATAGGCGAGAATAGCGAGGAATAGCAGTAAGCTCATACATATTCCCTACTGGACATGTACGAGTCGGTCTGTTGGTTCCTAACTATAGACTAGGTCTCTAAGACTTTGACCCGGACTAGGTCGAGCCTTGCCTAATTCCCTATAGTTATGGCTCTGATACCAATCTGTCACACCCCAACTGATGGCGGAAACATCGGGGCATGGCACTGAGCGAAACAGATTGTCCAGAAGTTTCCATAACAACTATATTTACCAAATATTTAAGCAACACGTCCCATACCATGTTATAAGTGATAATATAATTATTACAGACAAAATCTAGTCAAGTAGTTCTGTTCCGACAACTCAGATTTATACATAGATAGTTTATTTATTGGTTTCTATGACCTCTTTTCCTAGCTTCGATTTCATCACAGCACAGAGAGCATCCTAGACCTTTCCTTGCCTCAAGTTCACAGCAAGCTAAGCATACAAACAACTTAAGCACCTGTCACATACGTCAAAGTAAAAGTCAATACACATAGTGTAAAGGTGAGCATACAAGTTTGATATTAGCATGATAGAGTTTGAAATTGTTTACGCATAACCAGCACGTACACAGAGTGAAATGAGGCATGTTAGTTATCGACATGAACCTATCGATACCAATGACTGCGGGTTGACTGCCCAAGGCAGTTCGCGATACATACTCACCACTGTGAGCCATGTAGGTAATTGTCCTTAACAACCCCCGAGTGAACGGGTGCTGAGTCCAAACTAATAGTACTACCGTTGCTAAGGCAGGTAGACAGCATTCCACGTGTAAACATAACAAACAAGCATTCATTAAGTCACGTAATACATGCGGTAACGGTTAGCGTTTAAAGTATTGCGTAGTGTGTTCGATGTGATTTTGTATTAGTAACGTATGTAACACCCAAAAGTGCGTAAAGCAAAAAGGGATCGAGTATACTCACAGCGTTGATGGATTGAAGGGAGCGCGTAGAGCAAGGTTAGCCTGAACAGTTAACGATAGCATAAAAGATAAGCGATGCGTAAAACGAGAAAAGTCACCAAGTGCAGAATGGTGATCCGGTCGGATGGTGATCCGGCCGGTCGGCCATTCGTGCGGATGTTGACCCGTTCGGGTGGTTGTCCGTTCGGACGGTCATCCGGTCGGATGATTGTTCGAGTGGATTGTTTCTTCCTTTGGGAAGAATGTGTTTGTGTATGATGGCTTGACTTTTGAAGTTTTCGTTGTAGCATTTTGAAAACATTGAAGTATCTCTACCTTTCAGGTTGGTCGATCGGACGGTCGTTCGATCGGACGGCAACCCGTTCGGTTGGGCACTTCAGTGAGAACAAGTTCACAGCAGGTTGTCACTCGATCGGACGGTTGTTCGATCGGGTGGCATCCTTTGTGCATTGAACATGTTGAAAATTGTTTAAGTGTTGAAGTTTAAATGTCTCATGATTCGTTTGGCAGCTAGATCGGATGGTAATCCGATCGGACAGCAATTCGTTCAACATTCAGACTTCAAGTGCTGGCAAAAATGGTTACGTGTGGGACCAAGGTGCAAGCCGTACGAGTGGCCGGTCGGCCGGGTGGTTGTCCGTTCGGACGGTCATCCGATTGGACGGCACTCCGTCCTAGTCAACCTGTTCGTCTTGCACTTGGTTGTTTTGATATTTTGTCATTTTATCGAGATGTGTTGATATCGTGCTAACCAACAGAACTCCATCCTAAGTTCTAGTGACCCGATTGAACAGGAACCACCCAAGTTCGGTCAGTCCACCGGTTCAGGACAATTGTTCTTGGTTAACCCGGAATCGATAATCTCGTGGATAGAACACGGATCTTGAACCAACATAACCACAATGATGAGTAGTAAGCTGGTACAAGCCCCGATTCTATCGGTTTCGAATGCATTGAGTGTAAAAGAGTTGAAAACCATCTTTCAATCCTTTTTATTGTGAATATGTCTAGATCTATGAAAGATCTTTGTTTGTTTATGTGGAAATCGGTTAGATCCGGGTTGTTCTTGGTGGATTGAGGCCAAAACATGAAGTTCTTCAAGAACTCATGATGACATCATCCTAGAACACCTTGAATCTTGATGATTTCACGGTTAAAAGTTAAGATTCAAAAGACAGAAAGGTTTAGGAGTGCGTGTAGATTTAGGAAGTACAAGATTTAAGACGAGATCTTACCGGAATTGCGAGAAGTCAAAGGAAAAAGCGAGCAGGAGCACGGGTCGGACGTCAGTTGCCAAAAGTAGAAAGAATGAAAGTGACAAGGGGTATTTATAGGGTTACCCAAAGTGGAAAGGGGTGAAGAGGCTGGTCGCTCGGGTGGCAACTCGCCCGGATGGCAACCCGGTCGAGTGGCACCTAGGTCGGGTGGCTGCCCAGCCGGGTGGCAGTTCGGTCGGCTGGCACCTGGTTCGAGTGCTTGGCGCGACGAGTTTTGCCGTTTCAATTTACATGAAGCGCGTTGCGATGCGATAGAGTTTCCTAGTCAAACTACTTTTAATCCCAACTACTATATCTAACATACAAGCATCCTTACTTCGTATTCGTTTAGCGTTTGCGATTCGATTGCGATTGAGTTCGATTGCGTTTCGATTGATTACCACAACATAACATAAATAAACATGCACAGGTAACACATAAGGCACACACACACGTATAACAGTAACCTAAATGCGTAATTCGAGTTGCGAGTGCGATTGCGATAGCGATAAAGCGATTAAACATGCTATAAATAGCGATTACTATGCGATTATTAATAGATACTCCACATAATACAACTAAAGCTAAAATAAAATAGACTAATTACAAGTCAAAGAAGTCAAAACTGGAATTGAGCTTGTTGAGACAGATCGCAATTAACAATCTTGTCTTCCTTTGACTTCAACCTTGACTTTGACTTTGACTTTCGAAACACGGGGTGTTACATGTACCTTGTCTCTAGAATGACATGAAACTCAATTCATAGCTAGACACGTTTCCATCATGCCTTTGGTATGTCATAATTGACATCTTACTAGATTTTGAATCTAACCAATTGGCATTCGAGTCCAATCTACTCGATTGACTCCATCTAACCATTGTGTACTCCACATGGTCATATGTTTGCAATATATATTAGGATTGCTAAAATCCTTATTGCCAACCCTTCCATATTCAAATGCAAGTCACCCCCACATTTAAGTGTAATTGGATAACATCCATAAAGGGGTGATGAAAGGTTCTCCCTTTCATTTTGAGTTTGAGAAAACTTTTCAACTACCATATCCACATACCCTAAAGGGTTTGTTTCTTAAATGGCTCCTCCCCACACATTGCTTGCATTTTAATGAAGTTATATTTATAGTTTTGTTTAGCACAAAAATTCATTCTTGTGTCATATTTTGAATGTTTAAAGTTAATTTAATCTCCGTCGAGCATATAAATTAACAAGTATTAGTCTAGCATGCTTTAGACCACAATACTCTAGCATGTGAACAGAAGATGCATCATTCTGATTCTTCCCATCTTTACGAGATAACGCACTATCTCTTCCGAACATTCGTTTCTTAGTTTAGACACAATAATGAAATTTTATTTCACCATTCCAATACCATCGATTTTAGGAAGGCATCAAAACCATAGTTAACTTCATCCATTAGGATCATAACTCGTTTGCCTTTTTGACTCCAAGGCTTCACCGTTGACTTCCTAAAGACTTAAACATAAGTCTTAATCCAAGTCACTTTGATGAAATATCTTTGTATAAAATCATTTGAGTCTTGAGATATAGTCAATTAGATTGACTCTGAACAACAAGGCATTCACGTATGCCTATAGTGATATATACATTTACGTTGTTGTTTCATTAATACCATGTATTGGGATACTCTCCCAAATTGAGACCAAGCCTCCACATAGTTTAAACAACATTGATGGTGGTAGAAGCATCTACAAGTCCATCACTATTGTAAATTTCCGTTATAAATTTGCTAAATTTATTAAAATCATTTACAATAATAACATATATTTCTTTCATATGTTATATACTTTGAAAACTTACATGTGCATTTCTATGTTGATGCTCTCAACATTAGATGACATATCTCGTTTTCGTGCATTTCATCTCAAACCATTCACACGTTTCTTATGACGCCGTTATGCATTTGATGTTTGATTTGTGACCTATTACATAAGTCATGATCACAACCCGCTCGTTGTGTTTGTGTAAATTACTTTTTACACTTTGTGTCAAAATGTGTATCTTTTTGACAAATTATTAGTAGTCCAAGATAAATATTTATCTTTTATTATATTTTAATCCATTTGTTTATGTAAAATAAACCCAGACGGAAGTCCACCATTTTAAATAAAATAAAAGCGAACATATGTAATAACGGATACACCAATGACATCTAAACATCAAATCCCAAAGTGTTATTATCTTCAACACTTTCGACCGAAATAAACGCAATTATATCGTTTCGTGTCATGTTTTGAGGTACTCCCTCAATGGAACTTGTTTCAACTTGAAACTCTAAACTTGAACAAGCACAAGTTTTCCAAATTTAAAGTTGTTTACAATTAACTACTCGCAAGTAGTTGAGCAACTTATAATATCTATAACAACATCGAGTTGTTTTTTCACAAAATAGTCTTTCCAATACTATTATACGGTTCAAGACGTTATACCTCTCGTGGAAGTATCGAATCACTTATAATTCGCAAAGACATGTTTTATTCGTTCAAAACATTTCTCGTTTTTGCAAGTGTTTTAAAATTAAACTATATATTTTTATGTTTTGATTACAAATCAATACCATAAACCTTATAATAGTTTATTAAATAAAACAGTTTCAAACTCGCTCGTTTGAAAATAAAACGAATACACATCGTTTTAAAAATTGGTTTATCATATTCAAACCGTTTCTAACCCGCTGTTAGATAATAAACAATTAACAATCATTAAAATGAGTGGTTTGTATGATAATCAATTCTAATAGCTAATTAGAATTTGATTGTTTGACAAACATTCAAAATATTCAGTTTTTTATAAAGTAAACCGTTTCTAACGCGCTCGTTAGAAATAAAACGAGTACACTTATTCTCATAAGCCACTTTTGGTTTATTTAAATGAACATTTTCTAACACGCTCGTTAGAAATAAACATAAACCTTTTCTAACCCGCTCGCTAGAAAATAAACAATTGTCAAACTCTTTAAATCTTTTCTAACATGCTCGTTAGAAGTAATGATTACACAATTTGTTTTGGGGTTTATTAGATAAACAAATAAAATCATTTTAACGTATGTGGAAAAAAACCGTTTCTAACTCGCTCGTTAGAAATTTAATTGTTTAGACGAAACCGTTACAAGGTTTATTATCCAAAATAATTGTCTCCAACACGCTTGTCGGTAATTATTTGAAATAATAATCTTTTCTAACATGCTCATTAGAAAATCTAACGTATCTTTTCTAGCACGCTCGTTAGAAAATCTAGTCGTCTTTTACAAGTTAGTTTTACACAATCATCGTATCTAACACGCTCATTAGATATAAAAGATGATATTAAACCTTATTATTCTATAAAATTCTAACACACTCATTAGAGAATTAAACGATCATTTATTGCCATAAGCCGTTTTTGGCCTATATAAAATAAACGTTTTCTAACCCGCTTGTTAGAAAAAAAAATGCCAAAGTCGTTAAATCATTTCTAACACGCTCGTTAGAAATAACTTATCACAATTTTTGTTTTGAAGTTTATAAAAAACTATTTCTAATACGCTCATCAGAAATAAAAAAATACGAAACCGTTTCAAGATTTCTTATTATCCAAAATAATTGTTTCAAACACGCTCGTTAACAATTATTTGTAATAATAATCTTTTCTAACATGCCCGTTAGAAAATCTAAACGTCTTTAAACTATTGTTTCTAACACGCTCGTTAGAACATCCGACCATTTTTAAAAACATTGTTCCTAACACGCTCGTTAGAACATATAGATGTTTTAAAACTTATTATTATACAAAATAATTATTTCTAACATGCTTGTTAGAATGCATAAATGTTTTAAAACTTGTTATTCTTTCAACATCAACCATTCTAGTGCGCTCGTTAGAAAATATTAAAACTTGTTATTTTATAAAATAATTATTTTCTAATATGTTCATTAGAAAATATAGGTATTTCAAGACTTTTAAAGCCAACATTAATATATCAATTATGGTTTCTAAAATCTTATTAAAAAGAAATTGAACGTTACAAACACTTTTGTAAGGGGTTACAAAATAAAATTTTCTAATACGCTCATTAGAAAATTTAGTATTTCAAAACATATTGAAATACATATTATTTTGTATATGGTTCGGTTTATCTAAACACGAACAAAAGCCATGAACTCCAAAACTTGAAACAAAACGTTCGTTTTTGTAACACGATATTCGGATTAAAGATTGTACTCCAATCATAAAATTAATCCTACTCGGTTGTACTACATATATATTTCCCCAAAAATATTTACAAGATTTTAACAAAAAAAAATCCCATTAATATTTTAACTTTCGTGAACCTAAATCCTCGTAGAGAAGGGATTTAAGATTGTAGCAACAATCTTCACGAAAGTCTGTTTTAAGATAGTAGGAACTAGGTTCACTTTTTATTAAAAATATTAATAAAATAAATAATAACGAGACCTCGTTATTTGTGGGAAATTCTACTAGTACAATACCGGTTAAATAAACTAAATAAACAAATGTAAAACTACAATTTAATTATACCAATCTTGATTCAAGTCCACGTATTTGGAAAACTTCAACCGCACCTTCTTGTGCGATCCTTCTTGGCTGCAATATGGAACACATTGATGTTGACGGTTGTGGCTGAGGCACGTGTTCAACACGCTTTCCTTAAAACAGATTCCGCGCCTCATCTCATACAGTTCTGTCTCCCAGGTACAACAACCGGAACAGTATGTGTACTGCCGGAGATGACACTCGTGCCTGAGATAGCATCGAGTATCATAGTGTTCTAATTTATGTGGGAAAATAAATAAATATAAGTTGGTGATGATGGAAGAATTAGAGAGTACTCCTCTCTAAATTCTATAAAACTTTTTTCTAGTATATCTCTTTCATCTCATTTTTCTCTATTTTTTTTTTTGCTCATCCATCAAAGAGTAATAAGTTCCTTTTATACTCAAAACTAAAACTTCATATTTAATTTCTATTGTTTAAAGATAATTATAACCATAAAAACCTTCATTATGAGTCTAGTAATTTATTATGAGTCAAAAGGATTAATTTACATTCATGACATGTTAATGTCATATTAAATAAAATAATAAGACATAGTAAAACTTACAACTCTTGAATAGAGATTAAAAGTCATAAAACCATCAATTTATGACAAAGACGAATTTATACTAGAGTCACTAAAGTTTAGAAATATTCACTTCAATCACCAACTTCGAGCATCGATATTCTATTAATCTTAGCTCCATTTTGGACATAGTTTGATTCATTATTATGATGTTCTCACAACATAGAACACAAACCCATGAATTATTATTTATACAACACATATATAAATATAATTATTGATGTCCAAAATATTTAGTGAAAACTCATTTTCACTAAAATTTCCAACAATTTCTCTTACTCTGAATTTGATATATGTTTGTTATATATTTTTCTAAAACAGAAACGAGGTCAAACAGGTCAAAGTAGCCCAAAGTCTACTGAAAATGCCACATACCTCCTTTTTTTTAACAACAATATTTCATTCAAAGGAGACACTAGCACGACACTAGCGCCAAAGAAACATACAACAACTTACAATCCAAAATTACACCAATCTTTCCACGTTAAAGCTCTATACGGAGTTCTATTTTTTAACCATAAAAATCCCAACGATTTTATTGTCTCCATTGTTTTTGCCACCGTCGCCACCTTTCCAGAATATGCTCCAGCATACCTCCTAAATCAGCTTCTTATAATCTTTTGGTATGCTAATTAATTATTTATAATCTTAACCTAATGTGTTGGTTAACAAGCTGATTAGGTTAAGGGGGTGTTTGTTTACATCTGAATGAATTCATTCATACCTTACCTCTGATTCGGTCAGAGGCTGACCTGTTTGGTTCACAAAATGTTCACCTCTGAATAGAACCATTCAGATCTGAATGGTTCAGCAACTTTTAAACGCTGAATGAAACTTTTGACACTCATACCCCTTGCCCTTGCCATGACAAAACAAGCAGCCTCCTCTTCTCCTCATTACCGACACCATATTTCTCCTCCAAGCCGCCATCATCTCCTCCTCTCCTCCACAACTCCGCTGCCCTCCATCAATCGCCGCCATCCACGTCGCAACAGTCCTCCATAGCACCAGATTGCTGCAGGTGATCAACGGCGGTGGGTTGTTGTCGTCGGGTGATGTTCGGTGACGATGGTGTAGGTCCGAGGAGGTGGGGTTTGGTTGTCGGGTGATGTTCGGTGACGATGGTGTAGGTCGGAGGAGGTACGGGTTTGGTTCAGGTTGCTGTTGGTGAGGGTGGATGTTTAATGGTGGTGGAGGGCAGGTATGGCGGTTAGAGGTGAGTGGTGATAGATGGGTGTTTGTGGTTGTTGAGTAGTGGTAAATGGGTGTTTGCATCCCTGGAATTCATGTAAAGGTGATGAAGAAGATGTGTTCTTGATTCGAAAATGAAATTGAAAAAGATCTAATGAAGAAGATGGGTGTTGTTAGAGAGAGAAAAGAATGGCATAGCATAGAGAGAGGAGATAGTGACGGTTGTTACATATATATTATTATATAATATAATATAATCTTTATTTGTAGTTTTATTAAAATGTCAAAGGGGTAAAAATGTCATTTTACATAGTCATTCAGAGGTGCAACCAAACAGTACTTTACTGATTTAACACTTATTGGTTCAGAGCCTCTTACCCATTTGGACCTCTTATTCATTCAGCACTTATTGATTCAGATGTTACCAAACAGCCCCTAAGTGTGTGTTTGACCTCCACCATCTTTTGTAAAAAATAAAGACCCGAACTTACTAAAATAAAATAAAATAAAAAGAAAGCCTAAACCCGGGTGAGTAAAAATTAGAAAAGAAGAGCAAAGAAAAAACATAAAAGAAATAAGAAAAAAGAAAAAAAGAAGTTTATACATTAAGTGTCCTAGTGGTTGAGAGGCTTGGGTTCTCCAATGGAGACTCAAGTTCAATCCTAATTCGCGGTTCACTCCGGTTTGGGTACGCGGTTCGGGTTAGCGATTAGCTAGTTGGGACGAATTCGGTTCGGAGGGGGTAGGTTCATTTGGGTACAGAAATTACTAAATTCATAAATCAACAGCAATTAAATTCACAATTCTTGTTGTTCCCTGTAAGATTCAAAACCACAGTGTAGAAAGAAAAGTCAAATAAAATCAACAGCAATTAGTATTTGTTTTCTGCTAAATCAGTTACTTTATAAATTAAGCCTAGAAACATCTTCGGTTCCTGAATGTATGATATTTGGCTCCTGAATTTTACAGCCCTAGAGAACAACATCGCTTGCCAATTTCAACTGGATCAATTTTGAACGTTTTCTGACCATTCAATTCATATTCTGATTGTAAAGAGCTAACAAAATTAACCAAACAAACAACCAAAAAATACCCAATTTTAGAGAGCTCTTCAGATGGCAGACAACAAAAAATGCGACCAAACTGGAAGATGAAGTTCGTACGAATAACCAAACAAACAACCAAAAAATGCCTAAATTTAGAGAGTAGAGAGATAGAGCAAGACGTACGTTCGATGAACACTGTGAGTTTTCTTGTCCAAGACCATAGAGTCTTTTTCTTGTTCTCATCTTAAATTTAATATGTTAGCCTGAGATTTTGATATACTTACAGAGTAATTTTGAATTTTATGTTGTTTGATGCACTTGTAAAGTAAATTTGAATTTTATATTGTTTGATGAACTTGTAGAGAATATTTTTTCTTGATTTTTTCTTGATGAACTGGGAGCGTCTATAACTTCCTTCACTTGTCTAGGTGGCGAAGTAAAGTGCTTTGATCTTGAAGACAACTACATGGATACAGGGTCTCCTGAGATAGATTCAGGCTAGGCTTGGTAATTTTGAATAAAATACACAAATCTTTATACAAAGTTCGCTTTTTATTTTGGGTAAAGCCAAAAAAAAAGCATCACCTTCACCACCTTGATCCACTTCGCCACGGCTGCACAAGCGGTGCGATCATTTTCCGGTGAAGAGATAAACTGAGATCGGTGTGCATATATATACTGACACTGACTTTGACAGTAGGATTATTCAAACCCTGATGAGTTTTTTATTAATTCAAACATATTTTCCGTTTCCGTTCTTTAACACGCGGACCTATTTCAGGTTTCATTGGTACCTGCAATGGCATCTTCATCTCTCAAAGTCTTACTCAGATTCCAATAACTTACAACAGAAAATCTAAACTATTCAATATCCATACATAGTCATAGAAAAAGTAAAGATCTAAGCATCTACCAGACTGTTAGAAAGTTTAACCTACAATAATAATATTAAAATATTACTGTATTATTTTAACCACACCACCGTTCATGAAAATTGTTCCATACACAAACATTTAACTAGACCTCATTATGCTACACCAGACTCAAGAGGAACCATCTCCGCCGCCATTATTCCCAGCAGACTTAAGGGGTCTTCTTGCTATTTTCTTAACTTCCTTGACCTTTTGATCCAGAGGCATTCCCAAAAAAAGTTTCAGTTGATAAGTTTCCATGGATTCCAACTGCCTAACTACTTGTTCAACTTTCTTGAATGCAATAGTTTTGTCATTTACGAGGGGTTGAAGAAAATCTAGTAGCTGCAAGTTCAAATCACTCCTGTTAACCGAATTTTCCAAAGAACCTGGAAGTGCAGTAGAAGTTAGCAGACCACTCGAAGAGCATTCGCTTTTTGGCAAAAATACGGGAGATATTTGGAGGATTTTCCCAAGTTTAGTCTTGAATTCTGGCTCAAATACAGTTGGTTCATACGTGTTCTGCATTCACAAAAATGGTTTAAAATCTACAAGGAAAACAACTTAAAAAGCAATTCAACTGAACATAAATACACCCTTTAATGAATATCCCACAAAATAACTACTGAAATAATGAGTATCCTTACTCAAATTTAGGATTCATGAAATAATGAGTATCCTACAAACATAAGAGATATATTTGCACTCAAACATACAAGATGCATCCCTACTACCTTAACCTTAAAAATAACAGTTTTATTTACAAAACAAAAAAAAAATGCTTTGTTTATGAATTCGTAGATAAATTCGTACAGAGGTTACTCATTCAGTGTTAGGCTTATTATGGTAGATAAATCTGATGTTTGTATGCATTTAATCTAGGGGAAATTTACGAAAATGTCATTTGACCAACGTTCTTTACGAAAATGTCACGTTCATGCGTCCGTGGACGGACTCCTCCACATGGGATGCGTCCGGATGCAAGGGATGCGTCGGGGAGGGCATGGGATGCGTCGGGGAGGCATGGGATGCGTCGGGGGAGGCATGAGATGCGTCGGGGATGGACTCTTCAACATTTGAAAGGACACGTGTCAGCTCCTCGTTCATGGACTCTTCAAGGTGACGCACAGACTCCTCCCATGTGGAGGAGTCCGTCCACGGACGCATGAACGTGACATTTTCGTAAAGAACGTTGGTCAAATGACATTTTCGTAAATTTCCCTTAATCTAGTGTATCCAAACTCCAAAGTAGCATCCATGCATTGAATTTTCATATTGGATCGGTGGACTCTAAAGGTCACATTGTAGTTTTACAAAACCCTAAATCCCTAAACCCGAACCCATTTAACATGACCCAACTAACATGAACAACCCGACCTTATTTGGGTCGATTTTCGGGTCAATTTCCTGTGAGCTCAAACCCGAACAACCCGAAACCCGAATAAATAACCAGGAGAACACCAGACCCACAAACTGAATAAGATTACAGAAGTGTTTTAAGGATTTAGGATGTTAAAAAACTGTGCAGGTTTGCACAGATTGGTCACATGGACTGAACTGCAGAGTGTAAGAACATAAATTTGGGAGAGATTTGGATAAAAGAACATCATGATCTTTCATTGATACAATTGGCTATTTGTAGGTTGCTGTTTAAGGGATTCAACAGTTAATATGCCGGTTCAAAAAACAATAGGATTTATAAACAATAGTTAATAGCCATAAACTTACATACTTTGTTCATATAAACATTATAGTGGAGAGTTCAAATGAGAAGAATTTTTTTGTAAGAAGAAAAAAGAAGAAGTTTCAACCAATAAGAATGCTTCATTTTACTTCATTTAATATTTGCATTGAATTTTAATATAAGGGTATATTGGTAAACTTACATAAATCATTAATTTGTAATTTTCCCCTTTAATAACTAACTAAATTAAATTGGTAACTCCTTTTCAAAATATATATACCTTTTCCAAGTTAAAAAAACAACTTAATTCAAAGTGTAGGATAAATTACGAGTTGTGTAGGATATATTCAAGGTGTGTAAGATAAATTTCGACTGTGTGGGATAAAATTCTATAATGTGTAGGGTATATGTAGGAAAATTTTGATATGTGTAGGTTTTGTAGATTATATGTAGGATAATTAATGATTAGTTGACTAATTAATTAAAGAGAAAAAATTAATGATATGAGTTATAAATGAAATAGTATTTTACTAATATGCCCTTTATTCTTTTTCTTTTCACATTAAATTTCTTCTCAAATGAACCTTCCTCTAAACATGAATCCTAGTAAGTACAAGTCATAAGTATTTAATTCTATACAAACATAAATACAGGGGAAGGTTCATTGGGGAACACTAAAAAAGTGAGGAACAGCGGGGAACCGACTCAAACGAACTCCGATTGGACTCATTCCAGTGGCGTTGGAACCGGCTCGTCGAACCCTAACTAAGATCTCTTAACCCTAAACCGTAAATCTTAACTCACACCAGAGTTCGTTTGAGTCGGTTCCCCACTTTTTTAGTGTTCCCCAATGAACCTCACACCATAAATACAATAAATACAAATTATAGCTCCTAAATGTTCATTAGTGATGCCCTTTTTTTTTTGAAATCTTGAATCAAAGCAATTTCAAATCTATGAACTTACATCAAATATTATGAAAACTTACCTCTTGTTGTTCAAGTTGTTTCAGTCTTTTTGCATATGCTATCTATAAAGAGTGTAACCCAACATTAGAGAACTCTTGGCAAACAACCAAAAAAATGACCAACAAAACTGGTATTAGATACAAAATAACCAGACAAACAAACAAAAAATGCCCAAGTTTAGGAGCAGAGAGACAGAACAAGACTTACGTTTGATGAAGCTTGTGAGTTTACTTCATCAAGGCTTACGTTCAATGAACACTGTGAGTTTTCTTGTTCAAGACCATAGAGTCTTTTTCTTGTTCTCATCTTAAACAATTTGGGAATCAGGGTTTCAATTTGGGATTGGGGGGTTTTAGACAATAAATGATTTAACAATAAAATGACTTGAACACTTGATACGGGACAGGATGACAGAAACCCTGTGCATGGGGAGATGAAAAGCTACATTAAATACTTTTTTTTTTCAAGAAGCGTAGTTGATAAGCCACAAGAGTACAAGAGTGTAGTTAGATATTTTATTGTACAATCAAAAATCTCTCTCGCGTCCCTTCCTATTCTGACCGCCGGTTGGCTCGACGGCGAGGGTCCATCGGTTTTAGCGTGTGAGGTCGCCCTCCCTGGCTTGACCTCTATCTCTAACGCCTCTGTTTCTCCTCTCCCATTCGCTGTCCGGGGTCAGTTCTTGTTCTAGTCTGGTTTTCCGTTTCCTGCGTTTAGTACTCTCCTTGCCGGAACTCCTCCACGATTGCTTAGTAGGTCTGATACTGGTCGCGGCTATCTGGTATAGTTCAGCTAGATCGGTTCGAATCCTATTAACCTTTCATTGGGTTGTCTCTGCGGTGGGGTGAGATCGGGTTTTTCCATGGAAGCCGATACGGGTTGGGGTGGTGAAGATATAGGTGGCGACGGCCCCTGGAATGAGGTGAATTATCAGAAACAAAGGAAGAGTCGGGGTAACGGGGTGGAGATGACGTTTATCATTCAGAATCTGCCTGACCGGACGACGAAGATGTTACTGTGGAAGGCATTCCAGCCATATGGTTTTGTTTCCGTTGCATACGTGGCCCGGAAAAAAGACAAAAGAGGTAACTATTTTGGTTTTATTCGATACGTAGGAGTAGAGAATGTGGATTTAACATTGGTGGAGATGAACAAAGTTAAAATCTTTGAAGCCAAGGTCTCGGTTTCCTTGGCCAAGTTTGATAAGAATCACAAGAGATTTATCTATACCTCAAAAGTAGTTGGGGAGAAAGCTTGGAGACCGAAGGAACCAGTTGGTATGGCCCCTCCGGTCAATAAGGGTGGCTGCTCATGGGGTGCTACAGTTCAGGGAGGAAGGTCTTATGCAAGCTTATTTGGTAGAGACGGGGAGGAGAACAATGCCGGTTCCAAAGTTATATCCATTAGTGGCAGGGGATCGAAATATCCTTTACATTGCATAAATCGCTCGATTCACGGTGTCGTTAAGGATCTCCACACCATGAATAACCTACATTCTGTTCTTTCAAAAGGAGGACTTAGTGGTTTCGGGATATCATATGTGGGGGGCCTCAGCGTCCTCCTTACTTTAGGCAATGTCGAGAAAGTTAAGGAGATTATGACGAACAATTTAGACAGCCTGTCTAATGTGTTTAGCAGGTTTCATATTTGGAAGGGGGAAGATTTGCCATCCGAGAGAGTCGTATCATTACGGATTTCGGGGGTCCCGGTTCACCTGAGGGATGGCCCTGTTTATGACCAGATAGGTGGACTTTTTGGCTTGGTCGTACAAGAATCTTCATTTTCATGGGTTGACACAGTTAATTCAGAGGGTTCGGTTCTGGTGCTGGTTCCTCTTGGTAGGAGAATTGAGGAAACAGTGGTGGTGAAATGGGAAAATAGGAGCTTCGTGGCTTGGGTCGCTGAAGAAGTTGTTGCGTGGAAACCTGAAATGGATGGGGATAACTCGTTGGCTGAACCGGACCATAGTCCCCTGGAGAAGTCTAGTAATCGTGTCGTTGAAGGTGGAGATGATATTGATGGATATGAGGAAGATGAGGTCGAGGATGGTGAAGTCAGATCTCCGGAGATTATCAGGCCGACACCGATGGCAACTAACCGGACGCCGTCGGAGCCGCGGATAGATCCGGAATGTGAAAAGTCCCCGGTAGTTGAAGAGGAAGAGACTGTTGAGATGTTGCATGAGGTGCATGGGGAAGCTTCCATTCCTAGGGAATCGATTAACGTGACTGTGGGACCAGAAGTAGTTGATGCGGGACGTTATGTTTGTGGGTCCCAAGAAAATGAAGATTGTGGTAAAGGTATATTGGAGCATATGGAATAGGTAGGCCCAACTCCTAATGCTGGGCTTGGGAAAAGGAGTAGAAATGACAGGAGCCCACCCTCTTCTGGATCTATGCAAGGCCCACCCACAAGAGGGTTTTCTCAAATTCCAACTTCTGGTGACTTCTCACTCGACCTAAACAGACCGACTGAAGAGAATTCGTATTCTGGTGGGAATCCTATGGAAGATGATAATCATATACAATCGGGATTAAGGCCGGGCAGTAAACCGATCGATGCAAGGCCGACCAGGCCGCCGGAAGTAATTACCGGTCAAAATCCTATCCCGCCCGATCCAGACCGGGTTATCTTAGAGGAAGTGCAAGCAACAGTTGACATCGGTTCTAAGGTGGGTGTGAATTTATTAGGCTTCGAAGAAATGACTAGAGTTATTGTTCAAGGTGAAGGTGTCTCAGATGGTTTGAGATGAACTGTCTCTCGGTAAATCTCAGGGGGGTACGGGATTCCCGTAAAGTTGACTGGGTCAGGGGTATTATAACTTCTTATGGAGTTCATTTTCTGGCAATTCAAGAAACAAAGTTGGGTCCATCAGTAAACTTCATGTTTAATGGTTTTTGGGGTCGGTCGGCATACAATCTGGAGACGGTGAATGCAGAGGGCAGATCAGGGGGACTCGCTTGTCTTTGGAATCCGGGTATGTTTGTTTGTGATAATGTCATTAAGGATCGTCAATTTTTGGTTCTGTCTGGGTCATTGGTTCAATTAGGGGTCCGTATCAATTTGGTAAACATTTATGCCTCTAATGATGCCTCTGTTAGAAGGAGTTTATGGGAGAAGTTGCTCGGGATTAAAAACTCGATCCAAGGGTTGTGGGTTTTCATGGGTGACTTCAATGAAGTCAGGGATGAGTCGGAGAGATTTAATTCTGAATTCTTTGCTTCAAATGCGGAGACATTCAATCAGTTTATACTATCCGCGGGTCTAAACGAGTACCATATGGGTGGGGGAAGATACACTTATATTTCTGATCGTGGAGATAAGTTAAGTAAGTTGGATCGTTTTCTTGTATGTCTCGGTTTTATGGAGAAATGGCCGTCTGCATCGGTTTTGGCACTCAATCGTGATGCATCGGACCATAGACCTATATTATTATCTACTATTCCATCAGATTTTGGTCATATCCCGTTTCGGTGCTTTAATTCATGGATGGAGATTCCTGGATTTCTGGATGTAGTGAAATTATGGTGCCAAGAGTTCACATTTAATGGTCCAGCGGATCTGGCTCTCTCTGTTAAACTTAGATGGTTGAAGAATAAGATCAAAGCTTGGTTAAAGGAAGAACGTGCTAGATCAGAAGGGGCCTACTTAAATAACAAGAATCGCATTAGTACCTTGGAAAAGTTGGCCGAAGTTCGTGTGCTTGATGACGTGGAGCTAGCAGAAAGAGCCGAGTGTATTAATAACATTTTGGAAGTGGATCGGAGAAAATTATCAGATAATAGGCAAAAATCCCGAGCTAGGTGGGCTTTGGATGGAGATGAAAACTCGGCCTTTTACCACAGCGTTATAAATTCCAACATTAGTAATAATCGCATAAATGGGCTTATGATTGATGGCGAGTGGTGCTCGGATCCAGTTGCTATTAAGGAAGCTTTTTTCGATTTTTTCTCGAATCAATTTGTGGAACCACTGAACGACAGGCCATCTATTAACAATCTCAATTTTGTCTCGCTCTCGTCAGCCGAAGCGGATGCCATTACCGAGCCGTTTTCTGCAGTTGAGATAAAGGAAGCAGTTTGGGATTGTGTTGGGGATCGAGCTCCGGGTCCGGATGGATTTAATTTTAAATTCATCAAAAACAATTGGGATAATTTTCAAGGAGACTTCCTTCGGTTGTTCCATGAATTTTATATCAATGGTTCTATTAATAGGTGTTGTTCGTCGTCGTTCATTGCACTAATCCCGAAAGTGAAGGATCCTATGACACCATCAAATTTCCGCCCTATTAGTTTGATTGGTGTGGTCAATAAAGCAATTTCGAAGGTATTGGTGAATCGGCTCAGGAGAGTGATTGGCAAACTCGTGTCAGAAGTACAAACTGCATTCTTGGCCGGAAGGAATATCTCGGATGGCCCCTTGATACTTAATGAAATGATAGCTTGGATGAAGAAAGTTAAGAAATCGGGCATGATTTTGAAGATTGATATCAATAAAGCCTACGATTCACTAAATTGGAAGTTCTTTGACTCGGTAATGGCTCAAATGAACTTCCCGGAGCGATGGAGAGGTTGGATTATGGCTACGCTTGTTTCTTCGAAGGCGTCAGTGTTAGTTAACGGTTCACCAACAATGGAGTTTGAATGCTCACGTGGATTACGTCAAGGAGATCCTTTGTCTCCTTTCTTGTTCGTTATAGCTATGGAGGCTCTTACGGGGATGATGAAGAAAGCTGTGTCGAATGATATCTTTAAAGTATTGAGGTGTACTGCTAATGGTCCGTCGTTATCTCATCTAATTTATGCAGATGATGTCGTCTTCATAGGGGAGTGGTCTTGTGAGAATGTAGTGAATTTGAGAAGAATTTTGAGATGTTTTCATATTGTCTCGGGATTGAAGGTAAATCTTGCTAAGTGTTCATTGTTCGGGGTCGGGATAAATGAGGACGAGGTAGAGGTTTTGGCGAACATTTTGGGATGCAAAATAGGATCATTTCCCTTCAAACATTTGGGTCTAGTTGTTGGGGCTAACATGAACCTTGTGCGTAATTGGAAACCGGTTATTGATGTGTTCAAAAACCGTTTGTCACTTTGGAAAGCGAAACAACTTTCATATGGTGGCAGAATAACTTTACTTAAATCGGTATTGAACTCGTTACCAACGTACTTCTTCTCCTTGTATAAAGCACCATTGAAAGTCATAGAAATACTAGAAAGATTAAGGAGGAGTTTCTTTTGGGGAGGATCGGATGATAACTCCTACATGAGTTGGATGGCATGGGAAAAGGTTATTGCGCCAATCGAATATGGAGGTTTAGGCTTCGGTTCTCTTCGGGACGCTAATCTCGCAATGCTTTCAAAGTGGTGGTGGAGGTTCAAAACGGATAAGGATGGGCTTTGGAGAAGAGTTATTTGGTCGTTTCATCATAATAACAGATCGTGGGCTCCTATCCCGGCCAAAGTTTCCTTAGCAAGTCCATGGAAGCATATCGTCGGCATTCATGAACCATTGTCTCAACTTGGGGTCATCCTAAGTGAGTCAATTCGATGTAAAGTGGGTTGTGGCACTAAGGCAGCCTTTTGGTTAGATAATTGGATCGATGTACAGCCACTATATATAAGTTATCCCCTCCTTTGTGCACTGGAAAGAGACAAGAGCTGCTTTATTATAGATCGGGTTTCATGGGGGGCTGATTCGGTGATGTTTTCGTGGGATTGGAGCCGAGAAATGCTGAACGAACAAGAGGAGAACGAGCTGCTGGATATGTCGCTGATGCTGTGTGAATTCAAGGTCAGTGATGGGCCGGATAGTTGGATTTGGGAGCATGATAATTCGGAGTCTTTCTCGGTAGCTAGCATTAAAAAAGCATCGGCGACAGCCTCAAGTGCTGTTCCGAGTTATCTTTTTTCGTGGAATAGTTATGTGCCGAAAAAGGTTGGGGTCGTTCCTTGGAGGGCAATATCGGAAAAACTGCCGACGAGAGGCGCTTTGGTTGCAAGAAATATTAACATCGGAGACACTAGATGCCTACTATGCGGAGACCAAGAAGTGACCAGCGAACACCTTTTTGTTTCATGTCACTTCGCCCAAACAGTGTGGCTGGTGATTGAACAATGGTGTAAAATCCCCCCCGTGTTAGCTTTTAGTCTGAGGGATGTCCTGGACCATCACAATCTGCTGCAATGTTGTAAAAAAAAGAAAAAAAGTTTTTAATGCTATTACCCAGGTGGTGATGTCGAGACTCCCCGAGCATTTCGAAGGTAGTAGAGGAAGCAAAAGCGATGGCCTATCATTGGATAAAAAATCGTTCGAGGTCTCTTCATTGGACATGGGATGATTGGCGAAAGTTCTCTATTGTTATGTAATGTAATGTGTTTATGTTAGTTTGGTCTGGTTTGGATCTGGTGGAAAATTGTACATTTGGAGTCTAGCTCCTTGCTAGTTTGTTATAATAAAAATTTCTGTTGGCCGTTCAAAAAAAAAAAGTTAGATATTTTATTTTTTATTTTTTAAACCAAAGTGTGTTAAATGTGACACCTTTGATTATGACAGATTTAAAGTTAAAATTTTTAGTTTGACTTAAAAAAATTCACGAGTCTTGTTAGAATCGGGTGCTGGGCAATCTGGAGAATGAGGAACAAAGCAAGATTCAAGAATAAAGAAGTGAGGCTCGAGTACATTTGCGGTGAAGTGAAGAAACTGGGTTTTTTATGGTTCAAAACTAGGAATAAAGGTATTGAAACGTCTTGGAACGACTGGTGTAAATTTGTAAATATTTAACGTTTGTAGTGGTTTGGGTTGCTTCGGTTTGAGGCAGCTAGTGTGTTAATAAAGTTTACCTTTCAAAAAAATAAAAAAATAAAAAAATAAAAAATTCACCTACATCTCTATTTATTGAAAGGATAGTTAAAAGGAAAAATTACACTTTTATCTTATACCCTTTTAACATGCGGTGTCTTTTTCAATGAATTTTCATAAGTTTTGCCATTTATAGAGAATTTTGTTACACGTTTTGTCCTTTACCCTTAACTCAGTTAGATTTTTTTTGTTAAATCTGATCATGTGACTTGCATATGAGGGTATTTTTGTCATTTCATCTAAAATGACTAAATATGTAAATAACTTCTCTCCACCACCACCAAACACCCTCATGCCACCGTTACTGCCAGCACCAGCCACCACAAAATTAATCACAGATCAAATCAAATTACATATCAATTTGAAATTAAATTATAAGGAACTGATTCAAGTTGAAGCAACACAAACAAATCTAATATAAAAGGCCACATACGTCGCATCAAACCCTCCAACAACATCCTGGAATTTGTTAAGATCCGGCGCCGGTCGTCGCCTCCGGCAACATGATGAAGCTTCCTGCCATTAACCCACCTGAATTTGCATCAAACCCTCCAACAACAGTACTTCTAAACCTAACCAACCAGATCAATTTAACTTCCAACTCTTTATTTCACCTTTTCCTCAAATACATATATAAAAACAACACCACTTACCCATATGGTCCAATTCAACAACAAGCGGCTCCACACCAAGCCGATTGAACAACGATTTCACCTCAGAAGAATATCCTCACAATCAAACCAAAAAAAAACTGAAATAAATGAATTACAAAATATGAAAAGAGAAAACCCTAAGTGAACTTACGATGTTTTCTTCTGGTGGTTGTTTTATATAATGGTTTTGGATGTTGAATGGTGGTGAATGAAAGGGAAGAGTGAGAGTTGGGGAAGTGAGAGAGAGTGAGAGAGAGAGAGAGGTGGTAGAGAAAGAAACAGAGGTGAAGCTTGTTGTTGTGAGATGAGAAGTTGCTGCCATTGATGCTTCTCCCTTTCGGTCTCTGTGTCTGTCAGTGAGTGACCTTTTTTATGTGATAAGGGCTTTTTCCGACGAATCACCGAACTTTGACGTTATCGGAAGTGCTTCCACAAACACCCAACAACCACCACCATTGCACAGCCCCCACCCCACCACCACCATCATCCAAACACCCACTCCACCACTACCGTTCAGATTTGCATAAAACCCCCAACCCTAACCATACCATTGTTCCGATCTGCGATGAAGAAGACATGGCCGGAATGATGTACTGTTGTGGTGGCCGGAATGGGTGGGCTGGCGATGGGTTTTTAGAGAGAGAGAGGTGTCTGGGTTTTTAGAGAGAGAATGAATAGTTGGTGGGAAGGGGTGAATGGGTTTTATATAATTAAAAAAGGTTTTATATAATTAAAAAATATGTATTAATATATTATGATATTAAAAGACAACAATACCCTTATATGGGGTCCACATAATCAGATTTAACAAGAAATATTAACTAGGTTAGGGCCAAAAGACGTAACGTGTAAGGATTTTCCCTATAAAGGGCAAAACTTGTCAAAATTCGTTAAAAGGACACCGCCTGTAAAAAGGGTATAAGATAAAGGACAAAACGTGTAATTTATCCTAGTTAAAGTTTGGATTAGTTCTTACGAATTTTTTAGTTTGACTTAAAAAATTCACCTACATCTCTATTTATTGAAAGGATAGTTAAAATTTGGAGTAGTTTAACATGTGCTTACGGCTCTTGGGTCGTGATTGTCGTGGATTAAACCACACGAACCACCATAGTTTCAGAATTGGGGGCAGTGTATCACGTAGACCACGCCCTACGTGACAATCCATGACCCAAACCACCATCCCCATACCCTATAGCCTTATAATAGGTGAAAGTAAAGGCAACACAATCGTCAAGGTTACACTCAACTATATATATGTGTGTGAGTGGGGGAGAAAGGGGCATGGCATAATACATCGTGGGGAGACAAAAAAATTTTACCCCATAGCGCCGGCCGTAACGGTGTAGCTAGGCGCTATGGGACAGCATGACCATAAACCGCGCAATATACCGCTCCACTACACCGGGGGGGGGGGGGGGGGAGGGGGTCTAAGTGCAAAGTGAAAACCACTAGCCCACCTAATACTTTGACGTATTGTTTTTGAAACTATAATAAATACACAATTACTCTACAATTACATAACATACACAATTACTCTACAAAGTTCATCGAACAAAATACAAATCAAAATTACTCTACAAGTGTATTATAATTACTCTACCAGTTCATCAAGAAAAGACATTCTCTACAAGTTCATCAAACATATAAATTTCAAATTTAGTCAACAAGTGCATCAAACAACATAAAATTCAAAATTACTCTACAAGTGAATCATAATTACTCTACTAGTTCATTAAGATGATTACTCTACGAATACAATAATTACTGTATAAATAAATAATTTCAAAAATATCACTGTGTTTTTTATACTTTTTCACCATGTTCGTACGTTAAGTTGATTTATATTTGATCTTTTACCTATTTTTCAAAGTCCCAATTTTGATAGAGTTTTTTCCTATTATAGTGTTAGTGGAAAAAGTATTGACCAAAATAGTGTTCTTAGAAAAAAGTATTTACCAAAATAGTGTTTTTGAAGATTTATTTGTTTCTGACTCCCAACCTCATTGGATAAATCTAATTAGTTAAATAACTAATGATTTAATCATGGAATTGTGTCTTTCACCAAACTTAATTTATATAAGAATCTTAATAAACCTATTTTTTATAGAACCTATTTTGAAACAAATGCACGTGTTATAAATTATACCCTCATAAATATGTATTAGTAAAAAAAAAATGAAAACTTTACTTAAATTTATATATGACCACTGTTATAATTTTTTGACATATTTTTTTAGGGTGAGGATCAAATAGGAAGTTTATTTTGGCTAGGAAGTATAGGAAGCAATTGGATTAGAACATGTGGCAAAATTTAAAATAAAGAGGAAGGGTATTTTAGTCAATCTTATCCTTTTCTTCTTCCTTCTTCTTTCCAGTAACATCAAAACCAACCATTTTCAAAACCCACCATCTTCAACCATTTCTTCACTTTCTATCTCAATAATCACTACATTATAGTGCGATTTTCGTTACCAATCAATGATTCAAACACCCGTTCAACATGTTCTTCAGCTTTTTTGAAGAAAACCCAGTTTAATTTCATACAAAATCTCTTTTTTTCCGGTGATTTTGAAGATAATCACTCGATCCGTTCGATTCGATCTCTGATAAGTGTTTCAATCATTCAAATTTCGTCAATCGTTGAAGAAACCGACTTCGATCCATGTAAGAAATTCTTTAATTTCATTTTTATTATCTGGGTTTTGATTTAGTCATTGCGTTTTACGATCTTGGCGGGGTCCAAGGGGCAGAGCCCTTGGCAGGAAATTTTTTTTTCGATTAAATTGCTTTAATAAAAATGCATCAGAAAATTTAATTTTCTGTAAATTGTCTCTGGAAAACTGCATTCGTAGACAGTCTTTTTGATCTCCTACTTCCTGGTTCAGACAATTCACAGACAAAACTATTGTCCTGGTTCAATGCATTTTAGAGAGAAAACACTTTCTTTGGTGTTTTTAGGCCATTGCGTTTTAGAACTAAGACATTTTTATGTGTTTTCTGGCCATTGCGTTTTAGAAAAACACATTTTTTGAAGTGTTTTTAGTCATTGCGTTTTAGATAAAACACATTTTTAGGTGTTTTCATTCCATTGCGTTTTAGAGAGAACACTTTCTTTTGTTTTTTTAGGCCATTGCGTTTTAGAAAGGAGACATTTTTAAGTGTTTTCTGGCCATTGCGTTTTATAAATAAGACATTTCTTTGTGTTTTTTGTGCATTGCATTTTAGGTAAAACACATTTTTATGCGTTTTCAGTCCATTGCGTTTTAGAAAATAGACATTTTAAGTGTTTTTGGCCATTGCGTTTTAGAAATAAGACATTTCTATTTGTTTTTGTTGCATTGCGTTTTAGGTAAAATACATTTTTATGTGTTTTCAGTCCATTGCGTTTTAGAAAGTACAATTTCTTTTGTGTTTTTAGGCTATTGCATTTTAGAAATAAGACATTTCTTTGTGTTTTCTGGCCATTGCGTTTTACAAATAAGACATTTCTTTGTGTTTTTGGTGCATTGCGTTTTAGAAAAATGTCATTTTTTAGGTTTTTTTTTCATTGCGTTTTACGCAACTGAGTTTTTTCCATTGCGTTTTACGCAACTGGGTTTTAAATTTTTTTTCCGAAAATATAGCAATTGTATACTCGTCTTAAAGATAAAAAAACGCTCGTTTTTTTGGTGCAATTTTTATAAAAAAATAATGTCGTATGAAAGAGTTATTAACGTTTAAAAAATGGGGGGAATTGGAGGAGAGAGAAACTATTGCCTTGGATTGACTAGAATGCCCTAAACAAACCCATGAGGCTCTTTTCTTCCATTCAATTTCCCTCATTTAATCTTAGCTCTTGATTAACTAAATGGATGGTTAAGATTACTTTCTAGCCTTCTTAGACAAATAAACTTCCTATTATATTCTAACCCATTTTTTTTTTAATATAAATCACACAATATCGTATGTTTTTCTTAAAAAAGATCTGACTAAGTTAGTTTAAAATATTGTTAACACTTTGAAATTTACTTTATAATTATTTAATATCTTACTATATTAACTTAACTTATAATATAATAAAAAACCAGATAAAAGTATTTTATAGTTCAGATCTTATTTAGTCATCCCTTTTGTTGATAACTTATTTCATCTAAATCATGTTTTCAAGGTCTGAGTTAGGGGATTTTTATTCCCACCATTAGTAAAAAAAATTTACATTTACAATTTAGTAAAACAAGAAAATAAAATTAGTAGCTTCGAATCAAAGAACTCTTTTGTGTTTGAGCACGATTTTTGACTTTTAAATGTTTATCTGTTGTAATTACAAACATTATTTTGGTAAAAAAAAATAGTAATAAAGAAGTCTTTTGATAAACTTAAATGTTTTTACATTTTAATTTAAATGTTTTACATTCTTAAAGTGTTTGAAATACCTTTAACTAATGTAGTTTTTCTATCAAATACAATTTTTTAGAGTTTTAAAATAAGTTTTTTTTTTCAAGGTAGGTTTTATAATAAAAAATAGTTTTTTTTTCTTAAAAATGATTAGAACAGTAGTTATATAATGAATTGGATTTATCCAATGATATTAGGAGTGAGAAACAATTTTTTTAAAACACCATTTTGGTAAATACTTTTCTAATAATACCATTTTGGTAAATACTTTTTTCACCAACACCATCATGGGAAAAACTCCAAATCCCTTTCCGTTTTTTTCTTCTTGATTCCTGCCCTAAGTTTGATATTGGTTATTAACCGAAATTAACCGACCGATAACCGATCAGTTCGGTTCGGTTAATGCTAGTAACTGAAACGAACCGTTACTTGTCAATTTACTTGTCTAGTGGTTAGAGGTGCACAAATCATTTTTTTCGAATACCAGTCTCTCGCAACATCTTTTAACGAGAACTGAAATAGAACCAACTTCACCTGATCCGGTGTAAACTCGTGTCCACCGATCATACTACATACCGCCTCGAAATCTGCAATGTGTGCATATGGCTCCTCAATACCCTTCCCGTGAAAGGTAGGTAGCATGTTCAAAATGTGCGGTTTCGCTTCAAAAGAACAATCCCCATTCCCCTGTGTGACTGGCATCACTATCGGTGATGCATGTTCGGCAATCTACGGTCGAAAATGACTCTCAACCCCCCTAACATTAGGTTCTGGAAATCTCGGATCTCTTTTCCTTGGGCGAGGTATAGCAGGTGCTCTTTGAACCTGTGGTGGGGTTTGGTAACCATTTCCCCCACGCGGTTGTCTAGGTTGATATGCTGGTTGGTTATGGTTCAATGCCCAATTTTGGGGACCACCCTGATAATCCATGTAACCTTAATCTCCCTCTTCTCCACACCCATCATCCCACTCATCGCCCCTAGCCTGGTTTTCCTCTTGATCAAACATAACACCCGATCGGTTCGGGTGTGGTACTTAAGGCTGTCGATTTACAGCCCGTAACGGATTAGGCTGTGGTGGCAATCGGCTTTCTAATGAGTAAAACGGTCCACCTAGCGCACGAAACTCTCCAGTTGGAGCAGGTATTGGTTGGGTGGTTGTGTTCGGTTGTGGTGCCATGGATGGGGTTTGTTGAGTTTGAGTTTGGGTTTGGGTTTGATTTTGTGATTCGGTTGAAAACGGGGGTGGTGACATTAGTGGCATCTCAGGAAGTGGTTCTTGTTGTGATGGTTGTTGATTCAGATTTTGTTGATTTTCTAAAGGATTCATTGTGGAAACTTGTGCTTTTCCTCGCACAGTTGAACGAAGCAGTAAGTTCTGTCTAGCGGTCTTTTCGATTTCGGGGTCGAAAAGAAGTGGTGATGAATTCCCTGAAAACCTGGTATGCATGCAATTAGAGATCACCTGCACACAAGTAGACAAGAAACAACGCGTAATACCGAACGAAACAAAAATAAACAAAAAAGAAATATTTTTGGGTTTTTTAGATTTTTTAGAAAGAAAAAAAAACAATTAATTAAACTAACACTAAGCGCACAAATTCCCCGGCAACGGTGTCATTTTGATGATTGTCGTTAGGGTCAATCAAAAGGCTAAATAAACTATATAGATAGCGCAAGTAGGGTATCGTATCCACGGGGAATTTGTGGTCAGTGTAAAGATTTTACTAAAAACTAAAATTACCTAGATTGGGGTTTTGATTAGTTGATTTTAAAAATAAGAAGACGAATTAAGAAAGTTGTGATCAATATGAGAAAAAGCAACCCCCACCCGGAATCCTGATTGCTCGTTTTAATACAAAAACCCGTTTACAGATTCATAACACCACATATACATGGCCTTGGGATTAATGATTTTGATTAGTTATTAGAGATAGTTTTTAAGATTCACCATACAATCTAATAATCCGTTTGATTATATCAATTACCCACCAATTTACCAACCCGCTAGCAATGCAGAAAATTGCCAATACGCTTGATAAACGACAAACAATTCAAATATAATAAACGTTGCACAAATTCAACACAAGTAGTCAAGATTTACCAGTTAAAAACAGTCCAAAAAAAATGTAACCAAGACAATCATTCATCCGAGTGGAAGTTAGAAGCGTTTAGCCGCGCATGGAAGTCATCACAGCTTCAATGGTCATTGAGAATCGACCGGACATGAAAGAATAGCTTGAAAGATGGAAGAATACTGAAGAAATCGCCTAAAATCACCCTGTTGTTCGTCTCAAAACGACTGAGAATAGATTGCTCACCTAATAACATAATTTGGGCCGACATATAGATTTTCCCGTAATTAATGTCCCCTGCGTATCGAAACACTTCCACAGAAACCTCCCGCGTGTCGCAGGGACTACCCTATTGACCGACTTCGGCTTTGTAATCCCAACGTGTCGCAGAGATGATTGGTACTGCTGTCGCGTGTCGCCTGGACTGCCCAGGTTGACTTTTTCAATATAGGTCCCGCGTTGACCCGTCAAACCTATTTTTCAGCTCGTTTTCTCTGTTTTACACTTTTTAATACATGTTAAGCCAAAAACACCAACATGTAATAAATATATAAACAAAATGACTTAACATGTTTAACTCACTAAAAACCAACACGGACTACTATAAAATACAACTTGTTTTGACCCAGCATCAACTTTATGTAAAGAGAATGTAGAGAAAGAGGAAGAAAAATGTGTTTTAAATCTTTCAACTACGGCAGCTAGCGGTGGCGATTAGGAGGCAGTGGTCCTGGTAATTGAGGAACAACCGGAGTCACGTTCATTCGTGTGTCTCACGACAAACAAAAATCGTAGGTTTTGAGGTTCTGAATTTGACACACTATATTTTTTCTAGTGTGGTAGAATTGGAAAGTTAACTGTGGTGTGAAGGTGGTTTTGGAGAGGACATGTGGGCGATCTCTTTCTAGGGGCTTTTTGATTGAAGAAACAATATTCAAGGGGCTTTTTCCGGTGGCTTCGTGGCCAACCAATTATCACCTTAGAGCATTCACAACGGCTCCATCATATTCTACCATATTATTTAACCAAAAATTGCACTTTTCAAAATTTATCTCTTATTTAGAAAAAACCTTTCACATTTCATCCATCATTTCTATCTTTATCTTACTTAAAACCACTTATTTTATTATATTCCTCATTTTTTACATTAACATTAACAATAATTTGGTAGAAGATGAATAGTAGTTTTGTATATATAAAAACCTTTTGTAGCAATTTTTGAAATTATAAAATAGGTTGTAAGTTTTGTGGTTTTGATGTGGAGTGAAAAAGATTTATTATTAGACATTATATATATATATATATATATATATATATATATATATATATATATATATATATATATATATATATATATATATTAATCCATAAACATTTGAGGAACAATGTCTATTTTGTTTTTCTGGGTTTGTCTTTTATGACTTTTTTTGAACTTTAATGTTTTTTTTATTTTTATTATAAAACATTGGTTTTTTTTACAACTTTTTCACAAAAGTTAAATAAATTTTAGTTTTTTTATTTGTTTTTGTTTTAGTCTTTTTCCCTGATATGATCATATGTTTTTACTTAGCACGGTGTTTGATAGTTACATTTGATCTCTCAGTATTTTTTATCCCTTGACTTTTAATGTGTTGGTAAAAATTCGATTTCGTCTACGTTTCACATCACGTGAGTCACTTGGAGTTAGTAATTCGTATTTTTATATTATGTCGATCTTCGTTCGGTTGCAACTTAGCATTGTTTTAAGCTGCCCTCTCCGTAACGCTGGTAGCACAGTTTTATACCACCTCCCCGCAACATGTGGGTGGGTGGGGTGGGTGGGGGTGGGGGGAGTAAAGACTAGTTTAGCTAATATTTTAAAAATGGAGGAAGATATGATTTAGCTATTGTGGTTGACTAAAAGTTCTACTTTTCTATTAGTTATTATACATGTATCCCATTTTTCTATTTTCAAATTTCTTAAATAAGACACTCTTTAAATTTATTAGAAAGTAAACAGTATTGAAGTAAACTACATTAATTGTTTTATTGAACGGATAATTTCTTTAATCATCTGTCACATGTGGACTTACACTCAATACCTTCCTCTTCCCAACCTAGAATTTCACTTTTTATTTAGATATTACTTATATAATCCTAACTTTGCTCAAATTATAGTTGTTTTGGTTTTCTTTATCTCAAAACCCAAATTACACACATGTCCCCTCTTTCTAACTATTAAAATGAGTTGGAGCCACCAAAAAAACAATTCAGCATATTCTCATATATCACAAGTAGAAGAGAGTATTACTTTTTCCTATTTTTAACCAGTTTACTTTTTTATTTAATTTAATTTTAATCAGATAATTCACGTTTTTTACTTAAAAAGGTGTTACCCGGCAACCACGTTCGCGGGGTTAAATACTAGTTTTCAAAAAAAATTAGCAACAAAGTTAACCTCCATTCATCATGAGTCAGTAATGCATTTTCTAATACTTAGAGATGAAACAAAACTTGATCATACATACCACATGTATCATCCATATCTTAAATTTGAGATTATGAATGTGCATGCTATCACATATTAGTCATCTTTATGTAATAAGAAGATACATTATGAGTTTTTAAATGATGCAAAAGTACTATTTCCTTTGTTTCTCTTCTATGAATTCTTTCAGTTTGGATAAAGGCAATAAGTAATGAGAATGGAGACATTGGAAGCTATCGAATGCAAGTACCACGCTACGAAGTTGATCACTTGCGCTTGCGCATCTAATATTCGCCCACTGCCTGGTGCATATCAGCTCCCATAACCGCTCATCTTGAGCCGTCCGATGCCAGTGCTTGCTAACACACGCAACCACACCTAACGTCCTTGCATCCACATGCTTCAGCACCTCATATAACAAGTGTGCATCCATGAAAACAGCTGTGGCAGCGGAGGAGGAGGAAGGTAACACAGGCTGATCTTGTTCCGATTGTATGATCTTCTTAGTCGTCTTTGGATTGCCAAAACCAACAGGTATTGATCTCTTCGGCACCATTTTGTGACTATTGAATTGGGAATTTGAGATCGAATGGAGATAAAAAACGAAATTACGTGGGGGTTTAAAAGATGAACAAAGTTTTGATTGTTAGCGATGATGACAAGATGAGAAATGAATGTGCTTTGGGGGTTTCATGAGGCTGGCTTGCTATTATCTCCTTTCTCCATTTCTTTCTTGTCTTCTATTGTTTGTTTCTGCCAAATGTCAAATTAAATATCGGATGACACACAAATATACAAATATATTGATTGATACGTTTAACTCAAATCGATTCCATTGATTGGTCATAATGAATATGTCCCAGGAATTAGTTTCGATTCGATCTCTTGGTAATGCTGGCTCCCCTCAACATCACCTACACGGTTGCTTGATTTTTACATTTTTTAATTTATGAAATAATTTTACTTGGAAGATGGCATTTAGATTATACGCTAGTCAATGATACATGATGACGGGTAGCTCAAACCTCAATAAAATGACTGAAAGTACATGATAGCTTGAAGGGTTAAAAGGTTCAAAGGTTTAAAACCCGGAAACTGAGCTAAGGCAGCACGTGTAGAGTAATCAGTCACTTCACTGATTACTTAAACCACTCTCCCAGCCGGAAACTGTTCAACCCCAAAATAGTAAAGTCTCACACTGCAAGCAGGGTTCACTAATCCAAGATTTCCTCTTTGGGCGATATCTTTCTCTATAAATGGCAATTCATTTAGTGCATTTCAGACATTCCGATCGGTCCTGATTCTCTTGGAATCTCTGATCTTTCTTCTCGGGCACTTGTTTCGCACAAGTCTCCTTTCTTCACATTCAACACACACATTTCGATTGCTCTTGTATCCAAGGCTGAACACCCTTCAGCCGAAGATCTTGAACAAACAACAATCATAACTAGTGAACCTCTCTCAACATCTTGCAAACGTGGGGGGACCCCACGACCTGCGTTAGGCAAACTGGAACCCTCCATGCCTTTTGCCTAACCAGACTACTCACTATCGTTGGTCTTGTATTTGTTGCATCAACAAGTTGGCGCCCACCGTGGGGCTACGCCACTTATTTCCTTCAAAAGACCTAGTAGTGTAGCTCCATTTCCTCAAAAACCATCATGTCGGAAAGTGAATCTCCGGGAGAGGTAAATCAAGTCCCACATACCTCTACCCCAAACACTAGCCAAACTCATGTGGCTATACCAACGTCCTTCTTAACACCGGGGAGCACTCCTACTGGAGCAACATACCCCGAGTTCCTCACTTTCCAAACACCGACTCCATCTCGATCAGGGGTTCCATCCCCTAACATCGGTGCCTCTAACACCCCCTCACGTGTTGACCTCACCCCTGAAGGGGTCGCCAATAACTTTCTAAAGTTGAGGTCTCTCCTCAACCAATACGTGAGTAGGAAAAGAGACAAGGGGGTAAGGATTCGGTTGGACTATGACGAGCCAGAGCCATCTTTGTCTCCTGGACCTCCAGCTCTTCGTTTCTCAAGCTCACAACCAACCCTGTCCAGGAATGAGGCTGGCCCCAGCCATCCACCTCCAAATCCTAATCCATACATATACACAAGGCCAGATCCGACGACGTTTCCTCTCTTTTCTTCCCAACTAGCTGCAACCGATGCCACATTGGGACATGAGCTAACTCTGGATCAACTACTACAATCTCCTGTTGCAAGCCTTCCACCCCCAGTCAATCTACATGGGAACAAGCTTTGTCTGTACTCCCCTTAGCACGAAGTGCCGTTATGAGCGCTCCTTTGGGGATAAACTGCTCAGCTGCACCTAGAAGCCTTCAAGACTTCAACCTTATGCCTCAAATGATGGCTCAAATGATGGCCAACTTTCCTTGGCAGCACTTTATTAATCAAGTACTGGCCACACAAGGGAATAACAACAACAACACGGGTGCAAGGGTGGAAGAGGATTTGGCCAAGCCATATAAACCAAGCAATTTGTCATGCTTCTCACAGCAAATCGCCGATTATGATTTCCAAACAAAAATCAAGATGCCATCCCATATCAAGACATATGACGGAACCGAAGATCCGGAGGATCACCTTCAGATCTTCACTGGTGCTGCTAGGATTGAGAAATGGTCAAACGCTGAATGATGCCTCATGTTTATGTAGACCCTCATAGGATCAGCCAGAATGTGGTTCAACGATTTACCAGCCAGAAGGGTTCGAAGCTTCGATGATCTGAGCAAAGGGTTTCTAGCCAATTTCTCACAACAAAGGTGGTACGTTAAAGATGCCACGGTGATTTTTCAGATAAAACAAGGGGATGACGAGAGCCTTCGAGAGTTCATAGAAAGGTATAAGAAAGAAGGTCTAACGTATGTGGGGGCGGATGAAAAGATGAGAGTGGCTGGTTTTATGAACGCCATTACCTCCAAATACCTTACAAAGGATTTCAACAAGTCCCTACCCAAGACCGTAGAAGAAGCTCTCGAAAGGGCCGAAGCCCACATCAGAGGAGAGGAGACTGTAGACATAAAGGATCAGAGAAAAAGGGGATCCAGCTGGCGAGGCAACAGCCCAGCTAGAAAGAAAGGAAATTTTCATCCCTATGACAGACGTCAAAGGGGTTCAGAGCAACGCAGGTCCGAAGGTCGAAACCCTCCAAGCAGGGAGAAGACCATAAACTTTACGGCTCTTACAAAAACCCCCACAAGAGATCCTTGCTACAGAGGAAGTGAAACAAAGCTTCCGGCCTCCTAGACCTCTCCCTAAAAGCAAAAGGAATGGGAATTCCACCCAATTCTATGAATTTCATGAAGAGAAGGGTCACCATACTAACGATTGTTTTCAACTCAAAAAGAGTACTGAAGAGGCTGTCAAGTCCGGAGAGCTTGCCCACTTAGTGAAGGGGGTAAGGGAAAAGATAGCTGAAGGAAAAGACAAAGAGGTTAACATGGTGGATTTCGATGGAAAGGTTCCCCACAAACGGCAACGGTTGGAAGCTTGGGAGCTTCGGTGTGTCTGCTTCCCACCAACGGAAAAAGGCCCACTCTCAAACCCTCTTGTGGTTGAAGCAACTGTAGGAACACTACAGACGAGCAGAGCCTACATAGACATTGGTGCAGCTACTGAGATCATGTTTGAAAAGTTTTTCAATCGTTTGAGCAACGAGGAACATTCAAAGCTTCAACCATCCGGAACCTCAATAAAAGGTATTGCCGACATACCCCTCAAGCCTTTGGGGCAACTAACCCTTGATGTCTGTTTCAGTGAAGGCAAGATGGAAAGAGTTCAACCTCTCACTTTTATGGTTATCAATATACCTTCCAACTATGATGTCATAATAGGAAGGCCACGGCAGTGTGCATTCTATATGGCTGTTTCGGTTGGTCATGGCACAGTAAAGTTCCCTACCGAGAGGGGGATTGCAACCCTTCAACCCACTCAAGAAGCTTACATGGTCGAAGGAGAAAGTTCAAAAAATGAAGATGACAAACAAGGGCTGATCATAAACCCAAAATATCCTGAACAAATGATAAGGGTTAATCTAAGCCTTTCTCAAGAAACCCTCTCATACCTTGAAAAGATGTTGGTACATTATAGCGATGTCTTTGCCTAGTGCCCGGAAGACATGACGGGTATCCCTCGAAGCATTGTTGAGCATGAGTTGAAGATACCACCCGATGTCAAGCCTGTTGTCCAAAAGAAATGGAGTCTGGCCCCTGAAAGAAGCTTGGCAACATGCCAAGAAGTAGAAAAGCTTGTCCTAGCTGGAATTCTCCGGGAAGTTAAGTATCAGTCCTGGGTTGCAAACCCAGTCATGGTTCGAAAACCCGACAACTCTTGGAGAATGTGCATCTACTTTAAGGATTTGAACAAGGCTTGCCTAAAAGATTGCTACCCTTTGCTAGAGATTGATCTCAAGGTTGACTCTCTCACAGGTTACCCCTTCAAGTATTTCCTTAATGCCTACAAGGGTTACCATCAAATCCTTATGAAAGAAGAGGATGAAGAAAAGACAACCTTCCACACGAACAAGGGTATCTTTTGTTATCAGAAGATGCCCCTTGGCCTCAAGAACGCGGGTGCAACTTACCAACGCCTAGTTGAAAAAGCTTTTGCCAGTCAAATCGGCAAAAACATGGAAGTATATGTTGACGATTTGGTAATAAAAAGTAACACAGAATACCAAATGCTTGACGAGATAGAAGAAACTTTCCAAAACCTAAGGAAGCTTAACATGAAACTCAACCCCGAAAAATGTTCATTTGGGTTTGAAGAAGGAAAGTTTCTGGGGCATATTGTGGGAAAACAAAGTATCAAAGCCAACCTAAACAAAGTCAAAGCTGTTCTTGAAACCAGGCCCCCACAAAGCAAAAAGGAAGTAGAAAGTCTGAATGCGAAGCTTGCAGCCCTGAAGCATTTTACCTCAAAACTGGCTGAAAGGTCTTTACCTTTCTTTAAAACGCTTAAAGGGTGCTCTGACAAAAAAGATTTCAAGTGGACTGAAGAAGTAGAACAAGCTTTCAATCAGATGAAGCTACACCTGGCTTCACTTCCTGATATTGCAGCCCCGGAAATAGGAGAGCTGATCTCTATCTACCTCTCGGTTGCTGAAGAAGCAATAAGTGCGGTCCTAACCATTGAACGAGACAAAGTTCAGGTACCAGTCTATTTTTTCAGCAAAACTTTAAAATTGGCAGAAATCAAGTATCCTCCTCTGGAGAAGCTTGCCTTAGCCCTAGTCCAAACGGCTAGAAGGCTTCGAAGGTATTTCCAAGCACACCCTATACAAGTGGTCACCGACCAACCCATCAAGAATGTGTTTGAAAAGCCAGAAGATTCAGGACGGCTGGCCAAATGGGCTGTGGAATTGGGAGAGCACAAAATTACCTATGTTCCAAGAAAGGCCATCAAAGCCCAAGTTTTGGCTGACTTCATTGTGGAAGTCCCAAAGCCAGCCGTCATGGAAGTTAACACAACTGTCGCTGAACCTTCTGACCCTGAAGCCTGGAAGCTCTTTACCGATGGATCTTCAAGCGTTGAAGGGTCAGGAGCTGGGCTCATTCTAATCAACCCTGAAGGTCTAGAATTTACATACGCTCTTCGACTTGAATTCCATACTACAAACAACAAAGCTGAATATGAAGCACTGATAGCTGGGTTGAGAATAGCCAAGGAGATGAAGGTTCAAAAGCTTTAAGTCTTCACAGACTCGTTGCTCATGCCAAGCCAAGTCAATGACAATTATGTTGCAAAAGAGCCCAACATGAAGAGATACAAAGAAAAGTCCAAGGAATTGATTAACACGTTCCAGACATGTACCATCAAACAAATACCAAGATCTCAAAATAAGAAAGGAGACGCCTTGAGCAAACTTGCCTCCCTCACCTTTGCCCATCTTACAAAAAAGGTATTGGTGGAAGTGTTGAAACACCCTCAATCCAAGAATTGGAGGTTCAAGATGTAATCACCGAAGAAGATCCAAATTGGATGACTCCTATCAAGAAATTCCTCAAAAACGGTTAGTTATCGGGGGACCAAACAGAGGCTGAAAGGGTTAAAATCAAGTACAGACAGTATGTGTTGCAAGGTGAGATCGTCTACAAAAAGGGTTACCTTGCACCTCTGCTGAGATGTGTTGGCCCTGAACAAAGCCAGTACCTGGTCAAAGAGGTTCATGAGGGGATATGTGGAGCTCATTTTGGATCAAGAACGGTGGTTGCTAAACTAATGAATCTTGGATATTTTTGTCCTTCAATGCACCGAGACACCACCGAACAATTAAGAAAATGTGAAGCTTGTCAAATACATGCACCGGTGCCCAAGAGCTCCAAACATGATCTTGTCCCGATATCTTCAGCTTGGCCATTTCACAAATGGGAAATGGATATTGTTGGTCCATTCCCACCAGCCAAGGGTGGAGTAAAATTTTTATTGGTGGCCATAGATTACTTTACCAAGTGGCCTGAAGTCAAACCACTTGCAAAAATCATGGGCAAACAAATCATTGACTTTGTTTGGGAAAACATCATTTGTCGCTATGGGCTGCCGGGAGTGTTAGTCACAGATAATGGGAAACAATTCACTGAGAAGCCTTTTAGCACTTGGTGCAAAGAATTCAGAATAACTCAGGTATTCAGCTCAGTTGCATACCCACAATCAAATGGCCAAGTTGAAAGAACGAATCGGAGCATTGTTGAAGGAATCAAGATGAGATTGGGAAGGCATGAAAGCAATTGGCTCGAATAATTTCCAAATGTTCTATGGGCTATACGAACAACAGAAAAAACAAGCCACAAAAGAACACCTTACAGCTTGGTGTTCGGGTCGGAAGCTGTGATTCCAGCTGAAATAGGAGTTGTGACTCAATGAACACTCAACATGGATCCTGAAGCAAACAACAAAGAGACCATGTTGAACTTGCAACTCCTCGAGGAAACACGAGATCAAGCTGCCATTCAAGAAGCCAAGTATAAACAAAAAATGGAAGCTTATTACAACAAAAGAGTCAAGCATGAACGCTTCAAGCCAGGAGACCTCGTACTTAGAAACAATGACGCTAGCAAAAAAGAGAATCAAGGAAAACTCGGCCCAAAGTGGGAAGGGCCATACACAATCCTTGAATCCCACAAGGGTGGGTTCTATAAACTGGCCGACGCAGAGGGTAAAAAGCTTCCCAGACATTGGAATGGCAAGACCCTCAAAAGGTTCCATGTCTGATCAAGAAAGTTTAGTTTGTATTTCAAGAATTGTATTTCAAGAGTTGTATTTTAAAGAATTGTCCCATGCTTCCCTTTTGCAAAACAGTATCTCTTGAATGAATGAAGATGTTTTATCAAATTTGTCTTTCTATCCTCAAATCAGGTTGAGAACCTAGCAAAAAACTCCATGGCAAGGGCCATGTAAGGGGATGATCTCCCAGGCCACATCGCTCAATAGGTTCAATGGTTGAATGAACCTATATAAGGGGTGAGTTCCTAAATCAATACAACTCTATGAGACTTTTAAAATTATCAAAAAACAAAGATGTCTCATAGACGGGTCTGAGCAACCTACACCAAATGTTCCTTAAGCCTTGTAAAACTTCTAGAAAACAAACCATTATTAACAGGCTTACGAACCAAAATCAAACCAAGAAAAGTAATAGATAGGATAGGTGCTATGTCTTCTTGTTAAAAATACCAAGGCTAAGTGACTGCAGCACTGAACCCTTTAAGGTATAAAAAACATAGACAACACAAACCCAACAAAGACAAGGCCACAAACATAAAAATAATTGAAGGGACAACACAACAACACAAAAAAGGTGGCATGCAACTCAAAATCAGAAATACAAACCAAGGCATCAAGTCATAAAAACAAGGTAACAGCCGGAAGCCTCAAAGGCTTCAAGCTACAAGTATCCCACAAAGCTACTCTACAAAATACACAACTACATCTAAAAAATCACAACACAAGACAAGTAGTAGAAAGTTAATAACATAAGGTAACAAGCTTTAAAGGCTTCCAAATGTTCAAAGAAGTCAAAACAAACCTTAACGGTTTGTAAACATAGCAATTGTCCAAATAAGCCATCAAGGCTAACAACCATCAGCAGAAACCATAAGGGTTTCTGCAAAACCTAAATTGTCTTAAGGGAATACAAACCAAGAAATTGTTTTAAAGTGCTAAGAAAGCTACGAATGCATTGCTCAAACATCAGCAAGAGGCTTAGAAGCCCCAGAACCATTACCTTTAGCCTTCTTGGCCTTCTTCGACTTCTTGGCTTTCGAACCTCCATCATCACCAACTGCTGAACCTTCAAGGCTTGCATCCTTAGAAGCATCAGGATCTTCTGAAAAAGTCTCCTCACTATCTCCCAAACGAGAACGCTTCTTCGGAAGGGAGTCAAGCACTTCAGCACAAACCTTTTCGTTAAGCCTATCCGGCTTCAGCTCCTGTAATACAGAAAGAGGTTTACCAAAACAAGCTGCAACCTAACTTACATATGGGTAAGTCAACCTCTCCATCTGCTGAACGGACTCTTTAAAAACCACGGAAGCTTCAGGACGGTACATGGGAGACTGCTCCAAGGGTTGACCAGATTCATGAAGCTTATAACCAGCATAAGGCCCTGATGTTTCCCCAAGTTTAGTAGTTTGGTATAGACTTCTCCAAGAGCAGAATTGAATTCCTGGGAATGAAGGAGATAGGTAACAACTTGGTGAAAGCCTTGCTTAATCAGCCACTGGTTATCACCAGTGGCTTGAGCAACCGAAGCCTTCAAGCCTTCCTTCTCTTCGTTAAAGGCTTTCTTTTGCACATCAAAGGCTTCCCTATCAGCCTTCAACTTCAACCTATCAGCTTTAAAACTTTTCTTGAGATCATTCATCTCAATCTCATGTCTCCTTGTCAATTCCCCAACTTTCTTCACCCAAGCCTCCTCCTTCTTAGAGAACCCCTCAACCTCCTTCTTCATCACAGCCATAGAAGCTTTCATTTTATCCTTCTTCTTAGTAGCTTCCTCATACTCCTGCATACCTTTTGTAAAACGGGTAACACCCTCAGCCAACAGGGCCGAAAGGTTGCAGGAACTTAACATCAACCTTGAAATAAAATGATCAGCTTCCATCTCAGAAATAGCACTCCGGACACCAGGGGGAGCAAAATGGGCTAACACCTCAGCACAAACAGCTGGATCCTTGAAGCTATCCCCAACCTTCACATCCCAGTTGGGAACATAAACCTCTTCAGCTTCAGGACCCTCCAAGCTTTCAACGCTCTTGCCCGATGAACCTTGAATGGTAGGAGTGGCACCTTTCTTAACCAGCTTCTTCTTCTTCCCAGAAACAACTAACTCTTTTTCCTTAACCTTCCCTACATCAACCTCAAGAACTTGTTCCGCAGACACCTCAATGTCATCGCTAACGTCAATGGCCTCTGAGCCAGAGGGTTGATCAGCACCTTTCAATCGACGGTTTGAACGACGTACAGAAACCTTGGAACCCAAAGCCTTCGTGAAACCTTTAACATTGGGAACATTCACATAGCCAGAACCCTCGAACCTATGCTCGGATCCCCTAACAACCGCATCTTCACCCAGAATAGTCACAGCATCCCCAAACACAACATCGGAAGTATCATCACTCTTAATAAAATCAAGTGCAGACATAACTACAAAATAAACAAAAATAAAATGTATAAGCAAGCAAAAAAAAAGAACATAATAGCACAACAAGACAAATGCATACCCTGCCCATCTTTCATAAGCACTGGATCTCGATCACGTTTTTCCCACAACTTACTGAGACCCAACAACACCAGTAAGTGCTCAGGGAAGGGACGAAGCCTTCAAGGGCACTCCCTAAGAGTTTCAAGAAAGCGGGTATTTATCTCAGAGGCAGAGGGTTCAGGTTCATTTAAAACGGCATCCGGATGCCTCCAAACAAGCTTAAAAGGAACAATTTCATCGGAAACCCAGAAAAACTGGTCTTTCCAAACACCAAGACTAGAAACCATAGATGAAATTAAACAAGTATCGACTTGAGATGTTTCAAATGTAAACCAGTCACCATTCTTGGCCGGAAAAAGCGACGGAACGATAAAAGGGTGGGATCATACCCGGAAGCCCGGCACAATACTTCAAAGTGCAAAACCCTAGCCAGACCCTGAGGGTGAATCTGGCCAAAGGACACACGTTAGTACTCTAAGATATTCAAAACAAAGTTCGAAAAAGGGTGACGAAGGTTCGAAAATTCAAAATGGCAACAATAGAGGGCAACGGAACCAGGGGGACACTTATCGATCGAAATATCACAAGCCGGTGCAACCAGTTTAAACCTCATCCCAATCCCCCATTCCATACAAAAATTTTCTACTTCCTCTTGAGTTAATCGAGAAAATGAATTCGCTAGATCTTTACGAGCACCCATGCTAAAAGAAAATAACCAGAAATATGGAATCGGAACTAACCTGGAAGGAGAAAAGGAAAGGAAACTTAAGAGGAAATGTGTAAATGATTATTTTCTTCTAAATGATAAATGAAAATTAATGAAACAAAAACGTTATAATTACACAGAGGGCTAATAAAACCGCCGCCTAACACAAAAGAAACTGCCAGAAGTCATATCAACTGTCTTGTCAAAATTCAAAAAGCTCAACCGCTTTCAACCTTCCAAGTTTTCAAGCCTTGAAGCCTTCAAGCAAAATAAAACAAACATACAAAAAGTTAGAAGTATTTGTGCCTACACCCAAAAACCTCTGACTTGGGGGGCTAATGACGAGGGTAGCTCAAACCTCAATAAAATGACTGAAAGTACATGATAGCTTGAAGGGTTAAAAGGTTCAAAGGTTTAAAACCCGGGAACTGAGCTAAGGCAGCACGTGTACAGTAATCAGTCACTTCACTGATTACCTAAACCACTCTCCCAGCCTTAAAAGCAAAGCACATGCACAAGAAGCTCCCTTTTACCCGCAGGTCCAAACCGTTCAACCCCAAAATGGGTAAGTCTCCCACTGCAAGCAGGGTTCACTAGTCCAAGGTTTCCTCTTTGGGCGATATCTTCCTCTATAAATGGCACTTCATTTAGTGCATTTCAGACATTCCGATCGGTCCTGGTTCTCTTGGAATCTCTGATCTTTCTTCTCGGGCACTTGTTTCGCACAAGTCTCCTTTCTTCACATTCAACACACACATTTTGATTGCTCTTGTATCCAAGGTTGAACACCCTTCAGTCAAAGATCTTGAACAAACAACAATCATAACTAGTGAACCTCTCTCCACGTCTTGCAAACGTGGGGGGACCCCACGACCTGCTTTAGGCAAACCGGAACCCTCCAAGCCTTTTGCCTAACCAGACTACTCACTATCGTTGGTCTTGTATTTGTTGCATGAACAACACATATTATGATTAGACTACACGGTGTGGTAGGCAAGCGCCAGGAAGCAAATCTTGTCATGTGTATGCAACCTAAGCCATATTGATGTTTAAACTAAAGGGTGAGAGTTGACTACAAAGTCCATTTTTCCTAAAAAGTGTAAAAAGTCATAAAACACCATAATGTCAACCATAAAACACACCCAAAACTCACAAATAACAAAGTGAAAATTACTAAAATGTCATATTTGTGGGTTTTGTGTTGTGTTTTGGATGATAAGGCTTTGATTAATGAATGACTAAGATTAGCGTGTTTTATGTTGATTATCATGTTGTGTTTTATATTCTTAGTTCTACGATGGTGTGTTTGAAGTTTTTATGGAACGTTAGGGTTTAGATATTGTGTTTCAGTGATTTTCACTCTATTATTTGTGGGTTTTAAGTGTGTTTTATGGCTGAAATTATGGTGTTTTATGACTTTGTACACTTTGTAGGAAAATGTACTTTGTAGCTGAACCTCACCCTAAACTAAATATAGGGGTTGTTGTGTAATTAGTAAATAGTTAGGTTTATGTTACAATTAGATTAGTTAGTTAGTGCGACGAGCAGAAGCGACAAGATCAAAGTATATAACTTACCCTACAAAGGATGCCACGTATCAGAAGCAACATGCCGCTTCAGAATGGATGGCAATCATCAACATGAACGTCGACTCACAAAGGGACGCGATGGTTCAAGACACAACTGTTCATTTAGTATAACTAGGGTATGTACATGTCAATGACAATCATCAGAATCACTTGTATTATCACAATCACATTCAATATCAATTGTTCTTTCAGAATTCTATTGTTCTATCATTGTGTTTATCATTGTTCATCAAAGGTTCTCACCAACGGTATCAGAGCCCACAGTTAATCGATCAAGGGAAGAAATGCAGCAAGAATTCAATCAATTTAGGGAAAGAAATTGGATGCGCACACCAGAACTCGGAAATCAAATTCCATTTTTTGTGCAATTGACGATCCAAGAAAAAGAAAATGGGAAGAAGATTTGTTTCAACAATATCGAAGATCGAAGGAATTGGTCTCCAAAACGTAAGTATGACTTGTTTCATTAATATTTCGATTTTAAAAATAAACATTTTAGTGGTAATTGTTTTGAGTTTTAATCAAACTAGTTAAATTTCTGCCCGCGCGTTGCAGCGGGCACCCAGTGACTGCAAAACGCGTGTCAGTAACGGCAAGCAGATACCGAATATCAAAACATAAATAAAAATGTCATGAAAAGGATAGTCAATCCGTTAAAAAAATGATTTTAAATAACCTAATATATAATAATAATAGGACCCACACGTGCTACACGTTGGAAATTCGGTTGTTTTCAGTTTAGTTATTATGGTGCTAAGACGTTAAAATATGGATGAGTTCGGTACCGGTAACGGCGCCGAAAGTACCGATCCGGAAAATCATCGAAATTAGGTACCGGCATCGAAAATGCTCGGTACAATACAGTATGGTATTTGAAGGTAAAAATCAATAAATATAGGTATGGTGCTAGACCGTGTCGAACCGAAAGTAACGATTCTGAAAACGCCAAAAGGTGGGTACTAAATTGGTACCGAAAATGATTTGGTATAGTAAATTTGGTACCGATACGATACCGGTTTGATTACAGGATTTGATACGATTTGCTCATCAATAATCTAAATATCCAAGTTTATTTTGTATGCTACAATTCATTCATTACGTAAAAAGACAAAAAAATAAAGCAAAATAAGTTGTTGTGTATATAAAACCTCATTCAAACGAAACACAGTTTACTTATTGTGTGTATGAAAAGTAATCTAAACTGTGCAATTACTTGCAATGCTACGTTGCTACAGGATTTGATGAGCTCGGTACCGACCGGTATCGAAAATACCGTTACCGAAATCCCCAAAAGTGGGTATCGGTACCGAATATACCTGGTACAGTACGGCTTGATACGATCAGTACTGGTACGGCACCGATATTTGAGGGTAAAACCCGATGAATACTGGTGCCGAACGGATACCGAAAATACACTCAGTTTGGTAAATTTGATACCGGTACCGATACCCGATACTATTCATTCATTTCTATTTTTATTATTGTTAATTCATTTCTCTTTTTAATATTTATTATATATTACTGTTCATTTCGTTGTTTTTTTAATATAAGGATAATTCATTTCTCTTTTTAATATTTATTATATATTACTGTTCAATTCGTTGCTTTTTTAATATAAGGATAATAATAATCAATTTACTCGAAAATTTGGAATTTGTTTTACTCCAAAATAATCAGTTTAGTGTGTTTGTTTGTCAAAGCAAAAGGAAATGAACATTCTGTTCAAAAGAAAAGTCAAAGTTTCTTGGTAATAGTGAATTATTTTTTGCAAAGCCTAATGGTTTGATTACGAATTAAATATTTGAAGTGTTGTTTTGCAAAATTAATGGTATAACAAATCAAAGGATTGTTGATGAAAGCATGTGAAAGGAATCATAAATGATTCATATAGCAAGAACGTAAGAAGAAACTTTCGTGGTGGAAAAACCTTCATGGTACAAACCTTTGTGATGCAAGAACCTTCGTGGCGATAAGACCTGTGTGGCAAATCAAGACCTTCGTGGTAACAAGACGTATGTGGCCACCAAGGCCTGTGTGGCAACCAAAACTTGTGTGGTACAAACAAAAGGAAAACTTGTGTGGTGATAGCAAGTAAAAATATTGAAGAATAGCAAGAAAGACTGGGAAGAAAAACTCCAAGAAAATAAATCAGAAAGGAAGAATGCCAGGAAAAGACGATTAAGAAAGCACGTTAACGCCAATCCATGAGCAAGGAAACATATCTCTTCAATGCCCAAAGTTGACTAAATCAAATTACACCGGTAGGCAATTCTGATGGAAATGATCTTGAAGGTATACAGTCTTTGGGACACGCTTATTTCAAAGGATGAGGTAGATGAAAAGAAGGCACATACAACGAAAGCAATGATATTCTAAACATTACTGGGATATATTCAAATGCAAGTTGCGCAATATGAAACTGTAAAAGGAAGTATGGGATGCAATCAAAGTTCGATATCGTAGAGCCGATATGCTTTAGAATGCGCGTCTACAAACTTTGAGAAGCAAATTAGAAGCCTTAAAGATGGATGATGTTGATCCTGGATAACGATGCTCTTCAACTAAATTTGGCAAGTGATTTCAACAAGTATGAGAATAATGTGCGGAAATGGAAATCAAACTTTCAAGAAACACAACTATATAATTTCCAAGTTTATATCACTTTGAGAAACAATGTTTACAAGGTGATTGTGTGGTTATTGGCTAATACAAACGAATACTTTAAGAATTCTGTAATGAAGAGTAATGGAGTTTTTGTTGTATGTAATGAATACTTGGCTTAACTCATTTTCCTTCGGTGGTGACATCTCTATTTATAGAGAGTCTTTGTCATGAATAAACATTTGTTTATTTATGCACTTGCTCTGCATAAAGTACCTTTTTAGCATATTCAATGAATCCATCAAGGTTAACTTGCTACTTCACAAATGTGACAGAGCCTTATCTTTTAGACAAATTGGCTCGTCAGAATTTATGATGGGCTTCTTATCAGAAATCTGTTGAAGTGATCATCAGAATTTCTGATGATCAGAAGTTACCAGATTCTGATGATAAACATTAGATTTATCATCAGATTCATCAGATTGGTTTATTCTGATCGTCTTTCTTTACTTCTGATCAGAGATTCTGATCTTTGTTGAAGATGTGTCTTTCTTTCTTCTCTTGTTCTGTTATCTTGTATCTTCCTTCTTTTGATCTTTTTGACTTTATCTTCAGCATATGATCAAATTGATCATATTTTTCTTGAGTACTTACAAATAATTTCCTAACAGATGAGAACGAAACAGTAAGCAGTTTCGCACGCAAGTTGGGTGGTATAAAATCCAAGTTTAAAAGTCTCGATACCACCATTAAAGATACGAAGATTGTAAGGAAATTACTTATCTTTATTCCAAAGAAGTTTCTACCGATTGTGGTATCCATCGAGCAATATTCAAAAGTGGATAAAATGACATTTGAAGAAACATTGAGAAGGGTTACGGGCATTTGAAGAACGCCTTAGGAGCCAAGACGAACCAGAAAATAATAATCAAGGAACTATTACTAGAAAGTTCTGACAATCATTCCTAAAATTGGAAACATGGAAAAGGACGTGGCGATCAAAGCGATGGTAGAGGACGTGGATGAAGTTCTTTTAGAGGAGGAAGAAGACATGGACGAAATATGGATTGAGGAAATAGTGACAAGAGCGAGTTCAAGCGTTATGAATGTGGTGAATTCGACCATTTCGCATACGAGTGTGACAAGCAAAAAGACAAGGAATAAAAGAAGGATGAAGAGGCTCATCTCGCGTTAGAAGAAGAACTAATGCTACTGCAACTCTGCAAGTCAAGCAAGTTGAAATGTAACACCCCATCCTAGAACAGGCTGATGTGTCACTATTACAAATATCAAATTCAAAAACTAATTCCAAAGTTTAAAACAAAAAGACCTTGATTACATTTTCAACACACTGATCAGCTAAATATCACCCAATCTGCAGCATTTGTTTGTCTGATTACGAATCAAGATTATAATTACTCAAAGTATGAGTTTGAAGGAATGAAGAGGAATGTCACTGGGGTGCGAAAGGATAAGTTTGTGATATATCCAAGGTTCTTACAGATGATTCTGAACGCGCGGTATCCTGATTTGGAAAGGAGTGGAAATACTTTGGATCTGAAGCCAATGGGGCCAACTTGTCTTGGATCTCTGACACCAAAGAAGAGTATTGCCAGTTAATTTGAAGGAAGAATAGCTTTGAAAAAGTTTGGCCAGTTTCCTGAGGCTGAAGAAGTGGTGGCTGAACCTGTGAATGTTCAAATAAAGGCTGAGATTGCTGAAGAATACAATGTTCAGATAGTTGATGATGAAGAGCCTGAGGCAGAGTTTCAGAATCTTGACTCTGACGATGAAGGCATTATGATTAGCTACGATGGAGATGATGATGGGCTTCCTCCTGAAGCTGAAGTTAGTATTATTGTGTCAATTGTTCAACCAGTGATTACTTCTGAAAGTTTGGCTCTACTTTTGAAGTCAGTTAGCAAAAAGATTGGGAATCCTCCTCCTGATTCTTTGTTACAAAGTCAGGAGCCAATTAATGAAGACCCAAAGGACTCTGGTTCTCAGTCGTTAAAGCGGAGAAAAGGAGATCCTCGACCTGGAGTGTTTGTCGAATAGATACAAGATCAACCAGTGATTGATGAAGACGATGATGGTTTGTATGATTTTGATTTTGAAACTTCTAAAGCTACAACAGAGACAACGTTCGAGTTTGAGACCACTGCTACTACTACAGAGACATTGTTTGATTTTGAAACCACTGAGACAAGAATGGATGTGGATCTAGAGTCTGCTGATGTTTCTGTCTATTCAGATATTCCTGTTAATGTCTATGTTCCACCAGAAACCCCTATCACTATATCAACACCACTAGAGACTTCTGCTGTTGGAAGTTCTTCTATTACAGCACATGGCGAACCATGCAGTTCTAGTGGGATAAGGCATGAAGAACGCTTGAAGTTGTCGTTTGTTGATGATTCAAGTGACGATTATGAGTTTATTAGTGTTCGGGAGTTGAAGAAGAGGATCGTGGTTGTTGAACAAGATTCAATTCATAAAGATGCAAAGATTAGTCAATTAGAAGACACGATCATTCAAAAGAATCAGCAGATAGATCAGTTACAAGGAGATGTTGGTTTATTATTCTCCATTGTATACGATATCCTTGGTAAGTTGGAAAAGAAGTTTGGTCAAGAGTTTGCTGATACAACTGATACGGAGAAATACAAGAAACTGCTGAGGATCAAGCTAGAGCTTTTGCAAAGGATGACGTTGAGCGAGCTGTTGGGATGGATTTATACTTCAGAACTCCAGTTGACAAACAGAAAGATAAAGAAAAGGCCAAGAGGTTGAAGCAGAAAAGAGAACTGGTGGTTGTCAAGAATAGAAATCTGAATCCTGTTGATCCTGATGTTCAAGTTACTCATCATTTGATGGATGTCGGTGAAAGTCATTATGACATGGTGGTGCTAAATAGTGGACATCAGCTGTTGCAAGGGCTCTACACGTCAGGAAGAAAGGGTTTGGTGGTTATCAAGATAAGCTTGGTGGCAGTGGAAGCAATTAAAGATTGAAGTACCTTTATGCTATAAACCTAGGGGGAGATTGTTGGAACCTAAAGGTTTATACATAGAGGGTTAGTTATAGTTAAAGGGTTGATCTTGTAATTATGTTTATCATTATGTTTTGGGTCGATATTATGTTATGGGTCACAGGTTTCGGCTTGGGCTTAGATTAGGGGCTTTAGGCCCGAATGTGTTAGTATATAATCAAACTCTTTATGTTGTTTAGGGGTTGATCACTTGTTCGATATTGTGAAGCCAGCCAAAACCAAGTGTGTGTCTTGTATCCATCTCCTTCATTGGTGAATGCAAGATAGCCTTTTGATTTCTTATTTGTTTTGGTTTGTTTCTTGAATCACCTTGTGTTAGGATTCTGCACTAACAAAAGTTTAGTGTTTGATATCATTGAAAGATCCTTTACGGGACTTACATTGTTATCCTGCCATTTAATTTCCTGCACTTTAATTTCTATAAAAACACTATAACTGTTAGATAACCTAGTCCGGCCTGGGTGTATGGTCCACGTTTTTGCTGGTGAAATCCAGGCTGGGCAATTTTGGTATATAAGAATGTGTTTAATTGTAACAACCCGACTTTTGGAAAGTCAAAGTACAAGTCAAAGTCAAAGTCAAGGGAAGTAAAGATTGCTAATTCGATCTGTCATTCCTTGCTTAATTATTACTTGTACTTCTTGACTCATTAATCGATACTTTAATTTATGATAACTTAGTTGTATTATGTGGAGTTATAATGAAATAATCGCTATTTAACGCTAATCGACTAAACGCTAAATGCATCGCTTTCGTATGAATTATAGGTTATGGATATTGTTTTACGTGTGTGTGCTATTAGGTGTTACTTGTGCATGTTTATATTTGTTTTGAGGTGGTTGTTCGAAAACGAAATCGCAACTCTATCACAACGCAATCTCGTCGCAAAGCAAAATGCCGAATGGTTATGTTTAGGTTTATGACTGTAATTGTAAGTAGTTGTGTCATTTGTATAACTAGTAAGTAATACTATCGCCTCGCTTAATCGCAATGCTCAACGCACGAAACGAAAAGTCGAAAACCAACTCGCGAGAACCATCCGATCGAAGGACCATTCGATCGAATGGTCATCCGTCCGGATGACCATCCGATTGGATGGCCATCCGATCGGAAGGCCCTCCGATCCGTTACACTACACTGCCTTTTCTCTCCTCTCTTGCCTATAAATAGCACCTGTCACATCATTGTTCATGTGATGTGACAGCTCTTGTTCGACCAACACACTTTTGACCTTTTTTCCCTCGATTCCTCGCGAGTCTTGTAAGTTTCTACCACAAATATTGTACTTCTATCATCTACATACACTTTTTCATCTATTTCACCAACAAATCTTAACTTTTCACCATGAAATCTGGGGATTTGAGGTGTTATAGGATGATGTCATCATGAGGTTCTCAAGAACACCAAAGTGTGACCTCATTCCACCAAGAACAACTCAGATCTAAGTGGTTTCAACATGTTTAAACACTGATTTCTCCTAAATCTAAACAATAATCAAAGTGTTTCAAACTTTTCTTCAATAATCTCAACTTTTCACATAAAATCGATAGGATCCGAACTCATTCGGGCCTTCTACTCCTTCTCTAGTGAAGTGTCAGTCTGAGAACGGATTACTACCGAAGAGATGACCGACTTAACGGGTTGAATATGAAATACCGTCAAGAACAGTTACTGACCGGACGGGGTGATTCCCATCCGATCGGATAACTTGGACTCAATGGGGTTTCTGTTGTTTGACACGTAGTCACACCGTCTCGATTCAAACGCAAGTTTTTCAAAGTTTCACGAACAAGCAGGTTACCAAACGGATCGCCGTCCGATCGGATAGCCATCCGATCGAACGACAATCTGGACGGATGACTTATGGTTACCACACTCCAATAATTTTACAAACTTCAAGGAAGATTAGTTCCAAACGAGGGACCATCCGACTGAACGGCCATCCGTCCGGATGACCATCCAGCCAGATGACCTAAAAGATAGGAACACTTCTGGATTTTTGAAATGCTACAACGAAAACTTCAAAGTTCCATCATACACAAACACATCCATCCCAGATGAATGACCATCCGACCGAATGGTCATCCGTCCGGACAGTCATCCGATCGGATGACCCTCCGTCACTCAGTTCACTCGCACCGATTAAATGCACCGTTCAACGCTTATACTGCCAAGCTAATCTCTCAGCGCTCCCTTCATTCCAAGACTGTGTTTACTCGTTAAACACGATCTGTGAGTATACTCGATCCCTTTTTGCTTTAAGCACTTTTGGGTGTTACATACGTTACCTATATCAAATCTCATCGATCACACCACGCAAACACTATTTATACGCTAACCGCTCTGCATGTTATACGTGTTACTCGATGAATGCTTGTATGTTATGTTTACACAGTGATTGTTGCCTGACACCTTAGCAACGATAGTACTATAGTTTGGACTCAGCACCTGTCGTGGACAGGGGTTGTTAAGGGTATTTTTTCATGTGTCACAGTGGTGATATGTGTTGCGCATTCTACAACTCGTAGTCATGTCTGTGCATATTTCATTGTCGATAACCTACTAGCTTCGCATTACTACGTGTTACGTGCTGGTTATGCGTAAATCGCTTTCGCTACTATTATACTATTTAAACTTGTATGTTCACCTTTACACTATGTGTATTGACTTTTATTATAACGTATGTGACATGTGTTTAGGATGCTTATGCTTGTTAGCTGCTATGGAATCAAGCTAGGAGAGTCTAGAAATGAACTAAATAATTTATGAGTTGTCGGAATAGTTTCATCTGTCTTTGAGAACAATTTGTCTGTAATAACTGTGTTACTTTATATGTTACGGTATGGAACTAATGATTAAAAATTTGGTAATTATAGTTGTTATGGATTCTCTTGGACAATCTGTTTCGCTCAGTGCCACGCCCCGATGTTTCCTCCATCGGTTGGGGTGTGACATTAATAATATTAAATTTTTGGCTATGTTTGGTGTTGTACGTTTATCCTTAAAGTTTCCTTTACTATTATGCTTGTCTTTCCATATTCGAGTATATTATCATCAAAAATTTATAGAATCACAAGTTATTAAAAGTTTGATGATGTTAAGTGTAGTAGAAAACTTCGTCTCAATGAATATGGATCATAAATCCTTAACTGGAAAGAATAAAAAGTAGTCCATAACATAAATAAAGTTAAGGATGAAACATACCAAAGAACCCAAGTTAGGATTCTATATCCTTACAAGTTGTTACTGAGCAAACAAACCATGAAAATTAGTTAAAGTTTTAAGGTTCAGGATCCTTATTGTCAGGACTTGCAAACCTTTAAAGCTCCAAGATCCTATAAAAAATAAACTTGGGACTAAGTCAAACAATCTGAGGATAAACCCATAACAACTGGGGACAAGCCCAAATAAACTAGTGTATATTGGGATCTGGCCCAAACTGGCGACTTTCCCAACGTAAGTGACATGAAAATGCCAAAACCTTAGCTAACGTGAAAACGTTAGAAACATTAGGATTACGGATGTATGGTACGTCTACCATTATACTTGAGATCCTACGTATGGCCAACATCAATGAAATTATCAGCCACTAAGCGTGTACTGGTCCCATTGCCTCGAACCGTACTTGGATAAACGTGCGCTATTGGTGGGGTGTCAAAACTCAATTCGTGTGAAAGGTGAAAACCTTTAAACCTTAGAAGGTATAAGATACCTTAACTGGGGACAGGCCCAAATATTGGGGACAAGCCCAAAAACTTTGGAGAGCTGGCCAACCACTTTGATCTTTTGTAAAAAGTTAACAACTCTGCAAAGGCTTAAACTTTATGAAAATGGATGTTAGGTAACATCCTCTTCTTGCAATGAATAATAAGTATAAAAATGAATGAAAATGAAAGTAAGATGTTACCGAAGAAAGGATCATATATCCTTTGAGGATCATTGATCCTAAGTTAGAATACTGTAGTCTCTAAGGATCCTTGATCCTTCTTACACGAAGTATTTCTTTAGATGAACAGTGTTCCAAGCTCTTGGTTGGAGATCACCATCCATAGTTAATAAGCGATATGCCCCTTTTCCAGCTTCCGCTTCTATCAAATAAGGGCCTTCCCATTTTGGTGCTAATTTACCATCAGCTGGATTTGTAGTATTCTGGAATGCTTTCCTTAGCACCAAATCACCAACTTGAAACCTCCTGACCCTGACAATCTTGTTGTATGATCCATCCATTCTTTGTTGGTAGCTAGCCATCCTTACTCTTGCTAAATCTTTGAGCTCATCCACAGTGGGTCTTGAGTCAGGTTTTCAGCATTTTCTTTAGGATCACAGATGCTTGTTCTTGCTGTAGGAACCCATCTCTGTAGGGATCACTGCCTCAGTTCCAAAGACTTGGGAGAATGGAGTCTGGCCTGTTGAATTCTTTGGTATTGTCCTATCTGTCCAAAGGATATATGGTAGCTCCTCAGCCCACTTTCCTTTCTTGGATCCTAGTTTCTTCTTCAGGTTGTTGGTCATGATCTTATTGCTTGATTCTGCTTGACCATTAGCTTGTGGGTGGACTGGTGTTGATGTTATCATCTTAATCCCTAAACTATCACAAAAGTTAGTAGTTCTATTCCCAATAAATTGGGATCCATTATCACAAATAATTTCAGAAGGAATTCCAAATCTAGTAATAATGTTTCTTTTAATGAAGGATATAACTTCCTTTTCCCTGACTTAAACAAAGGCTTATGCTTCTATCCATTTGGAGAAGTAGTCTGTCAAAGCTAGCATGAATACTTTTCCTCCAGGTGCTATAGGGAGTTTGCCTACTATATCCATTCCCCATTTCATAAATGGCCAAGAGGAAATTAGTGGATATAAAGGCCCTGCTGGTTGATGTAGGATGTTGCTATGTCTTTGGCAAGCATCACATTTCCTTGCATACTCTACAACATCCTTCTTCATTAGTATCCTATTCTAAGGATCCTTGAGAATAATGCTCTGCCCCCAGTGTGATTTCCACAGTCTCCTTCATGAAAATCCTTGAAGACTTCTTGAATTTCTGGATCCTCAATACACCGCAAATAGGGACCTGCAAAAGATCTCTTGTATAACATGTTATTTATTATAGTAAATTGAGATACCTTAATCCTGAAAGTTCTAGGATTCTGATGTGGGCCCAAGTGTGGAGGAGCAGGCCATCTTGTATTTAGAGGCCCAAGATCGTGTGACAAAAGGGGCTTCACTAAAATGGCTCTAACTTGGGCTACGGGGGTCCGTTTTGGGCGTGCGACTAGGCGAAACGATCGTGAGAATGAGCTCCATCTTGCTGTAAACACCTATGGTGGTTTGGGTCATTCTTCGGGCCTAAAAACACTTATTTCTATGAGTTATTTATCTTTTTATGTTTTTTTCGGTGTTTTATGCATTTTGTTTTTGGGCTTGTGTTTGGCCCATGGCCTTTTTGTGGCCCATTTTGAATTTCTGTCTTTATTTATATGTTGCTCTTGTAATTTAGATGGTTAGAAATCAATTTCGAATTTACTCATTTTTCACTTCAAATTTTCTGCCCATTGGGTTGAATTTTGGGGGTTTGGGGAAGATCATCACGGTTATTCGCAGAATCAACGTGATTTGTTCTTCGTTATCATAACACACGCTACATCAGATTCTCCCCCGTGGGAATTTCTCCATTCTGGATATATTTCAGAATTGGAAGGATCCATGATCCGGGATTTGGCTGCACATCATCACTAGGTACAATTGAAGTATCCTCAACTATCTCCATTGCATCATTTTCTTCAATTGCAGGAGAAAGGACATGAATAATGGGAATCCTGACATCCTCTGGTATCTTTAGGATGATCCTAGATTTGCTAGGGCATCTGCCTCTGCATTCTCCTCTCTGAGCACCTGTGTTAAGCTGAAAAATCAAAAGAATTTGCCAATTTCTTGACTATTTCTAAATATTTGATTAGTTTTTCTCCTTTGATAGTATATGATCCATTAAAATGGTTAGTGATTAGCAATGAATCAATATATACTTGAAGATACCTGATCCTCATGTGTTTAGCGGATTGCAAACCTGCTATTAAGCCCTCATATTCTGCTTCATTATTAGTAGTTTGAAATTCACATGCCATAGATTGGGGTATTATGTCCCTCTGTGACGATTTTAGTAGTAGGCCTAATCCAGTTCCTTTGACATTTGAGACTCCATCTGTGAAGAGTGTCCAAGGATCCTTAGTCTCCTCAAGTTGTTGAACCTCTAGTTCAGCTTCCCTTTGTAGATCACTACTGAAATCAGCCACAAAGTCAGCTAGAGCTTGAGACTTGATAGCAGTCCTGGGTTCATACTTAATGTCATATGCACTAAGCTTGACTGCCCATTTTGCCATTCTACCTGACATTTCAGGTTTCCTGAGAACATTCTTAATAGGAAAGTTAGTTTTCATAATAATAGTATCAGTTCCAAAGTAATGTCTAAGTTTAGTGGAAGCCATAATCAAAGCAAGACTTAATTTCTCTAAATGAGAATACCTGGCTTCAGCATCAAGAAGGCTTTTACTTACATAGTATACTGGATATTGTTGACCTTCATGATCCTTTAGTAACACTGCACTTACTGCTTTACCTGAAATAGCAAAGTACAAGGATAATGGTTCACCATCTTTTGGTTTCATTAAGGTTGGTGCTAAGGATAGATAATCCTTGAGAGCTTTGAGCGCAGCTTCATGCTTCTCATTATATTGTAAAAATCATGGCACTTCTCTGAAGACTTTGAGATGAACCTATTTAAGGCTGTGATCCTTCCAGTTAGCCTTTGTACATCCTTTGCATTGTTTGGAGATTTGATGTTCACTATTGCTTTTATTTGTTTAGGACTAGCTTCAATCCCCCTTTTGGTCACCATGAATCCTAGAAATTTCCCAACTTTAACACCAAAATGACACTTTAAAGGATTTAGCTTCATGTTTTATTGGTTAAGGATGTTAAATGCCACTTCAAGATCCTTAAGATGATCCTCTGCCCTTTTGGACTTAACCACCATGTCATCAATTTATACCTCCATAGTGTCTCCAAGTTGCTCTTTGAACATCATATTCACTAGTCTTTGATAAGTGGTACCTGCATTTCTCAATCCAAAAGCATAGCAATATAACAGTATATGCCTGTGGGGGTCATGAATGTTGTATCCTCCTGATTAGATGGTTCCATTTGGATTTGTTGAAATCCAGATGAAGCATCCATAAAAGTAAGCAACTTATGGCCCGCTGTTGCATCCACCATGGAGTCAATGTGTGGGAGTGGGAAAGGATCCTTGGGACATGCTTTATTTCAATCAGTAAAGTCAACACATACCCTCCACTTTCCATTTTTCTTTTGGATAACTACCACATTGGCTAGCCATTTTGGATACTTGACTTCCCTAATCATACATGCCTTTAAGAGTTTGTCCACTTCTTCTTGGATAATTGGATTCCTTTCAGGTGCAAACTTCCTTCTCTTTTGGTGGATTAGCCTTAAAGATTTATCAATGCCCAACTTGTGAGTAATAATATCTTTGGAGATACCTGTCATATCCTCATGCTTCCAAGCGAAGGTCGATTTTCTTCTCTTTAGGAAGGATACTAGATCCTGCTCTATACTGTCAAGTAGGGATGGGCAAATGGTACCCGGTACCGGTACCGAACCGGTACCGAATTTACCAAACCGGGTACACTTTTGGTACCGATTCGGTACCGACTTTTGAGATTTTCGGTACCGGTACCCACTCTTGGGGATTTTTGGTACCGGTAGTCGGTACCGAGCTCATCCTTACTGTCAAGGATCCCGGATCCTCTATAAATTTTGGATTCAGGATCCTTAGGGTCCAGTATTATATCCTTGATGTCATGCTCCCTTGCATCCATGACATCCCTTGAAGGATACTTTAATTGCTATGTAGCCCTTGGTTTTGAAGTTGGCTTCATTAAGGAGGTGTAACAGTTCTTTGCCTCATGTTGATCACTTTCAATCTTCACTACTTCCCATGGGGTAGGCAGCTTCACACATTGGTGATATGTCGAAGGAACAACTTTCATGTCGTGTATCCATGGCCTGCCAAGGATCACATTGTAACAAGACAAACAGTCAATAACACAGAATTTTTTAACAGAGTTTACCTCCTCAATATTGATTGGGAGTTTGATGTCCCCCAACGTATTCTTTGTCTCTCCGCTGAATCCAACAAGGATGGATGATCTCAGAACTATCTCTGACTCCGGGATGTTCATCCTTTTGAGGACATCTAGTTGAATAATGTTCACCGAGCTCCCACCATCGATAAGGATCATCTAAAAAAAGTGGTTAGATATAAATAAAGTAATGACTAAACCATCATGATGAGGATCCTGGATGTCAACACGGTCATCCTCATCAAAGGATATAATTTTCTGCTGAGTCAGAGTTGAAGTTCGGATAGGCATATCTTGATTTTTCAGCTTGGTCTCTTTAGCATGCCTCTTTGCTGCAGAGAGTGAGGTTCCACATATATAGGAGCCTCCGGAAATGAAGTTGATAATTTGAGCATCTGCAGGTGGTGCAGGGGCTCTTTCCGGTAGTTTATCAGGATCCTGGATCCTTGATTTTTTCCTTCCCAGCAACTCTTTTATGTGACCCTTGCTCAGAAGATAGCCAATCTCCTTTCTGAGTGCAATGCGTTCATCAGTGAGGTGGCCAAAGTCTTCGTGGAATGCACACCACTTTGATTTATCCTTATAAGATGTAGACTTTTCATTCTTCGTGGGTCATCTAGCTTTTTCACCTAGATTCTGCAAAGCAAGCATCAACTCACTATTATCAACAGAAAAACAATATTCAGATATATGAGGATATTCATCCTCATCTTCTTCTTGTTCAACAGAGTGAATATTTTTATTGTCATGTTTGGAGTATTGCTTGGATCGATTATTCTTGAAAAAGGATCCTTGCTTCTCCTGTTTTGATGATCCAGATAATCTATCATGGATTCTCTTATCATCCTCTAGACGGATGAACCTTAGAGCCCTATTTCTCACTTCATCTAAGTTCCTGCAAGGTGTCATAACAAGATCATCATAGAAAGGAGAATCTTTTTGCAATCCTATTTTAAATGCTTCTACAACAGTAGCAACGTCTAGGTTTGGGATTGCTAAGGATTCTCTACCAAATTTAGTAACGTAATCTTTAAGTGATTCATCATGGCCTTGGGTGATCCTATATAAATCACTAGTTAACGTTTCAAAGGTTCTACTACAAGAAAATTGGTTATTGAATAAGTTAACTAAGTGTGAGAATGAAGTTATAAAATAGGGAGGAAGACTTAGCAGACATTTTAATGATGATCCAATAAGTGTAGATCCAAAGCCCTTGCATAAACAAGCTTCTTTCAATCTATCTGAAATGGGGTTGATTTCAATTTTTTCTCTATACTGAGCTACATGTTCTTCTGGATCAGTGGTACCGTCGTATAACTTCATGTTGGGGGTTTGAAAACGCTTTGGTATCTCGGCATTGCATATAGGAGGTGCAAAGTGAGATATTCTGTGACTTCCATCTGGGATCTTAGGAATAGGTTTGACCACTCCTGGGACACTGGATATCATGTCCTTAAGTTTCTACAATTCTCTGGCCATAGCTTGGTTGATTCCTTCATCCTGCATGTAACCAAAGTTAGTATCAAAAGAAGTATTAAAATTGTTACCTTTTTACTGATTTGAAGTTGGTATCCCAGAAGTATATCGAGGATAAGACATGTCTGGTAAAATGGTAGGTCCACGAGAAGTAATGGTTTGCATAGGGATGAAATCTCCTTCATGAATTTCAAAGTTTCTCCATGACTGTCTCCCTGAGGATCCTTGATCCTGAAAGACGTTAGGTCTCAGGTAGGTATGCACCGAAGGTCTGGATATGTGATCCATAAATGCTTGAACCATGGGTGAGGATCCTTGATTGTTGAAGTAGGATCCTTGGGCCGAAAATGTCTCCACATATTCAGCAGAACGAAGGAAGGATCCTTGATGCTGAGTAGTCATCATTGATCCATGCTGATGGATCGAGGATCATTGAGGAATGGTCATTGCCAGTGATCCCTGCTGTGGAATTGAGGATCCCTGACGGTGGGTGCTGGACATCCTGGACTGTTGCACTGCATTTGCTGGGGTGACGAAGTCCAACATCCTGGGCACCAATGGAGAGTGATCCTCTACTGGGCTCTTCTGTTTCTTGATGTCATCAATCTCACGAAGGAACCTCTGGTTACTCATATCTTGTTGCTCCATGTAGCTTTTAATCTTCGAAAACAAAACAGAAATATCATTGTTAGTGTTAGTAGAAGAAGAACTAGTAGAAACTTTTGATCCTTGGAAGACTGATGATGTCTTCTTTTGAGTATTATCCGCATTCTTCTGGTATGGTGGTGAAATAGGAGGTAATGATGCATTAGTTTGGGATGACCTAACTGCCAACATGGCACTTGAAGTGGGTTTTCCCTGAGAAGCCATGGAAGTGATGATGTTGAACAAAAATGAACAAAAAACATTTTTTTCTTAAAATGGAAGCACCACTTGCCCCACGGTGAGTGCCAAACTGTTTTGGTCAAAAATCAAACAAAGGATAATGTAACCAAATCTAATTTTGTGAGGTAGTGTGCTTGAATGATGAAGAAGTATATGATCAAATGTGAAATGTTGAGAACAATGAACATAATGATTTATACGAGGAAAAAACCCTTGATCTTTATAAGATCTCTGGCATAAAAAACCTCGGATAGTGAAAACTACCACTATCAACTATATTACACAAAAAGATTACAGCTTCGGATGTTGATCAAGTGTGGTCCAATGATTATTTTCTAATGTGAGTGTAGGTCCCCTATTCGTATGGATCTTTCACAGAATTGTCTTTCCAATCAAGAGTGCGGAAGCCTCTTGATCAGAATATCACAGAAACTAGTAGGAACAGAAACAGCAAGACACTTTCAAACCGGGTTTACTATTGATTATCAATCAAACTGAATTACAATCAATCTAAACCCTAAACTAACACTCAAATTCGTCCAAGACAAGTCTCTCACGAATTCTAAAGTCTCTCACGAATTCTAATGTCTCTCAAACTGTTTTTGGCTGATTAACCTAAACCCTAAAGCCTAACCTTGTTTATATAACACAAGGTTTGCTACTTGGGCCAAGGTTTAACATCATGGACTGCGAATTGGACAGGCCCAATTCGTCCCCCATCACCCAATGTGGGTTTTGGTTAGCCCAAACACTATTATCTCACTAATACAAAGCTAAACCCGCTAACTGTTTATCGTTTATCTAATTACAAGATATCCAAAGACCAAATCTAAGCTGTTGTCACAAACATGCACCAACAAACTCCCCCTTGACAATAGCTTCATAAAATAACTTTGTCTTCAGTCATCTTGCAATCTTCATGTAGACTTGCACTGTCTTTGGTCTTTGGATAGCTTCAGCTTCAATAGCTTCTGTCAGCAACAGACTCCCCCTAAGCTGATGCATCCAATCACCAAATCTTCAAAACTTTAGCGTTTGAGTAAAACTCCAGTTCAGCATTTGAATAGCAATCTTCAAACTCTTCAACTTTGTCTGCAATATAGAAAGGAGGTTCTACCATGCATCCAATCAAACTCTCATCTCTTCACAGCAACTCATCACTTTAACTTCTCAGCAACACACTGCTTCAATCTATATACTATAAAACAAACATCTCGAGAAACCATAAGAATTTTTCAACATAAGTTAAACAAATTATTATTATTCAAGAGATAGTTAAACTGTATCACAGATTAAGCATTTTCAATTTAGCAACAACACGCAAAACTTTTTAATCACACACCCTATAACCCGCATGACTTAAAATTTTGAACTCACTTTCTAACACCGTCTCCCCCTATCAGTAACAATTCCTCCAAGAATAACAGTTTTCCGTACGTTAAGAATTTTAAACAGAAAAAGACACTATTTTTGGATTTTTATATTTTTCTGAAAGCAAGTAAATAAAAAAGCAATAAACACTCTATTTTTGTGAGAATCACTGGTAAGAAGATCATATCAGCACAATCAAACTGTTTCACACTATTAGATAATTCTTTATTTAATTTTTCATGAAAAGCAGTCCAAGACGATTACCAGTATGTTTGTCCTCTTAAACAAAATGCATGAACATTTCAAGTACCATTACCGTATGAGACATTAAGGTAATTTTATTTCTGAGATATTAGCGTGTCCCACTTCAGGATATACCCCCACGATCAAGGTATGCACAAAGATTCATCGTAGTAGGTGAGTATACTGAATTCATCCTTTAAGATATCCTGACAGTGTTTAGTTCTGCATATAATCTGTTTTATCATGTTTTGATTGCTTAACAATGAACACCCAAATAAATAATAATCAAATCCTAGAAATATAAACAACACACTCTATCATGCAAGTATCTTCCCTACCACATATTTCACAAGTCCAATCCAGATTTCTGAAATCTTAACTGGGAATAGGTTGAGAAGAGAACAGAATAGATCTTTAGGAGAGATGGTATAATATACAGATCAAATGAGATTTCTCAGTTTGATATAGGTTTATTGGGTTTCATTTGGGCACTAGAGGGCCTCTTTCGGGTGTATTAGATCTATAGCGCGACAACGTACAGCTAGGTCAGCATGTATCTGGATGCAGCAGAAGCTGTCGTTGCCTAGCACCTCCAGGTCAGCATATATCTGGATGCAGCAGAGGAGGTACACGACTTTTTTCAGAGAAGATTTCAGAATCAGATCAAAATTGTGTGTATCGGGACAACATACAAACATTCAAATAGAAATGAGCTAATTCCAAGTGACTTTCTTTCCTGGGGTCATGTACAATTTTAGTTCTGAACAGAAAGACAGTCAAGATATCCCCAGATGAAATAACAGTATAAAAACCCAAAACTTCAGATTTTGGCAATCTATCAACGCAAGATTTAAGGTCATTAAACCATACATCACTGATGTGTTCCCCACTCATACACAGTTCATTTAAGTTTATATCACATTGGTAAGTTGATTATTTCATGCTTTTTGCCTACTGGTACATCACATGATGAAGCTGCTATCACACTTAAGCAATTTAATTTCAGTTTCAGTATGACAGTCTAACTTGCCGATGTACTATCATTTCTTCTTTTTCACACAGTGATAACTCATTTTTAATTTTTCTATTTTTTTTATGTTTTTGATTTTTCAATGTTTTTGTATTTTTGATTTTTAAGAAAAACAGTAAACTATTTACAAAAATTCTTATGAAAAACCAGTTATTCAGGATTCCTCATCCCGTTGAGTTCAACTAAATGTTCAAAGCGAGCCCTGTCAAAAACTTTAGTATAAAGATCTGCCAGGTTATCTAGTGTGTCGACTCAGCACTTTGAACTTCAATTTAAATCAATCAATATAAAGATATCAACAATCTCACAACCCCCTTCATGTGCCTAGAGCAGCCATTATCAACATAAGTTGATAATCCTCCTTAGCAGCTCCTGCACACACCAACTAAAAAATTAGTTAGATTGGGGGACCCAAGCCTTAATGGTCTTGGGTCGTCCAAATTCACCAACCACTGGAACATCCATCCAATATCCATTACACTTCAGTGGATCCTTGGGTAACTTTTTATCTTGATACCTTCTTCTCCCATAATCATACCATGAATTTTGAAAAAATTTTGGATGTTGTTGAACATTTGAGTTACTAAAACCCCTATGTCCATTTCTTTGTTGAAAATTTCGATTACCAGCAGTTTGGTATCGATTTTGATATCCAAAATTTTTATTTTGACTTTGAAAACGATTTGATTTACCACTATATTGACTAAATTGTGGAGAAATACTTCTTGGTCTATCAAATCTTTTCGAAGTTGAGGGTTTTGATTGAGATTCAGGTTTCTTTGTCTGACAATTTGTTTTTACACTATTGCTTGACCCAACCTGATTCTCATCCTTAACCTCATCAACCTTTTGTTTACCTTTCTTCAAAGGACAACAACTTGCCACATGCCCTATGTTGTGACATTTAAAACAGGATCTCTTCTTATAACTTTTCTTTCTGTTTGATCCCTTTTTAAATGTGTTTGTCGTTTTGTCTTTGGTATCCTCATCCACTTTATGAGGTGTACCGTTAGACCCAACAGATTCTTTCAAAGAAACTGGACTATCTGGCAAGTCCACAGCTATCGGATCCACTACTACTTGTGCAGTGGTTACAAACTCAGTTAGCTCATCTTCAGTTGGTAAAAATGAGTAGTCTTGATTTCCAGAAGATGAAGCTTTAGTAAACCCCACCCCTGTTTTATCATTACTTCTTTTTAAACCTTTTTGAATTTGAGTTCTGACTAATGAAGAATTCCCAAAATCGTTTAACTTCCCCTGAAGTTCAACAATTTTGGCTTGTGCATCAGCCAATTCTGTGCACTTTTCTGAAAGCTCGTTAGTCTTTTCTTTCACAGTTTCACGAGCTAAATCAATGACCTGTAACAGTTCATTGACCTTGCTTGTTAAACTGCTAATTTCTTGTTCATTTGATTTGAGTTTTGTTAAACAATCTGACTCTCGTTTAATCAAAAGAACATTTGACTCTTTTAACTTTTCTAATTCAGCTGACTGAATTTTGTTTTTCTCCGATAGTCTGTCAACTTTAACCTGTAGTTCAGTGCAATTTAGACATGTATGACTTACAGATTCTGATGATACCTTTACCTCTGATGTAAGTCCATTCACATCCATCATGCCCTTTGAAATTTCTGCATCCTTCTTCTCAGCAGTTTCCTTTTTCTCATCTACCTCAGCAGCTCCCTCTCCAATCTTCACAGCAGCAAGCTCAGCTACCAATGCTTGATCACAAGTATTCACTTTTGATGGAATCTGATAACGTTTTTCTAAAGCTTCCCACAGCTCTCTAGAAGTCCCATACGTCTTGAAAGTATGTTTAACACCCTCAGGCAAGGACATCTTTATTGCTGCTAAAGCTTTCTTCTCAGCATCAACCAACTGTTTCTCAGATTCATCCATCTTGTCATAAGAAATCACCTTAACTCTTCCTTCAACACGACGTGCAGGAGCAACATATCCATCAATCATACAGCTCCACATTCTCGTATCCTTACTCTGAACATATGCCTCAACCTTCTTTTTCCATTCAGCATATTCATTGACCTTTATAAGCTTTGGCCAGTTCTTAACAACCTCACTTCCATTATCCATCTTAGCCATCACGCAGCGTAAAAGTTCAAATGAATTTTGGTAACCTGAATCAAAATCCAAATCTAACTTCTCTACTGGTCCTTGTCGAGCTTTTACCGTAAGCGAACTGATAAAACCGTACAAATATTATCCGAAAACTGTTTTTATCAAATTATACCGTTAGATTCGTCTCGAAATTACGATTCCAGTGATATATAATGTCAAAAACCGTATTCGGGATTTTCCAGAGTCTTTTTTTTTTTTTTTCTTTTTTTTTTATTTTTTTTACCCTAAAAATCCAAGGAATTCAATGGTCCAAACGGTTCTGTCTAACGACCTACGGATCAATTTCTATTTGCAAAACACTGAAATTTTATCGACGCTTGCCAGAAAATATTCCACCACTTAAATTTGCTGTTAAAATCGCTGGGTAATCACTTAAATTCGCTGGTCACTTGTTCAATTTCGCTCAAAATAATTTCGCCGGTTAACCAGTTCGCTGTTACGACGACTGGTAAAATCGCCGAAAACCGTAATATTTTCGCTGTGGAAAATTTCACGGTTACCAAAGTCGCCTTTGGATTTTAACTTCGCCGATAACTTCACTGGTCTGTTAATTTCGCTGGTTAACCAAATTCGCTGGTTCTGTAAAATTGGAAACTTAATCTTCTTAGAATTTAGCAGATTTCGTATCAACTTCCTGCAAAATCGAACAAGCAAATCAGCAGAAAATTTTCGAAAAGTGTGAAGAACTGATAGAAAAACACGAAGAACACGAAGAACAGTCTTCGAATCCTCAAGTCTTTCAGCCAAAATTCTTCCAAACAAACAACCAAACACTTTCCTGAAAACCCTAAAACCTGCAAAACAGCAATCAAACAAACCAGAAGATCAAAACAGCCAAACAAATTCGAAAATTTTATCAAGCCAACAAGAAATTTCGAAACCCTAATTTTTCAGGTTTCAAAATTTTCGAAAATACTTCCTGATTCTGCAAAACACAATTCTGAACCGAGCCTTCAAGAGCCTAATGCTCTGATACCAATTGTAGGTCCCCTATTCGTATGGATCTTTCACAGAATTGTCTTTCCAATCAAGAGTGCGGAATCCTCTTGATCAGAATATCACAGAAACTAGTAGGAACAGAAACAGCAAGACACTTTCAAACCGGGTTTACTATTGATTATCAATCAAACTGAATTACAATCAATCTAAACCCTAAACTAACACTCAAATTCGTCCAAGACAAGTCTCTCACGAATTCTAAAGTCTCTCACGAATTCTAATGTCTCTCAAACTGTTTTTGGCTGATTAACCTAAACCCTAAAGCCTAACCTTGTTTATATAACACAAGGTTTGCTACTTGGGCCAAGGTTTAACATCATGGACTGCGAATTGGACAGGCCCAATTCGTCCCCCATCACCCAATGTGGGTTTTGGTTAGCCCAAACACTATTATCTCACTAATACAAAGCTAAACCCGCTAACTGTTTATCGTTTATCTAATTACAAGATATCCAAAGACCAAATCTAAGCTGTTGTCACAAACATGCACCAACAGTGAGAGGGAGTGTTGTTTGCGAGCTTGTATTCGAGAGTATCAGTGTGTGTGTCAGGTAATGTTCTTGCCTAAAACACTTGATCAACCCCTTTTGAATCAAAGTAACAACTAAGTTCGAAAATCATGGGAGATCACGTCAAAGCTCAAGAACGTTGAGGGAATTCAGCATGTGCGACATCTTTAACGAATATTGACCGAGATTCCAGCTATCACTTGGTCCACGTCGCCCACGACCTGCACATAATCGTGAGAGAACACAGAGAACAATTGTTAGCCAACTTATGTAATAATAAGGATCCGTGATCCTCAGACTTCCTACACAATCTATTAAGGATCAGTGATCCAAGCCAATCTAAGGATATATGATCCATAGTTATAAAAATTAGCCCCTAACAATTTTCATCATAAAAGCATGAAAAACGACCATTTTGATCCACCCATCTAAGACTAATTTTAAATAATTAACTGAAATAAAACTGATTGTTGTAACTATAATAAGAGTGTCCTACTTATAATGATAACAAAATAATAAATATAACAATTATAATCCTATTTCTTATAAAGGATTCTAAATACCGCTAAAGGAATAAATTAAAATACAATATAATAATACCACAAAAGCAAGAATGACAATTAGTATCATCAGCACCGCAATCCCGATCTTTAATGCCAAAATCACCAACTCTTCATCCTTATCCCATCCAAAGCGTATCATACACCCTTACTTTTTATCATTCATTTAATTATAAAAAAAGAACTCAAAGATCATCAATAGCGGCAATGAAAAACATATGTCACCATACACCCTCTCTCATCCATCTGGCAGCAACTCAGACCTAGATGACAATTAAAAAAACCAAATATTAATTGAAAATGTAGTAAGAATTTAGTAAATTACCATAAATACTCAAATATAAAATAATCGTTAGTTAGCCATTTAGGACTAAAAGCGAAACTATATAAAACCTTTTGAACCAAATTTACTCAATCTTAAATACTTCAGGTACCAAACACCAAAGTTTTAACTTACTTGGGTTTGAACCGTTTGAATTTTGACCCGAAAATTCACAACCCGGGCTTTGACCCGATAAAACGGACCCCCTCCCCCTTTTTATAACCCCTCACTCCAAAAGAACCAAAACCCCTTTATTATTTATTTCGTCTGGAAATTCAACCAATTTCCTCTCTAGTTAGGGCTTGATGTTGATAATTGCAGCATGATTAACATGAATTCACAAGAGTTGAACTACTTGGTCTACCGTTATCTTCGTGAATCAGGTATGTTTTACTAAAGTTTCTATCTTTTTATCATTTGATTTTGTGGGTTGCTTCAAGATTGAGAGATCCTGTTAACCCTTTTTGGGTTTCATCTGATATGTTGATTAGTGATAGATTCTGTTTCTGGGTCTGCATTACTAGTTGTTAATTTTGTTATTTTCATTTATTTTTTTTTTGTGAGGTGTGGGGGGATTGTATTCATTCTTTTTGGATTAGTTAAAGTTATGAATTATGATATGCTTGGTTCAAATTCAGGATGCATCAAGCAATTAATCATTAAAGAAGAGGTTGAATTATGTGTCGAGTCCCTGTTTCCTGGTGGGTAGTCAACAGAGCTCGTCAACGCTGCAAAGGTCCAACGCCGTCTTCCTACAAAAGAGAACACCGTTAGCCTCGCCGCGTAGGACCCCAGAGGGGGAATCCGTGACAAGCTCCAGCGTGAGAATAAGTAACCTTGCCGGAAAATGAGGAGCTTATTCCGACGAGTGCATGGTCGCCAGAAGATCCTCTGTGGTGTGAATTCTAGGCAGAGCACCTTAAATGTGATATAAGGGAATATTCGGATTTAATATGCTGTGAGTATTGAATGAGGAGGAGTAATGAATGGATACCTTAAATGATGTTTTCTCCTTCTTATATAAAGAGTTTCACTTATCCTCATGGGAGATGCCATTCATCCCATCTAACAGCTGAATCAGGCCATTGGGAACTCAGATACGTGTCTGAGCCCCAACGGTCAAATGATTAGCTCATTAATGGTGCCAGCTGCCGGTGATGTACTGTTTCCGGCGATGCTTTCTTTCTTTCCTTTTGAGCAATTAATGATATCAGAGATATCACATCCTTTTCTTTTCCCGCCACATCTCATAGTCTCTCTTTTAAGAGATGAAGCCAGGTTTGGGCCTGTAGGCCAGCCCAAACAAAATGGGAGCCCAAGACAGGTTCACTGGGCAACAAATGGGCCTTGTCGTTAAGTCATCTCTAGCCCCAGGTCACGAGGCCCGAGTCATGCGAGCCTGGGCTGAAGTTAAGTGGCTCCGGAACTGTAGCAGTGTCTCTTAGACTGTGACGGTGGGGCCCTTTAATGATGGTGACTTCCGACAGTTCCCTTGAATCGATAAAGTTTTAAGATTCAACGACTGGGGATCATTTTTACAATACACTTGCCCCTAATCACAATTCAATTTTTAAATTGGTGATTAGACTGTTACCGCCCTAGTCTGCAAGTTTATTAAAACCCTGGGTGACTCTTTATTTTACCATAACTTCCACTTCTTTCTTCCCCAACATTATCCCTATCCATTCTCAGATCTTTTCAACGATGAGCCGCACAGGTTGATCGTTAATACGTTCCATCCTAACAAAGTAAGATATTGAGTCCTTTGTTGCAACATATCAAATCCCTCAGGAATTTTCCCCATGTTTGCCCGGCCCAGATGATCCGGCGGTCTGTACACCGGAAAGGATCGTTCTTTATACTCTCGCGTTCTCCTTCTGCAGCATTCGCTGCCCCTTGTCGCCATTCAAGGTTGCACTCCTAAAGTATTACGGCGTCCACTTTTCTCAGTTTCATCCTCTTGCCTCTATGAGGATGGTACATTTCAAGCTTTCTTGCATCGCTGTCTCTGGTGAACCATCTATACCCCTCTTCCGAATTTTCTATCGGTTCCAATCAGATGGAGATTGGTTTCCCTTTACTAAAAGGAATGATAGTGTCTATCTACCCTGTTACTCTTTTATGCCAACATCCACCTACCCAAAAGAATGGAAGAACAGGTTTATCATCGTTTCGGCTTCCCTGATCCCAGAATCTCCCCCATTGAAGGATCCGAAAGCGGTTATTGAGAACAGCGTCCCTGCACTCTCAGCAAACGAGACCATTTTGTGGAAGAGGATGTACGAACATCCTACCAGGGCTTTCAATTTTCCGGAAGGGATTTTGGCCGTGGGGGTCTGAGCCCCTATTCCCTGTTCATCCCAAAGCTTATTATGAGAAGAGAGGTAAACTCTTTGTTTTTGTAGCGATATTGATTGCATTATGATTTATAGCCTTTGTCTTTGGTATGCCCAGTCATCTCTAGTACTTGTTTACTTTTGCAGAGATGTCCTTGTCGAGTTTGTTACAGGCGAATTGTAAGGGGGTGACATTCGTGGTTGGTGGTGTGGTTAACCCGGACATGGGAAATGTTCTTGAAGGGAAAACTCCTGATGTTAGGAGTTCTGCTGCCGTCGGGGAAGTGGAGAAGGTTCCTTCTGCCGAGGAAGGCTCCTCGGAGAGGTCTGAGGGTTCTCATAACTCCCCCCTATGAAGAACATTAGCAGTGAAGAACATGAAGACTTAGCCAGTCGATTATCTCGGAAACGCAAGGCGGGTTCTGAAGCTGGTTCCAAGGTTGTAGTCCCTAAGCCTCGAAACATCCATCTAAGGCTCAGGAGTGCAAGTGGTCAAAAGCCTCTTCCAGTGTCCTAGGCTGTTTTAGAAGCTCCCCCAACGAATACCAAGGGCTCCCTGTCTAAGCACTTGAAGACCTTGAGGCCCTCCTCAAGCCTAGTTAATGAGCCTCTCCTTGTAAGTTCATCATTCCTTTTTCTTTTACTCTTTTTTGCACATTTCAGACCTTTACCTCTTCTCTTTCTTTTTTTATATATGAAGTAGGGAAGTTCCAAAGCCCCTATCTTGATTCCTGCTGCTTCTTCTTCCTCCCGGGCAAAGGGAAAAACCCCGAAGGTCAATGTTGCTCCTACCAATCCTACTGTTGAAGCTTCTCCCGCCCAGGCCACTGGCACCAGCAAGTTCAAGTTGCCAGAGGGCTTTCAATCTCACTCTCCCTTGGCGCCCCTGTTTGCTGAGGGGTTTCCTGTCCCATATGTCCCTAAGTGGAGGATAACCCCTTCCACTATTGTGGGAACTCTAGAAGTTGCTCGAAATTTCATGGCCCAAGCCTTCCCTCCTCCTCACCGGTTCATGAACTTCGCGTTGGATCCAGAACTTTTTGACGATCAATACTTCTTATCCATCTGCGAAGGTTTCTGCAGAGGGGCCGGTATGTTGCAGAGGGTCAATGAGTTGAGAGACATAAACGAGGGGCTACTGAGTTAACTGAAAACCTCTCAAACTGTTGCTGCCAAGTTTCGATGTCAGGTGGTTGATGCTGAGAGGAGACTGTTGGAGAAGGAGGTAATGTCTCTTCCCCCCCTCCTTCCTTTTTTTATGAATAACTCTTTTCTTTTTCAGAATGTTGGGGCACTGTTGGAGCAGAAAGAAAGGGCCTGGGAGCGAGAACGGGGAGCTTGGCTAGAGGAGAGCGAGAGCCTGCTTGCAGATGTGAAACACTATAAGGAAGCTGCCTCTATTTCTGGAGCGGACGTTGAGGCCTTGTATGCTGATTGGGGGATGGAAATGGATGATAGCCAGAAGCTGGCTAGAGAACATCATTGGCTTCTGTCTCAGGGGTTTGGGTTATTCCTCTCTGACTTTTCTCAATCTAAGGAATTTAAAGGCAGCCTCGAGAGGGTGTATAGGGCATACAGGGACGCGGGTTACCAGCCGGGTCTGAAGGACGGGTACTCCTACTTTTCTCAAGGTTTGAAGAGGAAGGAGACCCCCCCCCCCCCTTTACAACTCAAAGGCCAAGAAACAACTGGCCAAATTGGATAAGGAATTTAGTGAGAAGACCCCTGCTTTACTTACCAAAATCACTGACAACCCGCTGATGTCCCTGGAAGAGCTCAAATCATTGCTCACACCTGCTGGCCCTTCCTCGCCCAAGTCCCTATTAGGAGAGGATTCTCCATGATTGCTTTTTAAAACAATGATCTTCGATATGGTTGTATTAAACACTTAAACACGTTGCACCTCGAACACTTTTATCCTTTTTGTCTATGGGGCCTTTATGTCGGGGCCTCCTTTATGCTTAGCTATGTTAATGTTTGTTATCCTTGGTTGGTTTTCATGTCCCTTGGGTGCTTGTGTATCTCCTCTTGTTTGTTGTATGTTTCTTTCTTTTTTGCAGGGATTTCTTGCAATTGTAGTTCAGCATGGATGGCTCGGGAAGAGTTGGCCGCTGCATTTTCCCTTAGGTCTTTTGTCCTCGGAGCCGTAATTTTGCCCAAGAGTTGTCAAGGAAAAGTAGTCTTTTATTTGTGGTTTGTATTACAAATTTTCCTTGTAGTGTATGTTTGCACATATCTTGTTTGCAGCTTGCTTACAAAATTTCTAATGTGTCCTTGTACCCTCAATTTGTAGTTTATTTTACAATTTTTCTTAGTGTGTTCATGTACACTTAATTTGTAGCTTGTTTACAAATTTTCCTAGGGTGTTTATGTACACTTATTTTGTAGTTTATTTACAAATTTGTATTGTTTATAAGGGAACAGTTTAAACAAGTTTGTGATTGCTGTTCATAGCAAAAAACTGTTGTTTCTTTCCTTTGGACTAGTCGACTTCGTCAAGCACCACAGTCGGGCCTTTTGATCAACATGTCTGCTATACTGTCGTACACGTGTGTATGTGGTGTGCATTAGGTGTGTTATGATTTTATTGATATTTTTAGCCAATTTTACGCATTAGTCAAGTTTTAAATTTATAAAACACGATATTCTACTAACACTAAACACACACATGGGCAAGTGCACCCATCGTGAGCGTAGTATAGCGTTGGTAAGATACCGAGGTCGTCCAAGGACACAAGAGCTTTTAGTACCGGTTTATCCTCAACGTCTAATCAATCTAAAACTTTTTAGAAAAGATTTTAAAGTATAAAAAAAAACTAAAAATGCAGAAATAAAAATAAAGTAAAAATAGATAGACAAGATGAATCACTTGGATCCGACTCGCCTTTAATGTACCCTTTGATGATGTTCGTACTTTTTGCACTTTTTAAGAGATTATCTTAGTTATAGTAGTAGGCCCCTCTTTTGAAGGTGACGTTACCCTTAACCCAGTGGTTTGAGTCAGCAAGGATACAATCCCAAAGGGTCAGATTATTGAAAGATAATTAATTAAGTTATTAATGCGAAAAGTGGTAGGCCTCTCTTTTGAAGGTGACGTCACCCTCGGCTAAGTGGTTTAAGTCAGCAGGGATACAATCCCAAGTAGCCGGTTTAATGTATTAATAGTAGTTTACATATGAGGGGATCAAGCCATTCTCACCCCTGCCATCCAACACCAGTGGGTGTTGAAGGAGGTCCTAGTTGGCTTGACCCAGGTCCTTGCAGGATCTATACACTGAACAAGGCAAGAACCTTACTAAACCATTCCCTTAACCCCCGACCAGGTAGCCAACATATCTCTATATAGACCGTAGAGATATGAATGGTGTAAATCTTTTACTTTATATAGACGTTAAAGTAATGCCAAGACACCACAGACAAATGATAAAGAAGTTTCACCTTCATCATAAGAAACTAGTTATGAAAGTCATTAATATAAAACCAAATAAAAAGTGCGAAAAGAATAAAAATGAAAAGTAATACATTAAAGACTTGTCTTCACCAAGTGATGTAAGAGACTTAGCCAAACATGGCCTTTGATTGGCAAGAACTCTTACTATCAATCTTGGATCCCGATACTACTACACACACTCTAAGGTGGATGATGGATGATGGTGGTGGATGTGGGTGTTGTAGTGGTGGTGGAGTGGTGAGAAAGTGGGAGAGTGGTGGTTTGCCAAGGGATGCCTTTGAAGTGAGCCAAGCACCCCTATTTATAGCCTGAACAGAAGCCCGGCCACGACCCCATGTCCAGCGAATACGCCCCGTGGCCATCCTTTTCTCTTCCTTCATTAAATGCATGTGTCAGCAGAAGTCTCAACACGGCCCGTGTCCGGTGGGCACGGCCCCGTGTGCAGAAGCGTATCTGTACAACCAAGATTTTGGAAGATTCTGCGTATCTTAGTGTTGACCACGCCCCGTGCTGAGCTGGGCACGCCCCCGTGGTGGGCGTAGAAGCTTCTACAGCTTTTTCTTTTCTGCAGGTGGCTGACCACGCCCCCGTGTCCAGTCTTCTGTTTCTTGTTTTTGCCTTTGGGGATGCTGCCGAGGGGTCGGGCATGTCACGTTTACTCATTTTCTTTGTATTTATGTTGGTTTTTGTTGTATGTTTGTTCCTTTTGCTCGTTAAAGGTCATTTGGTCCGGTAAATTCAAAAGGAAGACAAAAACACACTTTTTCCAACATTAGTACTAAAAAAGGGTTAGTTTTATGCCTCATTTGATGTAATTTATATGTTTCATTTTGCACACATCAAATACCCCCACACTTGAATCTTTGATTGTCCTCAAGCAAAACTCTTAATTATGTGGATTACACACCCAAATGGAATAGGTAGAAGAGAAGTTTTGGGACTTGTCTTGAGTGTCGGGAATCCAAGATCTTTATTGGTTTTATTTTTATTTTATTTACAATCGTATTCGTCTCGATTTATTTAGAATGTTTTATAAGAAGAATTACTTTTTTGGGCATAACATGCCTCTTTAAAATCCCATTAATATACAAGTTCACATACCTCATGGGGGATCACTCATCACTCGGCCGAATATATATTTTTGTGAAACACTCGAGACCGGCATGGAACTTACTTCTACCATATGCATGCCAAGCAATCAATCATCCTCCTTTTTAACTATGAACCTTCGTAAATATCAAGAGGACTTTGGGAAAGGGTTAGGCTTGGGCTAAGGGTAGGTGGTTTTGGTTAGTGGTTAGTGAAAAGGGCTAAAAGCATAAAAAGCGTCGGTCGTCGTAAAACTTTTTGTTTTTATGACTTTTATTCAAACTAAGCATATTCAAACAAAGTTTCTTTGAGGAACTTGTTTGTTTATTGCAAGACTTTCATTTTTTTTTTGATAAAGGACGTCACAAGATAACCGATCTTTTTACTAAAATAAAGGGTTTGAAAGAAAAAGGTTTTGGTGGGTGAAGGGTGTTTGTTTTGTGGGTTTTGAAATGAAAAGGTTTAGGCTCAAAGGGGTTAACTAGGGGGATTTTTGGTAGGTGATAAAAAAGAAAAATAATGTTGTTGAAAGGAAAATGGGTTAGTCCTAATGCCTCTATCATTTACTTATTTGGGTTTAAGTTGGTAGGGACCAGAAATGTATTGTCGTGGCAAGTTCTAGAGTCGTAAGAACCAAGCGGCTATTCACACAAGAAACGAAAAATGAGCATTAGTTTAAAGATATATATGCTTGTATGCTCAATAAAAGCTCAAAACTCACTTGTCGTGGGAATGGGTTTATAATGTGATCAAATATATATAATCGAATTTTATTTAGATTTGTCATGCCTTTTCATAATTTTCTTATGTTGGTTCTTTTTATCACGACGCTATCGGTTGTAAATTTGTAAAAATATAACTTTTTAGAACTTTTTATTCCTAAATTAAACCAAGACAAGTAAAAAAAATGAAAATTTTTGAAAAAAATTGGTGTGATTAGCGGTTCCAATAGAGTTTTGTGTAAGGCTTGTTTTTAGGACTTGCAAAATTCAAGGTTTTAGCATCCCCCCACACTTAAATTACACATTATCCTTAATGTGTCCCGAAAATAAGTTTTTAGGTTGATTGAATGTGTAAAAAGGTGTTGAAAACAAAATTTTGTGTTACTGGGCGTCTGGCCACGACCCCGTGTTGGTCCGGGCACGGCCCCGTGGTCAGATTGCCAGTAATAAATTTTAAACAGAAGGCTGGGCACGGGGCGTGTTCAGTGAGCACGGCCCCGTGTCCCGTTACCTGAACTGGGCAACTTTTCTGCAAAGCCTAGGCACGGGGGCGTGTTGGGCTGAGCACGACCCCGTACTGAACTTGCTGTAATGCTGAAAAATTGTCGGGCGGCTCTGTTTTCGTGCATGGGATGTGGTCTTAACTTTCCTTTGGCAACCTCCACCTTTTCGAGTGTGTTTTATTCCTGAAAAGTAAAGCTAAACTAGAAAACATAAAAGTTAATCTAAACTAAAAAACTACGGATTGTTTCGCGGAATGCCTCCGTGGTGCGCCACGTTTATAAGGGTCCTTGGCTAGACCCAAAGTCAGTCATATGTTACCCAAGTGGGATGTCTTGCACCTCATGTTGCACCATCGGAGAGCGTCATCCAAGCTTGAGTCTATGACATCCATGTAGTTGACCGAGTCATCTTGTACTCTCTTCCCAACCCCGAACTTTATCTCTTTGTCTCTGACCCTCAATGTTAACTTCCCACCACTCATATCCACCATTGCGTGAGCGGTGGCAAAGAATGGTCTTCCTAGAATGAGTAGTATTTCGGTGTCTTCCTCCATATCGAGTATGACAAAGTCGGCCGGGAAGACAAAGTCTCCGACTTTTACCAATAGATTTTCGGCGACACCTTGTGGATATTTGATAGACCTATCAGCGAGTTGTATGCTAATCTTTGTGGGGCTTGTCTTACCTAGTCCGATTCGGTCAAACATTGATGCAGGCATGAGATTGATGCTAGCCCCAAGGTCGGCTAGTGCATTGCGTACATGAGATCCTCCAATAGAACAAGGGATGGTGAAGCTTCCGGGGTCGATCTTCTTTTGTGGGAGTTTGTTGAGTAGCAAGGCGGAGCATTCTTCACTTAAATTGACCAATAACAATGTTTCAATCTTCCTTTTGTGAGCTTGGTTTAAAAAAGTGGTAAGCGCACAAAAGCGACGAGGTCTAAAACTGATTTTTTCAAAAACGAAGCGCAAAAGCGGTGAGCTTTTCGTACGCAAAGCGCAAAGTGATTATATAATTTATTTTATATATCCCATAAGTTTTTAGCATCAAATACCTATTATTTAGCTATAATTAAGCTTTTATATATGTTTTAGAATGAAAAAAACATAAATGTACAGCCTAAAAAGTCTGTTGTACAACCCTCAGCAGCACAGAAACACACCATGCACATAAGGCGCGCGCCTAACCTGCGCCTCAGGTCAATTTTTAGGCTAAAAAGCGCGCCTCACCTGCGCCTTTTGTACATTGTGCGCCTTATGTCACTTAAGGCGATTTGCCTTGCGCCTTGGGTCGCCTTGCGCCTAGGCGCGCTTTTTAAAACCAAGTTTGTGAGTGAGGAAGTCTCTCATAAATTTTAAATATTTTTGGCATTTGAGTGAGGACTTCCACAAATGGAAGATTGATATGCAATTGTTTTAGTAAGTTTAAGAATTTTATGAATTGCTCGTCGGTCTTTTGGCGAAGTAACCGACCGGGGTAGGGTACCGAGGGGTTCTTGGTAGCCTTGGGAATTGGCGGAGGAGTTGTTTCCTTTGTTGGTGAGGTTGTGGTTTGAATGGGTGGATTTTTGTCGGATGGGGTAGTGGAGCCTCCTCGAGACCTACGGTACGGTTTCTCAATGTTATGAGATGCACTTGCGCCTTTGGGTTGGGTTCGGTATTGCTAGGTAACATGCCTTGTGGTCTCTCGAAGAAATTTTGAGCTAGTTGATTTAGTTGTTTTTCAATGTTTTGAATACTAGCTTGTTGATTTCTATAGTTTGATTCCATTTGTAGGAATCGGTCCGAGTTCTTCTTTTGGGTTTTGGAGATGAGGCGTGAAACAGTATCTTCAAGCCTCTCTCGTCTCCCTTGTTGTTGAGAGAAATTTTGTGACTCAATTCTTTGTTGTTGTTGAAAGTTTGTGAGTTGGTTTTGGTTTTGTTGGTTACCACTATTGTCGGGTTCTCTCCAACCAAGGTTAGGGTGGTTACGCCATCCTTGGTTGTAGGTACCCGTTGGGGGACCCGGCGGCCTAGGTCTATTATCAATGTAGTTTACCATTTCCGTTTGATTATCCATTTCTTTCATACAACTCCAATTTTCATGTGGCCCACCACACCCTTCGCAAGCCATAACCGAGGCCGTTTTTTCCGTTTCTAACTTTTTGATTTTTGAAGATAGGGCCTCGATTTGGGCTTGTAAAGAGGTGTTTTCATCTACCTTAAGGGCGCCCGGGGCAATAGATTTTGTGCCTCGGGGAGTGTGCCATTGAAAATTGTTTTGAGCAATTTCCTCAATTTGATTATAAATTTCATTTGGGCGACGATTACCTAGGAGCCCCACAGAGCTAGAATCAAGTGTTTGTCTTGTGTGCGGCAACAACCCATTATAGAAAGTGGATACTTGTTGCCACACTGCAAGACCATGATGAGGGCACTTTCTTAATAGCTCTTTGAACCTTTCGCAAGTTTCATATAAGGATTCCCCGTCCTCTTGTGAATATGTATTAATTTCAGTCATTAATTTAGCTGTTTTAGAAAGAGGGAAATACTTATATAGAAACTCTTGGGCTAGTTCATCCCAAGTGTTTACCGAACCACTTGGGAGGGTGTTAAGCCAAGCCTTTGCTCGGTCTTTTAGCTAAAATGGGAACATTCGGAGGCGGATGGCATCGTTTGATGCTCCGTTGATCCGGAAGGTATCACATATTTCCAAAAAGTTGGTAATATGTAAATGGGGATCTTCGTCAGCTAGGCCATGGAAGGTTACGGAATTTTGGAGCATTTGGATCAAATGCGGCCGAAGTTCGAAGTTATTGGCATCGACATTCGGTGCATTGATAGCGGCTGCGAGATTACCTACCATGGGTCGTAGGTAATCCATCAAGGTACGCTGATCCGCCATTTGAGGTTGGTCCCCCGAAACTTTCTCTTGATTTTTAGCTATTAGTCTCTTTCTTAGAAAGCGTTCGGGTTCGTCTAGAGGTTCTTTTATGTCTTTATCGGAACTGGAGCTCATGCACTGCGTAGAAAGTTCAGGTGTTGCGTCTAGGTTCCAAGTCTTGTGATAAAAACAAAAAGAACGTTTGTAAGAAATCTCACCACGGCCCCGTGGTCGTGGTTACAGTGATTGTTTTCTGGATCCCAGTTACTGGGAAGTTCAGCACGGCCCCGTGGTGCACCGTCACGGCCCCGTGGTCACTCTTCTGTAACTCAGAAAACAAAAACTGCCAGTAAGGTTGCTGGGCACGGCCCCATGTCCGACCAGGCAAGGCCCGTGCTGAAGTCTGTAGAAGCTTGAAAAATTAAGGAAAATCCTAAAAGAATAGAAAAATAAGAAAAATGACTAGGCCGTTGATTGCTAACTTTCTTAAAATCCTTGTGTCCCCGGCAACGGTGCCAAAAACTTGGTGTGCGTTAGGTGTGTTATGATTTTATTGATATTTTTAGCCCATTTTACGCATTAGTTAAGTTTTAAATTTATAAAACACGATATTCTACTAACACTAAACACACACATGGGCAAGTGCATCCATTGTGAGCATAGTATAGCGTTGGTAAGATACCGAGGTCGTCCAAGGACACAAGAGCTTTTAGTACCGGTTTATCCTCAACATCTAATCAATCTAAAATTTTTGAGAAAAGATTTTAAAGTATAAAAATAAAAACTAAAAATGCAGAAATAAAAATAAAGTAAAAAAAGATAGACAAGATGAATCACTTGGATCCGACTCGCCTTTAATGTACCTTTGATGATGTTCGCATTTTTGCACTTTTTAAGAGATTATCTTAATTATAGTAGTAGACCCCTCTTTTGAAGGTGACGTTACCCTTAACCCAGTGGTTTGAGTAAGTAAGGATACAATCCCAAAGGGTCGGATTATTGAAAGATAATTAATTAAGTTATTAATGCGAAAAGTGGTAGGCCCCTCTTTTGAAGGTGACGTTACCCTCAGCTAAGTGGTTTGAGTCAGCAAGGATACAATCCCAAGTAGCCGGTTTAATGTATTAATAGTAGTTTACATATGAGGGGATCAACCCATCGCACCCCCGCCATCCAACACCAGTGGGTGTTGAAGGAGGTCCTAGTAAGCTTGACTCAGGTCCTTGCAGGATCTATACACTGAACAAGGCAAGAACCTTACTAAACCATTCCCTTAACCCTCGACCAGGTAGCCAACATATCTCTATATAGACCGTAGAGATATGAATGGTGTAAATTTTTTACGTTATACAGACAGTAAAGTAATGCCAAGAGACCACGGACAAATGATAAAGAAGTTTCACCTTCAACATAAGAAACTAGCTATTAAGTCATTAATACAAAACCAAATAAAAAGTGCGAAAATATTAAAAATCAAAAGTAATACATTAAATAATTGTCTTCACCAAGTGATGTAAGAGACTTAGCCAAACATGGCCTTTGATTGGCAATAACTCTTACTATCAATCTTGGATCCCGAGACTACTACACACACTCTAAGGTGGATGATGGTGGTGGTGGATGTGGGTGTTGTAGTGGTGGTGAAGTGGAGGCAAAGTGGGAGAGTGGTGGTTTGCCAAGGGATGCCTTTGAAGTGAGCCAAGCACCCCTATTTATAGCCTGAACAGAAGCCCGGACACCACCCCGTGTCCAGCGGATACGCCCCGTGGCCATCCTTTTCTATTCCTTCATTAAATGCATGTGTCAGCAGAAGGCTCAACACGGCCCGTGTCCGGTGGACACGCCCCGTGTGCAGAAGCGTATCCGTACTACCAAGATTTTGCAAGATTCTGCGTATCTTAGCGTTGACCACGCCCCGTGTTGAGCTGGGCACGCCCCCGTGGTGGGCGTAGAAGCTTCTACAACTTTGTCTTTTCTGCAGGTGGCTGACCACGCCCCTGTGTCCAGTGGGCACGACCCGTGGTCAGTCTTCTGTTTCTTGTTTTTGCCTTTGGGGATGCTGCCGAGGGGTCGGGTATGTCACATTTATTCATTTTCTTTGTATTTATGTTGGTTTTTGCTGTATATTTGTTCCTTTGGCTCGTTTAAGCTCATTTGGTCCTGTAAATTCTAAAGGAAGACAAAAACACATTTTTTCCAACATTAGTACTAAAAAAGGGTTAGTTTGATGCCTCATTTGATGTAATTTATATGTTGCATTTTGCACACATCTGTATGTTATTTACCATTTTTGTTTCTTGGGTCTTGCAGCCATTAGGCACGTCTGCCTTAGTGCATTACCCAGTTATTGGACTATGTTCTTTAATAATCCTGAGGTGCTAGAACACTTTTGTAAAAAGAAAATCATCCATTACCAAACGTGTTGGGGGACAGGAACCCCCAGTACATAGTCTTATAAAAGGAACAAAAAGAGAGGACTTAGCTATAAGTCATTTTACAAAAGTTCCCTCGTAGGGATTGTCCTTCATACAAAATACTTTCGGAGCTGCATTAGATTCTAAGTCCTTGGGACTTCCTTGCTTTGGAGTGTTTCTAGTTTGCAAGCTCCCTTGTCGTTTGCCCATATGACCCTATATGGTCCTTCTCATTTGGGTCCTAGCTTCCCCGTGTTTTCCTGCAAACTGGTCTCGTTATCCCTTAGGACCAGGTCCCCGGGAACCAGGTTGAGCTTTTTCATCCTGCCGTTGTAGTATTTTTCTATCTGCTTCTTGTACCTGGCTTCCCTCACTGCAGCAATCTCTCTCCTTTCCTCAAGGAGGTTGAGGTTCATTCGCAGGTCTTGTTCATTCTCGGCGTCCCGTAACTTCATCCTGGCTGTGGGTGAACCTATCTCAACAGGAATTACTGCCTCCGTCCCATAAGTTAAGCTGAAGGGGGTTTCCTCGTTGCAGACCTTGGGAGTTGTTCTGTAGGCCCAAAGGACAAATGGCAATTCTTCCAGCCAACCTTTTTGCTTTCGCCCTAATCTCCCTTTCATTCCTCGGATCACGCTTTGGTTAGCCCTTTCTACTAGCCCGTTGCTCTGAGCGTGAGTGACCGACGTGAAGATCTGCTGAATGTGCATCTGCTCGCACCAGGGCTTGAAGGGTTTTCCCGCAAACTGAATGCCATTATCACTAATGAGCTCCAGTGGTATTCCAAATCGACAGATGATGTTGTCTAAAATGAATCTTTTCATTTGCTCCATCGTGATTTTTGCCAAGGGTTTGGCCTCAACCCACTTTGTGAAGTAATCAATGGACACTACGACGAACCAAACCCCACCCGGGCCCTCCGGGAATGGTCCAATGATGTCTATGGCCCACTTTTGGAACGGCCAAGATGTTGAGACTGGGACCATGGGGTGTTTATGATGGTGGGTCATGGGGGCATGGATTTGACAGTTATCACATTTTCTAATCTCCTCCAAGGCCATTTCATACATTCAATGCCAGTAAAATCCAACGTTCATCGCTTTGGCCACAACTGTTTTTGGCCCCGAGTGCATACCACAAATTCCTTCGTGTATCTCTTGTATTACATACTTCGCCTCCTCCTCGTCCACACACTTCAGGGAAAGGCCTAGGTATGACCTTCGGTAGAGTTCCTCGTCTATGAGTTCGTATTGTAAAGCTCTTACCCTTACCTTCTGGGCCGACCATTCACCCTCTGGGAGGACCCCGTCCTTCAGGAAGTTTACGATGGGGGTCATCTAGGATTTCCTTGTCCTATCCACCGCTGCTACTTCTTCATTTGTTATGGAGGGGGAGGTCAGAACCTCCACTTTTACTTCCCTAGCCAGATGATCGAATGCCACCGAAGCCAATTTGCTGAGGGGCATCTGCTTTTCTGTTTTTTCCTCGAGGGACGTACTCTAGCTTGAAGCCGCTGAAGGTCTTGGCAAGTTCCTTTACTATGGTCACATACTGAGCCATGGAGCTGTCTTTTGCATCGTACTCCCCATTGTATTGCTACATGTTCTTCTGGATTAGTGGTATCATCGTATAACTTCATGTTGGGGGTTTGAAAATGCTTTGGTATCTCGGCATTGCATATGGGAGGTGCAAAGCGAGATATTCTGTGACTTCCATCTGGGATCTCAAGAATGGGTTTGACCACTCCTGGGATACTGGATATCATGTCCTTGAGTTTCTGCAATTCTCTGGCCATAGTTTGGTTGATTCCTGCATCCTGCATGTAACCAAAGTTAGTATCAAAAGAAGTATTAAGATTGTTACCATCTGACTGATTTGAAGTTGGTATCCCAGAAGTATATCGAGAATAAGACATGTCTGGTATAATGGTAGGTCCAGAAGAAGCAATGGTTTGCATTGTTATGAAATCCCCTTCATGAATTTCAGAGTTTCTCCATCTTTGTCTCCCTAAGGATCCTTGATCCTGAAAGACATTAGGTCCCGGGTAGGTGTGCACCGGAGGTCTAGTATGTGATCTATAAATCCTTAAACCCTGGGTGAGGATCCTTGATTGTTGAAGTAGGATCCTTGGGGCGGAAATGTCTCCACATATTCCGCAGAACGAATGGAGGATCCTTGATGCTGAATAGTCGTCATTAATCCATGCTGATGGATCGAGGATCCTTGAGGAATGGTCATTGCCAATGATACCTGCTGTGGAATTGAGGATACCTGAGGTTGCGTGCTGGACATCCTGGACTGTTGCACTGCATTTGCTGGGGTGACGAAGTCCAACATCCTGGGTACCAATGGAGAGTGATCCTCTGCTAGCCTCTTCTGTTTCTTGATGTCATCAATCTCACGAAGGAACCTCTGGTTAGTCTTGTCTTGTTGCTCCATGTAGCTCTTTATCTACGAAAACAAAACAGAAATATCACTGTTAGTGTTAGTAGAAGAAGAACTAGTAGAAACTTTTGATCCTTGGAAGACTGATGATGTCTTCTTTTAAGTATTATTTACATTCTTCTGGTATGGTGGTGGAATAGGAGGTAATGATGCATTAGTTTGGGATGAGGTAACCGCCGACATGGTATTTGAAGTGGGTTTTCCCTGAGAAGCCATGGAGGTGATGATTTTGAACAAAAATGAACAAAAAACAGATTTTTCTTATAATGGAAGCACCACTTGCCCCACTGTGGGCGCCAAACTATTTGGTCAAAAATCAAACAAAGGATAATGTAACCAAATCTGATTTTGTAAGGTAGTATGCTTGAATGATGAACAAGTATATGATTAAATGTGAAATGTTGAAAACAGTGAACATAATGATTTATACGAGGAAAAAACCCATGATCTTTATAAGATCTTCGGCATAAAAAACCTCGGATAGTGAAAACTATCACTATCAACTATATTACACAAAAAGATTATAGTTTCGGATGTTGATCAAGTGTGGTACAATGATTATTTTCTAATGTGTGAGAGAGTGTTGTTTGCGAGCTTGTATTCGAGAGTATCAGTGTGTGTATCAGGTAATGTTCTTGCCTAAAACACTTGATCAACCCCTTTTGAATCAAAGTAACAACTAAGTCCAAAAATCATGGGAGACCACGTCTAAGCTCATGAACGTTGAGGGAATTCAACATGTGCGACATCTTTAACGAATATTGACCGAGATTCCAGCTATGACTTGGTCCACGTCGCCCACGACCTGCACATAATCGTGAGAGAACATAGAGAACAATTGTTAGCCAACTTATGTAATAATAAGGATCCGTGATCCTCAGACTTTGTTGGGATCGGAGGCTCTCATGATTGTGCTTGTTTGTTTAATTTGAACAAATCAAAAGATATAAATTAAGATTAAGTGCAGCGGAAATGAAAAACAAACTTTGTAAACACAATCAAAAGAGAGAAATAGATTTCATAAACACATGATTTGCATCAGTAAAAAGATTACAAATCAAAGCAAAAGATTACAATGCAAGCTTACAAAACTAAACTCCCCCTCAGCCTGATGCTCCAGGGTTGATCGTACAAGATGAAAGGAGATGAGCAAAAAGCTCGAAGCTCAAATAGAACTGTACAGATACAACCCTATTTATAGTACAGACCAAACCAAACCACTGAAGCATCAAAGCTGACATCACCATGAAAGTGACATCTAACAAACTACCAAACTCTATCTACTGTTCTATAACTACTGACCATACAGACACTGATTACATTCTAATCACTGATGTATAAACACTGATTCTTCATTCCACTGATGTAGTCAACCACTGATGTCTGAGCATCAGTGCTTTCTTCAAAGGGTGATCAGACCTTGAATGGGCAGTGCTTCAACTCTTCAGCAGTGCTTGAATTTCGTCAGTAGATTAAGCTTCAGCCTTTAATCTTCATCAGTGCTTTGACATATCAGTAGTTTACAAGATCAGCCGTTGTTGAGAAAGGCAATGTTTGGAGCATATTAGATGTTGGAGCCACTGTCAAGGGGAAAGTTTAGTGCAAACCGCTGCTTATGATGAATCCACTGTTCTGAACCGGTTTTGGCTTTACATCATCTGTTCCTCTGTAGGGTTCAATCCCAACAATCTCCCCCTGGAACAGATGATGCCAAAACACTTCATTATTCAGGATCTTTATTGTCTCATCAATAATTCCCTAGCTTGTCCTTTGAATTGTAATTCAAAGTTCATGGAATCTGTGTCATCCTCATCCCTGCACAGTGTAAGCTCAAGGAGATCTTGCAAATCTTCAACACCCAGGCCAAGTGTTGTTTCCCTTGATATATGCTTCACTTCACCATTGGACCTGAGCAAAGTCAATACGTGGGTCTTTTGATCAAACATCCACTTTAGTATTTTTGAATCCAATGGGTTTCTTGGGAGAGATTTATTTGAATGAGTTAGGAGATTGAGGCCTGGTGATGACAACTTTGAGTAGTGGCTTAAAATTTTGCTGTTTCATGTAGTTCTGCTGTAAGTGTCTGAAGAACCATCTTCATGATATATTCTTCTCAAACTTGGTCTTCTTTTGATATTTCTGCATCCATCTGCTTTGTTTCCTTCTTTGATGAAAGATGGCAGCAAGTGGTGTTTGTGGTGGTGGTGATGTTTTAGATGTGGCAGTGGTTGATTTAGTAGGAATGGTAGTGGTTGTGGTGTGTGTTGATGTGGTATTGGTGGCAGTTGTTTGAGTGACAGATGTTATTAATGGTGGAGGTGGTGTATTTTGTGGGAACAGAAGTTGTGGTTAAAGTAGTAACTGGCTTAGTTTTAGAAGCTGTGGTGGTTGATTGCCTTGTTTTTCTAACAGGACTCTTCTTTAATGAAGTACCAACCTCTTCTTTTTCTTTTTGCATAACTATCTTTTCTTAACCAAAGCTCTGCTCTCATCCCTTACCCTTTTAATATCAGCAGTGGTTTTGAGACCAGCTGAATTGACTTGACTTTGAACGATCCTCATTTGTGTATCTTCATCATCAGCTTGAATTTTCAGGGTTTCATCACCTCCCTTTTTCTTTTCTTTGACAGATGTTTCAGCAGAAGTTACTGAAAGATTTTCCTCAGAGTCATTTTTCTCCCCCTTTTTGGCATCATCAACTCTTTCGAAGATAGGTGCAGGGGTTGAAACAAATTCCACAACTCATCTGGAGTAGGAGCAGATGATGGAATAGCTGTTGAAGGTGGTGCAGCAGTGGATGGTACCCTTTGTGCTTTCAACAACTGTTGCAGCATGTCTTTGATTTCTGCAACAGATGTATCCAGTTTATCAATTCTTAGCCGTCAATTCTTGGTACATTAAACCATCACCCAACTTAATGGGGTCATCTGATTTCCCACTAGCAGCGGTTGTAACAGTGGTTGACTGAGGAAGTGTATTCCAAAAATCATCAACTGTTGCCCCTTTGTCTTGGTACTAGGGACTTCTTTCTTCATAATGAGAAACACTTTTTAGTGAACCAGTGAAGACTGGATACACAAGAGTTCTCAGTGAAGAAATTGCCTTCAAGGAAGTCTTATTGATAACACTACTGTCCAAGTGCAAACCAGTGGGTTCAGCACTTGTAGTAGTTGCTTCACTTGAACTACCACCAAGAGTTACTTGTAACTCAAGGGGTGTAACCTCCCCAGTTGTTGCTGGGTTAGCAGAGGTATAAGCATCAGACTCAGTCACTTGTTGGAGTGTACTCTAAGTGATAGGTGGTTGAGAGGAACTGATTTATGTCTGAGTTATATCCAAAGCATGCAACAAGGTGATTATTGATGGTGGTATTTGTGAAGTGATGATGGGAGTTGAAAGTGAATTTGCCCCGGGCAGTGGGCTGTGGATGATGGAATCAAGTGATTCCAGATCATCATAATGTGGTGTCCCTGTTCTTACAACCTGGTCTTTTTGAGAAGAAACAGGAGGAGTTTCAGGCATGGGTTGAGACCTTTCTACCATCTGCTGTGAGGAAGTAGCATCAGTGGTTTCTAGTGACTTTTGTGTTGTCACTGGCAGTTGCTCCGGGATCTCATCTTCCAGAGTTGCCTTTATTGTAGGTTTGGGGGGCTTTTGAATTTTCTTTTGTTTTGGTCTTTTGGTGGATTTAGGTGTGGGTTTCACAGCAGTTGTGTTACTGCTGTGATCACCTTAAGCAGTGGGCTTAGCAGCAGGTGCCTGAGGAGCAGTGGTAGCTGCTAAAGTCTGCTCAAAAACCTCTTCTTTTGTTTTGGAAATTTTTGATAGCCTTGTAAATTTTTTATAGTCTTGTAAATTTTTTGAAAAAAAATGATCATGGCATCTGATGCACACAACTGTTGAATAACATCTGTCCACGTGTAACCTCTGTTGTAAATCAGTGTTTTGCACAAACAGAGGATACACTTTGGCAGTGGATAGATTTTACTATTTAACAGAGTTTTAATGCCATCAGTGCTTTGAATAGACTTTGAGGATTTATTGAAAAATTCAATTTTAAACTATTTTTAAGGTTATTTTTGATTTTTCTAAAAATATTTTTATGCTATTTACACATGAAACACAAGAAAGCTTGCTTTAATCCATGTTTAACACTCCAATCATAGAGATCAAGTTTGTACATCTACCAGCTGATCTTTAGGATGGACATGTTAAAGACAAAATCAAACCTTTTTATAGCAATCCCTCACAAAGTGATGTCTGATGATGAATGATGTTGAATCAATGAGATATTGAATCTTTTTATGATATATTTCAGCTACTTGACTGCCCTGCATAAAAACAATCTTTTGAGCAACTATACCAAAATTCAATAACATATTTTGAAGTTACAAACAGTTGGACTTTTTCAGCAACAGCATCATCATCATAATATTCTTCAATCAGTGGTTGGAAATATCTGCTGTATGTGCACAGTCAAAAACACTTTGATGTTTGTACTTGTTTGAGTGTGATAAATCTTGACAACTATACTTCAACATATGTTATGTTCTTTGAGGACCCACTTTTCACCAAATAGATTCTCATCCTTTGGCTGTGGCACAAGATTTTCAAACTTGTTGTCACTGAACTGCTGAAGCTCCTCTTGAATGACAGTTACCCAACTTTCTGTCTTTCAGTGCTATAAGACACATGACTTGTTGATGGATTGGTAGAAAGTCAGCAAGAGGACACATGTTTCAGGTGAAACCTTTTGTAGGAATCCTTTTTCATTGATGTTGTCAAGAGAATGGAAGCATGAATGAATTTTAAAATGGCATTGGTGTCCAAAAGGTGAGGCTGCAGATGTGAGTCATCTGAGCTAACAACTGTTGGTGACTTTAATGATCCAACAACTGTTTGAAATGAGGATGGAAGGTTTTGAAGAATAGGTATGGCACACTGGTGACTTTTTATCCATTTTAATGGATTTTTATCAACAGTGGTTAGGGGTGAAGTAATGGTAGAGGTTTGGAAGGTTATTTTGGTCAAACATTATTTGTACATCAGTGGATGAGCTTTAATAGTTGTTTTGTACATCTGCTGCTCTGATGATGAAAATGATTTTAGTATCATGTCCAACATCTGTTGAAGGTGATTTTGAGTTACCTGCATAACCAAATACTTGACAACACATTTTAAGTGCAAATTTATCAGAATTAATCATAACAGCAGGGTTTACAGGGATTTTTTATTTTATTTTATTATTTTGTAATTTTTCTTCTTTCCATTTTTACCCTTTCCATAGAAAAGTACTTTTACTGGAAGGTTTTCAAGGAAAGAATACTCAATTCAAAATCATTTTCAGCAATGTTTTGAGAGATTTGGACATTTTTGCTACTGCTTATGCCAAATTTCACATTACTCATGATTTGGTTTTCTCAACATCAACAAATAACCTTTGTAGGATTTCACCCTTTTTTTCACAAGAGATCTGGGCTAATTTCAAACTCTTTACAACACTGATATTTTACTATCATGGTTTTCAGTAGATCCATGGTTATATCTAATGTTTTTCTTTTTTCTTTTCTTTTCTTTTTTTTTTTTTGAGACTACTGATTTTCTTAATGTATTCTTAACATAATTGATTTTGGTCCTTTTAGAGGATTCTCAACCTGTTTTTCAATACATAAGATCTAAGACTAAAGTTTTAATTTCCCTCTTTCAATGTTAACAAAAACACTAATGCTTCTATTTGAGCATAGATCTATGTTGACATGAGGTAAACACCTTAGCAGCAGTTATGATGGAATCAACATAGTTTTTCAAACATAAACACTGAATCTATGTTGACATGAGGTAAACACCTTAGCAGCGTTACGTAACACCTATGTGATGAATAACATCTTGGTTGTTTTATAGGGTTTTTGACTAATCAACTTTGAACGTGATTAATCGTTACTCTGTTTTTCAACTAAATACGATCAACCTTAGCATCAATAATTTTGAGCTGAACTGTTATGTCAAATTGATTGTTAGATCGAATTTGACTGTCCAAGCTCTGATACCAATTGTTGGGATCGAAGGCTCTCATAATTGTGCTTGTTTGTTTAATTTGAACAAATCAAAAGATATAAATTAAGATTAAGTGCAGCGGAAATGAAAAACAAACTTTGTAAACACAATCAAAAGAGAGAAATAGATTTGATAAACACATGATTTGCATCCGTCAAAAGATTACAAATCAAAGCAAAAGATTACAATGCAAGCTTACAAAACTAAACTCCCCCTCAGCCTGATGCTCCAGGGTTGATCGTACAAGATGAAAGGAGATGAGCAAAAAGCTCGAAGCTCAAATAGAACTGTACAGATACAACCCTATTTATAGTACAGACCAAACCAAACCACTGAAGCATCAAAGCTGACGTCACCATGAAAGTGACATCTAACAAACTAACAAACTCTATCTACTGTTCTATAACTACTGACCATACAGACACTGATTACATTCTAATCACTGATGTATAAACACTGATTCTTCATTCCACTGATGTAGTCAACCACTGATGTCTGAGCATCAGTGCTTTCTTCAAAGGGTGATCAGACCTTGAATGGGCAGTGCTTCAACTCTTCAGCAGTGCTTGAATTTCGTCAGTAGATTAAGCTTCAGCCTTTAATCTTCATCAGTGCTTTGACATATCAGTAGTTTACAAGATCAGCCGTTGTTGAGAAAGGCAATGTTTGGAGCATATCAGATGTTGGAGCCACTGTCAAGGGGAAAGTTTAGTGCAAACCGCTGCTTATGATGAATCCACTGTTCTGAACCGGTTTTGGCTTTACATCATCTGTCCCTCTGTAGGGTTCAATCCCAACAGACTTCCTGCACAATCTATTAAGGATCAGTGATCCGAGCTAATATAAGGATATGTGATCTATAGTTATAAAAAAATAGCCTATAACAATTTTCATCATAAAAGCATGAAAATCAATCATTTTAATCCACCCATCTAAAACTAATTTTAAATAATTAACTGAAATAAAACTGATAGTTGTAATTATAATAAGAGTGTCCTATTTATAATGATAACAAAATAATAAATATAACAATTATAATCCTATTTCTTATAAAGGATTCTAAATACCGCTAAAGGAATAAATTAAAATATGATATAATAATACCACAAAAGCAAGAATGACAATTAGTATCATCAGCACCGCAATCCCGATCTTTAATGCCAAAATCACCAACTCTTCATCCCTATCCCATGCAAAGCGTATCATGCACCCTTACTTTTTATCATTCATTTAATTATAAAAAAAGAACTCAAAGATCATCAATAGCGGCAATGAAAAACATATGCTACCATACACCCTCTCTCATCCATCTGGCACCAACTCAGACCCAGACGACAATTAAAAAAACAATTATTAATTAAAAATGTAGTAAGAATTTAGTAAATTACCATAAATACTCAAATATAAAATAATCATTAATTAGCTATTTAGGACTAAAATCGAAACTATATAAAACCTTTCGAACGAAATTTACTCAACCTTAAATACTTCAGGTACCAAACAGTAACACCAAAGTTGTAACTTACTCGGGTTTGACCCGTTTGAATTTTGACCCGAAAATTCACAACCCGGGCTTGACCCGATAAAACGGACCCCCTCCCTCCCCCTTTTTATAACCCCTCACTCCAAAAGAACCAAAACCCTTTTATTATTTCGTCTGGAAATTCAACCAATTTCCTCTCTAGTTAGGCCTTGATGTTGATAATTGCAGCATGATTAACATGAATTCACAAGAGTTGAACTACTTGGTCTACCGTTATCTTCATGAATCAGGTCTGTTTTTACTAAAGTTTCTATCTTTTTATCATTTGATTTTGTGGGTTGCTTCAAGATTGTGAGATCCTGTTAACCCTTTTTTGGTTTCATCTGATATGTTGATTATTGATAGATTCTGTTTCTGGGTCTGGGTTACTAGTTGTTAATTTTGTTATTTTGATTTTTTTTGGGGGGGGGGGGGGGGGGGGGGGGGGGGTTGTATTCATCCTTTTTGGATTAGTTAAAGTTATGAATTATATGATATGCTTGGTTCAAATTCAGGATGCATCAACCAACTAATCATTAAAGAAGAGGTTGAATTATGTAATAATAATGGTCATTAGCATGTGATTTATAATTTGCATCATTGTAAAATATGTTATTAGTTGGTTAATGATTAAGTTTGGGTAACCTTGACTATAATTCAACTTTTCTGCCTCGCGTTTTCGGTGGAATAAAAGATTGTATCTTTGGTTTTCTTTGGCTATTGTAGCGTAATCCCTCGACTTTATATAAGGATATAGATTTTATTTGAGGCTTGATAATGTAAATTATGATAGATATTGTTTCTCATAAGGGATCGTGACCACCGCCTTTGACCACCGCCGCAACCAGTCGCCATAGAAACAAATAGGGTGCACCCATTTGGATACTATTTTCAGATGACCTGTTTGACCCGTTACATAACCTGGCCTGACTGCCCGTATTGCTAGGCTTAGTTATAACCGTGCTACTGCTGTTAGATTTATTAAAGTTAACGTCTTTGGTTGTTTTAGGATTCACACATACTGCCTTCACATTGGGTTACGAGGCTGCATTGAACAAAAGTACAATAGATGGAAATCTGGTTCCACCGGGTGCGCTTGTTACATTTGTGCAGAAAGGAATACAATATCTTGAACTCGAAGCAAACCTATCATGCGTAAGCACGGTTATTATTTTTATAATGTTATTGGATAGGGGTGTGCACGGCTCGGTTTGGTTTTATAGTAAAAGCGAAACCGTAACCGAAATGTTTGGTTTTCGGTTATTGAAAACCTTTCGGTTTTGTCGGTTTTAGCAACGGTTTGTTTTTTCGGTTTTTTCGGTTTTTTCGGTTTTTGGAACAAAATTACGTAAGATTCAAAAATAAAAAGTATAATCCAAGATTTAAAAATCTTTCGTAGATGTTTACGTTTAAGTTATTATGTTAACCTTTTTAATTAATATTGTCCACATAAACCTTACCTTCTAATCTATTTTTATGTTTCTCCAAAGTTTTTATTAAGACATTTTCTTTTATAATGCTTTGAAAATCATTTAATTTTCATGTTAAGTTTTGTTATTTCTTGTAGCCAATTGATATTCGAAGATAAATAAAAATGCTAATGTTTTTATTATAAATACTTAACAATCAAGAATAAAACTAATAATTCCTAAATCAATATATAACAAACATAAAAAATTATTTTTAGGTTATTCGGTTCGGTTGGGTTTTTTTTTTTTTTTTTTTCATAAAATGCAAAACCGTAACCGAACCTTAAATTTCAGTTCGTTTTTTTTTTCCGGTTTTTCCGGTTTTCTGCTCACCCCTGTTATTGGATGTGATTTTTTCATTTATTTGACTAACATGTTCGTTGGGTCTTCAGAATGACTCTGACATTGACGAAGATTTCTCTTTCATACAACCGATCGATCTTATCACAAAAAACGTTTATGAACTACAACAAATGATAAACGAGAAGAAACAAAACGCGCAGAAAGCTAAAACGCGCGAGAAAAACAAAGGCAATCGGGAGCCAGAGCAAGAACATTCTCGAGAGAAAGACAAAGAAAGTTCTAGAGAGAAGGAGAAAGAAATCGAACAAGAACATGTTAGAGAAAGAGAAAAGGAACGGCAACGTGTTAGAGAACGAGAACGAGAAAAGAAAATGGAAATTGAAATTCATCAAGAACGGGAAAAAGAAAAACAAATACGGGACAAAGAGCGTGAACTCGAGAGAGAGAAAGTAGAGAGAGAAAAAGATAAGGCGAAACAAAAAGACAAGGAAAAGAAAAACGAGGATCTTGATGATGCACATCGTGAAGAGGATAAAACACAAGTCGAACAGGAAGAAAATGTGACCACAGAAGGTAATGTACTTTAATAAAAAAATGGTTCATGATGCTTATAAAGTTAGATGTGTATGGTATAAGTAAATTGCATAAAAAGGTAATCGGACCGTCAATGATGACGTGCCAATAACTTTGACCATGTTGACTTTGTTTATATGACTTGAAGTTGATGTGTGAGATCCTATTGACTTAGAAGATTACCCATAAATTTAGGGGTGCAAACGAGCCGAGCCCGAGCTCGAGCTCGATTAACTTATGAGAGCTCGGATTGATTGGTAGTTTCTCAAGCTTGAGCTCGGCTCGATTATTATCCAGTAATTAATATATTAAATAAAAATAATATAAATAACAGACTCGTTTAGGCTCGCTAGCTTGGGCTCTTGAACAAGTTTAAATAAGCTCGGCTCATTTACTAATTACTAGACAACTTTAATTAGGGGTAAATGTTATTATATATTAATAAGAACTAATATTACACTAAGGCTCGATAAGGCTCGATGAGCCTGACGAGCTTCACATGCCAGGCTCGATAAATAAACTAGCTTTATTTTAGGCTCAAGCTTGGCTCGGGCTCGATAAGGCTCCGAAAAAAAGGTAATTGGACTGTCAGTAATGACATGCAAATAACGTTGACCATGTTGACTTCTTTTATATGATTTGAAGCTGATGTGGCTGTGTGGCGCTTGAGATCCAATTAACTTAGAAGATTAACCTTAATGAAAATCAAACCAAAGTTTGTTACTTTGTTACATCTTTAAGCAGTTTGCTTTATACTATACCCAATATCTTTTTTTTATTAATCGTTAATAATATGTTTCTCGAAATGTGAAGTAGGACCGGAACCAATGGAAGTTGACAACAATTCAACGCCTTTGTCTTCTCTTATTCCCAACTCTGACGTGACTGTTTTAGAAGGTCATACTTCTGAGGTATGTAGTTTATATTTTAGTATAAAAGTTAATAATTTGGAATTATTTATAATAATGATTATTACATATTTTAAGTTTTAACCATTTCTTCTTGAAGGTTTTTGTATGCGCATGGAGTCCAACCGGTTCTCTTTTGGCATCCGGGTGTGTGCATTTTCTTTTGTAAATAATTTTATTTATGTAAATTTATATGGTAATATTGATTTCAAACGGAATGCTAGTCTTATTTAAATTTGTATATTTTTATCTATACTTTTTAGGTCGGGAGATTCTACAGCTAGAATCTGGACCGTTGGTGATGGACCATGTAGCTCAAATTCACAAAAAGGGCCCCTAAGTGTTGCGGTTTTAAAACACTACAGAGGTAGAACAAATGATAAGAGTAAAGATGTAACGACTCTAGACTGGAATGTGAGTTCTTACTGCTATATTATGGTTTATTATATGACCCGTGTTTAGGCCTGTAAATGAGCCGAGCCAAGCCAGGTTGAGTCCGGGCTCGAAGTTAAACGAGCCAACTCAGTTCAGCTTGCTTATCTTAACGAGCTGAAATGTTGAGCTCAAGCCAGCTCGTTTTTTTACAAATTTTTATTTTTTTAAAAGAGTAAAATGCCATTTTCGTCTCTGAGGTTTGGCCAGTTTTGCGACTTTCGTCCAAATATTTGTTTTTCCGCATTTGGATCCAAAAGGTTTGAAATATTGCCATTTTCATCCGGCTCGTTAACTCCATCCATTTTTCTCCGTTAAGTCAGGGGTATTTTCGCGTTTTTTGTTAACTTAATGGAGAAAAATGGATAAAGTTAACGAGCCGATGAAAATAGCAAGATTTCAAACCTTTTGGATCCAGATGCAGAAAAACAAACATCTAGACGAAAGTCGCAAAACTGGCTAAACCTCAGAGACGAAAATGGCATTTTACTCTTTTTAAAATTTTGAACTTTTACACGTCTTGATAAATATAAAAAGAAAAATAATATATCTAACATACACATAATTCACAAACTACAGAATTTTGTATATATACACTAAAATTTGGGCATCAGTATAATCTAGCCAAACGAGTGAGCTTACCTTGGCTCGTTTACAAACAAGCCAATTGCGAGCGAGCCGTGAGCTTCTACGTTTGGAATTTTGTATTTCAACGGGCCCAGTTCTTTCATTAATCCTCTCTTTTGTTTTACGTAGAGTGAGGGTACACTTCTTGCAACTGGTTCGTATGACGGTCAAGCCAGAATATGGAGTAAAGATGGTGAGTGCTTAAATTTTAAAAGTAAAAAAAAAAAAGACGGATTCTGCTGAGGTGGCAGTAACAAATAACATGATTTTTTGTTTAGGGGAGCTTGTAAACACATTAGCAAAACATAAAGGACCGATATTCTCTCTGAAGTGGAACAAAAAAGGAGATTATCTTCTAAGTGGCAGTGTCGACAAAACCGCAATTGTATGGGACATTAAGACCGGAGAATGGAAGCAACAGTTTGAATTTCACGCAGGTGTGTTTATCGGTATTTTAATAATTTAGGATATTTTCCATATCCCCCTCAAAACTTTGTATAATATTTGGAGTAAAATGCCATTTCGTCCTTGAGGTTTGGTTACTTTGGCGACTTTCGTTCAAAGGTTTATTTTTCCGCATCTGGATCCACAATGTTTGAAATCTTGCCATTTTCATCCAACTCGTTAATTCCATCCATTTTTTAATGTTAAGCCAGGGTTACTTTTGTCTTTTTAGACAGTTTTTTTTTTGTGATGATTAACGGGTCTGGGTGGGGAGAAAGTCAAGAGAGTTGGATCTTTATTTCTTATAGTGTTTTTTATTTTAATAAAATTGTGTAAAACCGTAAATGCCCCTCATTTAACGGAGAAAAATGGACGGATTTAACGAGCCAGATGAAAACGGAAAGATTTCTAACCTTTTGGATCCAGATGCGGAAAAACAAACCTTTGGACGAATGTCGCAAAACTGGCCAAACCTTAGGGACAAAAATGACATTTTACTCTATTGTATTTATCCAACAAAGAATCATAATATCAAACAAACCCATTTTCAAATTTATGACATGTATACCCTTTCTTTACAACTTGCATCATGATGTGGGAGTTTTGAGTGTAAGGAGAAAGAGAAGGGTATAATGGTCATATTATAAGTTTTGTTTGATGAAATGGGTAAAAATAAAATTTTAAGTATTTTGTATGGGCGTATTTGATATTAGTTTTTTTTTGGTAAATAGGAAATTATTCAAGTAATATTTTCCCCCATTTTTATAGTTAATTGCTATGCACGTGACCCCAGAGTTATTTTATCATTGCAGCACCTACTCTTGATGTCGATTGGCGTAATAACGTCTCATTTGCAACATGTTCGACCGACAACATGATTTATGTTTGTAAAGTTGGAGATAACCGGCCTGTTAAAACTTTTGCAGGGCATCAGGTTTGTTTTAGCTTTTTTTTTAATTTCTTTTGTATTATATTTGAATTTTGTAAATGTTTATTTTTTTCAAAATATTATTAAATTTTAACTCTAGGGTGAAGTTAATGCTATCAAATGGGATCCTATGGGTACACTTCTGGCTTCATGCTCAGACGATTCCACTGCAAAGGTGTTTGTTTATATCGTAAAACTGACTATGCTTGAAGCCCTGATTATATACTTAAATTAATCAATGATTATAATTCATAGATATGGAGCTTGAAGCAGGATACATGCTTGCATGATTTAAAGGAGCATACAAAGGTACACCGTATTAAATACTTTTCCTACATATTATGACCATTTGTTGTTATTTTTAACATTATGATATTAATTTACAGGAAATATATACCATCCGATGGAGCCCAACGGGTCCGGGAACCAACAACCCTAACCAACCTTTAGTGTTGGCGAGGTAAATATGCGTCTTTTAAAAGTTTATACACCGATTTTTTTGCTTTTTATTTATTGTCATTCTTTTTACTACTATATATGTGGGCACTGTAGGGGTGTCAATTTCTGACACGACACAAACGTAACATGAAGTTTGTGGGTTTGGGTTTAGTCTAAATGGGTTCGGGTCGAATCTGTGAACACATTATAGAACAGAAAATAATAAACGATGAAAAAGAAAATTGACCAAAAACTTGTTTACACTTTTTATTTGCCCCATCGGAAATCACAGAACACAAAAGACCGTAACTTTCAATTCCATTTAAACTAGAAAAAGACTTAACATTCTAAAACTAAACCGATAAGTCTAAAACTTTCAAACTAATAGTCAAATACTAATTAACTAAACTCTTTTATGGATCACCCCTTCAACTTTCACTTTCTTTCAAGAAGACCCGTTTTTGGATTATAACTAACATCACATTTAGCTAAAAGGTCCTGTTTTGGTTGACTTGGCTGGTTCCTGGGTTGAACTTTTAACTATTTTTATATAAATTAAAAATATTATTATGTCATTACCTGTACTGATTTTTAATAATTAAAAGACAGTTGTGGTTGTAAAATTTTAATTTTAGAGTATTAACATGCAAAAACATATAAAAAATGTAAAATTTGGTTCAAAAACAATTATTTTATATATGCATTTGTACGTGTGGTTTTAAAATTTTATTTTTAGAGTATTAATATGCAAAAACATATAATAAAATCTAAATTTTGGGTTAAACCGGTCGTGCTTTTGTGTCAATACGTGAAACTCGTGTCGTGTTCGGGTTCACGTGTCTAACATGATTTTCGGGTATGTGGCAAATTTTCGTGTTTGTAACACGACCCATTCAACACCCCAAGACTTTTTACGCAATATATAGCATTTTTTTGCTTTATATCTAACTTTATTAATTTTTTTTGTTAACAGTGCATCATTTGACTCTACCATAAAGCTATGGGATGTCGAAACCGGGAGACTTCTCCACAACCTAGTTGCCCATGGGTACTACGTCACTTATATCAAGATTTTCGTCTTTTACTTCATTCGGAATATATTATTACTTGCACTTTCACCTATATACCCACTTATCGTCCAAAATTTTTCCGACACCAGCAATGTGATGTACGTGCACGAGTAATTTGTAATGTTTTTAAATTTTTTCGAATGTAGGGACCCTGTATATTCTGTCGCATTTAGCCCGAACGGGGAGTATTTAGCAAGCGGGTCATTGGATAAATGCATGCACATATGGTCTGTGAAAGAAGCAAAGGTAGTGAAAACATATATGGGGAGTGGAGGGATCTTTGAAGTTTGCTGGAACAAAGAAGGCGATAAGATCGGGGCCTGTTTTTCAAACAATGTAGTTATTGTCTTGGACTTCCGAATGTAACGTTTTTTAAGTTCTTGTCGTTATTTTCTGGAGGCTGTGTATCTTGAGAAAGTTTGTTTAGTTGTAGGTAATTTGGTATCATTTAGTAACTTTAAATTGTAGTTTTGTTTGGTATAAAGTCTCTTTGCTGAAGTTGCTTTCTCATAGGTGTTTTTGGTATCATGGCTCTAATGATTTGGTTTTTTTTTTATTGGGAAATTTGGGTTATTGAGATGGGTATTTTTTTAGCACGATGAAAACGGGCCACCCAAGTAGAAATGAACACCAAACCGGTTTTTAGAACCTACCTGAAATATCGTATAAACCGGTTCGGTTTGGTACTGGTCCCATTTTTCAAGACAAAAACCGCAGCAAACCGATTTTTGGCCGAATTGGTTTGGAACAGGTAGTAAGAAAAACCAGCCATTTTTTTGGTTAAAAAAGGTGCGCGTAGTAAACCGAAACTGGTGTTAAAAACCGGCCAAACCAGGGCACAACCGAAATGTTAATCTCTGCACTCAAGCCACATTAAGTTTGAAATGGCTCGTTTAACTTAAAACAACTTGTTCGCTTGCCTTTTTTTTGCATACATCATAAAAACGATTGTTTAAATTTTTATTTAAAATTTTTTTACAAGCTCTTTATTTGTTAATTATTGTATCGGTGTTATATTGGCTTCTCCCAGTTTTCTATGTTATAAAATAAAATTCACTTATAGACTCAAGAAAAACTTTAAGATCTTCATTATCACCTGGTTTGCGTGTATATATATAACTAGTGAAATTACCCGCGGTATGCTGCGGGGGTTCGTTCGATATCTATTCTGGTTCAGTATAACAACTAACCGAAATAAATAAACTCAAAAGAATATTGACACTTTTTTACATCGATCGAAAACCATAAAAATAAATTAAAATTGGACAGCGAGATGGGCTGATTTTAAATTAATTATAAATGAAAACTTAAACGTTATCTTAAATATAACTTCAATAAAAAAGGAACATAAAACTAAAACACTAAACATAAAGAAAAATATAGAAATAGAAATAATAAAGTTTAGAAAAAAAATAAAGAAAGGAAAAAAAAAGTACATAAAAATAAGCATAGAACCGTGTTATATTTGACTTGACATATTGTGAAAAAAAAAATTACATCGAAAGGTAAACCAACTTTAATTTGTACCGACATGTGCAATAAAATAAGCACGTAAGAAAATAGTTGCGGCGCGTTGCGCCGATGTCAAAACGCAAAGTGACTCGGATTTATACCGTCTAATGAAAACATATTATATTTTACTCTACTCGTTTCCGAACAAAATTTACGTCAAAACATAGAGAAACTAAAAACGTAAATAAAATAAGCACGAAAGTGTATTATATTTGACCTGACTCATGATGACTGTCGAACGGGTCATGCAAAAACCTAATTAACCTAGGTAGCTAGGGTAAGCAGGGTATCAAATCCAAAGGAGTCTGGTGGAAAGTGTTATGAATTAAGTACTGATTAACTACTTGCAAAAATGTAAACTCGATTGTTTGTTTGATTAAACTAACGAATTACTAAAACGAAGTTGTGACAATAGGAGAAACAATGGTTCCTCTGGATTTTAGATTCAAAGCCAACTTCAATTATGTGTTTAATTGTAACAATCACATAGACATAATTGTTAAATTTGATTAACTGGTTGTCATTACCTAAAGACTACTTACTTCGATTGTAAAACAACGGAAGGTTATCATATAAGCAATCAACTGAAATTACCAACCCTAATCCCTATCAAATATATCCCAATTACTAGAACTCTCGGGAATTGAATGAATAAGAACTAAAGTTTGAATAAAATTGATCCGTTACAACTAATCAATCCAATCCAAAGGTAAAAAGCATCGAATGCTTAGATTACCAAGTTCACAAACTAATTCAAACACATAAAATCAGTTAACTTACAAGAATTCTCCACCCGGAGGAAACCACTAGATGATTAGCCGCTCATCTCGATCGATTGATCGTTAAAAGCTTGATAAATGGATGAATGCATCTTTGATCTTGTGGATTTGATGAAGATTATGGTGATGATTGATGAAAAACCAAGTCCCAAGGCCTGCTTCTATCCCTAATTTTCGTCCAAGAGTGCTTCGCCCCGAATTAGGGTTTTAAAAACCCAATTAAACCCTTCAAATACAAGATCCGCGCGTTGTTGATTTCATCCAGCCATAGCCTACGCCCACAGGTCGTAGCCTACGGTCCCAACCTACTATTCATTGTTTCATCTGGTCGTAGGCTAAGCCCCCATGGTCGTAGCCTACGCCTCATCGCTGCTGAACCTTTTTGGTTGATGTAGAGGAACCGTAGCCTATGCTGGCTCATCCGTTGCCTACGCCGGCTCTTTGAATCCATGTTTAGCTATGCTTCAACTTACCATTAATGACCGGAACACCCCTAGACTTTGTTGTTTCATGTTTTTCACACTTCCAAGCTATATTTTGGCCCCGAACAAGTCCCGAATGATGTGATATTTCTCGCTAATCATCCTTTCTCGTTCCATTTCATCTCTAAACTCTCCAACTTTACCGAATTACGCGATTACCCTGTAAAACCACAAACTTTTGTAGTTAACACATTCGAGGCGTATAATCACGTAAAACACATTAAAACACATCGTATAACACAAATTAAGGATCGTGTTTCACACTCTCAATAACATCCCCACACTTATCTTTGATTGTCCTCAAGCAACCATCACTAACATTACTCACCACATTAACAAATCACTTTCAAATCCCTACCAATTTAACAATTTAAGATCCCAAGTCATACCCATCCCATAGACTAACACAATCGAGGTTAACAATTAGTTGATGCACAATTAAAACACTTAAGACCTGCCTAACTAAAACTAACATGCTTATGATACCTACACACATGCCACACGCCCCTCACAATAAGCACTCCTCTCGGCTGTATCTGAACTAGCGTGTAATGTGCTAGTATATATATATCACTCAAAACCAAATATGATACTTTGCAATCATAAGCTTGTATAGCAATCACGCGTCCACTGTAACAAATAACATAGCATATATCAAAAGGACTTTTGGGTTTTGGGTAAAGGTAAGGATATGTTTTTGAATTTTTTTTTCTTCTCTTTTTTTTCATAACACACTTCTAAATACACTTGTCAATCATGGTTGATAATTCAAACGGGTCACATAAGGTGTAACAAACGAAAGGAATAAAGCTCAACATGGGTAACTAAGGTGGGTTAGATAAACAATCCACAGATAACACAATAAAGGGATCCTATTCCTTACATTAGACCACAGTCTCAGCATGTATCAAACCACACAAGTTCTAACACAAAGCAACATACGACCTACTCTCAGCAAATGAACAGTTATTGAAATTCAACTAAAAATTCTAGTAGGCTCAAATATCTCATAGAACAAAAGGAATACGGGTTACCGACATATAGCATGTTTAATTCCTAAAGCATGTTACCCTAGTTAGGCATCTCTTCTCAAGTATTCTCTAAAACTTGTCAGAAATACTCTCATAAAATTTAAAGGGACAACCATGAAAAGGGATCTAGATTAGCTTAATATCAGTAGGAACCCTTTAGCGATTGAAAACTTTGGTTTTCATGTAGTTCAAGTATACTCGAGACAAAAATTTTCAAATTTTTTCAATTTTTTCCAATTTCAACCAATTCAAGCATTTCAAGATCATTAACCCTACCAAACCTTTCCCGAGTTACCGCATCCCCACACTTGGGATACATTGTCCCCAATGTATGGTGCAATTTATAGTCTAAACTCGAGAGATACCACCTAACAAACCATAAACGGCTAATCAACTCACAAATAAAACCCACTCCCAAAACACAACGGTTCACACCACCAAATATGCAAATAAAAATAAAATAAAGGATAGAGGGACACATGGACCTGATCATTCAATCAACAAGTGTCGGTAGTGGTGCGGCTACTATGAACGGACAGGGACGTAAACATCTCTTGGATTCTCTGATACCTCATCGGGGATGTTGCCAAACATCCCCACACCTAAATCATTGCATCCGCGAGGATTGAAACGAAGTAACCTGCCAAAACAGAACACACACCAAAACAAAACAACATATACAATACTCTACATCCTCGTGCTGCCTCCCGAGAGCACTAAGTTTTAGGTCTTCAGCCAGACCGTACCTAACGTGCTAATGGCGGTTCAGATGATTGCTTGCCTCCCCACTTCTCCACATACAATTCCATCCAGTTATTTGGGAGGTTTGCAGCTCCACGCCAATTGGGGTTAAATTCAGCTTGATTGCCCCACTCATTCCCATCATCTGGTGGTTTTCCTTCATCAGCTCTCCTTCACACATCCACCTTCTTTGCCTGATTTCCACTCGTCTCGCCCTTTGACCTGTAAAGCTCAACACCATGCACATCTATCGTGCCCTTGCTCACATGTGACACAGATTCGTTAGTAGCAACAGTATGACTCAAATTATCAATAATATCGTAAGTAATGAATTTTGAAAAAACATTAAAACATAACTTACGATCCTTGTAGCTCAAAGTAACTAGCCCTTTCCTGCAATCAATTTGGGCATTTGTTGTATACAAGAATGGGCGACCCAAAACTACCTGTGGCTGCTCGTATGTCTGTGATGGTGCATAGTCTATCACCATGAAGTCCACCGGGTAGTAAAATTCGCCAAGCTGTATCATTACATTCTTCACAACCCCTCGGGGTTGTTTCCAACTTGCATCAGCAAACATAGCCATGCCATCAACCGCGTGCAGATGACCAAAGTCGTATTGGT